>JBBGZY010000181.1:1467500-2911587 GCA_037952925.1 Lithobates clamitans | reverse complement strand
ATTGCCCAATTACTTTAAAAATTAGATGATATCTGCCTTATGGAGAAATTCAAACAAATCTCCTACT
Source organism: Lithobates clamitans (assembly GCA_037952925.1). NCBI lineage: Eukaryota > Metazoa > Chordata > Amphibia > Anura > Ranidae > Lithobates > Lithobates clamitans. The sequence continues at coordinate 2,911,520 of JBBGZY010000181.1, read as the reverse complement.
CTTCCCCCAGCCGCCATACCAGGATGTGATAGGTATCTTAACAATATTTCGGGATCCTCTACCGCCACATAACTTTAAGGAGATACTCTTATTAACAAAGCTTTTTCCTCGCAATGAAGCTCTCCTCTGATATCGGGTCCCCCCCATATTTTTTTTATTTTTTACCCCCTCCCCTCTATTACTATTACTTTCTCTACTAAAAGCTTGTTTGTCTTTAGAGACCATCTATAATATCACTGATATGTTTTGCACATCGCTCATATTTATATGGTGTGACTGTGATCGATATTTAGTGTTTTACTAGTGCTCACTCCACCTATGCACTATTTCTGTCTCAGTATTTTTATGCAATTTTGTACTTTTCCTTTCTTTACTTAAATAAAAAATGTAATCAAACAAAAAAAATAAATAAAAATCGTAAGGTTGATGTTCTTGTTTTATAGCTGCCTTTGAGTGATATGATTGGGGAACAAAAAAATAGGTGGGTCCCAGCAGTGTGTTCTTTTATTGTATATATAATTAATATATCTGTACAAACAGATGGAAATCAGACTAGTAGATATTAGGGTTGCACCGATACTAGTATCGGTATCGGTATCGGTGCCAATACCAAGTATTTGCACAAGTATCAGTACTCGTGCACCTATACCTGAAACCGATACTTTCAGGTTCGGCTCTTTGAGCTGTCAGTGGGTCTTCCCAGTGTTAAAGAAGTCCGGTAATTGGAGCTGTCAAAAAAAAAAAGCAGCCATTGGTTTATTACCAACATTGCTCAGCCCTGAAACACTAAAATAAAAAGAAATATTGTTTCTTTTTGTATATTTCTGTTTCTTCATCTGCAGATCAAAGAGATGAACAAATGTTCCTCTGTTTAACCCCTTAATAACCCTTACTTTACTCTAGCCTTAATTAGCTATCCTCCATTTGATTATTATTTTCCCGCTTTTTTCTTTGGTTCCAGTCTATTTTATAAACGATAAACAATGAAAACTTTTTTTGTGTTTGCTTTGTTCGTGAATATTTTTACACATACTATATATTAACATATATTTACACATTTCACATTGAAAAAGCGCTAAATTTAAAAAAAAATCCATTTATTTCATTGTAAAAAACTTTTCAATGCTTTGTACCATTGCTGACAGCTGAAGTTAAAACAAAACAGTTGCGGTAGGTATCGGTAATTGGTATCAGCGAGTACTAAAAAAAGTATCGGTACTTGTACTCATTGTAAAAAAAATGGTATTGGAGCATCCCTAGTAGATATTATCAAACAACCTGCGATGTACTATATTTATTACATTTTATAAATGTTCAATAAATGAATAAATGTGGCTCCTAAACAAATAGCATGCATACTTGCTTATGTTTCTAAATATGGTGGCATTAATATAGCAGTAAAATGAATATTGATGTTTTCTGATTTCTTTCAGAAAATCTCTGTGTAATTGAGTTTTGTGTGAGGCTCATTGCTGGTTTCATTGTGAATTATTTCAGCTACAGTGAAACAAATGAAACATGGTTGGAATATATTGCATATTCTACAAGCACTTTAGGCCAAATTTTACAATAAAAGTCTCATGCTTCTGTGTGGTTTAGTACAGTTAAAGAAATGTCTGTCTTATATATATATATATATATATATATATATATATATATATATATATATATATATATATATACATATACATATATATGTTTCTAATGATTGCACTAAGTTTGGCCTCAGCATGACTGAATTGCAGTGATGTTCAATACTGTATTAGAGTCTTGCTTTATAAAGTCACTTACAAACTGTTAATCTTGTCATTAAAGTACTGCTGTAGGTCACAGACCATATCATTCAAAACAAGTTTAATCCCATCAAAATCAATAATGTTACTGGAACAGTATGTCTTGTCCATTTGCACAAATACTGTCAAAGTAAAAATACAACTTTACATGGTCTGGCCATATTACTGGGCTAAATCAATAAAGATGTTAAGCACTATAATTTACTGTTACAAGCATGTGATGAAGACAAGCAGTTTAATAGCTGCATGTTACTCTAGAACAGGTATGCCCACGGGGTTTTAAGCAACTATATTAAATTGGCTGTGGACGTGCCATACAAAATGTAATCTTTGTCAACGCAAGGGGCTGAATGTACATAGACTCATTAGATATTATGTAACTGATTCTACAATTTTTTGCAGAAAACAATTAATTTGTCCATTGGATCATACTTGGCCCAACTATCAGTCCCATCTTCCAGGTAGGGAAAGTCCACTGGCTGATTTGCATTATCCTGGCCAATGGCTGGCATTTCCAGTGAGTTACTGGAGATGGTGAAGTTTACATAATGTTTATGTCAATAAGAACAGCATCAGGCATACAGACACAAGTTAATATAATCTGTACTGTATGTGCATAAAAAAAATCTTTTAACCGCCATGTAGTTTCTATGACTAGTGTAACAGAAGCAATTCAGTGAGACTGGTAGGTTTTAGTTTGGAAGGTTAAAAAAAATACATACGTTTTTGGAAGCCCTTATTAACTGATGGATGTATAGAAAATCCCATGAAGCAGTAGAAAAGGGCCCTTAATTTGAACGGGGGGGCCCAAGCATCTTTGTGGTTCAATATGGCTTGCCAACATATTAATTAAATTTCCCTGGGTTAAATCAGTTCAGCAATGGGGCTCAAGAGGCGAGAGAAGAGAGGGACTTTAACCACTTGACGACCGCCGCTCGACGTTGTACGTCGGCAGAGTGGCACGGGCAGGCAAAAGGGCTTACAGGTACGTCCTTGCCTGCCCGCGGGTGGGGGGTCCGATCGAACCCCCCCTGGTGCCTGCGGTGGTCGGCAAATCCTCCCCGGCAATCGGTGGTGAGGGGGAGGCCATCCATTCGTGGCCCTCCCCCTCACGATTGCTCCTGGCCAATGGGATCATTTCCCTGCCTCTGTATTGTACACAGAGGCAGAGGAAATGATGTCAGCTCTCCTCGGCTCCGCATTTTCCGTTCCGGCGCTGAGGAGAGAAGACTGGAATGTGAGTTACACAAACACACACATACAGTAAGAACACACCAGGCATACATTACACCCCCAATCCCCCCCGATTACGCCTGATCCCCCACCAACCCCCCCCCCCCCCCCCGTCACACTGACACCAAGCAGTTTTTTTTTTTTCTGATTACTGCATGGTGTCAGTTTGTGATGGTTAGTGTGGTGGGACAGTTACTGTTAGCCCCCTTTAGGTCTAGGATACCCCCTAACTCCCCCCAATAAAGTTTTATCCCCTTGATCACCCCCCGTCGCCAGTGTCGCTAAGCGATCATTTTTCTGATCGCTGTATTAGTGTCGCTGGTGATGCTAGTTAGGGAGGTAAATATTTAGGTTCGCTGTCAGCATTTTATAGCGACAGGGACCCCCGTATACTTCCTAATAAAGGTTTTAACCCCTAGTTAACCCTTTCACCACTGATCACCGTATAACTGTTACGGGGGGCGCTGGTTAGTTCATTTATTTTTTATAGTGTCAGGGCACCCGCCATTTATTACCGAATAAAGGTTTAGCCCCCTGATCGCCCGGCGGTGATATGCGTCGCCCCAGGCAGCGTCAGATTAGCGCCAGTACCGCTAACACCCACGCACGCAGCATACACCTCCCTTAGTGGTATAGTATCTGAACGGATCAATATCTGATCCGATCAGATCTGTACTGGCATCCCCAGCAGTTTAGGGTTCCCAAAAACGCAGTGTTAGCGGGATCAGCCCAGATACCTGCTAGCACCTGCGTTTTGCCCCTCCGCCCGGCCCAGCCCGGCCCACCCAAGTGCAGTATCGATCGATCACTGTCACTTACAAAACACTAAACGCATAACTGCAGCGTTCGCGGAGTCAGGCCTGATCCCTGCGATCGCTAACAGTTTTTTTGGTAGCGTTTTGGTGAACTGACAAGCACCAGCCCCAGGCAGCGTCAGGTTAGCGCCAGTAGCGCTAACACCCACGCACGCACTGTACACCTCCCTTAGTAGTGTAGTATCTGAACGGATCAATATCTGATCTGATCAGATCTATACTAGCATCCCCAGCAGTTTAGGGTTCCCAAAAACGCAGTGTTAGTGGGATCAGCCCAGATACCTGCTAGCACCTGCGTTTTGCCCCTCCGCCCGGCCCAGCCCACCCAAGTGCAGTATCGATCGATCACTGTCACTTACAAAACTCTAAACGCATAACTGCAGCGTTCGCAGAGTCAGGCCTGATCCCTGCGATCGCTAACAGTTTTTTTTGGTAGCGTTTTGGTGAACTGGCAAGCACCAGCGGCCTAGTACACCCCGGTCGTAGTCAAACCAGCACTGCAGTAACACTTGGTGAAGTGGCGAGTCCCATAAGTGCAGTTCAAGCTGGTGAGGTGGCAAGCACAAGTAGTGTCCCGCTGCCACCAAGAAGAAGACAAACAGGCTCGTCGTGCCCATAATGCCCTTCCTGCTGCATTCGCCAATCCTAATTGGGAACCCACCACTTCTGCAGCGCCCGTACTTCCCCCATTCACATCCCCAACCAAATGCAGTCAGCTGCATGAGAGGCATTTTCTTTATGTCCTCCCGAGTACCCCTACCCAACAAACCCCCCAAAAAAGATGTCGTGTCTGCAGCAAGCGTGGACATAGGCGTGACACCCGCTATTATTGTCCCTCCTGTCCTGACAATCCTGGTCTTTGCATTGGTGAATGTTTTGAACGCTACCATACACTAGTTAAGTATTAGCGTAGGGTACAGCATTGCACAGACTAGGCACACTTTCACAGGGTCTCCCAAGATGCCATCGCATTTTGAGAGACCCGAACCTGGAACCGGTTACAGTTATAAAAGTTAGTTACAAAAAAAGTGTAAAAAAATATATATATATATATATATATATATATATATATATATATATATAAAAAAATAGTTGTCGTTTTATTGTTCTCTCTCTTTCTATTCTTGTTCTGCTCTTTTTTACTGTATTCTATTCTGCAATGTTTTATTGTTATTATGTTTTATCATGTTTGCTTTTCAGGTATGCAATTTTTTATACTTTACCGTTTACTGTGTTTTATTGTTAACCATTTTTATGTCTTCGGTACGCCATTCATGACTTTGAGTGGTTATACCAGAATGATGCCTGCAGGTTTAGGTATCATCTTGGTATCATTCTTTTCAGCCAGTGGTCGGCTTTCATGTAAAAGCAATCCTAGCGGCTAATTAGCCTCTAGACTGCTTTTACAAGCAGTGGGAGGGAATGCCCCCCACCGTCTTCCGTGTTTTTCGCTGGCTCTCCTGTCTCAACAGGGAACCTGAGAATGCAGCTGGTGATTCAGTCAGCTGACCATAGAGCTGATCAGAGACCAGAGTGGCTCCAAACATCTCTATGGCCTAAGAAACCGGAAGCTACGAGCATTTCATGACTTAGATTTCGCTGGATGTAAACAGCGCCATTGGGAAATTGGGAAAGCATTTTATCACACCGATCTTGGTGTGGTCAGATGCTTTGAGGGCAGAGGAGAGACCTAATGTCTAATAGACCCCAATAATTAAAAATAAGATAAAAAAGCAAAAAATTAATAAAGAAAAAAAAAAAAAAAAAAAGCACCCCTGTCCCCCCCTGCTCTCGCGCTAAGGCGAACGCAAGCCTTGGTTTGGCGTCAAATGTAAACAGCAATTCCACCATGCATGTGAGGTATCACCACGAAGGTCAGATTGAGGGCAGTAATTTTAGCAGTAGACCTCCTCTGTAAATCTAAAGTGGTAACCTGTAAAGGCTTTTAAAGGCTTTTAAAAATGTATTTGATTTGTTTCCACTGCACGTTTGTGCGCAATTTTAAAGCATGTCATGTTTGGTATCCATGTACTCGGCCTAAGATCATCTTTTTTATTTCATCAAACATTTGGGCAATATAGTGTGTTTTAGTGCATTAAAATTTAAAAAAGTTTGTTTTTTACCCAAAAAATGCGTTTGAAAAATCGCTGCGCAAATACTGTGTGAAAAAAAAAAATGAAACACCCACCATTTTAATCTGTAGGGCATTTGCTTTAAAAAAATATATAATGTTTGGGGGTTCAAAGTAATTTTCTTGCAAAAAAAAATAATTTTTTCATGTAAACAAAAAGTGTCAGAAAGGGCTTTGTCTTCAAGTGGTTAGAAGAGTGGGTGATGTGTGACATAAGCTTCTAAATGTTGTGCATAAAATGCCAGGACAGTTCAAAACCCCACCAAATTACCCCATTTTGGAAAGTAGACACCCCAAGCTATTTGCTGAGAGGCATGTCAAGTCCATGGAATATTTTATATTGTGACACAAGTTGTGGAAAAGAGACAAATTTTGTTTTGTTTTTTGCACAAAGTTGTCACTAAATGATATATTACTCAAACATGCCATGGGAATATGTGAAATTACACCCCAAAATACATTCTGTTGCTTCTCTTGAGTACGGGGATACCACATGTGTGAGACTTTTTGGGAGCCTAGCCACGTACGGGACCCCGAAAATCAAGCACCGCCTTCAGGCTTTCTAAGGGCGTACATTTTTGATTTCACTCTTCACTGCCTATCACAGTTTCTGAGGCAATGGAATGCCCAGGTGGCACAACCCCCTCCAAATGACCCTATTTTGGAAAGTAGACACCCCAAGCTGTTTGCTGAGAGGTATAGTGAGTATTTTGCAAACCTCAATTATTGTCACAAAGTTTTGAAAATTGAAAAAAGAAAAAAAAAAAGTTTTTTCTTGTCTCTCTTCATTTTCAAAAACAAATGAGAGCTGCAAAATACTCACCATGCCTCTCAGCAAATAGCTTGGGGTGTCTACTTTCCAAAATGGGGTCATTTGGGGGGGTTTGTGCCACCTGGGCATTCCATATATCATTTAGTGACAACTTTGTGCAAAAAAAAAAAAAAAATTGTCACTTTCCCGCAACTTGTGTCAAAATATAAAATATTCCATGGACTCAACATGCCTCTCAGCAAATAGCTTGGGGTGTCTACTTTCCAAAATGGGGTCATTTGGGGGGGTTGTGCCATCTGGGCATTTTATGGCCTTCAAAACTGTGATAGGTAGTGAGGAGTGAAATCAAAAATTTACGCCCTTAGAAATCCCCCCTTGCTTTTGCCCCCCTTTTCTTGATAGATGACAGGGATGGAAATATGTGACCCTACCTGGCCACATTTTCATTTAAAGTCCCAAGGGATGGAACAGTTGGCCTTACCAGGCCACAGGTTCACTCAAAGTCCCTCAAACCCCCAATTTTAACCTTATTAGTAGACACAGGGATGGAAGCATGTGGTTTGGCTCTAATTTAATAATATGTATTACCCTCATTGCAACTGTTTAATCTATGACAATTCCCGTGATCCAATTTTACCCTTCAATTACAGCTACCCTTTTACAATCGACTACCAAAATACTCCTTTATATTTACAATTTTTATTCCCTTTGTTTTGTTTCATCAACTAGTGATTGATTGACCTTCTACTTATTATTTTATTTTACAAGTCCCCGGGCTGTTTGGCCTTGCTCTGGTTCATTCCTGGATGCTGTGTGGGTTGGCCGGGCTGCCTGCCGCCCGTGTTGATCTCCGAATCCGGGAGCTGAGACGCGCCTGGCGGACCTCCTCCCCCCTAGTTCATGGGGGTGGGGGCACCGCCACTGCGCGTCTACGTCACGCACCCCACGTCGGATGTCCGGCGCTTCCTGGCGCCGCTGCGTCCCTGGCTGCGGTTACTACGCTCGCGAGCGGATTGAGGGATGAACGGTGGCGTGGGGTTCGGAACTGGCTGCCGGTTCCTTCCCGCCCCCTTCCTCCCCCTCTCACCTCCGCTGCGCTGGCGTGATGTCGGTGACGTCATCGCTGTGACTCCCTTATAGGCAGCTCCCGGGCCGGCCTTGGCACTCAGGGCTCCTTCTCACTACCACGGCAGACCAGGATTCCCACCCCACGCCTTCTTCCCCACTTGATCTACATCACAGGTAATAGTCACTGTCTATCCTTCCCTCGCTTTTCACTGCACTGCCACAGTCCTATAGTTAGTGTCACCTCACTGTCCACTCTTGCTCCATTCACTTTTTGTTCACCTCCTCGCTCCTCACTGTCCTCCTGGTTCCCCCACTCTAGTCAGTCCATTATCCATCACCCACACGCCCCATGCACTTAGTCCCACCTTAGTTTTACTTTTTCCTCTTCACTCACACTCAGGTGGCCTTGTGTTCCATGGCCTGCTCTGGCTAGCGCCTGTTGGGGCACTCCTTCGGACGGCCCATGGTGCCCGGTATCACACAGCCAACATGTGAACCTCAGTAAGTTCCTAACCCTGGGTTAGGGGGTTGGTACCCCATTATTCTTTTACTATACATACACCTTACCAACTGGTCAATCCTTCTCACCCACAGATACATCTTGTGCTTGCTCCTGATGAGTGGCCCTCGAGCCACGAAACGCGTAGAGCTGCCATACGCCATGATTACAACACACATTACCTGCATATCAAGCTTAACTGTATTTCCCTCTTCTTGGACCACAGAGGTCATAGACTTTGCAATTACTACCGTGGTTTACTGTCTCATTCAACTACATTTGGGTGCACTATGAATGAATTTTGTTTGCTATCTATGCGATATTATTTATGTGATTTTAGCCACATTGTGTTGCCCTATGGTAGCACCCTGGAAGAACCCTATATGTGATACTGTTTGTATGATGTTATGTATTTTGGACTACCAGTGTACCATTGTTATATATTGTACTTGTCTTATTTGATTGCACTTAGTAGCAATCGATCCCAATACAAACTATTAAACAACAAGATTCCATATTGTCCACCTTTCATTCTTTTGCCACCACACGCTTCATATAAAGTCCCACCCCCCTTGCTTTTGCCGCCCTTAGAAATCCTGAAGGCGGTGATTGGTTTTCGGGGCCCCGTACACGGCTAGGCTCCCAAAAAGTCCCACACATGTGGTATCCCCATACTCAGGAGAAGCAGCTGAATGTACTTTGGGGTGCAATTCCACATATGCCCATGGCCTGTGTGAGCAATATATCATTTAGTGACAACTTTTTGTAATTTTTTTTTTTTTTTTTTTGTCATTATTCAATCACTTGGGACAAAAAAAAATAATATTCAATGAGCTCAACATGCCTCTCAGCAATTTCCTTGGGGTATCTACTTTCCAAAATAGGGTCATTTGGGGGGGTTTTGTACTGCCCTGCCATTTTAGCACCTCAAGAAATGGCATAGGCAGTCATAAACTAAAAGCTGTGTAAATTCCAGAAAATGTACCCTAGCTTGTAGACGCTATAACTTTTACGCAAACCAATAAATATACACTTATTGACATTTTTTTTCCCAAAGACATGTGGCGGAATACATTTTGGCCTAAATGTATAACTTTATTGGATTTTTTATAACAAAAAGTAGAAAATATCATTTTTTTTCAAAATTTTTGGTCTTTTTCAATTTATAGTGCAAAAAATAAAAACGGCAGAGGTGATCAAATACCATCAAAAGAAAGCTCTATTTGTGGGAAGAAAAGGACGCAAATTTTGTTTGGGTACAGCATTGCATGACCGCGCAATTAGCAGTTAAAGCGACGCAGTGCCAAATTGGAAAAAGTCCTCTGGTCCTTAGGCAGCATAATGGTCCGGGCTGAAGTGGTTAAGCATGCAGATGGAAAAACAATTGCAACATTTGCTGAATTTGTACCCCTTATGCTGCCGAGCCACTGGAGGAGGGAGTATACATGCTGTGGCCGCAAGGCTCTTTGTGCTGCAAAAATGATACCCTGCAGTTGTGTTCAGCAGGCAGTATTGCCTTCTAAACACTTTAAAATAGCCTGTAGGTTTTGTAATAATTACTGGATTGAATACTGTAGCAGATTTAAAGGTATAATAAATGTACCATAAGGCTTAAAGTGGTTGTAAACCTCAGACATGAAAAGTGAACAAAGCATATTCCTGTATAGTGTGTACTAACCTGAATCCAAATTATCGAGTGCAGTTCCTAACTGATCTCTGATCCCTCTGCTATCTGCACGAGTCACTGATAGAAATCGATAGAAAATATATAGTGTAGCGCTGTGTGTGTAAATATTAAAGCGGAGTTCCACCCTAAAGTGGAACTTCCGCTCATCGGATTCCTCCCCCCCTCCGGTGTCACAATTGGCACCTTTCAGGGGGGAGGGGGGTGCAGATACCTGTATAATACAGGTATCTGCACCCACTTCCGGGTACAGCTAGCCGCAGCTAGCCGCAGACTCCCCGCCCACCCCCGTTGTGTTGTGGGAAATACACAGTTCCCACAACACAACGGGGACCAGTAAAGACGCGCAGCGCGACTCGCGCATGCGCAGTAGGGAACCGGGCAGTGAAGCGGCAACGCTTCGCTTCCTGATTCCCTCAGTGTGAATGGCGGCGGCAGCACCCGAGGATCGAGGGACGGCTCGGTCTCGGGTGCCAACATCGCTGGACCCCGGGACAGGTAAGTGTCCTTATTTTAAAAGTCAGCAGCTGCAGTATTTGCAGCTGCTGACATCTAATTTTTTTTTTTTTGGTGAAACACCACTTTAAGAGGTAAAAAAACTGTGAATTAGGCTCGAGCCATCTCTGAATGGCCAGCAAATGGGCTAAAATAATTCAAAATTACATATGAGTAACTAAATACAATCAAAAGTGCACTAAGTGTTACACAATGACATGTAAAATATAGTGATTGTGATAAACCAGTGAAAAACAATATGGTAAACAAAACCAAATTATAAATAGGTAAAAAATCAACCAAAAAAGTCCATAGATGTTGGAAATTGTGTTCCTAGTAAAAATCAAAAACCACCACCAAAAGTCTCTGAGGGTTAACTGATGAAAACAACAATGGAAAGCTTCTGGTAGATGAAAAAGTAGAACACCAAATGAATGAGACGTCTAAATATGTGACAGGACCATCACCGGAGCATCAGAGGAGGCTTACCGGAAGCAGGTGACTTGAAAAGACATACGTCTTTTCAAGTCTCAGAAAGCTTATTTAGCCACCAGGGCTGGCGAGATGGATCATCAGGTATCCTCAGCTTCAAATGGGGGGGGAGGGAGGATCTCGTCACAGCTTCGACCGTCCAGACGTTTCAACAGACCAACCGGATGTTTTTAGATACCATGAGAGAAATAAAGCTCACATGGCATGATATCGTTTAAAAAACATTCATTTATTAAAATAATAAAAAGGGACACTCACATGATAAGAGATCGTAAAACAGCTCAAATTGTATCAGTCGCGGTGATCGTAAGGGGTCCACCCAACATGTTTCGGCTAACGAGCCTTCATCTGATAGAAATCGAAGCTGACACCTCAGCTTCCTAGGAGACAGCCTAACCCCCCCCCCCAAACAGCAGATGACTCCTAGAATTAGCTCTGTATTTTTCTCTGTGAGCCTGTTAGAGGTGGTGTGTCTCTTCCCATCAATCAGCTATCAGATTTCAAGGAGTTGTGTGCTCTAGCTCTGCAGTGTGTGACCTCAGATCCCCACCTTTAGCTTTTTACTGCTGAGAGATACTGTGTAAAATGTGTGTTTTTGAAGACTGTAGAGGAGAGAGGGCTACAGATAAACAGGTACAGCTGATGTAGGAGTATTTGTTTTATAAAGGAAAATCTATTACACCATAGAGAGGTTGTAAAGTCACATAACGCAATTACTTGTATCCTCTCTGTTTCAGCAAGATATAAAGTGCAGTGTGTGTTTCTTTTAAATTATAATCCTAAATACCTTATTGCACAGTTCCTCTGTGCAGTTACGTAATCTCCCTCTGCTCTCCTTCCTCAATCTAAGAAGAGCAGAGGGAGGGGCTGAGATTCACCACTGATGTCAGCCAGCCAGCAGAGGGAGGTCATGTGACTGTACTGAGGAGCTGTGCAAAAAGCTATTTAAGTTTATAATTTTTTTTAAATTGTACTTAATATCTTGCTAAAACAGAGAGAATACAAGTAATTGTATTATGTGTTACATCGGAATAGAGGCAGGAGAAGAGAGGAGGGCCAGGGAGGAGATCGGCTCTCACTACACAGACTAGGAAATTAAAGGGAGAGATGGAGGGGGATAGACTGTGTACACACAGTGGGATGATGGAGGCACATAAACTGACCACGATATCATGGATCAGCAGCCATGATTACCGTGGTCCCAACACCTAGGGGGACACAGGAACAGGCAGGATCAACCAGGTATTTTAGATCAAAGAAAGGGACAAATTACACTGCGACAGCACTATGCTACTGATCAGGCTTTACAGGAACATGAACATTTTATTTTAGGGGTACAACCAATTTAAAGTGGTTGTAAACTCAAATGTCCCCAATGGTTTGAACATCCCTGTCTGTAGGTGATTAGCAGTGCAGTGTTTTTTGTTTTTTTTGAAATTGTAAATACCTTTTTTTTTTGCTTTCCTGTAGCTGTCTCATGTCCTTCCTGCTTTCCTTATCTTGAGCAAAGGGAGCCGAGTAGGAGGGGCCACAGGTCCCCTCTGACGTATCTGCTCTCTGACCCTGTGTCCGTGAAGGGCCGATTGGTAGTTGATAGCTGCCCTCTCCCCTGATATTACACTGAGACAATGCTGCTTTTACTACGAGGTGGGGGAGGAGCAGCTTCAGGTATACATTATGGTTATTGAAGGCTGTAGAATAAGGGAGCAGTGGAGGGGAGAAGAGACGGAAGGGGGAATGAGGAGGGGAGTAGAAAGGGGAGGGGCAGAAGTGGAGGAGGTCGTGCTCTCAAAGCTAGCTATAGAGAGCTACGGAACTGACAGGGAGCAGGAGGGGAAGGAGGGGGGAGATGGAGAGACACACAGAGGAGAGATTTGTTGGGGAGGTAGGGGGTAACAATCACTTTAAAGTCAGCTGCAGCAATCTGATTAGCAGGGATGAGCTTAGGTGTGTTCAGATCCTAGTCCAAATGTGCCTAAGCTATCCCACAAGAAAGCTCTTACTGCACACCACCAAGTATAAGTGGCTGAGGCATTCCTTGCCTTGCAGCCTCACGTATTCATGCCTTTTGTGGAACAGGGAATGCCTCAGTCGCTTATGAATGGCATGTCACTGTGACGGGGGTGGGCCCTGTCAGGTAGGCTCCACAGGGTCCCATGATTTCCAACAGCAGCCCTGCCTATTGGAGGAACCCCACCCCACTCCATTCATAATGTAGAATCTCTCTGCAATCCCTTATAAATAAGCCACTCAAAGTGTACACTTTAGGGCTTTGTTTCTGTTTTATTCAACATGATACAGCAACACAGGTTTTCCAGCCTCCTGGCTAGCTTACTTTCAGCTTTCTCTCAGAGCTAGTCACTCAACTAGACAGGCTTGAACCCAAACTTCCAGTGTGTCCTCCTCAAAAACTATTTTAGCTGCCCTGGCCCCTGTTTAAAGCTGGCTATGCACTAGCAGAATTACATTCAAAATTTTAAATTTTAAGAATGTTTGGTCAATTTTCTAATCATTAGTGGGGGTCAAATCGATGTTTGTTTTTCACCACAAAGATGAGAAAATTCAAACCAGCAGGATGGAAAATTGTATTGAACAATTAAATGTACAAAATAATTTTCTGAAAATGTTCTACTAGCATATAGTCAATTTAAATGCCACCTCTTGCATTTGTGAGCAAAACCCAAAAATCCTTATGTAGACTCCATCAGTTCTAAGCGGTTAGGCTAATTTTCTCTGCCAAAACTGGCTCTTCCAGTATCAATTACCACAACTACCCTGGAAAAGCCTGTACCCCTGTCAAATTCACAATGTCAAAGGGTTAAAAAAAGGATGTTGGCTCGTTTGAAAAAAGTACAGATTATACAGTACGTTACTTTTGATGATAACCATTTGGAAGAATGGAGCCAATAAAGGAGTTGTAAAGGCAGAAGGTTTTTGTTTTTATCTTAACCAGTTGCCGACCGCCGCACGCCGATGTACGTCGCCACAATGGCACGGGCAGGCATAAGGGCTTACCTGTACGTTCCTGCCTGCCCGCGGGCGGGGGGTCCGATCTGACCCCCCCGGTGCCCGCGGCGGTCAGATTAGCTCCAGGAGTGATCCGTGCTGAGGAGGAGGCCACTGATTCATGGCCACCCCCTCACGATCGCTCCTGGCAAATGAGGAGCTTCCTCTATTTCTGAACTGTAAACAGAAGCGGAGGAAGTGATGTCATCGCTCCTCGTGCACCAACCCTACACATTACAGTAGAACACGCAGGCACACTTTTTACTGCATTGGTGTCATTTGAGACTGTTATAAGTGGTAGGGCAGTTAATGGTAGGCCCCTTTAGGTCTAGGGTACCCCCCTAACCCACCTAATAAAGGTTTAACCCCTTGATCACCCCCTGTCGCCAGTGTCACTGAGCGATCATAGTGTCAGGTATCCCCATATACTACCTAGTAAAGGTTTTAATCCCCTGATTGCCCCCTAGTTAACCCTTTCACCAGTGATCACCGTATAACTGTTACGGGTGACGCTAGTTAGTTAGTTTTTTATAGTGTCAGGGTACCCGCCGTTTATTACCTAATAAAGGTTTAATCCCCTGATCGCCCGGCGGGTGATATAAGTTAGGTTTTAGGGTGAGATAGGGTCTGCATCGCCCCAGGCAGCGTCAGGTTAGTGCCAGTACCGCTAACACCCACACACGCAGCATACACCTCCCTTAGTGGTATAGTATCTGAACGGATCAATATCTGATCTGATCAGATCTATACTAGCGTCCCCAGCTGTTTAGGGTTCCCAAAAACTCAGTGTTAGTGGGATCAGCACAGATACCCGCTAGCACCTGCGTTTTGCCCCTCCACCCAGCCCAGCCCACCCAAGTGCAGTATCGATCAATCCCTGTCACTTACAAAACACTAAACACATAACTGCAGCATTCGCAGAGTCAGGCCTGATCCCTGCTATCGCTAACAGTTTTTTTGGTAGCGTTTTGATAGTCGCTGACAGTCAGGAGCTTTTTTACCTGTGAGTCTCACTACTGTACCACTAAATTTAGAGCTCAAAATGGCAAATCGAAGGTACAGTAGTGAAGAGGCCTACACGTTTCTGAGCATGACAGATAGTGAAGAGGAAGTCACTCATCTGTCAGATTCAGGCTCAGAATACAAACCTGTAGACAGCAGCGGCTCCATGACAGATAGCTCTGACGACGGAGTTGTGGTCCCTGCCAAGGTCAGGCGTATTAGACCCCAATCTTCTTCTGCTGTTGAGGTGCAAGAACCGCAGGGCTCTCGTATAGAGCAGAGAAGTACTAGTGCCGCTATTCCTTCTGGTGAACTGGCAAGCACCAGCAGCCTAGTACACCCTGGTCGTACATCCAGCACTGCAGTAACACTTGGTAACGTTGCGAGTCCTGTAAGTGCAATTCAAGCTGGTGAGGTGGCAAGCACAAGTAGTGTCCCGCTGCCAACAAGAAGACAAACACAGGCCGTCATGCCCATAGTGCCCTTCCTGCTGCATTTACCAATCCTATTTGGGAACCCACCACTTCTGCAGCACCCGTACGTCCCCCATTCACTGGCCAACCCGGCATTCAGGTGGAAACAGTTGATTGTACGTCACTTAATTTTTATTCACTGTTTTTCATCGAAGATCTCTATAGATCTATTGTGGACCAAAGCAATTTGTATGCTGGTCAATACATCGCCACTAATCCCCAGTCCTCCCTTGCCAGAGATTGGAAACCAATTACGGTTTCTGAATTTAAGATCTTTCTGGGCCTATCCCTCCTCATGGGCATAACCAAAAAGAGTGAGTTCCGGTCATATTGGTCCACTGACCCAATTCACCAAATGCACCATATGTCAGTGTTCTCTGCTTCCATGGCCAGGGCATGATACGAGCAGATTTTGCGGTTCATGCACTTCAACAACAATGAACTCTGTCATCCTCGTGGAGACCCTGGATACGATCGGCTCTACAAAATTTGGCCCCATGTAAACCACTTCAACCAACGTTTTGCAGACTTGTTTACTCCCCATCAAGTTGTCTGCGTTGATGAGTCCCTGATTAAGTTTTCTGGCCGCTTGTCATTCAAACAGTATCTTCCCAGCAAGCGTGCCAGATACGGGGTCAAGATGTATAAGCTCTGTGACAGGGCCACAGGCTATACATGTAGTTTTATGGTTTACGAGGGAAGAGATAGTCACGCAGAGCTGACAAACTACCCTGACTACATAGGAAGCGCTGACAAGATTGTGTGGGACTTGGTGTCACCCTTATTCGGAAAGGGGTACCACTTGTACGTGGACAATTATTACATGAGCGTGCCACTTTTTAGTCACTTGTTTGATCATCAGATTGGAGCACGGGGCACCGTGCGATCTAATCGCCGGGGCTTTCCCCAGCGGCTTGTAGAATACCGTCTTAGGCTGGGGGAGAGAGCCTGCTTGAAGTGTAATAACTTGCTATAAAGTGGAGAGATAATAAGAATGTTTTCGTTCTTTCCTCCCTTCATGCAGACATGACTGTCCAATTTACTACGGCGACTAGTGTTGTGGAGAAACCCCTGTGTCCATGAATATAACCAAAATATGGGAGGGGTGAACCTCAACGACCAGTTGTTGGCGCCATACCTAGTTGCCCGTAAGGCCAGACGTTGGTATAAAAAAGTGTCTGTATACTTATTTCAATTGGCTTTGCTGAACACTCATGTGCTATACAAAGCTTCAGGATGGACTGGATACTTCCTTAAATTCCAGGAAGAGATCGTCAGAGCTCTTCTTTTTCCAGACGTTGCTCCACCTCACTTTCCCAATCCAAATGCAGTAAGCCGGCTGCATGTGAGGCATTTTCCTTATGTCCTCCAGAGTACCCCTACCCAACGAGCCCCCCAAAGAAAATGTTGTGTCTGTAGAAAGCGCGGATATAGGTGTGACACTCGCTATTATTGTCCCTCCTGTCCTGACAATCCTGGTCTTTGCATTGGTGAATGTTTTGAGCGCTACCATACACTAGTTGAGTTTTAGCGTAGGGTACAGCATTGCACAGACTAGGCACACTTTCACACGGTCTCCCAAGATGCCATCGCATTTTGAGAGACCCGAACCTGTAACCGGACCGTTACAGTTAGAGTTACAGTTACAAATAAAAGTGTATAAAAAGTAAAAAATAAAAAATACACAAAAACAAAATAAAAAAAACAAAAATAGTTGTCGTTTTATTGTTCTCTCTCTCTCTATTCTCTCTCTATTGTTCTGCTCTTTTTTACTGTATTCTATTCTGCAATGTTTTATTGTTATTATGTTTTAACATGTTTGCTTTTCAGGTATGTCATTTTTTTATACTTTACTGTTTACTGTGTTTTATTGATAACCATTTTTTTGTTTTCAGGTACGCCATTCAGCTGCAGCGCGGATTTATTTATCTTGACAGCAACAGCATTTGCTCCCACGATACATAAAGCCATGACTCCAGCACTGTCGGAGGTGATTTCACCTCCACAGTTAAAAAAAAGAGCATATATGCCTAAGCATGGGGGTAGCAGGGGCGGAGGAGCGATTTGCTCCTACCTTTTGCGGGTGGATGCCCCCATGCTTCAGCATATATATATTTTAGGCACAGGTTGCATTAAAAATGTTTTATTTTTTACTGTTTTTTTGTATTTGCTTTGCAGGTATGGTATGTCTTACTGCTATACTGCAATGTTACTTTGTTTTATTGTTAACCATCATTTGCTTAGCAGGTACGCCATTCAGTTGCAGCGCAGATTTATTTATCTTGACAGCAAGAGCGTTTGCTCCCATGATACATAAAGCCGTGACTCCAGTGCTGTAGGGGGTGATTTCACCACCACAGTTAAAAAAAAGAACATATATGCCGAAGCATGGGGGCAGCAGGGGCGGAGGAGCGATTTGCTCCTACCTTTTGTGGGTGGATGCCCCCATGCTTCGGCATATATATATTTTAGGCACAGGTTGCGTTAAAAAATGTTTTATTTTTTACTATTTTTTTTTGTATTTGCTTTGCAGGTATGGTATGTCATACTGTTATACTGTAATGTTACTTTGTATTATTGTTAACCATCATTTGCTTAGCAGGTTCGAAATTCAGTTACAGCGCCGAAGCATGGGGGCAGCAGGGGTGGAGGAGCGATTTTGCTCCTAACCTTTGGGGAAGATGCCCCCATTCTTCGGCATATATAAATGGTGCATGTATGCCGATCATTAGAAGTGGGTGGATGAAGGGAGGTACCCTAATGGTGGGCATACCCACCGATCAATCTCTTTTTTTTGTTCAGTCCACAGGCTGCATGAAAAAAAGATTACAATATATGCCCAACAAGGACCAGCAACGTACTGGTATGTTGCTGGACTCTGAGTGGTTATACCAGAATGATGCCTGCAGGTTTAGGTATTATCTCGGTATCATTCTTTTCAGCCAGCGGTCGGCTTTCATGTGAAAACAATCCTAGTGACTAATTAGCCTCTAGACTGCTTTTACAAGCAGTGGGAAGGAATTTCCCTCCCTCCCACCGTCTTCCATGTTTTTCTCTGGCTCTCCTGTCCCAACAGGGAACCCGAGAATGCAGCCGGTGCTTCGGCCAGCTGACCATAGAGCTGATCAGAGACCAGAATGACTCCAATCATCTCCATGGCTTAAGAAACCGGAAGCTACAAGCATTTCATGACTTAGATTTCGCCGGATGTAAACAGCGCCATTGGGAAATTGAGAAAGCATGTTATCACACCGGTCTTGGTGTGGTCAGATGTTTTGAGGGCAGAGGAGAGATTTAGGGCCTAATAGACCCCATTTTTTTCAAAAAAGAGTACCTGTCACTACCTATTGCTATCATAGGAGATATTTACATTCCCTGAGATAACAATAAAAATGAAAGGAACAGTTTAAAGAATAAGATAAAAAAGCAAAAAAAATGAGAAAAAAATGAGTACGGGGATACCACATGTGTGGGACTTTTTGGGAGCCTAGCCACGTACAGGGCCCCGAAAACCAATCACTGCCTTCAGGATTTCTAAGGGCGTAAATTTTTTATTTCACTCCTAACTACCTATCACAGTTTTGAAGGCCAAAAAAAATGGCACAAACCCCCCTAAATGAGTAGACACCCAATGCTATTTGCTGAGAGGCATGGTGAGTATTTTGCAGCTCTCATTTGTTTTTGAAAATGAAGAAAGAAAAGAAAAATGTATTTTTTTTTCTTTTTTCAATTTTCAAAACTTTGTGACAAAAAGCGAGGTCTGCAAAATACTCACCATATCTCTCAGCAAATAGCTTTGGGTGTCTACTTTCCAAAATGGGGTCATTTGGGGGTGGGTTTGTGTCATCTGGGAATTTTATGGCCTTCAAAACTGTGATGGGTAGTGAGGAGTGAAATCAAAAATTTACGCCCTTAGAAATCCTGAAGGCGGTGATTGGAATTTGGGGGCCCCGTACACGTCTAGGCTCCCAAAAAGTCCTACACATGTGGTAACCCCGTACTCGGGAGAAGCATCAGAATGTAGTTTGGGGTGTAATTCCACATATGCCCATGGCATGTTTGAGCAATATATCATTTAGTGACAACTTTGTGCAAAAAAAAAAAAAGTTTGTCATTTTCCCTCAACTTGTGGCAAAATATAAAATATTCCATGGACTCAACATGCCTCTCAGCAAATAGCTTTGGGTGTCTACTTTCTAAAATGGGGTCATTTGGGGGGGGGGTTGTGCCATCTGGGCATTTTATGGCCTTTAAAACTGTGATAGGTAGTGAGGAGTGAAATCAAAAATTTACGCCCTTAGAAATCCTGAAGGCAGTGATTGGATTTTGGGGGCCCCGTACACGGCTAGGATCCCAAAAAGTCCTACACATGTGGTATCCCCGTACTCAGGAGAAGCAGCAGAATGTATTTTGGGGTGTAATTCCACATATGCCCATGGCATGTTTGAGCAATATATCATTTAGTGACAACTTTGTGCAAAAAAAAAAAGTTTGTCATTTTCCCTCAACTTGTGGCAAAATATAAAATATTCCATGGACTCAACATGCCTCTCAGAAAATAGCTTTGGGTGTCTACTTTCCAAAATGGGGTAATTTGGGGGGGGGGGGTTGTGCCATCTGGGCATTTTATGACCTTCAAAACTGTGATAGGTAGTGAGGAGTGAAATCAAACATTTACGACCTTAGAAATCCTGAAGGCAGTGCTTGGTTTTCAGGGCCCTGTACGCGGCTAGGCTCCCAAAAACTCCCAAACATGTGGTATCCTCGTACTCAGGAGAAGCAGCAGAATGTATTTTGGGGTGTAATTCCACATATGCCCATGGCATGTTTGAGCAATATATCATTTAGTGACAACTTTGTGCAAAAAAAAAAAAAGTTTGTCATTTTCCCGCAACTTATGGCAAAATATAAAATATTCCATGGACTCAAAATGCCTCTCAGCAAATAGCTTTGGGTGTCTACTTTCCAAAATGGGGTCAGTTGGGGGGGGTTGTGCCATCTGGGCATTTTATGGCCTTCAAAACTGTGATAGGTAGTGAGGAGTGAAATCAAACATTTACGACCTTAGAAATCCTGAAGGCAGTACTTGGTTTTCAGGGCCCTGTACGGGGCTAGGCTCCCAAAAAGTCCCACACATGTGGTATCCTCGTACTCAGGAGAAGCAGCAGAATGTATTTTGGGGTGTAATTCCACATATGCCCATGGCACGTTTGAGCAATATATCATTTAGTGACAACTTTGTGCAAAAAAAAAAAAAGTTTGTTTTTTTCCCGCAACTTGTGGCAAAATATAAAATATTCCATGGACTCAAAATGCCTCTCAGCAAATAGCTTGGGGTGTCTACTTTCCAAAATTGGGTCATTTGGGGGGGTTGTGCCATCTTGGCATTTTATGGCCTTCAAAACTGTGATAGGTAGTGAGGAGTGAAATAAAAAAAAATTTACGCCCTTAGAAATCCTGAAGGCGTTGATTGGATTTCGGGGGCCCCGTACGGAGCTGGGCTCCCAAAAAGTCCCCCACATGTGGTATCCCCGTACTCAGGAGAAGCAGCAGAATGTATTTTCGGGTGCAATTCCACATATGCCCATGGCATGTGTGAACAATATATCATTTAGTGATAACTTTTTGTAAAATATGTTTTTTTTGTCATTATTCATTCACTTGGGACAAAAAAAAGAAATATTCAATGGGCTCAAAATGCCTCTCAGCAATTTCCTTGGGGTGTCTTCTTTCCAAAATGGGGTCATTTGGGGGGTGTACTGCCCTGCCATTTTAGCACCTCAAGAAATGAGATGAGAGGCAGTCATAAACTAAACGCTGTGTAAATTTCAGAAAATGTAACCTAATTTGTAGACGCTATAACTTTTGCGCAATCCAATAAATATACACTTATTGACTTTTTTTTTACCAAAGACATGTGGCTAAATACATTTTGGCCTAAATGTATGACTAAAATTTAGTTTATTGGATTTTTTTTTTTATAACAAAAAGGAGAAAATATCATTTTTTTTCAAAATTTTCAGTCTTTTTCCATTTATAGCGCAAAAAATAAAAACCGCAGAAGTGATCAAATACCATCAAAAGAAAGTTCTATTTGTAGGAAAAAAAGGACGCAAATTTCGTTTGGGTACAGAATTGCATGACCGCGCAATTAGCAGTTAAGGCGATGCAGTGCCAAATTGTAAAAAGTGCTCTGGTCAGGAAGGTGGTAAAACCTTCCAGGGCTGAAGTGGTAATGCATCCTATGCATTATGAAACGCCTTCTGTGTGTAGCAGCCTCTCCAGCACCCCCAATACTTACCTGAGCCCCCTCTCTGTCCAGCAATGTCCACGAGTCCCTCGGCCATCCTGGACTCATCCTCATTGGCTGAGACACAGCAGCAGCACCATTGGTTCCAGCTGCTATCAATCAAAATCAGTTAGCCAATCAGGAGAGAGGGGGCAGAGCCAAACAGCAGCTCCATGTTTGAATGGACACAGGGAGCTGTAACTCGGCTCAAGTGCCCCAATAGCAAGCTGCTTGCTTTGGTGGCACTCGACAGGAGGGAGGGGCCAAGAGCAGCAAAGAGGGACCTGAGAATTGGTGGATCCAGGCTGCTCTGTGCAAAACCAACTGCACATAGGAGGTAAGTATAAAATGTTTGTTATTTTTAAAGAAATAAGACTTTGCAATCACTTTAATTGCTGGCACATTATTCCTAGACCTATGGGAGAGGAATCTTCAACTTGAATTGACAACTGTGATGAGAGGGATCTCCAACTTGAATTGACAACTCGTAACTAGGGATGGGAGTATAAAAGTATTCTTTCAATGACAGCCATTTTCAGTGTAATTTCAGCGGGGAGAGAGATAGAACAGGGTTCTGTTCTGTTCAGTGCTAACAGTTAGTGTGCTATACTGTGCTATTTTTCTTCAATTGTCAGTGTAGAATATTAGGGATAGTGTGAGTGTAGTGAGGAGGACCATCATTCACCTTTGCATAGTGTCAGTGGTGGAATTACCAGGGTCGCAAAAGTCGCACTTGCGACGGGGCCCGGCATTCCACCACTGTGGGGGGGGCCCAGCGGAGTTGCTATTCACACACGGCTCTGAGCGGAAATCGGTGTTTGTCATGGAACAGTAGTATGGAGACTTCGGCATTAATGTTCTATTTGCCCATCCGTCCTCTCTGGCAGGGGATGAGAGAGGACACACAGTTGATCTCACTGCTCTCCCTTCTCCCCCCTCCCCTCTCCTCTGTGCTCCGCGGGAAATGTGAGCTCCTTAGCTTCACACTTGATTGCCCGCAAAACACACAGGAGAGGGGAGGGGGGAAAAGGGGGAGCAGTGAGATCAGCTGTGTGTCCTTTCTCATCCCCTGCCAGAGAGGACAGACGGGCAAATAGAACGTTAAAGCCGGTGTCTCTGTGCTACTGTTTCATGACAGACACCGATCTCCGCTCAGAGCCGTGCTGTCCTGAGAAGGCAGATGGAAATTAATAGCATTCATTGATGGGCACTGATAGAAGGCACTGATGGGCATTGATAGAAGGCACCGATGGACACTGATAGAAGGCACTAATTGGCACTGATAGAAGGCACTGATGAGCACTGATAGATGGCACTGATGGGCACTGATAGAAGGCACTGATGGGCACTGATAGACGGCACTGATGAGCACTTATAGAAGGCACTGATGGGCACTGATAGAAGGCACTAATGGGCACTGATAGGAGGCATTTATGAGCACTGATAGGAGGCACTAATGGCCACTGATAGGCTGCACTGATAGGTGGCATTGATGGGCACTGAGGAACACTGATAGGCAAAACTCGGGCAGTATTTATGGGCAAAATTAAAGAGTACTGAAAGGTGGCACTGATGGATGCTGTTAGGCGGCATTAATGAGCACTGATAGGTGGTGCTGATAGGCAGAATTGATGGGCACTAATAGGCGGCATTAATGAGCACTGGTAGGTAACACTTGTAGGTGGAAGTAATGAGCACTGATAGGCGGCATTGATGAGTACTGATAGGCAGCATTGATGGGCACTGATAGATGGCACTGATGATTGAGGCACTGATTATCAGTGTAAACAGAAAAATGAGGGGAATAACTGCGCTACGGTGAAATTCATAAACAATAACAATTATAGCCAAAATTCATCTATGTAACACAAACACAGTGAAATTAAATAAGAAAAAAGGGGGGTTGAATCGCGCTAAAACAGATTGGTGATCATACACTTCATCACCAAACCAAATATTTAGAACTAAGTGAAGAGTTCCCCTTTAGTGTATACATAATATACAAAACACATGTCAAATGAATAATCAATCAAAAAAAATTTTCAAAGTGATAAAAAAAAGTACATGTATAAAAAATAAATCACCCAAGTGATATAAAAGTATCTTAAAAAAATTCCAAAAAACATAAATTCTTGCTGTGAGAAGAAAAAAGCGTGCTTGCTCCACCACCGTGAAATCGGACTGGCCGCTTACCAGAAACTCATGATCCCCCGTTACAGAGGATCAGAGAAAGCTGTTTGTTAATACTGCTTCGAACCATGACCAATGGATCAGAGACCTTATACCGAGATGGGACATCAAAGACTGCAGGGTCAGGCTAAAGATGTTCACACTGACAGGTACTCAGACATCAGCCCACAGCATTGCAGATATGGTCATAGAAGGAAAAAAAGGCTTTATATAGTGTAAAATCATTGACTTTATTGGATAAGTAAAAGGTTAAACTCACATGTTAGTAGACAATAGGCATGTAGTGTAGTCTGGAGCGCCGGCCGGAAGCTCACAGACAGCCCGTCTTACTGGAAACAACAGCAGTAATGGGAGGTGACGAGAACACGTCGCTCTGCCCTACGCGGTGTTTCGTGATAGAGTCACATCATCCAGGGGCCCCATCATCATTTCATTATCATTGCAATTTTTTACAGAAAGGACAATTCTTGCTTTCATCAAGAGTACCTCTATAGGGTTACGGTGGGAAGGCAACACCGATACCCAAAGATCAATTTTTCTGCATCTGTTTGAAAAGTGCATATCATTGCAATTTTTTACAGCCAGGCCAATGCTTGCTTTCATCAAGAGTACTTCTATAGGGTTACGATGGGAAAGCACCACAGAACACCCAAAGACCAATTTTTATGCACCCGTTGCTTCTATCCGAAGTCAAAGTGACACCAGAATGTATCCAAAAAATCTCTAATCTTGTTCCCAGTGCGCTTCATTGTGGCCTCATCATACACACTGGCTCCCCAGCTGTTGCTGAGCAAAATAAAGGCAGCTTGCAGGGAAAATTTAATTTTTTTGAGGGGCTTTATAAATGCAATTATTGCTGCAGCATATTCTAGACATGGTACAGATCTGCCACTTTACAGGTAGACTTAGGGGACCCCGCAGGCACTATATTGGAAGGAATTTTTCATTTTTATGCTTTCACTTTAAAAATCAAAAAAATCACTGCTCATTTAAAAATGATGTTATTCACAAACTTTTTTTTGATTGATACATGTCCCCCAGGGCAGGACCCAGACCCCTATAACCATTGTATGCCCAATTACTTGCATATAAGCCTTCAAAATGGGCACTTTTGAATTTTGACATTCGGATCCCATTGACTTTAATGGGGTTCGTTATTTGGGTCTGAACTTTCGCGATGTTCGAAAGTTCTGGTGTGAACCGAACAGGGGTCCATTCAGCCCATCCCTACTCATAACCCTCTCTTATAAAATAATCCATTAGTAATAAATTCAGGAAGCTGGCTATAAAAATGTCATACGGTGGTACATTACATCGTATGTATCATTCGGTGCTTGAGAGTTGTTGGCATATGGGTGTGGGAAGGGAAGACATGCTACATGTATTTTGATATTGTGTCCAGCTCTTCAGACTTTCTGGAGGCACATTTACACTATCATACAAAAGTTTACTGATAGACCTGTGCCCTATACATCTGCATTATTTTTCATACACTCAAAGGTATATATAAAATTTGTAGTGGCACACTTAGGCAATGCTACTCAAATCTTCATTATTGCATTATGGAAATTCTCTACCACACCTTCTCTGTTCCAATGGTTTCACAGGATTGAAGATATTTGACTAATGGAGAGCCTGACTAGTGCTTTGATCGGTACAGAGGAGAAGTTTCTTAAACAGTTTTGGGACCACATATTATTAATTTTGCCAGCTGATCACTGTGAAATTTAAAATTAGTAGTTCCATGATGCAATATATTATTTTAGAACTGTGCTTGTCACCTGTCCGGGCATGGCAAACCCTTAATGAGGGAATAGTGCAATTTCTATCCCACACACTGAGTGTATAGTGAAAGGAGTACAGCATACATATTTCTACCCTCCCCATCTATGTTTCATTCCCCCAGCTATCACCTTTAACCCCCCCCCCCCCTTTTTGTTTTGTTACCTCAAGTTAGGCTTGCTCTTTCATTGCAAGGCTTATGTACCATAGGCAAATTCAGGACAAGAGGGATTTTGACAATGCTACTTTGTTTCCAATTATAAGTATATAGCACATCCCCATAGGGACTCCTGACGAACTTGGATCCCCCACTCCTGCACAGCCAGCCACACCAAATTTTCACAAGCACCCAGAGTCAGAGAACAGTCTGTGACTTTGCGTTTGTTATTTATTGAGGGTTAATAACTTGGATGGGAGGTTATTGGATGCCCACTTGACTTTAGCAAAACTTCAGGGACATCTTCCTATATACAAATACTGTATATACAGTCTCCTTTACTTTCCTCCTGCATATTCACTTGTTTGCCCTGCCAACCCACCTTAATACTTCTAGCACACACTAGAGGGTGCTACAAATATATTATATTATCTTTGTCAATATGCAAATGTATATACTGGTAAACTGTCATTATTTTTTGAGACAAGTATGTAATACAGTAACGTGCCTTACTGTCATCTGAGTACTTAGTTAAGATGTAATTTCACCCAATGGACCAAGGTAAGTATTTTTTGTTTGTGGAAATAGTTTTTTTTTTAATTTTGACTTGGAAAAATAATTTCTAAATAAAGAGCGAATGCAAAAATAAAACAAGATGCTAGTTAATTGTTAATATAGCAGTAAATTGGGTACACTAGTAAAGTAAGCTTATATTGGAGTCATTATGGGACCTAGAAGGATACAAAATGGTCATGTAAAATGGGTATTTAATAAAAACAAGAATTTTAACTTATAAATATAGGACTTTGGCTGTAAATTGTATATGTGAATTTACAGTATATGCTGTATCACAAGTCAGTTTTTTTGGTCTTTCTGCAAATTATTATTTAGTAATATTTTCATTAGGGATGAGCTGATGGTTCAGTCTGAAACCTTTGCCCATTTAGCCCCCTTTTCAGCCAGGGGCAGACCGGGGGGGGGCAAAGGGGAAATTGTCCCCCCGAGAAATTAGCGATGGGCCAGCGGGTGAGCGGGCAGGCCAGTTAGCGGGTGGGTGAGTGGGTGGGTGAGCGGGCGGGTGGGCCAGTCATTGGGTAAGTGAGCGGGCGGGTCGGCGGGTGAGTGAGTGGGCAGGCCAGTCAGCAGGTGAGCGGATAGGCTGGCCAGTCAGTGAGCCGGCGAGCGGGGGAGCAGAGAGATGACAACATCTCTCACCGCCCGTCCTGCATCACTGCAGTTCTGCCCTCACTGTGCAGCCACGGGCAGCAGAGAGAGTATGTCATCTCTCTGCTGCCTGCCTTCACTCTGGAAAGTGACAATCTGCACCTTAGCAGGCAAGTAACAATCTGCACCTTGGCAGGCAAGTGACAATCTGCACCTTGTAGCAGGCAAGTGACAATCTGCAACATGTGGCAAGTGACAATCAGCAACGTGTGGCAGGTGACGTGGCAAGTGACATTCCTCAACATGTGGCAGGTGACGTGGCAAGTGACAATCAGCAACGTGTGGCAGGTGACGCGGCGAGTGACAATCCGCAACATATGGCAGGTGACGCGGCAAGTGACAATCCACAACATGTGGCAGGTGACGCGGCAAGTGACAATCCACAACATGTGGCAGGTGACATGGCAAGTGACAATCAGCAACGTGTGGCAAGTGACAATCCGCATCTAGTGGCAGGTGATGAAGCAAGTGACAATACACAACTTGTGGCAAGTGACAATCCACAACATGTGGCAGGTGACGTGGGAAGTGACAATCAGCAATGTGTGTCAGGTGACATGGCAAGTGACAATCAGCAACGTGTGGCAAGTAACAATCCGCATCTTGTCGCAGGTGACGAGGCAAGTGACAATCTGCATCTGGTGGCAGGTGATGTGGCAAGTTACAATCCGCATCTGGTGGCAGGCAAATGACAATCCAAAACTTGCGGTGGGGACATGGGAAGTGACAATCCGTATCTGGTGGCAGGCGACGGTGGCAAGTGACACACTCGGGGCTCCCATTCTGCATTATGGTGAGTTGAACTATTTCATTTTATATAACAATGAAATAATAGAAATAATGCGCTTCAATCATCCTGACACCATATCAACCATGGTGCCGTGGTGATGGAAGCGCTAACATCAGCCATTGCCCTGATCAATTGCCCGCAAAAAAAACATGTTCTGGCAGTGCCCCTCCCAAGACTAGACTCTGGATCTGCCCCTGTGTTCAGCAGGAGCCAAAAATCACATATACTGTATATAGAAGTGGCATTTCTAGGAGCAGGCTACAAATAATTAAAAGTCGGTGTGGAAGTTAATATATAATAAAAAAAAGTGAGAATCTGACAGAAAGTAGTTAGAAAGGGTGTGCCACATCCCATAAATCTGAAAGAAACCAAAATATTCCCCTGCGGTGGGATTTTGAAGGCACTACCATGAATAATACGATATAGATAAAAATATACTTTTATTACAAAAATAGAAAAAAGTGACAAAATATATACAAATCAAATACAAAAAATATGTACAAATGTATACATCAAGAGCAAAGTAACTGTGGTTGTAGATACAGATTGCATGACAATGGAGAGAAGACCAAAGGTCAAGATATACTAAGTCTCACTGAACCGACGCGTTTCAGAGAATCCTTCATCAGGGTTCACCAAGTGAGAGTTACCATCTAAGGGGTTACAAAGTCAAAAAAAGTAATTAACATCACACACAAATTAGATGACAGTCCCCCCCCACCCAGTGATGGTCTGTATGAAAACCATACTCACTTCCAAAGTACAAATGCTATAAAAGTATCCATGGCATAAAATCAACTTCACAAAGGTCTCCCAGGCCGTGTGCACTTAAAGGTCACCCAATGGATAGCTATCCAAAATAATATTGCAGAAAACTGGTGTATCAGGAAAAATCCCAAATTGTGCTGAAAAATGCCGCACCTAAATATTTGGCGCGGCGTTTGTGCGCAGGCTGGGGTCCAAGTGTCTCCAGACCTAGAACCAAGAACACAGCCCTGTGAGAAATAATGGTTCAAAGGTAGAGATAAACAATAGCAGCTGATAGGATCGATAGTATCAGATCCCAAAGTGTGTAAAGAATATAAAATACATATATAAAAACCAGTAGCAGGGAACATACTTGTGAACTAAATCCGAAGGTAGAAACTACAGTTTATCGTGTAGGGGAGAGGAGAGAGGCTGAGAGTACAGGCTGGCAACAAATTAGCTACAAATAATAAGGGAACCTGGTTAGGGGGAGTAGGGGTAATTCTGATGCAGGTGAATGTTTTCCAGCAAAAAATAAGAGAGGCCAAACAAACATCTTAGATGAGCATAGGGATCGAAAAGAAAATGACCCAAAATGCTAAAAAATATCACTTACTAAGTCAGCCCAGGGACACAGCATCAGTTGTACATCCCCCTCCGATCACAGGATCAGAGTGAATAATCTTGATATTTGTATCCACCAGGTTGCGCCGTCAGCTGATTATAATAGGAATCAGCTGGAGGGAAGGTGCATGACCCAGAGCTCTCCCAGCCCACCCCCATCAGCTGACTGGTTGTCAGCTTGAAAGGGCTAGTAAGGTCCAGTCAATGGGCCCCCTGAGCGTGGACTGCGCCACGCCTCCCCGCAAGCGCCGGCCCCGACGACGCACTGTGCATGCGCGCCAGCCAAACTGGAACGCAAAGCAGCGGCAAACGTCACGGCGCCTCGGAGCTACGTGCCGCAGTCCACTCCCACCGGCACGGCAAGCCTGCCCTGGAGACGGCAACTCCCCCCAACATGTCCCAAAGGGGGACAACCTTGCCGTGGCGGGCCTGCGCACATAAGAAACAGTAACTAAGTTGAAAGAGCAATGCACCTACCTATTCCACAACAGGAAAAAGAGGAAATATCTACAAAAAGTAGTGATAATAATATTGCATGCATGAAATTCATGCATGAAATTGTACATATACAACCAAGATGTAAATTGGGCACAGATACAACATCAGTATAGGAGACGATTGTGAAGTCGTTACACGAAAAGAAAAAATTATGAGACGGCCACAGACCAGGCACCAAGAGCTCAGACCCATTCATATTTCAGTCATGGAGTCTATTTCTGTCAAGACCATATTTGTACCCCAATCCTCGGTGTGTGTAAAAACATCATAAAAAAAAGCCATCATAAAGGTGAAAGCCAAGAAGAAGAAAATGTGGGGGCCAGAGTCACATATAGACCACCTACACCGAACAATAGAGGTACAACGTGAGGTGCGGGCAGGGCAGACGTTGAACAGTATACCTACTTCTCCATGCCCCCGGAGTCAAAGCCCTCCAGAAATGGCTTAAAGCATGTTATGTCATTGAGTCCAGGGGGCCTGGTCGCACGCAGATTATAAATCCACCTCAGTTCAAGCTGGAGGAGCTCCTTATTCCAATCTCCTCCCCCTCGAACTGGGGTGTACCCGATCCAAAATCAAAAATTTGATTTTTGGAAACAGCCCCTGATGGACCAGGGCAGTATGTCTCCCCAGTGGTAGGTCGGAGTCGCATGTCTGCATGCACCTGATGTGGCGGTATGCCCTATGCCAGAATTCCAATTTGGTCTTCCCGGCATGTACACAACCTCCTTGGTCTTACAGTTGGCAAAGTGTTTGGGCCTGAAGTTACTGCCATCCGGTAGGGTTGGATTTTTGATAGTATACATAAATTTACAGTACCCACAGGCCCCACACATAAACATGCCCTTATATTTACAGTGCTGAACAAAACTCTCACCCCTGAATTCACTCCTCACCAGCCTGGAAGACACTGACGTAGCCCTCCTGAAAGTAAAGAGCGGACTCTCGGGGAGAAGTCTACTCAGATTTGGGTCCATAGTAAGAATGTGCCAAAACTTTGACACAATTCTTTTGACTTCTGCGTGTTGATTGCAGTATTTGGTGATAATGCGCAAAGAATTATCCTGGTTCTTATGTTTCTGTGAGTAAATAAGAGCATGTCTTGTATGCGTGGTGGCCCACTTATATGCCTTTTTGAGGGAGGTATGTGAGTAACCTCTCTCAAGGAGTCTTGCACGTAAATTATCTGCTTCGATTTTAAAGGTCGCTTCGTCAGTGCAATTTCTGCGCACCCTGAGGTACTGGCTATATGGTATAGACCTGATAAGGCTTGGTGGATGAAAACTAGAGGCATGTAGGATGGTGTTCCCAGCAGTGGCCTTCCGATAGAGGCCACTGCTGAGTCCACCATCCTGACCTCTACAGACCATGACGTCCAAAAAGGCAATCTCGCTGCGACTCGATGACATAGTAAAAGTAAGGTTAAAGTGGTTCTTGTTCATGCACTCTAGACATGAATGCAGTAGCTCTATGGGGCCATCCCAGATGGTGAAAATGTTGTCGATGTATCGGAACCACAAAAGGAAGTGGTTTTTATACATCGACAAGTTTTCGTCACTGAGAAATGTGGTTTCCCATTCCCCCAGGTACAGGTTAGCGTAGGATGGGGCACAGCAAGTCCCCATCGCCACTCCCTGTACCTGGAGGAAATGGGAGCCATCAAAAGCAAAAATGTTATGATACAGGATATATTCCAGCAACTGTAAGATAAATTCGTTATAGGCCCAATCCCCATCCCGTCTCTGGTAGATGGCCTTCTTGACAGCTCTAAGACCCCCGGCATGGTAAATAGAGCTGTACAAGGCCTCTACGTCAATAGTTACCAAATATGCATTTTCTGGTATTATGAGATTTTCAATAATTTTGAGAAAATGTATAGTGTCTTTCACAAAGGACCGTAGACTGATGACATGGGGTTTGAGATGTTCATCAATCAAACGACTAGCGTTTTCACTGATGGACCCTCTACCAGAGATAATTGGTCTCCCCGTTGGGTTACGACTGTCTTTGTGAATTTTTGGTAATGAATAAAAAGTTGGTACAACCGGAAATTTGACTCTGATGTATTCCCAAATGGTTTTGTTAATGACTTTATTATTATATGCTGTATCCACCAAAGAATAATATTGTTGGTGGAATCTATTCGCCAAATCTCTCGTAATTTTCTTGTACCAATTCTTATTCATTAAAATTTTTTGACACATAGAGATATATTAAGCATTGTCCATCAGGAGAATGTTGCCCCCCTTATCAGAGGGCTTGATAACTATTGACTTATTATCACTGAGCTCCTTGAGCGTCTGTCTGCCATATTGATATTAATTGTTTTGGGGGTACGGATACGTAGCCTATCAATCTCTCTGTATACCAGTTTTAGAAACGTGGAGATGTTCAGGTTAGAGCTTGGAGGTGGAAACTGGACCGACTTTTTCTTAAGTTTAGACCCTTGTTTTGACTCCTGAGCCGACCTTTCCTTGTTGTCCAAGGGAATAGATAGCACTGTGGGCAAGTCAATGCGGTCAATAAGATCAGCCGTGTCACTTTCCTCCAGGAGCGACACCAGCTGATCAATAGCCTGATTTTCTTGGGGTGTTAGGTCTGTGGGTCCCTGGGGTTTTTGGTACATGTTCTTTACCATGAGTTTACATGCAAACATTTCTAGATCTTTGACAACCTCAAACCTGTCCATGTTTTCATTTGGGCAGAATCCGAGTCCTTCCTGGAGTATGCAAGCTTCACTATCCGTTAGAGCATGGGAGGAGAGGTAGACAATGCTGAAAGAACCAGCAGGTCGATCAACGTCATCAAAAGTAAGCTCCTCCCTATCACAATCTAGGTTCTGTTTGTGAGTTTGTTTAAAAGTGTCTCTGCTAAAGGGACCATTTCCTGTCTATCCCCTCCCTGGTGAGTGGTTCTGGACCTCGTAACTGGAGGTGAGTTTGTGTTACCCGCCAAAGGTACTATAGGGGCAGAGGCAGAACAACTGCCTACCCCTAATGGTGCCCTACCTGAGACCGAGGGCATATTGTGGGGACCATCTGTTGTATTCGAATTGTGGGTCCTAGATCCCTGAGATCTATTGTCACATTGATTGGAACAAGGTACCTTTCTGTTCTTAGAAGAAACCTGTGAGGAAACACAAGAGACACACTCGAGGAAGAATTAGACATGGCAGAATAATGGTCCCTCCGGTTTCTAAACCTGTTGAAGTTTTTGGGCTGTAGTTGGTTCCATTTGTAAGCCCTATTTTCTTCGAAGGCACATCGATCCCTACTAAACTTGTTTGTTTTTTTAATAAGAATATCCTTATTAAAATCCTCCAGATGTTTTTTAAGTTTCAATTCCTTGTCCATATATATTTTATGGGTCTGTAGTGGTTGGAGTTTCATACAGATGGCCTGTATGTCGCCATCCAAGATACTCGACCGCTTTTGGTATTCAGTAATAAGGAGTTCCAACATATCTTTGGAGCATGTACGTAGGATTTTTTCCCATGCATTTTTGAACTCAGTGTCCAGCCCCTCAAGATTGGGGAAGATTTGGACCCTGAGTCCCAATGGGTTCATGTTGTCATTAATATAATCCCAAAAGGACCTAATGTGCCAGTACAGGGACGACTTTTTCTCAAGAGTTTTAGTAAGTTTTAAGAATAGGCCGTTGATTTCAGATTCAATGTGCTCGTTCTTACAGTACTCATCCAAGTAGCTGGACATGAGGCTGTCCCAGTTACTCCCCGTGTAATTCGCCATAGTCTAAAAATTTATATTGAAAAGCGATAAACACAAAATCTATAATAACCCCAAAAAGAGATCACTGTAAAAAGAACAATCAATTGTAATATAGAAAATTCCCAGGTGAATGGGCATATGGACCCAATATTAGTATACAAAAATGTAATATACTACTGACTGTCAGCAAAGGAGCGGGGACTGGTATCTACTACCAAACTATATCAAAAAAAGAGAGAATCTGACAGAAAGTAGTTAGAAAGGGTGTGCCACATCCCATAAATCTGAAAGAAACCAAAAGATTCCCCTGTGGCGGGATTTTGAAGGCACTACTATGAATAATACGATTAAGATAAAAATATACTTTTATTACAAAAATAGAAAAAAGTGACAAAATATATACAAATCAAATACAAAAAATATGTACAAATGGATACATCAAGAGCAAAGTACATGTGGTTGTAGATACAGATTGCATGACAATGGAGAGAAGACCAAAGGTCAAGATATAATAAGTCTCACTGAACCGACGCGTTTCAGAGAATCCTTCATCAGGGTTCACCAAGTGAGAGTTACCATCTAAGGGGTTACAAAGTCAAAAAAAGTAATTAACATCACACACAAATTAGATGACAGTCCCCCCACACCCAGTGAAGGTCTGTATGAAAACCATACTCACTTCCAAAGTACAAATGCTATAAAAGTATCCATGGTATAAAATTAACTTCACAAAGGTCTCCCAGGCCGTGTGCACTTAAAGGTCACCCAATGGATAACTATCCAAAATAATATTGCAGAAAACTGGTGTATCAGGAAAAATCCAAAATTGTGCTGAAAAACGCCGCACCTCAATATTTGGCGCGGTGTTTGTGCGCAGGCTGGGGTCCAAGTGTCTCCGGACCTAGAACCAAGAACGCGTCGGTTCAGTGAGACTTATTATATCTTGACCTTTGGTCTTCTCTCCATTGTCATGCAATCTGTATCTACAACCACATGTACTTTGCTCTTGATGTATCCATTTGTACATATTTTTTGTATTTGATTTGTATATATTGTGTTACTTTTTTCTATTTTTGTAATAAAAGTATATTTTTATCTATATCGTATTATTCATGGTAGTGCTTTCAAAATCCCTCCACAGGGGAATCTTTTGGTTTCTTTAAGTTAATATATAATTGTACATTTTGACCATCGATACACTTGATTTTATAAAGAATTGTTACTGACATGTCCACTTTAAAGCTAGACTGCAGGAAAGCAGCTAAATACACAGAAGAAATACATATGCAAGAGATAGTTTACCGGCCAGAGGATTTGTATTTCTGTCCATTTAGTTCTGACCTAAATACAGCTCTAACACACAGCACAGTCCTGCCTGGTATGGGAGCAGATCTAATCTTTCTCTGCTGCAGTTTCACTGTCACTTACTGGTCTCCTGCCTACCCTAGCCCTGTGATTGGACAGTAACACAATGGGGTTGATTTACTAAAGGAAAATAGACTATGCACTTTGCAAGTGCAGTTGCTCCAGAGCTTAGTAAATGAGATGAAGCTTGACATTGCAAACAAAAACTGTATTTTGCACATGATTGGATGATAGAAGTCAACATAGCTTCCCCTCTTTTACTAAGCACTGGAGAAACTACACTTGCAAAATGTACAGTCTATTTGCATTTACTTCATTGACAAATTCATATTTCTGTCACATACAGTGGGGGAAATAATTATTTGATCCCCTGCAGATTTTGTAAGTTTGCACACTTAGAAAGAAATAAAGGGTCTATAATTTTTATCATAGGTTTTTAAATTATATTTATATGATAGAGACAGAATATCAACCAAAAACCCAGAAAAAACACATAAAACAAATGCTTCTATATTAAAGGTATATTAAAGGTACAGGCCAACTTTACTGCATTGAGGGGTCAATGGATGGGGCCATGTATTGTAAAATCGTGGATGAGAACCTTCTTCCCTCAGCCAGAACACTGAAGATGGGTCATGGATGGGTCTTTTAGCATGACAATGACCCAAAACATACCACCAAGGCAACAAAAGAGTGGCTTAGGAAGAAGCACATTAAGGTCAGGAAGTGAACGTGCCAGTCTCCAGACCTTAATCCTATAGTTAATTTATGGAGGGAGCTGAAACTTCCAGTTGCCAAGTGACAGCTAAGAAACCTTAAGGATTTAGAGAAGATCTGTAAAGAAGAATGGACCAAAATCCCTCCTGAGATGTGTGCAAATTTGGTGACTAACTACTAAAAATGTTCTACCTCTGTGCTTGCCAACAAGCCAATGGCTGCGCTGCTAGCTGCTCTCAATGTCTCCTATCTATCCAATCAACGGCCAGACTCTGTGGAGAAGAGGATGCCAGGGGACGCGCACAGCAGGTGAACAAGCTCAGGTAAGTAAATGGGGGGGGGCTGGGGAGGCCGTCATTGCCAGGTGTTTTTTCACCTTAATGCATAGGATGCATTAAGGTGAAAAAACACAAACCTTTACAACCTCTTTAAGGTAGACCCATTAAAAAAAATAAAAAATCACAGAAAAAAAGAACGATTGACTTTGAGGGTCGTGGCTTGGTGACCAGGGGTCACATAGAGCTCAAATTTAGGGTTAGGTATCTGAAGGTTTACCCCACTACTGGTCAAAATTTGGGGCTCCTATCACCTATGGTCCTGGAGATACGGGGCTCCTTGCGCAGCCTGTCAGAAGCTACATACGGAGTGGCCAGTTTAAATACAAGCCGGCACACTCTGTTTGCAGCAGACTGAGAGAATGAGCTCACAGAACCTCTCCTCACTTCTTTAAGAGGCACTGAGCTTAATGGACAGCTTGGAGTCTGCAGAGTTTGACAGGCAGCACCGCCTGTCAAACTCGCTCGCAGTAGCACCATAGTCCAACAATGTAAAACTGCCATTCAGCAATGTAAAAAAAAAAAGGAGGCGGCAGTAGCAACCTGTCAGCTGCTGCTATACCACTCATTGAAAAGCAAAACACCACAGATCACTTTTCAGAGGGCAGTAAGCATTACTGCAAATGTAAAACCAAAAAAATGAATGAAAAATATTAAAAAAGAAAAGAAAATTGACAATATGTGAAAAGTGTACACCAAAGTCCACAACAGACTAGGTGAGAGATTCCTGCTAAAATCCTGCAAGCTATTCCATTGCTGATGGAGGAGAAGACTCTGCCTGGAGGTGATGTGTGTATGGGGACAGCAATGGCTTTACTCCAGTGGATACTATTATAAGGAACACTGTGGATTAAGAGGGAAGGAGTTCACGGAACCTGAGAGGGGGATTCCGGGCGTCCAGGATTCCGGCCACAGGACCTATTCATGCCGTTCACCCCTGCAGGGGTTGGGCTTTCTGGTGAGTGAGGGCACAAGTGGGGGCCTGCAAAACATGGACACATCAGTACTGAAAACCTGCTGGGGATTACACACCTGTTGGATACACATACCATCTGTGTACAGGGATCTCCTTCACATATATTGGACAATTTATATTGGACTAATTTTATTGGAGCACATTTATTATCTCACGTTTTTTGATTGCACATATTCACATATTAGTCCACTCTATTTTCTACATTTTTTTGATTGATCCATTTAATATATAAACATATTCTGTTTGTACTTATATTTTTGATTCTCACAGTCTATGTCAGATTAATTACAGATGTCTATATTTTACATTTAATATTTGTCACTTGGCCTATTTACACGTATTTTTTATGTCACTGGGCACGTCAGTGGGATTTTTAAATGTTGATATATCTTTTAATGTCACTTTTATTTATTTTTTATATTTCATATCAGGGGCGTAACTAAAACCTTCAGGGCCCCGATGCAAGAAATCATGAAGGGCCCCCCTGCCCCCTGGACAGCGCTTTTCCTAGGGGGATGTCTGATAAGAGGAGGAGCCGCGAGAGCCGCCGAGGGACCCCAGAAGTCGGTGTTCAGGGCCACTCTGTGCAAAACTAACTGCACAATGAAGTTATGACATGTTTGTTATTTAAAAAAAAAAAACCTTTACAATCACTTTAAGGGGTTAAAACAGGTGGTCAGTAGGCAACATATTGCCTCTTTACTGGCTGTCAAATGCCTCTGAAAAGTGATCTGAGCATGGATCGCTTTTCAGAGGAACAGCATTTTGTTGCTGGTACTTTGAACGAGCAAGAAAAAAAAAATCAGTCCTGATTGTACACATATAGGGTGTCAGGATTAAACGTGCATACATAAAATGTGCATACATACATCTAAACAGTGGCGGCTGGTGCTCAAAATTTTTTTGGGGGCGCAAACATTTTTTGAAAAAAAATCATCAAATGCAGCCACTGTGCCCATCAAACGCTGCCACTGTGCCATCAATTGCAGCCACTGTGCCACTTAAATGCTGCCAGTGTTCCATCAAACACAGCCACTGTGCCAAACGCTGCCACTGTGCCCATCAAACGCAGCCACTGTGCCCATCAAACGCTGCCACTGTGCCACTTAAATGCTGCCAGTGTGCCATCAAACGCAGCCACTGTGCCATCATTTGCAGCCACTGTGCCAAACGCTGCCACTATGCCCATCAAACACAGCCACTGTGCCCAAACGCTGCCAGTGTGCCCAAATGCTGCCAGTGTGCCCATTAAATACTGCCACTGTGCCATCAAACGCTGCCACTGTGCCCATTAAATGCTGCCAGTGTTCCATCAAACGCAGCCACTGTGCCATCAATTGCAGCCACTGTGCCCAAACGCTGCCACTGTGCCCATCAAATGCTGCCCGTGTGCCCATCAAATGCTGCCCGTGTGCCCATCAAATGCTGCCAGTGTGCCCTTGAATGCCCCCAGTGTGACCCCCGACCGCTCGCCGGCACTTACCCTGTCTTGGTGGGGCAGCGGGTGACTGCGACGAGTGGGGTCCTCCATGCGTCTCCTGCTGTCCTCATCTCCCGTCCTCTCCTCCTGATAGGCATCCAATAGCGGCGCCTGTCATTTAAGCCAATCAGGTGATGGGTAACAGATCCGAGCACCTGATTGGCGGAGAGGCAGTTTAGTGCTAGTAGAGCGAATAGTCATTCGCTTTTCTAACACAGCTGAGTGACCTGTGAGTTCACCTTTTTTGATGCCTATTAGAGCCTATGGTTCTAATCTGGTGCTTCAAAAACACCCCCTGCCGCTGTAATTCAGGTTCCCTGCGCCCAAAAAGGGGCTGGGCGCCTGAATAGGGGGTGGCAGCGGCGGCCATAGATAGATTCATGCAATGCATGAATCTATCTATTGGTGATAGAGGGGTGGCTGGAGAGAGGGGGCGGCGCCCGTGCGCCCTTAATGCATGGGCCACCACTGCATCTAAACACACACACATACACACACATACACATAGATAAACACACACATAATATACACACACATATACTGTATATACACACACACAAACACATATATAAATACACACATGAACACATGCAAACACATACATGAACACACATACATGAACACACATACATGAACACACATATAAGAACACACATACATGAACACACATACATGAACACACATATAAACACACACAAACACACATATACAGAAAGCCTTTTCAAAAACGGCAGTGCTTTACCTTACCTCTTCCTGCTGGGTACTGCACTGTAGGGGGAGACAAAGAGCACAGCACACACTGCTTTCACTGATCAGTGTGACAAGCTCCCCGTACAGTGCCGACTACAGTTCGGCTGACGATGGGGAGAACGATCTCAGCCGCTCATCCTTGCAAGATAAACAGGGGGCCCTCAAGGGCCCCCTACAGCATGGGGCCCAGTCGCCATGGTGACCTCAGCGACCCCTATACTTCCGCCACTGTTTCATATGATTTTTATCTTTCACCAATGGTAGTGATTAGCACACTCACATCTTACGTAATACACGCAATGGAATAGCTTGCAGGATTTTAGCAGGAATCTCTCACCTAGTCTGTTGTGGACTTTGGTGTACACTTTTCACATATTGCCAATT
This sequence comes from Lithobates clamitans, assembly GCA_037952925.1. Lineage (NCBI taxonomy): Eukaryota > Metazoa > Chordata > Amphibia > Anura > Ranidae > Lithobates > Lithobates clamitans. The sequence continues at coordinate 2,872,021 of JBBGZY010000181.1, read as the reverse complement.
TTCTTTTCTTTTTTAACCACTTGACCACTGGGCACTTAAACCCCCTTCCTAACCAGACCAATTTTGAGCTTTTGGTGCTCTCACACTTTGAATGACAATTACTCAGTCATGCAACTCTGTACCCAAATGAATTTTTTGTCCTTTTTTTCACACAAATAGAGCTTTCTTTTGGTGGTATTTAATCACCGCTGGGTTCTTTATTTTTTGCGCTATAAAAGGAAAAAGACCGAAAATTCTGTTAAAAATTGCATTTTTCTTCGTTTCTGTTATAAAATTTTGCAAATTAGTAATTTTTTCTTCATATATTTTGGCCAAAATGTATACCACTACATATCTTTGGTAAAAATAACCCAAATCGGTGTATATTATTTGGTCTTTGTGAAAGTTATAGCGTCCACAAGCTATGGTACCAATATCTGAAAATTGATCACACCTGAAGTACTGACGGCCTATCTCATTTCTTGAGACTTTAACATGCCAGAAAAGTACAAATACCCCCCAAATGACCCCTTTTTGGAAAGAAGACATTCCAAGGTATTTAGAAAGATGCATGATGAGTTTTTTGAAGTCGTCATTTTTTCCCACAATTCTTTGCAAAATCAAGATTTTTTTTTTCTTTTTTTTTTTTTCACAAAATTGTCATATTAGCAGGTTATTTCTCACACACCGCATATGCATACCACAAATTACACCCCAAAGCATATTCTGCTATTACTCCCGAGTACGGCCATACCACATGTGTGAGACTTTTACACAGCGTGGCCACATACAGAGGCCCAACATGCAGGGAGCACCATCAGGCGTTCTGGAGCACCCAGGCCAATTCTGACATTTCTCTCCTACATGTAAAAATCATCATTTATTTGCTAGAAAATTACATAGAACCCCAAAACATTATATATATTTTTTTAGCAAAGACCCTAGAGAATACAATGGCGGTCGTTGCAACTTTTTATCTCGCACTGTATTTGCGCAGCAATTTTTCGAACACGTTTTGTTTGAAAAAAAAACAGTTTTGTGCTTTCAAAAAAAACAAAACAGTAAAGTTAGCCCAATGTTTTTACATAATGTGAATAATGAAGTTATGCCGAGTAAATAGATACCTAACATGTCACCCTTCAAAATTGCACACGCTCGTGGAATGGCGCCAAACTTCGCTACTAAAAAATCCCCATAGGAGACGCTTTAAAAATTTTACTGGTTACATGTTGTGAGTTACAGAGGAGGTCTAGGGCCAAAATTATTACTCTCGCTCTACCGATCGCAGCAATACCTCACATGTGTGGTTTGAACACCATTTTCATATGTGGGCGCAACTTACGTATGCGTTCGCTTCTGACTGCGAGCACACGGGGACACAGGGAAATTTTTTTTTTTTTTTTTTTTATTGTTCATTTTACGTTATTTATTTTAGTTTGAGGCTTTTTTCCAAAAAATAAATTTTTTTATCACTTTTATTTCTATTACAAGGAATGTAAACATCCCCTGTAATAGGAATATGGCATGACAGGTCCTCTTTACAGTAAGATATGGGGTCAATAAGACCCCACATCTCACCTCTAGGCTGGGAAGCCTGAAATAAAAAAAAAAAAAAAAATGATCCTGGCTTCGATCGTAGCGGTGAGTCGGTAGAAGCACCTGAGGGTGGCGAGAGGGGGGGCGTCCCCTCTCGCCTCCCGTAAGAATGATCAAGCAGTGGAACAGCCGCTATGATCATTCTTATGGTGTAGGGAATCGCTGGCTGAAAAAGATGATATCTGAATGATGCCTGTAGCTGCACCCATCATTCAGATATCCCCGCACAAATTCAAGGACGTCGTATGGCGACATAACAAAAATGACCCCCCAAAATAGATTCTCCTGCTCCTCCTGAGTACGGCGATACCACATGTGTGAGACTTCCACAGCCTGGCCACATACAGAGGCCGAGTACAGCTGAGCATGGCCGAGTATGGCTGAGCATGGCTGGGTATCGCGGGGTATGGCGGGGCATGGCGGAGTATGGCGGGGTATTGCGGAGTATGGCGGGGCATGGCGGGGTATGGCGGGGCATGGCGGAGCATGGCTGGGTATGGCGGGGCATGGTGGAGCATGGCAGGGTATGGCGGGGTATGGCGGAGTATGGCGGAGTATGGCGGGGCATGGTGGAGCATGGCGGGGTATGGCGGGGTATGGCGGAGTATGGCGGGGCATGGCGGGGCATGGCGGAGCATGGCGGAGCATGGCGGGGCATGGCGGAGTATGGCGGGGCATGGCGGGGCATGGCGGAGTATGGCGGAGCATGGCGGGGCATAGCGGAGTATGGCGGGGTATGGCGGGGTATGGCGGGGCATGGCGGAGTATTGCATAGGATCATTGCAGAGTATCTCACAGGGTTGCAGAGTATCGCACATAGTTGCAGAGTATCTCACAGGGCTGCAGAGTATCGCACAGGGTTGCAGAGTATCGCACAGGGTTGCAGAGTATTGCACAGGGTTGCAGAGTATCGCACAGGGTTGCAGAGTATCGCACAGGGTTGCAGAGTTTTGCACATAGTTGCAGAGTATCGCACAGGGTTGCAGAGTATCGCACAGGGTTGCAGAGTATTGCACAGGGTTGCAGAGTTTTGCACATAGTTGCAGAGTTTTGCACAGGATTGCAGAGTATCGCACAGGGTTGCAGAGTATCGCACAGGGATGTAGAGTATCGCACACGGTTGCAGAGTTTTGCACAGGGTTGCAGAGTATTGCACAGGGTTATAGGGGGGGGGATGGCTGAGCATGGAGGGATGGATGTGACTGTACATGTCACTGAGCTGCGCTGTGGGCACTACACATCCAGCCCACAGCGCGGCTCACATCCGATCTCTCCCCCTCTGTACCGATCGGTACAGAGAGGGGAGGGAGGAACCGGCGTCATGACATGACGCCGGTTTGTTTACATGTGATCGCTCCGTCATTTGACGGAACGATCACGTGGTAAACGGCCGCGATCAGCGGCCGTTTACCGTGATCCGTGATGCGCCGGGTCCTCTGGACCCGGCGGTCACGGATGTTCCCGTGTGCGCGCCCCAGGGGGCGCGCGGGAGCAGTTTTCTGGAATCACATCATATGACGTGATCCCAGAGTTATCCAGCCGCCCTGCAGCCGTCATTTGGCTATAGGGCGGTTGGCAAGTGGTTAATATTTTTCATTCATTTTTTTTTGGTTTTTCAATTGTCTGTGAACAGCGCCATTCCCCTATTAGAATATATTGTAGTACGTAGATTTCACTTCGGTGTTTCCAGTTTGCCTGGGGGGCTGCAGTTCCTTGTTGTTACTGATCCTAAGCGCGGAATATTTGATTTCCATTACTGCAAATGTGAAAGAAACTTCAAACACGTCATCAATTTCCCACTCACCACCAACCAGGTCACGCCCCAGCCACTTTCTATGTTAGCCACCTCCCTTCAACTTATATCACAGGTGACCATTTCCCAACCTGCAGATGACAGACCCTACTCCAAAAGTTATCACTGCTAGTTACTCCCCCCACCCGCTGATTGATATCCCTCCATGACCACCTCACACCCCCCTGCTGACAGACCTCTCTCCCCAGCCTGTCCCCACACACCTTCTCACCTGCTGACCTGTGGATGGGGGAATCACTCCTGCAGTGTTATTGTGTTCTGCCAGCCTTCCCAACCCACAGAATACAATGATCAGTGTTGCGAACTATAGCTGGCAGCATTGACTGTTTTGGGGAAAACCTGACAGGCTAGTTGTACTCAAGTTGTTTAATAGACTGATTTGTGTACAACCAGCTAGCCCATACATAGATCGACTGTAGCTAGTCTTTGTATATTTGGCTTAATTATAATTCATGTATGGCCCGCTTAACCACTACACAGTCCCTAAACATCCTTCCACAAACCTTTACATTTTTCCTTCCCAGATTCCTACATCCTCCTCACCTGTACATAGTGGCCACTGTCACACCCTCCACACTCCTCTCCTATACATAGTGCCCACTGTCATACCCTCCACACTTCTCTCCTATAAATAGTGCCCACTGTCATACCCTCCACACTCCTCTCCTGTACATACTTCTCACTGTCATACCCTCCACACTCCTCTCCTGTGCATACTGCTTACTGTCATACCCTCCACATTCCTCTCCTGTACATACTGCCCACAGTCATACCCTCCACACTCCTCTCCTGTGCATACTGCTCACTGTCATACCCTCCACATTCCTCTCCTGTACATACTGCCCACAGTCATACCCTCCACACCCCTCTCCTGTACATACTGCCCACAGTCATACCATCCACACTCCTCTCCTGTACATACTGCCCACTGTCATACCCTCCACACTCCTCTCCTGTACATAGTGCTCACTGTCATACCCTCCACATTCCTCTCCTGTACATACTGCTTACTGTCATACCCTCCACACTCCTCTCTTGTACATACTGCCCATGGTCATACCCTCCACACTCCTCTCCTGTACATACTGCCCATGGTCATACCCTCCACACTCCTCTCCTGTACATACTGTCCACTGTCATACCCTCCACACTCCTCTCCTGTACATACTGCCCACTGTCATACCCTCCACACATCTCTCCTGTGCATACTGCCCACTGTCATACCCTCCACATTTCTCTCCTGTACATACTGCTCACTCTCATACCCTCCACATTCCTGTTCTGTACATACTGCCAACTGCCATACCCTCCACACTTCTCTCATGTACATACTGCTCACTGTCATACCTTTCGCATTCCTCTTCTGTACATACTGCCCACTGTGATACCCTCCACACCCCTCTCCTGTACATACTGCCAGCTGTCATACCCTCCACACTCCTTTCCTGTACATAGTGCAAACTGTCATACCCTCCACACTCCTCTCCTGTACATACTGCCAACTGTCATACCCTCCACACTCCTCTCCTGTACATACTGCACACTGTCATACTATCCACACTCCTCTCCTGTGCATACTGCTCACTGTCATACACTCCACATTCCTCTTCTGTACATACTGCCCACTGTGATACCCTCCACACTCCTCTCCTGTACATACTGCCAGCTATCTTTCTCTCCACACTACTCTCCTGTACATACCACCCTCATAATACCTTCCACACTCCTCTCCTGTACATACTGCCCCCATCATACCCTCCACACTCCTCTCCTGTACATACTGCCCACTGGCATACCCTCCACACTCCTCTCCTGTACATAGTGCCCACTGTTATACCCTCCACATTCCTATCCCTCACCTGCACATACTTCCCACTTTTATACCATCCATACTTCTCCCCTATGCCTCTTACACACAAAAACAGTTCTTTAAAATGATATTGACTATCCTCAATATTACCAGGTCTAGAATGGGCACACTTTTGTTCCATCTTCACCCTGTCTTCCTTCTGGGTTCTGTGCCTTCGGTCACTTGTCTTGGCCTAGCTGTGCTGCTGTCACTTCCACGCATGCTCATTCGCATTCTCTCTCTCTCTCTCTAATCCCCCCTTTATCTTTCATCCTCCCTCCCTTACCCCTCACCCCTCTCTCATCCTTTTTCTCTCTCTCTCTCATCCTCCCTCTCTCTAATTAATTTAATTTGTTATACCAAAAAATTGTTTGCATTTTTAATTATTTTTTTTTTTTTTCACTAAAAAGCCCCACCATAATCCTCAGCCCCAAGCCCATGATGTTCTTAATCCGGCCCTGCCTCTGAGCTCTGCTACACAGTAAACTGCAAAAGGCTTATACCATGCCAAATTTAGGTTTTTACTGCATGCACGTAAAAAATAGATTTAATGTTGTATTGAGGATTACAGAGCTTCATTATTGTCCATGTTTTATAGATGCCTGGAATTCAGCTTTAAGATTGTACACAGATCAGCTAAAGAGCTTCCAGGTGTTTACAACAATATGTAACACTCACCTCCTGCCTTTCACACTGTTCCGTTAGCATTCAAACATGTTGGTGTAAGTGCAACTAGAGCATATAATGAGGACAGCGGGTGGGGCGTGGGGACCAATGACACTGACATCACCCTATGTGCATTGTGACTGAAAATAAGATAACTTCCAGTATTTGATCAGCAAGTAAGCACATGCAGAGACTGCGCATTGTGGAGTTTTCCCTTTATTTACTGTGTACACTGCACATTTCATTCAAACCATGTTCACCACTGATTGGAATAAATATATAAAGATAAATAGCATCCTTTTAGCCATTCCTCACTTAAATTAGAAAAATGCATATTAATCAAAGTAAATTTAGCAGCATAATTAAACAAGCTCTACAATATTCTTCTCTCTGTACAGTCAGAAGAGAGAAGGCAGCAATTGATTTACAATAATTGCAATGATTCTACAACATACTCTACAATGGGGCTTCTTCATTCATCTGTCCAGTAAATTGGTTAATTGTGAATTGTTTAGCCATTACCTTAAGTACATTTTAAGCAATAAGCTAACAGTTCTAGGCTTTCTTCCTAACAACTCTCTGAAGATTTACTTCCAAATCTTTTTTTCCAACAGTTACACTTCTAGAAAATGAAAATGCTTACCAGAGAAAAAAGGAAGAGGACACATTACATTAGAAATGGTATATTATTTTTGATTACTAGAAATTGTATCTATTATATACAGAAACAATTTATGGGTTTATATACTATATGCTCTCTTAAGGGTTCAAATGTAACATTGTTGCATTTCTCACACACACCAGATTTTATTATGTTAGTGGTGGATGGCTTTTTGTGGAAAAACCTAGATAAGTTCTGAGTTTGCCAGCTTTTACAGGCATTACATGTTTCTGCCTCTAAATGTCCCTCTATGTTAGCCTATGTGTCCATGCACATTATAGGCATTTACAGGAGTTTAGAGGCAGGAGCGTTCAGAGGTAGAAACCCCCCCTCCCCCCTCATCAAAGTCACGTTAAGTTAAGGAGCTTTGGAAGTTTGGGCTGGAGGAACTTGACTGGCCTGCACAGAGTCCTGACCTCAACTCGATAGAACACCTTTGGGATGAACTAGAGTGGAGACTGTGAGTCAAGTCTTCTCGTCCACACCAGTGCCTGACCTCACAAATGCGCTTCTGGAAGAATAGTCAAACATTCTCATAGACACACTCCTAAACCTTGTGGACAACCTTCCCAGAAGAGTTGTCCACAAGGTTTGGGAGTGTGTCTATGAGAATGTTTGACTATTCTTGTGGACAACCTTCCCAGAAGAGTTGAAGCTGTTATAGCTGCAAAAGGTGGGCCTACACAATATTGAACCCTACAGACTAAGACTGGGATGCTGTTAAAGTTCATGTGCGTGTAAAGGCAGGGGTCCCAATACTTTTGGTAATATAGTGTATGTCCTGTAGGGGCAGTGAGATGAAAATGAGAATGGTTGAGTTGTGTCAGTATGATATTGTCTTATGGGTTTGGGGGATGGGGGGTGGGTAATAGTGTCTACAATACAGTGCCTTGTAAAAGTATTCACCCCCTTGGCATTTTTCATGTTTTGTTGCCTCACAACCTGGAATTAACATGGATTGTTTGAGAATTTGCATCATTTAATTTACAGAACATGCCCACAACTTTGAAGATGTTGTTTTTTATGTATTTATTGTGAAGCAAACAACAAATAGGACAAAATAACAGAAAAAGTCAATGTGCACAACTATTCACCCCCCCTAAAGTCAATACTTTGTAGAGCCACCAAGTCGCTTAAGTGGATAAGTCTCTATGAGCTTGCCACATCTTACCACTGGGATTTTTGCCCATTCCTCCTTGCAAAACTGCTCCTTAAAGTTGGATGGTTTGCTTGTGAACAGCAATCTTTAAGTCTGACCACAGAATTTCTATTGGATTGAGGTCTGGGATTTGACTAGGCCATTCCAACACATTTACATGTTTCCCCTTAAACCGCTCAAGTGTTGCTTTAGCAGTGTGTTTGGGGTCATTGTCTGGAAGGAAGGTGAACCTCCATACTAGCCTCAAATCACACACAGAGTGGTACAGGTTTTGCTCAAGAATATCCCTGTATTTAGCACCATCCATCTTTCCCTCAACTCCGACCAGTTTCCCAGTCCCGACTGCTGAAAAACAGTGATTTAAGTGATGTGTAGGGTTTGCGCCAGACATAGCTTTTTCTTTGATGGCCAAAAAGTCAAATTTTAGTCTCACCAGACCAGAGCACCTTCCTCCATATATTTTGGGAGTCTCCCATATGCCTTTTCGCAAACTCAAAATGTGCCATTTTGTTTTTTGCTGAAAGTAATGGCTTTCTTCTGGCCACTCTGCCATAAAGCCCAACTTTATGGAGCATACGGCTTATTGTCGTCCTATGTACAGATACTCCAGTCTCTGCTGTGAAACTCCGCAGCCCCTCCAGGGTTACCTTAGGTCTCTGTGCTGCCTCTCTGATTAATGCCCTCCTTGCCCGGTCCGTGAGTTTTGGTGTGCGGCCTTCTCTTGGCAGGTTTGCTGTTGTGCCATGTTCTTTCTATTTGATTATGATAGATTTGATGGTGCTCCTGGGGATCATCAAAGATTTGGATATTTTTTATAACCTAACCCTGACTTGTACTTCTCAACAACATTGTCCCTTACTTGTTTGAAGAGTTCCTTGGTCTTCATGGCAGTGTTTGGTTAGTGGTGCCTCTTGCTTAGGTGTTGCAGCTTCTGGGACCTTTCAAAAAGGTGTGTATATGTAATGACAGATCATGAGACACTTAGATTGCACATCAGATTGGACATCATTTCACCAATTATATGACTTCTGAAGGTAATTGGTTGCACCAGAGCTTTTTATGGGCTTCATAACAAAGAGGGTGACTACATACGCACATGACAATTATCAGTTTTTTATTTCTGAAAAAATATAAATATTTTAGTGGGAAAATGTTTCTAATTTTACTTCACCAACAGACTACTGTTTTCTGATCCATCACATATAATTCGGATTAAAAATACATTGAACTAAAGGCAGTAATGTAACAAAATAGGTAAAAAGCCAAGCCGGGGGGGGGGTGATTTCTTTAGCAAGGCACTGTAGTTGTGTGTGTGTGTTAGGGGACAGCACAAGGTTGTTGGCTTGGGAGGGGAATATATATATATATATATATATATAGTTCTGCTGGTGTTAGCATTTTGCCGTCCACGTGCCTTCTTTTGGGCACAGCTTGCACAGTTCAAGTTCTGTTTTAATAGGGAGAATAAATCAACTAATAAATCACGCATCCCAACATCTTTGCATATGACGATAGATAGATAGATAGATAGATAGATAGATAGATAGATAGATAGATAGATAGATAGATAGATAGATAGATAGATAGATCACAAAGATTTGGTACAGCACAGTCCAATTTACATGCAATGTGCAAGTACGGTGAGCTGCAATGCAGTGTTGCTTTGTGAATTCGCTCTAACTTTTATAGACCACAGTACACACACTCTGTTGACTAGCCAGCTTGGATTTACCCAATAGGCTATTGTTCCTCAAGTTTGAGACTATTTGCTCATTTCACAGACATGCATGAGTGTAGGGTACAAGTAAATAGGTATATATAGGTATAATTGGTGTATTTTCCTGCCAGATGAAACATAAGATATACAGTATTTAGAAGTCTCTTTTAAATGTTATTAACTTCTATTTTATATCACCTACGTACTTTTTTTCACATAACAGATGCTTTATTTTGTAATATAAATCTTCTAAACCTTTTTTCACTCAAAAGCTCTATGACCTAGTGTGATCGTTTTTTTTTAAAACCCTCACAATAAATCCCTATTCGGACAGAAACGCACCAGTAGCTACAAGGAATCTTTTTCTTGAAGCAATCCTTTGTGCCCACAGTTTTCTATATGTTTTATTTTTGCTATATGATTCTGCATAAAGCAATTCTTAATGCCCGTCTTTTCTATTTCAGCAACCATTTCATATGATTATTGAATTTATAAAATGACCTTGAGATAAAACCTCCAAGAAACTATTTGTATCAATAAAAGCCGCATAACCTTTGACTTTTCCTTCTTCTTAATGATGGAATGTAATCACATTATTACACATGAATGGTCACCAAGCTATCAATGGGTGGTCTGTAGACATACAGCATGCATTCTGTGACCTATAGGACTTTGGTCTTTTGTTAAAAAAACAAACACCTGCTGCACATCTAGATCACTAATGCCATAAAATAAAAGCAGAACTATCCATGTATGATAATTGTATTACCTTAGGCAATATCAAATTACTGAAAAAGAACACCAGGGAGTAATTACTGTGATGTACATGTGCAGGGTTACAGTTTAAACTTAATGTGACAAGCACGACTCACGAAGATGTAACACATAGGGCTCACAGAGACATGGCACACAAAGGCATTTTCCATAGGAACAAAGAGAACCACACTATATTTTATTTTTCATTTGTTCTGTACACTTTATGATTTCACATTATGCTCAAGGACTACAGTACATACAACAACATGTGATTACCAGTGTAAATTAAATAATATTCACATGATATGATCTACTGTGGAACCAAACCAAAAGAAGATATAAAACACCGGCTGAATGGAGGAGAGTAAGGTGGCTAGAAAACTGCACCACAGATATGATAAAACCACTGCAAGGAGATAAAGGGAGAAGTGCTTCAAGCAGCTGATTAGACTTTGTTATGTGATAATAACGGTGCCTGGTGATGACTTGATATGGCTGATGTACAAGCATGTACAAGGATGTGGCTACATCCTTGCATTCCAGATCCATTGCATGTTGAAGCATGGGAATAAATATGCAGAGCCACATGCCTTTTTTCATTGGCTTTGTCTCCACTACCTTCAAGGGTTCTGACTTCTAAGGAACATATTCAGTTTTACTGATCCTTTCAGCCAGTGCCAGAACAAGGTCTAGAGCCCAGGGCAAACATGACAAACTGCACCCACCCCCCCCCAAGGATGTATGAGCATTATGTGTCAGCTAAATTCCCCCTCCTCCCAAAAAAAAAATAACACAAATCTGCATGCTTACCCCTAAGCATAAATTCTCCTCCTCCCAGGACAAATCCACACCCTTGTGAAATCCCCCCTCCCAGAACCAATCTTTACCCTCAAACACAAATGCCCCCCACCCCAAAAAAAAAACCTCCGAGCACATATTCCACCCCAATTCCCCCATCTAGTACAAATACTCCCCTCCAAAAAAAGAAATTTCCCTTCCTAACACAGTTACTCTTCAATCATCCTTACTAGCACAGATCTCCCCCAAAAAATCCTCCCGCTCACCATTAAAAAAATCACCCCCCCAACCATATCACCTCTTCTAGCGCAGACTCCCTGAATCCCCCCTCCTAACACAAATCCTCTTCTCCCATCCCAACACAAATCCACCTAAATTACCACTCCCAGGGTGAGGGAGGGGGGAAGGGGTTGGGGAGGGTGGGTGGGGGCAGGGGGTTGGGGAGGGTGGGTGGGTGCAGGGGGGTGGGGGGGGGAGGGAAGGGGTGGGAGGATGGGAGGGCGGGGAATTAGGGAGGATAAATCACTAGTCGCGAATATTTATACCGCTAGAAATTACTCTGGAGATATCCAGACCTTCACTTACAGAACTTTCTTGTTTTCAGTACTTGCACATACAAGCACTTTTTGTGGCAAAATTTTAATAAAGCAGGGTAGATGTGGCTAAGCAGAGCATGTACTTTAGAGTTTATAATATGCACACATTTAGAATTGATACAACATACACTAGGGGGAAAAAATTTAATTTTGAGGGAAGGGGTGCATAAATTTTACTTTATAAAGAATTTTGATATATACGGTAGCACTTGCTGGGACAAGGAACGCTCTTCAGAACTCAGTTGTTAGTTAAGACCTTGAAAATAGGATCCTGGAATGTCAGGGGCCTGGGATCTCCTCTTAAAAGGTTGGCAGTGGTTTCTATGATGGAGAGATGTGGGGTAGATCTGATCTGTCTGCAGGAAACCCACCTAACCAAGGATACCATTCAGCAGCTACAGATGAAAAAATTTCAATACCAATTTCATGCAGTTCACTCCTCTTTTAGCAGAAGGGTGAGCATCTTGGTGAAAGCTGGGGTAAAATTTTCCTGCAGTCAGGTCAGTATAGATGAACTGGGTAGATATATTTTTCTATCCTGTTCTATTGAGGGTGTCATGTATGTCGTGGCAAATATATACATCCCTCCGCCATTTAATCTGGATATACTGTTTAAATTATACAAATTTCTGTTAGATAAAAAAGAGTGCCCGATTGTAGTTGTAGGGGACTTTAATGAGGTCCTAGACAAAAGGCTGGATAGATTCCCGGTACGACAATCCTCAGAGGACTCAGGGAGGAGCCGGCTAAGTCTATTTTTGGAGGAAGTGGGGCTAGTAGATCTATGGAGGGTGCGGAACCCAGGCGTGCTGCAATATACCTGCTGCTCTGCATTGCATTCCATGCTCTCAAGGATAGATCTAGTCCTGGGCAATGATAGGGCACTCCAGATGCTAGAAAAAATAACATACTGGCCAAGAGGCATTTCAGATCATTCCCCTATGGTGGCTACATTAAATCTAGGAGAGCCTAGACCCCGGAAGAGTTGGAGTATGAGCCCGTACTGGTTCGAAGTAATTAAAAAATCAGATGGGATTCTTCCCATCCTAAGGGAGTTTGTTGAGTTCAATCAGGGAACGGCGTCCCCCCCTGTGCTATGGGACGCCCTCAAGGCATTTCTTAGAGGGGTTCTAATACAGCAGATGGCTAAATTCAATAAAGAGGCTGGGAGTGAGGAAGAGAGCTCTCTGAGGGATGCTCTTGAGGCCGAAAATAATTTTATTAGAAACCCAACCCCAGAGTCGGAGAGCACTTGGCAAGAGAGAAACAACAAAAGTATAAATCAGTGGTCATGCAGAAAGCAGAGACTAGACGCCTTCTTCAGAGACAGGAATTTATGGTGGAGGGCGAGAGAGTGGGAAGGACATTGGCTATGCTAGTAAAATCAAACGCAACTCCATCCATGGTCCTCGTCATTAGAGCGCAGAGGGGAGATATAGTATCAAGTACCGCAGAAATAGTACAAGCCTTCAGGGTTTATTATAAAAAAACTCTACTCCTCGCAGAAAAAGGGCAAGGAGACTAAGATGGAGGATTTTCTGGGGGGACTGCCGATTCCCACTTTATCACAGGAAGAAAGAGCCACATTAGACTCTCCAATAATGGTAGCAGAACTACATCAAGCAGTAGCGGGCATGGCAAGCCTCAAGTCACCCGGTCCCGATGGTCTTCCAAGTGAGACATATAAACATTATGGTGAAGTGTTGATCCCTGAACTACTAAAAGCTCTGGAGGGGTCGCTTGTGGGGGGTCAGCTGCCTGCTTCAATGCTAGAAGCAACAATCATTGTGCTACAGAAAGAAGGGAAAGACCCATCAGACGTGGCCGCCTATAGACCAATCTCTTTACTTTGCACTGATGTAAAAATTCTGGCCAAAGTTCTGGCAGCAAGATTGAATGGAGTTATCCATAAATTGATTCATGAGGACCAGGCGGGTTTCATAGCCAACAGATCTATGAGCTTGAATATTAGAAGAACGTTTTTGAATTTACAGTCTCCAATGGAGAATGTGGGCTCGAGAGCGTTAATGACCCTCGATGTATCTAAGGCATTTGACAGCGTGGAGTGGGGCTACATATGGCGCGTGCTGGAGAAATTCGGATTTGGTCCGTCCTTTATAGGGTGGATCAGAATGCTATATAACCGCCCTAAGGCAAGATTAAAAATTAATAATGAAGTTTCGGACTGGTTTGAGTTGGAGAGAGGGACAAGGGAGGGGTGTCCACTCTCTCCTCTGCTGTTTGCGTTGGTGATGGAACCCCTGGCCATCTCCATAAGGGAAAGCAGTGCGATAACTGGCTTCCAGAGAAAATCGGGAGAGGAAAAAATTGCGCTTTATGCGGATGACATTCTGTTATTCCTGGGGGATTCGAGAAATTCACTACTGGGTGCGATGAGGATAGTGGAGGACTTCGGCAGTTTCTCTGGCCTGGAGATAAACTGGGAGGCGCCTGCCTTTGTCAGCTGCAGGAAGATGCAGCTTAATAAAAATGGTATGCATGCCACAATTGCTGTACGTCCTGCACAACTCTCCAATCTGGATTGGCAAGAAGTGGTTTAAAAGAATTGATAGCCTCTTTAGGGAATTGATATGGAGGGGGAAGCAAGCCAGGATTCATCTTCGAGTGCTTCAACTCCCCACTCGGGAGGGGGGCTTTGCCCTCCCACATCCCGAGCGCTATTTCTTGGCAACTCAGCTACAGCAGTTGCTGGGATGTGGGATACCGAAAGGAGGCACCCCCAATGGCAAGCTGCTTCTGTTAAGTGCCCCACATAACACAATAATTGAATCTCTAGAAGCGGATATGTTTCATGACGAATTTCCAACTATTAAACTCTTAACTAAACTCTGAAAAACAGTCAAGAAAATGATGAGATATGAAGGTCCAACAGTCTACTCTCCTATTTGGAACAATCGCAACCTACAGGAAGTCCTAAAAATTGGCACATTCAGGGAATGGGAGAAGCTTGGCATTAGAAGGCTAAGTCAACTTTATAACGGCACCAAGTTAAAGAAATTCCCTGAACTAGCCGGGGAATTCAAGTTACCGCGGAGTTCTCTCTTCCTATATTTCCAGGTAGAACATGCCCTTAAAGCTCAATTTACAGCTCAGAATTTGAGATGGGAAGAAATGCCCCTATTTCAGAGCATAATGCAGGTAAACCCTACGAGAGGGATAATATCAAGAATTTATGATCAATTAAGTAAATCAGATAACAGCGGGGGGATACTCCACGGGTTAAAGGCTAAATGGGAAGAGGATATAGGGGGAATGACCCAGGAACAATGGGTGAGAATCTTGGAGTTGGGTGTTCAGGTTTCTGTGTCCCCTTCACAGCGGTTCTCACATCTGTTGTTGCTAAATAGAGCCTACTATACACCTAAAAGACTCTTTAAATTTGGGAGTAGGCCTAATGACAACTGTCCCAGATGTCGGAGGTCGGGAGACCTCATTCACATGCTGTGGAGATGCCCCGAGTTGTTTAGATATTGGGAGGAGGTAACCGGGAATTTGGGAAATATCTTTGGTACTACAGTGGTAAAGGAGGCCATAGCCTGTATTCTGGGGCATAGAAAAGTGTTGGGAGAGAGACTGAGTATCACGCATGCCATTACGCGGGCCTTGTTTCAGGCCAGGAAGATGATAACACTAAGATGGCAATCAAAAGACCCCCCCCCTCGGTGAAAGACTGGATCTCTACTATTAACGAAACCTTGAGTAGGGAAAGAGTGGAGTACATAAAGAGAGGTAATCTTCAGGAATTTAAAAGTATGTGGAAGCCATGGATAGAGAAACTAGGGTGCCCCTGTGGGCAAGGCGCAGGATTAGATTAAGAGATGAGCTTAACACAGATATTTGGGTAACTGGAACCCTTGAGGACAATGAGTGCTACAGTGAAGTGATCTATATTTTTTTTTTAGTCAAATAAATAATCTAGATGGGCACAGGTTAAACATCGGGGGAGGGTGGGGGGGTGGATGTGGGAACAGGTAATGTTTTTTTTTTTTTGTTGTGCAACATTGGGTAGGGCAGTAGACGATGGGCATGGGGAGCCCATAAGTTTCCTATTATGTATCCTCCTCTTGTTTTTCTTCTATCTTTCTTGTCTCTCTTTACTCTTATATTCGTTCCTTTTTCCTCCAAACAGGCTCAGAAAAGGATAAAGTTTCACTTGTTATTGGGCCCTAGCATAGCTATAGCTGAGCCTAGGAGATTGGAGAAATAAGGGATTCGTAGCTAAAGTTATGTAACAAGGTGTTCATAGTGTTGGCATAAAAGGAAATGAGGTAATACATAATCCACTATGATGTGAACCTGAGAAGGCGACAGTTAATGAATTTCGAGCTGATTCAGCCCTCTATTTATTGGTTACTGAAGTGGAAAAAAAAAACAAAAGAAAAAAGAGAGAAAAAAAATTACCACTCCCAGCACTTCCACCCAAATTTCCACTCCTCCTAGAACAAATCTCCCCTCCCAGCACAACTCCTCTCCCCCAATCTCCTTACAGTGCCCCCTCCCACCTCTCATGATGCCACAGTGCCCAGGGCAGCCGTGCCTCCTGTTCACCCCTTGTCCCAGCCCTGCTTTCAGCCTCTAGTTGGTCACTCTCTTTACAGTTTGCTCCAGGGGCCACTAAAGTGGCTGTAAAGCCTTACAGACCACTTTTACCTACAGGTAAGCCTAGATTAAGGCTTACCTGCAGGTGCAAGAAATATCTCCTAAAACTACACGGTTTAGGAGATATTTGCAAAAGACAGGCACCGATGTCTACAGCGCATATGCCGCAGACAATGGCGCGCAGGCGCACTGAGCATGCCATTTATAGCGGCGATCGTGCCGTTAGTGGCAGCTCCCGCGCGCATGTGTGGGAGTGACGTCATCATGGCTCCGGCCAATCACAGCACCAGAGCCACGATACCCAGAAGGAAGATGGACGCTTCATGGAAGAGGGGACACCGGTGACATCGCAGGCTCCTGTGTCAGGTAAGTGACACATAATGGGCTACTATGCAATGCATAGTAGCCCATAATGCTTTACCTTTGCAGGGAAACAAAGAGGAAGTAAAATCCATCAGGGTTTACTTCCTCTATAAGGTCCCTGGTACAGTTGTGGAAATAAGCAAATAAGTACAGTATTGTGTCCCCTACCCCTATGGGACAAAGTTAGAACTCTAGTTAGAACCCCCCCCCCCCCCCCCCGTCACAATGAATCAGACAGCAGCTGGGTAGGAGACAGCTGCTTCATAATGGCAGTGACAATGCAGAGACTCACACATCTCCTCTCCCTCCGCATTCCTCTTGCCGCTGCTTATCTTAAGTAAATGCTCTGGGCCAAGGAAAGTTGCTGTTATGAAGCAGCTGCCTCTCTTCTTGCTGTTGTCTGATCAGCCATGGCAAGGGGGGAAAGGGATACAGTTTGGACCTCATAGCTAGGTTTAGAAAGCACCTAGCAATATAGAACAAACTAATATACATACTTTGTCCCATAGAATCTCCCCTCCTGGAAGGAACAATTGGGGCTTAGAGGAAGCAAGTTGCCATCTCCCCCTCCTAGAAAGGTGGTGATACACTGAGTGGGAAGGCAACCTTCTCAAGCTGTTCTGCCTTGAGTGCTAAGACTAAGATACAACTGGAATGTGCCAAAGAGACAATCCAAAGTTTAAAGTTTAAACTTATTTGAAAAAAAAATAAAAACACTGTTCAACAATCTCTTTAATGTTTGTAATATGCATGAAATTTAATTTTCTATGTATTTCCTATGTACAAGGATGTACAATGACTTTAATGTTGTCAGAAGTGCTGTGTCCTTGTATCTTCCTATGAGCTGAACTAAAAGTACAAACAATGTTATCTTGCTTTTGTAAGGTACTAATATCTCTGTTTAATTGATATGCAAAGAGAAAGCCATGTTTTAAGACCAATCTGGATTACCAGGTAAAATTAAAGGAAACATTTTTTGAATAAAAGGGTGGTTAAAAGGTCCCTTTAAACAGTACATTTAACTTCCTGTTGCTTTCAAAAGACAGGGTGAAGTTTTGCTCCAATTAGGAGACAGTGTAAGTTGGCCAGGTGGAGGTCTATGAATAGGATGGTGGTAAAGGGAAGATGTTTTAAGCCTCTGGATTGAATGGTATATACAGTATATTCCTGAAGGAGTCAGAAGATTCTGATGAGAATAAATCCCCCAACAGATCCACCTGTAAGGAGAACGCTAGCACGTGTGCTTCTGCAGCCTGCTGTGAGCTCATCTGGAAAAAGATGGGAAGAGACAAGCATTCAACTCCATAATCTCAAGAAGGGGACTTTATTTGAAATGGACCCCCCCTTTAAACAAAAGAAGGTTTTGCCTTTGTCCGTTTGATTCCTTGTGTGCTCTTCCTGTGGAGAGATTACTGTTAGGCCATGGGACCGACCTGCACATTGCAAGGAGTTACTGTTCCAACTCCTCCTGGACCACACAGAGGCCAAAGGTCTGTGGGTCAACCGGACCCAAGGAAAAGCTTGGAGAGCTTGGAGAGCCTTGGAAAAGCCTTTTCCACCAATCCCAGTGAATCGTAAGGTCTGAGAGTTATCCTCCAGTCAGGAGCTGCCAGATAATGTCCATGGCACAGGTGGATAGTCTGCTAACAACTAAGGTGGATTTTTCCTAGGAGGTCTTTGACATTTTTTTTGATGTGTTTATAGCTGCGGTACCAAGTGGAAGGACCATGAAGAAAAGACTGTACCGAAACCCGAGGTGACTCTGACTTGTGATTTTGGTGAGGACATTGTTACAATTATAACATATGATCTGTCACTTGGTTCCAGCTCTCCAAAACAGGAAAACAAGGAAGTCATGGCTGAAACTCTCATGACTTCATGAGAAGACCACCAAACAAAGAGGATTGCCCCCCTATTTTGACTATTTAAATTCCAATAGCGAACCAAGGGCATGGTGAGGATCACCATTGACTATTTAATTCCTTAGAGGAACCAAGGGTCATGGCTATCACCTCATTTCCCCCTGCTAGAGCGACTGCCTAAGTCAGTGCAGAAACAGTTTGTGTCACCCCAGTGACTGATCCTTGCCTCCTGCATGGAAGCTGGCCAATGCGTAACTAAGATTTCATACCTCCAGAGATTTTTCAAACTTCAATCTAAAGTACAGACTGAAGTTTCCATTTCTTTCTGTGGTATTATTTAATAGGCTGGAAGACCAGCATCAGGAGATTCAGGATTGTGCTGTGTGGGATTACTTTGGGGTTCCCAAATCATATTGACTTCTTAGAGATGGTAATGTTGCAGGACTATCTGCAGTATTTTAAAGAGTTCAGCTATAGCTAGAATATTCTAAATAAGCATTTGATAGTAAGTATACATGAACTTGTATGTGCTAGTTAGAGCTTTCAAATCCCTGTTGAAATGATTAATTGCTTTAATTCCATTGCATAAAAATGTTTGTTTTTATTTGTTGCATTAAGGTGTTACTAAACCCAGTAATATGAAAATAGTCCCCCCCCCCCCCCACAGTGCCCACAGCTTATAAATCTTCTTTTTACATTAAAATTCTGCCACTATATACCTTTTTGGATGATCTGTATACCACGGTTACATGAAAAAACTGCACAGTTTCTCCAGTGTTGAGAATTCAGGAAGGGGGAGATTTTCACTGCAGTCTGTATACACTCCCACATGTGTGATGTCAATATCATGTGACCTGGCTATCTCTGAGATTAAGAAAAAGTTCTCTCCAGCATAAAAAGACACAATTGAGCATGTGCAGGTCAGCTACTCTGCCTTTGTTAGCTGGCCTTCCCCAGATAGACAGTGCAGGAGGGGGAGGATCTGTGCATACAGGAAAAAAAAGCCTTTTTACACAACGAAGAGGATTAACCCCACCATTAAATTCCACAGCGAGTATAACAAGCATGCTATGCTGTATATACAGACTGATTTTACTGTTGTGGGTTTAGTAACACTTTAATGGCTGGTTAGATCTACTCTCTCTGCTTTGGACTCGGCTAGGGTGAATCTTACACAGTGGTTAGAAGGGATCCCCCTAAGGGTTATAGTTATCTTAATGCTTGGAACACCTAGCAACAGCTGCCCTGTAAATTGACAACATTTTTCTCCAATTAGGCAATAGAGTAGTTTAGCTAGGAAAAGGCTTAAAGTGGAACTTTACCCATAACAACTTTATAAAAATAATGTTCTTTAGCAAGGAATATACATTCCACATTAATAATTATGCTACCAAAATTTTTTGTGCTGTAAATCGCCTCCAGCAGTGTTCCTGTTTCTTCTTGCTGGAGGCTACCATTTTGCTGAAGCCCAAAGCCCCAGCTGTAAATCATAGCATATCATTAGCAGAACTAAAACCATCAATTTACCAGTTTCAAAAAACAGTTTGATTTGATTGTGTCCTCAACCAAACTGTCAAATGATCAAATGGCTGGTGTACTAATTGATCACATGTGCAGCACTATGGCAGTTGCAGTTCAAGCATAAGCAGCTTCCTTGGTTGTAAAGGATAGGAGGGTTTAATTCCACTTTAAAGCTGTCAGCAGATCGACCTCTACAAACTCAGCAGTGTCTAAAATGCCTGAAAATGGAGAGCAATTGAGCATGTGCAGAACAGGGTCAGACCGTGTATTACGGGATTTTAAACAGTATAGGGACTTTTTTTAATGTTTTACATAGCTACCTGCAAAGGGGGCAGCCAGAAGTGATCTAGCAGGACTTAATTTTCTGACCATAGTTCCACTTTAATGTTTGAAGTATGACAGTTAGGAGGCAGTTGGGACGGGGCTGAGAATTATAGTGGAGCAATGCTATCCTGCTCCATGAGTTGGGAGAACTATGCCACTACGTAGGCTGGACTCTAGGTATCCCTTGACCTGGGGGGGGGGGCATGGAACCTACTCTGTGTTCTCTCAAGAGTTATATTAGCACTCCCATTTTAGAAATTAGAAAGGGCAAACTTTAGGTGTGAATAATCTGGATTGGCCATAAAGAAGGGAGAGACCATACTAAGGCGTTTGTAAATTTGATGAATATAAAAGAGAAGGGCTGCTTAATACTTTTTTCAAGAGGTTTGTTTCTCTCTTTTAGCCGAGTGTGTGGCTAACAGTGGTGGGGTGGCCCCTTTGACCTGAATGGCTTGTTTGCTTGTTTTTACCACTCCCTGACTGCCAGTGTGAAAGAGAACATACAATACTGTAGCTGATGACAAAAGAAAGAAAACCTGTCATAAGAGAAACATGAATACTACATCTAGAATTGCTATTTGCCTGGCTGTCATGTTAACCCTGTGATTATAATAAATTAATACACTGAGACAGCAGCAAACAGACTAAGCAGCCCCTATATTTCCCTCCTGACTGTTTTATTGTAAACTGTTATGTATATTTACTTTATATAGGTAAAACCTGTTTGATGGTATACCCCTTACATTACAGATTACAAACAATTAAAAAGTAATATTTATTATGCTCAATAATATTACAGACCTTCTTATTTGTAATTAACATTACAGATGCTGCTTTCTAATGCAGTCAATGGCACAACTTCCTATTTTATTCTATAGTTATCATGAATGTTGAGTATTAACTTAATATTAAAGCAAATGTGTTGTCAGTGCCAAATCACCTCTTCAAACACATATGTAACACACATGTTGCAGGCTGAATTTCAGCAATTGTTATTAAGCACGCTATCAAACACACTGTACACATTTGCCCTGATCCAGATACACCATGTGTCCTTCACATGTGTCCAGCTCCCACGGCTAATATTCCAGACTGAGTTCCAATAAAACAGAGAGGTGTGTACATAGCTGCTCCAACTTTTTCTTGTTCTATTTTACTATGCTTTGTTTATTTAACACATCGCTATAGATTTATCAGAGATCCCACTTTCACAGATCAGCCTGTTTCTTAGTCTATTCATCCAGACTTCCGAGGCTATTTGTCTGTCACTCATCATTCAACCAGTTTGTTGTTCTTTCCTCTCCTGCTTCTGTACGGCTCACTATGTTTACTTTTATTTGGACAGCAGGCTGTGTTGCAGCCAGGTAAAGAGCAGAAGATAAAATGATCATTCATAGTGCCAAACTCAATAACTGTAATACGGACAGAGCCTGCATCTTGTAAAGTAGGAGGAAAACTGCTCAAAGGGCTTGAATAAACCTTAAAAGTCTATTTTTCAGTTAAAGCTGAAGTCCAAACATACAAACTTTCATTTAAATATATCCTTATGTAGCACCCACCCCTGGGGGGGCCACTGAGAAGGTCACAGGTTCTCCCACTATAATACAGAGGCTACCATCCACTAGCACAGTTCCATGCAAACTGACAATACAGGCTCAGTCTAGGGGATGTTTTTTTTTAGAATTTATTGCTGAATGACTTGAAACAGGAGAGGGGTTAAGGGGTTCATGATACTCCAGAACGATCAATAGGAGGACTAACCTCTAGAAAAATTCCTTATAGCTGCAGACACACATTAAGGTCCCAATCAGGTCTTACTTGCAATTAAAGTTGGGCGAACGGTTTGGGCGGGCAAAAGTTTGGCCCAAACATTGCCTGTTTGCTCGTATCACCGAACACCCAAATTTGCAGGGCGTTTGGTGGGTGTTCTGCGAGCTGCACAGCGCATTCGGAGCCCTGATTGGGCAAAGCTTTGCCCAATCAGGGCGCAGTGAATAGCTGATTGTTAAGGAGCAGGTGGGGAAGCCGGCCACAGCGTCCTTAACAACCAATGAGTCATCAGCCGTCAATGGGCTTCCCGAAGACAGCTGAATCAAAAAAAAACATTGCCGGCAATTAAAAAGTGAAAGAAAATGGCATGGTGCCCCCCCCCCCCACTAGTTCATACCAGGTCCTTCAGGTCTGGTATGGATTTTAAGGGGAACCCCCACACCAAATTTTTTTTTTTAAATGGCATGTGTTCCCCCCAAAATCCATACCAGACCCTTATCCGAGCATGCAGGCCAGGAAAGGGGAAGGGACTAGCGAGCGCCTCCCCCGTCCTGAACCATAACAGGCCGCATGCCCTCAACATGAAGGGGTGGGTGCTTTTGGGGCAGGCCCCCCAACCTAAAGCTTGTCCCCATGTTAATGGGGGCAAGGGCCTCATCCCCACAAACCCTGGGTTGTGGGGGTCTGTGGGCAGGGGGCTTATGGAAATCTGGAAGCCCCCTTGAACAAGGGGGCTCCCAGATCATGCCCCTCCATGTGAATGAGTATGGGGTACAATGTACCCCTACCCACCAAAAAAGGTGTCAAAAAGTAATAAAAGCACAGAGACAGTTTTTGACAATCCCTTATTTAAAAAATCAAAAAAACAATGTCCCCCGATGTAGATTCATTGTCAATCACGAAGCCGCCACCACCACCAGACCCAAAAAAGAAAAAGAAATTGCTCCGCTGTCAACTAAGGCAACCGCCGAATGCCTGGCTTGTCGTTTGACAGTTCTTATTTAGGTAAGGGGTGGAGCCACCTGGCAATGTCACCTGGTGGTACCGTCCCTCTTGTGACGTCATGGACCAGCGTATTCTGGTGCAGAGCCCCCCCTGCTCTAAAACACCCACCCCCCCGTGTTGAGGACATGTGGCCTGGGGGGAGGGTGCTCGATCGCCCCTCCCCTTTCCTGGCCTGCCAGGCTGCGTGCTCGGATAAGGGTCTGGTATGGATTTTGGGGGCACCCCACGCCATTTTTTTCTTTTTAAGTTTTGAAGTTCCCCTTAAAACTTATATCAGATCCAAAGGGCCTTATATGGACTGAGGGGGGACCCCACTACGTTTTTCTAACATCTTTCAATTGTCGGCAATGGTATTGTATTGCCGGAAATTTAAATGCATTTTTTTTCCTTATAAATGTAATTTTTTGCTGCAGCATGTTCTATACATGCTACAGAGGCACCACTTTACAGGCAGACTAAGGGGACACCCCCCTCCAGGCACTATATTTAAAGGAATTTTCATTTTTATTGTTGCACTTTAGGCATCATTAAAATCACTGCTCCCGTAAAAACTATCTTTTTTAAAAACATTTTTGCATTGATACATGTCCCCCAGGGCAGTACACAGGGCCCCATACCCCATACCCTTTTTATGGCCGATTACTTAAATATAAGCTTTCAATATGGGGACTTTTAATTTTTAAAATTTGAGTCCCATAGACGTTAATAGGGTTCGCTGTTCAGGTCAGAACTTTTTCTCTGTTCAGGAGATCTGTTGCGAACCGAACAGGGGATTGTTCAGCCCATCCCTACTGGCAATGTCCTAAGAGCTGTCTTCCACCCAACATTCACAGAAGGATCCTCAATAATGGAGATAAGATACTCCTCAAGACCAGGACTTCAGAACAGTGCCATTCAGCAAAAAGCCTTTTAGCAATCTACTCCTGGCCCTCAGCCCAGCTCCTGCTGAGGCCCAGACTATAAATTCTTGCCTCTTTCTAGCAGAGGAAGAACACTCTGGCCAAGCTTCCTAAGCATTTATCACCTCCCTAGCCACCTTCTACATGCCTCCTTTCAGGGATTGCCTAGAGCATAATTAATATTCATACTGGACATTTGACTCTCCCTGCCCTATATTCTGGAAGCTTCTCCAGAAACAAGTGAGAGAAATCAAACATCCAGCTAGCAAAACCTAGCCTAAGTAGAGGAGGGTGCTACACTTAATTACCACAAAATATATAAATCCACGTGGAGTGCACCAAATGCATTTGCAAACCCAGAAATGACCTTGTAAAAGAAGCAGTGACATCATCCCTGTGCTCTACACAGCCTGTGCAAGGACACTCACTACAGGCTGCCTACATATACCTCGGGAGGGGGTGGAGACAAGACCAGTCACACTGTACTATGAGAGAGAGCAGCAGTAATCGGTCTCTATTACAGGAATCTCCTGTACAGAGGTAAAAAGTTTCACACTAGATTACTGTACAGATCTGGAATAAATAGACAACAAACAACACCAAGATTCCAGTAAGAATCACATCTCTTGCATTTAGACTTACAGTACAGAGTCTAAGCTACTTCATCATCCAGCCTGCCACCCCTCTAGAAAAAGCTACCTTTGGGTAAGGCAGGCCTTGCCTGACCAGTGCCTTCCAGTCATACTGAGTGAGATGCTAATACTATCCTGTGACCTTGCACGTAATCTGCTGCTGAATCACTATGCCATTGATGACTGTTATAATGAGTTGTCTTAATATCTGCTGTGTGTTAACTAGATCCCAGTGCCCGCATTTGCCAGCTGCAACTATCCTTGTTAATCAAATCCCGCAATACCAAGTTTCCTGACACAACTTGCGAGTGTGTGTGTTCCCTTACCTTACCTAAAAACCTTCCTAGAAAAATAAGCAGAAAAAATAAAAATAAAGGAGTATTAGTGTGCATTTTTGCCAAAGCATGCAAGCTCACCCATGCCAAGGATAATTATATTTGGTGAGCTGTACACTCAAAGTATAAAAATAATTATACTTTACATGAATTAGCTGAGTCTGATCCCAGAACACATCCAGGTAACCTATTACTTGTAAAAGCAGCATATTCAATACAAAACAAGATAGTCAATGATGATTGTTCTCTGCTTAAACACAGACTCTTAGTGCCGCATATACTATTTATGAAGCAAGTAACCTGGCATGCATCTTATGCACATCTTTAAAAATATTCCCCAAAGGAACAAAATCATGTGTTTTTTTTTTTTAATTTGTATTTGCCCAAGTCACGTATGGTCACCGACCACACCAAGGGTCTCTGTGTGAATCATTTTCAGAAAAGTGCAAAAAACAAATGCATTATATGTGCTACCCTATCCAGGTAAGCCTTTAAAGCATTACTTTTTTGAGTTTATGAAGAGATTAAAATGAAAGACCCATGATGATTATTCTACAGTATATGAACATACAGGCTCTTAAAAGACAAACCAAAAAATGGCGGAGTGAAGGGAAGTGTACTTTGCATGCTACAAGAAATAATGGATTTGGTCAAAGCATGAGTATTTAAAATATATCCCCCAAAAAGCAATATTATGCCAAAAAGCATTTCAGTGTATAATCATTATAATAAGCAGCAGCTGGAATGTTGAGATCCATATGAATCACAAATCATCTTCCTTCTCTCTTATAAAATGCCAAAATGCTCTACTGAGCAGGCACAGTCCCATCTAGTGAGTAGCATCAGAGTTCAGGGGGCCATTTTATCCCTCTAAGGATAACTGTACATGGGCATCAGACTTAAAATCAGATGGAAGCACAAGAGAAGCATGCAGCTTCTAAGTGGTTTCTTGGAAAAAGGAGTTGTTTTGGAGATGTGTTTAACATCCATTTATCCTGCCTTAGCTTTGCATTCGCATGGATATATATAGAGAAATAAAAACTGTCCTAAGATAGCAAAATACATCATGATATGTTTACAAAAATACAATATAATTTAATGCATTGCCAAATTAAATCAACACCAATGTACATGGCTTCAGATTACCTATTTAAAATTCAAACACTGCATCCTTTAAAAATACTTTTCCAAGTATACAATTTCATCAGTAAAGCATAAACGTCTGTGTAAGTCTTTTTTATGATTTTTTTAGATACACATGTAAAAGAGATCTTGACTTAATTTTTTTTAGAAGCATTACTCTTTTAAAAAATAACTTCTATGTACAATTTTTCATTATGTATGTACTTGGGGGATAGACATACAGTATTTACTCATTAAAAACTCTCTCTCTGCTTCCTATTTTGCAATGCTACACAATGACTCTGCTTTATCTTCTCATAAACAAGTCCTATTCATCAGATTCTAACTCAGAAGCTAAAGAATATGATTTTTTATTAATAGCCTTGAATGAAAATGAAGTCAATTTTACAGATTCTGAATTAGAATGTAAACTGAGGACATTGATAGCTCACCTCACCAATGTCCTCGCATGCCAGGATACTACATACATGGCTGTGTTACAAATACATCTAATTATTTATGGGGAAAATGGTAAAGCAACAGGAGAGTGAAAAATCTGCATCTACTATTTAAAGATTTCTAGCTGGTGAGAATGACTGTGTGTTAGCACAAACTCACAATGGGCAATTTTCTGCTGCAATAGTTTGATTACATTTTGGGCCCATTTATACTACCTTAGGCAGCTCTTAGCTCTTGAGGAGGTATCTACCTCCCTTTGGTGGCCAATCTACATGAAGGCAGGTAGTGGTTAACGCTGACCCAGTTGGGAAGGCTACGGTTAATTGTGTTTCCTGTTTTTTTCTTGGCGGGCTTTCCTGAGTCCGACTCTCTGGTTCTGTGCATTAGAAAAAAGACAGTGGTCCGTACCTAAAGGGCCGCTGCCAGCTATTGAAAGTCTAAAGTTGCTGCTGTTGCCGTTACTGGACTTTTTCCGGCTGGCCTATTGAAGGTGCAGAGTCAAGGATGACAAATGATGCATATTTGCCCTCAGGACCCTGCTTCTGCCTAATAGAGCATTTAGGACTTGCAGTCTGCCCTGAAGATGCCATTTCTGGATACGACCACTATGGACTCTGCCAAGAATGGATTAGTTTCTGTGCAGGTATGCTGGGGCAGCCACAAGCCTGAGGGACTAGGGACTAGGGATGTTAGGAAAAGACTGCACTTTATGTTGAACTGTCCCTTTGCCTGGTCTGAAGTTACTCAAGGAGTGTAATGCAAGTAACTGGCACATATATATATAATTACAGCTTGGATCACTAAGCACATTGGGGTATGAAGATAATGATACAAAAGTTAATACAGTGTGAAGATACAGTAGTTACCAAGAGTAACAAAGGTTTCTCTAGCAGCCTGTCGTAAGCGCGTAGATGTGATGTGTGGGGTAGCTTCTAGCAGGGGGAGTTGTTGTCGACACTCGTTCCATGAGCAGGTCCATCTCCCATAACAATGGGAGCAGATCAGCACCGCAGAGGTCCCCTGTGACAGAACCACTTGGCACCTCACTAGGGTGCTTCCTTCCACCAAAAAGGGCCTTCTGCCCTCCAAACCATTCCGAACAGACCAAGTGCTAATATTAGCCCTTTTTACCCCAAACATCATACACAGACAAGATGTGGGGTAAAATCCAAAGGAATAACTGTTTATTTGAAACTCAGACACATACTTTATACCCCACAGGAGGACATTCCCCTCCTGATAATACCCTAACAATACAAACTGTAAACAGAAATATAAATAACATATTTATCAATGATCTTAATTAAAGAGTAAGTTAATCAACATATAACGTCCCACAATAATTTGGTAACAAGTTTAAGTGGTCACCAGATTATTCTCATCTCCAAGAGATGATCAAGCAGACAGAAACAATAGAACAATGGGAAATACCTATTTAACAATAAACACATAACAATCTCACCCCACCTCAGACTATCTGGCAACAGTATTCAAGAAGACTCAGGACTGTCCAAATCTCATTAAACAGCTTTCTTTTCACATAAATACCTTGGACTGTCTACTTTTCAAAAATTTGGTGGATATTTGTACAGTCCTTACATTTTTGGGCATCAAGAAATGAGATAGGCCGTCAGTACATCAGGATTGATCAATTTTCAGATATATCCCAAAGTTTGTGGTCTCTATAACTTTCCTACAGACTAAATAATATACACTGATTAGGGTTATTTTCAGCAAAGAAATGTAGCAGAATAGATTTTGGTCTTAATTTATGAAGAACAATTATTTATTTGCAGAATTTCATTACAGAAATTAGGAAAAACAGGGTTTTTTTTCAAAATGTTTAGTCTTTTTTTGTCTATTTAGCAAAAAATAAAAAACCCAGTGGTGATTAAATACAACCAAAAGAAAGCTCTATTTGTGTGAACAAAACAATAAAAGTTTAGTTTGGGTACAGTGTTGTATGACCACGCAATTGTCATTCAAAGTGTGACAGCGTTGAAAACTAAAAATTGGCCTGGGCAAGAAGGGGGTAAAAGTGCCTGGTATTGAAGTGGATAATATTCAAAGCAAACTCACACATCCATCCATGTCTCGATGTTTTATTTTGCTGAGAAATCACTTTCAAAAACAGCCCCCTAACATTTTTGGCTGTGGCCATCTTGAGTAAGGGCAGATGGTTCATGTAGCATTTACTTACTGGAATCCATCTGCCCTTAGCTCAGGCAAGCAGGCAGGTAGGAGGGTGTGCTTAGCTGAGATAACACCTCCTACACTCCCCCCCCCCCCAAAAAGACCCCTGGGATGTATAGCATCAACTGGCCTCTGTAGCAGCTACTGCTGTTACCATCACAGGGCTGGAAGACAGAAACTCAAAAGGAAACCCCAAAAGGGAAACTGCAAGTACAATTTCTACTAGAAGCAGCTGTCTGCATGTAATGGGATACACACCATTACATGTAACATGTTACATGAGTATGGTGCTTTATCCCAAAAATATACGTATATTGAACTTCAGCTTTAATACTAAATCCCCCTTTTTACAACTAACCCCTAAAGTGAACTTTTAGGACTTTAACCTTTCCCCTCCAAAGTGAGCCCCTTAATTTTGAATCCCATTAAAGGACCATGAATTCTAAATGAAACAATAATGTAAACTAACCCCTAAACTAAATTAAAAAATTAATTCCCTGTATTGCAAAGACTCACCTGGCTCTGCACTGGGAGACTCTCTGCACTGGAACCAAAACCACACAGCGTCAAGAACCTAGTGCCAGAAGAATCCGATCTGACCTCAAGAGCTGCTGTCTTTAAAAGATTATTGGGAAGATAAATTACAAAATGGTAGGAAGGACTTTGCTACTTTTATGTTTTAATGGGTAAACGTATATCTTATCTTCTTATATTCAGACAACATTCTGCACTGCATGACATTATTTACTAATAATACTGTAACTATGTTTGCAATGCAAATGTTAACAAATAACATGAAATATGTTTGTGCTGCAAAATGTCACCAACAGAGCAATGTTTTGAGTGCTCCTAGCCAGCAGATAAACACATTTGTGTTGCTGTTTTGTTTTTCAAGTACAAAAGTACAAGCTTTTGTTAAAAATGTCACTGGCATGGATAATCGTCACAATCATTTCTCAGTATCTCTGAACAGGCTTTGCAAGTTCCAAGATGGATATAATGATGAGCAAGCTAGTAGCTATTAACGTCTGCTTTAGGATGTCACCAGTATGTCAGGACATTGTATGGGGGGCAACCTAGACTTCAAAGACTCTGCTAAGCACTGACTACAACCAAACTGTTAATGTTAAATAGTCCGTTATGGAATTTTAGAAGAGCAACCCTTTCTGGGAAATTAAAATAAATGTGTATGTGGGATCCCTATGCCCCCAAAAGTCTTAGGCCTGATTCACACCTATGCATCTTTTGTGCTTTTTGCATTTTGCAGATTTTCACTACAGTCCATTTAACATGGTTTCCTATGGAACACGATATGTAGTGCAAATCTGCAAAATAAAAAAAGCACTAAAAAGCACCAAAATGCATAGGTGTGAATCAAGCCTTACAAAACAGGTATTATTACCCCTTGAAATTTTCCACATTTTGTCATGGTACAACCAAAAACGTAAATGTATTTTATTGGGATTTTATGTGATAGACCAACACAAAGTGCCACATAATTGTGAAGTGGAAGAACAATGATAAAGGGTTTTCAATTTTTTTCACAAATAAATATCTGAAAAGTGTGGTGTGCATTTGTATTCAGCCCCCTTTACTATGATACCCCTAACTAAAATCTAGTGGAACCAATTGCCTTCAGAAGTCACCTAATTTAAACTCAGTGTAAATACAACTTTTCTGTGAAGCCCTCGGAGGTTTGTTAGAGAACCTTAGTGAAGAAACAGCATCATGAAGGCCAAGGAACACACCAGACAGATCAGGGATAAAGTTGTGGAGAAGTTTAAAGTAGGGTTAGGTTATAAAAAAAATAGCCTAAGCCTTAAACATCTCATGGATCACTGATCAATCAATCATCCGCAAATGGAAAGAGTATGACACAACTGCAAACCTACCAAGACATGGCCGTCCACCTAAACTGACAGGCCGGACAAGGAGAGCATTAATCAGAGAAGAAGCCAAGAGGCCCATGGTAACTCTGGAGAAGCTGCAGAGATCCACAGCTCAGGTGGGAGAATCTGTCCACAGGACAACTATTAGTCGTGCACTCCACAAATCTGACCTTTATGGAAGTGTGGCAAAAAGAAAGCCATTGTCTTATGAAAGCCATAAGAAGTCCAATTTGCAGTTTGCAAGAAGCCATGTGGGGGACACAGCAAACATGTGGAAGAAGGTTCTCCGATCAGATGAGACCAAAATTGAACTTTTTGGCCTAAAAGCAAAACACTATGGGGGTTATTTACAAAAGGCAAATCCACTTTGCACTACAAGTGTACTAAAAGTGCACTTTCAAGTGCAGTCGCTGTAGATCTGACGAGGACATGCAAGGAAAATAAAAAACAAGATTTTTGCTTGCACATGATTGGATGATAAAATCAGCATAGCTTCCCCTAATTTCAGAGCTTCCCCTCAGATCTACGGTGATCTACAGCGACTGCACTTATAAGTGCACTTCTAATGCAGAGTGGAAAATAACACTGTACATCACCCTGAACAAACCTTCCCCAACATGAAACATGGTGGTGATAGCATCATGTTGTGGGGATGCTTTTCTTCAGCAGGGACAGGGGAGCTGGTCAGAGTTGATGGGAAGATGGATAGAGCCAAATACAGGGAATCTTAGAAGAAAATCCGTTCTTATGCAAAAGACTTGAGGCTGGGGCGGAGGTTCACCTACCAGAAGGACAACGACCCTAAACATACAGCCAGAGCTACAATGGAATGGTTTAAATCAAAGCATATTCAAGTATTGGAACGGTCCAATCAAAGTCCAGACCTAAATTCAATTGAGAATCTGTGGCAAGAGTTGAAAATTGCTGTTCACAGATGCTCTCCATCCAATCTGACAGAGCTTGAGCTATTTTGAAAAAGAAGAGTGGGCAAAAATTTCATTTTCTAGATGTGTAAAGCTGGTAGAGACATACCCCAAAAGACTTGCAGCTTTAATTGCAGCGAAAGGTAGTTCTACAAAGTATTGACTTAGGGGGGCTGAATACAAATGCACGCCACACTTTTCAGATATTTGTTTGTAAAAAAAATATTCAAAAACTTGTATCATTTTCTTTCTACTTCACAATTATGTGCCACTTTGTGTTGATCTATCAAATAAAACCCCAACCCAATACGTTTAAGTTTTTGGTTGTAACATGAAAAAATGTGGAAAATTTCAAGGGGTATGAATACTTTTTCAAGGCACTGTATATCTGTGCAAAAATTAGAAGAATAGGAGTGGTGTGTAGTGACTACTCCAACTTAGAATTACAAGAGGGAAGATGGACGCAGATACAAAATTCCTCCTACTAACTTTCTGTAACCTTACAGCAGGGTTGTCACCCACAAACCTTGAACATGGTAGTGAAGAGATTAGTAATTTTAAATAGCATCTCACTCAGTTTTAGAGATTGAAACAAAGTTTTAAAATTCGGAATCAACCCGATTTTTTTTGGAAGCATAACCATTACCTTTACATGAAAAATAAAACATAAATCCAAAGTCTCAATATGCACCACCAAATTGAATGTATGTTACACTGACATGTACATTGAGTGAACTTTCAACTGCTTCTTGCCTAAAAGTGCTCTTGCCTACCTTATGATGGGATCCTGCCTCAAAATGGGTTCCAATCAAACATAGTGTGCATGCACGATGATGTAGACATTAGCAAATATATAAGGTTATGAAATACATGAGATTATGAATAAATGGGTTAATAACTCAAGCAGGTAGGGTCAGATGTTGGTGTTCCTATGTCAGTGTTTCTCAACCTTTTTCCAGTCGGGGCGCCCTTAAAAAGTATTTTCAGTTTTGAGGCACCCCAGTCCAAGGCTTAGTTCACGTTACTGTGTGTCGCGGAACATGCGCAAAATCGCACTCGTTCCTGACACACAGACAAATGCTCTGCTCTTTAGGGGTGCCATTAAATCTTAATGGTACCTTACACATTGGAAAATGTGGGATGCTTTTGGTGCAGTGCAATTTAAAAAAAAAAAAGTTGGGGATTTCCTTCCCTGAATTTTTGTGGTTAGGGAAGCCCATTTAAATGAATGAGCTGCACTACATGCAGCACGCAGCAACACAGATGTGAACCAAGGGCTTGTTCACATGTCGGGTTGGAGGGGTGCTAAAAGCACATGGTTAAGCTGTTTTTACTACCCCCAAATTCTTCCCCTTTAGCTGCAGAGACAACAGCTGGGGGTGTACACATGTTTTGGCTGCAGCTGGAGTTAGACCCAGGGTGAATGGGGCTGAACTGCAACTACCCTGCAACTGTGTACATTGCACGGTTGCGGTGTAGTGATGCTGCATTAAAACAGGTGGTGAGGAGGCAACATAATGCCTCTTTACCGCCTGTCAAATGCCTCTGAAAAGCGATCTGTGAATGGGTTGCTTTTCAGAGGAGAAGCAGTCCTTGCTGCTATCACAAACAAGACCTACAAAAGCAGTTCTGATGGTACAGGAATGGGGGGGGTGTCAGGATTAAAAGTAACATACGCACACACACATATACAGACACATACACGTGCACACACGCATACAGACACATACATACAGACACTTGTACATACGCACATGCAGACACGTGCACACACACATGCAGACACGTGCACACACATACAGACACATGCACACACACATACAAACACACATGCGCACACACACGTACAAACACACATACAGACACATGCACACACACACATACAGACACATGCACACACACACGTACAGACACACATACAGACACATGCACACATACAGACACATGCACACATACAGACACATGCACACACACATACAGACACACATACAGACACACACACATACAGACACATGCGCACACACACACACATGAACAAACACACATACAGACACATGCACACGCACATACAGACACATGCACACACACACATACAGACACATGCACACACACATACAGATACATGCACACACACACATACAGACACATGCGCACACACACACACACATGAACAAACACACATACAGACACATGCACACACACATACAGACACACATACAGACACACATACAGACACACACACATACAGACACATGCACACACACATGCGCGCACACACGTACAAACACACATACAGACACATGCACACACACACATACAGACACACATGCACACACACACACGTACAGACACACATACAGACACATGCACACATACAGACACATGCACACACACATGCACACACACATACAGACACACATACAGACACACATACAGACACACACACATACAGACACATGCGCACACACACACACATGAACAAACACACATACAGACACATGCACACGCACATACAGACACATGCACACACACATACAGACACATGCACACACATACAGATACATGCACACACACACATACAGACACATGCGCACACACACACATGAACAAACACACATACAGACACATGCACACGCACATACAGACACATGCACACACACATACAGTCACATGCACACACACATACAGACACATGCACACACATGTACAAACACACACATACACATGTGCACACACACACACATACACATGTGCACACACATACATACACATGCGCACACACATACATGTACAAACACACATACAGACACATGTACACACATGCACATGTATAAAGCCCTTTTAAAACGAATCTAGCTTCTAGCACAGTACCTTTCCAGTTTCCTCATTCAGCCAGGTACTGCACTGTAGGGGGAAGCAGAGAGCACAGCACACTCCCCTGCTCTTTACTTTCACTTTGCTGAGGTTGACGGAGCTTCTCACAGTGCCGATATACAGTTCGGCAGGGGATCGGGAGATATGGCTCATCTGACAGCCCTTCTCTCCCCTGATCCCGCGGCACACCTGAGAACCTCTGATGGCACACCAGTGTGCCGCGGCACACTGGTTGAGAAAGGCTGTCCTATGTTCTAGGCACCTTAGGTAATGTTCATGCAGCTGATGAATCCTCTTATAGCTGACTAGGGTAAAGTATGCCCATCCAATATTCAGAATACTCATTTGGGCATCTGAGCAACAGGTGGGTGGAAGCTCTTGTATGATTTTATCATTATATTTCTGTTTCAAATCTTTATTTCTGTCTTTTCTTTCCTATTTTTTACATTACACCTGGAAGTGCTTAAGGGCAAATCTGTCTCTGTTTAAAGCAGATCTTGCACTGCATGCAAGTTCCACTTTTTAATGTGGAAAATAGTGTATAAGAACCAAACTAAATTAAACTAAATTGAAAAAGTGGTAGCAAGATGATTGACACCCAACCAACATTTAGGGAGCAGCAATTGTAATTCATTAAAAGTGGAAAAAGTATAAAAAATCGCGCTACCCTTAAGAGATATGATGCTGTGAAAATATATATAAAAACCTGCATGCTGATAGTAGCATAAAGGTAATAGGGTACAATGGTGAATTAATATATGACGTGAACAATAACAAATGTCCAATGATCGATAAACATTAAATGGCAAACGATCAGTGATCAATGAACGATATAGTGCAGTGAACACCAGTGAAAATAAAAATTAAAGTCCATCAAAATAGCATAAATCGGTGAATTGGTTCCTGTTTCCCAATAGTAAGTGAGATCCACCACCACAAGTCAGCAAGAATGCGCCCTTACTGGAATACAATGATCCTCCATCACAGAGGATCAGGGAAGACATGTGTACTGAACCCCGGCTCCATGGGACGGCAAGCAGACACCAGATGTTGGGAAATCACCTAAAGCAGCTCGAACCAGCAGAGCAAGGTCGTGGTACATAGGAGGGAATAAATGCTCCAATAGTGTAAAACCAACGATTGTTTATTATAAAAAGAAAAATAATGCACTTACAAGAAAATGGATGTAAAAAACCGAACGTCTGTTGCACCGGCCGGAGCACAAACAGACAGCTTGTTCCAACTGGATACACGGATGGAGTGCGAGGTGATGTCAGCGCGTCGCTCCTCCCTACGCTGTTCGTAATAACTTACGTCGTCCAGGGGCACGGGTGGCACGCTGCGTCACCTCTAATATACAAACAGGAAGCGTGTCAAGCCTCGTTCTGAGCCGACACATGAATATACGCTTGCGCAGTAGCGCAATGGCAGTATTTCCCACATCAATGGAGTTTAAACATTCAGGTAAGGCTAAAAGCATAGACCGGAACGTATACATGGAACCAATTAGTAAACACAACCCGAATGTGCAGTGTCAATGTAAAATATGTTAAAAAGTATTAGAGAGGGGGCAAACACGTTGTCGAATCATGCCCCCACCCACCGGAACCAGCTCCAGTGTGTCTAGAGATGTCACATCCAAAATTGACTCGGACAACCTCGTACGACCTCTAGTGGTTAACTTAAAATTGGATCAATGAAACAAAAAAGGCTATAAATGATTAAGAGCTCCCCAGTTTCATGAAAAAAAAGGGGGCGGTGATCTAAACCACCATAATATGGAGAGCTACAACAACCCTAACAATAGGCACATCGATCAAGCTGTATCATCCAAATTGATCTCTAATGATTTGATAAGGCCACCCCAAATCGGTTCTTACACATGAGGGCTCAGAGCGGGGGCCGACAGCCAAACATATACATTAATGGGCGGATTCATAGTAGCCATAACCATCAATAAAAACAACAAAATACATAAGGTTCAAATCATAAAATTAATTAATACATGTAAGTGATGACACAAGTCAACATTTCAAGAATTATTGATAAAAGCATTGACATCAACGTCTACGTTCAAGCCATAGGGTGCAAAGGTTTTTAAGCGATACACCCAGGACATTTCTAATTTAGAAATTTCCCTGACCAATGAGCTGCCCCTTCAATGGGGTGTGTATTTGTCTATCCCCATATAAAGTGTTTACAAAGCTCATTGGTCAGGAAAATTTCTAAATTAGAAATGTTGTTCGGGTTGTGTTTACCAATTGGTTCCATGTATACGTTCCGGTCTATGCTTTTAGCCTTACCTGAACATTTAAACTCCATTCATGTGGAAAATATTGCCATTGCGCTACTGCGCATGCGTATATTCATGTGTCGGCTCGAAACGAGGCTTGACACGCTTCCTGTTTGTATATTAGAGGTGACGCAGCGCGCCGCCCATGCCCCTGGACGACGTAAGTTATTATGAAATGCGTAGGGAGGAGCGACGCGCTGACGTCACCTCGCACTCCATCCATGTATCCAGTTAGAACGGGCTGTCTGTTTGTGCTCCGGCCGGTGCAACAGACGTTCGGTTTTTTACATCCATTTTCTTGTAAGTGCATTATTTTTCTTTTTATAATAAACAATCGTTGGTTTTACACTATTGGAGCATTTATTCCCTCCTATGTACCACGACCTTGCTGTGCTGGTTCGAGCTGCTAATTTCCCAACATCTGGTGTCTGCTTGCCGTCCCATGGAGCCGGGGTTCAGTACAACACATGTCTTCCCTGATCCTCTGTGATGGAGGATCATGGTATTCCAGTAAGGGCACATTCTTGCTGACTTGTGGTGGTGGATCTCACTTACTATTGGGAAACAGGAACCGATTCACCGATTTATGCTATTTTGATGAACTAATTTTTATTTTCACTGGTGTTCACTACACTATATCGTTCATTGATCACTGATCGTTTGCCATTTAATGTTTATCGATCAGTGGACATTTGTTATTGTTCACGTCATATATTAATTCTCCATTGTATCTTATTACCTGTATGCTACTATCAGCACGCAGGTTTTTATATATATTTTTACAGCATCATATCTCTTAAGCGTAGCGCGATTTTTTTATACTTTTTCCACTTTTTAATGTGCCCCTTCCCCCTTTTCCATGCTTCAGTAATGCAGGGGTGACATCATTATTCTGTCGACAAGATCATGGAGAACGCTGAGTACTTTACATCTTCTGAGAAATGTAGGATTATTTTCTCTGCAAGAATTGGGTCATTTAACATTCCCCATGATTTTTCTAAAAAAAGAATGAGATCACTCTCACCTGGTCACCATTGGTGGAAACCTTAGGAAAATTATTATCTAATTTGTTCCCCCACAAGTGTTTTTTTTTTATTAATGCAGCAAAGAGGAGGGGGAACACATTTAAAAAGGGGACCTTGATTAAAGGTACAAGGACCACTTGAGAATTCAATTGTTCAATTTTTCACCTCTTTTAGGTTAAAATCTACCAGGCTCCTTGCTCAAGAAGTCTCATGTAATCTCCTACTGAAGGACTTCCTAAGCCTTGAGCATCAGCATTTTGTGGACTTTTTTAGTCTTAGTCACATGTGTCAAACACAAGGCCCGTGGGCTGAATCTGGCCACCAAGCCATTTCATGTGAACCTCTCACCCAGGGTTTTGATTCAGCCGATACGTGGTAGAACTCTGTTCCGCCACCTCCACACTCCTTGCCCTCTGTTCCCCACTCACCATTATCACTTGTAAACACTTCTTCTGTGTTTTTCAGCTTGCTTCTCAGATGCTTGTAGCTCTCACAGATACCTGCCTAGCCTGCGCGCACGCATAGATGGGCACACTGGAGACAGAAGCCAACCAATGATCTCCCTGCAAGTGAGAGAGAGAGGCTGAGCCATTTACACTGCTGGGGCATACTAGAACTGGGCCAAGTAGGTGAGATAAATCTTTTGGGGGGTGAGAAGGGAGAGATGAGGGCTGTGGAGGGAAACATGCGCAGAGGTGGGGGTGGTGGAGAGTGGTCAGAGGTCAGAGCCGAGGAAGAGGGGTGGAAGTGAAATGTGGACAGCCCGTGAAAGAGAGCTGAACCCTGCACTCTGTGTATAGTGTACCCCCAAGCCCTGCACTCTGTATGTAGCACACTTCTGAGCTTGGCAATATGTACACCACGTACTCCTGAACACTGCACTTTGTATGTAACACACTCCTCAATCCTGCACTCTGTTCATAGCGCACCCTTGAACTATACACTCTGTATGTAGCACACTCCCGAACTCTGCACTTTGTATGCCGCATACTTCTAAGTACTCCTATATAACTGTGTAGATATATAATGTTACAGATACAACTGGACTTTTGTGGAAAACCATAATGCTGATGCGGCCTGCGATGAAATTAAAGTGATACTAAAGTCTCATTTTTTTCTCTTTAAAAGTAACAAATCTGCTATGTGCAGTAGTTTTGCACAGAAAAGCCTGGATCCTCCTCTTCTCGGGTGCCCCACCGGCACTCCTGGTCCCTCCCTCCTGTCAAGTGCCCCTACAGCAATCAGCTTGCTATGGGGGCACCTGAGCCGAGCCACAGCTCTGTTTGCCCATTCAGATATGGAGCCGTGGTTTGGTCCCGCCCCTTTTCCTTCTCATTGGCTAACTGGCGTTGATTGACAGCAGCAAGAGCCAATGACATGGCTGTTGTGTCTCAGCCAATTAGGAGGGAGAGTCTCGGATGGCCGAGGCACACGTGCACATTGCTGGATTAAGATGGGGCTCAGGTAAGTATTAGGGGGGCTGCTACACACAAAAGGTTTTTTATCTTAATGCTTACAATGCATTAAGATAAAAAAAACTTCTGCCTTTACAATCACTTTAAGTTTGACACTCCTGCTACAAGTTATCCAAGCTTAGTCCTTAAAGCTCACTATGACTTCTGTGAAGTAATCTCAGTATGGTTACGCTATAAGGATCTTTACTGAATCTCTTTTTACATTTGTAAAATAGATTTTATGCTCAGATATTGCTCCTTAGCAGTAATGGGTATCATTTATTTATTTCTCAACAGTTTTTAGTTTCTAG
This sequence comes from Lithobates clamitans, assembly GCA_037952925.1. Classification (NCBI taxonomy): domain Eukaryota; kingdom Metazoa; phylum Chordata; class Amphibia; order Anura; family Ranidae; genus Lithobates; species Lithobates clamitans. The sequence continues at coordinate 2,832,557 of JBBGZY010000181.1, read as the reverse complement.
CTTTTGTCTCAAGAAGTTATAGTTTTTATGATGATATATATGTTAGTACAAATTACTGTGCTTTTTCATTTGTTTTATCCTAGGTTATGGACCCCATCTATTGCCAGGGGTATGTTTTAGTGGCAAGGATCATATGATTGTGAGCATAAATTTGAATTCCTTTTTGTATGTGTTAGTGTGTGCGTGTACGTGTAGGTTTACATACATGACACTATCGCCATGAAGTAGTCTTGCAGTAGATGTCTTTAACTGTTCAGTATTTTAGCTTTTTAGCAATATTCCCAATTGTCTTATGTAAAATTCCACAAATTATCAACATGCAAAATAACCTTCTTAAAAGTGTTTTTCTGATTACTGTACATTTGTTGGCCTGAATATTTGCTTTCATACTTGTCCAATTTTCTTGTGTTAGCAGATATTATCAAAACCAAGTCCCACATGCACTTCTAAAACATTTTCTAATTTGATTATACTTTTGTTGTATTACTACCGTATGTATTTGTCAATTTGCTTTATCCTAAACCCATCATGATGTTCTTTTTTTCAGAGATTTCAGTGTACTTTAGCCAGGAAAGCAGTCCTTTGTTTTCTTTTGGTTTTAGGATTTTGCCCCAAAATGAACAATTGCATGATTAGCAAAGGGATTCCTCTTTCCTTTTTATGAAGGAAATTTTCTTTGGTCAAAACATGTTTGATGGAAAATCTCTTCAGAACATAGATGGAAATACAATTTTAAATAAACAATAATATGAACGTAGATTTCCTTTAAAGATAAAAAGCCTGTGGCCATGGCGGGGAGCTAGACGTCCCTCACATGGACTTCACATCAGCTCCAGTATCCTGCCTCGTATCACACCCCCTTTCCCATATGTTTGTGAGTGCATTATTTTATTGTCCTATATCTACATAAAATCTTTCTCTACGTTACTGCACTATGAGATGTGTGCTCTTTATTCTTTTGTCTTTATACAGATTGCAGCGCTCCCCATGCAGCTAACTTCCATTGCTCAGTATTCAGAGGAGTGATTTTTGTTTTTGGACTTTACACTTTTCACTTGGTTTTTATTTTAACATTTTTCAACTACCCGCTGCTTTGTGTTTTAGGTAGGGACGAGCCGAATACCCCTCGGTTCAGTTAGCACCAGAACCTGCGAACAGACAAAAAAATTGTGCCCGTTAACCACTTGCCGACCGCCTCACGACGATATACATCGGCAGAATAGCACAGGCAGGCAGAGTAACATACCCGTACATTACTCCCTCCCACTGATTCATGGCCACCCCCTCACGATCGCTGCTGACGAATGGTAATCTTCCTCTGCTTCTGAAATGTAAACAGAGGCAGAGTAAGTGATGTCATCTCTCCTCGTGCAACCTTTTCGTTCCGGCACCCGAGGAGAGAAGACATCAATGTGAGTTTACACCAAAACTACACTAGCACTAGTACACATAGGCACATAAATTACCCCCCGATCACCCCCCCGCACTACCCGTCACCCCCTGTCACAGTGACACCAATAGCAGTTTTTATTTATTTACTGATCACTGCATTGGTTGCATTTTGTGACTGTTATAAGTGTTAGGGCTGTTAGTGGTAGGCCCCTTTAGGTCTAGGGTACCCCCCTAACCCCCCCAATAAAGGTTTAACCCCTTGATCGCCCCCCAATTAACCCTTTCACCCCCGTCACCAGTGTCACTAATCGATCATTTTTCTGATCGCCGTATAAGTGTCACGGGTGACGCTAGTTAGCCTGTTAGTTATTTAGGTTCACCGTCAGCTTTTTATAGCATCAGGTACCCCCATATACTACCTAATAATGGTTTTAACCCCCTGATTGGCCCCTAGTTAACCCTTTCACCAGTGATCACCGTATAAGTGTTACGGGTGACGCTGGTTAGTTAGTTTGTTTTTTTATACCTGCCTTTATTACCCAATAAAGGTTTAACTGATCGCCCGGCGGGTGATATCAGTTAGGTTTTAGGGTCAGATAGGGTCTGCGTCACCCCAGGCAGCGTCAGATTAGTGCCAGTACGCTAACACCCACACACGCAGCATACACCTCCCTTAGTGGTATAGTGTTTGAACGGATTGATATCTGATCTGATCAGATCTATACTAGCGCCCCCAGCAGTTTAGGGTTCCCAAAAACGTAGTGTTAGCAGGATCAGCCCAGATACCTGCTAGCACCTGCGTTTTGCCCCTCTGCCCAGCCCAGCCCACCCAAGTGCAGTATCGATCGATCACTGTCACTTACAAAACAGTAAACACATAACTGCAGTGTTCGCAGAGTCAGGCCTGATCCCTGTGATCGCTAACACTTTTTTTTGGTAGCGTTTGATACAGTTGCTGACAGCCTAGGAGCTTTTTTACCTGTGATTCTCACTACTGTACCAGTAAATTTAGAGCCCAAAATGGCAAATCGAAGGTACAGTAGTGAAGAGGCCTACATGTTTCTGAGCATGACAGATAGTGAAGAGGCAGTCACTCATCTGTCAGATTCAGGTTCAGAATACGATCCTGTAGACGACAGCGGCTCCATGACAGATAGCTCTGACGACGGAGTTGTGGTCCCTGCCAAGGTCAGGCGTACTAGACCCAGATCTTCTTCTGCTGTTGTTGAGGTGCAAGAACCGCAGGGCTCTCATATGGAGCAGAGAAGTACTAGTGCTGCTCATCCTTCTGGTGAACTGGCAAGCACCAGCGGCCTAGTACACCTTGGTCGTAGTCAAACCAGCACTGCAGTAACACGTGGTGATGTGGCAAGTTCGATAAGTGCAGTTCAAGCTGGCGAGGTGGCAAGCCAAGAAGACAAAGACAGGCCTGTCATGCCCATAGTGTCCTTCCTGCAGAATTTGCCAATCCTAATTGGGAGCCCACCACTTCTGCAGCACCCGTACTTCCCCCATTCACTGGTCAACCCGGAATTCAGGTGGAAACAGTTGATTTTACGTCGCATGATTTTTATTCCCTGTTTTTCACGGAAGATCTCTATAGATCTATTGTGGACCAAAGTAATTTGTATGCTGGTCAATTCATCACCGCTAATCCCCAGTCCTCCCTTGCCAGAGATTGGAAACTAGTTACGGTTTCCCAATTTAAGACCTTTCTGGACTTATCCCTCGACATGGGCATAGTTAAATGAGTATGTTGTGGTCATATTGGTCCACTGACCCAATTTACCATATGCCCGTGTTATCTGCCTCCATGACCAGGGCACGAGACGAGCAGATCTTGCGGTTTATGCATGTTAACAACAATGAACTCTGTCGCCCTCGTGGAGACCCTGGATACGATCGGCTCTACAAAATTCAGCCCCTAGTAAACCACTTCAACCAACGTTTTGCAGCCTTGTTTACTTCCCATCAAGTTGTCTGCGTTGAGTCCCTGATTAAGTTTTCTGGCCGCTTGTCTTTCAAACAGTATCTTCCCAGCAAGCGTGGCAGATACGGGGTCAACATGTATAAGCTCTGTGACAGGGCCACAGGCTAAACATATAGTTTTATGGTTTACGAGGGAAGAGATAGTCACGTAGAGCTGCCAAACTGCCCAGATTACATAGGGAGCGCTGGCAAGATTGTGTGGGACTTAGTGTCACCCTTATGCAGAAAGGGGTACCATTTGTACGTGGACAATTATTACACGAGCGTGACACTTTTTAGTCACTTGTTTGATCATCAGATGCATGTGGTACCGTGCGATCTAATTGCTGGGGCTTTTCCCAGTGGCTTGTAGATTCCCATCTTAGGATGGGGGAGAGAGCCTGCTTGAAGTGTAATAACTTGCTCGCTGTGAAGTGGAGGGATAATAAGAATGTTTTCGTTCTTTCCTCCCTTCAGGCAGACACAACAGTCCAAATTCCTACGGCGACTGGTGTTGTGGAGAAACCCCTCTGTGTCCACAAATATAACCAAAATATTGGAGGTGTGGACCTCAACGACCAGTTGTTGGCACCGTACCTAGTTGCCTGTAAGGCCAGATACTGGTACAAAAAAGTGTCTGTATACGTATTTCAATTGGGTTTGCTGAACGCTTATGTGCTATACAGAGCTTCAGGATGGACTGGATTCTTCCTTAAATTCCAGGAAGAGATCATCAGAGCCCTTCTGTTTCCAGACAGTGCTCCACCTCACCTTCCCAATCCAAATGCAGTAAGCCGGCTGAATGAGAGGCATTTTCCGTACGTCCTCCCGAGTACCCCTACCCAATGAGCCCCCCAAAGAAGATGTTGTGTCTGTAGCAAGCGCGCATATAGGCATGACACCTGCTATTATTGTCCCTCCTGTCCTGACAATCCTGGTCTTTGCATTGGTGAATGTTTTGAACACTACCATACACTAGTGGAGTTTTAGCGTAGGGTACAGCACTGCACAGACTAGGACACACTTTCACAGGGTCTCCCAAGATGCCATTTTATTTTGAGAGACCCGAACCTGGAACCGTTACAGTTACAACCACTACAACCGTTACAGTTACAAAAAAATGTGTAAAAAAAAAAACACAAAAAAAATATTAAAAAAAAAAAAATTAGTTGTTGTTTTATTGTTCTCTCTCTCTCTATTCTCTCTCTATTGTTCTGCTCTTTTTTACTGTATTCTATTCTGCAATGTTTCATTGTTATTATGTTTTATCATGCTTGCTTTTCAGGTATGTATTTTTTTTATACTTTACTGTTTACTGTGTTTTATTGTTAACCATTTTTCTGTTTCCAGGTATGCCATTCAGCTGCAGCGCGGATTTATTTATCTTGACAGCAACAGCGTTTGCTCCCACGATACATAAAGCCGTGACTCCAGCGCTGTAGGAGGTGATTTCACCACCACAGTTAAAAAAAAGAGAATATATGCCGAAGCATGGGGGAAGCAGGGGTGGAGGAGCGATTTGCTCCTAGCTTTTGGGGCGGATGCCCCCATGCTTCAGCATATATATATTTTAGGCACAGATTGCATTAAAAAATGTTTTATTTTTTACTATTTTTTTTTTGCATTTGATTTGCAGGTATGGTATGTCTTACTATTATACTGTAATGTTACTTTGTTTTATTGTTAACCATCCTATGCTTAGTAGGTATGCCATTCAGTTGCAGCACAGATTTATTTATCTTGACAGCAACAGCGTTTGCTCCCACAATACATGAAGCTGTGTATGTAAGTATATCTTACTGTTATACTGTAATGTTACTGCCGAAGCATGGGGGCAGCAGGGGTGGAGGAGCGATTTGCTCCTAACTTTTGGGGCGGATGCCCCCATGCTTCGGCCTATATTTTTTAAGCCATTCAGCTGCAGCACTGATTTATTTATCTTGACAGCAACAGCGCTTTCTCCCACGATACAAAAAGCCTTGACTCCAGCGCTGTAGGAGGTGATTTCACCACCACAGTTAAAAACAAAATGGTGCATGTATGCCCATAATTAGAACTGGGTGGATGAAGGGAGGTATTCTAATGGTGGGCATACACACTGATCAATCTCTTTTTTTCATGCAGCCCACAGGCTGCATGAAAAAAAGATTACAATATATGCCCAACAAGGACCAGCAACGTACTGGTATGTTAATGGATTTTGAGTGGTTATACCAGAATGATGCCTGCGGGTTTAGGTATCATCTTGGTATCATTCTTTTTAGCCAGCGGTCGGCTTTCATGTAAAAGCAATCCTAGCAGCTAATTAGCCTCTAGACTGCTTTTACAAGCAGTGGGAGGGAATGTCCCCCCCACCATCTTCCATGGTTTTTTCTGGCTCTCCTGTCCCAATAGGGAACCTGAGAATGCAGCTGGTGGTTCCGCCAGCTGACCATAGAGCCGACCAGGGACAAGAATGGCTCCAATCATCTCTATGGCCTAAGAAACCGGAAGCTACGAGCATTTCATGACTTAGATTTCGCCGGATGTAAACAGCGCCTTTGGGAAATTGGGAAAGCATTTTATCACATCGATCTTGGTGTGGTCAGATGCTTTGAGGGCAGAGGAGAGATCTAGGGTCTAATAGACCCCAATTTTTTCAAAAAGGAGTACTTGTCACTACCTATTGATATCATAGGGGATATTTACATTTACATTTATATATTATTTATAAAAAGAAAAAAATTAAAGGAACAGTTTAAAAATAAAATAAATAATTAAAAAAAAAAGCAATCCTGTCCCACCCTGCTCTTGCACAAAGGCAAACGCAACTGTTGGTCTGGCGTCATATGTAAACAGCAATTGCACCATGCATGTGAGGTATCACCATGAAGGTCAGATCGAGGGCAGTAATTTTAGGAGTAGGCCTCCTCTATAAATCTAAAGTGGTAACCTGTAAAGGTTTTTAAAGGCTTTAAAAAATGTATGTAGTTTGTCCCCGCTGCACGTTTGTGCGCAATTTTAAAGCATGTCGTGTTTGGTATCTATGTACTCGGCCTAAGATCATCTTTTTTATTTCATCAAACATTTGGGCAATATAGTGTGTTTTAGTGCATTAAAATGAAAAAAGTGTGTTTTTTCCAATAAAAAAACGTTTGAAAAATCACTGCGCAAATACTATGTGAAAAGAAAAATGAAGCACCCACCATTTTAATTTGTAAGGCCTTTGCTTTAAAAAATATATAATGTTTGGGGGTTTAAAGTCATTTTCTTGCAAAAAAAATTTTTTTTTTTCATGTAAACCAAAAGTATCAGAAAGGGCTTTGCCTTCAAGTGGTTAGAGGAGTGAGTGATGTGTGACATAAGCTTCTAAATGTTGTGCATAAAATGCCAGGACAGTTCAAAACCCCCCCAAATGACCCTATTTTGGAAAGTAGACACCCCAAGCTATTTGCTGAGAGGCATGTTGAGTCCATGGAATATTTTATATTTTGTGGGAAAAAGACAAATTTTTGGGGGGGCAAAGTTGTCACTGTATGATATATTGCTCAAACATGCTATGGGCATATATGAAATGACACCCCAAAATACACTCTGTTGCTTCTCCTGAGTACGGGGATACCACATGTGTGAGACTTTGGGAGCCTAGCCGCGTACGGGACCCCAAAAAATAAGCACCGCCTTCAGGCTTTCTAAGGGTGTAAATTTTTTATTTCACTCCTCACTGCCTATCAAAGTTTCGGAGGCCATGGAATGCCCAGATGACACAACCCCCCCCCCCCCCAAAGGACCCCATTTTGAAAAGTAGACACCCCAAGCTATTTGCTGAGAGGTATGGTGAGTATTTTGCAGACCTCACTTTTTGTCACAAAGTTTTGAAAATTGAAAAAAGAAAAAAAAAAACATTTTTCTTTTCTTTCCTCATTTTCAAAAACAAATGAGAGCTGCAAAATACTCACTATGCCTCTCAGCAAATAGCTTGGGGTGTCTACTTTCCAAAATAGGGTCATTTAGGGGGTTTTGTGCTATCTTGGCATTTTATAGCCTTCGAAACTGTGATAGGTAATGAGAAGTGAAATTAAAAAAAAAAATTTACACCCTTAGAAATCTTGAAGGCAGTGCTTGGTTTTTGGGCCCCGTACGCAGCTAGGCTCCCAAAAAGTCCCACACATGTGGTATCTCTGTACTAAGGAGAAGCAGCAGAATGTATTTTGGGGTGTAATTCCACATATGCTCATGGCATGTTTGAGCAATATATCATTTAGTGACAACTTTAAAAAAAAAAAAATAAATTGTCACTATTCAATCACTTGGGACAAAAAAAATAAATATTCAATGGGCTCAACATGCCTCTCAACAATTTCCTTGGGGTGTCTACTTTCTTAAATGGGGTAATTTTGGGGGGTTCGTACTGCCCTGCCATTTTAGCACCTCAAGAAATTAGATAGGCAGTCATAAACTAAAAGCTATGTAAATTCCAGAAAATGTACCCTAGTTTGTACACACTATAACTTTTGCGCAAACCAATAAATATACGCTTATTGACATTTTTTTACCAAAGACATGTGGCTGAATACATTTTGGCCTAAATGTATGACTAAAATTGAGTTCATTGGATTTTTCTTATAACAAAAAAGTAGAAAATATCATTTTTTTTCAAAATTTTCGGTCTTTTTCCATTTATATAGCAAAAAATAAAAATCGCAGAGGCAATCAAATACCATCAAAAGAAAGCTCTATGTGTGTGAACAAAAGGACGTAAATTTTGTTTGGATACAGCATTGCATGACCGCAATTACCAGATAAATCAGCGCAGTGCCAAATTGTAAAAAGTCCTCTGGTCTGTAGGCAGCCAAATGGTCCAGGGCTTAAGTAGTTAAAGTCTATGGGACACGCATGTGAAAAATCAAAAGTGTTCATTTTAAATGCTTATATGCAGTGTGTTTTATTGAGGGGATTAAAACTTGGATGGGGTGTAGGGATATTATGGGATGTCCACTTGATTCAGACAAAATCAGACAACTTCAGGGACAACTTCTCCTATATACAGTCTATATACACTCCTCTGCTTCCTCCAGCACACTTGCTTGCCAAACTCCACTGGCACATTGAAAAAAAATATTCTGACACAGCACTCATTCAGATCTTTAAGCAACAGCCTGTTATAGGCAGGAGTAGCAAAATGAGTAGCAAAAGTCAGTGTCCAACTTACATCCCTGTGGCTACTGATCCCAGCATCACCTCCTCAGGCACTTCCAGCCGGCCTGCCTAGATCTGCCCCTTTCACTAGCCCTCCTGGCTACTTTTCCTCAGTCCTCCCAGACTGACACCACAGTCCTCCCAGACTGTTCACTCACAAGCCCACATGACTGACTCCTCTGGAGAACTCGGACATGCTAACCTGCTCCTGCTGTCCTCTCCTTGCTCCTGTGCCTCCAGAAATGATTTTCTTCCATGTGTTGTAGAGGGTTCCTCCAGCACCTGAGCCCCAGCACGATGTCACCTCCCCCCAGACTAGGGGTCACCCTCAAGGGCCACCAACGGCCTCCTCAGCATTCCTTCTCCATCTTCCACCCCACTGTCCCTGCTGGCATGAGCCATGATTATTTATGAGCTGCCAGCCCATTTTGCTGGGAATTGGCTGGGACCCTCATCAATACTCCAAGCAGCTCCTCCTAGACTTCACCCTCTATTTCTTGAAGCTTCTCCAAGGTTCCAGAGTCCAGGGGGAGTTACAAAATGTGCTGCTTGCTGAGTCATCCGGTCTCTCTGAATCACTTAGCCCTGACCCATATTCAACCGAGATCTGACTCTCAACCAAGCCAAATGTTCCTACACTGCAACTATATATACTTGTTTTAAGTTTCACAGTACAAGTAAGCCCATTAGCAGCCTATAACAAGCATGGTATGTTCCCATGTTCAGGAGGCTTTCTCTAGAAAAAAGTGTCCCTGATTTTGTTTCCAATCAGTCTTAGGCTCAAGATCTAATCTATTCCACCCGGGTCTGGGAAATTTTCCTTGGCTTTAGAGTTCACTTATTGGCTACCTGGAAGAGAAGAAGGGAGGCAAGGAATGTGTGCATGAACTCCTCAAATAAGTCAAGGTTCATGTTTACACACTAGTCACTGGTGAGTGGATATTACAGGATACATCCTCCTGGCAGCTTGTGTGGACTTACGAAGTGAGGAGGTGAAGTGGCACCACGTTTTTCTTCTTGGTACCTTCAAGGTGTCCCTCTTTATTATGCATGCATATTGTGGTACCTTTTACGAGGAAATGTGTTTAATTTGCCTTTATACTTATGTCTTGTTCCAAAATTTTGAGGCCATTTGTTTGAGGGTGTGTTAAAAATGGGAGTGTGATTTTGCAGGTATGGGTATAATTTGAGGCTTAGTGACGTGGATGAATGGACGAGTTTGCTTTGAATATTTAAAATGAATTAAATTGCATTTTTGATTTGTGGTGCTTAGATGCAGCATAGTTCGGGACGGCACAGTGGTGTAGTGGGTAGCACTCTCGCCTAGCAGTAAGAAGTCACTGGTTCGAATCTTGACCAGCAGTCACTGGTTCGAATCTCGACCACGACACTACCTGCCTGGAGTTTGCATGTTCTCCCTGTGTCTGCGTGGGTTTCCTCCGGGTACTCTGGTTTCCTCCCACACTCCAAAGACATGCTGGTAGGTTAATTGGATCCTGTCTAAATTGGCCCTAGTATGTAGGAATGTGAGTTAGGGACCTTAGATTGTAAGCTCCTTGAGGGTGTAGGGACTGATGTGAATGTATAATGTATATGTAAAGCGCTGCGTAAATTGACGGCGCTATATAAGTACCTGAAATAAAAATAAAATAATAAATAAATAGTTCCGCTTTAACTTATTTAATTCATTTCAACATTTAATTGCATCCGAAAACAACTGCAAACAATAGCAACTCAGAATATAGCAACTCAGAATATACCACCTGTATACACTGTAAATATATAATTTCTACTGAGTTCAAACAGTGACACAACAAAAAAAAAACTCTAACTTTTTTAAATGAATGGAGTCATGGGGATAAGCTTACAAACATAGTTTTGTATAACATAACATCTATAAGATTATAAAGGATTGTTATTCTTTTTTTTATTATTTCATTTTAAAATGCTATAGTCTGTGTAGAGACGTCTATAAACTACTCCAAATCTCCTTACAATATCAAATGTACAAAAAAGTGGGAAAGGCAAAATAAATTAGAAACATCCGAGATTTCCTGGGCTGTAGAACTCTTTGTCTTATAATTATACAAAAAGAATATGATCTGCCAAATTCCTAATGCAATAAATGAAGGATTTTCAGAATATTGCAAGCCAAGAATTCAGATTAAAGTATAAATTGTCATCACTGTAGAATTAAATTCTGCTATTACCCATCCATGTAAACACAATAAATACAGTGAAATGTTTAATGTGTTTAATTTTGGTTGTAATACACGTTGATAGAAACTTTCCAGAAGTATCACAGGTTTCAGCCCAAATGAACTCCAGGTATTATGTAGCCTGAAAATTATTGCATCAGCCAGAAGAAGGCATCCTGATTTATAAGTCATAATAACAGATATGAATAGGGGGATTAAAGACAGGTATTTCAATTTCAGAAACACAGTTTATATCAACCAGACACAGTTAATCTGTTCTGCAAATATAAACCTATTTGAGAAGTGGTTTGTTTCCTAAAAGCACTACTCACATGGATGCTAATAATATTGGTTGCCATTTAACCAAAGGACTGTGGGTAATGTCCCCCACCTCTGTAGTAGTGTTAGTAGAATTGTGCAGTCAATATGGAACAGTCACATGGACCCAAAGCATATTTTTAGTGAGTGTGTGTGTGGGGGGGGGGGGGATTGACCCTTTTTTAAAAGTTGGTACCTTTTTTCTGTCTTTTGTAATTATTTAAGTTGACATTTTACTATCAGCACCTTTTTACAGTGAGGTTGTGCCTAAAGAAGACAGCTAGGAACTAAATACTCTCTTGCACTGCAGCGCATTGCGTTTAAACACCTTATGTTCTTTAGCACACTGCTGTGCCATTCATTTTGAATTGCTGCCCAAAGGCAGGCAACACAACTTCTATACACATGCATTGTAATGCACCACGATACATAACAATGTTCTACCATCTGTTGTGGTGCACTGCATTGGCACTGCATTGGCAAAAATGTTGCATATCTGTTTTTGGTCTGCTCTTGTGTGTTGGCAGCCCATTCAAAATGAATGGGCTGCCTTAACCCAACATAATACGTATTAACCTTGAGCATTAATGCAACACACAATGGACAGGTCTGATTGGGCCTCAGGTGTTTCCAAAAAATTTCAACCTAAAACATACTCAAAGTACAAAAGGCATCACCTATATTTTTACTTTGCTACTACTATCTATGGATAACATAATACAATACTTTACTGAGAGGGTCTGGCATGCCATTTGCGCAGACTGTACAGGTGTACAAGAGTCCCCAGAGAGAGTGATATTGAACCTCAAAAGCTAACACATTAAACCTCATAAATAATCCAACATGAAACAAATTATTTTTATTGGAGTATTATGGCCACAGCTTTTATTAAATAACAAGATAATAACAAAAACATAATTTAGACACCAATTCTTTAAAAGCATACAAGAATTCTAATACAATTATTGACAGTGCCACCCAATATCATGTACAGTAGTAAATCCGTACTGGCCACCAGCCAGCCACAACAGCTTGATAGGTACAAGCCTGTCATTTTTACAACATCATTCACCTATAAAAAAAAGCCTGGGGCTACCTCAGGAATGCCCCTGGCGAAGGGAAGGGAAGTTTGGACTATCTCTGTACCTCAAGGATTTAGACAAAAGTATATTTAAAAATAACATTTAATAGAAAATTGATAATAAAAACAATACAGTGAAAACCATGTTCACAGTAGTATTTGATACAGTCAATAGTTACAGCCATATATAGTGCTTGAAGGTTGTGGAAAAATTGGTGATGACCCCCAATCTTGGCATGTGGTATCGGGTATGATGCATCTTGGCGATAGTCCTCTACAGGATTCTCTCCCTCCCCCCCTCTTCCCCGTTTCCTGTCTTTAGGCAGGAATAGTCCAAACTTCCCTCCCCTTTGCCAGGGGCATTCCTGAGGCTTTTCTTTCTATACAATATGGATGATGGTACCCAAATCTATCTAAAGAATATCTCAATCGAGGCATAATCTTCAAAAACATCATTCACCTGAAATAAGCCTTAGTAAGTTCCAAAGAAAAGGTTCTTTCCAGCTTAAGCAGCGCTCAAAACAAAAACTAAAAAAAAAACCCACATAAACAAAGTAAAAAAAAATGCATATGAGCAACCAGCACTGTAAAAATATAAATATAAAAATTGTGACAGTCCAGGTGTTGAGTAATTTCTCATAAGACAGTTTATATCACTGTAGAAATGTTCCACCGTCACCACCTTGTGATTCCACTCCCTATAGGAATTGCACTCACCGGACTCCTAATTATCAATCGCCTTAGTGAATCAATCCAGCTTTATCTCAGCAACTAAAGGACATCAGCCTGCAATTTCAGTAACAATCAAATCGACAGAGATATGGCGTCCTGATCCTGAACATTCCAGACTAAACACACCCGCAAATCTCTTATTCCACTCAAGCATATAGAAGGAAAAGGAATCCACATAGTGTGAAACTGCAAACTTTTATTGTCGCAAAAACACCCGACCCTTAAGCTATTGCACTTACATAAAGATATATTTAAAACAGCATTCAGGTAAAATGTACACTGCTGGTGAAAGCAGTTCCGATAATCTCACCACCTCAGAAAGAAACAGATCAGTTGTGGTGTGGAGAGACTCGGAACAAATTCCCAGTGCAGTAAGTAACATTCTCCTTAATGTTATATTTGATTATAGCAGCTGCTTAGTTTAATTTAGTTATTTATCTTGAGCGCTGGATAAGTGACCCTGTTTGCTTTGACTTTTTTTAAACCTTAGTAAGTACTTCGTTAATGAGGACCACAAAATAATACATATGTGTAACAGCTAAGGTTAAACTGCTCGTCCAAACATTACCAACACTCTTATTTGTTTGGCGCCATCAAGGACCCACTAATGCTATGACAAAAGTATAATATGCCCCACGAGTCCGCAATCTTATTCCCATACCTCAGTCCCCCAAACGTATGCACTATCAATTGCACCCATATCCACAGATTTATCAAACGGGTGGGGGGGTAGGCCAAATATTTCAACACTCTGTCTGTTCCTCCTTCAGGTTTCCCTAAGCTATGACCATGTCCTCCCTTCTCCCTGTGTCATATCCTTAAGCCATCACCCACCCATTCTTAACCCTTCTCCTACCTTCCAGCCCACACTGTCATGTGCCCTTTTTGTGCTTAGAGCAGCTCTTTTTATTAGATGACAGTTGATGAAGTAAAGGGACACCATCCTGCTGTCATTTAGAGGTAGATTTCCTTGTACCTTAACCATGGACCTGCCTTGGACAGCAAGCATTACCTTCCCTGACCAGTACCAGTACCAATAATCCGAACAATGCTTCTTTTTCCATTTTGACATCACTTGCATTAGAAAAAGAAGGTGTTTCTTGTCTGACCCCATATTGTATATTGTATATTATGATTTATAGGAGATTATATTATGATTTTGAGCAGTAGTGGAATAGAGGTCCAGATATTGCTCTGCTCAGGGGCCACTTAATTCATATTGAGTGTTAAAATGATTCATGTTGAAACTGCTGATGTCACTGTGGAAGCAGCAGATTATGTAGTTGGGGTAGGTAACAGCCAGAAGAGAAAGCATATCACATCCACTGAGGAACACACAAGTTACAAAGGCCAATTTTTTAAACTGAGCCATCAGATTAGAATTGTTAATTTACACTACTCTATCTCTAGTTCTCTAGTCAATTTACAATATTGTTCATTGAATATCTTCTTTATTTTCATTTCCATTTTGGCTTCTTGGATCAGCTCTCACAGTACATGTCATTGCAGGCCTATCCATTATTTTATATTTCATTCTATTCATTATTTATAACAAAAAAGAACAAATGACAGCAAGTGTTTTTCAGACAAACGGGGATAACACTCAACCTACATGACACATATTGTATAAGCAAGATTAAAAAAAAAGTATAAACCTGCAAAAGCTAAGAATGAATCAACAACAGTCATATAATCACAAACTTTGTGTCTTATATTGAAATTAAACTTCTAGTTGAAGGTTGCTCATGAGATCTCATAATCTAGAAACATGAATACATTTTCAATACTTTTTTTTCGGTTTGCTTACCGAATATCTCCTGCGTACAAGATGGATTAAGGCATTAGAGGTGTTATTTATTATTTACTGCAGCTTCAAAGGGATCTGTGTGACGCGCATGCTAAACAGCAGTTATGTTCTTTTATTGTTATGATTATTTCAAATCTTGAATAATTACAATATTCTTAAAAAAAAGTGTGCCATATAGTTAAAGAACTCTAGCCTGGATCCAAAACACCAGTAAATTTCAATCAAATTGCTGCTTTCATAAAAATAATAATAATGTAACATAGATAGTTGTCACATAAGCCAATTTTGTTAATGTTATTTAAAAAAAATACCATTTAGTCTCTGCAACTGCAGTTACTGTATTTTCTGTCAAATGTTTCTTATTTTTCTTTCAACATGACAACCTGGTGTACAGAATAACCCCCCCCCACACACACACACACACACACAATGTAATTTCCTACATGTGATTGGCTCACCCATTTTTCCAGAAGTCTGCACTAAGACAAATTTTCGGTATCCCCTGCAATAGGAAATTAATTCTTTGGTGAAAGACCACCCCCTCCTCATAAGCTTGCCTACTTCTAAAGTGATGGCGACACTGCAACTTTCCTCATTAGAACACTGATATTTACTCATGTGTTTATAGTGAATAGCCCCTATCCTTTCTGAAGAAAAGCATCCCCACACCGTGATGCTGCCACCGCAATGTTTCAAGGTAGGGGTGGTGTGTTCAGGGTGATGTGCAGTGTTAGTTTTCCGTCACACATAGTGTTTTGCTTTTAGGCCAAAAAGTTCAATTGTGGTCTCATCTGAACAGAGCACCTTCTTTCACATTTGCTGTGTCCCCCACATGGCTTCTCACAAACTGCAAACAGGACTTCTTGGCTGCTTCTCTGATTAATGCTCTCCTTGCCCGGCCTGTCAGTTTAGGTGGATGGCCATGTCTTGGTAGGTTTGCAGTTTGCCATACTCTTTCCATTTTCGGATGATGGATTGGACAGTGCTCACCTCACTGTCCCTCACTGTCTCATCCTGCTTTAAATTTGTCCACAATTTTATCCCTGACCTGTCTGGTGTGTTCCTTTGCCTTCATGATGCTGTTTGTTCACTAAGGTTCTCTAACAAACCTCTGAGGGCTTCACAGCAGTATTTATACTGAGATTAAATTACACACAGTTGGACTCTATTTACTAATTAGGTGACTTCTGAAAGCAATTGGTTCCACTAGATTTTTAGTTAGGGGTATCAGAGTACAGGGGGCTGAATACATATGCATGCCACACTTTTCAGATATTTATCTGTAAACAATTTTGAAAATCATTTATCATTTTCCTTCCACTTCACAATTATGTGCCACTTTGTGTTGGTCTATCACATAAAATCCCAATAAAATACATTTACGTTTTTGGTTGTAACATGACAAAATGTGGAAAATTTCAAGGGGTGTGAATACTTTTTCAAGGCACTGCATATGGATCACCTGTAGAGGTTTATTTTTTTTAATAATAAAACTGGAATTACACTTTAAATAACATAAGAACATGTGCATTTGTTATGCATTTGTCCTAAAAGAAATATGTGGGCTGTCAGTTCACACTCCACAAGAAGAGTCAGTGTGACCGTATAACACCTTAACTTAATGCTTGCTCTGGGTCATTGACTCAAAGTATCAGCATGGCAGACAGGCAGCTAACGTTTTCAAAGGATCGGCAGAAGTAGCTCATGAATTTCTACCATTACAGCTATCATATAAATGTGAGATATAGCAGTAACTGTGCTAAAGATTGTAGATCAGTGCATTGTAGCTTCTAACCAAGGTCTTGCATGAAAGGGATTTCACCACTGGATGAAAACTGCACTGTGCACAAAGCCTTCCTGTGCCCACAAGCGGACCCACAGAAGCATGATATTGTCAACTACTGGCCAGATCTGAAGCTGCAAAGCAAGAAGCATGTATGAACACGAATATGGCTGCCCTCAATGACCTTATATATAATTACAAACTTTACATAGAACCATGCTTTGGAAAACATTCACACTATCCGTTAAGGCACAAAAGCAATTAATAAAGTGGTTACAGATGAATGGGCACATATCAAAAGTGTGCTGGGATATACAGTACATATGACATGAGCTTGTCATGGATTGCCAGGCATTCATATAAGTGTATTAACCACTTCAGCCCGGAAGGATTTACCCCCTTCCTGACCAAGTCCTTTTTTGCGATACGGCACTGCGTCGCTTTAACTGACAATTGCACTGTCGTGTGACGTTGTACCCAAACAAAATTGACGTCTTTTTTTCCCACAAATAGAGCTTTCTTTTGGCGCTATTTGATCACCTCTGCCGTTTTTATTTTTTGCGCTATAAACAAAAAAAAGCGACAATTTTGAAAAAAAAAGCGAAATATTTTACTTTATAAATAATAATACATATCCCCAAAAAATATATAAAAAAAACAAATGTCTTCTACAGTTTAGGCCAATATATATCCTTCTACAAAAAAATCGCAAAAGGCATATATTGGTTAATTCGTAATGGTTTGCGCAAAAGCTATCGCGTCTACAAAATAGGGGATAGATTTATGGCATTTTTATTAATATTTTTTTTTTTATTACTAATGGCGGCGATTTGCAATTTTTATTGTGACTGCGACATTGTAGCAGACAGATCGGACACTTTTGACACTATTTTGGGATCATTGGCATTTATACAGCGATCAGTGCTATAAAAATGCACAGATTACTGTGTAAATGTCACTGGCAGGGAAGGGGTTAAACACTAGGGCGATCAAGGGGTTAACTGTATTCCCTTAGTATGTTCTAACTGTAGGGAGGATGGGCTCACTAGAACATGACAAAGATCACTGCTTCCGATCACTGAGAGCCGTAGATCTCTGTCATGTTGCTAGGCAGAACAGGGAAATGCCTTGTTTACATCTCCCTGTTCTGTCTCTCCATGCCACAATAGCAGACCACCGGCGAACATCGAGTCCGCAGGACCCGAGGGCATGCTCCTGCAGGCATGCGCCCGCTAGCGGCAGATGTAACAGCGACGTACGGGTATGTTGTTTTGCGCACCCGTGCCACTTTGCCTATGTATATCGGCGTGAGCCGGTCGGCAAGTGGTTAAAGTACACATCTCATTATAGAATTAGCTGGCCCCTCAGTTTAAAAAAGCAAGACTGCCAGAAAGTCCCAGACCCAGAACACAATATAGCTATAAGAGATTTCAACACTTTTCTAACGCTCATTTATAGTATGGTTATCTTGGGTCTAGAATCAGGAAATGCTAAGACTGGACAAAGCCAGGGAAATATTATATTCAAAAGGAAGCCATCAATGACAGGCACTGTGCTCCCCTGATGAGAATGCTTTTTAAATATATTCCTACGTATACAAGGTGCTAAATCTTCATCTATCTCTGCACCACCCTGATCTGGCCCAGCAGATTATGACCTGCTTAGTTGTTGACATTAGCTACTAAACTGATTTCCTGTTACCCTGAGGAATCTAACTAACCAGCACCTGACCTTTCATTCTCTTATGTTTGCCAATCCTGGTTTGTCCTTTGATTTTCCATCCCTTCAACATAGTTCTGCAAATGATTCTACTAGCTGGTGACTCCCACCATTGTTCTAGGACTATCTTTCAGCTACAGTATATTCTGTTGAATTGAAATTATCACACATACAGTTAGGTTCATATATATTTGGACACAGGCACAATTCTAGTTTTTTCAGGTTTTTACCAAAACATATTCAAGCTGTAGTTATATAATGGATATGGGCTGAAAGTGCACACTCTCAGGTTTAATTTGAGGGTTTGTACATCCAACTCGGAGGAAGGGTTTAGGAATCACAGCTCTTAAGAATAGCCGTCCCCTTTTCAAGGAACCAAAAGTAATCGGACAATTCCATCAAAAGCTGTTTCATGTCCAGGTGTGGGGTACTCCTTCGTTATTTCTTCATCAATTAAGCAGGTACAAGGTCTGAAGTTGATTCTAAGTGTGGTATTTGCATTTAGAATCTATTGCTGTGAACCTATATCATGCGTTCAAAGCAGCTGTCCATGCAAGTGAAAGAGGTCATTGTAAGTCTTCAAAAACAAAATAAATCCATCAGAGAGATAGCAGCAACATTAGGAGTGGCCAAATCAATAGTTTGGTAAATTCTGAGGAAAGAAGAATGCACTGGTGAGCTCAGCAACATAAAAAGGCCTGGACGTCTACAGAAGACAGCAGTGGTGGATGATCGCAGTATCCTCTCTATGGTAAAGAGAAACCCATTCACAACATCCAGACAAGTGAAGGACACACTCCAGGAGGTGGGCATATCATTGTCAAAGTCTACAATCAAGAGAAGACTTCACAAGAGCAAATACAGAGGGCCACCACAAGGTGCAAACCATTCATAAGCCTGAAGAATAGAAAAGCCAGATTAGACTTTACCAAAAAACATCTAAAAAAGCCAGACCAGTTCTGGAAAAGCATTATTTGGACTGATGAAACTAAGATTAATCTATACCAGAATGACGAGAAGAAAAAAGTGTGGAGGAGGCTTGGAACAGCTCATGATCCAAAGCATGCAACGTCATCTGTAAAACATGTTGGAGGCAGTGTGATGGCATGAGCATGCATGGCTTCCAGTGGCTCTGGGTCATTGGTGTTTATTGATGATGCAACAGAAGACAGAAGCAGCTGGATTAATTCTGCAGTGTTTAGAGATATACTGTCAGCCCTTATTCAGCCAAATGCAGCAAAGTTGATTTAATGGCGCTTCACAGCACAGATGGACAATGATCCAAAACACACTGCAAAAGCAACCCAGGAGCTTTTGAAGGAAAAGAAGTGTAATATTCTGCAATGGCTGAGTCAATCAGCTGATCTCAACCCAATTGAGCATGCATTTCACTTGCTGAAGGCAAAACTAAAGGCAGAAAGAGCCACAAAGAACAACTGAAGACAGCTGTAGTTAGAGCCTGGAAAAGCATCAGACAGGAGAAAACCCAGTCTTTGGTCATTTCCATGGGCTCCACACTTCAGGCAGTCATTGCCAGTAAAGGATTCTCAACAAAATATTAAAAATGAACATTTTGTTTATGATTACATTAATTTGTCCAATTAGATTTTAGCCCCTGAAAAGGGGGGGGGGGGGGCTGTGTATAAAAATGGTTGTAGTTCCTAAAATTTGTACTTGATATTTATGTACAACCCCTTGAATTAAAGCTGAAAGTCTGCACTTCGAATTCATGTTTTGTTTTATTTTATTCTGGTGGCATACAGAGCCAAAAGTATGAAAATTGTGCCTGTGTCCAAATATATATGGACCTAACTGTATCTGCCACTTTGAGGTTGCTCTACTGCAATTTCATTACTTCTCCAACATAGGAGAGCTCCAGTACTGACTGCCATGGGTGTAGCATAAGGGGTTGCAGGGGTCACTATCACAACCCTGCCCCTAGCTCCAGGGGGCCCCTGCAGCCTCCCTGTCATATTATCATATCCTCCACAAAGTACAGCTCCGATCTGCCCTAGGACCCCACAGCCACGCTGCTTCCACTTTGCCTTGCACAGTCCACACCCCTCTGTTTTGATTGGCTGGGGAGAAGATGTGAGCCATTTCCTGAATGGAGAGGAGCACAAGGTGAGAACAGGCCAGGATGGTGAAGTGTCTGTGCTGTGTGCTGGCAACATGGAATGGTAACCGAGCTCAGCGAGTTAAGAGGAGAAGAGTGCTGTCCTGTAGCCACGATGGGACTGATGTCACTGGAGAGGTAAGACACCTCTCAGTGTCTTCTAGTCACTAGCTGGGATTCTCTGTACCCCCCTCCACCCGGGGATGTCCACTTACCCCACTTCCCTGACAACTAGGGAAAAGACACGCACCTCCGGGAGGTGACCTTCCCCCAACACCTGCCAACACTGACAGAGAAACCTTCAGATATTGATAAAAAAATCCCCTAACACCTCCTGAGGGGCAGCTGATGGGCTGCAGGCTCCAGATTTCATGTCACATGGTTTTGATCCCCCCAGATCTAAGTTCCACCCCCCCAAAGCCCCCTGACCACCTCTCTCCCCTGGATGCTACGCCCGCTGCTGAGATTCTTTCCCAGTACAGCACTCTATACTGCTCCTCCTCCGCAGGGCTGAAATCACATTCCTTTACAAAACAGCCAGTCAGCCATGATCTGCATAGGGTGTATCTGTCTACTGCAACTATACTGCTGTTCCGACCAGGGGATTTCACAGGTCAGAACGGCAACATAAAAGCCAGATACACCCTGTGAAGGCTGACAGACTGTGTGTAAAGAAATGTGATTCAAGCCCTGTGTGTTGTGGGGGAGGGGAGGAGCTGTTTACAGTGCTGTAATGGGAAAGGAGCTCTGCAAGGTGACCTGCCAGGGGTCCCTGTCCTTTGATTTTCCAGCAGTGATCCCTGTCCTCTGATTCTCCAGGGGTGATCCCTGTCCTCTAATGTAAGGAGGAATTCTGGGGACTCTAAACTCTTAAGCCATTTTGAGTATTTTGGCGTGTGGTGGGTGTATCTGCACACACGGTGGAAGTGGTGGGTGGTAGTGGGGGGGGCCAGGTCAACTTTTGCATCGGGGCCCACAAGCTTCAAGCTATGCCTCTGCTGACTGCCTTACACACTGAGCTTAACATCTTAACATTGTTCTCTCATTTCTAGAAATTAAGAGAGTTGAAAGTAAACCCTGGCCAGCATGACAAGAAATGTGTTTGTCGGGGGGAGGGGCTACACTGGCTCTTTAACTACTTCCGGACTGCCCACCACACATATACTGCAGCAGGGTGGCCCGGCTGCGCAAACCGATGTACCTGTATGTCGGTCCATGCACTGGATACAGCAGGCGTGCGCGATCACGGTAAAGAGAGGCAGAATGGAGATCTGCCTATGTAAACAAGGCGGATCCCCATTCTGACAGGGGAGGAGAGAGAGATCAGCTGTTTCTAGTGGTCAGGAACAGTGAATTTCTCTCTCCTCCCAGTCAGTCCGTCCCCCTGAGAGTTAGAAAGCACCTCCCTAGGGAACACTTAACCCTTTGATCACCCCTAGTGTTAACCCCTTCCCTACCAGTGCCATTTATACAGTGATCAGTTTATCTTTATAGCACTGATCACTGTATTGGTGTCACTGGTCAGCAAAAAGTGTAACTTAGGGTCAGATTTGTCCGCTGCAATTTCGCAGTCCCGCTAAAAATCGCTGATCGCCGCCATTACTAGTAAAAACAATTAAAAAAAAAAAGTCCCTAAATTTTTCCCCTATTTTGTAGACGCTATAACCTTTGTGCAAACCAATCAATATACGCTAATTTAGATTTTTTTTTTTTTACCAAAAAATATGTAGAATACATATTGGCATAAACTTATGAATACATTTGTTTTTTTATATTTTTTTTGGATATGTATTATAGCAAAAAATAAAAAATATTGTTTTCTTTTTAAAATTGTCAGTCTTTTTTTATTTATAGAGCAAAAAATAAAAACAGCAGAGGTGATCAAATACCACTAAAAGTATGCTCTATTTGTGGGAAAAAACGACATCAATTTTCATTGGGTACAACGTCGCACAACCACGCAATTGTCAGTTAAAGCGGCGCAGTGCTGTATCGAAAAAAATGGCCTGGTCTTTAAGGGGGTAAATCCTTAGGGGGCTAAAGTGGTTAAAGGTCCAGAGGAGAACCAACTAGGGTAAATGGCACTCCCCAAGGTACCATTTGAACCCTGGTGAGCTTCACATGAGGTTGTAAAGGTAAAAGGTTCTTTGTATTAATGTAGTTGTAAAAGTAGAAGGTTTTTAACCTTAAAGTGGTTGAAAACCTAATTTTCAATACTAAAATACATGCACCATATTCTTAGCTTTTTCTTTAAAAATTCTAAACACATTAGTTGTACCCGAATCTTCTCATCCTTGCGTCTGTCATAGCTCTCTGAATAACTCCGGTCCGTGGGCATGTTTTCAGGACAGAGCTCAAGAGTCCTAACATCACAGGACTCTTTACATCTGTACACTCCCTTCCCCCCTTCCCCTAGCAATCACACTAAGGCGGATTAAATGCCAAGATGGAGACTGTGAAAACAGTTATCCCATAAACACTGGGCAGCATTAGAGGCACAGGTGGTGCATAGTTTCATAGTAGGAGGGAGCTGAGCAACTGTCGGGAATCATTACCCAGCGGGATACAGATTTAACCCTACAGCTGCCAGGGAGAGAGTCAAGCAGAAGGATCACAATTAACCCCTCAATGCTCAATGGCTGGGCACTTTTACTAAATAATAAGTGGGCACTACTTGAAAGTAGGGCACTACAGTAAAAGTGCCAAGCCATTGAGGGGTTGTGGTCCTCCTGCTCGGCTCTCTCCCTGGCAGCTCTGGGGTTAAGTCTGTGTGAGGCTGTTTGGCTCCATTTGGGTCTGGTTATAATGATGACTTGTAAAAGCATGAATCCCGCCTTCCTCTAGAGATAAGCACAAAGTGTCGGCAGTGTCCCGCTCTGTAATGCTTTCTGACAGTTGCTCAGCTCCTTCCTGCCTATGAAAGTCTGCACCACCTGTGTGGATGGCTGCAGAACACACACCACCTTTGTGCTCATGCATGAGACTCCTAATTAGTCTGTCAGTCACAGGAGAGGAGGTGTGGTGGCACAATTTTTTTGAGTGTCGTGTTTTTACTGTAGGTAAGCAGAGAGGATTTCAGATGACTGGCTGTTCCTTTTCTGACCTGACTGGGGGCAGACGACTTATGATGCTTTGCTGTGTCAGGTACACTGGTCATTTTAATTTTGATTTTTCAGGTTTACAATCACTTTAATGTATTCTTTGCATTCTGTGTTCAGCTCCTTCCCCCCAGCCCCCCTTATACTTAGCCCATTCTCAATCCAGTGCTGTGAGTGTGCATGAACGCAGCTACTGTCTCCAATCTCCCCGCTCTCACTGGCTTGGCTGAGAGCAGGGGGAACCATTGGCTCCTGCTGCAGTCAATAAATATCCAGTGACAAGGGATTGGGGGGCAGGGCTGAACTGCATTGTCTGTCTCTATAGACACAGGCAGTGTAGCTCGGGATCAAGCCAGCAGATGTACCACAATAGGGAGCGGCTTCCTATGGAGGTACACCGAGAAGAGGAACAACCAGGAGCACTGGCGGGGGGACCTGAGAAGAGGAGGATTAGGGCTGCTCTGTGCAAAGCTATTGTACAGAGCAGAGGAGTATAACAAGTTTGCTTTTTTGTTTTTTTAAATAGGTTTACAATCACTTTAAGCAACTTTCAAAGGTAAAAGACTGAAAAGACTGCTTTGCTCAGCTCACCTAAGGTCACGCTCACAAGGGGTTGATGCTGGCTACATTCTCTCCACAATCCCAGGATACAAAGCACAGGAACTTTCCAGAATCACAGGGCAGACCCAGTAGTCTTACAAAAAATGTAATCCTTTCTGATTAGACCACTCATATTGGAACATTTCCTTTAATTTGACCGATATCAGACAATAAAAAGGCTTAGAAACAAAATCAGTATATGGAACTATTTACGGACATATTTTGTGCATGCCGTATATATGCATTCAAGTGATTTTATTTAGGAGAGACATTTGTTCACAATAGGAATATCAAGGGAGCCAGTGGATATATATACAATGAAGCATCGTGTGAACAAAGTGACCTGTAACAAAAAACATTCACTTTTAACCCACTGAACTCATCTTATCCTAAGCTTACCCCTGCTACCCCGCCTATCGCTATTCATTCACATCTTCCAAATATATCCATAAACATTTTCCATACTTTATCAAGGCATCATAAAACAGATTTAGAAAGTAAACATAATTAAAACCATCTGATGCGTAAGTTGGAAGAAATAGTTCAATAATAGCTATAATCATTTTCCCAATAGTGTACGTGTACAGCACTTTCCCACTAAACTGCACTTCCAGCACATTTGTGACTAATGACTATTACTGTTGTAAAAGTTGATAAAGGACCTTTACGTTATAATAATAAGAAACAAATGGCCACGAGAATGTATGTAAAACAGGTTTTGGCATACTGTAGAAGCCAAAAATAAAATATTGCTAATGATATTAGACATATCACCACTTAGTAATGAATGTGAACAATACAAAACCAGTATCATATGTAGAGTAAAGAAGAATGTTTCTTATTTTATTATTTAATATAGTTTAAATAAATCATGAACCCAAACATTAACCGACAGGATCAGCCTGATTTAAAGACGCACTGCTGCAAACATTTTTAATTTAAACTGACTAGAGAACAAAGCCTGTTCTGCACCTTTAAAGAAGATCTGAACACAAGGTTTGTTTCATTATGTTTCACTACTTCTCCTGCTATGTGTAAGTTATACTTTTACTTTAACCCCAAAAATGCCCATTCAATATCTAACCATTCTGTAAAGTGTTTATAATATTATGTGTAGCGCTACCCCCTTGTAGTCGCTGAGTTTTGGGTCCCCCTATAGTCTGCACAGCCAGGCAACACACATTTTCCAACTTGCATCCAAAGTCAGTGATCTGTCCATGGGCTTGTTTTTGTTGTTTCTTTTCTTTGGGGTAAACAACTTGGATAGGGTTTAGGGGTTAATGGGATGCCCAACTTGACATGTCTTTCTTTCTTCTTTCAGCCTCCAGGCTGGAGCCAGAACCCCCTTCTCCGGGGCCCCCTCCTAGGCCACACACAGCAGCACTTCAGCACTCCATCTTCCACCTGACTCCCCTGGCCAGGCTCCACAATATTTATGGGCTGGTTCAGCCACCCTGCCAAGCCTCCAGCCTGGGAATTGGCCGGATTCCTATAAATATTCAGATTCCTGCCCCTATACCCCTGCCAACTAGTTTCTAGAAGTTTCCATGAAACCTCCAAAACCAGTGGGAGGTGATAGAGGACTGGTCTGTAGAGCCTTCCAGCCTGACCTGAATCTGAACCCTGGCCCAATTAACAGACTCATGCAACTACTATGAGTCATGTAAATATTCCAGCACTAGAGGGTGCTACATTTGGGTTTACCCTCTTTAAATAAATAAATTATCTTTCACATTATACAAAAAAATTGGGCTAACTTTATTGTTTAGTTTTTTTTTAATTCATGGAAATTTTCTTTTTTCCTAAAAAAGTGTGTAAAAGTCTATACACAGTGGGGATGGAAAGTTTTCAGACCCCCTTAAATTTTTCACTCTTTGTTATATTGCAACCATTTGCTAAAATCATTTAAGTTCATTTTTTTCCTCATTAATGTACACATAGCACCCCATATTGACAGAAAAACACAGAATTGTTGACATTTTTGCAGATTTATTAAAAAAGAAAAACTGAAATATCACATGGTCCTAAGTATTCAGACCCTTTGCTCAGTATTTAGTAGACGCACCCTTTTGATCTAATACAGCCATGAGTCTTTTTGAGAAAGTTGCAACAAGTTTTTCACACCTAGATTTGGGGATCCTCTGCCATTTCTCCTTGCAGATCCTCTCCAGTTCTGTCAGGTTGGATGGTAAACGTTGGTGGACAGCCATTTTTAGGTCTCTCCAGAGATGCTCAATTGGGTTTAAGTCAGGGCTCTGGCTGGGCCATCCAAGAACAGTCACAGAGTTGTTGTGAAGCCACACCTTTGTTTTTTTAGCTGTGTGCTTAGGGTCTTTGTCTTGTTGGAAGGTAAACCTTCGGCCCAGTCTGAGGTCCTGAGCACTCTGGAGAAAGTTTTCATCCAGGATATCCCTGCACTTGGCCGCATTCATCTTTCCCTTGATTGCAACCAGTCATCCTGTCCCTGCAGCTGAAAAACACCGCTACAGCATGATGCTGCCACCACCATGCTTAGGCATCACCATTGGACAGGTGATGAGCAGTGCCTGGTTTTCTCCAAAAATACCGGTTAGAATTAAGGCCAAAAAGTTCTATCTTGGACTCAGACCATAGAATCTTATTTCTCACCATCTTGGAGTCCTTCAGGTGTTTTTTAGCAAACCCCATGTGGGCTTTCATGTGTCTTGCACTTAGGAGAGGCTTCCATTGGGCCACTCTGCCATAATGCCCCGACTGGTGGAGGGCTGCAGTGATGGTTGACTTTCCACAACTTTCTCCCATCTCCCGACTGCATCTCTGGAGCTCAGCCACAGTGATTTTTTTGTTCTTCTTCACCTCTCTCACCAAGGCTCTTCTCCCCCGATAGCTCAGTTTGGCCTAACGGCCAGCTCTAGGAAGGGTTTTGGTCGTCCCAAAAGTCTTACATTTAAGGATTATGGAAGCCACTGTGCTCTTAGGAACCTTAAGTGCAGCAGAAGTTTTTTGTAACCTTGACCAGATCTGTGCCTTGCCACAATTCTGTCTCTGAGCTCTTCAGGCAGTTCCTTTGACCTCATGATTCTCATTTGCTCTGACATGCACTGTGAGCTGGGAGGTCTTATATAGACAGGTGTGTGGCTTTCCTAATCAAGTCCAATCAGTATAATCAAACACAGCTGGACTCAAATGAAGGTGTAGAACCATCTCAAGGATTATCAGAAGAAATGGACAGCACCTGAATTAAATATATGAGTGTCACAGCAAAGGGTCTGAATACTTAGGACCATGTGATATTTCAGTTTTTCTTTTTTAATAAATCTGCAAAAATGTCAACAATTCTGTGTTTTACTGTGTTTTTCTGTCAATTTGGGGTGCTGTGTGTACATTAATGAGGAAAAAAATGAACTTGAATGATTTTAGCAAATAGCTGCAATATAACAAAGAGTGAAAAATTTAAGGGGGTCTGAATACTTTTAGTCCCCACTGTATATATATATATATATATATATATATATATATATATATATAATGTTTGGGGGTTCCAAGCAATTTTCTATCAAATAGCATATAGATTTTAACTTGTAAGCAACAAATGTCAGAAATGGACTTAGGCATGAAAGGGATAATCTTACTTGGGAAGTTGTGAAAATAACAGCTCTCTACAGTACTAGAATAGCTAGAATTAGTATATTAGAGCACCTACAGATTCACAGAGTCTCCAGGGTGTTTAAAAAGAGTAGCATAATGAAACAAAATCAATTTGCCTCAAGTGTATATTTCTCTTTTGCTTACTGTAACTGACACATAATCAATCACTCCTGCAGTGTTTTGCTGCAGAGGTCAACAGGTTTTAAAGATGGCCAGTGGAAGTCAAAGGAAGTACTAGTGGTGTACTAGTATAGGCTACCTTGGCTAAAAATTGTAAAGGTACAAATTGACACACCTCCAAATCATAAAAACTAAATCTAGAATGAGGAGGGAAAAAAATGGGAAAAGGCTTTGTGACCGAAGGTATTATAGATATGGGCATGCACCATTATGTGGCACTCTTATGCACCATTATGTGGCCTCATTTTAGTCTTATAACCATTTTAGAAAGATTTTAGAACTGACATGTACACTTTAACAGCCAGTTGCAGACCTGTTGCCTTGCTACCTACCCACACTAGTTCAAGCATTCCTGTTAGTTCTTACAAAGTGCAGATGGAGGCAACTAAGATAAAACATATACCCTACTTAATAAATGGAATGGCCCTGTGGAAGAAGATGCAATCCAATCCTAAAGCAGAGTGAAAAGCCTGCAGGAATTACATTAAGCTCTCATTAAAAGATGTACTGCGTGGACTTTGTGACTTTATCAAAGTTGCAGTGTTTCCTAGATAGATGATTGATTGGCTGATTGGTTTTAGTTGTGGCAGGCAGTTGTCATTTATTAAGGAAAATTTCTCTAATCTGCAGAGGAAAAAAACGACACAGTGATCCTTATTCCTTGCTCTGCCTGCTTGAAACTGGAGAAAAAGTGACATTTTCTTCAGAAGGTCAGCATTGGCAGCTTCCATGTTTTCCTCAAGAAAAGTTCACTTAAATAGCACAGTAAGAATTTGCTTCTAGTAATTTCAGTTAACCAGGTGTGCATTACACTTTTACAGAATAATGCATAGATTATTAGAAGCAGAAAAAAAAATATTATTTCTTCTTTTTTTGACAATTATGTTTGAAAATCTATTGCTACATTTAAGAGACTTGAGGAGCACAGATTACCTGGGATTTGACATTCCTGACACAAAGCCTGGGCTAAATGGAAGGGACAGCATTGTACTGAAATAGATGTGTCATCAGGGTTAACATCATTAAGCGGAGAGTCCCTATTGAGAGTGCACACAAAAGAGGAGATAAAAATAACAACTTTGCTGTGCTAGATTCTGTTTGCTGGAAAAGAATGAGAAACTTCATAGAAACATTCTTTGTATTGTAAAAGCATGAAAAAACTGTGAGTTTTGTTGGAATGATTGGAAAAATGTCAACTGTTCACACTGAAGGGGAAAGCAAATTCCAAAATGTTAAGAGTAGGGTCCAGTAGAGCATAAAAAATTGCACTGCCACTTACTAAAGGCACACGAGTTATCAGTTGAGTAGGTCTAATGTTCATACTATCATTCATCTTGCTTCCTTATAGCTACTGGTTTCCTCATTTAGTAAGTAATCCTGAGTGAGAAAATAGGAACAAAAGCTTTCACCTTCATATTTTGATTTGATGCATATCTAGGTCTAGATGGGTTTCTGGAGGGAGCCTAAATCCCACCTGCCTTTGGCTGTACAAATGCTAGCCAGAATGTTCCCACCCTCATATGTTAAACACTAAGTGGTATACACGGCTGCATGTCTGATAGTTTTGTAGCTTTAGAACATTTCAAGATGGATAGTTTCACCTCAGTGATCACAGTGGCTGTCTGTAGTTTCTAAAGGAGCATCAGAGTTAATATAGATTCCTAATAAAAATCCCTTGGGTTTTAATTTGATGTTTTGATTTCTAGTTCTTTACTTTTCTGTTCCATGCCCTGAGGAAGGGAAGTTTGTTGCCTCTGAAATGCATTCAATGGTGGATGAATTGTGAACTATTAAAATCTTCAGGGACTCTTATGATCTGGTACCCATTTATGTATGTTTAACTTCCTACATTTAAAAATTTAAATGAACATATGAATTCCAGGGTCTCTCAAGCATGTCCTCCTGACCTACAGTATATGAATATAACACTTGGACAGAGTATACTAGAGCCTTAGCAGCTATGCTGTGACCCTACGGGGCTGCCTACCTTCCCATTTCTCTTCCTTTACTCCCATAATTTTGGTTCCCTCTGCTATTAATATATTACAGGTAGAGTCTTCCTTGGCTCAGATAGTGCTGCTCTCATCTATCTTTTAAATCGTGGGGTCATTTATTCTGTACAGAGCGTAGTCACAGATTGGCTGATGCTGACTGAAGGAACATTCTGCTGTTGATAAGCTAAAGGGAAATACTTGCAACAGTCTGAGTTCATTTCACTAATGGTCTGTGTACTGTTTAATGCCCGTGGATGCCTCGCTCTCTTCAGCAGATTGTCTGGATCTCTTCAACCAACTTAACACCCTCTCTTCCCTTTCCTAATCACCGTTTTCTACTTTATATGAGTGGACAAGTAATGCTAAGTTTACATTTTAAATTGTATTTATTTTTACCCTAAATAAAGTACTGCAGCCATTTTAACAGGCTTTTTAATCATTGCTTTGCTGTTAATTCATTTAATATTTTATGTTTAAAGATTATTTATGGTCATAAATTAAAGTCATATATTCATTTACACATTGTACTTCAGTTATTTCTAGCCTACTCCTATTAGTCTGAATGATCTTGAAGTTTGTAAACTTACTTTGTGAAGGTCCCCACACATTTACAGTATTATCCCCTGTGAATAGACCCTGCTATGTCACATAATTCATAGAGGCTGCTTTTTGAACTACAGAGGTGAGAGGATGAGTTTCATGAGGTGGAATCAGTACAGGATTCACTGCTTGCAGGCAGTAAGGTACCATGGGATATGTAGTCCTTAGAAACGTATAGTAAATAGCAGAGGAAAAGCTGCAAAGTATGCAGGGAGCCACAAGCCACACCTTAAATAAACAATTTAAGGTGTGGCTTGTCACAGTGAATGTTTCCTGTGCATACTACATTAGCAAGGAAGGCAGCAGCATGGATTCCTTTACTATGTTTTATTTCAGTTTTGGCCTCCTGAAGATGATGCCGATATATGAGCAACTGGCTGAGCAGAGGTCACTCTGTGTTGGCCCTTAGTGGCTTCCCTGTTTCCCTGCAATGAAGACTGTGATCAGCCTTTCATTGTGCTATGCAGTGAATATTCTACAGCAAGTGAAGAACACTATCAAGCAAGTCACCATGGACACTGGAGATGTCTTCCTGTCCTGTCTCTCCTGCCTCCATTAATATAAACATGTACAGTATACTCAGGTGATCTGAGTTTGCATGTTTGGGAGCAAATTTAAAAAAATTAATAAATAAAAAAGTTCCCAAATTGGCAGATCATTTCTGCATGCAGAGGACGTCAGGTGCCATTGATACCGAGAAATATAAAGAAATACAATGTTAAAAAATTAAACCCCTGAAACACTGCAAAAACACAGGAAGCTGTACCCTGTGCATTTTAGGGTTAAATAGAAAACAGTACACAGACAAAAATAGCAATTTAATTGTTGTTACCTGCTGATAAAACTACAAAACCGATGACATTTATTAGCTATAACACTGCTGTAGATAGATGATGCCACTAAACAATTAAAGACAAATGGAACAAAAACATTTGTTACATGATAGATTCCCTTCAAAATATGTCCTGTTATTTCCCCTCAAGTGCTGCAGTTGTGTAGACTTAGTTTATGATCTATCTCCACTGATATAGTGTTGTTTTGCCATGTCTTCGTTACCGGGATGCTACAGGGATAACTTCTATTGTGATAAATGTGTGTTTTTCTAGTTGGCTTGGTAAGTTTACTGTGCCTGTCCAAAGGGTCTTTCTAAAACCCACAATTCACCAGCCTTTATTTTTGTTGATTCAGGAAGGATTTTGTTATTTATTTTTTTACCTGGCGCACTAGCTGCTCTATAGATTTTGTTTGTACAGTATATACTGTATATATATATATACAGTATCTCACAAAAGTGAGTACACCCCTCACATTTTTGTAAATATTTTATTATATCTTTTCATGTGACAATACTGAAGAAATGTCACTTTGCTACAATGTAAAGTAGTGAATGTACAGCTTGTATAACAGTGTAAATTTGCTGTCCCCTCAAAATAAATCAAATCTCCAAATTGGGCCCAAAGTGTCAATATTTAGTGTGGCCACCATTATTTTCCAGCACTGCCTTAACCCTCTTGGGCATGGAGTTCACCAGAGCTTCACAGGTTGCCACTGGAGTCCTCTTCCACTCCTCCATGATGACATCACGGAGCTGGTGGATGTTAGAGACCTTGCACTCCTCCACCTTCCGTTTGAGGATGCCCCACAGATGCTCAATAGGGTTTAGGTCTGGAGACATGCTTGCCAGTCCATCACCTTTACCCTCAGTTCTTTAGCAAGGCAGTGGTCGTCTTGGAGGTGTGTTTGGGGTTGTTATCATGTTGGAATACTGCCTTGCGGCCCAGTCTCCGAAGGGGGGGGGGGTCATGCTCTGCTTTAGTATGTCACAGTACATGTTGGCATTCATGTTTCCCTCAATGAACTGTAGTTCCCCAGTGCCAGCAGCACTCATGCAGCCCCCGACCATGACACTTCCACCACCATTCTTGACTGTAGGCAAGACACACTTGTCTTTGTACTCCTCACCTGGTTGCCACCACACACGCTAGACACCATCTTAACCAAATAAGTTTATCTTGGTCCCATCAGACCACAGGACATAGTTCCAGTAATCCATGTCCTTAGTCTGCTTGTCTTCAGCAAACTGTTTGTGGACTTTCTTGTGCATCACCTTAAGAAGAGTCTTCCTTCGGGGATGACAGCCATGTAGACCAATTTGTTGCAGTGTGTGGCGTATAGGCTGAGCACTGACAGGCTGAAGGGGTGGGGCCCCTTGAACCTCTGCAGCAATGCTGGCAGCACTTATACGTCTATTTTGCCAAAAACAGCCCCTGGATATAATGCTGAGCACGTGCACTTGTCAGGGTTGGGCTCAGCCCTTCCTTCTACTCAGCTATTGGCTAATTGCCAGCTCCTATCTCTCCACAGTTACTCAGCTGTTGATGATTTCCTGCTCATCAGTCCTGCCTACTTAAGCCGTCCAGTACAGAGGATCTCTGCCTTCAACTCGATCAACATCACAGAGACATTCTTCTGCCTTCCTGTTTCAAGACTTGCCTTGCTGACATCCCTTATGGCTCCAGATCCTGCTTGCTGTTCCACTACATTGATCCCTGACTTCTGGCTTGGCTGACTGTCCGTTCCGGTTAATGAACTTTGGTTATGTTTTGACTACATTTGTTCTTTTTACTTTTATTATTAAACAAGTGTGATTTAACTGTACCTCTGTCTTGGTCTGATTTTGTGGTTTCTGACAGAAGGCGAAGGCCATGAATTCAGAAGATGCAGTCAACCCACTTGTTGGTAATGTTTTTTCCAGATTGGATGAACTTTATCACCGCATGGATCAGTTTGCCATGGCTTTACAAGCGCTCCTGAGTCGCACGGCTCACCTGGAATCTCCCACTGTGGCCAGGCAGGTCACTAGCAAGAGGGAGAGATTGTGCCTTTGTTGTGACCAGGCAGGTCACTTTTTGAAGTCTTGTCCTACCCATCCAGGGAACACCCAAACCTTGAGGTCCTGTCACAGACAGATCTTAGGTGGCGTTGTTTCATCCCCACTTATCCAGAAGGATAAGCACCTGGTTTCGGTCACCCTTTCTTGGGCTGAGTCGTCCGTCGAGATACAGGCTTTAATCGACTGTGGGGCTGCAGGCCTGTTCATTGATGCTGCCTTTGTACCGAAGCACTCAATTCCACTGCAGCTGCGTGACATTCCACTTGCCATTGAGGCTCTTGACGGGAGACCTGGCCGTAGGGGCTCTTCACCATGAGATAATCCCAGGGTCGATCCTAGGCAGGTGCTCGGGGTGCAGTACACCCGGGCGCCAGAGAGGTGGGGGCACTGAAGCGCCAGAGTGCTCCCCTCCCTCCTCCTCTTGTCCGTGTCCAGAGGCGGCTCTCTCCGCCGGTCACCGCCGCCGCAGCTGTGTTTCCTGCTCAAGCCCCTCCTGTCAGAAAAGGAGAGCAGCCAGAGATGAGATCAGAGGCGGAGTGGCTGGTCTCTGTGTGAAGAGAGAGACCAGCCGATGCCACGTAGTGACGTCGCTGGGGGGGGCGGTCTGTGCCTGACACGTTCTCCTCCTCCTCTCTGTGTCTCTCACTCCTGCCTGCTGTGAACTGTTCTCCACCTGGGCG
This sequence comes from Lithobates clamitans, assembly GCA_037952925.1. Taxonomy (NCBI): domain Eukaryota; kingdom Metazoa; phylum Chordata; class Amphibia; order Anura; family Ranidae; genus Lithobates; species Lithobates clamitans. The sequence continues at coordinate 2,798,593 of JBBGZY010000181.1, read as the reverse complement.
GTGAGGTTGCACACTACCCTCTCCTCTCCAGCTGCTGCCGGGTGTTTTTATGTACCTTAATGGAGGAGGGGAGTCTGTCCTGGGGGTCTGTACTAATGGAGGGGGGTCTGTCCTGGGGGGTCTGTACTAATGGAGGGGGGTCTGTCCTGGGGGGTCTGTACTAATGGAGTGGGGTCTGTACTAATGGGGGGTCAGTCCTGGGGGGTCTGTACTAATGGGGGGTCTGTTCTGGGGGTCTGTACTAATGGAGGGGGGTCTGTCCTGGGGGTCTGTGCTAATGGAGGGGGGTCTGTACTAATGGGGGGGTCTGTCCTGGGGGGTCTGTCCTGGGGGGTCTGTGCTAATGGAGGGGGGTCTGTCCTGGGGAGGTCTGTACTAATGGAGGGGGGTCTGTCCTGGGGGGTCTGTACTAATGGAGGGAGGTCTGTAGTAATGGAGGGGGGTCTGTCCTGGGGGGTCTATACTAATGGAGGGGGAGTCTGTACTAATGGGGGGGTCTGTCCTGGGGGTTCTGTACTAATGGGGAGGGTCTGTTCTAATAGAGGGGGGTCTGTCCTGGGGGTTTGTACTAATGGAGGGGGGTTTGTTCTTAAGGGGTCTGTACTAATGGAGGGGGAGGTCTGTCCTGGGGGGTCTGTACTAATGAAGGGGGGTTTGTCCTGGGGGGGTCTGTACTAATGGGGGTCTGTCCTGGGGGTCTGTACTAATGGAGGGGGTCTATCCTGGGGGGGTCTGTACTAATAGGGGGTTTGTCCTGGCGGGGTCTGTACTAATGGAGGGAGGGTCTGTCCTGGGGGGTCTGTACTAATGGAGGGGGTCTGTACTAATGGAGGGTGGCTTGTCCTGGAGGGTCTGTACTAATGAAGGGGGGTGGTTTTTCCTGGGGGGGTCTGCACTAAAGGGGTGTCTGTCCTGGGGGGGTCTGTACTAATGGAGGGGGTGGTTTGTCCTGGGGGTCTATATTGATGGAGGGGGGTCTGTACTGAGAAAGGTCTGTACTGAGGGAGGGGTTTATACTTAGTGCAGGTTCTGCACTGACGGAGGAGGTCTATACCTAGTGGAGAGGGGTCTATACTGAGGGGCGACTATAGTTGGTGGAAGGGGGGGTGACCCCAACCCTAGTGACGCCACTGCAGCTGCGGGCTCTTCTTTCCCCCCTTCCTCTCCCTCCCTCTCCTCCTCATGCTCTGCTGTACTAGTGAGCGGCGCTTGCCAGCACAGCTGCCCACTATGTTTCTTCCCCCGCCTTCATATCAGCCAGGGAAGAAATAGAATAAAAAAAAGGAGCAGAGAAGAGGATTGTGGGACATATAGTCCCGAGGACTGGCAGCCCCACTGTAACACGGAGACTGCAGCCCTTACAGCATGCTCAGCTGAATGGGAGAAAGAGAGAGAGAGAGAGACAGGAGCCTGGGAAAGCTTTCAGGAAAGTACACCCAGGACTCCAGAGGGAGAGGACAGTGCTGAGAGAACACCATCAGAGAGAGAACCCCGCTGCCCTGCACCACCAGAGGGAAAGCCACACAGCCTAGCGCCATCCCTGGCGGAGAAAGAAATGGAGTCATTGCAGGAATACAGATCTGGGTGCTACCCAGCGGAGTCGCCACGGGCAATTCAGTGTGAACTGACTCCTGATCAGAGGAACCGTTGCTGTATTGCTGGGTCAGGTGAGAGGGCCGATTGCCCATTATCTACTAACGTCCATAGGAACTGCAGTCTCTGACTATCTCTAGTACTATGTCTGCAGTCTCTGACCATCTCCTGTACTATGTCTGCAGTCTCTGACCATCTCCTGTACTATGCCTGCAGTCTCTGATCATCTCCTGTACTATGTCTGCAGTCTCTGACCATCTCCTGTACTATGTCTGCAGTCTCTGACCATCTCCTGTACTATGCCTGCAGTCTCTGATCATCTCCTGTACTATGTCTGCAGTCTCTGACCATCTCCTGTACTATGTCTGCAATCTCTGACCATCTCCTGTACTATGTCTGCAGTCTCTGACCATCTCCTGTACTATGTCTGCAGTCTCTGACCATCTCCTGTACTATGTCTGCAGTCTCTGATCATCTCCTGTACTATGTCTGCAGTCTCTGATCATCTCCTGTACTATGTCTGCAGTCTCTGACCATCTCCTATACTATGTATGCAGTCTCTGATCATCTCCTGTACTATGTCTGCAGTCTCTGACCATCTCCTGTACTATGATTGCAGTCTCTGACCGTCTCTTGTATCATAACTACAGTCTTTGAACATCTCTTGTATCATGTCTGCAGTCTCTGACCATCTCTTGTATTTTGTCTGCAGTCTCTGACCATCTCCTGTATTATGTCTGCAGTCTCTGACCATCTCCTGTACTATGATTGCAGTCTCTGACCGTCTCTTGTATCATGTCTGCAGTCTCTGACTGTCTCCTGTACTGGGGGCTCTTTCTAACAGACTCTCTAACAAAGCCCTCTCTGTGTGCATCAGAGAGACTCCCCTCCAGGTCTCATTAGTGTACACTCTTCCTGTATTTTCTTTATTGTTAAAAGATCATGGAGGATCCCAGGGTAACGAAGACTTCTTAGGGGAGCATCTCTGTGTTTGAGTCGTTGCCATAGGAACATTTGTAAAGGGAGGGGTTGGTAAGATGACCACGCCCATGTGGGGGTGCCAGAAATATTTCTGCACCCAGGCGTCTGTGACCCTAGGATCGGCCCTGGATAATCCAATTCCAAGTTATTTAGTCACCTAGGTTTCCACTGGTTATTGCTTATTCTTGGTTACAGAGGCACAACCCCTCTTTTGATTGGCTCCATGCTGAGGTTCTCTCCTGGTCACCACAATGCAGTGAGACATGTTTCCAGAAGGTAGCCAAGGTCCTGTGCACCTCTACACTCTCCTCACTGCTGGAGGAGTACCGTGATTTTAGCGATGTCTTTGACAAAGGTCAAGCCGGTAGTTTTGACACCTGCCATATGATTGTGCAATTGACCTTCAAGCTGGTGCCATATCCCCTCATGGCCAGGTTTACCCTTTGTCGGCCTTGGAGGATAAGGCCATGGAGGATAAGGCCATGGAGGAGTATGTTGCAGACGCACTTTCTGGAGGTTTCATCCGCAAATCCTCGTTTCCTGCTGGTGCTGGTTTCTTCTTTGTGAAGAAGAAGAGTGGTGAACTGAGACCTTGTATTGATTATAGGGGTCTCAATCGTTTCATGATTAAGAATGCCTATCCGATTCCAATGATTATGGAGTTATTTGATCGCCTCAAGGAAGCAACGGTTTTCACAAAGCTTGATTTGAGAGGGGCATACAATCTCGTGAGGATTAAGGAGGGCGACGAGTGGAAAACTGCATTTAATAACAGAACAGGCCATTATGAGCACCTCGTAATGCCTTTTGGCCTTTGTAACGCCCCAGCAGTTTTCCAGGAATTTATTATATCAACAATGTCCTCTGAGATTTGTTGCAGTTCTGTGTGGTGGTCTCGATGATATCCTCAATTTTCCAAGTCCCTGGAGAGCCACCACACAGATGTCTGTCGTGTGTTTCAGAAATTAAGAGAGAACAATCTCTATTGTAAGCTGGAGAAGTGCGAATTCCATCGTGAACAGGTTAAATTCCTGGGGTATGTCATTTCCACTGCTGGTTTTTCGAAGGACCCAGAGAAACTTTCAGCAGTCCTACAGTGGCCCCGACCCATGGGTTTACATCCTCTGCAGCATTTCCTGGGCTTTGCCAACGATTATCGGAAGTTTATTCGTAACTTCTCGTCTCTGGTCAAGCCCCTGACTGATATGACCAGAAAGGACAGTAACCCACAGAGTTGGTCTCCGGAGTCCATTAAGGCCTTTGAGAGTCTCAAAGCTGCCTTTGTTTCTGCTCCTGTGTTGGCACATCCTGATCCTACATTAGCTTTCATCCTTGAGGTTGATGCTTCTGAGACTGGTGTTGGTGCCCTTCTGTCTCAATGTCCTACCTCTGAGAGCGCTATGCATCCTTGTGGCTACTTTTCCCAGAAATTGTCACCTGCGGAGTGCAATTACAAAATTGGTGACAGAGAGCTGTTGGTGATCATTTTAGCCCTGAAAGAATGGATGCATCTCCTCGAAGGTACCACTGTGCCGGTTCTCATTCTTAATGACCATAAGAATCTCACATTCTTGTCTGAGGTTAAACGCCTCTCTCCCAGAAGGGCGCGATGGGCTCTTTTCTTGTCAAGTTTCAATTACATTGTCTCATTCTTACCCGGTACTAAGAATGTAAGGGCTGATGCCTTGTCACGACAATTTTCCTCCACTTCCAAGTTGGAGTTGGCTCCGGTTCTTGTGATTCCTCCTGATAATATTTCGGCTACGGTTCGCACCAGTCTCACTTCTCCTTTGGGTGACAAAATTTTTGCTGCTCAGGTCCATGCTCCTCCTGAGAAACCTTGCGATTGCTGCTTTGTCCCAGAGAGTCTCCGTACTGCCGTGCTCCAGACTTACTATTCTCCCAAGGCTGCTGGCCACCCTGGGAAGAATCAACTCTTTTGTGCCATTTCCCAACAATTCTGGTGGCCTAGTCTACATGCTAATGTAACTGCCTTCGTAGGTGCCTGTTCCATGTGTGCTCAGAGTAAGACTCCACAACACCTTCCAGTGGGCGTCCTACAACCCATATCCAATGGAGAGAGGCCCAGGACCCACCTGTCTATGGATTTCATTATGGAGTTACCCAACTCCCAGGGCAACACAGTTATCCTTATGGTGGTTGACTGGTTCTCAAAGATGTGTCATTGTATTCCACTTAAGAAGTTTCCCACTTCTAAGGAACTGGCTTCCATTTTTGCTCGGGGGATCTTTCGCTTACATAGGCTACCCAAGGTGATTGTCTTGGACAGGGGTATTCAGTTTGTGTCCCGGTTCTGGCGAGCCTTTTGTGCACAGTTGAGAATTCAGCTTGCTTTCTCCTCTGCGTATCACCCGCAGTCTAATGGGGCCGCAGAACGAGCCAACCAGTCCTTGGAGCAATTCCTACGTTGGTATATTTCTGACCATCATAACAACTGGTCAGACCTATTACCATGGGCAGAGTTTGCTCACAACAGTGCCTTAAATTTTGCTTCCCGATTGTCCCCGTTTATGGCGAATTATGGTTTCCAACCTTCCATGTTGCCTGACTCGTTTGTTCCACAGAGTATTCCTGCGTTAGAGGAGCATCTCCGTGGTCTTCCTTCCACTTAGGCACAAGTCCAGGAGGCTTTGTGACATGCTAATGATAGGTACAGACTCCATGCTGACCGCAGACACCTGCCTGCGCATTCCTACCAGGTTGGGGACAGGGTCTGGCTGTCATCTCTCAACCTCCGACTTCATGTTCCCTCACTGAAGTTCGCACCTCGGTTTATTGGGCCTTTCCGTATTCTTTGCAGGATTAACCCAGTGGCTTACGCATTAGACCTACCTTCTAATATGCGTATTTCAAATGTGTTTTATGTCTCCTTATTAAAACCTTTGGTCTGCAACTGCTTTACCACCTCGGTGCCACGTCCTCACCCTGTACAGGTTGAGAACCATGAGGAGTATGAAGTACAGTCCATCGTTGACTCCCATAGGTTCCATGGGCGCACACAGTACCTGGTGCATTGGAAAGGGTACAGTCCAGGGGAACGCTCTTGGGTCCTATCCTCGGACGTACATGCCCTTGTCCTCCTCCGTGATTTCCATAGACATTTTCCCCTCAAACCTGGTGGTCCTCCGAGGGAGAGGGGTCGTTGGGGGCAGGGTACTGTCAGGGCTGGGCTCAGCCCTTCCTTCTCTGAGCTGGCCGCTCAGCTGTCAGCTAATTGCCAGCACCCATCTCTCTCCACAGTTACTCAGCTGTTGATGATATCCTGCTCCTCAGTCCTGCCTACTTAAGCCGTCCAGTCCAGAGGATCTCTGCCTTCACCCTGGTCAACATCACAGAGACGATCTCCTGTGTTCCTGTTTAAAGACTTGCTTTGCTGACATCCCTTCTGGCACCAGATCCTGCTTGCTGTTTCACTACGTTGATTCCTGATGTCTGGCTTGGCTGACTATCCATTCCGTTTACTGAACTTTGGCTATGTTTTGACTACGCTTGTTCTTTTTACTTTTATTATTAAACAAGTGTGATTTAACTGTACTTCTGTCTCGGTCTGATTTCATGGTTTCTGACACTTTTGTGATGTATGTCCAAAAAGAAAAGGGTGTAACAGTAGCAGTAGCTGCCATGATCTTGTGATTGTTTTGTTCAGCCGGCTTCTGGCTGTATAGCTGCCTGATCACTTTTACAGAGAGGGCAGTGTGGTCCCCGCAGGGCAGCCATTAGACATTTTTGGGCCCCTTACACAGCTTTAGGCCTGCCCCCCCCCAGCCTGACCACCAACATTCCCCAGGGCTTGCCCAAGGGCCATCCCACTCAATCCACATACCATTCACCTCACCTGTATGCACTCAGCCCCCCAATCCTGTATATATGTCAGCCCCCCTCAGCCCTGTGTATATATATAACAGCCCCATCCCCCCGCACACCTGTATATATGTCAGCCCCCCACCTGTATATATGCCAGAGCCCTCACACCTGTATATATGTCAGCCTCACCCCCCATACCTGTATATATGTCAGCCCCCCACACCTGTTTATATGCCAGCCCCCCTCTCACCTGTATATATGTCAGCCCCCCACACACACCTATATATCTATCAGCAACCCTCATACCTGTATATATGTCAGCCCCCTCACACCTGTATATATGTCAGCCCCTTCACACCTGTATATATGTCAGCCCCCCACACCTTTATATATGCCATCCCCCCTCTCACTTGTATATATATGTCTGCTCCCCACACACACACCTATATATCTATCAGAGACCCTCATACCTGTATATATCTCAGCCCCCCTCACATCTGTATATATGCCAGCCCACTCACACCTGTATATATGTCAGCCCCTCTCACAACTATATATGTGCCAGCCCCCCTCACATCTATATATCGGTCAGCCCCACCCCCCACACTTCTGTATATATGTCAGCCCCCCCACACACACCTGTATGTATGTCAGCCCCCCTCACACCTGTATATATGTCAACCCCCCTCACACCTGTATATATGTCAGCCCCCCACACACCTGTATATATGTCAGCCCCCCCTCACACCTGTATATATGTCAACCACCTTCACACCTGTATATGAAATAAAAAATTTACGCCCTAAGAAATCCTGAAGGCGGTGCTTGGTTTTTGGGGCCCCATACGCGGCTAGGCTCCCAAAAAGTCCCACACATGTGGTATCCCCATACTCAGGAGAAGCAGCAGGATTTATTTTGAGGTGTAATTCCACAAATGCCCATGGCATGTGTGAGCAATATATAATTTAGTGACAAAAGTTTGTCATTTTCCCGCAACTTGTGGCAAAATATAAAATATTCCATGAACTCAACATGCCTCTCAGCAAATAGCTTGGGGTGTCTACTTTCCAAAATGGGGCCATTTGGGGGGGGGGGGTTGTGCCATCTTGGCATTTTATGGCCTTCAAAACTGTGATAGGTAGTAAGGAGTGAAATCAAACATTTACGCCCTTAGAAATCCTGAAGGCAGTGCTTGGTTTTCGGGGCCCCATATGCGGCTAGGCTCCCAAAAAGTCCCACACATGTGGTATTGCCGTACTCAGGAGAAGCAAAAAAATGCATTTTGGGGTGCAATTTCACATATAACCATGGCATGTGTGAGCAATATATCATTTAGTGGCAACTTTTTGTAAAAAAAATTTTTTTGTCATTATTCAATCACTTGGGACAAAAAAAAATATTCAATGGGCTCAACATGCCTCTTAGCAATTTCCTTAGGGTGTCTACTTTCCAAAATGGGGTCATTTGGGGGTGGGGTTGTACTGCCCTGCCATTTTAGCACCTCAAGAAATAAACTAAAAGCTGCGTAAATTCCAGAAAATGTACTCTAGTTTGTAGACGCTATAACTTTTGCGCAAGCCAATAAATATACGCTTATTGACTTTTTTTACCAAAGACATGTAGCTGAATACATTTTGGCCTAAATGTATGACTAAAATTGAGTACAAAACTACTACAAAAAGTAGAAAATATAATTTTTTTTCAAAATTTTCGGTCTTTTCCCATTTATATCGCAAAATATAAAAATCGCAGAAGCAATCAAATACCTTTAAAAGAAAGCTCTATTTGTGGGAAAAAAAGGACGCAAATTTCGTTTAGGTACAACATTGCATGACCGTGCAATTACCAGTTAAAGCAGTGCAGTGCCAAATTGTAAAAAGTGCTCTGGTCTTTGACCAGCCAAATGGTCCTGGGCTGAAGTGGTTAAAACAACCACATCATCTTTTTCCAGAGCAGCCTGTATTTCTCCTGAGGTTACCTGTGGGTTTTTCTTTGTATTCCGAACAGTTCCTGTGGCTGAAATCTTTCTTGATCTACCTGACCTTGGTTTGGTATCAAGAGATCCCCAAATTTTCAACTTCTTATTAATTGATTGAACAGTACTGACTGGCATATTCAAGGCTTTGGATATCTTTTTATATCCTTTTCCATCTTTGTAAAGATTCATTACCTTGTTACACAGGTCTGTTGACTGTTCTTTTCTACCTCCTCATGTGAGAGCTAACAAACTCATTGACTATTTATACACAGACACTAATTGTGATTTAAAAGTCACAAATGTGGGAAATTAACCCTTAATTGCCATTTTAACCCATGTGTGCCACCTTCTGTGTCTGTACCAAGGCCAAACATTCCAGGTTATGTAAACTTTTTAACAGGGCCATTTGGGTGATTTCTGTTATCATTATGATTTAAAAAGGATCCAAAAAACTATGTGATAATAAATGGCTTCATGTGATTGCTATCCTTAAAGCGGAGTTTCACCCATATAAAAGTCAGCAGCTACAAAAAGTATAGCTGCTGACTTTTATTAATCAAACACTCACCTGTCCCACGGTCCAGTTATGAGGGCGAACTAAGCCCCGCTCCTCTCCCCCTCCCTTCTGTAGTAGTAGCATTGTCACTGTGACCTGTGACGTGTCCCAGATGAATGCCGAGAGGGAGGGGGAGAGGTGATCTTCCTTCCGGCGTCGCGGTGCCCCGGGAGGAGGTGGGAGCTGGATCCCTCTAAAAAGAGGGTATCCGCCCCCCCCCCCAAAAAAAAAAATGACATGTCAAATGTGGCATTTAAGTAAAAGAAAGTTCTTTGGCATGATCAGTCATGATCAGTCATAATTTCAATATTAATGTCAAAATTTCACAATTTCTGCCAGGGTATGGAGCACAACTGTATGAGAGCAGTGTTAATTTAGTTGACTAAAATATTTTCGTCATAGTTTTCGTCAGCTGCATGTTTTCAGTGATGAAAATAAAATTAGAATTAAGCCAATTGACAAAAACTATGATGAAAATCAATTCCAATTTTTATTTATTCTACTAAAATCCCTAGTACATTTTAGTCGACTAAAATCAAATGGGTTTAGTTAAATTGTAATACATTCCACACTGATTGTATTCTGCTGGAATAAAAATCTATTAACATGTTATTATTTGTGGTATTAAGGTTTGAACATGCACTACAGAAACAGATTTAGCCATTGCGACCTGGTCCCATACTCCAGGGGGCCTGTTCGGCTTTCCTGTACACCTGCATAGGAGAGGAACTGATGCCTTCCATTTCCTCCTGCAGACACTGAAAGCCAACTTCTCCTCCTCTCCCTCCTGCAGGCATTTAGCGGCTACAGAAATGGAGCGCATCGGTTCCTCTACATGCCAACCTATGCAGGTCCTGCTGTCAGGCGTGTGCGGTGTCCAGTTCATCATGCCCATGCCTCGGGAATTTCTGCACCCCCCCCCCACTCTGCTCTGCATTCATCCGCCGCCTTAACTCCATAGTGCCCAACACAGTGCGAGAGACCCCTGGAGGAATCACGGAAGGGGCAAAGGAAGAGACATGATGGTCCGGTAGTGCGGGAGAAGAGCTGACAGTCGCTGCCCGAGACAGTGACAGCATGGTGGGAGTGTGAATGTGTCAGCCCGGTATGTTAATAGTAACCCCATGTCTTTGACCCTGCCCTACCCTCCTGTCCCTAAGGTCCCTTATGACCCCTTCAATCTATGACTGACCCTAGGGGTATTAATACCCTATAATACTTAGTATACGACCCCTCCATATTTTATGTGACCAGGAGCGTAGCTACAGGAATCACAATTGCAACCCATCTCCATGCTCCAGGGGGCCCGTGCAGCTCCCATGTACACCTGGATAGGAGGGGCAGTGGAGAACCGATGCCTTCCATTTTCCTTCTGCAGCCACTGAAAGCCCACTTCTCCTCCTCCTTCTCCTGCAGGTATTCAGCAATTGCAGAAGGAAAATAGAGGGCATCAGTTTCTCTATATGCCGCCCCCACCGCCCCTCCTCATCTAGGTCCTGCTGCCCCCTAGATAAAATAAAAACTACTGACACCAGTGGCGGAACTACTAGGGTCGCAAAGGTCACACTTGCGACCAGGTCCTGGCGTTCCACCACTGTAAGGGGTCCCAAGACGGCAGGAAGGGGGCCCACTGCAGAACATGTAAAGTGGTCCCTCTGGGGTACATTTACCTAGGTGCTCTGCCTGTGTGCACAGATCTGTACAACTGACTGATAGCTAACTGTTCAACTGTCAACACCTGAGCTACTTTTTTTCTACTAAATGGGGTATTTCAATTGTTTTTTTAGATTATAAGATTACAATTATAATTCTTGGGATGATTACAGCACATCAAGCAGTTATTGCTGACAGTCCATCCAAGAGATATTTTTTTTTCAATTGTTTGGAAGAAAAAAAGTGCAAGGACAGTAAACACCTAATCCACTTCATATGACATCACTCACAATTCAGCACCCCCCCCCCCCCCCAATCCCTACTAATAAAATAAATGTGAAGCATACACCAGTAAGGCCAATTATCCCTGATTAAATCTGTCCTCCTGCCACACAATTTTACCCTGCTGTATCCTATGCGGTATGTTCTTTTTTTTTTTTGCTACTACTAATAGGTAATAGTAATAGGTGTTCCCTCTTCATCAGAGCCTTGGAAAGTAAAAAAAAAGTCTGTTGGATGTGGTAGATAGGGATGAGCTTCGAGTTCGAGTCGAACTCATGTTCTACTCGAACATTGGCTGTTCGCAAGTTCGCCGAACAGCGAACAATTTGGGGTGTTCGCGGCAAATTCGAATGCCGCGGAACACCCTTTAAAAGTCTATGGGAGAAATCAAAAGTGCTAATTTTAAAGGCTTATATGCAAGTTATTGTCATAAAAAGTGTTTGGGGACCCGGGTCCTGCCCCAGGGGACATGGATCAATGCAAAAAAAAGTTTTAAAAACGGACGTTTTTTCAGGAGCAGTGATTTTATTAATGCTTAAAGTCAAACAATAAAAGTGTAATATCCCTTTAAATTTCGTACCTGGGGGGTGTCTATAGTATGCCTGTAAAGGGGCGCATGTTTCCTGTGTTTAGAACAGTCTGACAGCAAAATGACATTTGGAAGGAAAAAACTCATTTAAAACTAGCCGCGGCTATTGCATTGCCGACAATACACATAGAAGTTCATTGATAAAAACGGCATGGGAATTCCCCACAGGGGAACCCCGAACCAAAATAAAAAAAAAAAAATGATGTGGGGGTCCCCCTAAATTCCATACAAGGCCCTTCAGGTCTGGTATGGATATTAAGGGGAACCCCAGCCAAAATTGAAAAAAAAAATTGACGTGGGGTTCCCCCTAAATTCCATACCAGACCCTTCAGGTCTGGTATGGATTTTAAGGGGAACCCCGCGCCAAAAAAAAAAAAAAAAAACGGCGTGGGGTCCCCCTAAAAATCCATACCAGACCCTTATCCGAGCACGCAACCTGGCAGGCCGCAGGAAAAGAGGGGGGGACGAGAGTGCGGCCCCCCCCCCCTCCTGAACCGTACCAGGCCACATGCCCTCAACATTGGGAGGGTGCTTTGGGGTAGCCCCCCAAAACACCTTGTCCCCATGTTGATGAGGACAAGGGCCTCATCCTCACAACCCTGGCCGGTGGTTGTGAGGGTCTGCGGGCGGGGGGCTTATCGGAATCTGGAAGCCCCCTTTAACAAGGGGACCCCCAGATCCCGGCCCCCCCCCTGTGTGAAATGGTAAGGGGGTACTTACCCCTACCATTTCACTAAAAAACTGTCAAAAATGTTAAAAATGACAAGAGACAGTTTTTGACAATTCCTTTATTTAAATGCTTCTTCTTTCTTCTTTCTTCCTTCATCTTCTTCTGGTTCTTCTGGCTCTTCTGGTTCTTCCTCCGGCGTTCTCGTCCAGCATCTTCTCCGCGGCGTCTTCTATCTTCTTCTCCTCGGGCCGCTCCGCACCCATGGCATGAGGGGGAGGCTCCCGCTCTTCTCTTCATCTTCTTCTCTTCTTCATCTTCTTCTTCATCTTCTTCTTCCTTCTTCTCTTCTTCTCTTCTTCTCTTCTTCCTGTCTTCTGCGGGCCGCTCCGCAGCCATGCTGTGGCATGGAGGGAGGCTCCCGCTGTGTGACGGCGTCTCTTCGTCTGACGGTTCTTAAATAACGGGGGGCGGGGCCACCCGGTGGCCCCGCCCCCCTCTGACGCACGGTGACATGACGGGACTTCCCTGTGGCATTCCACGTGACGTCACAGGGAAGTCCCTCAAGTCACCGTGCGTCAGAGGGGGGCGGGGTTACCGGATGGCCCCGCCCCCCGTTATTTAAGAACCGTCAGACGAAGAGACGCCGTCACACAGCGGGAGCCTCCCACCATGCCAGCATGGCTGCGGAGCGGCCCGCAGAAGACAGGAAGAAGAGAAGAAGAGAAGAAGGAAGAAGAAGAAGAAGATGAAGAAGAAGATGAAGAAGAGAAGAAGATGAAGAGAAGAGCGGGAGCCTCCCCCTCATGCCATGGGTGCGGAGCGGCCCGAGGAGAAGAAGATAGAAGACGCCGCGGAGAAGATGCTGGACGAGAACGCCGGAGGAAGAACCAGAAGAGCCAGAAGAACCAGAAGAAGATGAAGGAAGAAAGAAGAAAGAAGAAGCATTTAAATAAAGGAATTGTCAAAAACTGTCTCTTGTCATTTTTAACATTTTTGACAGTTTTTTAGTGAAATGGTAGGGGTAAGTACCCCCTTACCATTTCACACAGGGGGGGGGCCGGGATCTGGGGGTCCCCTTGTTAAAGGGGGCTTCCAGATTCCGATAAGCCCCCCGCCCGCAGACCCTCACAACCACCGGCCAGGGTTGTGAGGATGAGGCCCTTGTCCTCATCAACATGGGGACAAGGTGTTTTGGGGGGCTACCCCAAAGCACCCTCCCAATGTTGAGGGCATGTGGCCTGGTACGGTTCAGGAGGGGGGGGGGGCCGCACTCTCGTCCCCCCCTCTTTTCCTGCGGCCTGCCAGGTTGCGTGCTCGGATAAGGGTCTGGTATGGATTTTTAGGGGGACCCCACGCCGTTTTTTTTTTTTTTTTTTGGCGCGGGGTTCCCCTTAAAATCCATACCAGACCTGAAGGGTCTGGTATGGAATTTAGGGGGAACCCCACGTCAATTTTTTTTTTTAATTTTGGCTGGGGTTCCCCTTAATATCCATACCAGACCTGAAGGGCCTTGTATGGAATTTAGGGGGACTCCCACATCATTTTTTTTTTTTAATTTTGGTTCGGGGTTGCCCTGTGGGGAATTCCCATGCCGTTTTTATCAATGAACTTCTATGTGTATTGTCGGCAATGCAATAGCCGCGGTAGTTTTAAATGTGTTTTTTCCTTCAAAATGTCATTTTGCTGTCAGACTGTTCTAAACACGGGAAACATGCGCCCCTTTACAGGCATACTATAGACACCCCCCAGGTACGAAATTTAAAGGGATATTACACTTTTATTGTTTGACTTTAAGCATTATTAAAATCACTGCTCCTGAAAAAACGGCCGTTTTTAAAACTTTTTTTTGCATTGATTCATGTCCCCTGGGGGAGGACCCGGGTCCCCAAACACTTTTTATGACAATAACTTGCATATTAGCCTTTAAAATTAGCACTTTTGATTATTCATGTTCGTGTCCCATAGACTTTAACGGCGTTCGCGTGTTCGAACGAATTTTTTGCCTGTTCGCATGTTCTGGTGCGAACCGAACAGGGGGGTGTTCGGCTCATCCCTAGTGGTAGATATACATGGAGAGGGGTGGCTGATTAGGAGATGTATCCCATAGTGGGTGATGTATCTCCTTTACTCCAGAGGTATCCACATCACATCACTCTAGATGAGATAAATACCAAATGTATGTGTGTATAATTAAGGTTCTAGTAGAAGGCACATGTGTACAAAGTGTTGGGATTATACATTATACATTGTAATTACAGACAAGAGATGTATAAAAAAATGTTGAAACATTAGTATTACATTACAATGTATAATCCCAACACTTTGTACACATGTGCCTTCTACTAGAACCTTAAAGCGGAGTTCCACACAAAAATGGAACTTCCGCTTTTCGGAACCCTCCCCCCCTCCGGTGTCACATTTGGCACCTTTCAGGGGGGAGGGGGGTGCAGTTACCTGTCAAAGACAGGTATTTGCACCCACTTCCAGCATAGACTCCCATGGGAGTCTATGCCTCTTCCCGTCCCCACCGCGCTGTCTGCTGGGAACACACAGCTCCCGGCAGAGAGCGGGGACCACTAGGGACGCGCAGAGCGACTCGCGCATGCGCAGTAGGGAACCGGGAAGTGAAGCCGCAACGCTTCACTTCCTGATTCCCTCACCTAGGATGGCGGCGGCAGCTGCCGAGAACCGAGCGGGTTCTCGGCGTCCCCTGCCGACATCGCTGGACCCCGAGACAGGTAAGTGGCAATGTATTAAAAGTCAGCAGCTGCAGTATTTGGAGCTGCTGGCTTTTAATATTTTTTTTTTTTTGGCGGTGTGGGTGAACCCCCGCTTTAATTATACACACATACATTTGGTATTTATCTCATCTAGAGTAATGTGATGTGGATACCTCTGGAGTAAAGGAGAATACATCACCCACTATGGGATACATCTCCTAATCAGCCACCCCTCTCTATGTATAGCTACCACATTCTACAGACTTTCTTTTACTTTCCAAGGCTCTGATGAAGAGGGAACACCTCGAAATGCGTTAGACTACCTTGATCATTTGCCCTTGTATGGGCATAACTAATTTTTAATGAATATCTTGTAACCTAGTTTGTATGAATTCCTAGTGATTTCTTTGTACTCATCTATTTTGTTTATGAATAAACTATATCACTTTGATTCATGCGTTGGATCATGCGTCTTCCATCCATTCATTTCCACTCAGCTCCCTTCTCAGAGCTCAGGCTGCTCAGCTGTCGGTTAATTGCCAGCACTGATCATTCCTCAGTGATCATATCCTGCTCGTTAACAAGCCCTGCTGGCTATTTAAGCTGCGTGGATTAGATCTCCTGTGCCTTCACCTTGGTCAACATATCTAAAGACTCTCTGCTGGGTTCCTGTTGAAGACTTGCTTGGCTGACATCCCTTCTGGTTCCTGATCCTGTCTGTTGCTCTGACTGAGCTGATCTCTGGCTCCCTGATTTCCTGGCTTGTTCCGACTACCCGATTTGATTACTGAACCCTAACTATTTATACCATTTTTACCACTATATTAAATGGTGTGATTATTACTGCATTTTCTGTCTCCATCTGATTCATGGTTCCTGACAGTAGTCTCTCCTTTCTTGCTACAGCATGCTTTGTCTAACCTCAATACTAGAGATGAGATGAGCGCAAATTTGGATTGAACAAAGGTTCAGCACTCTAAATGAAAGTGGTTGCTATGTGACCAGGAGGAGGAGAAGAGGTGAACAGCACAGCCTTAGTTTTAGGTACAAAGGATATTATAAAAGGATAGGAGTATGCAGGGCTTTTTTTCTCAGAGAATAGGTGCTGAAACTCCCCCCTTCTGAGTCACTTCTTGTCTCCGCCCCCTACTGACCTCCGAGCACCACCCCTTGGTTCCACCCTCTACCCACCTCCAATCACCGCCTCATTTAGAGAATACAGAGCCAAGTATCAGTATGTTGTGCTAAGTAATTTGTATGGAATTTGGTAATAACAAGAAAAGCAGTAAAATAAATCCCCTGCAGCCAGCATTAATATACCCCCCCCCAGCAACAATAGATTCCCCAGAAACAATATGCCTCCCAGAAACATAGGACCCCTGCAACAAAATATCACCCCAGCAACAATAGACCCCTGGCAGCAAGGACAGATGTCAGGTTTCAGGTGTGAGGCCGAGTTGCTGAGAGGGCACCCCTTGAGGCTAAGTGCAACACACCCCTGGGAGTGGTACAGTGCCCAAAGAAGCACAGTTTGCTGGTTACTGCTGTTGGATGAGCTGGTTATTTGGTGTAGGAAATTAGCTGAACAAAATTACATATTTTATTGGCAGGTAATACTAAACTTTTTGTTAGCTTGTTTTCCTACACTTACGTATTTTAAGAATTGATTTACTTCAATGAAGACGAATCAGCCATGCTATCTACAAGAATATGATCACAACTGTACCCTGTATGAAATTTGGGATAAAATACTTCATTTTTTTACACACAAAGGCATTCTGACAGATACTGTATACATTTTTACAGATATAAGACAAGGTAAAAAAAACAGTCAGTATGTGCAAATAGTGGAAGCACTGGCTGCTTTAAATATCCACATCTATGAAGGTCTTTGCTCTTTACTTGTTGTGACTTAATTGTTTGGGCAAATTCCGATAAAGGATATGAAGTGTAAAATTGAACTTGTATTGAATGGAACACTATTCAATAAAAGCACATGCTGTGCAGTAGTTATACGGAAGAACAATAGTAAAGGCAATCACATCACATAATATTACTGGCAACTTAAAAAAAAAAAAAAGAAAAAAAAAACAACAAATAAGGAGAAAAACCTGCTTATAAACAAGTAAAGCAAAGTAAATGGCACTCAGGAGAACAATGATCAGGATAAAGAAAATTAACATTTGCGTGAGAAAAATTAAAATACACCACTAGCTAACCAAGGCTATTCCATGCCATGAGCAGAAAATAAAAAAAATGCTTTTGAGGACAACTGTACAAGCATCTCAGGAGCTTGATCTATATAACTAAAAAATATGGGTATATCTACAGTAGGTAAGATGGAACCTAGAAGCTTAATGAGGTGAGCGAGAACAGCTTCTAGTAGAGAGGAGAAACTGCAGAGAAGTGTTTAACTATAACAGGTGTAATGTAAAATAAAATTGTGTAATATAAAAAAAAATTGGATGATGCCTCAGAGCAATATAAGGAAAGAAGGGGTGCAATCAGTCTTTCTGAGGGTGACATTCACTTCTTATCAGGAAAGGCCTGGCTTACAGAGGTAAAAGTAAAGGGTCAATGAAAATGGCAAACATTTCTTTTATATATGAGACAATAACATGAAAAAATTGTCCAGCGGTTCTTAATCTTTTTCATGTAAGGAACCTTTTGCCATCATTCTTGAACTGAAAAACCTCATTTAACACAGTGAACGTTTTAAAGCTACTTGTTAACAAAACCCATGAAAACACAAAACACACACTTCTTGCTCAGTCCAGCAAGAAGACATAACCACCACTGTGCTCATTTTATACTCTGCATGGATTCTTTAAAAGATCAATGCCATTACTTTTCCAACTTCAGATCACAATGATTTGGTGCTAAAAGACAATAGCAATCATGTCTACATATAATGTGGAACAGAAGCAGGAATAAGCATCCTGGTGGTCAATGTATTAAAACAGACCCATAGTCAAAAAATGACTTTAGGTCCATACCTTCCTAATGATGCCATGAAAAATGCTGGTAGATCCCACTAACATTTTCTCAAATTTCAGGGGAAGCTGAATCTGTATTAATAATAATAAAATAAAAAAAAGTTAGAATTAATATTATATACAAATTGTATAGTATATTGTGACAGGATGAGATGCTGTCACTGTGAATGTGGTGATTTAAAGGACACAGAGGGGGTTATTTACGAAAGGCAAATCCACTTTGCACTACAAGTGCAAAGTACACTTGAAATTGCACTGAAAGTGCACTTGGAAGTGCAGTCACTGTAAATCTGAGGGGTAGATCTGAAATGAGGTGAAGCTCTGTTGATTTTATTATCCAATCATGTGCAAACTAAAATGCTGTTTTTTTATCTTCCTTGAGTGTCCCCCTCGGATCTACAGTGACTGCACTTCCAAGTGCACCTTCAGTGCAATTTCAAGTGCACTATGCACTTTTAGTGCAAAATGGATTTGACTTTAGTAAATAACCCCCAGAGTGTGCACATTGGCTCAGTGCAAGACTACAGAGTATAGCCGTGGAGTGGAGAAAACTGCTTTTGCAGCTTTCTCCAGGTTTTGGTATACCTGGAGGGGGCTCTGTAGTTGGGAGATTCCATAGGGGTTGATTTACTAAAGGAAAAAAGACTGTGCACTTTGCAAAGTGCAGTTGCCCTCTGAAAGAGCAGTTGCTCCAGAGCTTAGTAAATGAGCAGAAGCTCTGCTGACTTCCATCATCCAATCATGTGCAAGCAAAAATGCTGTTTTTTTTAACTTTCCTTGCCCAGGATTGGGTACTCTTTGCAAAGTCAAGCCTTACCTCATTTACTAAGCTCTGGAGTAATTGCACTTGCAGAGGGCAACTACACTCTGCAAAGTGCACAGTCTATTTGCCTTTAGTAAATCAACCCCATAGTGTCTTGAGTGGGACGAAATCTCCAACCCTGTGTCCAGGTTTTGTAGATGACCAGCAGGGTGTGTGCTCAGGTGAGCCCAGCCTTTATAATGAAGGTATGGGAATACCTCATGGCTCCCAGTTGGAGACATCTCCACCCAACAGACAGGAGGTCTGTGCTGGGGTGTCAGGAGGATGCCCATTTCCTCTTCAGGAGTCAGAGGGACTGCAGGAGGCAGCCAGAACATGATTGTCTGCAAGAGACAAAAGCAGCCTGAGGACTAAGGCCTGATGAGCTGTGTGCATTAGAGTGTACCTGTCAGCACTGAAGAACCTGTGGTCTGTGTGACCTATGAAAAGAGCAGAGGTACTGCTAAATGGAGAGCCAGGTGGGCTAGCATTTTCATTTGTTGTATTTTTCCTGAAGACTAACCCCCTGTGTGGGAAACCTATATGTTATAGACTTTTTATTTGCCTTTTAATAAAAATGGGCTACCAGGCCGCTAACCTCCTGCCACGGTTCCTACCGTGCCATGCAAATGGCCAGGCGTGGTCACGCCCCAAGTGGCTCAAGGAGGTATTTAATCCATAACTTTCTGTGTACTGTTCCTGCTGTATTGCCTCTGAGCCACACCTCAGTTCATTATTCAGCCTGGTTTCCAGCTATGCCTTGTCCTGCATGCAGCACTGGGGGCTATACTCTGGATCTTGCTTTGCAATTAGCACCTGTCACTCCTGGTTCAGCTGAGGCAGTTTATCAAATCAACTGGGTATAAAACACTGCCTCACCCTGAGGGCTGTGTTCAGTTCATTGTCTCTTGTATTGATTTCCTGTGTTCTTATTTTCAAGTTTCAGTGTTCCAAGACTGACCTCGGCTTCTGACACTTGCTCTGTTCATCTTTAACTCTGACTTCTGGAATCCCTGACTACGGCTTCATCTCGACAATCCTTTGGTAAATTCCCTGTCAAGCCCCCGTGCTCATATTTACAGCCCAGGTAGCCTTTTACCTAGTTACCGTGGGCTGTGTGTATTTGCAAGGGTGAGCATACATCTCTGCACTATGGACTCCAACCAAGGTAAGCCATTATATAATGAACTAACCCTCATGGAGTCCGCATGGAGATGCTCACCTCCCTTGCTCAGCAAGCCTCCAGCCTGGGCCAGACTGTTTCGGAGCTGCAGCAAGAAGTCCTGCTGTTTAAAACTACAGTATGCCCAGCCCTGGAAACCAGCATGTCCTGCACCATTTGTTGTGATGCCAAAGAGGTTTGACGGTAGTCGTGCATCCTTCTTGTGTTTTAGGATGGATTGTGAGCTGTTTGCTCTTAAGCCTAGGTCATATGCCACCGATTATATAAAGGTTGATGCTACCATCAACCTGCTTATTGGGCAAATCAAAACATGGGCTCATTAGCTACTACAGGAAAGGAGTCCAGTTGTGGACAGCTGGGAAACATTCATGTTTTCCCTGGACTCTCACATTACAGTTTCAAAGAAAACCAGGGTTCCCAAGTCTGCTCCTAGTTCACGTGGCCTACGGGGACCCAGGGACAGAAATACCCTGTACAGATACAACTTCAAGCCATTCCAGTACGTGCCAAGCTATGAAGCTCTAAAGCCACAAAGCCTAGACGCTCCTAAGTATATATATATATATATATATATATATATATATATACACCTACCCTGGAAGATGAGGAACCCATGGAGATCGGGGTCCTCCAGACCAAGCTGTCTAAAGGTGAAAGAGAGCAGAGGAGAGGCTGTGGGCTTTCTATTGTGGAGAAAGAGTGCACTTTACCTCTCTCTGCCCAACTCGCCCACCTAGGCCAAAGTTTCTTCAAGTGGGTACTATTCGGATCCATCCTGTTACCCCTGCTTATCAGCCAGTAAACTGCCAAGGTTGCTGTAAGACCTGTCCATGTTCAATGACACCAGTGGGTAAATAATCTTTCTTCATGAATTTAGGCCAAAATGTTTTCTGCTACATTTTTTTTGGTAAAAATAACCCAACCCAATGTCTATTATTTAGTCTGTAGGAAAGTTATAGAGTCCATAAACTATTGTGTATATATCTGAATATCGATCAATCCTGATGTACTGACAGCCTCATTTCTTGAGGCCTGAAAAAGCCAGGACAGTACAAATATCCTCCAAATGACCTTATCAAAGTACACAGTTGAGAGTATTTAGTAAGAGGCATGGCAAGTTTTTTGAAGTTGTCATTTTTTGTCACAATATTTTGGAAAATGAAGAAATGAGAAAAAATATTTTCTACATACTGTTACAAGTATAACTGTTTATAACTTGTAGATGTGTTGTTTGATATCTTTTTTACTTATTTATATGCAATTTTTGTTTTACAAATCTACATTTGATGCATGACAAAGATTCCAAGAGCACTATGGGTTACCTAAGGTGAGCAGAGAAAAGTAGAATTCTTTGAGGCTCCTTCTGTCACTGCTCTGAAAAATCATTCCAATTCTGTATACAATGGGGTTGTTTAGGCAAAGAGGGAAAGTGAACATGATTTAAAAAGGAAACCACAGCTCCTCCTGCTGGCCACATAATATTTTAATTGAATATTTTAGATTTACTTAACAAAGGAAAAAAAAATCTTGACCATAGTAAAGAAAATTATCTACAAAACCAATATACATTCCCCTGAATAGCACTGGAGGTGTACTAAGGACAGCTGGAAAAAAATAACTGGTTATTTAATCATACACAGATTATATAAACTGTCTTGTATATTATATGGATTCCCTTGAAGAAGGTACATTACATTATTACATCTTACCATATTTCTTACGAGTAATCAAGGTAGTGAAATTTTAATTGTATTTTTTTCACTAACAAAGCTTGTGATATCATGTTTTAGCTCTGATATATAGTAAAACCAAAGTAATAATTATAATAACTGCTTAATCAACATTAATAATAACTGTAATAATAATTATAACATCTCTCCTGCCACAAACAAATAACATTAGCTTGTCTCCTCCATGAATGTTATGACTGTGTCAATGCTGCAATCAATACAATATATTAACCACACTATAATCAAATTCAAGTTTATAGAGAGAAGAATAATCAATTCGAAATATGTACCAGTTCAGTAAATGAAGCATATGAATCAGATACTGATGAATTTGCAGTTGGCATTTCTACAATAAGCAAGGAAAAAGAAAAAATATGCCACCCGTGGTGTAGTATATTTAACATAAACTTAAATTGAATAAACAGAACATATTCAATCCTTTACTTCCACATAATAGAAACACTGCTAGTACAACTGGTCCTTACCATCTCCTGTCATATAATGAAATTGATAATACAATGCTGTTTCAGTTTTAGAATACTTGTGAAGCCATCGGGCTAGATTCATATTTCCTGGCCCTCTCCCACACCCGGGGCCGCTGACAGGATTTTTGTGTACATAGGTGCATTTTGGTGCCCCCACTATCCTTCCACCACCCCAATCCCAGACAGCGGCTCTGCTGGGAGGATAAGACTCAAAGAAACAAAGAAAAAACATCCATCATATAAGTGTGAACCACAATAAAGTGTAATGTGATTGGAATGTACATATATTAATAATTCTTGATTCCTAAGTGCTAGTGCAATATATAATATGCATAAAACATACATTTCATATAAAAAGTCTAATAAAATTGTGCGCTGATAAACTTGTGCAGATCTACTATAAGCTGTTTGCACCGACTTCAGTGTAACATCAACAAAACAGAGCACAGACACCATCTGCTTACCAAAAAATGTGTCCTCTTAAAATTATGGGGTCATGTGTACTTGTTATCTGCCGGATCTTTGCAGCCACTTCACTCAAAAAGCAACAATGCAGGTATGATGGCTTTCTCCCAAAAGTAGCCTTTCATCACTCCGTCCAGTCCAGTACCAACCACAGGAAACCCCATATGCGAAAAGAATAATGCATGCTTTAGTGCATTAGCAGGACATACTGTGCTGTTTTATTAAAGTAATGTACTTACAGCAAACTTTACTAGGATAAAGGGACAAATTGTTTAATTGGCTTGGTAATGTACTATAGCAAGCTTTATTCTTTGCATGGATGGGGTTTCCTGTGGTTGGTACTGGACTGGACGCAGGGGTAAAAGGCTACATTTGGAAGAAAGCCATCATACCTGCATTGTTGCTTTTTGAGTGAAGTGGCTGCAAATATCCAGCAGATGACAAGCACGCATGACCTCATAATTTTAAGAGGACACATTTTTTGGTAAGAAGATGGTATGTGCTCTTGTGTATTGGTGACGTTACACTGAAATCGGTGCAAACAGCTTGCACAAGTTTATCATGACACAATTTTATTGGACTTTTTGTATGAAATATATTTACTGCACTAGCACTTTGGACGTACATATATTAATTACATTACATACTTACATATATTAATCTCTTTATCTATCACATTGCACTTTAGACACTTTTACATGAGAAGACCAATTGGATCCGCCTGTCTGTTTTTTAGACGGACCCAATTGGACCCTCAATTCTTTTGGAGCAGCGGGTGTAATCTCCAATCCAATCTGATCCACTAAAAACAAAATGAAGGGGATCTGTTCCCCTCCGTGGATTGGATCAGATTGCAGTTGGATGTAAATGGACAGCAACGTCTGTTTACATCTGACCACCCATACAGCAGAGCGGGCTCCATCCCAGCTCAGCTGGGATGAGCTCACAGACCCCCCACTGAGCAAAGCAGAACCCCCCTCCCCGTGTGTCTTCTGTTCTGTCCCCATCTCCTATACTCTATCTCTGTGTAACTTCTCTAACTGCCCCCCCATGTCCTCCTTGCCCTACCTTCCACAGAGGATTGTCACCTGTGTCATTTCAGTTTCTGTGCCTGCTGACACCACCCGCTCTCACTTGGCTCTTCCCCCTGGTCTCCTGGGGTCCCTCTCATCTGAATCACCTCCAGTTCAGCGGGGATTGTCCCTGTGCAGGACTGGAGGTGGGACTCTGTAGCAGGGGATTGATTATAACGAGGGCTGGGGGGGGGGACTAAGAGCCATCGTATCCTGCAACTGACTGAGAGAGGAGGAGGAGGGCCCGGAAGAGCAGATGGAAATGTGTGGAGGCAGCTCTGAAGTCACAGTGCCTGATGCTGTGTTGCCTGTCATTGTGCGCTGCTGTGCAGATCGTGAAAAAATGTGCGAGCAGGGGCAGCGCCAGCATCAGCATTATTTGGGAGAAGCCCAGGCTTTAGCGCCCACCCCCTCTCCTGGCACTCTCAGGTTGCCACCAGGGCTGCCTTATGCTGGCGCTGGCCCTGACCTGGCTGTTTTTACCATCCTAGTCAACTGGCTATCCTTAAGCTGCCCAATTAAATAGGATTGGTCCCAGCACAGAACCCTGGGGAACCCCACTACCCACCCCTGACCATTCTGAGTATTCTCCATTTATCACCACCCTCTGAACACGCCCTTGTAGCCAGTTTTCAATCCATGTACTCACCCTATGGTCCATGCCAACGAACCTTATTTTGTACAGTAAACGTTTATGGGGAACTGTGTCAAATGCTTTTGCAAAATTCAGATACACCCCGTCTACGGGCCTTCCTTTATCTAGATGGCAACTCACCTCCTCATAGAAGGTTAATAGATTGGTATGGCAAGAATGATTCTTCATGAATCCATGCTGATTACTGCTAATGATATTGTTCCTATTACTAAAATCTTGTATATAGTCCCTTATCATCCCCTCCAAGAGTTTACATACTATTGATGTTAGGCTAACTGGTCTGTAATTCCCAGGGATGTTTTTTGGGCCCTTTTTAAATATTGGTGCTACATTGGCTTTTTTCCAATCAGCTGGTACCATTCCAGTCAATAGACTGTCTGTAAAAATTAGGAACAACGGTCTGGCAATCACCTGACTGAGTTCCCTAAGTACCCTCGGATGCAAGCCATCTGGTCCCGGTGATTTATTAATGTTAAGTTTCTCAAGTCTAATTTTAATTCCGTCCTCTGTTAACCATGGAGGTGCTTCCTGTGTTGTGTCGTGAGGATAAACACTGCAGTTTTGGTTACTGAAGCCCCCCGATTCACTCGTGAAGACTGAGGAGAAGAATAAATTCAATACCTTTGCCATCTCCCCATCCTTTGTAACCAGATGTCCTTCCTCATTCTTTATGGGGCCAATATGGTCTGTCCTCCCTTTTTTACTGTTTACATACTTAAAGAATTTCTTGGGATTTTTTTTGCTCTCCTCCGCTATGTGTCTTTCATGTTCTATCTTAGCCGTCCTAATTGCACCCTTACATTTCTTATTGCATTCTTTCTTATTGCATTCCTGTTCAACAGAATTTGATCTAGCAGTCAACTTCTGTTGTATGGGACTCTTGGAAAACCTTTGGCAATCGGCAGCTTGTAGGCATTCTGACAGTGTAGGAGAAAACCAATGTGGTACCAGTATTCAAAAAAGGGCCAAGACAAATCCCCGGAAACTACAGGCCAGTCAGCCTAACATTATGCAAGTGAAGGCGCAAAGAACTGGCGATAACAACAATAACAACAATAATAAGAACGAAGGGATAGGGGACAAACTGAAATGTTTCCAGTCTCACATTACATTAAATGGATAGATAATGTCCACATGTATATGTCCAAAGTGGAGAAATTGAATATCTCATTAACATATATAGGGTACGGTCTCACTGTCATGTGGACATGAGGAGTTCAAGGGTCCAGTTAATAATGATAGGTCCACGAGCAGGGCTGCCTTCATCAAGAAGTGAAACCACATTCCAATCCTAAGGAAAAGCAAAAGAGAGAGGCGCCTCTGGGTGCAGACTAAAAACAAGGTTTATTTCATAAAAAGGTAATGATCATCAAACTCACATGTTGAAGGTCGTCAGTAGGCATAAAATAGTAATCAATACTGAGGAGGACATCATCCATCAAAGGTTCAAGACAGTCAACTGCAACAGTAATCCTTATGGATTTTCATTTACATCTGTCACAGACTGTGCCACCATAGCCTTTCTGGATCTAGAATTGGGTCACGAAGGTTCAGTCATCACCTCCAAAAACTATACCAAGCCTACCGCAGGCAACTCGTACTTACACTACAACAGTTGCCATTTTCCTAAGTGGATCACCAACATCCCAAAGGGACAGTTTTGTCGTCTTCGACAAAACTGCACAAAAGAGTCTGATTACACTGCACTTAGTGTTAATCTTAAAAGGAAGTTTCTGGATAAACAATACCCTGAGTCCTTGGTTGATGAAGCCTACAATCACTATCTTCACGGCAAACCTCCTAGAGATAGTACATCTCCCAAGGACTGTTCTAGCAGATTTGTCACTACCTTCCACCACAAATTTAAACACATGGAAAAAATTATATCCAAACATTGGGATATCTTACAACAGGATCCCCACCTCTCAGCCGTATTACCTTCACATCCCAAAGTCACTTACCGTAGGGCCCCTAACTTAAAGAGCAAAATTGCCCCCAGTAAACTTAAATCCACCGCACCTTCTCCTGCTGTACCCACACTCATACCCCTGGTGGGTATGTATCAGTGCCGCAAGGCCTTGTGCAAAACTTGCCACTTCGTCCATCATGGTCAGAAGTCTTTTGTCACAAAAGGTAAAACCTATATGTTAAAAGACTTTTTCAACTGCTCATCAGACTTTGTAGTCTATGGCCTGAGCTGCCCATGCGGATTGATCTATGTAGGCCGTACCATCAGGGCTCTCAGACAGAGGTTCGGTGAGCACCGAAGGCTAATTGAAGGTGGCACCGATCCACATAGTGTCCCTAGACACTTTGCGGCGGCCCACCAGAGCTCGACAGTGGGACTCAGGGTATGGGTAATCGAACAAATTCCCAGATCCCTATCTCCCGCTGAAAGATTCAAGAAGCTCTGCTCCCAGGAAACTTTTTGGATATATACCTTAGATGCCCTATCGCCAGGAGGAATTAACGAAAGTATAGAGATTTCTACCATCCTTTAATATCTTTTATACACACATTTTAGTTTTCTGCTTTTTTACAAGATTATTAGCTGTCTAGGTTCTGTGTGAATAATTTTGAATCTTATTCTGCATCTGCGTGCGCCGTGTGCGTGCGCTTTTTTGCGTGCGCATACGTGCACACACATATGCTACAATAATTTTAAATAAGAACTTGTATCAATTACCACTAATTTAGTGATAATTAGAATTTTTACCTCTTTTTAATTAATTGTCTATTAACTGTGTGTTTTTTTTACATAAGGTCTGATTTGTGTGTGATGGAGAGATACATGCCCACTCTTTTCTCTCCGCCTTTCCCTCCCCCTTCCCCCCCCCCTCACCCGTCCTTCCAGTTTTATCAGACATTTTCCTTATTATGGTCATGTGTGCCTGTATGTATTCATGTGCATGTGTATGTATATGTATATATATGCGTATATATGTGTATATGTGGATTTTTTGCTTTTTCTTGTTCCCCTCCCCCCTTTCCTTCCAGTTCTATTTTTCATATGGGACTGTATATGTTCATGTATACGTATATGTATAGATATACGTATATGCTTTTCCCTCCTATTCCCTCCCCCCATAGACTCATCATATTCATATTCATGTAAATATCATTAATTAACCTATTTTAATTTTCATTATTTTTCATTCATTTTTTTATTATCATTTTATTTATTTTTTATTTTTTTATTTTTTTTTTTTTTTTTTTTTTATTATTATTTTTTACTTTTATTTTATTTTTATTATTATTTTTATTTTTTATATTTTATTTTTTTTTTTTTTTATTTTTTTTTTTTATTTTTTTTTTTTTTTTTATTACCATTCTCATCTTATTTTTCAATATATATCTTCTCCATTCTAATTCAACTTTCTTTTACATCATTTCCTCCCCATCATTGTCATGCTTTTACACTTAACTGCTGACACTTACACTTTACACTTCACTGCTGACACTTCTTGATCGTTCCTCTGGTTACTTCCTGTAGTCCCGGTCCCGCCCCTTCCCCTCCTCACCCACACCAATCACCACAATTTCTGGTTGTCTTAAGCTGCCCTATCCCATCCATCTTTAGCCTGATGAAGGGGCGCGGCTGTCACGTCATCACAGCCCGTACGCCCGGCAACGCGTCGCTCGACTCATGACGTCATCACTCCTCGCCGGATGTTTACAGCCTTCCATGCTCTCCACCTAGTACTGTGACTTGTCACCGCTGCGGCCGGCCTCACATCTCAGCGGTACCTCTCCTCACACACAGGCAGAGCCCCCTGCTAGGAGTTGTTTTTGACTGTCTTGAACCTTTGATGGATGATGTCCTCCTCAGTATTGATTACTATTTTATGCCTACTGACGACCTTCAACATGTGAGTTTGATGATCATTACCTTTTTATGAAATAAACCTTGTTTTTAGTCTGCACCCAGAGGCGCCTCTCTCTTTTGCTTTCCCAGTCAGCCTAACATCAATAGTAGGTAAATTATTGGAGGGGATGATAAGGGACTATATCCAAAAATGTACTGATGAAAAAAGTATCATTAGTAATAATCAGCATGGGTTTACGATAGGTCATTCTTTCCAGACCAATCTGCTAACATTCTACAAGGAAGTGAGCTGCCATCTAGACAGGGGGAAGCCTGTGGATTTAGTGTATCTGGATTTTGCAAAAGAATTTGACAAAGTTCCCCATGAACGCTAAATTTAGAAGCTGAGGTCTGCAGGCATGGACCATAAAGGTTTGTTCTTGGGTAAAACACTGGTTACAGGGGCGTGTCCAAAGGGTAGTGCTAAATAATGTGTACTCAGACTGGTCAGGAGTGGTAAGTGGGATACCCAAGGTTCTGTCTTGGAATCAATTCTATTCAATTTATTCATATATGATATAGAGGATGGGATAAATAGCTCAATCTCGGTTTTTGCAGACGACACAATAATAAGCAGCGCAATAACTTCACATTAGGATATAGAAATTTTACAGAAAGACAAAATAATGGAGTGGGCAACTACATGGCAAATGAGGTTTAATGTGGATAAATGTAAAGTAATGTACATGGGGACAAAAAACATAAATGCAAACTACTCACTAGGGGGGAGAATCGCTGGGGGGATCGAGAATGGAGAAAGACCTGGGGGTTCCTAGTAGATAACTGACTGAGCAATAGCATACATCTCAAGCTGCAGCTACCAAAGCCGGAAGAATTTTAGCATGCATTAAAAAGGGGATATACTCCAGGGATAAAACGATAATCCTTACACTTATATAAAGCTCTGGTTCGGCCACATCTGGAGTACTCCGTCCAGTTCTGATCACCAGTCCTCAGAAGGGATGTGCTTGAACTGGAGAGAGTCCAAAGAAGGGCAACAAAATTAATAAGGGGCCTGGATGACCTCAATTACAAGAAACGACTACAAGCACTAAATTTATTTTCTCTGGAGGAGCGATGCTTGAGAGGGGACATTATAGCGATTTAAAAATATCTCAATGGTGATCCCAGCATAGGAAAAAACTATTCAGTCTCAGGGAGTGTAAGAGGACACGGGGCCACACAATGAGATTGGAGGAGAAGCAGTTTAATCTTAAACTGTGCAGGGGGTTTTTCACTGTCGGGGCAATAAGGATGTGTAACTCTCTTCCACAATTGGTGGTGGCAGCGGGGAGTATGGATATTTTAAGAGACTCTTGGATGTGCATCTTAACCCCTTCAGATCCGTGCTATAGTCGAATGACTGCTACTTTGCTGAGAGGCCATCAATATACGTCCTCCCCTTTACACGCTCCCCGTGCACCCCTGCAGAGAGCGCACGGCGCACGCTGTGATCATTGAGTCAATGAGACTCGGGTAATCACAGATCAGAGTAAGGTGATGATCCCGGCCCCTTACCACGTGATCAGCTGTCAGCCAATGACAGCTGATCACGTGATGTAAGCAGAAGATTGGTAATCCAATCTTCTGCTTACAAAAGCCGATCACCAGCTTCTGCGCAAGGGACATCGGTCCCGAAGAGGAAGATGCACAGCCATCTCATCTGTGCCTACTAGTGCCGCCTGCCAGTGCCCACTTTGCCACGAATCAGTGCCCACCAGTGTATAACAGTGCCAGCAATCAGTGCCACCTATCAATGCCCAGGAGTGCCACCTAGCATTGCCCACCAGTGGTACCAATCACTGCCTCATCAGTGCCACCTATCAGTGCTGCCTATCAGTGTCACCTACCAGTTCCAAACAATGCCCATCACTGCCACTTATCAGTGCCCATCAGTGCCAGCTATCAGTGCCACCTATCAGTGCCACCTATCAATGCCCTTCAGTGCCACCCATCAATGCCACCCATCATTGCCACCTCTCAGTGCCACCTCTCAGTGCCCACCAATGCCACCTATCACTGCCGCCTTATCAGTGCCCATAAATGCAGCCTATTGGTGCCCATCAGTGTAGCCTATGAGTGCCCATCAGTGCATCCTCATCAGCGTACATCAATGAAGGAGAAAAATTACCAGTTTGCAAAATTTAATAAAATATAAAACGGTTTTGTATTTTTTTTTTTTAAATTGGGTACAGTGTTGTATGACCGCGCAATTGTCGTTCAAAGAGTGACAGCGCTAAAAGCTGAAAATTGGTCTGTGCAGGAGGGGGGTTTAGGTGCCCAGTAAGCAAGTGGTTAAGGAACACAACATACAGGGATATGGGAAACAATTAAAGACACTGGCACACGTACACCTACACAGGTTGAACTGGATGGACTATTGTCTTTATTCAACCTTATCTACTATGTACTATGCACAGTGGGGAAGATTCCTCCTTCCACCTGACATATGTGGATGGGGAAATCTATTCATTTTTTTTTTTTATCAGCTCACTGATAAATGACCACAACAAACAGGCATCTACAAAGTAATACTGACTATGTAACTGGGCTGAACCATCTATGGACAGCCTTGGTTTGATGCTAACAAGACCTGAGGCCAAAGCCAAACAAGGTACACTGAAACAAACGGCTGCAAGAAATAACTCTGCCCACTCCTCATTAGTACACAGACAACTAAAAAAATAAGGCAAAATGTCACCTGACTATGGTGGAAATTTGACTCTAAGCATATAGACCAAGTCAACAAAATTATTTGTGAGTGGCTTTGTGTCATCCCTAAAAGCCTTGGCACCCTAGGCCACAGTCACAGCCTGTTTGGGCCAAGCATAAACCTGACACCAATATTCTTACAACAGTCTGGAGATTTGTTTGATATAGTTTAACATGGTGTAAATGCCCATTTGTGGTCTAGCACAACACAGTTTGGAGGCAGCCTGCCCTGGAACAAATGGGACGGTTTACCAATGCTGAGAAAGATATAGCAAAATGTTATTAGTTTAAGAACATTTTAGTTAGAATAAATGTTGCAGACAAGAAGAAAATGTTATTGCAGTATTCAAAGAGAGTTTTTAAAAAAATTACTGCTAAAAAGAAATCAGTGGGCATTCACGTTGGATTGGCACCTGATTTTCACGATACATATATTTGTAAATATATTCTGCAGTATATATTATTAAAAATGGTCATTTATAGCAACAGAATAGCAATTATTTTTCAGTTTTCTGACTATGATAAATTATATATTTTGAGATTAACCCTTTCATGCCTAGGCCTATTTCTGACATTTGTTGCTTACAAATTAAAATCCGTATTTTTTGCAAGAAAATGACTTAGAACCTCCAAACATTATATATATATACATATATATATATATATATATATATATATATATATATATATATATATATATATATATATAATAAAATAGTGATCATTGCAATATTTTATGTCACACGGTATTTGCGCAGCGGTCTTTCAAATGTAATTTTTGGGGAAAAAAAGACACTTTCATAGATTTAAAAAAACTAAACAGTAAAGTTAGTCCAATTTTTTTGTATAATGTGAAAGATGATGTTACACTGAGTAAATACATACCTAACATGTCATCCTTTGAAATTGCGCACACTTGTTGAATGGCGACAAACTACAGTACCTAAAAATCTCCATAGGCGACGCTTTAAAAAAATGTAACCCTAACCTGGTTAGAGTTACAGAGGAGGTCTTTTGCTACTATTATTGCTCTTGCTCTAACTACCGTGGCAATACCTCACATGTGTGATTTTAACACCGTTTACATGTGCGGGAGCAACTTACGCATGCGGTTTCTTTGCTGCATTAGCACACGGGGACGGGGACGGGAACTCTTTAAAAAATTTATTTCTTTTTTTTTTACATTGTTACTTTAAAAAAAAAATGATCACTTTTATTGCTGTCACAAGGAATGTAAACATCCCTTGTGACAGTAATAGGTGGTGACAGGTACTCATAGGTGGTGACAGGTACATCTAAAAGACCCCAAATCGTTGCTTTGCACTTCAAAGTATTTTTCTAAAATCTGCACCATTGGCAGCCGAGTAAACCGGAAGTGACGTCGCTTCCGTGTTTTTACATAGGAGACTGGAACAAAGCCATTTCTGGATTTGTTCC
Organism: Lithobates clamitans; assembly: GCA_037952925.1. NCBI lineage: Eukaryota > Metazoa > Chordata > Amphibia > Anura > Ranidae > Lithobates > Lithobates clamitans. The sequence goes on along the minus strand of JBBGZY010000181.1, from coordinate 2,766,343 downwards.
AGTCTCAACCTAGCCAGTGTAAGCGCCATATCGTGGATCGGGTCTCCCGGTGGGACTGGAGGCCCGGGAAAAGAGGCAGAAGGTGGCGGGAGGGGGGGGCATCCCCTCCCGCATCTTTAGGATAACAGCCAAGCGGCTTTTAGCCGCATCGGTTCTTATCCCTAAAGAGCCGCCCACTCTAAAAACCGGTACCGGGGTAATGCCTGCAGGTGCAGGCATTACCCCGGTTTAACCCCTTCAAGACGAGGCCGCATATTTGCATACGGTCGGAGCTAAGGGGTTGAGAAATACTGAAACTGTTTACTGTGGGTGTCTGCACACCATTTGTGGGTGTCTGCACACCTGTTTTTTAAAATTTCCGCATCACTTTATTATATAATTACATTACATGCTCAGTGCACACATGTTATATATGGGGGGAGTCTGGGGAGCTGCATCCTTTGGCTTCTAAAACCTCCTGGAGGCTATAGTACTATTATTTCTGTGCCACAACTATCAACTCCTGTTTCTGTTCCTTTCTGGGTGCCCTTGCCAAACCTACAAATTTCATACTTTTCCTTCTCCCCAATATTCCATAATGGCCCCAGCAAGTGTGCAGCCCCCCCCCCCCTTCCAAGTGCAAAGATGAGTGGAGCTTGCATGTTGCAAGCCCTACAATTAACTTTTGAGTTACTAAAAACCGAATGGGATGAGGTGATGGTTGTGATGGTAGAGGAGGGGGGTGTTTCAATGTGGATTAGACTATTGTAATTTAGCTATGAGCACAGGGAGAATTCTATTAAAACAATGACAGCCAAACTTTGTTTTTTCATCTAGGGAAATAGCTTATAACTCATCAAATGTGTACATTTTACCTTAAACTTAGGCGCTAAAATTTAGGCACTAAAGTTTTTGTACCCATATGATTTTAAAAGTTTACATACAGAAAAAAAATCAGTAAAAAAGGTATGAAAGAATGAATAAAAACTACATTGGGTGGTTAATCTTTTATTTTAACAAACCAAAAGTCCTCAGGTGAGCAGTGCATAATTCCAGGCTGCCACACTGATTCTTCTTGTCCATAGGGTGAAATCTTCTTCCACAGAAAGCCGATGCCACAGATGTCACTTCCACACTGACACAATCCCATGTTTTATGCCAAGAATTTACACACATTTTCCGCACTGGTAGTCCATTCAAGCACCCTACCTAGTCAGGTTAAATTTAGTTTTTGGCTTTGCTGTACTCAGTGGAGCAGCAATCCATTTTCTAGGTGTGGTCAGCTTTCCTTAAGCTTGGTGGTTGAGTGCTCATGCCTGCCCCTAGAAGAAGCTTCCAGAAATAGGGTAGGAGGGTCAGCCATTGAGTTATGAATATTTATCTGACCTCAGCCAATCGTTGGGAGGGGGTTTCAAGAAGGTGGCTGAGTGGAGATAAATGTTTGGGAGAATTGTTCAGCAGAGTCCTTCTCCTTGCTGCTACTCCTGGGAGGCAGCATGGGAAACTGAAGAGCTGTTGCTAGGCCTCAGCATGAGCTTGGCTGGGGACCTAGAACAACTTGGAGGCACTACCCTAGGGAGCTGGGCAGGAGAAGGACCCATTTATCACTGAAAAATGTTGCATGGAAGCTGGCGACGGTTGTCCTTGGTTCTTTGCCTAGGACTCCAGGTGTGCATATGCTTTGGGGGTTGAATGCCAGAGGTTGATGCAACGATCGGTACTGCTTCTACAGCGTCTCAGAATAGCTGGCTATCCCCTCTACATTCAGCAAAGGCTGCTGCTAAAGGATTTGTGCTTGAGAATCTGTCCTCCTCTACTTGCTGGCATTCTTGGAGTGTCCTGCACCCTCATCTCTCTTTCATGTTCAATAACTGCAAAAAATCTACACAAAGACATCCCCTAGACTGAGCCTGGGTTTGTTTTTTGTGCTTGGAACAGGTGTCTGGGCTTGGCAGCCTCTGAACAGGTAAGAGAGACCTGAGTCATTCTCAGTGGACTCTTTGAGGTAAATGCTACACAATCAACTAGAAACAGTTTTCTCTATTCCAGAAACAGTTTTCTCTATTCTTAGAAAGTAGTTACTCCTAATATAATAATTATTTAAATATACATACTTCTATTAACAAGCATGTTATATCAAGAAACACATTTCACTGTAGATTGCTAGCATAAGTCCATATAGTTTATGGAGTTTAGGCATGGTTGCATCACTTGTATTGCTTCATTCACAGAGATCTCCTATTTGAATGTGACAGAAACATCTCTCACAAGTTGGCTTCACACGAAAGAGGGCCGCATAGCATAAGGAGAACACCCAACGTTTGTGGGAAACCAGCAAATAAAGTCACCAGAAGCATTGGGGTTATTGCTTCTTAAAAGGACTCAACCAAACTGCAAGGTACACTTATTATGTAGTGCCTTCATGTCTTTAAAAACCCTGTTGGGTAAAGTAAAAAAATATTATTACCTTCCACCCATGGTGACACCACAGTGACATCACAGTCCTTTTAACTAGATCCCGAGTACACTGAGGACCTCTTATTTATGATTCATGAGGAAACAAACACTCTAGCACAGTTCCAGAAGGACCGTGACGTCAAACTAATTTGTGTGGAAGTCAGGTGTAAGGTAGGTATGTTTTTTATGTTTTCTCCATAGATATTTTACCATAGAAGGGGTGGAATGTGCCAATATTTAATAAGCAGACTTTTCATTTGGGTGCAAGGTCCAATTTGGATGCAAATTCTGTTTACCAATACATTGCAGATTACCTTAGTCTGGATTCACCATGACCTTTACATTTTGGAAGGCTGACTCCCCTTCTCCATTAGTACAAATTAAAGACCATTATAGAGGGTGTATCTGTTTTGGCACCACAGCTAAATGTTTTCATTTTAATCACCAATCCAGTCTTTTATAAGTACAGATCCAGATGTCTGTTTTTTAGGCTAGGTTCACACTGCTGCGAATTCTATTGCGAATTTGAGCCGTTGCGATCGCTCAAATTCGCAAGTCATTTAAATTACATAGATTAACATTAGTGCCGTTCACATCGACGCGTTGCGAATATAACCTGCGTGAAAAAAAGGTCCTGTGCGAGTTTACTGCGTTGCGTTGCGAATTTAGTCTCCATAGACATCAATGTAAATCGTTCTTGAATCGCATTGATGGTTCACATATGTGCGAATTCCACCACACTACTCTCCACAAAAACCAGGAAGTACACAGGAAGTTAAGACCCTTTTTTTTTTTACATTATGATTCCATTGGCTAGACTATCAATCGCAGCTATATCTAACTCCTGAAATTCGCGGTAAAATCGCGGTAAATTCGCGGTAAAATCGCGGTAAATTCGCGGTAAAATCGCGGTAAATTCGCACTGCAGCAGTGTGAACCTAGCCTTAAGCTATTACATTTTATTTAGAAAACTCAAACAATCTGTTGTTTACATTCACAATTTAGTCAATTATGTTCATGTAACTATAATGGTGAAATAATCACAGCATCCTTAGATAATACGAAGCCTCTGCACTTGAACTTTTACAAGAGGTTATATATAAACACTTATTTGCAGAATCTGGTTACATGAAAATGTCTTCAACTAAGAGCAGGGTCATTTTAATAGATTGCGTACTTGTTCATATAAAAAAATAAAATAAATGGCAAAAAAGATGCTGCAGAGGGAAAAAAGTGAAAGTTAATCTGTGAGGATGTCTTAATAGTTTTAACACTCTCAAGACCTATAGTTTGTAAACCTGTATATAGCTATATAAAAATATATTTATCATTTTGAAAAAAAAAACAGTACCATGGAAAGTATTTAAAGAGGCCATCCATTCTGAATAGAAATTACACATCTGCATTTGAGCCCTCTGCAAAGTTCTACAGAGATCTATCCTCGCTTCTCAAAAAGCATCTAAACAGGAGCAAATTGAGGGTTCCACTAAAGGCTCCAATGTATAAATATTAAGTGGATCTTTTCACACAGTGCTTTAAAAGGTACAACAAAAAAGATACTAAATCAGTAACCCCTCAATGACCATTGGGAAAGGTAGAACATTTCCTTACTGGAATTATTTGTTTATAAAAACAGCATTGGACAGTACATAATAAAGTTAGCAGGATGCAGCATTTTTTCTAGCCAACGTCTTTCTGTAAATGAACAACTTATGGTAAAACCCAACATGCCAACTAAGAACCCTCCAGCTCACTTCTAGGAAATGCTTGAGTTGGTAAGTTGACAATCCCAGACCTGGAAGTAATCCTTATTGAAATCTAAAATGACATTTTTAAAACATGAGATAATTTATCAGGAAAATGTATTAATCCTAAAATCCAGAGACTTGTTCTTTAGATCCTAGTATGTGGCACTTGAAGGCTTACACTCTTCTGCTCTACCTTCTGCATGTAACAACTTAGATAAATGATTACTATGCAACTACTTTTTTTTAACCATATACTGTATAAATAAAAAAGAATATCACTACAGTTTTCAAGTTGTCTTTTGTTTTCTAATTCTGCTGTTTCTTCAGCAGCACGTAAAAACAATGAGTGATCCTTCATAAAATATCTGCAACAGAAACTCATTAGTAAGTTTTATCTACAAACATCTTTATTTCCTTGCGAGACATGACTTACAGTATGAGCAGGCTAGAGGTGGTGCATAGATTATGCAGGTACACGGGCGCCTGACACAGTTAAAAATGGCTCGAGGGAATTAGGATCCAAGGTAGAAACAATTCATTTTAAATTATTCCAGCCTGATCTTTAATGGCATTCCAAAAATCAATACTATTGGTTAGCATAGAGATCATTTATGTGCCAGTTGGCTATATATTTCAAGAATATCACTGCAATTTAACTATAGCCCATCATTAAAAAAATAAAAACATAGCACAAAGAGGATGTGTAATACTTTTAAATGCCAGCGCATGCCAGCTTACCTGCTATACCTACGTATTGGCCCAATTTATTTATTTTTTGCTGTGACCATAAAGGTCAAAAGAAGGGTTTAGAATGTAGCAGTGGGCATCAAGTGTTCAACATTATCAGGTCAAATCTAGCAGATTAAGCCACCAGTGTTCTGGTTGCTCTGATGCTTTTGTGAGCATCTGCAGCTGCTAATTCTATCATGAGGTAAGTTTTTTTTTGGTTTATTTTGGCCCATCTCTTATAACCTTTTGGGTTATAATAATTTTATAGGCCTGCTACAAATAAGTAGTTATTTGCATGCACAGCACTGATGAAGGCCAATAAGCCTGAAACATGTGTATGCAGTTTTGCAATAGAACTATACTATACTATACTAGAATAGTACTTTATACAGTAGAGTTCTATACTGTACTATACACCAGCAGTTCTGGGTGTACAGTTCGCCATAGGGACATAAAAGAATGATGTTCAAGGCTCTACCCATTATCCTGAAATAAGGAATAATCCTCTTTTTTGGCATCTGGTGTGCTCTGTGATTAGCTGTGTCCTTTGGACACAGCTAATCACAGATCGAGGTAAAGGGCCAATCACAGTGGCCCTTTACCATGTGATCAGCTGTGTCCAATCACAGCTGATGCCAAGTAAACAAATGGCAGTTATTGGCATTTCCTTTCCTCAGTGCTGTCACTGTGTAAAGAAAGGAAAGCCGATAACTGGCAATCCTGTGACAGCGCACATTTACACTGATAATCAGGGCACTGATTACCCCCTTTGTGCTTTACAGACCGTGGTTCTTTACATACAACCAAACCAACATGCACCCCTTTGAATAGCTTCAGACCAGACTCAGAACAGTTAATGTAACTTTACTGAAGAGTCATCAACATTACAGTCCAATATGAATAAGTCCCATTCCTAACTACAGTTGTATGGCTGCCCAGGCATACCTCCATGAGATGGTAGACCATACTGGTACCCTTCATGGTTTGGATGTCATTTGGAAACCCTGGTGCTTTCAGTGCACTGTGGGGCACAGCAGTCCTACAGTATGTCTGTTCAGAGTCACTGTCTTCTTCCCCTGCAGCAGCTCATTCTGTGCGCAGAGCCTTTCCTCCTTATATTTACAGCACAGGGGAAAGGGCAGCACTCAAAAAGCCTGGCAGAGACAGGTTTAACCCTTTATCAGCCTGGGCAGATAGATCCTCTTATGTTTGTTCTAAAGCATTATTAAAGGAAAAGTGCTATCACTATCTGCAACTGTCAAGAACACACTTTGAATATATATGTATGTGCCAACTGGTACCTTCTGCTAACAATCATAGACTAATCATTGTAATTATTATTTCCTTTTTTTATGATCTATGAAAACCAGATTCCACATAGAGCCATATCTGTAAAGTCATGTTTCTGACATTGGGAATTGCTTAGGAAAAGGGCTGCAAAAATGAAACAGGCCTCTTGATTGAGATCTACACTCTTCCTGTCAGTACTAATTACCTTTTCCTTGCAGTGATTTAAATGTACTGCTGTGCTCACACACTCACATTGAAGCTTTATAATGTTATGTCCCTTTCTAAAAAAGAACACCAGAAAAGAGTGTATTTATGCTATATTATTATTATTATTAATATTATTATTATACAGGATTGATATAGCGCGACAGTTTACACAGCGCTTTACAACTTGAGGGTAGATAGTACAAATACAATACACTTTATTACAGTAGGAATCAGAGGGCCCAGCTCGTTAGAGCTAACAATCTAAAAAAAAACCTCAACAGCATTTGCTCTACTCCTTTTTAAAAAAAAATGTTTTGACTTTTCATCATGAAGCATCATTCAATTAATGATAGATTTCAAGTGTACATTAAGAGTAGGTTATTGAAGCATGAGAGTTACAGGGTATCTACCAATTACTATTCACGAACTTGGGTGATTCATTAAAATTAGATAAAAGAAATGGAGCACCAAATTACACCAGATCAAAATCTTTTTTCATTTTTCTACTGTATAACAGGCAGCAACTTCACTTTTTCAATATTTTTTTTCACCAGTTTTAATAAAACATCTTCATAAAAGTATATAGGAGTAGGAAGAGAAAAGGTAGATTATTGGTTCTTTGATAGAGATGGGGCCAAACACCTCCCTGTTCAGTTCGCAGCAGAACTCCCACACAGGGGAAAAATCCTGACCCTATTCTATGGGAGCTGAACAGGAAAAAATCTAAAGTGCCCATTTTGAAGGCTTATATGCAAGTAATTGGCCATAAAAGGGGTATGGGGGTCTGGGTACTGCCCTGGGGGACATGTATCAATGCAAAAAAATTCTTAAAAACAATAATTTTTTCAGGAACAGTGATTTTAATGATGCTTAAAGTGCAACAATAAAAATGAAAAAATCCTATAAACATAGTGCCTGAGGGGTCCCCTTAGTTTTCCTGTAAAGTGTCACATCTGTAGCATGTACAGAACATGCTGCAGCAAAAACTATATTTCTAAAGAATAAAAACATGTCAAATCCCATTTAAAATGACTTGTGGTTGCAATTTCCAGCACCCGGCTATTGAAAAAAAATAAAGAAAAAAACTGTGTGGGGTCCCCCCAGTCCATACTATGCCCTTCGGGTCTGGTATGGATTTTATGGGGAACCCCAAGCCAAATTTTTTTTAAATAACAGCGTGCCCCCCCCAAAATCCATACCAGACCCTTATCCAGGGCATGCAGCCTGGCAGGTCAGGAAAGTGGGGGACGAGTGAGCGCTTCCCCCCCTCCTGAACCATACCAGGCCACATTCCCTCAACATGGGGGAGTGGGTACTTTGGGGGGGGTACTTTATCCCCATGTTGATGGGGACAAAGGCCTCATCCCCACAGCCGTAGTCAGTGGTTGTGGGGGTCTGCGGGCAGGAGGCTTATTGGAATCTGGAGGCCCCCTTATCCCCCCATGTGAATGAGTATCGGGTACATAGTACCCCTACCAATTTACCAAAAAAGTGTCAAAAAAAAAAACACACACACACACAGTTTTCGATAATTCCTTTATTAAAAAATAAAATCATGCCGCCCACTGCACCCGGAAAATAAAAAAAACAATAACGCTCCCGTCGAGATGAAGGCTGGCTGCCTACTGCAGGCTCCACTGTTTGAAAGTTCTTAAATAGGTAAGGGGCGGGGCCACATAGCTACGTCACCTAATGGCACCACCTTTTCTGATGTCATGGACTGGTGCATGCTGGGTCGGCAACATTTATTACTTTTTGACTCTTTTTTGATGAATGGGTAGGGGTACTCATTCACATAGGGGACTGCAGGTCCTGGGGGCCCCCTTGTTAAAGGGGGCTTCCAGGTTTTGATAAGCCCCCCGCAGACCCCCACAACCACTGGCCACAAGTTGTGGGGATGAAGCCCTTATCCCCATCAACATGGGGACAAGTTGCTTTGGGGTAGGGGTGGAAGAGCCCCCCTGCCCCAACCCACTCATGTTGAGGGCATGTGGCCTGGTATGGTTCAGGAGGGGGGGCTCGCTCAACCACCCCTTTCCTGACCTGCAAGGCTGCATGCCCGGATAATGGTCTGGGACTTATGTGAATATACAGTTTTTTATTTCTGAAAAATAGTTTTATGTATATATTTTTCTAATTTTACTTCACCAACTTAGACTATTGTGTTCTGATCCATCACATATAATTCAGATAAAAAAACACTGAACTAAAGGCTGGAATGTAACAAAATAGGTAAAAAGCCAAGGGGGGTGAATACTTTTGCAAGGTACTGTATGTACCTGTATGTGTTTGTGGAGATCACAGATAAAAAAAAGTAAGAAACCTAGATTCTTAATCATACTGGTATCTCAAGCCTTTAATAGAAAATCATGGGGAGTATTTTACGGGCAATCATTCAAAGCATATTGTTTAATTAAAAAAAGGAAAACTTACAATTTGCATTTGCTTTGCTCAAGCAAGCTTATAGCTTTATCTAGCCAGGCAAAAAGCACAATTTTATTTCTTTTTGCCGATTCAGTAGATATTCCATTACCTAACTAGACTTAACCTCTACAGTTCCTCTGTCTCATTCAAGAGGCATTGTGCAATTTTATACTACCATGTGAAGATCACTACAGAAGGTTCTGTTACCCATGGGGCTTAGTACAGATTGGCTGAGTGGCCGCAATGTGTTGGTAAAAAATAGCTACGTGTTGCAGTTACATTTGGTAAAGCTCAAAATTACCATCCACATGGGACTCTGGCGCTCAAGCCGGCTTCTTTTTTAAAGGGAAGAAAATGTTTGTATTTGTCTTTTCTGCCATTAAACTCACAGTGAAGACAATGAAAGTTGTCTTGCTCCTCAGAGATTAATTCCATACCACACATTCAGTGACAAATAAAGGATTTTTTAGTGGGGTTGCAAAAAGAGCCATTAAAATACTAGATGGCATTCTTACATACTGTATACCTCTAAACCTATTTGTTTTTCTTTTTTTCTAGTCACTTTCCCGGCTTTAAGTTTATTAAAAAACATTTTTTTTAAAGTATTTTGTATTCTTTAATATGATAACATGTATTAAAGCAGAGATATGTACATTCAAGTATCATGTATTAATCTATGTTCACATAACAAATCTATGTTCATATAACATGTCATACAGTAGTAGATTAAAGCAGAATATAGTGGGGTGCTACAGTCAGTGCACATGTCACCTGCTAAATCACACAGGTAAGTGTTCAAATAGCACACCTATGTTTGGATCCAATCAGATACTTATTGATTCAATCTCACCACAGCAAGTTCCATCACCAAACTTCCAGGACCCCTGGTCCTGGTACAAGTATAAAATAAAAATAATCTGAATAGCAGAACATGCACATACAAGTTTGGATTGTTTATTCACCCCTTCACCCCATTTCCAGCATAACTGGACACTAAAAAGTCATATGAATTGCAAGGGCATGGATTATTTTCATTACGCTGTCTATAAGTGTACCTACACACAGGGTTTCCTTTTTTCATCAATGTTTCAAGGATGCATATACAGTGCTTTGAAAAAGTATTCGTATCCCTTGAAATTTTCCACATTTTGTCATGTTACAACCAAAAATTTAAATGTATTTTATTGGGATTTTATGTGATAAACCAACACAAAGTGGCACATAATTTTGAAGTGGAAGGGAAATGCTAAATGGTTTTCAACATTTTTCTCAATTAAATATGTGAAAAGTGTGGCGTGCATTTGTATTCAGCCCCCCTGAGTCAATACTTTCTACTCTTTAGATGTGCAAAGCTGGTAGAGACATCCCCAAAAACATTTGCAGCTGTAGTTGCAGTGAAAGATGCATCTTGCGCTGCAACTACAGCTGCAAATCTTTTTGGAGATGTCTCTACCAGCTTTGCACATCTAGAGAGTATCATTTTTGCCCACTCTTCTGTGCAAAATAGCTCAAGCTCTGTCAGATTGGATGGAGAGTGTCTGTGAACAGCAATTTTAAAGACTTGCCATAGATTCCCCATTGGATTTAGGTCTGGACTTTGGTCCATTCTAACACATGAATATGCTCTAAACCATTCCACTGTAGCTCTGGCTGTATGTTTAGGGTCATTGTCCTGCTGGAAGGTGAACCTCAACCCCAGTCTCAAGTCTTTTGCATACTCTAACTTGTTTTCTTCTAAGATTCTCTGTATTTGGCTCCAACCATCTTCCAATCAACTCTGACCAGCTTGCTTGTCCCTGCTTAAGAAAAGCATCCCCACAACATGATGCTGCCACCACCAAGTTTCTCAGTGGGGATAGTGTTGTCAGGGTGATGTGCAGTATTCATTTTCCACCACACATATCGTTTTACTTTTAGGGCAAAAAGTTAAATTTTGGTCTCATCTGACCAGAGCACCTTCTTCCACATGTTTGCTGTGTCCCGCAAATGGCTTCTTGCAAACAGGACTTCTTATGGCTTTCTTTCAACAATGGCTTTCTTCTTGCCACTCTTCCATAAAGGCCAGATTTGTGGAGTGCACGACTAATCGTTGTCCTGTGGACAGATTCTCCCACCTGAGCTGTGGATCTCTGCAGCTCCTCCAGAGTTACCATGGGCCTCTTGGCTGCTTCTCTGATTAATGCTCTCCATGCCTGTCAGTTTAGGTGGACAGCTATGTCTTGGTAGGTTTGCAGTTGTGTCATACCCTTTACATTTTCAGGTTATGGATTGAACAGTGCTCCGCGAGATGTTCAAAGCTTGGGATATTTTATTATAACCTAACCCTACTTTAAACTTCTCCACAACTTTATCCCTGACCTGTCTGGTGTGTTCCTTGGCTTTCATGATGCAGTTTGTTCACTAAGGTTCTCTAACAAACCTTTGTGAGCTTCACAGAACAGCTGTATTTATACTGAGATTAAGTTACTCTACTCTATTTACTAATTAGTTGACTTCTGAAGACATTTGGTTCCACTAGATTTTAGTTAGGGGTATCAGAGTAAAGGGGGCTGAATACAAATGTACGCCACACTTTTTTCACATTTTTATTTGTAAAAAATTTGGAAAACCATTTATCATTTCCTTCCACTTCCACTTCACAATTATGTGCATAATTATGTATAATTATATATTTACATTTTTGGTTGTAACATGACAAAATGTGGAAAATTTCAAGGGTATGAATACCTTTTCAAGGCACTGTATATATTATGGGTAGTAAACAATGGAAAACAAACATTTTAGAGCAGTATGTTCTTTTGCTTGCTTTTAACTGGCCCTTGGGACACTATTCTGCACATTGACACCAATGACAGGGCATACAGTAACTCCTCCCACTGACACAAGGCAATGATTCCACCACTGAGGCCATTGATGGGGTACTATTTCTCCCACTGACACCAACGATGGGGCATTATTTCTCTCACTCAAGCTAATGATGGGACACCTTTCCTCCCCCTGGGATGATCATGCTGACAAGCTTGTTTCAAAGTACAAAACTCTTTATTCTTGTATGATCACACAGAAAAGCATGACCCAGGGACCCAGTCCTCAGTCATCACATGTGCTGGCAACATATTTAATGCATTTTGTACTCACACTAGCTGCAGTCTGGTCCTATTAAAGTATAAAGAACAATCCACAGTCACCTCCAGTCAGAATACCAGCTAATTATGAAAACCATGTGTATTACAGCTTGGAATCACTTTTGCCATATGTAAAAAAGAAGAGGTGCTATGTGCATGTTGGCAATTATGCACAATGGTCAGATTGTGATTTGTAACATGGCCACCTAGGTTGGGGTCTAGGATGGTTATGTTCTTTGTATTTCCCAATGCTCTTTAGCCCTTTGGCAGTAAAACAATTACAAATTCTTTTGTAAACGTATTATTTAAAAAAAACATGAACTAATCTCACTACAGAAAATGTATTTGTTCTGAGTAACTACATTGTGGAAATCATTTGCGTGCATTGCTGATTAAGCCTGAATGATTTAAAACTGTCAAGGCCTATGTGTTCCATCCTTGCAATACACGTGCATCTTGTACATGAAAGTGTTCATGAACATTCATGGCAAACGTGTGACCTTTATAAGGTTAAGGATCTGTTAGTTATATAACATTTATTATACTTACTCATCTCCAGGCAAAAAAAGTAAACAAATACTAAGAAATGAGATAAAACAGAGCAGGAAAATGAAAAAGGACTGATGTATTTGATGTGATAAGCAGCTGGTGTCGTTGGTTAAATAATCTTAATGGCCTGTATAAATGTATATGCATTGCAGATTACACAATGTATGCCAGTCTTTTGGTTGGTTTCTCTCTTATTTTATGGAATGGTGTACATTTTTTGATCATAATTTAATGAATAGTAACTGCTAAGAAAGGCCATAATTTACTGTCTTTGTTCATTTAGTCCCAACAGCAGTCCATACCCTCTACTTTGATACACATGCTTGGTACACTTTCCCTGCACTCGGACATCATCTGGAGAACATCACCATGTAGTAATGATTTTGCGAATAGTAAGTTTAACATTGATTATTTTAATGCAGAAATTGCCATCAGTCCACGTGCTTCCTAGAGTGTCTCTAGGCTTTTGCAGAAAAAGTAAATAAAGTGCAAGTATATCTGCAGAAGGTGAGTGGTCCTTAACTTTCAGAACCAGTGTGCATGCAGGAAGCAGTTTAAAAAAAAAAACTCATCTACTGTAAGGAGCTCCTCCCCAATTGCTATACGAGTACTCCAGTGAGGCAATACTTCATTCTTTGGCCTTGGATCCCTCCAGCTGTTTACCTGTGGTACCAGGGCAACTCTGGACCTGACTGTCAGGCATGCTGTCGGTGAGAATTATCACAATTGGCTGTTTGTTTTCTGAGCAGTTTTACTGAAGTAGTCATTCTCAGCTTGGCTCTAATCTTTTACAGTCTTACGTGCTATGCAGCCACATTATCCAAATTGAGTCACATAAACATTGCTGAACAGTCCATGTTTGTGCAGCTTTAATTTTTCTGCAGTGCGAGGATGATTTTTTTTTTTTTTGCCATCTTGAATTTGCTTAGCATTATTGTTTCTAACTTTGCACTTATTTAAGAAAGTAACGTTACATGTACTTCTGATCAGATCATTTGGCCGATTACCCATTCTGCTAAAGCACTTTCATTTTTTAAGTGGTTTTTAGTTTGCTCAGTCAGTTACAGACACATATTGAAGGAGTTGAATACAACTCACTTGAAAATTGCTACTTTTTCACTGACATTCTGCAAGGGACACTGAAGGATCTGATAGGAAACCACTTAAAGTATTACAGTACATTCTCTGTAAATTACACATTTGCAGTGTGCTTGCAGCCTCTGAAAAAATGCCTGTACAATGTGTTACCTGCACTAAAGCTAAGTCCTATTTCCAGCTGTACTTCCTGACTGCGTACATCCTGTTTTGATGTAACCATGCTGACATCTCCCTAAAAGGGTATCAGGACATAAAAGTGATCTGCAATGAGTCTTAATTAAGGTGCAGCCTTTTCTGGGAACAATAATGGCCTACTTATAACATTAGCAACTTGCCCCGGGCTGGTAAAATTCAGGCCAGAAATCAATATACGTAAGTATCAGTTCTGTGCCATAAGTAACAGCAAAGTTAATGTTGACTTACTAAGCCCATAGAAATGTGGAAATGGTTTTGAGGCTAATGTTTATGTATAGCCCAAACTTTTTTTTTCTTTGGTTTTAGATAGATTTGGAAAGCAAAGGAACATCTATCAAGTGTTTATTGTTGTCTTTGTCCTCTTTGGGTAGATATACTGTAATTGTTCTGGTCACCATTGTCACCAGGACAGATGGTGAAGGGAAATACAAAATTTGGCAGTTGTCACCAGAACAAGGGGTAAGGGTTAATATTACAATCAGTAAACCTGTTGCAGTGACAGCTTTTTACAAGGGGAATTCCACTCATTTTGTAAATATTTGAACCCCCTATTGCATCCCTGGCTATGCATGAGAGAATTGTAGAGGCTGAATCCTGTAAACTAGAGATAAGCTATTATAGCTTAATGCACTGTACACATCATCACAACTCTGTGAGTGTATACTTAGTTATTCCCACAAACATATAATCTGCTGCTGGTAGTTTCCCTGCTGGTTAAGGGAATTGGTACTGACAATAGATTTTAGTATTTTAAACTAAGTCTGTACTGAGAGTAAAGAAGGCAAACATAGCACTTGCCCTTATTTTTAGAATGTCTGAGTTGGTCATTGCTTATGGTGTCACAAATACAACGTTGTGGCGAACAAAGAAAATCATACTGCATGAAAAATACATTTATGCTTATACTTCCACAATTAGGTTTTCATATCCAAACATCTATTAACCACTTGAGGACTGCCATTTTATCCCCTTTCCTGTCCAGGCCATTTTTCAGTTTTCAGCATTGTGATAGTTTGACTGACAATTACACAGTCATGCAACACTACTCAGATGAATTATGTATCTTTTTATTTTTTTTTAGACACATAGAGCTTTTTTGATGGTATCCAATAACCCCTGGGATTTTCATTTTTTACTATATGGAGGAAAAACGACCAAACATCTGGAAAAAAAGTTTCTCTTACTCTGAAAAAAACAAAAACAAAAATACAAATAAAAATGCCAGCATAGTAGAAAAACCCCTGAAATTACATTTTTTTTTGGAAAGTAGACCAAAAGATCACCAAAGTGATCTAATTGTTTGCCATGCTTTTGGGAAGATGAAGAAAAGTACAGGTATTGAAGGGACAAAAATATGGAGCTTGGTAAAGGTGCATTAGATACAGTGGGGCTGATTTACTAAAGGCAAATTGACTGTGCACTAGAGCTTTGTGGATGTGGTGAAGCTCTGCTAATTTCCATCATCCAATTATGTGTAAATAAATATCCTGTTTTTATTTTTTCTTGCAACTGATTCTTTACAAAGTGAAACTTCATCACAATCATTAAGTTTTGGAGGAAATGAGTGCAATTACATTTGCAAAGTGCACAGTCTATTTGCCTATAGTAAATCAACTCCATTAAATGAATAGGTAATACACAGATTGATCTGGAGGTAAAGGGGTTAATGCCTCGAGATGTAAAAATTTTGCTTTTGTAAAAGTTTTGCTCTCCTCCTGATTTTGCTCGACCCCTTGGCACTGGCTTGCTTTCCTTTCATGGTTTGTCCTTTCCTTTGTAAAGTCCAATGAAGACAACCTTGATTGGGTGCTCCTGTACAGAACTAGAGTTGAATGTGC
Source organism: Lithobates clamitans (assembly GCA_037952925.1). NCBI lineage: Eukaryota > Metazoa > Chordata > Amphibia > Anura > Ranidae > Lithobates > Lithobates clamitans. Next base: position 2,750,704 of record JBBGZY010000181.1, on the reverse strand, counting down.
ACTGTGCGTCAATACAAACACACAGCCCCATGGCAAGTCACTCCTCTGTTCCCTTCCCCATCCTCCTCCAAGCTGATTGCTGCCCCCCTATAACCTGTTACTGGGTGTGTGTTCTCCTCAAAAGTAAGTGTAAGTGTTTGCACGCTTGTATGCGGCAAACAACCTGGTGGAAAATGTTTCCTTGCATGAAAAAATTGCATTCAGGTACAAAAGTCTATTAATGGGCACAAGCACACACTTTAAAAGCTCCTCTTATACATTTACATCTAAAAATACATTGTCAATGAGCAGCATTTTTATTTGTGACCTTCAAATCCTCAGTGTAAAGAGCCTAGAGGTCAGATGAATAACTATACACAACTGCAGCAGCCAGTCTCCTTTAAATTCAGTCTAGAATAGATTTTCCTTCCAATTTGCCATGTCATTCAAACATTAGTAAAATATTGATGCCTGCAATAACCATATATGCATATGTCTCAATGTGCCCAAGGTGTTTTATGGACATGTCTGCTCCATGCCAATCGTCTGCATTTGTTAGGCTGGAGAATGTATTTGTATGCAAATTCCGACAAGTACTTTTGCGAACACTTACACTGAATAGTAAAGAGGCAGCATATTAACAAATGCACATCGCAAGAGCTGCCTGTGCAGAAATCTCTAAACAGATTTCAACACATTCCTTCAATACACAAGCAGAATATTGCTTAGAGTAGTCATGACAGAATGAATGTCAAATATGTTCCTGTTTCTTGGGTATACTAATTAAAATGCAAGTGGCTCTGGTGATACACAGTTTATTTTCGCTTTGTGCTAATGCTCTACAATTGATGCATGTTTATGCTGCTCGTATCCTCCTTTAACTGACACAGTTATTTGCCAAGGCAGAAGTACATTGTGTTGATGATGTTTATCACAAGTGTATATTGATTAGCTGGTGGAGAAGGGCTAACAGCCAGCAGCATAGAGCAACCTGTGGGTAGTTGATGCCAAATGTTACGCTAACTAAAGCCTCCAGAATAAAATGTTGCCTGTTTTGTTTCTATTTGCTCCTGTTTAGTAGATTGAATGTTCTGTGGCTGTAGGGGCTGGCTTAAAAAAACAGGACAGAAATCTAAAAAAAAAAAAAGTTAAACTGCTGTGGGCTGTAAGATAAGCTAAAACATCTGACTGTCACAAATTGATACCTATATTGCTCTATTTCTTTAATAAATACCATGTGCTGGTTAAGTATATTACCATATAAGAGCAGTTATTATATAATTTAAAAACTTTCCTACTTAGCACCACATGCTGGTCTTTGCTTTTTCCAGTTGGATCTTGGGTGGTTGGTTGCTGGTTCAACCATTTGTTGCATAAAGGAAGGGTGCTGTCTTATGCTGTCTGATGCCGCGTACACACGGGCGGACTTTTCGACGGACTAGGTCTGGCGGACTTTTCGACGGACTTTTCGAATGAACGGACTTGCCTACACACGATCAACCAAAGTCCGACGGATTCATACGTGATGACTTACGACCGGACTAAAACAAGGAAGTTCATAGCCAGTAGCCAATAGCTGCCCTAGCATCGGTTTTTGTCCGTCGGACTAGCATACAGACGAGCTGACTTTTCGACCAGACTCGAGTCTGTCGGAAAGATTTGAAACATGTTTCATTTCTAGGTCCATCGAACTTTTGGGAAAAAAAAGTCCGCTGGAGCCCACACACGATCGAATTATCCGACGGACTCTGGTCCGCCGGACCAAGTCTGCCGTAAAGTCCGCTCGTGTGTACGCGGCATTATGCTACTTATACTCCTAGCAATTCATGCAAATTCAAGCAGCTGTTGTTTATTAAAAACGATTCATTAAAAAATAAAGGTGATCTATTACTAGTAGTTTCTCTATTTGTGGTAGGCTATCTTAAATCTGTTGAGTTGATTTTGGGATCCAGTGCTAGAGGACTAAAATTGCCTGAAAACTGCCATATATTAGGTTGGCATGCTCTGATTCACAGTGAACTCTTGTGCTGCCAGAAGAAAGCACAGCACAGGCCCAAGTGTTTGACTCACAACAGCAAATGGCTCCCCAGAAAAAGGTTCAAAAAGGAGTTTAACCAATAGAAACTGAACTGATAAATTACTCTGAAGAAAGCTTACTTTAAAGAGTGTAAAGAAACTTTACCTTATCCAATTATATGTATTCTATATTGAAAGCTGATACTGTGTACATTTCTTATTAATGTGTAGTCTATTCTAGATGACAAATATTCAGGCAAGTCTCTTCTATAGCAACATCCAGTTGTAGGAAGACTTTCCACATGGTCAGTGTGTCCATACTGCCAAAAGAGCATGTGCAAGGTCAGATAATGATGTTGGGCAAAAAGACCTGGCTTGCAATCAGCATTCCAATGCATTCCATATCTGCTCAATCAGGCCTTTGTGCAGACCACACTTGTTCTTCTACACTAAACATGTAAAGTTATTACTTCATGGATCTGGCTTTGCACACAAGGCACAGTTATGCTGAAACAAAAATGGACCTTCCTCAAACTGTTGCCTCAAAGTTTGAGGTTGGGTTCCCACTGCTGTGCAGAGCGGCTCACAGCAGGGGTTTGGTGTGTCTCTGTTCACCAATTCAGGTCCGAAACAGGAGCCAATAGCTCCCGCTGCTGTCTCAGCCAATGTCGAGGGAGAATCCCCGGAGAGCCAAAGCTCTCATGCACATCTTTGGATCAAGAACCACTTTAAATAAAGTCAATTTTACCACAATTATACACATTTAATGGACTCCTATGAAATAAGAAAGAATTAGAGACCTCACTACAGCATGGGGGTAAGACCTCCCTACCATAAGGCAAGTTGATAGACCTACAGTATCTTTGGTGGCTTACACTATAGGTGCCAAGAGACATAGATTGTTGCCGGATCTACATCGTTGATTTACATTATTGATGTTGTATTTACATTGTGGTTCATTGTTGAAGAAAACTGTAAATAGCAAATCATGTCCCATGATGAAAAGTTAACACCAATCACGTTGTCCAGCAAAGTAGATCCAGTGTGAATCACAATAAAAATTACCTGCCCTGCCAACATATTTGGTCAATGACCTCACTCAGCATTCCCAACAAATGATTTCAATTACAAACAGATCAAATTTGATAAAGTCACGTGGTGTGACGCAACGCGTCAGAGAAGGAGGAGCCAGGTGCCGTCGCTTCCAGGGTACGGCCGAACCCGGAAGCTTTTATCTCTGCTGCCGATTGCTATTTATTTCTATGTAAGTGATATTATCGTTACATTAAAATGTATTTTTAACTTACTACACTATGGAGCCCATTTTTTCTTTGTCAATTTTTACCTGAGAACATCGATTAAGTGAGGGCGAGCATCATTCTATCCCGCACCAATCCCACTCCCGACGGGAGCTGGGATCACCATTGGAAGTCCACTTTGGAAGCCGTTCCAGTGTCCACATCCCTACCCACCTGTGGGTTTAAGCTTGACTCGGCCCATTGGGGGCCGCTACTACAGGTGAGAGGCTGGGGGAAACGGTCACCGCACATCGCACTTTGGAACAGGATTGGATGAACTGTTTATAGACATTTTTTGCTACCACTGCACCAGCACTTTTTTCACCTTTAGAAGATTCCTGTTTTTTTTCACATTGGGAGTTGTATTAGAAGTCGCATTCGCATGTGTTTGGACTGCACTTTACTATTTTCACCTTTATCTCGTTTTACTTTGAGATGCTAACTCATGGTTGATTGGGTATTTAGTTTATTCTACTATATGGTATAACTGATATTCATTGATCTGCCTGCATATTATGTTTTTTAAATTATTATTTTTGATTATATGTACACTGCACTTTGCAAGAATATTTTTTGGGAAGTCGCATTGAATTATTGCATTTGTGAATTGCATTCCTGTGAACTACATCGTTACATTGATCTGCTTGCATAATATTTTTTATTTTATTTTTCATTATATGCACTCTGCACAAATTATTTTTTGGGAAGTCGCATTGAATTATCACATTTGTGAATCACATACCTGTGAACTACATCGTTACTCTTTTAATTAGCATTATTCTCTGATTATATGCACACTGCACCTTGCTAGTATTTTTGGGAAGTCGCATTGAAAAATCGCATTTGTGAATCGCATGCCTGTGAATTACATCTTTATTAAATTTTTTTAATTAGCATTATTTTCTTACGCTTATTTTTATGCTCGATGTTCACTAATGACTGATTGGACACTTTCGTTTACCATGTGACAATATTTACATATTCTTTTTATCTACTTGTCACATGAGATTGGATTATTCACTAATATTACCAGGTGACATTGTTTACATTTGATCTCTTCCACTCACTTGCTATGTGAGATTGGATTACCTTTCAGTGTTACACTTTGCACTTTACACGTACATATCATTGTTGCACTTAGTTTTCCTGTTTGTGTTTTATTTAGGCCTTGGACACTTCTATTGTATTTATATTTATTCAATTTTTCACGTTGGGACTGAGGTAGCGCTACATATTTTTATTATTTGTTCAGTAAGGTTATGTGAGTACACTATTTTATATCGGCGGCTCCTTGTCTATTGTATCTTCAACTGTGGTTCTTTGCGCATTAGTTATTATTCTTTACAAACAGATCAAAGACACCGGGGAATAGTAATTTTGCTGCAATAGCGCAATTTCAGGAGAAATTACAGATCCCTGCTTGGCTGCTGTTTGTAAACAAATGAACTGGGAATCCCTCATTTAGCAGCTGTAGAATTACTGCTTCTAAATGACAGACCTCTGGCTGGTTTATGTAAAAACAGCAGTCATCCAGGGATCTGTCATATTGCTGAGGTAGTGCTACCACAGCAAAATGACTGTTCCCCTGCAGCTTCATTCTGTTTGTAAACAAGCAGGCCAGGATCCTGGATGAAATCATTGCTCAAATGTGATTATGACCATATGTGGTCAATGACATCACTCAGTATCCCCACCAGTCTGTTTGTTCATAAACAGAATGAATTCAGTGAGGAACTGTTATTTGCAATGGTAGTAGCATAGGACAACCCAAGATATCTGGGGGACGCTTTATTCTAAAGGGGACTTCCAGATTCCACACCCACAGATCCCCACATTCATTTTGAGGGAAAGTATGTGGGGATGAGACCATTGTCTTCATCAACATGGGGATAAGGTGCCTTGAAATGGGCATAGCCACCTCCCTTACAAGTTACCCTCACAATGTTGATGGATGTGGCCTGGTAAATGTGTGTGTGTGTGGAGGGGGGGGGGGCACAGGCTCACTGCCCCTCCTTTTTCTGGGTTGCACGCCTGGATAGGGCTCTGGTATGAATTTTGAGAGGAGCCCAAAAAAATGTGTGCTGTCCTTTAAATTAAAAAAAAAAAAAAACTTGTGGCATCCCCCTTAACCCCTTCGCTGCCAGGCCCTGTGCTCCATTTTGTGCACTCAGGTGGCCAGACCATTTTTGCAATTCTTCCTTTGCTTTTTTATTTTTCAGTTATAGCTTCCAGAATTTGTGAAAGACTCCCAAAACCATTTATTTTCTGAAAGCACATGATCAGTAGAATACAAAAAAGGTGCTACTGATTTTTTAGACCCCGCGGTATTTGCGCAAATGTTTTTCAAACCAATATATTTGCAAAAAATACACTAAAACCATTATTAGCAGATAGAAACACAGCAAATTCCTACTAAATATAAAAGCTTAACCTGTATTGAATTATTAAATAACAAATATTTGTAACTTTTAAATTGCGCCTTTTTGCAAAAGGGTGAAAATTGAACAGACGCAAAAGTGTAAATATCCAATTTTCCCTAAAATTTGGCTTTCAGAATTTGTGAAAGACCCCCAAAACCTTACATTTTCTGAAAGCATATGACCTCTAGAATAAAAAGAAGTTGCTACAGATTTTTTAGACCCCGCGGTATTTGCGCAAATGTTTATCGAACCAAAATATTGGCAAAAAATACACTAAAACCATTATTAGCATATAAAAAACACAGCTAATTTTACTAAATTCTTGCTAAATCCCTACTAAATATAAAAGCTTAACCTGTATGGCGGTAATAAATAAAAAATATTTGTAAATTTTAAATTGCACCTTTATGCAAAATGGTGAAAATAGAACGTACCCAAAGATTTCTCTAAAAATCTGGAGGTTTTCATTTTTCACGTACAACTTTTCGAAATTGAAAAGACCCCTCAAACTAGACTTTTTCTAAAAGCACATGACCTGTAGAGTAAAAAAGAGTGCTACTAATTTTTTGGGCCCCGCAATAATTGTGCAAATGTTCAGCATAACGCTATTTTCACTAAAAATACACTAAAATCATTAATATTGCACATAAACAAACGTAACTTACAAAATTCCTAAATTAGTACTAAAGCATTGTTCACATGTGGCATACTAAAGTGTACGCCCATGGAGGGCCATTTTTACCCGCACAGGGATGCACAGGTGTTCCATGCATCCCCGTACAGGCAGTCCCATTTATGTCAATTCGGATGCAACGGCTGCACAGGCATAGATGCTGTTCCCAACCTGACATCTGTGTGGGTACATGACCCAGAACGCAGACAGTGTGAGCTCAGGGACATGCATGCGGACCTACATGGATGTAAAATTGGGAGCAACGGCTCTGTTTGTGCAGGTGCTACATTCCAAATGACATCAATGGTAAAGCCTGCACAGAGATGCACAGAACACCTGTGCATCCTGTAAAGGTACGCTGTGTATGCCCTGTGTGAACAAGGCCTTAGGCCCCATTCACACAAGCACACCGATTGGGTCTGCCTGTCTGTTATTCAGGCGGGCCCAATCGAACCACCTATTGTTCTCCATGGAGAGACCGATGTAAATGGACATGTGTCTGTTTATACCCACCTGCATCCAATCCAGTCCACTAAAAACAGACGGATGAGGATTCCATTCCCAATCCGTCTAGCAGATCGGATTGGATATCATCCAATGGAAATGGACAGGCGGTCCGTTTACATCCGACCGTCCCATAGAGAATAGTGAGCTGTGTCTGTGTCCGCTCTGCATCAGCGGAAAGGGCAGAGACCTGTCATTCACCTGCTTAGCAGGGATCAGCAGACAGATCCCCCGCTGAGCAGGTGGATCGGTTTGACAAAGTTCGCTCCATGTTAAAGGGGCCAGTCCATTAGGGATGCTGGGGCGCTGCCCCCTTGCAGGGCGCCGGACTCATACGTTTGTATGAGTTTCTTTTTCAAGCCACATGATTAGAGCCTGAGGCTCTAATTGGCTTGAAAAAGGTTGGGTTTGGGGCACAGAGCATTGCACCCCGAACCCAGCCACTTGTGACAATAGTGAATCAATATTCGCTATTGTCTTCCAGCTTGTCCTCCTGGCCAATTAGGATGAAACGGGTTGGCCGGGAGGAGAAGCCAAGGTATCCATGGAGGGGTGTGTGCGGGGGGGACCGTCACCGTGGAGGGGTGAGTGCGGACAGACCTGGGGGGTCTTACTATGTTTGTGTTATTTTTTTACTTTTTACATTTTTTTTACAGTAATCTTTTAATTTATTGTTAATTATTTTTTGGGGGGTGGGGAGTCTTTGGTGAGATATCAGAGGTCTAAACAGACCAACATATCTCTTTTTTTTGAGACAGAGAAAGGGACTCAAGATAGTCCCTTTTCTCTGCAGCACTTTACTTCAATGAATGAGGAATCTGTATAGAGATTCCATTCATTCATAAAATGACAGCCTGATACATAGTAACACTCGCGGTTACAATATATCAGCTGTCAGCGGACATATAGCAGCGATCTGTAGTGATCGCTGCATGCACCCTCTCTTCTACAGGGTGAGCTTAGTAAACACATGTTTACTAAGCCCCTCAAGCCCCAACTTCACCCCCACCGCTCCCTCCGCCGCACTCCCGAGCCTGACAGATTGCAGAGATGGGTGCAGGGAGAAGCTGCATTTAGGGCGGTGATATGACTGGTGGGGGGACACATCAATGACCACTTCAATGGTCATTGAAGTGACCATAAGCTTAAAGAAGGTCGGTACGCCATACTGACTTGGCCACCTGCGGGCACTTCTGTAGGGCCGTATGGAGTATGGACTTGGCAGTGAAAGGGTTAAAGTCCATACCAGACCTTTATTGAGCCATACATCCTGGGTGGAAAGAAAAAGGGGAACAGTGGGAGTGCACTCCTTCCCCCTTAAACCGTACCAGGCCACGTGCTCACAACATTAGATGATACCTTGAAAGGCATCTTTACCCCATATTGATGTGGACAAGGGCCTCATCCTGACATCTGATGAGGATGTGAGAGTTTGTGGGGGGAACTTTTTGGAACCAAGAAGCACCTTTAAAATAAAAGCACCCCCAGATATTTGCCCCTTCCCACGTGAATGAGCAAGGGGTACCCCAAAGTACTCTTGTTGCCCATTAACAAAGAAAAAATTGAAATAAGAAAAAATTGGAAAAGAAAAACAAACACCAAGAAGAATATACCCTCTTTCTGACCAGGCCATTTTTTTGCGATACAGCACTGTGTCGTTTTAACTGAGAATTGCGCGGTCGTGCTGTGCTGTACCTAAACAAAATTTATGCCTTTTTTTCCCTGCAAATAGAGCCTTCTTTTGGTGGTATTTGATCACCTCTGCGGTTTTTATTTTTTGCGCTATAAACAAAAGAAGAGCGACAATTTTGAAAAAAAAACACAATATCTTTTACTTTTTCCTATAATAAATATCCCAATTTTTTTTTAAAAAACAAATTTTTTCCTCAGTTTAGGCCGATATGTATTCTTCTACATATTTTTGGTAAAAAAAAATTGCAATAAGCAGGCTATCCCCCCTTTAGTCTATTAAGCAGGCTATCCCCCCTTCAGTCTATTATGAATGCTGCTGCTAGACTAATACACCTCACTAATCGATCCGTGACTGCTGCTCCTCTCTGCCAATCCCTTCACTGGCTTCCCCTACCCCACCGTGTAAAATTCAAAATGCTAACCATAACATACAAGGCCATTCACAACATCGCCCCCATCTACATCACCAACAACCTCATCTGCAGATATCGCCCAAATCGCCTCCTCCGCTCCTCCCAGGACCTCCTGCTCTCTAGCTCCCTTGTTACCTCCTCCCATGCTCGCCTTCAGGACTTCTCCAGAGCCTCTCCCAAACTCTGGAATTCCCTGCCCCAGTATGTCCGATCAGCCCCTATCCTGTCCACCTTTAGGAGATCCTTGAAAACTCATTTATTCAGGGAAGCCTATCCCACACCCACATAACTGTCCCTGAGCCACCCTATCAAATCATTCTTTTCAGCTATTACCTTTTGTACCACCACCCCCTCCCTTTAGAATGTAAGCTCTATGAGCAGGGCCCTCCTGTACCTTTTGTATTGTACTGTAATTGTGTTGTCCCCCTTATACATTGTAAAGCGCTGAGTAAACTTTTGGCGCTATATAAATCTCGTATAATAATAATAATAATAATATTGATTGGTTTGCTCAAAAGGTACAGCGTCCACAAAATAGGGGATAGATTTATGGTATTTTTAGTTTTTTTTTTTTTCACTAGTAATGGCGGCTATCAGCGATTTTTATCAGGACTGCTATATTGCGGTGGGCAAATCGGACACTTTTGACACATTTTTTGGACCATTTATACAGCTATAAAAATGTACTGATTACTGTATAAATATCACTGGCAGGAAAGGGGTTAACACTAGGGGGCGATCAAGGGGTTAACTGTGTTCTCTAGGTGTGTTCTAACTGTAGGGGGATGGGACTGACTAGGAGAGGAGAGAGATCGTTGTTCCTACTTAGTAGCAACACACGGTCTGTCTCCTCTCCCCTGAGAGAACCGGGACTTGTCTGTTTACACACACAGATCCCGGTTCTCGCTCTGTCACAAGTGATCCCGGGTACCCTGCGGTCATCGCACACACCGGGAACTCGCATCGGCTCCGGGGACACGCTGCGCGCCTCCTTCAGCATCTTAAACAGCCAATGTACAGCTACTAGTATGACTGCAGCAGCTGGTTGGGATCCGGTTAGAAAATCCCCCAAAATGCAAATCCAACATCATTTACATCATCCGTAGATTCAGCGTCATGGTGACCAAAGCCCGATGACCAGTCGACATGATGATGCTGCCTCACCCCTACTCCTATCTCAAATGACAGGTCTACACTGTTGTTTACATTGCAGCAATAGCTGTGACCTGCCATGACCATATTTGGTCAAGAACATCACCCCGGATCCCCAAGGCTGCTTTTGTTTATGAACAGAACAAAGTCAGTAGAGAAGTGTTTTTAATGGTAAGGTGTTTTTTTGAATGGAGTACATTGTACTGTGCCCTTTAAGCCACATGGAAATACACTCTACCTATGCCCTTAAAAAAAAATGCTTGGAAATTAGTCTTTAAAAAAAGCAGAAAAAAAATATCAAGATTCAGCTTTTATAAACTTCAGTGGGGTTCAGTGCAATGTTTCAGTTTTGAACATTTATTAATGGTTTCTCTGAAGCATTTGTGAATCGAACTATGGGCAGTTCACTTAACACTACTCCTGACACTTAGCTTCACTCTTCATTTTGATACTAGAGAAACAGTGATTATTAATTTTGTTATTATACAAGATTTATATAGCTCCAACAGTTTACGCAGCGCATTACAATATAAAGGGGGACAGTTCAATACAGAAAGAGTAATGGAGCTTACAATCTAATGGGAGGGGAAGGTGGTACAAAAGTTAATAGCTGCAGGGGATGATCTGATGGAGGGGACTCAAGTACAGGTCTTAGGTGGAAGGGGTGGAAAGTGTAGGAACTGACTGGACATACTGGGGTAAGGAGTTCCAGAGGATGGGAGAGGTTTTGAAGAAGTCCTGGAGGTGAGCATGGGAGGAGGTAACAAGGGAACTAGAAAGCAGGAGGTCCTTGAAGGAGCGGAGAAGGCGACTTTGTGATATCTGCAGATGAGGTTGGCGATGTAGCTGGGGACGATGTTGTGGATGGCCTTGTTGGTTGTGGTTAGTATTTTGAATTATATATGATGGGGTAGGGGAAGCCAATGAAGAGATGGAGCAGAAGTCCCGGATCAGTTAGTAAGGTGTATTAGCCTAGCAGCAGCATTAAGAATAGACTTATTCTTATAAGAAGCCTGTGTAAAGGTAGGTCAGTGAGGAGGAAGTTGCAGTAGTCAATGTGAAAAAAAAACAAGGAGTGAATAAGTTGTTTTGTTTGTGGTGTCATTAGTTGGGAAGGGGTGAATTCTGGAAATGTTGCGGAGGTTAAGGCAGAAAGATTTAGCCAGTGATTGAATGGAGGACTGAAGGAGAGGTCAGAGTCTAGGATTACACCGAACACCCTGGCATGTGTGGAGGGACCAATGGTTGTGCCGTTGATCTCAATGGTAAAGTCATGGGGAGGGGATCGGGGAGCTCAGTTTTTGAAAGATTGCGTTTGAGGAAGCGGTGTGACATCCATACTGAGTAAGTTTGTGATACGCGAGGAGATTGAGGGGAGGGGTTGAGTTGAGGAGTGGAGAGATATATCTTGGTGTTATCAGCATAGAGATGGTATTGGAAGCCATGTAAGGTTATCAACTGCCCCAGGGAAGAGGTATAGAGAGAGAATAGGAGGGGCCGAAGGACAGAGCCTTGTGGTACTCCAACATAAAGAGGCAGAGGAGCGGAGGAGATGTTGTTGTATGTGACACTGAAAGTGTGCTGAGATAGGTAGGAGAACCAGGAAAGAGCAGAGTCACGGAGGCCAAGGGTGTGGCGTTTACTGAGGAGGAGTGGGTGGTCAACTGTCAAAGGCTACCAAATAAGCAAATACATTTTACTAATTCAAAAGAACTTAGTTGTCATCACCATTGCCCCTATAAAGAATCAGGGACAATAAATCTATATTAAAATCTGTGGAATATTAGCTCGTATTATACCACAGTATGTATTATTTATTTATTTATTTATTTATTTATTAAAATGCTTGACCTACGATGTCTTACCCGAAGGCCTCGATGCGCAAAACAAAAGACGTTGACATTAAAAGACCTTAAGAGAGCCAGTATACCAGCATGGCAACATACAAAATCAAAATATGTGAGTCTGTCCAACACACCCCAATAAAATTAGGTGACTCCACAAGCTTGTACACAAAGTTTGGTTTTCAATCTCTTTTGAAATTTCAGAAAATCATTCTCCCTGTACTTCACATGTTCTCCCTCCGCATGTTTTCTTTTTAAATCTTGGAATGTTGGTATTGATTTGTAAAACCTAAAACCTGGCAATTTCTACACTTTGCTAAATTTGTTAACTAAGCACCAACTTTAATTTTAACTCTATCCCAAATGTTGGATAGGTATAGCATTTTCAAATTCTGTGATTTTAAAAGTGGTTCAGTTTAAGGTACAATGTTCTGTGGTAGATACAGAGTTAGCATTTCTCTCAAATAATGTGACAATGAGATTACCATCCATTTTCTTGTACACTTCTACAAATGAAACCACAGCTAATCATTTGCTAATGAGAACCATACAATGGGTATTTGTTTTTTAAGTGAACATGTCTTTAAAATTAAAATACTTTTTGGTGTCGTCCAGTTGTTGAATAAGTGGAATCAAATGCTACATTTGTTTTATATTATTCTGTATCCTGTTAGAACTAAATTACTAACAAAAGGCTGCTGTCTTGCTGTCTCCAGTGAGAGGGGTCACACCCTGCTATGTTCTTACTTGGCCTATAGGGAGTGTGTGAGGTCAACAACATGTGTACAATACCCAATGTTTTTAGGAACATACTCAAAAGGAATAGAATACCCGGAGGTCTAGATACAAAAATAAATCACACAAGATTTCCAAAATATGACATTTCAAATAAAGACAAACAATCATCTCACTGATCTGGACACCACCAAAAGCATATTTATTTCATAGATCTGTAAGCTTTTTTCTATTATTCTCAGTTTCTTAGTTTCTTCCTGTCCCAACCTCATTTCTTGTCCTGATGTTACTGGGAAAGGAAGTTATGGGATATCTCACCAATAGGGGCACAAACAGCAAAAGGGACAGAAATTCTGACTGCTGAAAACTCAAAAAACGTATCACAGAGTTTAATTAAGCCTAAAGGTGGTCCATTTATGTTCCTTATTCATATATATGTCTCTGAGTTAACATTAATTTACTTATGGTATTTCTGCTAGATATGCAGGTAACAAACGGTTAGTAAAGACTCCCATGCCAGATGTGCAAGTTTTTCCAATTTCCTCATAAACATGGGACATCTTTCACACATTTTGACTACAGAGTTCCCAACATAAAAACTGTACAATCAATAGGCTTTTAATTAAAAAAAAGGCAAAAATATATAAAGTGATTACTCTATGAAGGAGAGCTACTTTATATGAAAAAAAAGAAGAGCTACAGTATATGGGTAAAAATCGAACGAGGAGTGAACTAAAGAAGAGAATTCATAGTTCTACAGAATTTTGATTCTGAAACAGTTTTTTTCACTCACATACAGTACATGTTTTCCTTTACAAGTAATATATTTTTAGCACTTTTCTAAAGTTAAGGCTGACGAATGCTTAGTACACTCCCAAATGGTTCTGAACTTTTTAAATAAACATGGTTGAAAATTTAATAAATATTTTGTAGGTGTTTAAAGAATAGGAGCAAGACAGTGAACAGGTTTAGTGATGAATTATTACAATCACGACTCATAAGTATGCTAAAAGGACTTTACAGTATGCAAAAATATCTTTGGTAAGAAGTTGAAAATGTTAAAATTGCAAAGTGAAATCTTAAAAGCAATTCCAATAAACATTTTCTATGAAGACTTGAAGATGGATAAAAATCCATCAGTCTAATGGATCACTAAAAACTCTTGTGCGATGAACACATTTCCTCTACTACTGATGGTGTCGTGATTGTCATTTAAAGATAAAACATCTTTTTGCACACACAACGCAGAAAAGTACATGGTGGTTTGCAATGTTAAGATCCCTGGTGGAAATAATATAAAATGAGATGAGGCTTTAAGACCTGTGAGAAAAATCAATCTGATGGAAAATTGACAAACTTGTTTAACATGTCGGCACAGGATCCGAGAGCTGACCCGTAGAGACCTCCACTTAGACACAACGTGAAGTTACTGGCAGTTCTCTTAATCTGCTCAGTTACACAACAGGATCTCAAAGGGAACTTTACCAAACATCACTTTAAATTATCTTTGCTCCTTCATGTTTCAAAAGTCTACAGCCTTTTTTGCCAGGGCTTTTGGCAGACGTCTGGAAATGTGAATTACAAAACAAGTTTTCTTAAGGACAAAAAGCTAAATAAATAATTGCAATGACTTTGAGCCACTGACACATATTGCTCATGTAATTTATTTGAATTTGTCATTTAATTAACTAAAATGAAAGACTTGTAGTTAATTTTTTGCTCCTACAAACATGACTAAGTGATCACTGATGAGTCTGCAAACTTCAAAAACGATGGACTCACTGTGTGTATAAGATCATGTGACTTTTCAGCTGCCTAGAAGGACAAGACTGTTTAACCTTGTCCTTCATTCTAGGAAGCCACAAAAGAGTCTGCCAATTTATATTCAGGGAAAGAGTATATGTCTTATATCCTTCCTTGTGATTTGTCCACACTAATCTTCCAAGAAATCCCACAAACAGACATATCCCCCATGTCACAACTGTCATTTTGAGTGCTCTCTTTTCTAAACTTTAGTTCTTTTCAACATTTCCCATACAGCAGGTAACAGTATGAATGCTGTGTAATGTTCACCCCAAAAGGGCCCATTGATTTATCCCAGGTTGTTTCCCCAGTTTGCTCTAGCGGCAGCCAAGCACACAGCAACTGTCTCTCTTCCTGACTCAAGGAACAGTCGAAGGTTATTCTATTAAGATTTATTTGCTGAGTAAACTTGGATGGGATGTGGGAAACTGTTGGATACTCCAGCAACATTTCCTCCAGTAGCAGCTTAGGGGAATGAGCACCAGTGAGACACCATAAGAAATGTCTATATTCAAGCAAGCTTATGGCACAAGGGATAGTAGTAGCAAACAGTCACTACACTCATGTCTGTACTCACAATGTCCCTAGATACTTGTATGCCTCCTTCCAATATCTGAAGGACATTTCTCCTGTGAGCTCTCCAGACCAGATCCTCAGTCAAATCCTTTGATCAGCTCTAGCTAGTCTCAGAACAGTAGGCCCCCCAGCTCTAGCCTAGAATTTCTGTAAGAACTTCTGCTGCACTTCCCAGAAGGGCAGCAACCCTTCAGGCCAGGAGCTTCTCCTCCTGGACAAGAACAGGGCTGCTACAGGCCCCAGTCTATTTATGCACTCCTCAGCCACCTACTGGACACCCTCCCCCAATGATTGCCTGAGACAACATAAATATTCAGGCTGCTGATTTGCTATTCCCAACCCACTACATTCAACAATCCTCCAGAAGGCAGGGGGAAACAATGAAACCTGCAGTCAGTGTTGCCTAGAATAGCCTACAGCAATCACAAACTGCTCCACTGATTACAAGGGAGCCAAAAATAACTATATTTATATAAGCTGTTTCAATATTTTTATTGAAGCATTTTCACAAAAGAGAATACAAAAGTTACAACAAAGAATGCAGATCTTTCACAATGTATAATACAGTACATACAGAATGAGTAATAGTCCAAAAATTAAGGTGTTCCTCAAAAATGATAAACTTCACAGTCATTATAAATTGCACTGTCAATGTGGGGTAACCACACGACCTGTTCAAAACTCTAGGTGATGCATTAAACAGTAATGCACATCCCAGGCCTACGGTACCCCAGAGGACAGAGCTACTACATATTGCTCTTCCACGCTTAAGGTCAGCCCGTGGACCACAATGGCTTGGAAATACGCCTAGTATAAACTGTATATATTTTTAGAGGGGGAAATATACCTCCAGGAAAACGGAAGCCGCACCCTCATCACACAGAAAAAGGCCTTCATCCTGAGTTAGCAGTAGCATCACTACCCATTAACCAATTATGGGCACTTTTTCCAATTTACACAGCAACTTGCTAACTAATATGTGTTAAGCCCTTGTATAACCGCTAAAGAGGCCCAGGCTTTCAATTTTAGAAAGTGGGAGGAGTTATAGATTTTGGTGTTAATATTTACTAAATACACAGGGCAATGATAAATGTGTTGCATGCACTCATCTGTCTATCAAAGATGCAATGTGTTGCACTGGAAAGTTTTGCATAGCAATGCTGTACTGACCTGTAATTTAGCTTGCTAAAGTGGAATCAAATTGAATTTTTAGCTACCCATTTTTGCATTACACACACACCTCTGCTAGCAGAAAGAACCCCCTGATTCTTCCTGGTTTAGCATTATTGTTTCCTGGATCACTCTCCTTCTCGGTAAAGAAGTGATGGAGAAGATATCAGTCCTGGAGGACAAAGCAAATGATTTGTAACAAATAAAAAAAAGTGCAAAGCTCAGGTACCTCAATATGACAAAATATGATCCATAATAGTCTGGAAGCACATATCAGCACATATAGTAGTAGGTGAGTCTGTCAGGGCTGCCACCCAGGAGACCAGAAGCAAGTTCCAGCATGCTAGATAAAAACAAGGAAAGGGCGCCTCTGAGTATGTATCATAAACAATTTATTATAGAAGCAATATCCACTCACATGGAAAGAAGTACAGTTGAACTTGGATGCATCTCTGGGCTGAAGAGGTGGGAATGCAGGGCGGGCGCCGGGCGGTGAGAGATGATGTAATCTCTCTGCTCTGCCACCCACTGATTGGCCAGTCCATCCCCCCCCCCCCGCCGATCCACCCAGCAGCTTCCCGTCCATCCCCCCCGCTCAGTGAGACTGTACGAGCGCCGTACCTGCACTTGCACTTACACGACTGTTTAGCCAACAGCTCCGTCTGACCTGTCACAGTCACGTCGGCTTTCAGACTCAAGTCCGAGTCCGACGTGACTCACTGACGTCACTCGTTGCTAGACGCCAGGCGGCCCTGGCGTTAGCAACGAGTGCAGGGAAGAGGCTCCACCCACCTCCTTCTCCTCCTCCTGGTATCCTGCCATGTCAGTGCGAGTCTCTCTCTCGGCGTCACTGATCGGCTGATGTGAGAGAGAGACTCGGGTAGAGGCAGCGGCATTGGCACTGGTATCAAGACATGTCAGTGCTACTATTTGGGGGGGGGGGGGGCAATTGCCCTGTTGCCCCCCCCCCCCCGGATCCTCCCATGACTACAGGTCACAGTAAGTCTGCTTCAAGCTTGGAGGGCGCAGCACAAAAAAAACCCAGGAAGGATAGGGTAGTACTGCAGGTCACAGCAAGTCCTCTTTATTGCTGACAGAGTGCAGCACATCAACAGCTCAGAAGGGGTGAGATGGGATGTCCGCTGGGCAGGATACGGATCCCAGGATGGATGAGGATGACGAAGCGCCAGAGCCTGTGGTAAGCCATGCTGATGCTGTAGGTTCCTGCCCGGTGTCCGCAATGATGGAAGACGGACGTGTGGTGAGGATCTGGAATGAGGCTTGGAAAACAGTGTGGCACCATGCTGTGACGTCACTATCATGAGACGCATTTCGGAGCGTGCATGCTATGAATGGTATGATAGCCGTGCTCCTTTTTCAAGCATATGATTTGACACACATCTGTAAATTATATTTAATGCTCTTTCATATAAATGAGAATTTTACCTTTATTAGACTCAAACACAATCCTGTTACTTGGCACATTTTCTGCTAGACCATCTGTTGGACAACATGGTACAAATTCATGTAATTATATAGAATTTGAACCGCAGGACACTACAAATCCAGTACAAAGTTCCCTGAAATAGATGAGGTTATACTTGCCTTTCCAGTTAACCAGGTCTCCTACCTTCCCTCTGTACCAGCACTGCGATTTCTGTTAGGCTCTTTAGGAGTTTCAGATTACTATGTCCCCCTTTGTGCGGTGTTGTTTCAACAGACACTGAAACTATGGAGTTTATTTACTAAAGCTGGAGAGTGCAAAATCAGGCTTATTTCTGCATAGCAACCAATCAGCTTCCAGTTTTTAGACCGAGTTTAGAAGCTGATTGGTTTCTATGCAGAAGTGAGCCTGATTTTGCACTCTCCAGCTTTAGTAAATAAACCGCTATGTCTGTTACCTCATACGACTATAGCGTTACCCAGTGGGATATTGGTAAACCTTTTGGGAAGAGCAGCATAGGTCGTATGCTGCGTTTCTGCAGTGTATGACCCAGGCTGCATTGTGCAGCAATGCAGCACAGTCTAGGGGTGCTTGACCTGTGGTGGATGAGTTCAAGCCCTGCATCAGCCACAGTGGGACTTACTGCTAGAGACAGAAGGATATGAGGCAGCCTACATCCACAAAAGATCTGTGGTTAGTTCTCCAAGATGTTTGGAACAACCCACCTGCTGAGTTCCATAGATCACTGTGTACAAGTGCACCTAGAAGAACTGATGCTGTTTTGAAGACAAAGGGTGGTCACACAAAATATTGATTAGATTTGGATTTCTCTTCTGTTCCTGTACTTTCCATTTTGTCCATTGATAAAAATAAACTATTACCACCTCTATTTCCTAAAACATTCCTAATTTACAGCATTTTTCACACCAGACTAAAATGTTGTAAATACAGTGGGGACAGAAAGTATTCAGACCCCCTTAAATTTTTCACTCTTTGTTATATTGCAGCCTTTTGCTAAAATCATTTAAGTTCATTTTTTCCTCATTTATTGTACACACAGCACCCCATTTTGACAGAAAAACAAAGAATTGCTGACTTTTTTGCAGATTTATTAAAAAAGAAAAACTGAAATATCACATGGTCCTAAGTATTCAGACCCTTTGTTCAGCATTTAGTAGAAGCACCCTTTTGATCTAATACAGCCATGAGTCTTTTTGGGAAAGATGCAACAAGTTTTTCACACCTGGATTTGGGGATCCTCTGCCATTCCTCCTTACAGATCCTCTCCAGTTCTGTCAGGTTGGATGGTAAACGTTGGTGGACAGCCATTTTTAGGTCTCTCCAGAGATGTTCAATGGAGTTTAAGTCAGGGCTCTGGCTGGGCCATTCAAGAACAGTCACTGAGTTGTTGTGAAGCCACTCCTTCGTTATTTTAGCTGTGTGCTTAGGGTCATTGTCTTGTTGGAAGGTAAACCTTCGGCCCAGTCTGAGGTCCTGAGCACTCTGGAGAAGGTTTTCATCCAGGATATCCATGTACTTGGCCGCATTCATCTTTCCCTGAATTGCAACCAGTCGTCCTGTCCCTGCAGCTGAAAAACACCCCCACGGCATGATGCTGCCACCACCATGCTTCACTGTTGGGACTGTATTGGACAGGTGATGAGCACTGCCTGGTTTTCTCCACACATACCGCTTAAAATTAAGGCCAAAAAGTTCTATCTTGGTCTCATCAGACCAGAGAATCTTATTTCTCACCATCTTGGAGTCCTTCAGGTGTTTTTTAGCAAACTCCATGTGGGCTTTCATGTGTCTTGCACTGAGGAGAGGCTTCCGTCGGGCCACTCTGCCATAAAGCCACGACTGGTGGAGGGCTGCAGTGATGGTTGACTTTCTACAACTTTCTCCCATCTCCCGACTGCATCTCTGGGGCTCAGCCACAGTGATCTTTGGGTTCTTCTTTACCTCTCTCACCAAGGCTCTTCTCCCCCGATAGCTCAGTTTTGTTGGACGGCCAGCTCTAGGAAGGGTTCTGGACGTCCCAAACGTCTTCCATTTAAGTATTATGGAGGCCACTGTGCTCTTATGAACCTTAAGTGCAGCAGAAATTTTTTGTAACCTTGGCCAGATCTGTGCCTTGCCACAATTCTGTCTCTGAGCCCTTCAGGCAGTTCCTTTGACCTCATGATTCTCATTTGCTCTGACATGCACTGTGAGCTGTAAGGTCTTATATAGACAGGTGTGTGGCTTTCCTAATCAAGTCCAATCAGTATAATCAAACACAGCTGGACTCAAAGGAAGGTGTAGAACCATCTCAAGGATGATCAGAAGAAATGGACAGAACCTGAGTTAAATATATGAGTGTCACAGCAAAGGGTCTGAATACTTAGGACCATGTGATATATCATTTTTTCTATTTGAATAAATCTGCAAAAATGTCAAAAACTCTGTGTTTTTCTGTCAATATGGGGTGCTGTGTATACATTATTGAGGGGAAAAAAATGAACTTGATGATTTTATCAAATGGCTGCAATATAACAAGTGAAAAATTTAAGTGGGTCTGAATACTTTCCGTCCCCACTGTATATATATATATATATATATATATATATATATATATATATAAATATATATATATATATATATATATATATATATATATATATATATATATACACACACACAAGTGTGTCTTGCCTACAGTCAAGCATGGTGGTGGGAGTGTTATGGTCTGGGGCTGCATGAGTGCTGCCGACACTGGGGAGCTACAGTTCATTGAGGGAACCATGAATAAATAGATAGATAGATAGATAGATAGATAGATAGATAGATAGATAGATAGATAGATAGATAGATAGATAGATAGATAGATAGATACAGTATCCCAAAAAAGTGAGTACACCCCTCACATTTTTGTAAATATTTTATTATATCTTTTCATGTGACAACACTGAAGAAATTGCACTTTGCTACAATGTAAAGTAGTGAGTGTATAGCTTGTATAACAGTGTAAATTTGCTGTCCCCTCATAATAACTCAACACACAGCCATTGTTGTCTAAACCGCTGGCAACAAAGGTGAGTACATTTTCCCTCCCCGGTGTCATGTGACTTGTTAGTGTTACAAGGTCTCAGGTGTGAATGGGGAGCAGATGTGTTAAATTTGGTGTTATCGCTCTCACTCTCTCATACTGGTCACTGGAAGTTCAACATGGAACCTCATGGCAAAGAAATCTCTGAGGATCTGAAAAAAAGAATTGTTGCTCTACATAAAGATGGCCTAGGCTAGAAAATTGCCAAGGCCCTGAAACTGAGCTGCAGCACGGTGGACAAGACCATGCAGCGGTTTAACAGGACAGGTTCCACTCAGAACAGGCTTCGCCATGGTCAACCAAAGAGGTTGAGTGCATGTGCTCAGCATCATATCCAGAGGTTGCCTTAGTGAAATAGACATATGAGTGCTGCCAGCATTGATGCAGAGGTTGAAGGGGTGGGGGGTCAGCCTGTTAGTGCTCAGACCATACACCGCACACTGCATCAAATTGGTCTGCATGGCTGTCATGCCAGAAGGAAGCCTCTTCTAATGCAGCGGTTTAACAGGACAGGTTCCACTCAGAACAGGGTTCGTCATGTTCAACCAAAGAGGTTGAGTGCATGTGCTCAGCATCATATCCAGAGGTTGCCTTTGTAAAATAGACATATGAGTGCTGCCAGCATTGATGCAGAGGTTGAAGGGGTGGGGGGTCAGCCTGTTAGTGCTCAGACCATACACCCCACACTGCATTAAATTGGTCTGCATGGCTGTCATCCCAGAAGGAAGCCTCTTCTAAAGCTGATGCACAAGAAAGCCCACAAACAGTTTGCTGAAAACAATCAGACTAAGGACATGGATTACTGGAACCATGTCCTGTGGTCTGATGAGACCAAGATAAACTTATTTGGTTAAGATGGTGTCAAGTGCGTGTGGCAGCAACCTGGTAAAGAGTACAAAGACAAATGTGTCTTGCCTACAGTCAAGCACGGTGGTGGGAGTGTTATGGTCTGGGGCTGCATGAGTGCTGCCGGCACTGGGGAGCTACAGTTCATTGAGGGAACCATGAATGCCAACAGGTACTATGACATACTGAAGCAAAGTGAGATCCCCTCCCTTCGGAGACTGGGCCACAGGGCAGTATTCCATCAGGATAACGACCCCAAACACACCTCCAAGACGACCACTGCCTTGCTAAAGAAACTGAGGGTAAAGTTGATAGACTGGCCAAGCGTGTCTCCAGACCTAAACCCTACTGAGCATCTGTGGGACATCCTCAAATGAAAGGTGGAGGAGCGCAAGGTCTTTAACATTCACCAGCTCTGTGATGTCATCATGGCGGTGTGGAAGAGGACTCCAATGGCAACCTGTGACTTAGGGGTGTACTCACTTTTGTTGCCAGCAGTTTATACATTAATGGCTGTGTGTTGAGTTATTTTGAGGGGACAGCAAATTTACACTGCTATACAAGCTGTACACTCACTACTTTACAGCAAAGTGTAATTTCTTCAGTGTTGTCACATATAAAGCTATAATAAAATACTTACAAAAATGTGAGCGGTGTACTCACTTTTGTCAGATTTTGTCAGATATATATATATATATTTATATATACCAGGGGTAAACAACCCGCGGCACGCAAAGCCTCTTTTGCAGGCACTCAACTCCCTCCCCATCAGCAGAGCAGTTCAGGGAAGTGTCGTGAGACACTAATGCATTCCAATTTCAGAGTTCCCCACACCACACCTGCACTGAGGGGGCGGCACTGTGCCCCCACACATTGTAAAAGATGAGAAAAATTATTTGGTTCTCTAACTTTGCTGTAGCTGCGATTGTCAGCTTTTGTGATGGGGAAGAGATTGAGTACAGTTCTGCTAGGGGGGTGGTTCCTGTTTCCAGGAGGAGAAGGACTGTCATTGGCCACTGCTAAAGCCAATCAAAGTCCTGCTAGCCCCGTCCACCATCTGGAGGAAGATGATTCGCTTGGTTGCCACTACCAATCTCAGAAAGAAGGCATTTCACTGTGATTGAGAAAACCACAATCAGGTGACAGTTTGTGGAATTACCGTTGAGCTTCTGGGAACTTTGTTAAAATTATTCCTGAACCTTTGCGTCACTTACTACTGCACCCCCTGCACTCTGTGTCCCTTTAAGCCACAGCCAATATTTAGCGCAATGAAAAAAACACCCAAACACTTTTTCTCAGCTGTGGGGCCCAACTTATGATCCTGCACACAGGCCCACTGCTTTCGGAAAATGCCCCTGACCTGAGCTCATCATTGCGCATCCATTCTAGATGCTTGTATGTGACATTACATACATCACATACAAGCACGTGGGCTGGATGCAAGAGGTAGATCAGTAGATGGAGTGTGCCAGGACAGGTAGATGTGTCTCATCTCTGCTTCCTTTCACCACTCTGCATATCACACATATCTTAGATGAGAAGAGGGTACGGCGGTGGAGCAGATGAGTAGGAGGGGTTCAGAGGTGGAACAGAAGAGCAGGAGGATACAGCGGTAGAGCAGATGTGCAGGAAGGTACAGTGGTGGAAGAGATGAGAAGAGGGTTCAGCAGTGGGACAGAAGAACAGTGGGTACAGTGATGGGACAGATAAGAAGGGGGGTTCAGTGTTGCGGCAGAAAAGCAAGAGGGTAGAGCAGTGGGGCAGATGTGAAAGGAGGTGTATTGGTGGGACAGATGAGCAGGGGGTTACAGTGGTGGGGCAGGAGAGCAGGGGGAACACTGGTGGGGCAGGAGAGCAGGGGGAACAGAGGTGGGGCAGAAGAGCAGGGGGGTACAGAGGTGATACAGATGTGCAGGAGGTACATTGGTGGGGCAGATGAGAAAGCGGGTTAATGTGGTAGGGCAGATGAGCAGATGGGTTCAGTGTTAGGACAGATGAGAGGGTGATTCAGTAGTGAGATAGAAGAGAATGGGGATATGGCAGTGGAGAGGATGTGCAGGGAGGAATAGTGGTGGGGCAGATGAGAAAAGGGGTACATTGATGGGACATATGAGTAGGAGGGTTACAGTGGTGGGACAGAAGAGCAAGGGGGAACAGTGGTGGGGCAGATGTGCAAGAGGGGTTCAGTTGTTGGGCCAGATGAGAAGGGGGTTACAGAGGTGAGAAAGATGAGCGGGGGGGCTCAGTGTTGGGGCAGAGGAGAAAGAAGGTACATTGGTGGGACAGATGAGCAGAGGGTTACAGTGGTGGGGCAGAAGAGCAGGGGGAACAGAGCTAGGACAGATGTGCAGGAGGTACAGTGGTGGGGCAGATGAAAATGGGGTTACAGTGGTGGGACAGAAGAGCAGGGTGGTACAGGGGGAACATTGATGGGGCAGATGTACAGGGGGTTACAGTGGTGGGACAGAAGAGCAGGGGGCTAGAGAGGTGGGGCAGATGTACAGGGGGTTACAGTGGTGGGACAGATGAGCAGGGGGGTACAGAGGTGGGGCAGATGTGCAGGGTAGTACAGTGGTAGGGCAGATGTGCAGGGGGTTACAGTGGTGGGGCAGATTATAAAGGGGGTACATTGGTGGGGCAGATGAGCAGGGTGGTTACAGTGGTGGTGCAGATGAGCAGAGGGGTACAGGGGTGGGGGCAGATGTGCAGGGTAGTACAGTGGTGGGGCAGATGTGCAGGGTAGTACAGTGGTGGGGCAGATGTACAGTGGTGGGGCAGATGTGCAGGGGGTTACAGTGGTGGGGCAGATGTGCAGGGGTTACAGTGGTGGGGCAGATGAGCAGGGGGGTACAGTGGTGAAACAGATTTGCAGGGGGGACAGTGATCTGAGGTTCATGAACTGGGGCTGATCAGAGGTGTGAAGTTGCAGGAATTGGGGCTGATCTGAGGCGTGAGAGTGCAGGATGTTAATTTCTCACTACTAAAGTAGTTTACAGCATTTACTTTATAAAAAGTCTTTTTCGTGATTGAGAGCGTGAAGTTGACATTTTGTTATTATAAAATCGTCACGCTCAATTTCTTTGAAAACATTTTTGGTCACACTGTGCTAAAAAAAAGGTTGCCTACCCCTGACATACACTGTATATATATATATATATATATATATATATATATATATATATATATATATCGCACAGAATCAGGCCCTGAGGCCCTGACCGCTACAACCCTGGCAGACAGACAATACCAGAAGCCTCAAAAAACATAGCCACGCTCTTGAGCGTCTGTGGCGTAAAACTAAGTCACAGCAAGATTTCAACCAATATAAATCTGCCCTCCAAAAATACCATTCCTGCCTGCACACTGCCAAACAGACCTACTTTATCACTCTCATTAACACCCTCTCACGCAGTCCACGTCAACTTTATTCTACCTTTACCACTCTACTATGTCCTCCATTACTCCCACCCACTAACTTACTCACTTCCCAGGAGATTAAGTATATGTAGGTCACTGTCGCAAAAAATGTATTAATTGTTACAAAAAAACATAAAAAAACTAGTTGCTGCAGTCAAAGATAAACTCCTCCAGTGGATGAAAGAAAAAACAAAGTGAATATGGTGTTGACTACGCTATCCCAATGTCATAACATTTAAATACACCAATCCTTACTCAATTGTGAAATGAATATAATTGACTAAAAATATTTGTGCAATGGTAAATGATCGTTTACACACACTATCAATCTTCAATCAGTTCGTATCCATAAAGGACAAAAAATCCCTAAATATATCTTAACATAATACCAATATAAGCATGCAAAAAAATTATTAAAATTGTAGTGTCCAATTATTATTAATAAAGTGCAGTGTGCCAATCTACACAGGAGGTCCTCGTGTGGACTATCCTCTTGTGAATTTGATATTCATGTGCTCCTAAATTATTCGTCCGCAACATCTTGTGACAATTTCACCACTTTAGTGACTACACCACCACCACATGGATTGGCCCCTCACCAGATGCTGGTATAAATGCGCCTTTGGTTCATTAAGAAGGGATAACCACTCCACTTGTAATATTTAGCCTTGCTGACCCCAATAGACTATGGGCATATATTATCCATTCTCCTCATAAAAAACAGACAGCGATCATTGCGCAGTATATTTGCACTATTTATTTTAAAATTAGTTAAAAAAGAGACTGTGAACTCACATTTTATAGTGCCCGTAAGCCGGCACCAAGCTATTCCAGCAGTTAGAATGGGTGTAAAGATGTCGCCGTATGCTTCCTATGCCAGCGTGCGGGGCAAGCCTCGTTTTCACCCGGTTTGTGGTTCAGACCTCAGTTTTGTCCGGCTGGAAGTGACGTAGTGACGTTGTGTGTATTTC
Organism: Lithobates clamitans; assembly: GCA_037952925.1. Classification (NCBI taxonomy): domain Eukaryota; kingdom Metazoa; phylum Chordata; class Amphibia; order Anura; family Ranidae; genus Lithobates; species Lithobates clamitans. Next base: position 2,724,663 of record JBBGZY010000181.1, on the reverse strand, counting down.
CCAGCAGCCTCTACACGTTTTGCAATAATGATTGCTTTCTGATGACGCAATATTGGTGCCGTGTCTCACTTTTGTGAGATACTGTATGTACAGTGGGGACTGAAAGTATTCAGACCCCCTTAAATGTTTCACTCTTTATTATATTGCAGCCATTTGCTAAAATTATTTAAGTTCATTTTTTCCCTCGTTAATGTACACACAGCACCCCATATTGACAGAAAAACATAGAATTGTTGACATTTTTGCAGATTTATTCAAAAAGAAAAACTGAAATATCACATGGTCTTAAGTATTCAGACCCTTTGCTGTGACACTCATATATTTAACTCAGGTGCTGTCCATTTCTTCTAATCATCCTTGAGATGGTTCTACACCTTCATAAGAGTCCAGCTGTGTTTGATTATACTGATTGCACTTGATTAGGAAAGCCACACACCTGTCTATATAAGACCTTACAGCTCACAGTGTATGTCAGAGCAAATGAGAATCATGAGGTCAAAGGAACTGCCTGAAGAGCTCAGAGACAGAATTGTGGCAAGGCACAGATCTGGCCAAGGTTACAAAAAAAATTCTGCTGCACTTAAGGTTCGTAAGAGCACTGTGGCCTCCATAATTCTTTAAATGGAAGACGTTTGGGACGACCAGAACCCTTCTTAGAGCTGCCCGTCCGACCAAACTGAGCTATCGGGGGAGAAGAGCCTTGGTGAGAGAGGTAAAGAAGAACCCAAAGATCACTGTGGCTGAGCTCCAGAGATGCAGTTGGGAGATGGGAGAAAGTTGTAGAAAGTCAACCGTCACTGCAGCCCTCGACCAGTCGGGGCTTTATGGCAGAGTGGCCCGACGGAAGCCTCTCCTCAGTGCAAGACACATGAAAGCCCGTATGGAGTTTGCTAAAAAAAACCTGAAGGACTCCAAGATGGTGAGAAATAAGATTATTTGGTCTGATGAGACCAAGATAGAACTTTTTGGCCTTAATTCTAAGTGGTATGTGTGAAGAAAACCAGGCACTGCTCATCACCTGTCTGATACAGTCCCAACAGTGAAGCATGGTGGTGGCTGCATCATGCTGTGGGGGTGTTTTTCAGCTGCAAGGACAGGAGGACTGGTTGCAATCGAGGGAAAGATGAATGCGGCCAAGTACAGGGATATCCTGGATGAAAACCTTCTCCAGAGTTATCAGGACCTCAGACTGGGCCGAAGGTTTACCTTTGAACAAGACAATGACCCGGAAATCTCTAGTAAGGACAGATGGAAGAGAAGATAGCTGAAGCAGGGAGAAGCAGAGCCCCTCCGGCCTGGTGGTGTGCTGGAGGATCAGGTTACATAGCAGCTGTAAGCCTGTCCTTGCTCCTACGTGGCGGGAACCCAGCTGGGCAAAGCTACTGTCATGGTTATGCAATAGAGTTTTCTGTCAGCTTACCTGTCTCCATGTGTTCATCTCTAAAGACCAGCTGCCTCTCACCTGACTGGTTTTATAACCTCTCCTCTAAGCATGGCCCCACCCCAGGCCCTATCAGGGAACCCTATATTAACATGTGCACTGCAAGCCAGCAGTGCTGATCAACCATTGTGTGTTAGCTTCTGTGTGTACTTGCTGTGTTTCCTATGTCTTGATTCCTGTTACCGACTTTGGCCTGTTCTCGACTCTCCTTGTCTGCTTGTTACCCTGACCTTTGGCGTGTTATGTATTTCCTTGTCTGCTAGTCGCCCTGACCTTTGGCTTACCCCTTACTTCCCTGTCATTCCAGCCTGCTGCCTCCTTCCTCTTCTCCTGTAGTCTACGGTGAGCGTGAGCTGTGAGACCCTGGGGGCCGCGACCTGGAGCCAGACTGCAGCACAGTCCATCTTCACCACTAGAGGCTCTGGTGAACACCCGCTGGCTCTTAGACTCTGCGCCCTGGTGAATCTATGCTCTAGCTCCCACTGGGATCCATGTTAGTTATCCTGTAGACCTGAATTCCTGAACCTTCCAGGGTTCAATCCGCAGCAGTCAGTCCTAGGGTCCAATACCTTAGCGGTGCACTTCTGACTCCTACAGAGTGCATCTGACACCTGGTCCCAGGTGACCAGACAGCTAACAAACATGCCAAGTAAAAAGACCAGGAAAACCTAACTCTTTCCCTCCCTGCTCAACTGGATGGCCTTATGAACAGCAGGTGTATCGCTGTAAGAAGGATCTTCGATCGGCTGCTCACAGGTGCCCTGTCAGCACCTGCTTACAAGATTAACACAACTTTATTGCAAATGCATTGTGCGTTTACCCTGATACACTGTGGGGTGATTTAAGTACACTAATAAAAAAACATTTATTGTTTAATACAAAATGGTGCAGATAATATTAGGGTGCGTAACCGAAGAGAAAATTCACACTATGTGTGGTGACAGATGTTTTACTGCATTGTAAAACGTTTGTTGCCACGGGAATACACAGTAAACAATTTCCTATGTGTCTCATTCACACTGCAACACAGCCCAGGTCTTTACTACAGCGTGTTGCGATAAAATGCGGACATGCTCCATTTTATTGCAGCGCACCATACCGAATCGCATGTCACTGTATAGCAGTGCATCGCACTGCTGTACAGCACCATGAATGAAGTGTACATTTTTATAACGTTTATACAAAAAAAAGCTGTGTGTTATGCTGAATCGTGCACTACACTGCCCCCTACTGCAGCTGACAATAGACAGCTGTCAGAGCAGTAAAGCTCTTCGGCAGCTGTCTGTTGCAGTGTGAACCTGGCCTTATTACTAATTACAAGTATTTTGCTGCACTAACAGCAATCCTGTTTTTTTTCTGAACTTAAGGCCGGTGTACAAGAGGATTGCACGGAAACACATGCATTTGAGCGCCCATGTTCCTGTGCGATTCCTGTGCATTCCCACGTGGGGTGTTTTGACAGTCCATTCATTTGAACAGGCTGCAAAATTGACTGAACCACGGAAAAAGTAGTGCTTGCGCTTGCAGTACCATTCAATTAAGTGCCTGCAAACATACTACATTTGCGATCTGCTTCACTGCCACCAATCTTGGTTGTAGTTTGTTTCACTGATACCAATATTTTGCTGCACTACAACTAATCCAGTTTTTTTGCTGTACTGAAACTGTCAGTGGCAAGGTCCACATGACCATTACATGTGTTCCATGTTACAGATATTTCATGACACTTTGGGTCAATTTAACACCACTGAAGCTGGTGGTTGTGCTGTGTGTCTTGTACATTGGTGACAAAACTGTCACCTGTACTCCTCTTCCTCACTGGCTTCATCATCTTACCCCTCCACTTGTCCCTCCAAGTCTCCCCAAGTCTCCCCAGAGCCTATGCAACATTCCAGGCTAAATGCTCCCTTCCCATCTTGCAGCTGATATATGAGAGATGGCTGATCCCACGTCATCTGCAGCCAAAGTTAGACAACATTAGTGTTTTACAAAGGCACTAACCTGATGGGCATCATTTGGCAGTGAAAAATGTCCACATGTACTTTGCCTGGCTCCATTTCACTTCGGCTGACTTTTGCCAGCCACAGCAGTCATAATGTTCAGCCCGCCACCCGCTCCAATGCCCAGGATCTCGGATATTTTGTGCCTTTTGCCCCATGCCTTGAGGGTTGGTCCGCAAGGACCTTTTAAAGCAGTACTACAGCGCCCTCTCTCCTTAGACTCCCAAGATGGCGGCCAATACCTGACCTTGCAGGGGAGGAGCAGGGATGGTCCTGACAGAGATTCTGTCATGGATCATCAGGCTGCCTGCACACCAGCAGGGTCGCACATGAGTAACTCTTCCAATGCAGCACCTTCTTCAGCCTCCACTGAGTCCCTCATAGAGAGGACTTTGGATGATTTGCTGTTGTCGCCTATAGGGAACAGACCTGTACACAACCTTCGCTGGTTGAGGTGGGTTTATTTTCCTGCTACCCAACTGAATTGTGCACAACTTTTGATAAATAGTGAGCTTTTGAACAGAGGCTTAGCACAAACAGCTGCTAAGATCACCACGGATATAAAAGCTGATCTGAAAAATCTAGGTTCTCATATTAAGGCCATGCAATTGAAATTAGACTTAAAGTGGACCTTCGGTAATTTTTTTAACTTTCCATATATTAAATCTTCTAACCTTGGATAGTAAAACTTTTTTTTTCTGCCAGTAAATACCTTATACAGCCCACTTCCTTTTTCTTGTCTGGTCATTAGCCTAGGCTTATGACATCATGCACAGCTCTCTCTATCACTCTCATGAGAGTTTTCCAGGAAGGGAGGGGGGAGTCATAAGAGGGCCAATGTGAGCTACAGGGCTGCAGAGCTGAAGGTGTGCCTGTGTGTCTGTGTAAATCCAGAAAGTGAACAGGCAGCAGCTTCAGCTGCCCACAGTTGAAATGGATGCAGCCAGACTTAGTGGAGGTAGATTTCTGCAGCATATTTGGCAAGTACAGAATCACAGTATATATAAAATAATATGCAAAGTGGTTGGAGGGAAGCTTCAGAATGGCAAAGATTTTTTTTTTACAAATTATGCGAGCAGACTGCAATTCCTCTTTAACAGTGTCCCAGGCTAATCAAAATACTGCTCAACTATAAGATCTGCAGGATCAACTTGAATGTGCCTTAGTAAGCTTGATGATCTGAAAAACAGATCACGCCGTTACAACTTCAGGATTCGGGGGCGCCTGGAATCTATTAAGGAAATACACTCTGCAGTTCATTTTTTATTGTGGAACTCCTGCCTGATATATCGGAACATAGTTTGGAACTTGATAGTTCCCACAGGGCACTACAACCTCCATGAGCTGATAGTCTCATTAGGGACATAGGGACATTATTGTGAAGCCTCATTTCTACTCAGTGAAGGAGGAAGTTATGAGAAAATCGAGAGCTGTTGCTCAGCTTATTAAACTAGGGCAGCCTATCCAAGTTTTTGCAGACCTGTCTCATGCTACCATTCAAAAAATAGGATTTTTTCGTCATACTTACCTGTAAAATCCTTTTCTTTGAGTACATCATGGGACACAGAGTCAGGCTAATATTCTTTACCTGCTGGGTTATACTCCACCTCTAGGTGAATGGACACTCTGTAGACCAAAGGTCTTTAGACAGGAAGTGATCCCCTATATAACCCCTCCCATAAAGGAAGTACTTCAGTTTTGTAGCAAGCACTGAATCCTCAAAAAAGAGGGGAGGGATCTCTGTGTCCCATGATGTACTCAAAGAAAAGGATTTTACAGGTAAGTATGACAAAACAATCCTATTTTCTTTTTCATACATTGTGGGACACAGAGTCAGACTAATATTCATTACCTGCTGGGATGTCCCAGAGCAATAGCCTTGGGGGGGGGGGAGACACCCTGCCAAACAATAGCCATCAGAACTTATACGGCAGCCCGCAGTACACTGCGGCCGAAAGCCGAATCCTCGACTGCTCGAACATCCACTTGATAAAATTTTGTGAGTGTATGCACTGAAGACCGGGTAACAGCCTTACAAATCTGAGCCACAGATACCTGATGGCGAAGAGCCCAGGAGGTTCCTACACCCCCGGTAGAATGAGCTCTCACCATAAAAGGAGGAGCTTTATGTATCAGGCCGTAGGCCTGAATGATTAATTGATGGATCCAATTGGCAATGGAAGCCTTGGAAGCTGCCTGCCCCTTCTTGGGTCCTTTAGGTAAAACAAAAAAGGAGTCTGATCCTTGGATCTTCGCAGATCTAGATAAATAAACCTTGACTGCCTGGACAACGTCCAATGAATGCAGTCGTCTCTCTTCCGCCAAGCGAGGCTGAGAGAAAAAAGAAGGCGAAATAATGTCCTGATTTAAATGAAAGGCCGACACCACCTTTGGCAAAAAGGATGGAACAAGTCGTAACATGACAGGAAACCAAGTATGGTTCCCTGCACGAAAGGGCTGCCAACTCCGACACCCTTCTAGCTGAGGTGATGGCTATCAGGAAGCTAGCTTGCGTGACAGCAAGTCTAATGGAATTTCTTTGATAGGTTCAAATGGTTGTTTCTGTAACACAGACAGCACCAAGTTCAAGTCCCAAGGACACATAGGTGACCTAATGGGGGGAAGCAAACAAGTCGCTCCCCCGCATAAAGGTTCGGACTAACAAATGGGATGCTAAAGGCCCTTGAAAGAATACTGACAAGGCCGAAATCTGACCACTGATTGTACTCAAAGCCAATCTGATTTCCACCGCCGACTGTAAGAAGAGAGAATTCTCCCAATCATGCATTTCCGAGGATGCCATTTTCTGGCTTCACATCAAGCAATATAAGTCTTCCAGACCTTATGATCAATTTTCCTAGTGACAGCTTTTGTAGCATTCCCTAGGGTAGACACTACTGGTCCTGAAATGCCACGGGAGAATGAGAAATGAGACTGTAAATTGGGGTGGAATATAGGACCTTAAGTCAGTAGATCAGGGCAACATGGAAGCGTCAATGGCCCATCTATTGTCAGTCTCACAATCTCCAGGAACCAGGTCCTTCTGGGCCAGGCTGGTGCCACCAGAATGACTGGAACCCCCTCTCTCTGAATCCTGCGCAACAAATGTGGAAGGAGAGGGATTGGAGGGAAAGCATAAACCAGCGAGTACTGGCTCCAACTATCAGAGAATCTGCTTAGATTGGCAGAGGATCCCTTTTTCGGGACACAATTGCTTTAGCTTGTTTTTGAACCTGGATGCCAATAGGACGACCTCTGGCCATCCCCAACGCTGGCAAATTTCCTGGAACACCCCTGGGTGTAGGGACCATTCAACTGGGCAGATCTGCTGGCGGCTGAGATAATCTGCCTTCCAGTTCTCTACTTCCGGGATATGGACATATCGATAGAATCGGCACATGTCCCTCTGCCCAGGCTAGTATGTGGCTCACCTCCTCCAGAGCTGAACGACTCCTGGTACCACCTTGGTGGTTTATATAGGCCACTGCAGTGGCATTGTCAGACTGAACCCTGATAGGGCAGTCCTGAAGCTCCACTCTCCTGCCCGTAACACCAGGACGATGATGGGCAGGATCTATTGTCCCTGACCATTTCCCCTGAGCTGTGAGCCCTTCTAGGGTTGCTCCCAAGCCTGAGAGACTGGCATCTGTAGTCAGTACTCTCCAAGTTACCGGGAGAAAGGATTTTCCCTTTCGCAGGTTCTGATCCTGCAACCACCAGTTTAGGCTTAAGCGTGCCCGAGGAGATAAGAACATTGGATAATCCAGGGCTTGTCCTCTTCTGTTCCAAGCCAACAAGATGTCTTGTTGTAAAGGCCTGGAATGGAAATGGGATAGGGCACTGCCTCAAAGGAGGCATCCTCCCTAGAAGACGCATACAGAGCCGAATGGAGGGTTGTCTGGTGCCCCATATCTGACACACCTGATCCTTCAGGGCACAGATCCTTGTGGATGGCAAGAATACTCTTGCTTGAACCGTAGGTAGGATCAGACCTAAATACTTTAGACTTTGAGCTAGTTTCAAGGCTGACTTTTTGGTATTTATGATCCAGCCTAAGCTTTTCAAATACCGCACTGTGCATCTGTTCTAGAGCCTGTAATGAGTGATCTCTAAGCAGGAGGCCATCCAGATACCCGAGCACCAGGATCCCTTGGGCCTTTAAAAGATCCAGTACTGGTGCTAGGACCTTTGTGAACACCCAGTAGCAAGCACGAAGGGTAGAGCCACAAACTGAAAATGACGTTCCTCTACTGCAAAACGTAGGAACCTCTGATGAGGCTGAAAGATAGGTATGTGTAAATACGCGTCTTTTATATCGATGGAGGCTAGAAAGTCTCCCCTCTGGAGTGAGGCTACTACTGAGCGGACAGACTCCATCCGAAAGGACTGTATCAGTACATTTTTGTTTAGGGATCTTAGGTCAAAAATGGGCCTTTTGTCCCCGTTTGGTTTCTAAACCGTAAACGGATTTGAGTAAAACCCTGTGCCCCTTTCGGATACCAGAACCTCTACAATCACTCTTTTATGCACTAGATGATGTATTGCCTGAAGCAATAAGTTTCTTTTTGGAGGATCCGAGGGAAAGCTGGATCTTAAAAACCTCTGAGGGGGAACCCCCCGCAACTCCAGCTTGTAACAGCGAGATATAATTAAGGTGACCCACTCGTCCTGAATTATTGTTCTCCAAATATCCACCAAGTGCAGCAGTCTTCCCCCACTCGATGGAGTGGGGGCGTCCCCTCAAAAGGAGGGCTTGGTGCTGGGTTTAGAAGAATTTTGGACCCAGGGCTTCTTCTGGCCCTGGCCCTACAGCTTGCCCCTGGCCCTAGCGCACTGTTGCCGGCGGAAGCGCCTGGATGCTGAGACTTTTGAGGAAGCAGTCCCTGACATTTTAAACGAGGGACGTCTGGTGCTTTTCTTCACAGGAAGTAGAGAACTCTTCTCCCCGGAAATTTTTTAGATATATTTGTCCAAATGATCACCAAATAAACTTTCCCCATGAAAAGGGAAACCTGCTTTTTACAAGGAAGCTCGGCTGACCAGTTCTTAAGCCACAAAAGTCTGCGCATATGTACAGACAAGTGAGCCAAATGAGAAACCTGCTGTATTGAATCCTTTTAAGGCGTCAACAGCAAAACACAGCACTCCATGAATATCTGTCTTATTTTGAGGCAGATCATCCTCCTGGTTAGGCCTATCAGGCTGTTTGACCTGATCCTTTACGGACTGGCAGATACCAATTGCTGCAACAGCTGGATGAATAGCTGAACTGGTCAAACAAAAGGAAGCCTTTAATAATGACTTCAGTTTATTGTCAATAGATAGCGGAGGTGGTGTCAAGGGTGCTAAGACAATACTTCTCCACTAATGTAAGCCCGGAGGTGAACCCAACGGTTGCTTGGGAAGTACACAAAAGCTACATTAGGGGCCTCATGGTCAAAATAGGGTCTCGTATAAAGAAAGAGAGAGCCAAACAAACCATGGACCTTCTGTAGAAAATTAAATCCCTGGAGACCACCCTCAAACATTAGTTCCATCCCAGACCCTTTCAGAGTTAACCACCCTGCGGAGTCAACTCCGATCCTTGGCACTGTTTAAGACCAACTCCTATGTCACTGTACTTTTTAAGAGCACAGCAATGAATGTGGCAGGATGCTGGCGTGGGCTCTGAGAGCCCAGAAAGCTTGCACGTTCATCTCTGAACTTCTAAATGACACGCACAACAAAATCCATACTACTGAAGGGATTGCCGCCCTTTTCCAGGAATATTATACAGCTCTATATAATCTCCCATCCCCAAAATCTGAAGGGGAAAGATCCGCCGCACAAAAGACCATTCAGGAATACTTGCGTAAATCAGAACTCCCCCAGCTCTCAGAGGAGGAGCTGAGCGAGCTGGAAAAACAGATCTCAGCAAATGAGGTGGCTTTGGCGATGGCACAAATGCAACTGGGCAAGGCCCCTGGCCCAGATGGGTACTCCCTCCTATACTACAGGACCTTTGGAGACCTGATGATTCCGCACTTCCTCACCGCATACAATGCAGCAAGAGAGGGGATGGTCCTTTCCGAGGGATGCACTGAGAGCTTACATTGCTGTAATACCAAAGGAAGGAAAAGACCCACTGCACTGTCAAATTTATCGACCAATATCCCTATTAAATGTGGATCTAAAAATGTTCACAAAAATCCTCTCCATATGTCTGATAAACTCAATCCCGTTACTGATTCATTCCGACCAATTCGGACTTGTCCCAACAAGAGAGGCACGCGACAATATGACAAAGGCGATTAACCTGATCCAGGCGGCACGGATGCAAAGGATCCCACTGCTGCTCCACTCAGCAGACGCCGAAAAAGGCATTCCATAGAGTGAGCTGGCCTTTCCTATTCGTAACCCCCAGATGCATAGGCTTGAAAGAATGAATGATGAACTGGATTTGTGCTATCTATTCCTGCCCATCGGCTCAGGTCAAGGTCAACGGCTACCTCTCTTCAACACTTAAGCTAGCAAATGGGACGAGGCAGGGGTGTCCCGTCACCTCTCATTTTTTTCCTCACCCTTGAACCATTCCTTTGCACTATCAGAAACAACACAGATATCGAGGGCCTTAGCCTAGATGCCACCCTGTCTCCAAAAGTAGCGGCGTTCGCCAACAATCTCCTTTTTTTGACAAAACCCCTAGTGTCTATTCCAAACTTGCTTAAGGAACTAAGGACATACGAGGGCTTATCATAGTATTGCATCAACTATCAGAAAACAGAAGTGCTCAATGTCAACCTGCCACCCTGCTTAACCACACTGCTCCAAACAGATTTACCTTTTAAATGGGCCACTTCCCATATTAAATACCTGGGAATTCTGTTGCCCGGCAAGATGGAGGAAATTTTTCCACTCAATTTCCCCCCTCTCCTGACAGCAATAAAAAGAGACCTGCGGGAATGGCAATATGGCCTATTTACCTGGTTTGGACGCTGTGGCACAGTGAAAATGAATGTTATGCCCAGACTCCTATATAATTTTCAAGCTCTTCCAATACAGGTCCCTACCACCTTCTTGAAAGCGGTAAATAGAGTGATAACCCACTTTGTGTGGGCTAGTAAGCCCCCACAGTTGGCACAAACAGTACTCCAACTTCCAAAATTGAAGGGCAGTATAGCCCTCCCATATGCCATTCTCTACCACACAGCATGTCACCTAACCCGTATATTGGACTGGTGCAGACACGGGACCTTAAAACAATGGGTACAAATAGAAAACTCCATGGCGGGGGTCCACCTGGATTTACTGCCCTGGTGTCAGCAGACCTTGCCCAAAAAGGTCTTATCCCACCCTACAGTGGGGGTGACAATCCGGACTGCTCAGAAGGTTTTCCGAGACCTGTCTATACCGCCGCTCCCTTCTCCACTCACACCTGTAGTGGGCAACCCGGCTTTCACTACGGGACTTAAGGATAATAGATTTCAGGACCTGAAACTAACTGAGAGGCCACAGGCTAGACATTTTCTCATTAACGAAAAATGGAAAAACAGACAGCAAATCATGGACGACCCAGCACTGAGGGGACTCTCCTTCTGGCAGAAGGTACAGCTGTCTCATTACATTAGCTCATTGCCCTCACGGACGCATTTGGGAGGCAACTGACTCCCTTTGAATTGCACTGCCTGGACTGGTTACCGTTGAGGCACGTAATCTTTCTGACATATCAACTACTGGTGGCCCCCCAACCGGATGCTAGGCCTCCTTACATTGACCGGTGGGAGTGCGATCTGGGTCTAAAACTCACAGAAAAGAAAACCGAGCAGATCATCCTTTTCTCTCATAAGACTTCCATCTGTGCATGACACCAGGAAGCGGGAGGTGCTGTCTCGTTAGTATTACACGTCAAAAAAGATTCAAAAGATGTTCTTCCAGAGCATGGACCTGTGTTGGAGATGTGGGGAGGAGGTTGGAATGCTCCTTCATGTTTTCTGGTCGTGGCGGTTGTTACAGCCCTTTTGGGTAGAGGTGCATCGTATCGTGCAAAGGTTCACAGATCGTGTGTTGCCGAACTCCCCCAAGTTTTTCCTTCTGCATCACCACGAGATCCCAAGCAAGAGTTACAGGAAATCTATACTGCCATTCCTGTTCATTGCAGAAAAAGGCTGCATCCCATTGTACTGGAAGCAGACCCAGCTTCCTCTCTCCCTAGCCTTCCTTATCCCCCATTTTTTGCCCTCACTTTCTTTTCTCCATCCTTGCCTTTTCTGTACCCTATCACTTTTGTCCTTGTTTCTATCCGATGTTAGTACATTGGATATTGACAATGTTGGGTCGGTTAGAACTGGCTCCAATCCCTCACCAACTCCCTCAAAAAACGGCACATGCCGGGAAAAAAAAAAGGGGTCATGCAGGGTGCGGAGGACTCCTATTTCCTAGAGACATATCCTGATTTTATCCCGCTAGGAGATTTCACGTAAAGCGCTCTCATGATTCTGTAATATATGTACAGGGATGTATGGATATTTCATTGTGATTTACTCCATTGTGGTTTCTGTACTCCTGCATGTTCTTCCTTCTTAAATAAAGAATTACCAAAAAAAAAAAAAAAACGCAAATCGCTGTCATTACTAATTAAAAAAAAATAATAATAAAAATGCCATAAAACTATTCCCTGTTTTGTAGACGCTATAACTTTTGCGCAAACCAATCAATATACACTTATTGCAATTTTTTTTACCAAAAATATGTAGAAGAATACATGTCGGCCTAAAAATCTGAGAAAAAAATTGTTTTTTATACATTTTTAGGGGATATTTATTATAGCAAAAAGTAAAAAAGTAAAAAAGTTTTTTTTTTCAAAATCATCCAGTGCCCAGGGCAAAGATGCCAACCTGCTCCCCCGCTTCTCCATTATATGCAAGCTTAGGGGATCCTACCTACAGCAGTCATCCGCTTGTCAATAGGAGCATTTTTTATTAAGAGTGGAGTATGGCAAGAACTGAAGCTGTGCACGGCGGGACACCCCCTGTGGCAAAGAGAAGCCATATACCATCAGGCATATATACACCTCTTATGACTTAGAGGTCTCAGGTGAGAATATATCTATTATATATGCAAAGTCACATGGTGAAATCCTTGGAAATGCATGAGAACCACATCTTCTATATGCTCTGTTTACTTTGTGTATATTATCACAAACAATTATGTAGTGCAGCATCAGAAGTGATACTCCTAAATATTTACCAAGTAAAAGTGAAACAAAAATACACATTCAAATTCACCAAACACACTACAAAAAGTCTCTTTTTGGAGTGTGTTTGGTATAGGGGATTCTCCAGTTAATTTAAATGTTTTATACAAAAAAAAAACACTGTAGCGCTGGACTGGTGAAAAAAGACACATGTGTTATTATGTATAAACAGGACCCACAAACTTATCATGAGTCAATACGTGATATTAGATAATGTGAAACCATGACTTAAAACAAGTGTAAAAAACAAAAATAAAAATAAAAAATATATTCCTATTTAACGAAATATTTCATATAAGTGACCAAAATTGCGTGTCAAAAAATACTTTAAAGGAAAAGTTCATAAATGTGACAAGATGAAGATAATGAATCCACAAATGAGCCAGATGAAAAGACCTGAGTTACATCAGTGAGGCCCACCACCAGATGATAAAGTTGGAGGCTTACCAGAAAGCCTGCGACCGCTATTATTCAGGGGGGTCAAAACAGGGTTAGTAGTGGGAAGTGAAACCCTGGAAGTATCCCTCAATGGACTCTTCACGTTATCCTACTGGTCTCCTCTCTCCACGGCTGGTCCGCAGTGGCAAAAACATCAATATGGAGAAAAAAGTTCCTCAAAATAAGGTACATGCGTGGGAACCATAAATCCCAAAAAGAGAAAAGAAAGACTCTAATAGTGCAGAATGTCTATTGCTGTTCGTTTATTAAATACAGCGTTGCAATCCAAGTAGGATAAAATTGCTTTTCCAGCAGAGTAAAAAATAACATAACAAGCGGTTTAAAACAAAAACGCGCATGCGCGATGCGTGTCAATGTTGTGACCCTACGGCCGTTTCGTCACAACTGACGTCATCAGGGGTACGTGACCATGCTCGAGCATGCACAATAAATACACAAGCGCTACAGCGCCACAACGCATTCATTGGCTGAAGAGGAACAGAGGCAGGTGTCAATCCAATATGCAAGATTGCTCCACCCAATTAAGACGCCCATAAGCTAAAAACGTGAATGCTCATTTGGTATACAGGAAATAACAGAGACATTCCTATGAGGCAGAGAAGTATAATGCACACTGCCATCTAGTGGTAAAAAAGGAGGAATACTCTCTAATGCAAACAAACACCAGAGAGAAATGAAATGAGATTCCACATAGTAAGGTGCATGAAAAATAGTGAATATAATGAAATAAATATAAGTAAAATTAGATTACCCATCAGCCATAATGCATCACTAGTCAAAACACAATAAAAAATCTAAATTAAATTACAATATAAAACAATTGGTATAAACGTTTAGTCTATCACAACAAATATTTTAATATTAAAAATACCCATATTTTAATATTAAAAATACCCATCGTTATGAGAGGCAAGGGGGCATTGGGTCTGGGACACCCCAGAGACATCTCCCCTCCCTTTACCCACGTGGAGGTGGGAGGTCTCGGGGACTCCCTCACCAAATGAGGGGCAGAGGGGGAAGGAGGAATTCCTCCTCCCGAACACATGGTTGGTCTCCTTCATCTTGGAGACAACAGAGTGACCGTGAAGTCCATCGAGACTATGGCACTAATTAACAACATCATGACCCTCGTGGACAGAGATTCCGGCAGGACCATCGTAATAACGATGGGGAATGTGACCACTATGGTGTTAACGTTGGGAATAGATTTTCCCCCTTACAAGATGGCATGAATGATCATGCATCAAGTTTGAGTGGGAACCATAATTCTTTTGATTCTTCCCATAGCCGACTTGCTGGAGATAACCGTTTTAATCGGGATTTTCGGTTGGCTGGAAGGGGAGAGAACAAACGAAATGGAGACGCAAGAGAGGGTGCAGAGGGGGGAGGAAACTTCACCCCAAAAAGGAGGAGGATATGAGTGGTATCATAAATTTAAGCACCAAGGAAATCTCTAAGGAAGAACTCTCCACCCTGAGTAAGGGTTTGAAGTTTGCCCCACCACGGAATCTCAACAAATTCCTAACTTTCATTGATGTGCAGAAAAACACACGCAAATTAAATATAAAGCGGTATATTTTAAGTAATCCTGCTAGACAACTGAGTAGAGAAGCCTCTGTGGTAACACATTCAGGATTAAAAAATGCTTCACTATTCAATCCCCCTAGCAGTGGTGTATCAAATGTCACCATTTTTCGTGATTTGGTATTGAATGATCTGGCCAATTTAAATATTGGATCAGTGCAACCCCAACATAATATCAAAATTGGCTTGGAGGCTTTGAGCAATAGAAGGGATATTGTTATACGCCCCGCTGACAAAGGCGGGGCGATAGTTATCCTGGATAAAGATTCCTATACCAATGAAATGGTGAGGATCCTTTCTGATACAAGTACGTATTCTCCTTTACCATTGGATCCAACTTCTGGTTTCAAGCGGGAACTTAAGGTCTTGGTTGATAAAGGATATGATTTAGGAATCCTTAGCAAAAAAGAAAAGGAGTACCTTGTCCCCCTAGCCCCCCGGCTACTGGTGATGTGCATATTGCCCAAAATCCATAAGGCCCTGATTAATCCACCAGGGAGGCCCATCATCAGTGGTATTGATTCTGTAACTTCGCGTGTAGGGAAGTATATAGATTTCTTTCTACAACCACTGGTGATGGGCACCCCCTCTTACCTTAAGGACACTAAACATGTCCTTAAAATATTGAAGGAAATAGAGTGGAAGGCTACATACATGCTGGTGACAGTGGATGTTGCGTCAATCTATACATCAATATCCCACAGTTTAGGACACCAAGCTGTGCGCCATTTTCTCTATCGGGACTCCAGTATCTACGTCACGCAATGCAATTTCGTGATGGAGCTACTGGACTTCTCGATGGAGCATAACCATTTCTGGTATGGTGGCACACATGATTTACAAACGAAGGGAGTGGGCATGGGAGCCAAATTCGCTCCCAGCATGGCCAACCTCTTCATGGCCAAGTGGGAGGAGGATGTGGTCCTAAGTGACAGTCCACCCCAGTTGGTCATGTGGAGGAGATTTATTGATGATGTCCTATTTATCCGGGACGGTGACATCAATTCTGTGAGCGCCTTCATGTCTGTCCTCAATAATAATGACAGAGGTATAGAACTTACCCATGAAGCCAGTTCTACCCAAATCCATTTTTTGGATTTGGTTATTACAATTGTTGATGATGTTATCACCACCCCGACCTATTTCAAACCAACAGACAGGATAAGTTTTATACCACTGGATTCCTGCCATCATCAGTCCTGGCTATCTGCTGTTACTAAGGGCCAGTTTTTGCATTTAAGACGGAACTGTTCCGACTCTAACGAGTTCCGCAAAGGAGGCCTTAACTTTGAAATTGAGGTTTTTGAATAAAGGTTATGACGCTGCTATGTTAGATTCCCTGATTATGGAGATAGAGAATAGGGAGCGTAAGGAACTTCTATGTGATAAACCTCCCCAGGTAGTAGACAGGGAGGATTTTGGATTAGCTTTCCTTATAACTTAATCAAGCCAACATTGGGCCATTAAGAGGATAATTAAAAAACACTGGTCTGTTATCAAAAATGATTGAGTTTTGGGACCCCTATTGTCTGATAAACCACGAGTCTTATTCAGGGGGCCACCAGTTTCAGACACTTGTTGGCACCTAATATTCCAGTTCCACCTGTACGTCCTACATTTTTTGGGGATTTAAAAGGATTCTCCCTGTGTAGGAGATGTAATGTCTGTAGTGTTAATTCACTACGAGACAGAAGATTAACAGAGTTCACATCTAGTGGTACAGGTGCCACATACTCCATCAAATCACTCATCACATGCACGACTAAATGTGTCGTATACCTACTTAGGTGTCCATGTGGGTTGGAGTATGTTGGCCGCACCATTAGGAAACTAAATGTTAGGTTGGCAGAACACATTACCGACATTAGGCAGGGCTTCGACAAACACAGTGTCTCCAGACATTATATTGCAGTACACAACAGGGACCCCAAGGGAACTGTTTTTATTGGCATTGAAAAATATGTTCCCCACTGGCGAGGCAGTAATGGGAAAAGAACCATCTCTAGATCTGAAACAAACTGGATCTACAGACTTGGTTCTCATGCCCCAAATGGGTTGAACATAGAATGGGACATTAATTGTTTTATCAATAACAGCTGATGGAAATTTCCCCTTAATGATGGGTATTTTTAATATTAAAATATTTTTTGTGATAGACTAAACGTTTATACCAATTGTTTTATATTGTAATTTAATTTAGATTTTTTATTGTGTTTTGACTAGTGATGCATTATGGCTGATGGGTAATCTAATTTTACTTATATTTATTTCATTATATTCACCATTTTTCATGCACCTTACTATGTGGAATCTCATTTCATTTCTCTCTGGTGTTTGTTTACATTAGAAAGTATTCCTCCTTTTTTACCACTAGATGGCAGTGTGCATTATACTTCTCTGCCTCATAGGAATGTCTCTGTTATTTCCTGTATACCAAATGAGCATTCACGTTTTTAGCTTATGGGCGTCTTAATTGGGTGGAGCAATCTTGCATATTGGATTGACATCTGCCTCTGTTCCCCTTCAGCCAATGAATGCGTTGTGGCGCTGTAGCTCTTGTGTATTTATTGCGCATGCACGAGTGTGGTCACGTACCCCTGATGACGTCAGTTGTGACGAAACGGCCGTAGGGTCACAACGTTGACACGCATCGCGCATGCGCGTTTTTGTTTTAAACCGCTTGTTATGTTCTTTTTTACTCTGCTGGAAAAGCAATTTTAACCTACTTGGATTGCAACGCTGTATTTAATAAACGAACAGCAATAGACAATCTGCACTATTGGAGTCTTTCTTTTCTCTTTTTGGGATTTATGGTTCCCACGCATGTACCTTATTTTGGGAAGAAATATCGGGAGGAATTTTGAGGAACTTTTTTCTCCATATTGATGTTTTTGCCACTGCGGACCAGCCATGGAGAGAGGAGACCAGTAGGATAACGTGAGGAGTCCATTGAGGGATACTTTCAGGGTTTCACTTCCCACTACTAAGCCTGTTTTGACCCCCTGAATAAGGGCGGTCGCAGGCTTTCTGGTAAGCCTCCAATTTTATCATCTGGTGGTGGGCCTCACTGATGGTGGATTATGTAACTCCGGTCCTTTCATCGGGCTCATTTGTGGATTCATTATCTTCATCTTGTCACATTTATGAACTTTTCCTTTAAAGTGTTTTTTGACACGCAATTTTGGTCACTTATATGAAATATTTCGTTAAATAGGAAAATATTTTTATTTTTGTTTTTTACACTTGTTTTAAGTCATGGTTTCACATTATCTAATATCACGTATTGACTCATGATAAGTTTGTGGGTCCTGTTTATACATATTAACACATGTGTCTTTTTTCACCAGTCCAGCGCTACATTGTTCTTTTTTTGTATGTGCCCTTGTATTGGGGTTATTGTGTTTAAGCCGCAGGACTTCCTTCACGGTCCTTCACTTCAATTTTTATTATCATTTATGTTGACTACCTAGCACAATTTCTTTTTTCTTTAAAGGTTTTATGAATGTTGCTTTAATTGAAGCAAATCTGAAAGTTATCACAAGATGGTACCTGGTCCCCACTCATTTGGAAAAAATATATCTGGCTTTTCCCCACTCTGTTTTAGGGGATGTAAGCTTTTAGGCTCTATGTATCATATCTGGCGGGAATGTCCAAGGATCCATAGATTTTGGAATGGGATTTGTGCTTTGCTGTGTCAGGTCTCAGAAGTTGCAATCCCCAAGTCTCTACAGATTGGATTGCTCAATAAGCATGTAGACAAAGTTTCCAAATGCTTAAGTTGCAACACTTAATTTCTTATATCCTGCTAGGGGCCAATATAATTATACAGTAGCCTGCTCCTGGAAATGGCCTACTGTGTCCCTGACCGCCGCAAAGCAAAAACTTTCTTGGATAATGCTCCAGGAATGTATATTTAGCATTCTGCAGGATTCAGTTTCATAGTTTTAATTTACCTGTGAGTCCTGGGTGCAGTAACTGAAGATCTAGGTGGGATAGTTTTCTTGGTTTATCTACTATTTCATGGTTTATCTTCGGATATGTTAATGCAAGAATTCCACTCACTGCAAATGATGAGAATTTTTTTTTCCTTTTTGTGTTGATTATTGTATGACTTCCCTGTGACAAGTCTCAGACCTATTTGATTATTCTTTATACTGGTTTGATGCTTTGTATTCTGTCTTTTGATTTGTATTGTATGTCACTTCCTTTAACAAAAAAAAAAAAAAGAGTGAAAGAAAATGTGCCTCCTCTTATATTGTGGCCTAACCAAGCTGCTTACATACTGTCCATCCACTGAACAATATTTGTGGCTATTGTCTCTCAGATAATACATTCTAATTTATATTGCAAGAAAAAATCTGCCTTGTCTCTGTCACACGTCTGTCTATTTCACTGCTGTCTATTGTCCTGATGTTAGCCAATTTCTACCAAACATACTTAAGTATATATTTAAATTTTTTAAGGAATAATTGGGGAAATAGGGATTATAGAGTGTTTCGGGAATGTGGGGTTGCTGTTTTGAAGTGTTTTTGTGACTTCTGTTTTGAAATGTTATTAAACTCTTAAGACAATGCAATGTAATCCTGTGAAAAACGAGTCAACATTCCTATAGCTTTTAGATCTGTTATGACTGCTACTTCCACTGTTCAGTTCAGGTCATCACCACTAGAAAAAGTGTTTCAGATGAAATGAGTCAGATTGGGCTGCTGTTTTATTTAAAGTGATTGTAAAGGTAAAGAACAAGTTCCAGCCAGCTCCTCTGTTCTTTTAATCTCTCCTACACTGTGTAATTGCTTTTTTAAAACAATGTATGTAAATACCTTATCTTTGCTCTTTTATGACCGGTCATGTGACCTTCGGCTACTGTATTCCTCCAATCCGAGTGCCCCCTCCGACGTCAGCCGAGAAGGTCACGTGAACGCTGTGACCGGGCATAAGAGAAAAGCAATTACACAGTGTAGGATAGGTTAGTATAACAAAGGAGCTGGTTGTAATTGTTCTTTACTTTTACTGCCAGCTACTAATAGCGACAGGAGGGGGGGTGTGGCTGAGATGGTGAGAGACACACAGGAGCTGACAGGCAGGGAGGAAGAGCTGCGGATGATGGAGGCACGTTAACTGACCAAGGTATTAGGATTTAGCAGCCATGATTACCATGGTCAGTACACAAAGACGGACACAGGAACTGGCAAAAACAACCAGGTTTTTTTTACAGCATAGACAGGGGCAAATTACACAGCGCAAGCACTGTGCTGTTTAATCTGCTGTATGGGAACAGGAGGTCCTTTTTTTTAGGGTTACAACCACTTTAACCCACGCTAACTTTACATTGAAAAAATCATGTGCCTAAAATGTGTAATGCCAAAATTCAGTGTCTTGACACAGCCTATGGAAATGGCACTGTTCCGTAACATTGCATACAGCATGTTTTTTTGCTTTGTTAAATGTCCCCCATGTCAGTGTCCAGCTCCCAATGGCCTTTTTGACAATACTTTGCTTATTAGCTATGAAAATGGCTGAAATTTAGTATCACAATTCACCTCCACTAGACTTCAATAGGGGTTCTATACCAAGTTTAGGTGTTGAAGACTTCAAGCAGGATTCAAGGAACCTCCACAAATTTAAACTGGGCAGTTTCACTCATCCCTTCTCATGTCCTTGGACAGTGTAACAACAAAGTATGTGCCACAAGACAGATAGAACTAAATCTAGGTCTGATTTATAATGAACACAGATTTGGGTTGCTTTCACTATGTTCATCACAATTTAGGACAATGATGTCAATAAAGTGTAACATTTAAAAGTCAATAGATTTATTCACCTAACAGCCCCAAAAAGTGAGTAAAAACCTGGAAAATGTTATGAGAACCAATTTTACAAAATATCAAGTTGTAATTTATGCTTATTGGGCCTTTAAAGCCGCATTATACCCAAAACCAAAAATGTTATTTTTTTTTAGCTTACCAGTTATTCAATGTGGTGGCTGTTTGTTTTATTTTGTTAATCTTTTTAATCTAGTGATCTGGCCAATAACACTCCTCCTATATTATACAGACACCACGCTGGATGAATGAACACAGGGGACAGATTTGGACAGCAGCACTGTCAATCTGGGGGAGGGGAGTGTTAGGAGTACTAGCAGGTTTAAATACACTAACAAATTGAAGCTGAACTGCAGCTAATATTTTATAATTCATTACAACAAACTGTTGTTTTTTCTTTTTGGGATAAAGGTTTATATAAATAAAAGCTGATCATTTTAGGTGTCCCAGTCAGTGTTAAATTGTCTGTGTTCTTTGTAATTGCAAGAGAGCTTTTTTGTTGAAAAACAATAGACTTACTGGCCAGATCACCAGATGAAAAGAAAAGAAAGAGAGCTAAAAAAGGAAACTAATACAGCCACATTTAGAAATTGGTAAGCAACAGTATAATAAATGTTTGCTTTGGGTCTTAATTCTGCATTCCTTTTAATACAATGATCAAAATTTCAATCTATAGCTGTGGATAAAGGTTCTATGCTCATTCAATGGCGTGCTGTAAATTACAAGTCTTCAATACTGAAAGCCAGATGTGCTCCTGTGCAAAGGTGGCACCTGTATCACATGATGGTCGGTAGCTAAAAGCTCACAGTGGCTTTGTAAATAAAGTGCAAGGTATAGTCATTATGGGTTAGACACTTTAACCCATAGCAAACCAAAAGAAATCTTAATGAAGTCAAATCCATTTAGAGAAATAGACAGCTTAGATAGAAACAAATGAAAAATCACAGACAGTAAATGTTAAATGTTTTATTCTTCTCTATAACTGGAACAACCTGTTGCCATATGATTATCACTATATATTTGCTGCACAATAAATATATGTATCTGATTCATGCCTTACTGTTTTATAGAAAATATAACAATATCAAATTTGGGAGAAGACCTTGCGTAAATAGAAATGTTCAGTTTTAAATTCTAGAAAATGTAATTGTTGAAATCAATATTGATTTCAATATTGTGTTTTGTGTGTACAGGTATGCATCTACAGGCAGGCTAAGCTTGCTGTGTTTACTGACCTTGGGACAAGCATGAAATCAGTCATTTGCCAAAGTAGCTTATATGTGGGACTCAATCTTCATCCTATTTACTATGCCAAAAACATTTTATACTGACACATGCTCAGATTAGAGCAAGATTTGCAAGCAGGTCAACATTAGTCATACATCTTATGACTTCAGTTAATGAAAAACTGGTACCAAACAACTTAGCAAACTCTGTGGTAACATCACTGCGTTTGATTAGCTAGGTACAGCCTGGGAGCAAGGCCCCTTTCACACGGGGCGGATTCCATTCCGATCAGCAGAGGATCTGTGAGCTGATCCCCTGCTGATCAGAGTAGAGCGTGGGGATAATACTTTCGTGTCCGCTCAGTTTCTGGACAGAGCCCACTCTTCTTTATGGGCATCCTGGAGTAAATGGACTCTGTTATCCGTTTACACCTGGCTACCTCCGATCTGGAGTTCTCATATATTTTTGTTTTTTCGAACCCAAAGGTAGACCCAAGGATAGGTGGGTGTAAACTGACACCAGTCTGTCTAAGAGGAAAAGAAGAACAGCTTCTATTGAAGATTTCTCATACAGGTATTTTGTTACCTGATACAGCCCCTCTAAGTGAAAACTAAAGTTTTGTTAGGGATGATAATATAAATGCTACACAAATAATTTTGCCATTTTATGAATTACATAAAAGTACCTCCCTCACTTTAAAAAAAAAAATTGAGATATAAAGTGCAGAAACGTAAAGTTGCTTGTAGTGTCTTTCAGCCACTCCACAAGACAAGGTGTTCTGTCAAGGCATACCTTTAGCACGCCCAAGTGTTGTCAAAGTCTGCCCTCTAGCCTCTCACTCATGCTTACACAGTGAGGCAACCCGTTTTAAAAAAGAGCTAATGGAAATGTATGAGTGGCAGGAAGAAGTGGTCAAACTTTGACACAACCAGTTTTCAGACACAGCGGCTTTACTAAAAGCTGCTGCAACCCTAGGTTCCTGCACTTTACCAAGAAAAAATAAAAGACAGATATATAGTGACAGGGTAATGTTAAGCACTATGCCTGCATTTTAGTCTGCAATCAGCTAAGAAATTCTAATATTGCCAACAAAATTCAGATTTATCTCCCTTAGATTATAGAAAAGATTTTTCAGAATAATTATCTTATGCTCCTGCACAAGGCTTATAATCTTTATTAGAAATCTGAAAGCCCTCAAATTATGTGCATCCCTGCTATATCTTTAGGATCACTGAAGAATGTTTATCTTTGATGAAATAGTTGGATTCTGTGCATCATAACTTGATCTTGTATATACAGTAAAGGGCACTCCTCTCCCACCTACAGCACTATTTTAAAAGATCTGACTAACATAGCTAAAGATTTGCAATAAAAATTCTAAGTTCCTTGTAACCTAGAGACTAACACTGATGGTTTAAGAGTTAAAACAAAGGCTGATAAAGCACTGCTAAAGTATTTTAAGGTGTTAATCCTACATCAATGCCAATGTTTCCTTCAAAGTTCCATATTTACTCCATCCATCCTAGAAATGATGTTTATCAAACAAACAGCATCTCACATAGGTCTACAGACAATCTTTTAACACACAAGCACAAAGCATATAAGCTGAAGGATGATGTATTGGATGTTTGGAAATTGGAATCAATAGCTCAAAGACATGAAGTCATATATACACCCAAACCTCCTGTGACCATTTTGTATGTTCTTTAATGACAACTCAGAATAGAAAATTGGGAGGAACCTTTGTATGTACAAGAACAAATGTTCCAATGACCAGTTCGCATAAATTAGATGGACATGATGAATAATCTTCTATAGTTCTTGTTCTGCAAAGGCTGCATAAATTATAGAGAATGAACTAATTGAGCAGATATAAAAGGGAACAGGGAAAAACATCAAGGAAACCTAGTTTGTTACATTGTTGTTTTTTTTTAGAAGGAATATGGAAGTGAGAATTTGATGCTACTAGAGCTCACGTGTTTTTATAACACAAAATCAGAACATGTTACAATCACCTTTCTCGCATTTATATCAACCTTATCTAATGGCAAACATACAGAACTAATATTTCAGAACCCAAGCACCCTGAAATATATTATTGTCACGCAGTAGATGACTCCCCAATCTCAGCAAAACACCCAGCACCTAGCAAGCAATGTCATACTGAATGGGGAAACAAGTTTCAAACAAATAAATCAATGACTTATAGTCTATACTGCTGAATAAAAATGCAAAATGCAGTATCCGCGACGTCTTTGTTGTGTTGATGTGGAAAGAATTAGGAGACAGAAGATGCATTTGGTGTCCAGCCCATCTGATAAGCCCGTTCCAAAGTTCTCTTGCAGTCCTGAAGAACAGTACTAAAAGTAATGTGTGGATATTGCTGAACCAGCTGCTCCACCGTGGTCTCATTCACCTGCAAAAACACAGAAAGGACACAGCCGTTGATGGAAATCTCAAAACAAAAATCATAAGTAAATTTACAAAATATCTTATTTAAATCTAGTAGGTAGTAGGTATTCTTTTGCATTAAAGGTGTACATCAGAAGTCTCCATATTGAAGTTTAAATCTTTACCACCGCCAATCCCCAGTTGCTATACTGATTAAATATATCATTGAGTTGGAGTCTACAATGGCTATTTTGGTCCTAAACATACATACACAAACTGCTGAAAGCTCAATCCAATGGCCACACTGCATACACCATGTGTTCTTCATTCTATAGGAGAGCAGTAGCTACCTTGGTATTTATTTAAAGTATAAATTATACTAGAATGCTCTCATCTAAGAAAACATGGTTTTCAGGAAAAAATAGGATGTTTGTAGTTAAGATAAAATATAGTAATTCTTAGACATTTCAGTTATACTGCCATCTTCAAAAGGTTTGGACACTGCCAAACAAAGAATGTCAAGCCATCCCCCAAATGTCATGCCTTAGTTTTGTGAGCGAGAAGTACCTAAGGTCAATAACTCAGAGAGGCAGGACCTGTGTCACTCTAAAGCAGGGGTCTCAAACTGGTGGCCCTCCAGCTGTTGGGAGGCTAAAAGTCCCATCATGCCTCTGCCTGTGGGAGTCATGCTTGTAACTGTCAGCCTTGCAATGCCTCATGGGACTTGAAGCTTCGCAACAGCTGGAGGGCCTCCAGTTTGAGACCCCTGCTCTAAAGACTTCAAGAGGATGATTTTACAGTTTTAAAAAATATCCTTTTTTTTCATTATCCATTGAGGGACACTGGAATGTTGTAATTCATACATACTTGGGATGTCTAAAAGCAGTCCAATTGAAGGGTGGTCAAGAACCACTGAGAGATCTAATGGGTGTGCAAATCCACTTACAATGGGAATCTGAAACAATCAACACTCGGATGAAGGCTGGATAAAAAAAGAAAAAAGCTAATTTGGAGATTGCCATGACCAAAGAAAGGAAAATGGAGGATCAACCTGGTGCTCCAGACCAGGACAGGTAATCACTACTAGGGGAAAAAAGATATTTACTGGGGTAAAGGCCCAAGCTTTGGATAGCCAATGCTTGACTGCAGGGAAAGTAATGACAGAGAAGGCATGTCCAAATGAAAAAAAAAAATCCCATCCAATTATCAGTTAAAGGCTGAAGTGGAACTTCAGGAAAAGAAAGGTTGGATAAACAAGGAAAGTCCAAGCAAAAGACGAAAAATGAGTACCCGAAGGCTTAAGTGGAACACCCATAACCCTTGAGTTCAGAGAGATGGAGGTCCAAAACTGAGGGATACACCTGACAGCTAAATTTTCTCGTAAGAGATGTACATGGATATGACAGTCCTCTTAGCAGCAAATCTAAATGAAGAGAGTGAAAAAAACAAACTGGAGATGAGAACGGTAGTAATCCAAAATTCCTTCAAAAGAAAAGGTTAGGTGATCAAGCACCTTAATTAAAGGGTTGGCAGGGAGGGAGAATATAGATGTTAAGGAGACTTTGCAACATACTTTCAAAAGTGTGTCAGGGTACAGTAGCCACAATATAGCCTACCAAATCATTAAATGCATAATTCTAGGAATGAAACTGAGCCCAGTAAAGGACACATTTGCCCCCATAGCAGGTAGGAGCAGTAATAAATGTACTAGCACTAGTAACAATTAGTCTAATAGAGCAGTGGTTCTCAACCTCAGTCCTCAAGTACCCCCAACAGGCCATGTTTGGGGAATTTCTCTTAGATAAAATAGCTGTATAAAATAGCTGTCCAAAATACCAAGCCATTGACTCTGATTTAAAGCACCTGTGCAAGATAAAGAAAAACCTGCAAACTTGGCCTGTTGGGTGTACTTGAGGACTGAGGTTGAGAGCCACTGTAATAGAGGGTAGGAATGTGATCCCTCTTCCGGTAATTAGGCCCCACAAAAACCTTCAGACGTATGCTACCTCACTAAGGAGAACTCTGAAGCTGGGTAATAAAATGTCTTGTTCACGGACCTTACAGGGAAGCACAGGACTTATAAAAGTTGGATATTTCCTTGTTAGGATGATAGTAGGCAAAGTTACCTGCATGACCCCCACTGTTTAAAGTGGGGAACAACAGATATAGGAATAGGAATGTGGAAGTAATACCCAAGTCTATTAAGGAAACAGTGTGGACTACAAAGAACATACTTAACACTGATTAGAGCAGGGAGTCAAATCAATCAGTCAAGTACAGGAGAAGTACTCAAAGTTTTCTTGAGGTGAAGATCTTTCAGCCTCAATGTGCAGTCCAAAGATAGATCCCTTGAATTTGGGAAAGTGACTGTTACCATGAACAAGACTCAAAGAGTCAGGGAAGTGGATATATCCCCAAGCAGACTCTTCCCAGGATAAGAAAGAAAAAAATGAATAATCCCCACACAGAGTATATTCTGGCAAAATAGTTAGCGGGATCAAGTAGCCCAAAAAAACAGTTTTGTGAATTGCCTGTTACCCACATTCTCCAAAAGGAGACGAATTGCCAAGTAAAGATGGACAACACTAGAAGAGAGACTATATGAAAAGAAATTTCCCCTCAATAACACAAGTAGTTAAAGAAGTAAGTGAGAAAGAATCTGCTATACTCAAAGAATATAGCTGATATGATCCCTCAGTTCAGGAACTGCAAAAGTCTAGGATAGTTACTGCTATCATTCTCTAGGTTGAATGATGGGAGAAAGAACACAAAGCAGGCACAGCGCTCCATCTAGTGAATTACATAAGCTTTTGTTTCTAGCAGTGGCATCAATGTAGTCAATAATTATGTTTTCAGAGGTTGGTTGACACCAGAGGCTGTGCCATGGCTCTAAACCTAAAGAGCACCTGCACTTATCACAATACACAGAAGTCTGGAAAGCACTACATTACAGAACCCACATTCCAGGCAAGCCTAGGGGGGTTTGGATATAGCTTGAAAAAGCTTATCCACTTCAGGTCGAGTGGCCTTATTCACTGTGGTCAGAGACTGGGTCACACCATAAGCCGCTCTAGACCTGAAAAGCACTTAGCAATCAACTAATACAGTACACAGAGGTCTGAAAGTGCCACAATTTAGATCCCAGTGCCTAGCACTCCCATTTCAGGCTAACCTGCAATCTTCAGTTTGGTGAGGGCTGGACTCCAAAGCTGTTGCTAAGAATAGCTGCTGCATAAAGACTAGCTCAAACAGCATCTTTGAAGTCTTGATTGACGTCAGCAAGAAAAAATAGAGTATTTTAAGTAAACAAATGGCAAAATTATAGTTAGAGTTTTTGCAGCACTGGGGAATAGGCGTTCAACCTCCTAGGACATTAGCAAAAAACTGAGGCATAATGAATGGCGGTGGAGTTATTACCTGGGCAGGTTTAAAGTTTTTAAAGTGTTATTACTACATTCCTATGTCCCTCAATATACAACTATGAAATAGGAAATTGTTATTTCATCTTGACAGCCTACACAAATATTACTTGAACAATGTGGTCACGAAGATCTGTGCTAATGAGGTGACACAATAAAAGGTACCAAGGAAGACACGCATTCAATCCAACCCTAATTTCTATGTACCAAGGTTGTGGAAAGTAGTTGTTTTAATGCCATGCAACATGCATGGCTGTTGTACTAGTGCAACATAAGCTATAGACTATGTTTCCAATAGGACAGCAACCAGTGCACATGTTCTTTGGAAAGCATTTAAGCCATTCACCCTGAGGTTTGAGGCTGCTTGGCAGGGGTCCAAACTGCCCACCAAGCAAATAAAGAATAAGACAGTACACTTAAGCTTGAAAGACTTGATTTACTGAGGCTTTGCGCCAACAGTATCTCAGAGCCACACAGGAATTATCATGGGGGATTGACTTTGTTAAACTCAGAACTGCTTAGCACGTGACTATTTAACTATCCCTCTGACTCTCTTTGTGGGTATGTAAAGAGAACATATTGGCTCACTATTTAAAAAATCTCGCATACTCAAAGTTTAATTACATCTTTCTATTGCTATGTCAATGAATACAGAATTATTACAAATTTGACCTGAAGATAAAATACCCTAAGAAAATAATTTTTTGCATTATTTTCTCAGCTGGTAATTTGTACAAATCTAATGTACAGTTTTTTTTCTACAAAGACCCCCTAAGACAGGGATATGCAATTAGCGGACCTCCAGCTGTTGCAAAACTACAAGTCCCATCATGCCTCTGCCTCTTGGTGTCATGCTTGTGGCTGTCAGAGTCTTGCTATGCTTAATTGGACTTGTAGTTTTGCAACAGCTGGAGGTCCACTAATTGCATATCCCTGCCCTAAGAGATTGTGACTCATGCCGCATACACAGGAGCAGACTTTACGGCAGACTTTGCCTGGCGGACTGGATTTCGTCAGACAATTTGATCGTGTGTGGGCTCCAGCGGACTTTGTTTTCCCAAAAGTTGGACGGACTTAGATATGAAACATGTTTTAAATCAATCCGTCGAAATCGAGTCCGGTCGAAAAGTCCGTATGTATGTTAGTTCGACGGACAAAAAGCCACGTTAGGGCAGCTATTGGCTACTGGCTATGAACTTCCTTGTTTTAGTCCGGTCGTACGTCATCATGTATGAATTCAACGGACTTTGGTGGATTGTGAGTAGGCAAGTCCGTTCATTCGGAAAGTACGTCGTAAAGTCCGTCGAAAAGTTCGCCAGGCAAAGTCTGCCATAAAGTCCGCTCGTGTGTACGCGGCATAAGAGTTGCAACCAAAATACCAATATGAATGTTCCTGCTTTGTACTAAATGTTGCTGCTAGAAAGGAAAGGTTTACCTGGGTATGGGTTAATACTGATCTCAGATTGCCCAAATTAAGCATACATTTTTTTTTTACCATGTGCTTTATCACCACCTACTCTATAATGTGCACATTCTGTATGTTGGTGCTAAGTGTATGATGGTGTTGGTATGCTGGTGGGAAGAAAGCAAAAACATTAATTCTATTATTACCATCCTATTGAAATTTTACTCACTTGTCCTTGAAGTGCATGAAGGTTATACAGCCAACTAACTAAGATGCGTTGGGGTAATATTCATTAGTGTGTCTCCTAAGTATTTTACTGTATATGGATGCAAAGTGACTATTAACAGATTCTTCGTCTTGTGAGAGCTCACAAAAACAATTAGCAGTTTTAAAAAGAAACATATTTAAGAGAGTGAAGTAGCTCTCTGCTGGTTGTCTGAATATGCACATTACATATATTATTTGGTTGCATGCAATATGGCAGTTTATAGAGATAGTTACAAACATATGCACTTTTAAAGAAATGCTTTGCAATTATTGTTTAGCTTAAACATAAAGACCCAGCATCCTACTGAGTTGATTACTTCAATTATTGCCACTGCACAATCCTGTCGTGATGCAGGGGATCAATGTGCAATGAATCCCAGCTTTTGGATGCACTTGCTTTTTATCCTGACATATTCTTCCTTATATTGCTGATATACAAAGCGATACAAGATACAGGTTCAAGGTTAAGCACAGAATAAAATACAAACACTAGAACTATTGAAACATTTCTATTGCTTACTGTGTGCATACTGCAAATTGAATAGAAATAATCTACTTTAGAAAGCAGAATTATAGCTGATAGAACAGTTTTATTTGATACAATCTCTAAGAATTTCTCCTTGTTCTTGCTTTTCTGAAAAAATAAATACACCTTGCTGTTTTCTACAGTTCAAAGTGAATTGGGAATACTTGCCTTCAGCATCGAGATTTTATTTTAGGAGTATCACTTAGTGGTAGGCAGAGAGTTAAGGGTTAGGAGAATAAGATTAAATGTTAGATTAAAAGATAGGGTTGGAGAAAGTGTTACATATTTTAAACAGGCAGTGTTATTTTTAAGTTACAGGTTAAAGTTTAGATCAGAGTTAAAGCCTAAATACCATAGAGAAGAAGTCCATACTTTCCATTGGCTGTCTGGTGGTTGGGTTGTCTCAGGCTCCAAAAGACTACAGCAGCAGGGGCAAGGGGTGGCTGAGTTTGAGGTGGCCAGGAGTCCAGTGCTGGATCACCATTCTCCACTCCTGGTAAAGGGGTTGTGAAGGGTTATGTGATATTGAACTCAGGAAAGTAAAACAAATGGGGTTGGAGGGTGAAACAGAGGGTGTTTAACTGATTGCTGCCCGCGTAACGTCACATGACGTCACGGACTTTGAGCGGTGATATCTGATTGATGCCTGTAGCTACAGGCATCATTCAAGATATCTTTTTTTTAGAGCCAGCGATTCTATTCAGCCGCTTGATTGTTCTTGCAATGCTTCTCCCAGCTTACCCCTGCCATCAGCGAACTGGAACTGACCGGCCCCGGATGCTGACCATAGAGATTTCCCGTTGGCCATATGGTCCCCGCAGTCTCTATGATCGTTCGGAGGCCGGCTGAAATGTTATGACGTCACGCCCGGCCTCTGCATTTGAAAAAATGCCTCCGCTGCTTCGGCTGGGAAGCCAGGATCATTTTTTTTTTATTTCAGGTTTCCTAGCCTAGAGGTGAGATCTGGGGACTTATTGACGCCAGATCTCACTGTAAAGAGGGCCTGTCAAGCACTATTCCTATTACAAGGGATGTTTACATTCCTTGTAATAGGAATAAAAGTGATCAAAAAAATGTAAAAAGAAAGCATCAAGATAGAAAAATAACAGTAAAATTAACAATAAAAAAAATTTAAAAACACCCCTGTCCCCACGTGCTCGCTCACAGAAGCAAACACATATGTAAGTCGCGCCCACATATGTAAACGGCATTCAAACCACACATGTGAGGTATCGCCACGAACATTAGACCTCCTCTCTAACTCAAAACATGTAACTGCTAAAAAATTTTAAAGCATCGCCTATGGGGATTTTTAGGTGCCGAAGTTTGGTGCCATTCCACAAGCGTGTGCAATTCTGAAGTGTGACACGTTAGGTATCTATATACTCAGCGTAACATCATCTTTAACATTATACAAAAAATTTGGGCTAACTTTACTATTTAGTTTTTTTTAAATGGATGAAACATTTTCCCCCCAAAAAAAAGCATGTGAAAAATTGCTGCGCAAATACCATGCAAGATAAAACGACCGCCATTTTATTCTCCATGGTCGCTGCTAAAAGAAAAAAAAAATTATGTTTGGAGGTTCTGTGTAATTTTCTAGCAAAAAAAAATATGATTTTTACATGTAGGAGAGAAATGTCAGAATTGGCCTGGGTAGCAAGTGGTTAAAACCACCAAATCATTACAGGGGATGCTTCCTAAATGTTGTCATTGGGATAGGCTTCAGGAAAACCAAGTTTTGCCCTTTTACAGTGAAATTAGAAGCACATATGCAGGGTAATATTGAAATTCCCACAGTCCTTTAGGTTATTTTGGTTATTTTTTTCAACACTACTACTACAGAAATGTTAGGAGAGACACCTGTTAATGGCAATCTAATTGTACCTCGTTCATGGAAATTCTAAACTATTTTTGTATTAAAATAAATGGGTTTGGGTCCTAAAGAGTAACTCCATTCTGTTGTGAAAAAAAAGGGATTTCAACAAACTTTGCTGCGGATTCCGATTCCTACCGGTTTCTCCTCTAAAGCAATAGCTGTTTACTCTCCAATGTCTTTTGGATACGGATTCTTAATGCAGGTGATTTTTTTGATTGTTGATCATCGATCATCTGATGCAATTGCAAGACTCCAATGAGGCAAGTGGCAGTACCTGCATACATTAACCACTTCAGCCCCGGAAGGATTTACCCCCTTCCTGATCAGGCCATTTTTTTTGGATACGGCACTGCGATGTTTTAACTGACAATTGCGCGGTCGTGCGACGCTGTACCCAAACAAAATGTATGTCCTTCTTTTCTCCACAAATAGAGATTTCTTTTGGTGGTGTTTGCTCACTTCTGCGGTTTTTATTTGTGCGCTATAAACAAAATTTTGAGAAAAAAAACTATTTTTTTAAACTTTTTGCTATAATAAATATCCCCACAAAAAATTTTTAAAAAATTATTTCTTCATCAGTTTAGGCCAATATGTATCCTTCTACATATTTTTGGTTATATATTGGTTTGCACAAAAGTTATAGCATCTACAAAATAGAAGATATATTTATGGCATTTTTATTATTATTTTTTTTTTACTAGTAATGGTGGTGATCAGCAATTTTTAGTGGGACTGCGACATTGTGGTGGACAGATCTGACACTTTTTTGGGACCATTGACATTTATACACAATCAGAGCTAAAAATAGCCACTGATTACTGCATAAATGTCACTGGCAGGGAAGGGGTTAACACTAGGGGGCGATCAAGGGGTTAAGTGTTTCCTAGGGAGGTGTTTCTAACTGTGGGGGGAGTGCACTGACAGGGAGTAGAGAGACATCACGGTTCCTGATCACTAGGAACAGCAGATCCCTCTCTACTCCCCTGTCAGAATGGGGATCTGTTTGTTTACATACACAGATCCCCGTTCTGACTCTCTATGGAGCGATGACGGGTGGCCAGCGGACATCGCAGCCGGCATCGTGCCCCTATACCTCTTAACGTGGCCGACGTACACCTACGGAGGTTTGCGCAGCTGTGTCAACGTGCCGTATAATGACGGCGGCTGGTCAGCAAGAGGTCAAGAAGCGATTAAGCCTTTAGGGGCAGCTCACCAAAAATGACACTTTTGTTGCAGATGGTGCCTAAAATCTGATATGTATCCTAGTGCAGACTCCTGGGAAAATATGAGTGAGCCAATCGCACAAGCAGGAAATTACATTTTTGGGGTTGTGTATAGCTGTGTGCAGAAAGCCTCTGGGTTTCCATATTGCTTAGAATTTTACAGAAAATTACAGCGCTGCAAATTGAAAAGGAAAGTATCTAATAACATTGTTTTAACTTTGGTAAATCACCTTATACAGCCCACTTCCTATTTCTTGTCTGGTAAAAAGCCTAGGCTTATGACATCATGCACAGCTCTCTATCTCACTCTTGTGAGAGTTTGCCAGGAAGGGAGGTGGGGTGAGTCATAATAGGGCCAATGAGCGCTGCATGGCTGCAGAGCTGGAGGTGTGCCTCTGTGTGAATCCAGGAAGTGAACAGGCAGCAGCTTCAGCTGCCTACAGTTAAAATGGATGCAGCCAGACTCAGCAGAGGGTGATTTCTGCAGCATATCTGGCAAGTACAGAATTACAGTATATATAAAATAATATGCAAAGTGGTTGGAGGGAAGCTTCAAAATGGCAAAGATGTTTTTATTACAAATTATGTGAGCAGACTGCAGTTCCCCTTTAAATACTAATAATATTGACTAAAGCATATCGCATGCAGTATTTGGATTACATGAGACACTTTTCCCTCATATCGCATGCGATACTAAAAATGTCAATTCACTATCCGTTTATGCGGTATTTACTTCAAAAACAAAACCGCTTGATAAAAAACACACAAAACCGTATTTAAGTAAATTTACTAAAGGAAATAAATAAATGCATGTGTTAAATAGATAGTGCTCCAGGCATGAAAAATCTCAGCTGGTGAAAGAGCCAGCACCCATCGGTGTCCTTAACAGTTACTAAATAGGTGTTTGTTAAGGAGCTGGCACCCGGTGCTGGGAACTAAAGGAAAGGCCTGTGTAAGCTACAAGTCACAGCTTGCATTGGACTATGGAGCCTTGCATGACCGTGCTGATTGGCCCAGCACCATCACATTTGCCTCCATACCAGTAAGTATGAGATATTTGCTTTAGCTCCTGGCACTGAAAAAAACAGCAGGGGACCAAAGTACAGGTAAGTGTATGCTATGTGGGGCTGGGGAGGTTAACGGCTAATTTCAGCAATAGCAAAAAGGTACCTATATCACACCTATATTTAGGGTGTAACATGCTGCTAAGCAACTCCCCCCACCACCATAGTGTCCCCTCCCCATGATAGCTTATGAAACAAATTTAAATGCCAGGGCACAGGATAATTACATACAGTGCCTTGAAAAAGTATTCATACCCCTAGAAATGTTCCACATTTTGTCATGTTACAACCAAAAATGTAAATTCATTTTTTTGGGGATTTTATGTGATAGACCAACACAAAGTGGCACACAATTGTGAAGTGGAAGGAAAATGATAAATGGTTTTCAACATTTTTTACAAATAAATATGTGAAAAGTGTGGTGTGCATTTGTATTCAGCCCCTGAGTCAAAACTTTGTAGAACCACCTTTCACTGCAACTCTTTTTGGATATGTCTGTACCAGCTTTGCACATCTAGAGTGACATTTTTGCTCATTCTTCTTGGCAAAATAGCTCAAGCTCTGTCAGATTGGACGGAGAGCGTCTGTGAACAGCAATTTTCAAGTCTTGCCACAGATTCTCCATTGGATTTAGGTCTGGGCTGTGACTGGGCCATTCTAACACATGAATATGCTTTGATCTAAATCATTCCATTGTAGCCCTGACTGTATATTTAGGGTCATTGTCCTGTTGGAAGGTGAACCTCCACCCCAGTCTCAAGTCTTTTGCAGACTCGAACAGGTTTTCGTCTAACAATAAGGGGGGGAGCAAAAAGTTGAGACTTTGAATGACAGGATATGTACATATTATGGTAAAGTTGTACATATTCTGTTAGTTTTAACTGCATTCAGGTGAACAGAATTTTAGTGGCTCTATTCTGCTAATTGGCAGATGACTCTCGCTGTGTAAATCATTTAAACTTGGCCCTCTTTCCTCTCCGTATCACTTGAGAAAGGAGCGTGTATGTTCCGTACGAGCTTTGCGCATTGCTCTGAAACGCGTTGTGGTTCTCTCTCCTTGCCACAGTGACATCACACGCCTACTGGCACTGCGCCTTAAGCTGGTTCCATCCAATTTGACCTGGAACTACTCAGGACTTGCCAGCTTCTTCCTGATTTACTGTGGTCATGGCGGGGGTACACTCTCA
This sequence comes from Lithobates clamitans, assembly GCA_037952925.1. Lineage (NCBI taxonomy): Eukaryota > Metazoa > Chordata > Amphibia > Anura > Ranidae > Lithobates > Lithobates clamitans. The sequence continues at coordinate 2,689,537 of JBBGZY010000181.1, read as the reverse complement.
GACCGGAGGCGTTAAGGACTTTTCCGGCGAGTTCCTTTCCATAGATGAGCTTACTTTTCCTAACCTTGATGTGAGTGTTTATTTGACTGCTTGCAATTGTACATAATAAATATTGCACTTAGAGGCGCTTTTCTGTTTTCTCTCCATGATAGGTTGTGGGGGTTCATCCCCTCTACAGTCACTTTTGAATGAATAAACTACAAGTCCAGTCTTCTACCACGGTAGATGGACTTGTAGTTCTCAGTGGAACATGTGTGTGGTAATCAGTGCACTTGTAGTCCATGACACTTCCTCCAGCTCTCCAACTGAAAGCCTGTTTGGAGGTAAAAGCAGAGAGCTGGAGAAAGGGTCCACAAGGGCCTGGCATTGCATCCAAGATCCAAAGATTGAAGGTGCAATGCTTTGCAGGCTCCTAGTAAAAAAAAAAAAAAGTAACAAATGCACATTTTTTTAATTCTCTGCAAAAATATGGGTATTTTTATTTTTTTTTTTTAAGTGAACTTAGCCTTGAAAGCAAACCTACTGGGTTGCTCAGACTGGATAGAGCACAGTTTTTTTTGTCTCTTTTTAATGCCAGACTGTGTCCCCTCACATGTAGCATTGCACCCAGTATGATGGCAGCAGCAGTCTCTGATCAGCACTTCTCTCTTTGCTCTGTTGCATCAGTCATTTACTGTCCTTTAGACTGCTTATCAAAAAACAAACAATTTTCCAACACTTAGGTATAGACACAGGCATCAAAAAGAGAAGAATAATTCCAGGGCCAACATTAGTGGTTAACTCTATGTTGAAGATGTGTTAAGCGTGTTATAAAGCGTTACCTACAGTGCCTTGCAAAAGTATTCACCCCCTTGGCTTTTTACCTATTTTGTTACATTACAGCCTTTAGTTCAATGTTTTATTTAATCTGAATTATATGTGATGGATCAGAACACAATAGTCTAAGTTGGTGAAGTAAAAATATATACATAAAACTATTTTTCAGAAATAAAAAAATGATAATTGGCATGTGCGTATGTATTCACCCCCCTTTGTTATGAAGCCCATAAAAAGCTCCCAACCAATTACCTTCAGAAATCATATAATTAGTGAAATAATGTCCACCTGTGTGCAATCTAAGTGTCACATGATCTGTCATTACATATACACACACCTTTTTGAAAGGCCCCAGAGGCTGCAACACCCAAGCAAGAGGCACCACTAACCAAACACTGCCATGAAGACCAAGGAACTCTCCAAACAAGTAAGGGACAATGTTGTTGAGAAGTACAAGTCAGGGTTAGGTTATAAAAAAAAAAATACAAATCTTTGATGATCCCTAGGAGCACTATCAAATCTATCATAACCAAATGGAAAGAACATGGCACAACAGCAAACCTGCCAAGAGACGTCCGCACACCAAAACTCACGGACCGGGCAAGGAGGGCAATAATCAGAAAGGCAGCACAGAGACCTAAGGTAACCCTGGAGGGGCTGCGGAGTTTCACAGCAGAGACTGGAGTATCTGTACATAGGACGACAATAAGCCGTAAGCTCCATAGAGTTTGGCTTTATGGCAGAGTGGCTAGAAGAAAGCCATTACTTTCAGCAAAAAACAAAATGGCACGTTTTGAGTTTGCAAAAATGCATGTGGGAGACTCCCAAAATGTATGGAGAAAGGTGCTCTGGTCTGATGAGAATAAAATTGAACTTTCTTGCCAAAGAAAACGCTATATCTGGCACAAACCCAACACATCACATCACCCAAAAAGCACCATCCCCACAGTGAAACATGGTGGTGGCAGCATCATGCTGTGGGGATGTTTTTCAGCAGTCGGGACTGGGAAACTGGTCAGAGTTGAGGGAAAGATGGATGGTGCTAAATACAGGGATATTCTTGAGCTAAACCTGTACCAGTCTGTCTGTGATTTGAGGCTAGCATGAAGGTTCACCTTCCAGCAGGACAATGACCCCAAACACACTGCTAAAACAACACTTGAGTGGTTTAAGGGGAAACATGTAAATGTGTTGGAATGGCCTAGTCAAAGCCCAGACCTCAATCCAATAGAAAATCTGTGGTCAGACTTAAAGATTGCTGTTTACAAGTGCAAACCATACAACTTGAAGGAGCTGGAGCAGTTTTGCAAGGAGGAATGGGCAGAAATCCCAGTGGTAGGATGTGGCATGCTCATAGAGATGTTTCCAAAGTGACTTGAAGCTGTGATAGCCGCAGAAGGTGGTTCTACAAAGTATTGACTTTAGAGGGGTGAATAGTTATGCACATTGACTTTTTCTGTTATTTTGTCCTAATTGTTGTTTGCTTCACAATAAAAAAAACATCTTCAAAGTTGTGGGCATGTTCTGTAAATTAAATGATGCAAATCCTCAAACAATCCATGTTAATTCCAGGTTGTGAGGCAACAAAACACGAAAAATGCCAAGGGGTGAATACTTTTGCAAAGCACTGTATGTTCAGTTTAGTTATTGTAGGTTGTCACAGAAAAACACAGTTTTAAGTTTTCACATATTTGATATCAATTTGCTTAACTCTTTTTCATCTTTTATATTTTGCATACATTTTAGAGATTGTATTGTGTTTGTGTGCACTAAAATTAATTTAATGGAATTTTTTTTGAAAACATAGCTCTGATAAAAAGTAACGTACATACTGTATCATGTAACTTAAAAAATTGCAAACACCATCATGTTATTTTACCCAAACTATATAGTGCTCTGGGAGTTCTAAGTAATTTCCAGGTCTAGAATATGCATTTTTGAAATATGTGCAAAAACACGAAAAGCAAAAGGGTTAAACTGTTGTGTGCTAAAGCCTATATAGACACTTATGGAGAATTTGGGTATCGTAGGTTGTTGGCATATCACTGCTTCAGTTTTGACATATTTGATATCTATTTACTCAACTCTTTTTCAGTTTTTTTATTTTGCAGAAATGTTAGAGCTTTTATTGTGTGTGTGTTAAAATTAAATTGAAAGGTATTTTTAATTGATGATATAGCTTTGAAAAAAGATATCATGTAAATTGTAACTGCCATCATGTTATTCTAACCAATATATATATTGCTCTGGGATATCTAAGTAATCTCCGGGCCTACAAAGATGCATTTTTAACATATATGCAAAAGAAAAGAAGAAAAAAAAAGTCTCCATCAGTAAAAGGGTTGAACTGTTGTGTGCTATACATCACTACTTGACACCTTGTTTGCAGAAACTTGCCTTTACACTTCTTTTGCTGGAGATGCCAACTAAAGATCAATGTTATCAATTAAAAAATCCAAATCATCTATGCAAGCCCTAATTATCAGATTACTGCATCTAATTACAAGTGTAGAACAGAGAGCTCTAGTAAGAACTAAAATAGTTTATAGGTCACCAGGCATTGAAAGTAATCTATTGTATCAGATGCAATTAGTTGCTGGTTATTAACCTGAGTTTATTATGGTGTTGGTCTTTACATCACGAATCATCCCTAGGAGAAGCATGCTGTTTAATTAAATGGTGCTTCTAATTGCAATGAATATAAATAATCATTTCATAGAAACTGGAAAATTGGAAAGTATTGTAGTGTTCTACACTCCCCATTTCTGCTCTATGAAAGACTGGAATGATATACAGTGATTATGAATACGCTGCCTTTCATAACGTGGTTATCACAAGCATGTGTTTTTGGAAGTTGACATTTTGAATTTATCATGCAAAAACAAAATGGCATTTATTTCAGCCAACAAGAGCTTTGCTCCAGCAACATGATATGTGGAGTTAAAAAAAAAAACTGTAACAATAGCAGTTTGATGAGAAATGAATTCATTTTATTTTCATCATTTGGATCAATAACTCTCTGCTTCTACTGTGTCCTGTAGCCTGGAGGCAGTTGGGTAATCAATGGAATCAAACAGAGGAGCCCTTCACCCAGCTCAAAATCGTCTCTGATCTTTTCTGGGAGCACTCTAGACACTTGTGAAATTCTAATTCATGTCAACTTCATATCAAAGAAATTCCACGGAGGTTTGGTCATAAAGAGTATCATAGTGGTAACGATTCAAAATCTATTTTTTGCTATATGTTTTTATGTCATCCAAGGCTTGCGTGCTCACTCCACTTTTGCTTGCAGCTCCTTTTGAAGTGCAATAGAACACACTGAACTAATATGCCTCTTATGCTTTAGAGAATGGTTTAATTTACTGCAATATTAAAAAGGGAGGGAGGAGGCAAACCAGCTGACCATCACCCAACACATTAGCTGTAATTTCCTTTAGTAAAGAACAGAGAAACTACATCAGATTGTATTTATTAGAAGCAGGACCACTGCTGAAAATGTAAAGCAAACTATTAAACCATGTGATTTTTAACAAGTGTTTGGGGCGAAGAAATTCTACAGCATCAAAGACAGATATTTTCCAGCATGGTGTACAGTTTCTAAGCCATTACTAATACATTCCATTTTCTTATAGGAAAGGAAATGATCTTTTATCTGTGAATATAATGAAACAACTTGTTCATGACACTATACATAAGGGCAGACTGTTTCTGTTAAAAGTAAAATAGATGATAGATCTCCATATAAATGGCTGGCTAAAATTTTACATAAAGAATGGTAATTTCGATTTCAATTGTTTCAATTGTTAAACAACATCCATGATCCTTTTGCAGGAATTGTACAGGATGTCTAAATATGATTGTGCGGGTCAATAGGAAGAAGAGGCAAATCCAGTGTAATGCAACAGATACAAAACTTCCATGCAATATACACTACAAAAGTCTTGGGATGCCTGCCTTTACATGAACTTTAATGGCATCCCAGACTAATTCCGCGTACACACGACCGGACTTTACGGCATACTTGGTCCTGTGGACCGGAGTCCGTCGGACAATTCGATTGTGTGTGGGCTCCAGCTGACTTTTTTTTCCCCAAAAGTTTGACGGACCTAGAAATGAAACATGTTTCAAATCTTTTCGACGGACTCAAGTCCGGTCGAAAAGTCCGCTCGTCTGTATGCTAGTCCGACAGACAAAAACCGACGCTAAGGCAGCTATTGGCTACTGGCTATGAACTTCCTTGTCTTAGTCCGGTCGTACGTCATCACATACGAATCCGTCGGACTTTGGATGATCGTGTGTAGGCAAGTCCGTTCATTCGGAAAGTCCGTCGTAAAGTCAGTTGAAAAGTCCGCCAGACAAAGTCGGCCGTAAAGTCCGCTCGTGTGTACACGGCGTTAGTCTGTAGGATCCAATATTGAGTTGGCCTACCCTTTGCAGCTATAACACCTTCAACTCTTCTGTGAAGGCTATCCACAAGGTTTAGGAGTTTGTCTATGGGAATGTTTGACCATTCTTCCACAAGTGCATTTGTATGGTCAGGCACTGATGTTGGACAAGAAGGCCTGGCTTGCAGTCTCCACTCTAATTCATCCCAAAGGTGTTCTATTGAGTTGAGGTGCAGGTCAGTCAAGTTTCCCCACCCCAATCTCGCTAATCCTGTTTATGGACCTTGCTTTGTGTACTGGTCCAATTTATTTGGTGGAGGAGGGATTATGGTGTGGGGTTGTTTTTCAGGGGTTGGGCTTGGCCCCTTACTTCCAGTGAAGGGAACACTTAAGGCATCAGCATACCAAGACATTTTGGACAATTTCATGCTCCCAACTTTGTGGGAAGAGTTTGTGGATGTCCCCTTCCTGTTACAATGTGGCTACTCACCAGTGCACAAATCAAGGTCCATAAAGACATGGATAAGCAAGTCTGTGGTGGAGGAACTTGACTAGCCTGCACAGAGTCCTGATCTCAACCCGATAGAACACCTTTGGGATGAATGGGTGGAGTCTGGGAGCCAGGCCTTCTTATCCAACATCAGTGCCTGACCTCACAAATGCGTTTCTGGAAGAATGGTCAAACATTCCCATAGACACACTCCTAAACCTTGTGGACAGCCATCTCAGAATATTTGAAGCTGGCATAGCTGCAAAGGGTGGGCCAACTCAATATTGAACACTAGAGCGGTCTGGGTACTGCCTCTTAATATGGCACAACTCCATCCCTTTAATACATATAATACACAACCAGTTAGCCCATGGGACTTTAAATGAGTTGGTCATAAAGGTCATAACAAATGAGTATAGTAAATTGATAAGGATTTATTAAGGTTCCAAGGACATAATCATAAATGAGCATAAAAACATCATGAAGCATAGCTTGACCATTGACATGTTTGTTACAGTACTGAAAATACAAAGTGTACATATACAACTTTTGTACTCCACACGTTTCGTGAGCTCTGCTCACTTCCTCAGGAGTTGATGTATATGCAGAATATCTAGAAAATAGTAAGTATTGGTAAGATATAACATTCAATGATGATTGTGGTTAGAAGAGAAGCATGTGGCCACTGAGAGGCACTCCATACTCACATTGTGGTCAATTGATCCATAGGACTTATCTCCAAATATAACAGCAGAGAATGCTCCAACCGGGAGCTGAAGAGGCGTAACCCGCAGCAACCAAACAGGGGCATGGTGGAGGGCGGACATGGCGAAGGAGGATGAAAATGTTGTGTGTCCTGAAATGCCCCATTTGCCACATATGTTGTGACAGCTGTAATAAAGATGTATATGTATCTAAAAAAATTGACAATGAACTTGATAATGACCTGGGAGTATAAATAATGTAGTATCTCTATTGTAAGTCCTTGGGCATGAATGCAAACAGGAAAGAAAGAGAATGAAAGAGAGATGTAAAGAGTGCGAGAATGTGAAGAGAGGTAGAAATGGGAAAAGAAAATGAAAAGGAGAAAAAGGAAAAGAATATGTCCCTTGGTGTGCCTCATTAACCATATACAGCGTAGCAACAACACTAGAAGTAAAATGTATATAGGTCTAATGATAATCACCATAATGGTGGTATAGAGGTATAAAAGTGTAAATGTTTTCGTAGCATCCATGTTGTGAACTGAAATGAAATGAGAGCACAGACCAGGGTAGACATGGGAAAAATGAGGGTGAGAGAGAGACCAAGGTAAAGGGAGGAAATAGAGAAGTGAAAAATGTATAAGCAAAGGAAGTCCTGGTGGTTGATAATAGTGTTGTGGAGTGCAAATATATCAGATCACAGATTATATGTGCAAGTGTAGTAAAGTAAAATGGAGTGACAGGACTTCCGCATTGCGGTGGCTCCACATTTGGCGTGCAGTGCGTTATCCCATTGGCTGGAGGTACTCGCGCATGCGTAGCGCGGGCAAGCACTGTAGCCACGTTACGTATAGCGTTAGGGGCGTGGCCCAATGCTTCCGCCCAGGGATATAGGTTGGGGGCTCTGACCTGGCGAATGCTCTTCTTTTCCTCATAATTGAATGTTATATCTTACCAATACTTACTATTTCCTAGATATTCTGCATACACATCAACTCCTGAGGAAGCGAGCAGAGCTTGCGAAATGCGTAGAGTACAGAAGTTGTATACGTAGTCTATGTATTTTCAGTACTGCAACAAACATGTAAATGGTCAAGCTATGCTTCATGATGTTTTTATGCTCATTTATGATTATGTCCTTGGAACCCTTATAAAACCTTATCAATTTACTATACTCATTTGTTATGACCAACTCATTTAAAGTCCCATGGGCTAACTCGTTGTGTAATACTACGGACTAAGACGCCATTAAAGTTCATGTAAAGGCAGGTGTCCCAATACTTTTGACAATATAGTGTATGTCTGTGTGAGGAAGCTTGTGCTGTCTGCTGGGTCGTTTCTCATCTATGGCAAGTACTGGAAGCAGCATTTTTACTGGGGCAAAATGAATTTTAAATTAACATCTTATGCTTACCTGCTCTGTGTAGTGGTTTTGCACAGAGTAAACCCGATCCGCCTCCTCTTGAGTCCCCCAGTGGGGCTCTTGGCTCCTCCCCCCTGACCAGTGTACTCAGTAGCAAGCTGTTTGCTATGGGGGCACTGATGCGTGCTCGTTCCCAAGCCCTGCTCTATGCGTCCATAAGATCCATCACATGCCTGTTGAAGGGGCCCTGCGTGGCTCCAAAACGTTGCACTATGTCATCTGTGATGTGATCATTATTTATTAAAGATTTGGATGTAATTGACGATCGGTGGTGTGCTGGCAAATATGTATTTTTGATCTGTGACGTCTCCAGTTTGAGCTGGTTGTTGCTGCAGCACCCACTACTCCTAAAGCCTTATCCAGAAAAACCTTCAGCCTATACAACCACTTTAAGAGCTTGTTCACACTTGACTGCATTTCTACCGCTTAACAAACGCTCCTATAGTTTTAGTATGGACGTTAGACTGGCATCAATGAGCTTTAGTATGGGCCTTAGATTGGTGTTTTACAAGCATTAATAAAGAGTTAAAAATGCTCCCCAACCGCCCTATGCACAGTTTTGAAGCATCTAAAGAGCGTTAAGGTGTGTTAAAACTGCTCCACAAATGTATATTCCAATACAGGAAATAAACTAATCTTAACGCCCCCCAACCGCACTGCAAATGCCTGCCAAAGCATTTAAATTGAAGGCATTGAGAGGCTTCATACGCCTCCTGACTCAACACGAGGCTTCATGTTTTGATAATGTGAACATAGTATGTGATAATGTGCTGTCCATAGTATAATTTCCATAGGCGGTTGAGGGACGTTTTTAACGCCCCTCAAACACCTGCTTTTTATGCTAGTGTGAACTTAGCCTTAGGCATCTCCCAAAATTAGTCACTAATCATCACTGGTAGGGGTACAGGACTATAAAGAGATAAAAAGGAGAGAGGCTTACATTTTTTAACCTCTTGCCACCCATGTAACATATGGGCAGCGGCAAAGAAGGTGGGCTTCAATGCCCACATGCAACCCAATTGTGTCTATGGGCAGCAGAGTTTTCTGCGCTGAGTACACGCTCCCAGACCAGAGACTGAGCTTTCAAAGACAGCTCTCAGTCTGTACCAATGAATGGGGCCGGGTGGGACTAACTCCCAATCATGTGATCATTGTGACAGCCAAATACAGCAGTCACAGATCTTCAAACCCCTCTGCCCCAGGCATATGAGCCCATTTAAAAGGACACGGTGAAAGGTGGGAAGGGACTAAAGAAACGCTGGTCTAATCAAAAATTGTTATAGTGTGGCAGAGTTGTTCAGTTGTAAAAGGCCTCATGCACACAGGAGGTTTTCTTCCACCCCTGGATGCCTTGCTTCAGAAGAGGAAAACACAGAAATCACAAAAAACACACTGAAAGCTGTATTTTACATGCGAGTTTTTACACATTTGGTGTTAATGCATTCTATATATCAAAATATTATTTTATCCTGGCCATTAGAATGCATTAACATGTAAATGTGCCTAAGCCTCTAGCGTTATGCATTTTTTCCACCCAAATGCTCCTCTTCTGAATGCACAAGTGATTTTTTTTCTTTTTTTTGTTCTGCCTCCAAAGGCCTGTAAATGCCTATGTGTGCATGGACACACAGGCTAACATAGAGGGGCCTTAGAGGTACAAAAAAAAGAAAACAAATGCCTGTAAAAGCAGCGTTTTTGAAATTCTGCGTGCATGAGGCCTAAGTATGACCTGGTAAATTTGTTTCAGTATTTGAACTTGTGACTGATAAAATACAAGAAGCTAAACTCCTTATCATGGAACCCATAATGTGTTGTCTTTGACATCCTACTTGAGAATAATTGTGAGTCAGTGAGTCAGGAATCCACTTGCCCTTAGCTAAGGCATGCAAGCAGGAGAGGGCGTGTTTAGCTTAGAAAGCCCATCCTCCCCTCCTGACAACTCCTGGGATTTATGACATCATTTGCCTAGGCATAGAAACCAAGAAGTAACTGAAGAAATGTAAAAAAAAAGTTTAAAACAAGCAAATATGGTATATTTTCCTGTCTATTTACTAATAGCAGCATAAGGATTAAAAATAGTCAATGTTGATTGACAGAGTGAAGTTCCATTTTAATGTGTATGGCCAGCTTTAGTATTCATTGGTTGTTAATTAAACATTAAGAGACACTCGATACTGGAAACCCATTTTACTGTGCTTACATTCATCTAAATGTATATTAATATGTATATTTAAATGTTTACACTAAAATGTATATTTTTTAATGTAGGTCAATCCTATATTTTCAGGTTACTGCTTAATAAACACTTACCCTCACACTGTCTGGCATAAAGCAATCTATTTCCATATAGTTTGCATGTACCTCCTAGGACCATTATACTGTAGAATCAAGCATAGGCGTGTAGAAATGACAGAGCTTCTCTGAGCAGCTGTACTGCACCCTCCCTGCCACCCCCTGGCACTGTGCTGTGACATACAGGAGGGTGGGGAGGTGCAATGGCATTGCCAGTGCAGGGCATTCAGGCATTGCTCTGCTGCAATGCTGGCATCCTCTGCACCTCTCCCCGCTGACCGCTGCCTGTCACACTAGGGTAAAATAGCCAAGGAAGCTTTAACTAAGCTCCTCCTGGGCTCTTACCTGGGGGGGATATTTTTGGTGGCATTTATACAGCTAGGGGGAGGGGGGGAAGAGGATTTAGGGGGAATAGGGGGATTTGTGCTAGGATTGAGATGTCAATCCAGTCGAGGATGTGGGGGTGGTACACTGCTGACCCTTGAACTCTGTAACCTGTTCACCACTAAACTCCGCATGCTGTACACCGCGCACCCCTAAACTCTGCACCCTGTACATTGCGCATCCTGTACACTGCGAACCCCTGAGCTCTGTCCCCTGCGCATCCCAAGCTCTGCACCCTGTACACCCCTGAACACTGCACTCTATACACGGCACACCCTTGAACTCTGCAAGCTATACACTGCACACCCCTGAACTCTGCACTCTATACACGGCACACCCCTGAACTCTGCACTCTATACACGGCACACCCCTGAACTCTGCACTCTATACACTGCACATCTCTGAACTCTGCACTCTATACACTGCACACCCCTGAACTCTGCACTCTATACACTACATACCCCTGAACCCTGCACTCTATACACTACACACCCCTGAACTCTGCACTCTATACACGGCACACCCCTGAACTCTGCACTCTATACACGGCACACCCCTGAACTCTGCACTCTATACACGGCACACCCCTGAACTCTGCACTCTATACACCCCTGAACTCTGCACTCTATACACGGCACACCCCTGAACTCTGCACTCTATACACTGCACACCCCTGAACTCTGCACTCTATACACGGCACACCCCTGAACTCTGCACTCTATACACGGCACACCCCTGAACTCTGCACTCTATACACGACACACCCCGGAACTCTGCACTCTATACATGGCACACCCCTGAACTCTGCACTCTATACACTGCACACCCCTGAACTCTGCACTCTATACACTGCACACCCCTGAACTCTGCACACCCCTGAACTCTGCACTCTATACACGGCACACCCCTGAACTCTGCACTCTATACACGGCACACTCCTGAACTCTGCACTCTATACACGGCACACCCCTGAACTCTGCACTCTATACACTGCACACCTCTGAACTCTGCACTCTATACACTGCACACCCCTGAACTCTGCACTCTATACATGGCACACCCCTGAACTCTGCACTCTATACACTGCACACCCCTGAACTCTGCACCCTATACAATGCACACCCCTGAACTCTGCACTCTATACACTGCAGACCCCTGAACTCTGCACTCTATACACTACATGCCCCTGAACTCTGCACTCTATACACTACATGCCCCTGAACTCTGCACTCTATACACTGCACACCCCTGAACACTGCATTCTATACACTGCACACCCCTGAACTCTGCACTCTATACACGGCACACCCTTGAACTCTGCAAGCTATACACTGCACACCCCTGAACTCTGCACTCTATACACGGCACACCCCTGAACTCTGCACTCTATACACGGCACACCCCTGAACTCTGCACTCTATACACTGCACACCTCTGAACTCTGCACTCTATACACTGCACACCCCTGAACTCTGCACTCTATACACTACATACCCCTGAACCCTGCACTCTATACACTGCACACCCCTGAACTCTGCACTCTATACACGGCACACCCCTGAACTCTGCACTCTATACACGGCACACCCCTGAACTCTGCACTCTATACACCCCTGAACTCTGCACTCTATACACGGCACACCCCTGAACTCTGCACTCTATACACTGCACACCCCTGAACTCTGCACTCTATACACGGCACACCCCTGAACTCTGCACTCTATACACGGCACACCCCTGAACTCTGCACTCTATACACGACACACCCCTGAACTCTGCACTCTATACATGGCACACCCCTGAACTCTGCACTCTATACACTGCACACCCCTGAACTCTGCACTCTATACACTGCACACCCCTGAACTCTGCACACCCCTGAACTCTGCACTCTATACACGGCACACCCCTGAACTCTGCACTCTATACACGGCACACTCCTGAACTCTGCACTCTATACACGGCACACCCCTGAACTCTGCACTCTATACACTGCACACCTCCGAACTCTGCACTCTATACACTGCACACCCCTGAACTCTGCACTCTATACATGGCACACCCCTGAACTCTGCACTCTATACACTGCACACCCCTGAACTCTGCACCCTATACAATGCACACCCCTGAACTCTGCACTCTATACACTGCAGACCCCTGAACTCTGCACTCTATACACTACATGCCCCTGAACTCTGCACTCTATACACTACATGCCCCTGAACTCTGCACTCTATACACTGCACACCCCTGAACTCTGCACTCTATACACTGCACACCCCTGAACTCTGCACTCTATACACTGCACACCCCTGAACTCTGCACTCTATACACTACATACCCCTGAACCCTGCACTCTATACACTGCACATCCCTGAACTCCTCGTGGTTGAGTTCCTACACCTGTTCTGAGGAAAAAAGCCATATAATGTGTATATATATATATATATATATATATATATATATATATTATATATATATATATATATATATTATATACACACGCATGTGTGCTTGAGCCTTGAGCTTTGAGGTATCCGCCCTAATGCAGTTGGCTGCGCACACCTATGGAATCAAATATGAGACAATAAACTTGGACAATACAGTATTATCAAGTGATGCCACTGATCTGAGCGTCACATAAAGGGGTTGTAAACACCCTTTTTAAAAAAATTTAAATAACAAACATGCCTATACGTATCTGCTCTGTACAATCGTTTTGCACAGGGCAGCCCCGATTCTCTTCTTCTGGGGTGCCCCACTAGCGCTCCAGGCCCCTCCTCATCATCAGGTACCCCTACGGAAAGCCGCTTTACCTGGGGGCACCCATGCGGGCTCACATAGAATGCATTAAGGTGAAAATCCTCGAGGCTTTATAACCAGTTTAAAACTGAACTCTGAGCACCTTCTTTTAAATATATATCTCAACAGTCACAAAGCATATAAATACACGTTGTGTGCAACAAATGCCTTTACAAACCCAGATACTAGCTTGTAAAAGTAGAAGTGACATCATTACTGTGCTTAGCATGTGCTCCACCCGCTACAGGGTTCTGCACAAGGAGAGAGCAGCAGCGTCCATTCTTTATTACAAGAAACACCCGCACAGAGGAGAAAGAACATGCTTCAAGTATTTAGACAAGGTTTGCTAATCCCAGAGGTCAGCTTTAACGGAGTAGTTTGAGTTACAAGGTAACTGTGTTTAGATCAAATACACCAATTTTGGATGGATGCCAGTGACTTGAATCATCTTGTAGCTCTTGAGGCAGAGATCTCTTTACCTAAATTCACAGCTCCGTCACTTGCAGCTGTCATGAACGACTCTCATTCTTGTTATTAGGTCTTCCCTTTCTGACATATACATAAAATCTGTGCAATTTAAGAGCATTACATTTATGAATCAGACCTTTGGCTTCTGTCCTTCTTTCAAATGCCTTCCTAATTATATAAAACTTTTAAACCCTGCTAAGCTAAATCATTACTGAAAAACCATATGTACAACATTTTTGGTTAAAGCTGTTAGGCTCCATGCACACTGGACATTAAAATAGTGTTATAAAAAATGCCAGTAGCTATGCATTGAGTTTTTTAAAATTTTTGCAATAGCGTTTTTCCACGTCATCGCTTTTTTTTTTCAATGGATCAAAAACGTTAAAAAATGCTGGTGAGCCACGTTTTTGAGCGTTTGGCGTTTTTTGTGGTCAGAAAAACGACTCCTGAATGCGATTTTATGGCGTTCAGAAAACAGCCCATAAACTCCACTGCTGATAAACATCCAAAAACGTCCATGTGTGCATGGACACATAGGATAACATAGAGGGGAGTTTATGGGCTGTTAAAAAAAAAAAAAACGCCCAAACTCCCAAAAACGGCCATTTATGAGCTTCAGTGTGCATGGAGCCTTACTAATTTTACTATTGAGCAACGTTTAGTACTTATTATTATACTCAATTTGAATGTAAAATCCTGCATGTCTATACATTTCTACATGGTCTTGGTCATTTTTTAAAAGTGTAAAGGCCCCATTTCTTAATTGGCTACACTGGCATACAAGGGCTACTTGAACAATACTTTAAATATGATTACATACTCAATTATTCATTGTAGGAATCATGTGGAAAGAGGGAATCATTAAAACCATAAATAAATGTGTAGGCACAAACAAATTACAGTATACTTAGACAGAGCCAATTACCCTTGTAGGCCTCTGCTGTAACTGTCACTAAAGTATGGTCTGCACATTCTTTTTTCCTTTAATACCATTTTATAGAGGCTTATTACCCAAGGAAAAAAAGAACCTTAATAAAGCTGAAATATGCAAGTGAAACCTAGTAAGAATTATTGTACAAATTACACAGCAGTGAGGAGATTATCATAGCTAAAGCATAGATATCTTCTTGTTACAGTAATATTTGTCGTTCTTTAATTACACTCATACATCTTGTCGATGGCAGGTTGATGCTGCTTGGCTAATTTGCCATCTTAATTGTTTTTTTTTTTTTCCAAACATTTGTATTCTCTGCACTAACACTGTGCAGTATTAAAGAGAAAAACATATTGATAGGGACACATTAAAGTTGTATGAATAATTTTACATCGTTAGAAATTCTATTGATGATCACTTAGCAGAGCAGACTAAAATTGCCTTTTAAAGTTGTTGAATCCGTTTGAGTCTTTTGTTCAGATAATTAGTTAGAAACATTTTGCACAACAATACAAAAAGAGCTACAAATATATTTGTCTAGGATTCGGGCAATCCCTGTCTGGACAAGAAAGGAAAACAAGATCATCACTCAAGGGTTCTGTATGGTGAAGATTAGGTAAAAAGATGCAAAAGAGATTAATTGTCCAAAGAACTCTCCTGGTCCAAAGTGATATGTCCCTTAACAGGCACAGCAGCTGCTGTGTGAATTATGATGCCGATTTGGGTAGGATCCTATTAAAGCAGTATTAAACCCACCACAAAAGAATGTATTGCAGCATACCAATTCTTAGATGTGGTGGCAATATTTGTTTTTTTTTTTTCTTTTCTCTTGATGATCTGGCCAGTAATGGTAGGAATACACGATAAGAAAATCGTACGAAAATTTCCATTCTGCGAACGAACTGCCGATTTTCTACTCGTTGATGCCCAGAAAGTAATACACAATATCGTTATTGTGAACGAAAAAGACCGATGGAAAATGGAAAAATGGTGTTGTATTGTTTGCGAAGGAACGATTTTCTGTTCGTTGGTGTGAATTTCGTCTATAAAACATCTCTTGACCATTATAATGCATGATTGGAACTAGTAGACAACCCCACTTGTACATG
This sequence comes from Lithobates clamitans, assembly GCA_037952925.1. NCBI lineage: Eukaryota > Metazoa > Chordata > Amphibia > Anura > Ranidae > Lithobates > Lithobates clamitans. The sequence goes on along the minus strand of JBBGZY010000181.1, from coordinate 2,673,730 downwards.
AGACGTCAACACTACGTATGAAATCGATGGCTCTTTTAAAGATTTTTTTCGATTGGTTAATGTCGGCGACAATTTCAACCAGCTGTTTTGTTGGTCGAGCGATCGGTCGATTTTCTAACCATGTATTTCTGGTATTAGTCTACTATTTTTCAACTTCTTGAAATAGATTAGGCTGCCCCGCAAAAGTGGCAGGGTTTAGACAAACCACTTAAATATGATGGGATGCTTTTTATTTATTCATATACCAACCTAAAATTTTGTTGTAACTGCTTAAAGGATAAGGTCACCTCTTAAAAAAAAAATAAAATAAATGCACATCTTTTTGCAGGAACATAAAATTACATTAATTGCATTATTGTGTATTAATATTTTTTTTTAGTGGGAGCCATTGAAAGCATTGCACCCACAATCAGTAGATCAAGGTTGCTTTGCAAGGATTTTGCAGGCTCTGTGTGTAATCTGTGTGCTCATACCTCATACAAGCATTCGGTAATGCCGTGTACATACGGGCGGACTTTTTAGCATCAAAGGTCCGACGGTCATTCCAACGGACTTTTGAACAAGCGGACTTGCCTACACACGATCACACCAAAGTCCGACGGTATTGTATGTGATGACGTACGACTGGACTAAAATAAGGAAGTTGATAGCCAGTAGCTGCCCTATCGTCGGTTTTCGTCCGTCTCCCTAGCATACAGACGAGCGGATTTTTCAACCAGACTCGAGTCCGTCGGAAAGATTTGAAACATGTTCCAAACCTAAAGTCCGTCTGATTTTTGACTGAAAAAGTCCGCTGCAGGTCCGATGAAGCCCACACCGGGTCGGATTATCCGATGGATTCGCCCCGTCGGACCAGTCCGGTCAAAAAGTCTGCCCGTGTGTACACGGCATTACACACTGACAGGAACTTTGTGTTCAACAGCGCCATGATAATTCATTGGGAACAACAAGCCGACAGCTGCAAAGGCTGCCGAACCTTGTAGTTTTCCATTCACAGTTAAGAGGAAGAATGAGAATATGCTGCCTGCTAAAAAGGTACTGTTTTATTCAAGCAAAATCATATATTATTATGCTAAATGTTATAACATAATAATTTATTATTTATCGATTTACTGTGAAACTTTAAACTTCAGTAATTTGTCCATTAAGCAACCTGCTTGAGTACAGTATTTAAAAATACAGCAAATTACCTTAAAAGCAATATATAATATTTTTTGCTAGAAAATTACTTAGAACCCCCAAACATTATATATATATATATATATATATATATATATATATATATATATATATATTTTTAGCAGACACTCTAGGGAATAAAATGGTGGTCATTGCAACTTTTTATGTTTCACGGTATTTGTGCAGCAATTTTTCAAACATGTTTTTTATTTAAATATAAAATATAAAATACCGTATTTATCGGCGTATAACACGCACTTTTTTCCCCTTAAAATCAGGGTAAAATCGTGGGTGCGTGTTATACGCCGATCTCCGCTGATTTTTTGCAATCGCGCCGACATACACATCCGAGTGTACAGATTTAAATATGGCGCCGGCGCACTCAGCGAAGGGCGGAGCCGAGATACGCAAAGCTGAGTGTACTCGGCTCTTTTCGGCTCCGCTCACAGTCCTGCCATTGGACCTGTGTTATGTCCATCATAGGGCGGGACTGGGCATGACTGTGAGCAGAGCCGAAAAGAGCCGAGTACATTCGGCTATGTGTATCTCTGCTCCGCCGAGTCCCTCCGCGGCACCATATTTAAATCTGTACACTCGGATGTGTATGTCGGCGCGATCGCAAACAATCAGCAGGGATTGCAAGGCTGCACTGGGACAAAGGCTACAATGGACACTGGGGAAGGCTGCACTAACAATACTGCACTGACATGGCTGCAAGGCTGCACTGGAACAAGGCTGCAATGGACACTGGGGAAGGCTGCACTAACAAGGCTGCACTGACATGTCTGCAAGGCTGCACTGACATGGCTGCAAGGCTGCACTGGGACAAGGCTGCAATGGACACTGGGGAAGGCTGCACTAACAAGGCTGCACTGATCGGTCTCCTCCCCTTGTACGTCCCCGCCCCCTACAGTTAGAATAATTCCCTAGGAAACATATTTAACCCCTTGTGTCCCCCTAGTGGTTAACCCCTTCACTGCCTGTCACATTTACACAGTAATCAATGCAATTTTATAGCATTGATCGCTGTATAAATGTGAATAATCCCAAAAATGTGTCAAAAGTGTCCGATGTGTCCGCCATAATGTCGCAGTCACGAAAAAAAAAAAATTGCGATCGCCGCTATTACTAGTAAAAAAAATAAATAAATATTTTTTAAAAAAAATGCCATAAATCTATCCTGTATTTTGTAGACGCTATAACTTTTGCGCAAACCAATCAATATACGCTTATTGCGATTTTTTTTACCAAAAATATGTAGAAGAATACGTATCGGCTGAAACTGAGGAAAAAATTTGTTTAAAAAAAAAAAAAATTGGGATATTTATTATAGTAAAAAGTAAAAAATATTGTGTTTTTTTCAAAATTGTCGCTCTTCTTTTGTTTATAGCGCAAAAAATAAAAACCTCAGAGGTGATCAAATACCACCAAAAGAAAGCTCTATTTGTGGGAAAAAAAGGACGTCAATTTTTTTTGGGTACAATGTCGCACAACCGCGCAATTGTCGTTTAAAGTGCGACAGCGCTGAAAACTACAAATTGGCCTGGGAAGGAAGGGGGTGAAAATGCCCTGTATTGAACAGGTTAAAAAAGGGGGAGGAAGGTATTTATGTTTTTTATATCTATACACAAATGTTTCGCCTTTTTTTTTTAAACTGAAGGGGTTGTTTTACAAGGTCAAGGTTTACAATAATTTTAAAGTGGGTTATCATAGCAATGAAGCAAAAATAGCAAATATCTTTGTAAATACTAACCCTTGACTCATTAATATAAGTTTTGAACTAGTCGACTGGAAGCTTACAAATTACTTTTAGACTACAAGCATCATGCCACTTTTCTGGAATTGTGATATGGCATCTGTCTATATATGTGGGACAATCAAAAAGAGATAGCCTAGGAATGTTCTTGTGGTGTATCAAGGTACTATCCCAAATATTGTGGTATAGTAATAAGTAGCACTTGCCATGGGCAGTTTATGAGCATCTAGAGATACAATTTGTTTAAAGCTGTTAATAATTTTAGATAAATACCTGTGTAGGCTGTTACAAATAACTTTCACAAAAAATAATTGGACAATGCTAAATTTATTCTCCTTGCCTATACCACCAGAACTGATATCACAGACTTTGTAATCACGGTTTTGCAGCCATGGTCCTGATCAATATTTGGGCACAGAGATCATGACTTTGTTCCCATGGTCAGACTAACAGGGATATCCGATATGTTAGATGGGTTATGATAATGAACATACTCAACTTGTCTAGCCGATTATTAAAAACTTTAAAGTCAATTTACGAGCTAAAATCACAGCATTTTCTTTCAAATGGATCAAATCCTTCCGTTTATTTTCCTTTACATATGTCAAATGTATAAAACAGCTGTTTATCATTAATCATAGTCATTCTGCAATGAAGTATACTAAAAGGTTAACCCATCCTAAAACTCAGTGAGTCTCCTAAACAGCCCATGTAATTATGACCATCAGGCAATAGTCTACGGTTGTTCTCATCTCCAAATGAATTCACACCAATGCACTCCGAATTCCTAGACACCAACTAATAAAATCCTGAGGATTTGGGAGTGGCAGGTTATTTCTGCGTAGTAATGTAGAAAAAATGATCTGCACTCCGGTTGTTGCTCTTAAAATATCTTCATTTTATTGAATAGCAGCAGTGAACAAACGCAGATTAAGTCAGTTGACGCGTTTCAGCCTTAGTCATAACTTTCTGTTTATATTTCTGCATAGGCTTTGCACAAAACAGGGCATAAATAATATTTTCCTAGCCTTTTTCTAAGTAAAAATGTCATTTTGAAAGGAACTTTTATTAGAATGAGAAGCTAATAGAAAAGTAATGTAATAGCATATGAAGCTGTCTGACTAACGGATTGGGCTGCAAATAGATGGCAATACAATGGCATGTAAATCTGCAAATGCGGCTGTGTGGCTGATAGTTCATAGTGTAAACCAGTACAGGGCATTTTATTGTGTAGTGCCAATCCAGCACACAAAGCAGTTTATCTCATGGATCACACTCAACTATACATTTTAAAATGGTCTAAGGTTAAGATTTCCTTCAGCTATAAAAGGTGGTATTTACTATTATTACTATTATTTTGGACTGTTTTTATTCACTGAACTATTTAACTCAAGTATCGATAATCAATTGAAGGAGTTAGACTAAAATATAACTTGCACAAGACTGGGACACTTCTAATATTGTGACCAGAGCACATTTTGCTGTATCTTATGGAAAGTTGTAACAGTAAAACATTACCTAGTAATTCGGTTTTACTGGGGTTCTACTGAACATCAGACCTTTTAAACTGCGCAACTGATGCAGAACTAGGTAAAAGTATCAGACTTTCTCTATGTGGGCAAATAATACCAAAAGACAATTCATTTTTTTATATCAGTATTATAAAAAATATAATTTACTCTATATTAAAGGTTTGATGCAGCTGATCCTGACTCCTTTAACCACTAGGTGCCCACACTATAGCTGAAAGACGGCTACAGCGCGGCGCTCAATTGCCGGGAAGGCGTCATTGGACGTCCTCCTGTTTACTCCTTCCCCACGCGCCGCTGTGGGCGCACATCGGGGAAAATCTGTGTTGGTCATGTCCCTTGGACACAGCCAATCACAGATCGTGCTAAATGGCCAATCACAGTGGCCATTTAGCACTCGATCGGCGTGGCCAATGAGAGATGATCTCATGTAAACGTATGAGATCATCTCTCATTGCCGGCTCTCCCTCCTCACACAGAGACCGCAAGTGAGGAGGGAGAGCGACCTGTGCTGCAGATCTGTGAGTGAACACTATATAAAACACAGTGCCCACAGTATCAGTGCCATCTGTCCCCCGTGCCACCTGTCAGTATCATGTGCCATCTGTTATCAGTGTCACGTGTCATCATTGGCACGTATCAGTGTCATCTGTCATCAGTGCCACTTCAGTGTCACGTGTCATCAGTGCTACGTATTAGTGCCATCTGTCATCAGTGTCACGTATTAGTTTCATCTGTCATCAGTGCCACATCAGTGTCACGTGTCATCGGTGCCACATATTAGTGACATCTGTCATCAGTGTCATGTGTCATCAGTGCCACGTATTAGTGCCATCTGTTATCAGTGCCACATCAGTGTCACGTGTCATTGTCCTGATGCTCCAGGGCCTTCAAAAGTGTAATAGGTAGTCAACAAGTTAGATGTGTAATTTATGCTCCTGGAACACCTGATTGTGCTCCCTGCATGTTGGGCCTCTCGATGTAGCTAGGCTGTGAAAAAGTCCCACACATGTGGTATCGCCATATTCGGGAGGAGTAGCAGAATGTATTTTGGGGCGTTATTTGTGGTATACACATGCCATGTGAGAGAAATAACCTATTACAATGACAATTTTGTGGGAAAAAAATCTTAATTTTGAAAAGAATTGTGGGAAAAAATTACACCAAAAACCTCTCTACGCATCTTACTAAATACCTTGGAATGTCTACTTTCAAAAAAGGGGTCATTTGGGGGGTATTTGTACTTTCCTGGCTTGTTCGGGTCGCAAGAAATGATAGGCCACCAGTACATCAGGTGTGATCAATTTTTTATGATTTGCACCACAGCTTGTAGACTCTCTAACTTTCACACAGACCAAATAATATCCACTAATTTAGGTTATTTTTTTACCAAATTAGTAATTTGCAAAATTTTATTACAGAAACTAAGAAGTCTTTTTTCATTTATAGCGCAAAAAATAAAAAACCCAGAGGTGATCGAATACCACTGAAAGAAAGTTCTATTTGTATGAAAAAAAGGACAAAAAATTAGTAGTATGAGTAATTATCATTCAAAGTGTGAAAGCACCGAAAGCTGAAAATTGGTCTGGGCAGGAGGGGGGTTTAAGTGCCCAGTAGGCAAGTGGTTAAACAATGACATCATTGCAATGAGTAAATAAATAAATCACTTTCTGCTCCTACATAAATTGGTATACGCATATTTCACAAATGTTATCAAAAACTCTTTTCCGGAGGGTAACTCATATATAAAACAGGTTTATTATATAGACATTTATAAGGAAATCATCCAGCTGCTTTCAGAAAAAAAAAAGGAAATACCTAAGCCTTTCTATTGCAAAAGTGTTTCCACTTAAAGAATAAAAAGAAACTCCACAACTGTCTTTCAGAAAGCATGATTTGATCAGCTACGTACATCTTCACTGAAACTGGGTATCTTCCTATAAACATTGTGAAAAAGCCCAGTGGTGTGGAAATATTTTTCTATGTGTTTTGACATTTAGTGCAAAGATAGGAAGTCTTATTTTCTGTAATATTATTATTATGAAGTTCTAGTAAAAAAAAACAGGCCTTGCTGAGATAAAGAAGCTGGACTGCTCAATCACTGGGTGAAATCACATACTGCACAAGTAAACAGCAGTATCTTGCCATAGTTCCTCAGAGTATGTAGAACTTCAGACAAATGCTACATTAGGCTAGGTTGACATCTCTGCAGGTGGGGAATGTGTACAATTTTGTCCGACAGAGAAACAGGCTGCACTTTAGCAGACATGCGGGGGTGCCATTAATTACTAATGCTATGCCATGCTATTCGGTCAAATGTGATGTTATTGATTTATTGTTCAACAAGCATTCAAAAGGCAAGGAGGTGACATGGATGCAGCACTGTTTACCTGGGAAATAAGTGTCACCTACCTAACTGTTCAGTATGGTAGAGATGTGTAAATCACAAGGCTGGCTGTTCAGCAATACACATTTTTTGCCAAGTAAAACAGTAAACACATGGTATGTATTTAAAATGTGTCATGGTTTTGGAGTTGGGAATAACCAATAAACATCGCTGGGACTAGAAGTATAAGGTGCTACTAAGACACCTACAAGGAATTTTAAATATACCTCAAGTTGAACTAGACAAGTGTAATAGATACATTCTTAGTATATATTTGGAATATAGAAAAACTAAATCAAGCTGCACTATATACAAAACAGATAACAGAAAATCCTTATATATCAGTTCAGATCAAGAAAATGTTGTGGATCCATATGTCCAGAAATATAAAAAAAAAAAAAAAGACTCACAAGTGTGGAACTTAATATGCTATAAACAGAACCCCCCTCATGATCTCAGGCCTCAAAAATCCCACTGGGCAGAAGTCATTTCCCACCCAATGTACTCCACAAAAAGGCAGCCCCAGAAGTGACATCCGGCCTTTTACACCAGGCTGAAGACACTCCTGTTACAGGCTGTAACCAGAAGTGACCTCCAAGTGAAGCCCAACCATCAGGTGGAAGTCACTCAACAAGCCCTTTAGAATGCACAAACATTCCAAGCCATTCCGGAAAGTGATGTTCACACCCAAACACCAGGCAGGAGTCACCTCCCCAGACCCAAACTAAGGAACCCATCTGTGTCACGCCTTAAAACGCATCCGGTACAAGCCAAATAGAGAGGATCTAAACAAGTGGCAAATTGGCTGTGAAATGTCTTTAATTATAGACTTTGATATACACATCATTGTTGATATAGTACAAGCAAAGAACAACTGTGTGAGGTTTTACATTTTTTTATCGTATTCCGTATGTTATTTGTATAATCATATTTCATATGATAAATTAACCTTTTCAAATGACGGCTGGGCGGTGCAGCTCTCGTTCTGGGAGGCTGTCATATGACGTCCACGCAGAAGATCGCTCTCGTACGCCCTGTGGGGGCATGCATCGCCGTGATCGGTGGTGCGGTGTGTCAGTCTGACACACCGCTACACCGATCTCGGTAAAGAACCTCTGACGGAGGCTCTTTACCACGTGATCAGCAGTGTCCAATCATGGCTGATCACGATGTAAACAGAAAGAGCCGTTGATCAGCTTTTCCTCACTTGTGTCTGACAGATGCGGGTAGAGGAGAGCCGATCGGCTGTTGTCCAGGCAGCTGCCAATCAGTGCCCATCCCCAAAGCCTGCCAGTGCCATTAGTGATGCCTAACAAAGCCATCAGTGCCACGTATCAGTGCCCATCAGTGCCAAGCAGTGCCGCCTATCAGTGCCCATCAGTGCCACCCATAAGTACCCATCAGTGCATCCTTTCAGTGCCCATAAGTGTCGCCTATCAGTGCCCATCAGTGCCACCCATGAGTGCCCATCAGTGCCGCCTATCAATGCCCATCAGTGCTGCATATCAGTGCCACCCATCAGTGCCGCCTACCAGTGCCCATCATTAGTGCCCATCAGTGCCACCTCAATGGTGCCACCTTATCAGTGCTCATCAGTGAAGGAGAAAACTTATTTACAAAATTGTATAACAGAAACAAAAGAAAAACTTTTTTTTTTCAAAATTATAGGTCTTTTATTTAGCAAAAAATTAAAAACGTAGAGGTGATCAAATACCACCAAAAGAAAGCTCTATTTGTTCAAACAAAATGATAAAAATTCTGTTTGGGTACATGTAGCATGACCGCGCACTTGTCATTTAAACAGCAACAGCGCTGAAAGCTGAAAATTGGCTTGGGCAGGAAGGGGTTGTAAATGCCCTGTATTGAGGTGGTTAAAGAAAGGATTTTACCACTTGCCGACTGCCTAACGCAGATATACTGTGGCAGAATGGCACGGGCAGGCAAAATCACGTACCTGGTATGTGATTTGCCTCCCGCGGGCGGGGGGGCGCATCACGCCCCCCCCCCGTGCCCGAGGCGGTCGGCATCGTTAGGGGAGCGATCCATGCTGAGGGGGAGGCCACTCATTCATGGCCACCCCCTCGCGATCGCTCCCAACGAATAACAATCTTCCTCTGCCTCTGTAATGTAAACAGATGCAGAGGAAACAATGTCATCTTTCCTCGTGTCAGTCTTTTCGTTCCGGCGCCGAAGAAGACATCTAAGTAAGAGCACCAACACTACACTAACAGTAGAACACTCTAGGCACACATTTCACCCCCCAGTCACCCCCCTGCACCCCCTGCCACAGTGACACCAATAGCAGTTTTTTCTTTCTGATTATTGCATTGGTGTCATTTGTGACCGTTATAAGTGGTAGGGCAGTTAGTGGTAGGCCCCTTTACGTCTAGGATACCCCCCTAATAAAGTTTTAACCCCTTGATCACCCCCGTCGCCAGTGTCACTAAGCGATCATTTTTCTGATCGCTGTATTAGTGTCACAGGTGACGCTAGTTAGGGAGGTAAGTAGATTCGCCGTCAGCGTTTTATAGCATCAGGGACCCCCATATACTACCTAATAAAAGGTTTTAACCCCCTGATTACCCGCTAGTTAACCCTTTCACCAGTGATCACCGTATAACTGTTACGGGTGACGCTGGTTAGTTAGTTTATTTTTTATAGTCAGGGCACCCGCCGTTTATTACCTAATAAAGGTTTAACCCCCTGATCACCCGGCGGGTGATACATGTTAGGTTTTAAGGTCAGATAGGGTCTGCGTCGCCCCAGGCAGTGTCAGGTTAGTGCCAGTACCGCTAACAACCACGCACGCAGCATTCACCTCCATTAGTGGTATAGTATCTGAACAGATCAATATCTGATCAGATCTATACTAGCGTCCCCAGCAGTTTAGGGTTCCCAAAAACGCCGGGTTAGCGGGATCAGCCCAGATACCTGCTAGCACCTGCGTTTTGCCCCTCCGCTCGGCCCAGCCCACCCAAGTGCAGTATCGATCGATCACTGTCACTCACAAAACACTAAACACATAACTGCAGCGTTCGCAGAGTCAGGCCTGATCCCTTCAATCGCTAACAGTTTTTTTGGTAGCATTTGAATCAGTTGCTAACAGTCAGGAGCTTTTTTAACTGTGAGTCTCACTAGTGTACCACTAAATTTAGAGCCCAAAATGGCAAATCGAAGGTACGGTAGTGAAGAGGCCTACACGTTTCTGAGCATGACAGATAGTGAAGAGGAAGTCACTCATCTGTCAGATTCAGGCTCAGAATACGATCCTGTAGACGACAGCGGCTCCATGACAGATAGCTCTGACGACGGAGTTGTGGTCCCTGCGAGGGTCAGGCGTACCAGACCCAAATCTTCTTCTGCTGTTGTTGAGGTGCAGGAACCGCAGGTCCCTCGTATGGAGCAGAGCAGTACTAGCGCCGCTTTTCCTTCTGGTGAACTGGCAAGCACCAGCGGCCTAGTACACCCTGGTCGTAGTCAAACCAGCACTGCAGCAACACTTGGTGATGTGGCGAGTCCCATAAGTGCAGTTCAAACTGGTGAGGTGGCAAGCACAAGTAGTGTCCCGCTGCCACCAAGAAGACAAACACAGGCCCGTCGTGCCCTTCCTGCTGCATTCGCCAATCCTAATTGGGAACCCACCACTTCTGCAGCACCCATACTTCCCCCATTCATATCCCCAACCAAATGCAGTCGGCTGCATGAGAGGCATTTTCTTTATGTCCTCCCGAGTACCCCTACCCAACGAACCCCCCCAAAAAGATGTCGTGTCTGCAGCAAGCACGGATATAGGTGCGACACCGCTATTATTGTCCCTCCTGTCCTGACAATGCTGGTCTTTGCATTGGTGAATATTTTGAAGGCTACCATACATCAGTTGAGTGAGCATTGTATAGACTAGGCACACTTTCTCAGGGTCTCCCAAGATGCCATCGCATTTTGAGAGACCCAGACCTGGAAGCGGTTACAGTTATAAAAGTTACAGTTACAAAAAAAAGTGTAAAAAAACAAAAAAATATATGAAATAAAAAAAGCAAAAATAGTTGTCGTTTTATTGTTCTCTCTCTATTGTTCTGCTCTTTTTTATTTTTTAATATGTTCTTTATTGAGACACTTAGTTATGGTACAACAATTGTAGCAGAGAAGTTGCAAACAATACAAAGTGATTCACAATAGCAGGTCTGACTCAAAATAGTAAGGGTCTAGTATGTAGGGTAATTTTTTCTTTAACGGGAGGGGTAATAGGAATAAGGGAGGGGAAAGAAGGAGATCAGGAAAGTGGTAATGGAATAGAGTGAGACAGTGTGTAGAAGTTTTAGCAATATCATCTTATGCTCTACAGTGTACAGTAAGCAGTGGTCTTTCCTGGATGACTCAATTCAGGGCGGGCGATTAGGCAGATAGATGACCCTCTATAGAGAGGGTCATTAGATAATAAAAAGGAACTGGTGGCCATGCAAGTGGTTAAGAACACGGTGCAGCTCGGGGATCTGACAGCCAATATTGCCAGTGATCATAGAATTTATTCACTTTCATCTGTGATTTGGCAAATAGGAGTTCCATAGAGAGATGATCATTTAGGATATTAGTAGTATGGTTCAGAGTGGGTGCACTGGTCTGTTTCCAGAACCTAGCAATGGAGAGGCGAGCAGCAATTAAGATATGTGTGATAATGGGGTGAAATTTTGTGTGCCAGTTTGATAGTCCCAGTCCGAAGAGAGCCATCCGAGAAGTTAATGTGATAGATACTTTAGTTACATCTTTAATGAGGTCGGACACATCTGTCCAGAATATAGTAATGGACGGGCATTCCCACCAAATGTGAAAGATATGTCCGTCCATATCACAGTACCTCCAGCATTTCCTCGAATGGGATGTGAACATTCGGGCTAATTTCACCGGGGTATAGTACCAGCAATAGAGGATTTTTAATAGAGTCTCCCAATGAGAAATGTTTCTGGAATATATGCTGGGGGTGCAGATTCTTAGGTAGATGTAGAAATACTTATTGGGGAGGGCAAAGCTCTCTTTAAGTTGTTGGAAGGATATAAGCTGAGAGTTCTGGTACAGGTCTCCTATTTTTTGGATACCTAGTGAGACCCATCTGTGCAGAGGTAAGTCCGTTGAGAGGAGAGACAAGGTAGCTAATGGAAGCTGATGCAGTGCTTGAGTATGTAGCCCCAAAGAGGTTTGGATGATTGCTTTCCACATGGATATTGTAGCATTAACAGTTGGTAAAAAGGAGCGAGGGGGATGGTATCCAATCCACATGGCTGCTAGAATCGATGAAGGGCTTTGGGTCAGGGCTAAAGCTTCAATTTGAGTCCAGAGCTGTGTAGAGGTAGAGTCCCAGAGTTTTTTGACCTGGTTGAGTATAGTTGTCTTGTAGTAGGATCTGAGGTCTGGTACTCCAGGTCCAGCATATGTTTTGGGGATTTGTAGTAAGGAGGATTTAATGCGGGGCTTACGTGCTGCCCAGATGAAGTGATTAAGGATACTTTGTAGTTTGGCTACATCTGATTAAAGTATAGGTAATGGAAGTGTCCTGAAGAAATACAGAATGTGGGGTAGTAGAAACATCTTGGATAGGGCTATGTGCCCTGCCCAAGAGGTACAGACATTGAGTAGTGATTTGGATACATCCTGGAGTTTCTGGATCAGGATAGAGAGATTGGTGCGTAGAAGTACACTTGAAGGGGATGTTATTTGTATACCCAGATATGGCATGGATGAGTTGGGGGCCCAGGAAAAGAGAGACCGTGGTGCTAGTAGTCTTGAGATGTGGTGATAAAGAAACACCCAACATAGCTGACTTAGATTGGTTCAATTTATACATGGAGACCTCACTAAACTGGTGTAGGAGATCACAAAGAGGTGGAAGAGATTTCAGAGGGTCTGTGAGCCATATAATTATATCATCGGCATATAGGCTGATCTTATGTGAGTGTTGGCCCATTGGTAATCCAAAGATTATTATTATTATTATACAGGATTTATAAAGATGTGTCAGGTGTGCTCGTATGGCGTGAGCTAATGGCTCAATGAGAAGTGCAAATATTAGGGGCGATAAGGGACACCATTGCCTAGTCCCGTTAGTAATAGGGAAAGGGGTGGAAAGCATGCCAGAGGTCAATACCTTCTCTCTAGGTGTAGAATAGAGGCCTAAAGTCGCTTGGAGAAAGGGGCCCTGTATGCCAAATTTCTGAAGGACCAAATCTAGATATATCCAGTTAACTCGATCTAACGCCTTCTCTGCATCTAAAGAGATCAGCAGAGAAGGCGTTTGGTGATGCTCTGCCCAATGTATGAGGTCTATGAACCTACGAGTGGCATCTGAGGCTTGTCTACAGGGAATAAATCCCACCTGATCTGGGTGGATAAGGGAAGGCACATACTCAGCAAGACGTGTGGCTTATAATTTGGTGTAAAGTTTGAGGTTGGTGTTTAGAAGTGAAATGGGCCTATAGTTAGCTGGATCTTGGAAGGGTTTACCAGGTTTATGTATGGTAGTTATCACCGCTTCAAGGGATTCCGATGGTATTTCTCCAGTTGTTAGAAATGTATTAAAGGTATTACATAGATGGGGTACTAATTGGTCTTGGAAGGATTTGTAATATTTATTTATAAAGCCATCTGGTCCTGGTGCTTTATGAAGGGGGAGATCTTTGATAGCTTTAGAGATTTCTTGATGTAGAATTTCTTGATGAAGAATTATTATTATTTTTATTATTATTATACGAGATTTATATAGCGCCAACAGTTTACGCAACGCTTTACAATGTATAAGGGGGGCAACACAATTACAGTACAGTTCAATACAAAAGGTACAGGAGGGCCCTTCTCGTAGAGCTTACATTCTAAAGGGAGGGGGTGGTGGTACAAAAGGTAATAGCTGCAAAGAATGATTTGATGGGGGTGGTTGGGATGAGAATGGTTGGGAAAGGTATTTGAGATGACCCTACGTTTGTATTGCTGTGCTAGAAATTTACAGGGTTTATTACCTTGGGAGTACCAAGAGAGGCGAAGCCTCTTTGTAAGTAGGAGCTTAATTTGTTTCTTACTTTCCTGATTTCGTCCGTAATGCTTAGTGTAGGGTTTTGTTTGTTTAGGGCTTCAAGTGTTTTGATATGGTCAAGGAGAGAGTTAACGGTCATAGTTTTTTTCTTTTTTTCCTGGGCACCCAACTTTAGGAATATTCCTCTTAATAATGATTTATGGGCATTCCAAAGGATCACAGGGTTGGAAACGGACCCTGTGTTAGGGTAAAGAAGACAGAGATCTCAGAACGTACCTGTTCCTGACTCTCCATGGCACTAAGTAATGATGCATTCAATCGCCATGGAGTGTCTCTAGGTGTTCTGGGGGTAATGGACAAAGTAATGGATACTGGGGCATGGTCTGACCAGGTAATGACTCCGATCCTAGATCAAGAGATTTTTTGTAATAGTGCCTTGGAGGTTAGGAACAAGTCTATCCTGGAGTATGAGTTTTGGGTGTTGGGTGTGAGAAGAAAGAGTAGTCCCTCTCAGTACCATGTTGACATCTCCAAGGGTCGTAAAAGTCTTCGAGGGAGATTAGAGATGACAGGTAACTTATAAAACTGTTAATACAAAACTGTTGGTGTAGAATAGTAAATGAGTGTGACAAATTAGTGTGCCTAGCACACTAAAACTGGGAAGCGTGGAGAGAGTTCCAAACGTGGTTCTACTCCTCCACTAGTAAAATCTGTTGAGCGACAATATAAACCAGCCTGAGAAAGATACCTCCTCTATGGAAGGTGTTGGATCAAGACATGTTACCATTATGGCGGAGCTTTCGATGCCTAGGGGTTGGAGATTCTGGATGGTGGCCCTGATTTTGGAGTAGATGGGAGATCACGAGAGATAATGCCAAAGTTATTCAGTTGCTTAAGCCCATCTTTGGGGGTGTGTATGGAAACTTGCTGATTATGATACGTGACCAGTAGCTTTGTAGGATAACCGCCACTTATATGGTAGCTTATGCTCATTGAGCATTGCGGTTACTGGAGCAAAGGATTTGCGTGCTTGGGAAGTAGCTGCCGATTTGTCATTGTACAGCGAGATTTTAGCAAAGAGCTCTGGGAGAGTGCACAGAGATCTCGCTGCACGCATGATGTTTTCCTTAATGTGGAAGAAATAAGTTTGCGCTACTATGTCTCTGGGGACTGAAGCCGGTAGATGCTGCGGATTGTGTATCCTGTGTGCACGGTCGATCAGCACATCATTTGTCGTCAGTGACGGAATGAGTTTGTGAAATAGCTGATGCAGATATGGGACTATTTCAGGGGGGGCCAGAGACTCAGGAACCCCCCTGATTTTAATGTTATTACGTCGCGACCTGTCCTCTAGGTCTGCGACTTTTAGGCAGAGCATCTGAATAGCCGCAGAGTGGTCATCTTGTGTGTGCACTACTGTGTTGTGAGCTTTAGTGGCCTCAGATAAATGCTGCTCAATATGGGCGGTACGGTCTTCTAGGCAGGTCACTTTGTCTTGCAACTGGTTAATGGACACTTTCAGTTCACGGTGGAGATCTGTCTGTAAGGAGAGCAGCATAGCCTTGAGGGAGTGTTCAGATGCTGGGTTGTCAGAAGTGGGGTAGGCAGCTAGGGGAAGAGTGACTGGACATTCTGCTGTGGGACTACAGGTCCCAGCACCATATTGCTTTTTCAAAGGGGGCTGCTTGTCAGAGGAGTGTGCTGAGGAATCAGCAATCCGCTTACCTCTCTCTTCTCTGAGTGTGCTCATAGAAGAGATCTGCTGGGTCCTTCATGTCGATGGAGAAATTCTCTGTTGCCGATGTATAGTCCGGCGGGCGCTCCGAGTCTCCACACTCCCGGCCGGCGCCATTTTGGTTCTTCTGCAAGGGCTGCATGTAAAAAATCGAGCAGTCTGCAGGGACCTTTGAGCTTAGGTTTCACTTTGGACATAGTCCGTATGGTGGCCTGTGTGTCCCCCTCCTACTTGGAGGGCAGATGGACGCTGTGCTGTGGCTGGTGAGGCTGAGGAGGATCGTGGAGGAGCAGAGCTCTGTCATTAAGCAGCCATCATCTTCCGCGGCCAGGCCACGCCCATTGTTCTGCTCTTTTTTTACTGTATTCTATTCTGAAATGTTTTATTGTTATGTTTTATCATGTTTGCTTTTCAGGTATGCAATTTTTTATACTTTACTGTTTACTGTGTTTTATTGTTAACCACTTTTTTGTTTTCAGGTACGCCATTCAGCTGCAGCGCGGATTTATTTATCTTGACAGAAACAGCGTTTTCTCCCACGATACATAAAGCCGTGACTCCAGCGCTGTCAGAGGTGATTTCACCACCACAGTTAAAAAAAGAGCATATATGCCGAAGAATGGGGGCAGCAGGGGCGGAGGAGCGATTTGCTCCTAACTTTTGGGGCGGATGCCCCCATGCTTCGGCATATATAAATGGTGAATGTATGCCCATCATTAGAAGTGGGTGGATAAAGGGAGGTATTCTAATTGTGGGCATACCCACCAATCAATCTCTTTTTTTCGTTCAGCCCACAGGCTGCATAAAAAAAAATTACAATATATGCCCAACAAGGACCAGCAACGTACTGGTATGTTGCTGAACTTTGAGTGGTTATACCAGAATGATGCCTGCAGGTTTAGGTATCATCTTGGTATCATTCCTTTCAGCCAGCAGTCGGCTTTCATGTAAAAGTAATCCTAGCAGATAATTAGCCTCTAGACTGCTTTTACAAGCAGTGGGAGGGAATGTCCCCCCCCACCATCTTCCATGTTTTTCTCTGGCTCTCCTGTCCCAACAGGGAACCTGAGAGTGCAGCCGGTGATTCGGCCAGCTGACCATAGAGCTGATCAGAGACCAGAATGGCTCTAATCATCTCTATGGCCTAAGAAATCGGAAGCTACAAGCATTTAATGACTTAGATTTTGCTGGATGTAAACACGCCATTGGGAAATTGGGAAAGCATTTTATCACACTGATCTTGGTGTGGTCAGATGCTTTGAGGGCAGAGGAACAGTTTAAAAATAAGATAAAAAAGCAAAAAAAAGCAAAAAAAAGCACCCCTGTCCCCCCCTGCTCTCGCGCCAAAGCGAACGCAAGCGTCGGTCTGGCGTCAAATGTAAACAGCAATTGCACCATGCATGTGAGGTATCACCGCGAAGGTCAGATCGAGGGCAATAATTTTAGCAGTAGACTTCCTCTGTAAATCTAAATTGGTAACCTTTAAATGTATGTCGTTTGTCGCCACTGTACGTTTGTGCGCAATCTTAAAGCATGTTGTGTTTGGTATCCATGTACTCGGCCTAAGATCATCTTTTTTATTTCATCAAACATTTGGGCAATATAGTGTTTTAGTGCATTAAAATTAAATACGGTGTGAAAAAAGAATGAAACACCCACCATTTTAATCTGTAAGGCCTTTGCTTTAAAAAAATATATAATGTTTGGGGGTTCAAAGTAATTTTCTTGCAAAAAAAATATTTTTTCATGTAAACAAATAGTGTCAGAAAGGGCTTTGTCTTCAAGTGGTTAGAAGAGTGGGTGATGTGTGACATAAGCTTCTAAATGTTGTGCATAAAATGCCAGGACAGTTCAAACCCCCTCAAATGACCCCATTTTGGAAAGTAGACACCCCAAGCTATTTGCTGAGAGGCATGTCGAGTCCATGAAATATTTTATATTGTGACACAAGTTGCGGGAAAAAGACACATTTTTTTTTTTTTGCACAAAGTTGTCACTAAATGATATATTGCTCAAACATGCCATGAGCATATGTGAAAATACACCCCAAAATACATTCTGTTGCTTCTCCTGAGCACGGGGATACCACGTGTGAGACTTTTTGGGAGCCTAGCCGCATACGGGACCCCGAAAACCAAGCACCGCCTTCAAGGTTTCTAAGGCCGCGTACACACGGGCGGACTTTTCGACCGGACTGGTCCGACAGACTTTACAGCGGACTTTCGACGGACTTTTTAATGAACGGACCTGCCTACACACGATCACACCAAAGTCCGACGGATTCGTACGTGATGACGTACACTGGACTAAAATAAGGAAGTTGATAGCCAGTAGCCAATAGCTGCCCTAGCGTTGGTTTTTGTCCGTCGAACTAGCATACAGACGAGTGGATTTCTGGGTCCGGCGGAGTTACGACGTAAAGATTTGAAGCATGTTCCAAATCTAAAGTCCAACAGATTTGCGACTGGAAAAGTCCGCTGAAGGTCCGGTGAAGCCCACACAGGATCGGATTGTCCGCCGGATTCGGTCCGTCGGCGTCTGTCGGACAAGTCCGGTCGAAAAGTCCGACCGTGTGTACGCTGCATAAGGGTGTAAATTTTTGATTTCACTCCTCACTACCTATCACAGTTTCGGAGGCCATGGAATGCCCAGATGGCACCAACCCCCCACAAATGACCCCATTTTGGAAAGTAGACGCCCCAAGCTATTTGCTGAGAGGTATGGTGAGTATTTTGCAGACCTCGCTTTTTGTCACAAAGTTTTGAAAATGGAAAAAAGAAAAAAAAATACATTTTTATTTTCTTTCTTCATTTTCAAAAACAAATGAGAGCTGCAAAATACTCAACGTGCCTCTCAGCAAATAGCTTGGGGTGTCTACTTTCCAAAATGGGGTCATTTGGGAGGTTTTGTGCCATCTTGGCATTTTATGGCCTTCGAAACTGTGATAGGTAGTGAGGAGTGAAATAAAAAATTTACACCCTTAGAAATCCTGAAGGCGGTGATTGGATTTCGGTGCCCCGTACGCAGCTAGGCTCCCAAAAAGTCTCACACATGTGGTATCCCCATACTCAGGAGAAGCAGCAGAATGTATTTTGGGGAGTAATTCCACATATGCCCATGGCATGTTTGAGCAATATATCATTTAGTGACAACTTTGTGCAAAAAAAAAAAAAAAAAAGTTTGTCATCTTCCCACAACTTGTGGCAAAATATAAAATATTCCATGGACTCAACATGCCTCTCAGCAATTTCCTTGGGGTGTCTACTTTCCAAAATTGGGTCATTTGGGGGGTTTGTACTGCCCTACCATTTTAGCACCTCAAGAAATGAGATAGGCAGTCATAAACTAAAAGCTATGTAAATTCCAGAAAATGTACCCTAGTTTGCAGACGCTATAACTTTTGCGCAAACCAATAAATATACGCTTATTGACATTTTTTTTTTACCAAAGACATGTGGCTGAATACATTTTGGACTAAATGTAAAACTAAAATTGAGTTTATTGGATTTTTTTTTATAACAAAAAGTAGAAAATATAATTTTTTTTCAAAATTTTCGTTTATAGCGCAAAAATAAAAACCGCAGAGGTGATCAAACACCATCAAAAGAAAGCTCTATTTGTGGGAACAAAAGGACGCAAATTTCGTTTGGGTACAGCATTGCATGACCGCGCAATTAGCAGGTAAAGCGACGCAGTGCCAAATTGTAAAGAGTGCTCTGGTCAGGAAGGGGGTAAAACCTTCTGGGGCTGAAGTGGTTAAAGTGTTACATTATAATTCTGGGGTATAATTTTCTACCTGAGGAAATGATTTAGCTAGTTTGTAAATTCCATTTCTCTCTTCCTTCATGTTACTGCTGGGACTAGAGATGAGCTCTAGTGTCTTCCAAACTCATCTCTAACCCGAACTCCAAACTCCTGATCTTTTTATACCAAATGACATTTGTGCCAGGTTATTCTCAGAGGATGTCCATTTACATCTCTAGCGGAGACATTTGAAAATGATAAGATACAGTTACATGAAAAATTACTGTTCACAATATGGCAGGAATGAAATCTTTTTGTGACTGATCTCGTAGATCACCCCACTTTAGTGACCAACATATCAGATCTAATAGTAGATGTACAAAGGGAAATTATCACGTTAGTGTAAAAAAAAAAAAAAGATATTTTAACCTTTTTAATGTTTTTTTTTAACTATTTTTAAATAACTTTTTTGTTTTACAAATAATCATTTAATACTGCGTGTACTCTTGATGGAGGAACATTATGGATTTTCTAAAAAAAAGTACAGTGGGAGGCTTTTTTTTGTTTTGTTTTTTTAGCTGGTGCAGCTGTACATGGTAGCCAATCAGCTTCTAACTTCAGCTTTATGAAAAAAAAAAAAAAAAAAAACTAAAGTTCCATCTGCTGTCTAGAAATGAAATACATATTCATAAGCAATATTTCAGAGTATTTCAGAATATCCTCACTGAAAAAAGGGAATAGGATTTTTGACTTACCTGTACAACTCTTTTTGGAGTACAGTAATGGACACAGGAATAATAGTCATAGACAACTGAGTTATAAGATTTCAGGTCGTAGGAAGAAATGACTGTTCCAACTCCAATGTCAGACTAGAAATCTGTTAAGCCAGAAATAGTTTGGTTCTGGATGACAAACACATAGGACAGTGCAGAGACTGCATCTACTTGTCCCACTCAGCCCGAATGTCAAGTTGCAGCAGCCAGGAGAAAAATCAGGCATTAGACACAGCCTTGAAAGAGGCTACAGTCAGCTCCAGTATCATCATGCAAAAACAAACTAATGAATGCCTTTCCAAATTAAACGCTAAGGTCACCTTTGGAACATGTTATATGTTCCACCCTTATTTAGAGAGGAATATGTTGTATGTTTTAGCCCCTTCCACCTTTCTCCCAGTTCTCACCCTCCTCCCATGACAGCTGTGGACCTTCTCCCCGTACCCGTTGTCACAATTTAAAAATAATGCAGCCGTGTGACGCGACATTCATTCAGAGAATTATGTGAATGAATTACAAGTACCATCATCCACAGTGACCAACGGCTTGTAGTCCTCAATGAACTGTGTGGTTGCTTTCTTGTAGATCATTGATTCTTCCTGCAATTTAGTAACTGCCTGCCTGTATCAGAGGTATGGGCAGACAGTGTATGGGGAGTCTGCAGAATCCTGACATTGCAATGCTTTACAGGCTCCAGTGTAAAAAAATAATACATGCACATCTTTTTATCTGCACAAAAGATGCCCATTTATTATTATTTTTTTTTTTTTACAAAAGGTGAATTTATCCTTTAAAGTGTCTACACTAGAGAGTAGGGGGACAGAATTTGTCCTGGAGGAAGAAAAGACCAGGACCATCCCAGGTAATTTAGGTGGTGAGTTGCATCAAGCAAAGACTTCTGTAAGTTGAGGATCTATTACATTAACAGTAAGTGACTGCACAAAGGTCATCCAGAGAGCTCACAATTAGGGATGGGCGAACAGTTCGGGCTGAACTTTCACTGTTCGGACGTTCGATGAACAGCTGAACAAATAGATAGTTCGACCGTTTGTTCGCTCCCCCCACCCCGAACTGACCACAATGCACTGTGGCGCTGAACAGTGCATTGCAAGCCCAGATTGGCTGAAGCAGTGAAAGCTTCAGCCAATCAGGGCACAGAGCACTGTCAGAGTCATGATTGGACAGTGTCATCATGACTTTATCCAATCATGGCTTATTCCCACTGCACAGTATAAAAGTATTCTTTCAATGACAGCCATTTTCAGTGTGATTTTGGCGTGAAAAGAGATAGAACAGGGCTCTGTTCAGTGCTATTAGTTAGTTACTGTGCTATTTTGCCTCAATTGTCAGTGTAGAATATTAGTTTAGTGTCAGTCTAGGGATAGTGTGAGTGTAGTTAGGAGAACCATCATTCAGCTTTGCATAGTGTGCAGCTGGAGTATGGACAGCTCAGACAGTTTCACTGTAGTGTAGTGAGACCATGTCAGTAATCTTTACATAGAGTATGGACAGTTCAGATGGCGTCATTGTAGTGACGGTTGAACACCGTCTATTTGATCGCGTTACTGCCAGTTTAACGCCATATAGTCTTGTGCATTACTGCCAGTTTAACGCCATTTACTTCTGTGTGCGTTACTGCCAGTTTAACGCCATATAATTCTGTGTGCGTTACTGCCAGTTTAACGTCATATTGTTTTGCGTGCATTACTGCCAGTTTAACACCATAAAGTTCTGTGTGCGTTACTGCCAGTTTAATGCCATATAGTTCTGTGTGCGTTACTGCCAGTTTAACGCCATATAGTTCTGTGTGCATTACTGCCAGTTTAACGCCATATAGTGATGTGTGCGTTACTGCCAGTTTAACGTCATATATTTCTGTGTGCGTTACTGCCAGTTTAATGTCATATAGTTCTGTGTGCGTTACTTCCAGTTTAATGAAATATAGTTCTGTGTGCATTACTGCCAGTTAAATGCCATATAGTTCTGTGTGCATTACTTCCAGTTAAACGCCATTTATTTCTTTGTGCGTTACTGACAGTTTAACGCCATATCATTTTGCATGCGTTACTGCTAGTTTAACGCCATATAGTTTTGTGTGTGATACT
Source organism: Lithobates clamitans (assembly GCA_037952925.1). NCBI lineage: Eukaryota > Metazoa > Chordata > Amphibia > Anura > Ranidae > Lithobates > Lithobates clamitans. The sequence continues at coordinate 2,651,508 of JBBGZY010000181.1, read as the reverse complement.
GCCAGTTTAACGCCATATAGTTCTGTGCGTCACTGTACGCTTGGCATATTATATTGCAGTATATTATAGTGTATCCGTGGAGTGTGTCTGCGTAGTGCGAGTACTCAAGTTAAAGTGCACCAAACACCTCTTTACATTGATTAAAATGCATCTACATACAGATTTTAACTTCTTCTTTACATTTGCTTATAAGCAACCTCCCAATAATGTCTGGGAGGACAACCAGGAGAGGCAGATGTTCCCTTGGCACTGTAAGGGGGCCAGCAACAAATGTGTCCACAGGCACAGGTGTACGTGGTGGTCAGTCCTCAGTCAGGGCATCATTTCCTCTGTTTAGTGAGTTTGCCCTTGCTATCCAGCCACAGCATGCAGAGGAAGTGGTGGACTAACTTACTAAACCTTCCTCATTCTCTCATCCTCTGTCACGCAAGCAGACACAAGTGTGCAGTCCCCTGCAGTTGCCAGAGTGGATAAACCTGCCTCCTTGTCCACATCTATTTCTGCCATAGCCCCAACATCAGCTATTGAGGATTCAGCTGAGTTATTTGACCAGTATCAGCCACTTGCTCCTTGATGGTGACCAGCCAATACTGGATTCAGATGTTGGTTCTGAGGTTGGGGATGACAGAAACATGAGCCTAGAGAGAGGGAGGAACACTGGTAGACAAATTGGCATTCATGCTCTCCAAGCCGCAGCGTATTGCCAAGTTGTCTCCAGGGGTAATGGAGGAGATGGAGACGATGATGATGAGGTCACTGATGCGACTTGGGTGCCATATAGAGCAGAGGAGGAAACTGAAGGTGAGGCGGCACAACCCCAAGTTGGCTGACATCAAGAGAGCAGCCACCCTATTCCATCACATTCTACAGCTGTTTCTCCCAGCCCACACCCCAAGGCTCAGCTGTCAGGCTCTGTTGCTATCTGAAAACCGTGTCTCAGGCACATCAAACGTGGCAAAAACACTAACCATATGCATATCGTTGCAATTTTTTTGCCTTCATCAAGAGCAGGTACAGAGTCATTTTTCTGAACCTGTTTGCAAGGGTGCGTATAATTGCAATTTTTTTACAGCAAGGCAAATTCTTGCTTTCATCAAGAGTATCTCTATAGGTTTCACGGTAGGAAGGCGCCACCGTCATCCAATTTTTACACACCCGTTACTTTTATACAAAGTCAAAGTAACACCAGAATGTATCCAAAAAATCTCTAATCTTGTTCCCAGTGCACTGCATTGTGGCCTCATCATACACACTGGCTCCCCAGCTGTTGCTGAGCAAAATAAAGGCAGCTTGCAGGGAAAATGTTTTTTTTTTGGCTTTATAAATGCAGTTATTGCTGCAGCAGATTCTAGACATGGTATAGATCTGCCACTTTGCATGTAGACTTAGGGGACTTCCCAGGTACTATGTGAAAAACGTCATTTTTAAATGAGCAGTGATTTTTAAAGTGAAAGCCTAAAAATGAAAAATTCCTTCCAATAAACGTTTTTTTTTATTGATACATGTCCCCCAGGGCAGGACCTGGACCCTTATAACCATTGTATGCCCAATTACTTGCATATAAGCCTTCAAAATAGGCACTTCATTTTTGACGTTTGGGTCCCATTGACTTTAATGGGGTTCGTTATTCGGGTCCGAACTTTCGCTGCGTTCGAAAGATCTGGTGTGAACCGAACAGGGGTTCGTCCGGCCCATCCCTACTCACAATGAGCACACAATGAGATCCAAGCATAGCTAAGGCAGGGGCCCATACTTTCATGAAGACACATGAGGTCAGAGAAATATCAAATGGTAGAATAATAAACGCAAAGCGCAAATGAGGCCTGAAAAAAGTGAGAAGGCAATCAGAAGAGGTGCCCACAGCCAATGCAAAAAAAAAGCTAATGGCTGTGCGACTAAGAAACCATAATTTGACGAGTAATGGCAGGTACACAAGATACCACCCACAGGGGTCTACTCATGGATCCGCGGAAGGGCAGGAGGTGACTAGAGCATCAGTGTCAAATTTTACACAGGATGCTGTAACAGTATACGAGAGACCTTACAAACATGGGGTATGCCCAGATCCTGTGAGAGGAGGATGGTCATCCTTGATAGGTCATCATAGGCCACTGTACAAACAAAACAAAACACAAGTAAGACATTACCAACAAAGGTTACTCACAAACCCACTACAGAGCAGGAGGAGTTAAAAGCCATCCATAACAGAGTCACCTTAGGCCCCTGCACAGACAGTATACAAGTATGTCCTTACCAACAAAGTATACTCAAGGACGTACTGTGGAGTAGGAGGGGTTAACAGTTATCCATGACCAAGTCAACATAATCGACTTCACAAACCGTATACAAGTGAGGCATTACCAACAAATAATCACAGACTCACTGTGAAGTCGGAGGGCTTAGCATCTGGAACTAATGGAACTTAGCATCTGGAACTAATGCTGAAACGAGAAATCGGCCGAACACATTTTTGAAAAACGAACATTCAACCGTGACCGCAAACGATCGTGCCATCATGACCTGACCGATAAATCGTTCAGTGAACAGTTTACAAGTGAGACATTGCCAACAAATGATACACACCTAAGAGCATGAAGAGTTAACAGCTACTTGCAACCAGGTTACCATAGGCCTGCCAGAACAAAACAGCACCCAAGTGAGACATTACCCGTAGAAGTTACTCACAGATCAACCACAGAGCAGAAGGGGTCAATGGTCCTATGCGATCCAGTCCCTACAAGGCCCCTTACAGAGGTAGGGATGAGGTTTACCACTGGAACAGAACATATCTTGCAGGAGAGGGCCTACCAAACCTGCCTGTGAGCTGAACAAACCTGGCACGCTCCCCCAGCACTGTGCCCTTATATCTGGGGTCTGCCATAAGTAGTGCATAATAACCCCAGGGGTGGGTACTCACAACAGTCACATGAAATCAGAGAGAAAAAATGCTAAACATGCGTTGCGCTCATGGCCACTGGGTCCTTGTAGTGTCTAGCAATTGCTATGCTGCAAGCAGGAGGGGAGAAAAAAGCAGTCTATTTTATGCCATTGAGGTGAAAAGAAAAGCATATATACAGGGCTTGGGAGATTAACAGTGTGCAACAATGCCCCTTAGTGGTGGCTAGAGACCTTCAGGGAGATATTAACTCCGAAAACGGTCTCAAATTCAAACTGATAGCATGCCCAAGTTGGTGCTACTGTCTATGGCTGTGACATATATTTAAAATGTTCAGGCTGGGTTCCAGTATATGCCAGGAGGCTAGAGCACATCAGACTGTAGCCTGACCTACTGAGATTGATGCCGGAAGGACAGGCCAACATACATGAGTACTGGCCTCCCCTGTCAGGGCTCTGATACATTTTGGCATTCGTAGATGTGTTCCCCTCAGCTGCTCAGGATTTGGTGGCAGACTTTAGATGTTGGACGTGGACACAGCATTGAGCCCATTCATTGGCACATGTTAAGGGACACCATTGACTCATTGCATATATTAGAATATTACCTCAGATTCTGTGGCACCCATTCAGGTGTGGACTTTGACATCTATATACTCATATGTGAACCTAAAGGGACAACGGACAATTCCTATTCTGTCTGCTTACCTGCAAACATTTGCTATACCTGCACACGTGCAATTCATTGTGGGCAACAGATGAATGTAGAGAGTACATCTTGGCTGTATCCAGATGTGGACATTCAGACTTAGTACATGCCTGCTGTTGGCTGTCTACCCGCAAGCATATGCTACTCATAGATATCACTGTGGATACTATATGGCTACATAGAGTACATCTTAGCTGGCATCCAGTTGCAAACTAGACCCTACTGACATTTGCATTTAAGAGTGATTTGTATTTACTAGAATATTGATACCTGAACTATATTTGTCAGTAACAGCTCGCTCTGTACGCATACATATCTGCAGGGCTGTGTTTTGGCATAGGCCAACAAGGCCTAGGGCGGCACTTTGCAGGGGGCGGCAAAAAAAGCCGCCCCCCCGCATGAGAGAAAGTCCCCCCACCTGATTCACGGCTCCTGTGGCCGCCCCCACACACATGCAGCCCACGGCGGCCGCCTTGCTGTAGCGGGCGGCGCTGCTGTGTATGGGCGTGCTTGGCAGAGGGTGGAGGGGCGTGTGTATGGGCGTGCTTAGCAGAGCTCATGCCCCTCCACTCTCTGCCAAGCACGCCCATATACAGCAGCGCTGCCCGCTACAGCAAGGCGGCCGCCGTGGGCTGCATGTGTGCGTGGGGCGGCCGCGGGAGCCGGGAATCAGGTGGGGGGACTTTCTCTCATGCGGGGGGTGGCGTGTGACTCACGTCCCCATAAACGGCCGGTGACTGGCGGAGGTGGAGCCTTATGCTCCGCCTACCCTCCTCCGCACTGCTTTCCTTAACTCTTCTACTCGGCACTGGGGCGGGTCTGGCAGTGACGTCAGGAGAAGAGAGAGAGAAGCACAAGGGAACCCCCAGGACAGTAGGTAAAGTCATTTAATAAATTATATCAGTGTTATGGGAACAGTGTTGGCATTTGATGGCACAGTGGCTACAATTGATAGGCACAGTGACAGCGTTTGAGGGCACAGTGGCTGCGATTGATGGCACAGTAGCTGCTTTTGATGGCACAGTGGCTGTAATTGATGGGCACAGTGGCTGCAATTGATGGGCACAGTGGCTGCAATTGATGGGCACAGTGGCTGCATTTGGTGGGCACAGTGGCTGCATTTGGTGGGCACAGTGGCTGCATTTGGTGGGCACAGTGGCTGCGTTTGATGGGGCACAGTGGCTGCGTTTGATGGCACAGTGGCTGCGTTTGATGGCACAGTGGCTGCGTTTGATGGCACAGTGGCTGCAATTGATGGGCACAGTGGCTGCGTTTGATGGCACAGTGGCTGCAATTGATGGGGCACAGTGGCTGTGTTTGATGGCACAGTGGCTGCAATTGATTGGCACAGTGCCTGCGTTTGATTGGCACAGTGGCTGCTTTTGATGGCACAGTGGCTGCAATTGATGGGCACAGTGGCTGCAATTGATGGGCACAGTGGCTGCAATTGATGGGCACAGTGGCTGCAATTGATAGGCACAGTGGCACAGTGGCTGCAATTGATGGGCACAGTGGCTGCATTTGGTGGGCACAGTGGCTGCATTTGGTGGGCACAGTGGCTGCGTTTGATGGGGCACAGTGGCTGCGTTTGATGGCACAGTGGCTGCGTTTGATGGCACAGTGGCTGCGTTTGATGGCACAGTGGCTGCAATTGATGGGTACAGTGGCTGCGTTTGATGGCACAGTGGCTGCAATTGATGGGGCATAGTGGCTGTGTTTGATGGCACAGTGGCTGCAATTGATTGGCACAGTGCCTGTGTTTGATTGGCACAGTGGCTGCTTTTGATGGCACAGTGGCTGCAATTGATGGGCACAGTGGCTGCAATTGATGGGCACAGTGGCTGCAATTGATGGGCACAGTGGCTGCAATTGATGGGCACAGTGGCTGCAATTGATAGGCACAGTGGCTGCAATTAATGGGCACAGTGGCTGCGTTTGGTGGGCACAGTGGCTGCGTTTGGTGGGCACAGTGGCTGCGCTTGGTGGGCACAGTGGCTGCGCTTGGTGGGCACAGTGGCTGCGCTTGGTGGGCACAGTAGCTGCGTTTGATGGGGCACAGTGGCTGCGTTTGATGGGGCACAGTGGCTGCATTTGATGGCACAGTGGCTACAATTGATGGCCCAGTGGCTACAATTGATGGGCACAGTGGCTGCGTTTGAAGGAACAGTGGCTGTTTTCAATGGGGCACAGTAAGGCTGCAATTGATGTCTTTTTTTCTGAATTTTTTAGTTTGTTTGCACCCCCCCCAAAAAATTTGGAGCACCAGCCGCCACTGGCATGTGTAAAGTACTCCATGCATGCTAAAAGCAATGCAAACCCTTTAAACAGTCCACATTTAGTGAAAGTGCATTAATATGCAGATCATGATATTGCAATAAAGTGCTCCATCAATGCTGAAATCAATGCAAACTCATTAAAGAGGAGTCCCGCCCCCACCCCGTGAAAACATTAAAACTCAGCAGCTACAAATACTGTAGCTGCTGACTTTTAATATTAGGACACTTACCTGTCCAGGGATCCCGCGATGTCGGCACCTCAGCCGATTTTCGGATTGGCTATCGGGTTTTGCCACCATCATTCATGGTAAGGGAAACCGGACGGTTCACTACTGCACGTGTGCGAAGCGCGTTGCACTTTCTGAATGCCCAAGTGGAGGAAGGAGGAGGGGGGTCGAACTTTAGAGGGGGCAGCACAGTCTCCAGGGAGTGGGGAAGCGTACTTGTCAAAAACAGGTACCTGTTCCCCCCCTCCCCCCTGTAAGGTGCCAAATGAGGCTAAAGAGGAAGGGGTGTGGTTTACAGATGATAGGGTGGGTCTTAAACAGGAAGGGGTGTGGCCTCAGCAGCAAGGGGCGAGTCATATTTAAATTAGGGGGGGTGCATGAGTTTAGTCAGGCCTAGGGCAGCACAAAACCTAAATACACCACTGCATATCTCTGCTTGAAGATACTACAGTGCTGACATTTACAATTATGGCTATCCTGCTTTGTATGCAGTCATGGACACTGGTATTGACGGGTCTGAACCAGCGGAGCCTCAACATTAAAAGGATCTTACTTAGGCTGCTCACTAGCAGGTTATAACAGTTACTATACGCATACAGTATATCATTAGGATACAGCTCTGTAGTATACTCTGGTTCTATTTTCTGTGAGGGGATTACATCATTAGCAACTGTCAGTGTCCTAGCCTTGACTGGTGCCTGCCTTGAGGAAAGAGGTGCTCGAGTGGCTGTCACTCCACCCATTTTGGTCTGTATGGCCGTTTTGGCCTTTGTTGTCCTCTTTTTTCGAAGCAGCCACACTCATTGCACATTTTATATGTAAAGAGCCTTGGTGGGGTTTTTGGGGAGGGGGGCTTTTGATGTGATGGAAGTTCCTAGGAGCAGGTAAGGGCTGGCTACTGGGCGGGGTCTTGGGAGGTCGGGTTGGGTCAGGAGAGGCACTGGTCGCTTTGTGATGAATATTTTGCTAAGATAATTTATGACTTTTCAATAAACTACTGTATACATTTTGGACAGTAGGTGGCATGGCATCTGTGCCTTTTTTCTCTTTTTTCCTTGTTTCAATTGTTTTTGGTAACACCTACCCACTTACATTGTGGAACACACCGCCATTTATTTTACAAAATGGAATTCCCAAGATCCATCACTCCATTTTTGTATTGAAGGATAAGTTCACCTTTTGGAACATGTTACGCGTTCCACCTGTATTTAGGGTGGAACATGTAACATGTTCCAGAAGCTGCAGCCTCTCCCTCTGACATTGAGCGGAGGATCTCCTCCCCACGCCCACTGTCAGTTTCCTGTGAATGCACAAACTACAACTACGGTCAGCCATTGCGGTTCTGAATGGACTGCAAAGTAGCTGATGAGCGGCCTCGTAGTTTATTTACAAATAGGACTTGTCTTCAGGAGTCTGGCATTGAACCCATGACCTGCTGATCATAGGTGCAATGCTTTCAGGCTCCTTAGGCTCCTTTTTTACTGCAAAAATATGTGCATTTATTACTTTTTCCCAAAAAGGTGAACTTATCCTTTAAAACTGCGATAAGGAATACCTCCTGATTATAGTCTATATAATATCTCAATGTGTATACAGATCGTTTCCAAGAGTTTGATCTGTCATTTTAGAATGGAATCAAGGTTCTTCAATATAATATACAAATAAATTATATACTGCAATTTCCATCACCTGGTGACTTTAAAGAGTTACTCCACTTTTGTTGAGAAAAAAAAAACATTCCCTTCTGGGTGATCTAAATCACTGTGTGTTTGTGTCTATGTGTAAGTAAATGTAATGGGAGTGGTTTCATAAATATCAATCAGCTGCTGCACTTGCAGGGCTCTAATAAGGAAAATTGCAGGGTCTGCATCCCTTTAGACGTGATTTCCTATTGGAAGTATCTCACCAAAAATTACATTTTTGTTGCAGGGGCTGCCTGATATCTGTACAGAACACCTCCAGGTAGCCATATTGCATTGCATTTTAGAGAAAATGACAAAGCTGCAGACTGAAAACAAAAGGTAATTTTTAATAACACTCAATTACAATATGACTTGTGGCGCAATTGTATATATGTTGCTATACTCTTTTTTTTGTATTTTGCTATTTTTTTTCCCCACAAAAGTGGAGTTAACCTTCAACCCTTTTGCTGCCGGGTCCGTACGTCGTACGGACCTCACAGAGGGGGTATTCCACACAATCCGGGAGCTGCGACCACTGGGATTGTGTGTAAAACTGGCAGGCAGACTCCTGCCTGTCAGGTGAGAGCATTCGTGCGGCGGCGGCGGCGCCTGATTGCTCTCACACACCTCCGGTACCAGCGCCACCCCCCGCCGCTGCGCCTCGCTTTCCCATCTGCAGGCCCCGGAGCTCCATGGCGGGTGCCGGAGGCTGGAGGAGAAGGAGAAGCGTGGACACACGTCCACTCTCCTCCCCTTCTTCTTATGACCCAGAAAGCGACATCTCTGACGTCACTTCTGGGTCAAGCTCTCCGCGTCCTTGGCTAGCTCAGCTGGGAAGTAATGTTTTGCAATGCGATCTGCATTGCAAAACATTTAGTGGAGCACAGAGGAGACATGCAGGGTCTTTTAGACCCTGCATATCTCAATAAAGAGAACCTGTCACGAAAAAAAAACATCACATAGGGGACTTTCTTTTAAGTAAAAAAATAAAAATAAAGTTACACCCAAGCACATAAAATCACGCCCCCAAAAAATGTTTTCAGGCCCCCCCAACCACACATATACATACGCACAAACGCATGCATTGGGGCGCCTACACGTGAAAACGTTGATTGCGATACGCGTTACATATCACCACGCACGTCGGAGTGAGAGCAATAATTCTAACACCAGGCCTCCTCCGAAACACTAAACTGATACCTATAGGGGACTTTTGGAAAGTCGCCTATAGAAAATATAGGGTACTGAAGTTTGACGCCAATTCACGGGTGCACAAAAAATGAAGGTTTGGTATGTAGGGTATCTATTTACTTGGTGCCACCTCGTCTTTTATATTTTACCAAATTTGGGTAATTTATTGCGTTTGTTTGCTCTAAAATTCACGCTAGTATGTTTTTTACTGAAATTTTGCGCTAATATTGTGTGACATAAAAAATTCAAACTACCACTATTTTATTCTTTAGGGTATCTGCTTTCAGAAAATATATAATATTTGTGGGTTTTGTGTAATCTTCAGGCCTAAAATGATTTTTTAAACATGTGTGCAAAAAACGCAAAAACAGCTCTGCCAGCGAAAGGGTTAAACAACGGGTATGAACAAAGGTCTACATAGCTGCCAACATTTTAAGTAATTTCAAATAACACACAAAAAAACAAAACATGATGATAATGAAAACAAACGTACTCTGTTTCGATTAACATTTAAAAATTCTTGTTTACACAAAACATACTGTATACAGAGGGCTACAAACACAGCTATATGATTTGCAATTTGAAAGCGATTGTTACACACCTTAAGGAAAATGAAATATCTCACCTGATCACATCTCATTAAACCCAGATACCGTATGGATTTGCTACTTTGTGCAATCAATGTTGCTCCTTGGTCTGTGATCTCCTTGCACCATCCAACGTCCACTGTCTCTATTGTATTGCTATACCGTCCAATGGCTATCAAAGCTGTGGAAGTGAATGTAATTAAAAACACATTAGTAAAACAAGCACATAAGTAATATTTTATAGTACCACAAGTATCGGTAATATCACCTTTTAAGTAGAGGGATTTAGTGTACAATTTAGGACCCTGCAAAGCTGTTTGATTAGTAATTAGATAGGTTCGCCACTCTAAACTTATTTACTACAATATAATTTTTTCTTTTTAATGAAAAATTATTAAATACAGAGCAAACAGTTTTTATATATTACAGAAAGAATAATAAAACGTTCTATTGCACTGATTAAGTGGATTTTTCGTATATATATATATACATGCTTGCTCCATAGCTGATATTTACCTTGCAGGCAACTCTAAATCTCGGAAGATATTTGTTTTTTTTTGAGAAACAATTGCACAATTTCCATCATATTCCTTTTGAATCATAACCACATTTGCGTACACAGGCACAATACTAAAGTGGAGCAAAAAGTAAGTGGCTGTTTCAGCAACCAGATAGGTTTACATTTTTAATCGAAACAAGGAATATGGTTGGTGTAATGAATACAGCTACGATTTAGATGCAGGTTTGTTTTTCTTCCATTCTTCCAAATCAATCAAGAGACACCTTCCGAACCCAACATGGTCCAACTTTAACATAGTCATGGTCTGACCTCAGAAGCCCAGCAGTGTGGAAGCACCCCAGGGGCTCCTTTAAAAATGATGAGACAGGACTCGAAAAAGGGCAGCCAGAGCTCCGGCATGCAAATGTGGCAAGCATTAGAGGAAAGACTGTATGTCAAGTTGTGGGGATCTGAGGCCTGCTAGTAAGGAATTTTAATACATGAAAAATAAAACAACAGAGCATAAACTTATACTTATATTATGCTAAAGTGATATTAACCACTTCAGCCCCGGAAGGTTTTACCCCCTTCCTGACCAGAGCACTTTTTACAATTCGGCACTGCGTCGCTTTAACTGCTAATTGCGCGGTCATGCAATGCTGTACCCAAACGAAATTTGCGTCCTTTTCTTCCCACAAATAGAGCTTTCTTTTGATGGTATTTGATCACCTCTGCCGTTTTTATTTTTTGCGCTATACACGGAAAAAGACCGAAAATTTTGAAAAAAAATGATATTTTCAACTTTTTGTTCTAAAAAAAATCCAATAAACTCAATTTTAGTCATACATTTAGGCCAAAATGTATTCGGCCACATGTCTTTGGTAAAAAAAATGTCAATAAGTGTATATTTATTGGTTTGCGCAAAAGTTATAGCGCCTACAAACTAGGGTACATTTTCTGGAATTTATACAGCCTTTAATTTATGACTGCCTATGTCGTTTCTTGAGGTGCTAAAATAACAGGGCAGTACAAAACCCCCCCAAATGACCCCATTTTGGAAAGTAGACACCCCAAGGAATTTGCTGAGAGGCATGTTGAGCCCATTGAATATTCATTTTTTTTTGTCCGAAGTGATTGAATAATGACAAAAAAAAAAATTACAAAAAGTTGTCACTAAATGATATATTGCTCACACAGGCCATGGGCATATGTGGAATTGCACCCCAAAATACATTTAGCTGCTTCTCCTGAGTATGGGGATACCACATGTGTGGGACTTTTTGGGAGCCTAGCCGCGTACGGGGCCCCGAAAACCAATCACTGCCTTCAGGATTTCTAAGGGCGTACATTTTAGATTTTACTCCTCACTACCTATCACAGTTTTGAAGGCCATAAAATGCCCAGATGGCATAAAACCCCCCCAAATGACCCCATTTTGGAAAGTAGACACCCCAAGCTATTTGCTTTGAGGCATGTTGAGTCCATGGAATGTTTTATATTTTGACACAAGTTGCGGGAAAGTGACAATTTTTTTTTTGCACAAAGTTGTCACTAAATGATATATTGCTCACACAGGCCATGGGCATATGTGGAATTGCACCCCAAAATACATTTAGCTGCTTCTCCTGAGTACGGGGATACCACATGTGTGGGACTTTTTGGGAGCCTAGCCGCGTACGGGGCCCCGAAAACCAATCACTGCCTTCAGGATTTCTAAGGGCGTACATTTTTGATTTTACTCCTCACTACCTATCACAGTTTCGGAGGCCATGGAATGCCCAGGTGGCACAAACCCCCCCCAAATGACCCCATTTTGGAAAGTAGACACCCCAAGCTATTTGCTGAGAGGCATGGCGAGTATTTTGCAGCTCTCATTTGTTTTTGAAAATAAAGAAAGATGAGCAAAAAAATTTTTTTTTCTTTTTTCAATTTTCAAAACTTTGTGACAAAAAGTGAGGTCTGCAAAATACTCACCATACCTCTCAGCAAATAGCTTGGGGTGTCTACTTTCCAAAATGGGGTCATTTGGGGGGGGGGGTTTTCCACCTGGGCATTCCATGGCCTCCGAAACTGTGATAGGCAGTGAAGAGTGAAATCAAAAATTTACGGCCTTAGAAAGCCTGAAAGCGGTGCTTGGTTTTCGGGGTCCCGTACGCGGCTAGGCTCCCAAAAAGTCTCACACATGTGGTATCCCCGTACTCAGGAGAAGCAACAGAATGTATTTTGGGGTGTAATTTCACATATTCCCATGGCATGTTTGAGCAATATATCATTTAGTGACAACTTTGCGCAAAAAAAAATAAAAAAATAAAAAATTGTCTCTTTCCCGCAACTTGTGTCACAATAAAATATTCCATGGACTCGACATGCCTCTCAGCAAATAGCTTGGGGTGTCTACTTTCCAAAATGGGGTCATTTGGGGGGGTTTTGAACTGTTCTGGCATTTTATGCACAACATCTAGAAGCTTATGTCACACACCACCCACTCTTCTGACCACTTGAAGACAAAGCCCTTTCTGACACTTTTTGATTACATAAAAAAATAATTTTTTTTTGCAAGAAAATTACTTCGAACCCCCAAACATTATATATTTTTTTAAAGCAAATGCCTTACAGATTAAAATGGTGGGTGTTTCATTTTTTTTTTCACACAGTATTTGCGTAGTGATTTTTCAAACGCATTTTTGGGGGAAAAAACACACTTTTTTAAATTTTAATGCACTAAAACACACTATATTGCCCAAATGTTTGATGAAATAAAAAAGATGATCTTAGGCCGAGTACATGGATACCAAACATGACATGCTTTAAAATTGCACACAAACGTGCAGTGGCGACAAACTAAATACATTTTTAAAAGCCTTTAAAAGCCCTTACAGGTTACCACTTTATATTTACAGAGGAGGTCTACTGCTAAAATTACTGCCCTCGATCTGACGTTCGCGGTGATACCTCACATGCAATTGCTGTTTACATTTGACGCCAGACCGACGCTTGCGTTCGCCTTAGCGCGAGAGCAGGGGGGACAGGGGTGCTTTTTTTTTTTTCTTTATTATTATTATTTTTTTATCTTATTTTTAAACTGTTCCTTTCATTTTTTTTTTTTAAATCATTTTTATTGTTATCTCAGGGAATGTAAATATCCCCTATCATAGCAATAGGTAGTGACAGGTACTCTTTTTTGCAAAAATTGGGGTCTATTAGACCCTAGATTTCTCCTCTGCCCTCAAAGCATCTGACCACACCAAGATCGGTGTGATAAAATGCTTTCCCAATTTCCCAATGGCGCTGTTTACATCCGGCGAAATCTAAGTCATAAAATGCTCGTAGCTTCCGGTTTCTTAGGCCATAGAGATGTTTGGAGCCACTCTGGTCTCTGATCAGCTCTATGGTCAGCTGGCTGAATCACCGGCTGCATTTTCAGGTTCCCTGTTGAGACAGGAGAGCCAGAGAAAAACAGGGAAGACGTGGGGGGGGGGCCATTCCCTCCCACTGCTTGTAAAAGCAGTCTAGAGGCTAATTAGCCGCTAGGATTGCTTTTACATGAAAGCCGACCGCTGGCTGAAAAGAATGATACCAAGATGATACCTAAACCTGCAGGCATCATTCTGGTATAACCACTCAAAGTCGTGAATGGCGTACCTGAAGACAAAAAAATGGTTAACAATAAAGCACAGTAAACGGTAAGGTATAAAAAATTGCATACCTGAAAAGCAAACATAATAAAACATAATAACAATAAAACATTGCAGAATAGAATACAGTAAAAAAGAGCAGAACAATAGAGAGAGAGAGAGAACAATAAAACGCCAACTATTTTTTTTTATTTTATATTTTTGTTTGTGTTTTTTTTTTTTTTTTTACACTTTTTTTTGTAACTAACTTTTATAACTGTAACCGGTTCCAGGTTCGGGTCTCTCAAAATGCGATGGCATCTTGGGAGACCCTGTGAAAGTGTGCCTAGTCTGTGGAATGCTGTACCCTTCGCTAATACTCAACTAGTGAATGGTAGCGTTCAAAACATTCACCAATGCAAAGACCAGGATTGTCAGGACAGGAGGGACAATAATAGCGGGTGTCACGCCTATATCCGCGCTTGCTGCAGACACAACATCGTTTTTGGGGGGGGGGTTCGTTGGGTAGGGGTACTCGGGAGGACATAAAGAAAATGCCTCTCATGCAGCCGACTGCATTTGGTTGGGGATGTGAATGGGGGAAGTACGGGCGCTGCAGAAGCGGTGGGTTCCCAATTAGGATTGGCGAATGCAGCAGGAAGGGCATTATGGGCACGACGGGCCTGTGTTTGTCTTTTTGGTGGCAGCGGGACACTACTTGTGCTTGCCACCTCACCAGCTTGAACTGCACTTATGGGACTCGCCACGTCACCAAGTGTTACTCCAGTGCTGGTTTGACTACGACCGGGGTGTACTAGGCCGCTGGCGCTTGCCAGTTCACCAAAACGCTACAAAAAAAACTGTTAGCGATCGCAGGGATCAGGCCTGACTCTGCGAACGCTGCAGTTATGCGTTAGTGTTTTGTAAGTGTCAGTGATCGATCGATACTGCACTTGGGTGGGCTGGGCTGGGCCGGGCGGAGGGGCAAAACGCAGGTGCTAGCAGGTATCTGGGCTGATCCCGCTAACACTGCGTTTGTGGGAACCCTAAACTGCTGGGGACGCTAGTATAGATCTGATCAGATCAGATATTGATCCGATCAGATACTGTACCACTAAGGGAGGTGTACGGTGCGTGCGTGGGTGTTAGCGGTACTGGCGCTAACCTGACATTGCCTGGGGCTGGTGCTTGCCAGTTCACCAAAACGCTACCAAGAAAACTGTTAGCGATTGCAGGGATCAGGCCTGACTCTGCGAACGCTGCAGTTATGCGTTTAGTGTTTTGTAAGTGACAGTGATCGATCGATACTGCAGTTGGGTGGGCTGGGCCGGGCGGAGGGGAAAAATGCAGGTGCTAGCGGGTATCTGGGCTGATCCCGCTAACACTGCGTTTTTGGGAACCCTAAACTGCTGGGGACGCTAGATCTGATCGGATCAGATATTGATCCGTTCAGATACTATACCACTAAGGGAGGCGTATGCTGCGTGCCTGGGTGTTAGCGGTACTGGCGCTAATCTGACGCTGCCTGGGGCGACGCATATCACCGCCGGGCGATCAGGGGGCTAAACCTTTATTCGGTAATAAACGGTGGGTGCCCTGACACTATAAAAAATAAACGAACTAACCAGCATTCTGAAGAACGGATGTGTCCCTTTTTAAGGCTCTCTATTGGAGGAACTGTTTGAAGCTGTTTATTCACCGTCACTTGTGGGTGTATCGATTTTATCCCTTTATATCCAATAAAAAGACACCATGAGCCTGTGCGCTCGTATTCCCTTTTGTTTTCACAGCTATCAATTCCCGTTGATCACTGAGCTGCAGGAAGTATGGTGACCAGTTTTCTTCACACTAAGCATTCTCATTAAAGGATTCTGTGGTCAGTGTGTTATCACTTTGGACTGGACAATTTTAGCGAAAAAACTTTTATTTCATTTTTTGTTTCTATAGAGAGAGCCAAGAGATTCTGGGATTTCGTGCAGATTACTGGACTGAGATCGGGCTCATGTATGTATTTAGAAGGGGCTGCAGGGAAAAGCTCCATGGAGAAGTGTTTTTTTTTAATTTTTTTACCTTACTGCAAAGAATGCAGTAAGGTAAAAAAAACCTTCACTATTTACAAAAACTTCAATACTAGGATAATTTATGTGTATTAATTAAAGTTGGAGGTGCAATATTTGCATTCTTGTAGTTTGACATTTTTTGCTACTTGTTTAATTGTTGCTATTTATTCTGTGCAGTGTTTTAATGGGATTGCACAGTTCATTCACTGTACAGTATTTATTGATTTTGTTTTAAATGTATATTTTTAATTCATGTTTATTGTATATACTAGCTTGCCTCTAGTGGTGACTTCATGTTATGTTTTGTTATTGTTCCTTTTTTATTTGTGATTTTTATTTTAATTTTTAAAGTAACTGTAATCCAATAATTTCACTCTTGGCATTAATAAATTATTCTATATACATATATATATAACTACACCGTATGTGTGTATATATTTATATATATATATATTTTTTTTTTTAAGTTGAAACAAGCTGAAATAAAACAAGTGGACTAATTATTTGGCATTTAAAGTCTTTACAAAGACACATTAACCCCTATGGCATGCATACACAGTGACTTAACATGTCAATGGGTGGCAAAATCTTATTCACTGTCCATGATCACTAGGTCCAGGCCATAGGTTAGAATATGACAGCAAATTCAGTGTGACGGTTGCTATTGTCAGAGGGTACTTTTGGCTGTCCCCAACATTGATTCTATTAACTTCAAATGTGCTTAGTTTAAGACAGCCCTGGTCATTTGGGGCCAATTAACGTCGTCATCTGCAAGACTGAACAAGTCTGGTCATTTACAGACAGGCATGTTCTGTAGTAGTTTATTGCTGCATGCCATCACACTACATCACATTTTCCAAAATCCCACCACTGATAACTATTACATTTTGGCTGCTTCAAGGCCAAATATAACAGGTTATTCTATAATAGTTTCATCCTCTAAGCAGTATTAAAATATGTTCAGATAATTAAATGTACCCAACAGCAGACCATCATGTTAGATGGAATGGAATTTACATAGTTAAGTATGACAAATTGATTAACTCGTTCTAAGCTGAATGAATAGTATTACTGCAAACATCCCTAAAGCAATGAATACATTAGCATCTTGTTTTAGAAATTCCTGTCTTCAGGCTACAAGCTAAAACAAAAACAGGCATTTCATATGTACAAAACATAACCAGATGAACAATGAAAATAATAAAATAAAATTAACATAATCCAGATTCTAAAATGGCAGAGACAGTTATAGAGGGATGGAGAGGCCGCGCATCTTTGTAATGGAAGGCCTGATGACAAGCAGTTTTGTGCTCCGTTATAATTTGATATAATCAGTATATATCAGAAACATTAAACTATTTCACTTAGGAATATGATCATTAACCTTGTTCCATAATTGCCCACGTCAATTTCTGTAAACTCTTCTATGTTACAATTTGCAAAGCATGTCATTGCTTAAAAAGATCTCATTAGCAATATCAGGGTTTCACTATGGACCCGGCGTAAGCACTGCTCTCAGAACATTAGATATCCAAGGTTCCTTAAGGTTGAAATAGCATTTATTAAATCACATTTTGTGACTGCTCATTACTAGTGAAAAATGCCCTTGAAATATGGCACACTTGGTTGCTTTTACGGGATGATATTTTCTGCTGCTTCTATGCAAAAATCTCTTCAAAGAATACTTTTGAAATGACACAGTTTAACCCCTCTAGTACATGTTGCTTGCTGCAGCCTCCAGTAGAGCAAAAACAGAAGATGCTTTCTGCCTGTTAGTAAAAGGACAATCAGCTTAATTTTTTTCTGGTCAATTGTCCTGTGAACTTCTCACATAAAATAGAAACCAGTTCAGAGCTGTCTTCACTGAATATTTATTATACATTTTTAGAGCTGTTAAAAACCTTGACATTTTATAAATGCTGCTATGGATGGATTTTGGGTCATTTTTCTTTTATCTAAGATCTTGTTCAAATGGTGTATTTTCATCAATTTGCACTAAATCAAGGTTAAAAAAAAAAGTGAAAAAAGATGTAATGAATAGTAAGATTTAGGCTGCACTTAGGCTGAGGTAGGGCTAATAGTAAGAGATGTGTCTGTCCTTATTCAAAATTCATCCATTCGTATCTGCCACGATTTTCCAGGCAGGGATACTAATGCCAAAACTGCAATGAAAAGATATTTCTTCTGGAGAAAAGGGACTATACTACTTTTGGTTTTCCATCATAATTAAATAATTCTTTATAATGATAAAATGTTCTTTCCTTATTGGAAAACCCAAATTAGATCATGTGGCATCACTTGTTATTAGTCCATGTATACTTACATTTTCTTAAAGCATATCTATGGTCAAAATATAAAATGATATATTAATATCCAGATTGGATTTCAATTATTTCTTGCCTACTCCTATTATCTTGAAGTTCATCAATTTAATTTGTGAAGATCCCAACACATTCACTTTCTTAAATTCTGTGACACGTAATTACTATGCTCTGTGGGTATGCACTGCTGTGTCACACATTTCACAGAGCCTGCCTTAACTACATAGATGCTGAGAGGATTAGTTTCAGGAGGCAGAGCAAGTACAGGACTCACTGCTTCCAGGCAGCAGGGTACCATGGGATATGTAGTCCTTAGTAATTGAATGTAAACAGCGGAGGAGAAGATGCAAGGCATGTAGGGAATTCAGGAAGTTGTGAAAAGAGATTCCCAGCAGACACACAGAACCCCCAAAATGAAAGAAGAATTTTCAAGTAAGCTTATATTGGACTATATTGGATCTAAACCCAAAAGCTATCTAGTATCCTAAATGACACACGTGGAAATTCACTATTCCTTTTATTCCCCATTTGCTTTTGACAAAAATGTAAAGTACCACTCATGCACTCTTACCTTTAGTTTTGAAGCAGAAGCTCGGTCATACAACATATTTACCTATGTCTTCCTGTATTTGTACCACTGGATTGTGCCATGCTACCTTTTTGACTGTATTTACAATAAAAATCTTTAAAATTCAAAGTATATCTATTCTAAACCCAACAACTTTACATAGCAATTTACCGTTTTTTTACCAGTCCTTGGACATTGTGGCTGCATTTTTTTATTATTCCTTTATTTTCACCTGGTGATCCTGCTAATAACACATTTTCTGTCCCATAGTGACAACGCTCACTTACTGCACTGTATCTATGGAGGCAAACTGTTATCACCCTAAACTGCCTTTCTTGGTTTGGATTACACCTCTGCCTCATTTCTCTCTATACTATAGTGGGGAGGTGTTCTGAAGGTATCAGATGTGAAATGGGCAGGGTTGAAAAACACAGCTTGAAATTTCAGTGCAAAAGAGTGTACAGAATGTTATCAGCTACCAAAATTTCAGCAGGTTTACTGTGTTTTTTTTCTTACATTAAAAAATATAATAAAACACTTTGAATGACATATTAGGCCAAAATACAATTTTTTTTAAATATATTTTTGGGGGATATTTATTATAGCAAAAAGTAAAAAAATTGCGTTTCTTCAAAATTGTTGCTGTTTTTCTGTTTATAGCGCAAAAAATAAAAACCGCAGAGGTGATCAAATACCACCAAAAGACCGCGCAATTGTCCGTTAAAGCGACGCAGTGCCGAATCGCAAAAAGTGCTCTGGTCAGGAAGGGGGTAAAATCTTCCGGGGCTGAAGTGGCTAAACAACTTTTGCTATGCTTCAATCAACATCATAACAAAACTGAGACAAGATTTTGGAGTGCCATCTGTGGCACTGCAATATATATAAAAACATGGTACTGTACATACTTTATATTAGCACTGCCCCTCAGCATCCTCATGGGTTATCATTTCTAGAGCTCACTACTGACCATTAACTTTTTTATAATGCTATATACAAAAATAATCAGATACAGGAATATTAATCTTTTATTTTCAGATTTTTCAGTACCCCGATTTCCAGCAATTTATTTATCAAAATTCCAATAATATGCATAGAAGTAACCGGGGCACTCTTCAGTACAAATCAACCCTTATTACATATATTTTACGATTTTAGCAAACTTTGTGTCTACAGATAGATAAAAACAACTACAACTTTTCAAAGCAAAAGGTTCTTCAGGGAGGAATGCCAATATATTTATATTTCTTTTTTTTTTTTTTTTTTTTCTCCAGTAAGAAGAACTTGCTTTTTACATATGCCATTGATCTAGCAGGAAATGTTGAGCCAAAACAGAAAAGGTAAATATTTTGTGATTTTGTTTGATTTTACCCTAAAAAAAGAGATCTTCACTAAAATGTACTGTATAGGGCAAACTAAAAATAAAAGAGTTTATTGAATCAGTTAGATGTGTGCTTCCATTTTTAAGCTAAGCCAGTAAAGTAAATGTCTACACTTGTTGTCTAAATGGCATGTGACAGTTATGGAGGCTGCACATGACATACAATAATCCACAAATGTGGAACTTGATATTCAGCTGTCTTGTTGCAAAAGAACAGAGGGCTGCTCAGATGCCAATGTGCAATGTTCTGTGAAAAGCACTAAGTTAATAAGAGGGCATGAAAGAGGGGCTACTACATAGGTGGCCAGAACATGCCAAGAGTCAGAACCTTCCACAATGGCCACTATGTCCTCAAAAGCCAACCCTGGATCAATGCCTGGTCAGCACAACAGCTTTAATTTTCCCAGAGTTTCTGATCTACTGGTTTAATCATTAGTTTGTAATACTTTTTTTTATAATCCTGCTTAACAAGTGATAATACACTACATTAGAATTACTTTTTATTAATGTTTAGTGATGTGAAAAATGATTTTGTATGAGCTCATACTAGTTTTCTAACTTAATATTAGAGTACCAAACTGTTGTACGCTGTGGGTGGCAGAATGTTTCCCATGGAGTGGAGTTCTTAGGCAATTTGCTTATATCGTATAGATGTTATACGCAGTCAATTGTGAAGTAAGTTCATGTGTTTTGTTTGCTGGAAAGACTATCTTGGTCAATATTAAAGTTTATCTAAAACTAAAAGCAGGGAGTTGGGGTTCATTTACTAAAGGCAAATAAACTGTACATTTTGCAAAGTGCAGTTGCACTCTGCAGGAGCAGTTGCTCCAGAGCTTAGTAAATGAGCAGAAGCTTTGCTGACTTCCAATCATGTGAAAGCAAAAATGCTGTTTTTTTTTTTTTTCTTGCACGTACCGTAATTGGCTATTCTTTGCAAAGTGAATCTTTACCTAATTTACTAAACTCTGGAGCAACTGCACTTTGCAAACTGCACAGTCTATTTGACTTTACTAAATCAACCCCTTTCTGTATGATCTCCTTCGGTGCTGGTAGCTCAGATCCTTCCAGTCCATCTGCGGCGCCATTATTTTTTCTACCACTTCTCCAGCCGCAACTCCATTTTTAGTATTTTACAGATGCTGTGATATGGACAGGTATGTACACTGCACTGCACATGCACCACAGATAGTGCACACTATATAAAAAAAAAAAACACAGGAGCAAGGCAAGAGGATTTTTTGGGGGCAGAAGATGCACACAAAGTCTGCAAAAAGCTCTATCTCTTAGCATTTTGTTTCCAAGTAAAGTTTCACTTTTAACAGTCATTAGGCATGAAATATGGACAGGAAAATATATTAGAATTTTAGAAGAGTTTTCAGAAGATAGAATGAGAAAGGTGAAAGATTGGGTCTCCAAACTTTGAAATACGACCTCTAGTAAGAAATTAAGGCTGCCATTGATGCCCCCTCCTACAGAAAAAAATCAAGTTGTCTGGCTGTCAAGTAGTTCCAATAATTCCAGTGAAGGGTAGAAAAGGAAGCGCCACCTGAGTGTAGTATTATAGGATGCTTTTAATGTCAAAAAGTAAGGTTACACTTACAGGATAAAAACAGAAAAGAAGGCTCATCTGTGTATATGTGGTCCTTTAGTGTGTTCCTCAGTGAACACCCACCTATTATCCACACAATTATTGATCTCCTATTTTAAATGTGCTTTGTTTTTACATTTTTACATTCTTATATGTACTTAATAATGTACTAATCGTTTCATTCCCATTTTATTGTATATTGCATTGCCTTTCCTGTCCATAGCCAGCGTTGTGCTTTTCCGGCCAGCGCTGCTACTTGCTGTACTACAGCGCCGGCCTATAAATAGCACATTGCTGACACTTCCCCATTCAGGCCTATTGAAGGAGCAGTGGCTCCGAGCGCATAGCCTATCCACAGCCTTCCTCCTTGAGTGAAGCCCTCCCCCGGAAGTGCTCCAAGGAGTGATCGGACGACCCGTATGTCACGCACGCTCCACGTGCGTTCCACGCCGGCCCCAGCCTCTTCCTGATGGCCACAGAAGGTGCTCTTAGCCGGTAATCTACAATCTGTAACCCTGCAGTTTCACCGGATTGGGACCAGAGGAACACACTAAGCACCACATATACACAGATGAGCCTTTTTTACGTTTTTATCCTGTAAGTGTAACCTTACTTTGTGTCATTAAAAGCATCCTTTAATACTACACTCAGGTGGTGCTTCCCTTTCTACAATTCTCTTGCCCAATACAGAGCCAGCTCTCTGAGGACAGCAGCCGCCTTTTTGATCCACTACTGTACTTGCCTAAACCCTTGAACTGCCAGTCACTTGCTTAACTCTTGAACTGCCAGTCTGATTTTTATGGACTAATTTGCTTAGCCATTTACATCCCATGTATTGTATGCACCTGTGTATTTGCGCTTACAGTTACCAACATTTTTTCTAATGATTCCAGTACTTTTCCAGACACTGACCTGGACAAGTGTATCACTACAAACTTCCCTTATTTTCCTGGATAGATGAACCCCTTTTGAATGGCAGTCTGTAGATTAACATTCTTGAGTATGGTGCCCTGTGCTGGGGGAATGTTACTCAAAGTTATTTTTCAGAACAGCACAGGCTGTGCTAGCTCTTCTAGCTTTTAGACCAAGTTAACATCGACAGCTGTCTTAGACTAGAACTCAGTGGTGTTAACATGAGATTTCTTTACAAACAAAGCTACTGACTGTAGCTCTCTCTGTAGAGCAGTACAGTATATAAAACCATAGCAGGGAATTTAGAAATGACCCACCATTTTGAAAGATAATGTGCACACGTCCTCTTATGCCTACATTAATCAACATAATATTCTATAGGTAGTACTTTTTTAGAATTATAATACAGTTGTGCTCATAAGTTTACATACCCTGCCAGAATTTGTGATTTCTTGGCCATTTTTCAGAGAATATGAATGATAATGCAAAAATGTTTCTTTTACTCATGGTTAGTGTTTGGCTGAAGCCATTTATTGTTAATCAACTGTGTTTACTCTTTTTAAATCATAATGGCAACAGAAACTACCCAAATGACCCTGATCAAAAGTTTACATACCCCAGTTCTTAATACTGTGTATTGCCCCCTTTAACATCAATGACAGCTTGAAGTCTTTGTGGTGTTTGTGGATGAGGCTCTTTATCTTCTCAGATGGTAAAGCTGCCCATTCCTCTTGGAAAAAAGCCTCCAGTTCCTGTAAATTCTTGGGCTGTCTTGCATGAACTACACGTTTGAGATCTCCCCAGAGTGGCTCAATGATATTGCGGTCAGGAGACTGAGATGGCCACTGCAGAACCTTCACTTTATTCTGCTGTAGCCAATGACAGGTCGACTTGGCCTTGTGTTTTGGATCATTGTCATGTTGGAATGTCCAAGTACATCCCATGCTCAGCTTCCTGGCTGATCAATGCAAATGTTCCTCCAGTATATTTTGATAACATACTGCATTCATCTTGCCAACAATTTTGACCAAATTTGCTGTGCCTTTGTAGCTCACACATCCCCAAAACATTAGCGATCCACCTCAATCATAGGCCTTGTTGACTCCTCTCCAAATGTAATGTTTATGGTTGTGGCCAAAAAGCTCAATTTTGGTCTCATCACTCCAAATGACTTTGTGCCAGAAGGTTTGAGGCTTGTCTCTGTGCTGTTTGGCGTATTGTAAGCGGGATACTTTGTGGCATTTGCGTAGTAATGGCTTTCTTCTGGCGACTAGACCATGCAGCCCATCTTTCTTCAAGTGCCTCCTTATAGTGCATTTTGAAACAGCCATACCACATGTTTTCAGAGAGTCCTGTATTTCACGTGAAGTTATTTGTGGGTTTTTCTGGCAGTTGTGGCTGAAATTGTAGTTGGTCTACCTGGCCGTGGTTTGGGTTCAAAAGAACCCCTCATTTTCCACTTCTTGTTTAGAGTTTGAACACTGCTGATTGGCATTCTCAGTTACTTGGATATCTTTCTATATCCCTTTCCTGTTTTATACAGTTCAACTACCTTTTCCTGCAGATCCTTTGACAATTCTTTTGCTTTCCCCATGACTAAGAATCCAGAAACGTCAGTGCAGCACTGGATGAAAGATGCAAGGGTCTGTCAGGAGTCCAGAAACTCATTGACCTTTTATACACACACACACTAATTACAAGCAAACAGATCACAGGTGAGAAAGGTTACCTTTAACAGCCATTCAAACCCCTTTGTGCCAACTTGTGTGCATCTTATCAGGCCAAAATCACCAGGGTATGTCAACTTTTGATCAGGGTCATTTGGGTAGTTCCTGTTGCCATTATGATTTAGAAAGAGTAAACACAGTTGATTGATAGTAAATTGCTTCAGCCAAACACTAACCATGAGTGAAAGAAATGTTTTTGTGTTATCATTCATATTCTCTGAAAAATGGCCAAGAAATCATACATTCTGCCAGGGTATGTGAACTTATGAGCACTACAGTATATACAGTACTGGCTGGCAGGACACTGTATTATAGGTGTCACCTAGGTTTCTCACCCATACATGGCGAGAGGCTCCAGGGTTTCTCTCTTCTATGGAGGAAACAAACTTCATTGTTTTCTCAGATCTTAAGTTCTGGTCTGGGTCCTGGAGCCCTGCTGGGTGAAAAGGCTAAATGTCGACAGAACACTAACATCAATTCCAGTTGAGCCTATCTCCCTTAATATATAAACACACTGATCAGCCATAACTTTATGACCTCCCACCTAATATTGAGTGGGTCCCTATTTTTGCCCCCAAAACAGCCCTGACCCATCAAGGCATGGACACCACTAGACCTCTAAAGGTATGATGTGGTATCTGGCACCAAGCCTGCAGTAGCAGATCCTTTAAATTCTGTAAGGTTGAGTGTGGGGCCTCAATGGATTAGACTTGTTTTTCCAGGACATCCCAAAAATTGCTGGATTGGGTTTAGATCTGGAGAATTTGTGTTCCTCAAACCATTCTTGAACCATTTTTGCAATGTAGCAGAGTGCATTATCCTGCTGAAAAAGGCCACTGCAATCAGTAAATACCGTTCCACGAAGGTCATCAACAATATTTAGGTAGGTGGCACATGTCAAGTAACATCCACATGAATAGCAGGACCCAAGGTTTCCCAGCAGAACATTGCCCAAAGCATCATACTGCCTCTCTGCCTTCTTCCAATATGGTATCCTGGTACCATCTCTTCCCCAGGTAAGTGTTGCAAATGCACCCAACCATGCACATGATGTAAAAGAAAATGTGATTCATCAGATCAGGCCACCTTCAGTGCCCATGGTAGGCACTTTTGGCTTTGGACTTGGGTCACCATGGCCACTCGTACTGGTCTGCGGCTACAAAACCCATACGCAAAAAACGGCAAAACACTTTTTTTTTGCTTTCATAATATCAACTACAGGAACAACTTATTAACTTGGTGCCTAATATATTCCACCTTTCAGACGTCATTGTAATGAGATAATCAATGTTATTCACTTAACCTGTCAGTAGTCATGAAGTTGTGTGTGTGTACTGAGAGTATCTGAGACAGTTTAGTAAGGTTTTTTGATGGCTAGGTTGAAAGTGTGCTGGGGACCCCCTTTGTATTGGTGTACACTGCCCATGCTCCTTTCTTCGTTTTGCTAGGTTTTAAAATGAGTGGTTGGCAATTTTTTTTCTTGCAGACAAACATTGGAAGTCTTTGGCCCCTTTCACACTGACAGGCCAATCGGCTCCATCTGTCAGTTTTTCAGGTGGACCCGATAGAACCATCCATTGCTCTCTATGGAGCGGCGGATGTCAGCGGACATGTGTCCGCTAACAGCTGCCAGCATCCACTCCAATCCTTCTGCTAAAAACAGGACAGGTGGCCCTTTTCCATATGACAGCCCCATATCGAACAGCGGGTTGTGTCAGTGTCCACTCTGTATAGCGGAGCGAACACAGACCTGTCATCCGCCTGCTCAGCGGGGATCAGCAGATAGATTACCCACTGAGCAGGTGGATCTGATTGATGGTCTGCCCTGTGTGAATGGGGTCTTTGGCTGCTTTCCGGTGTGCATGCTTTTAGTTTGTGCTTTTATATGCCTCATAATTGGAGGCCCAGATTGTTTTGAGTTTGGGACCACACTCTACAGAGGTGCCTTGGTGCGATTGTGTGGCTTCAACATGTATTTGTAGATGTATACAACAAAAGCCTCTGTGTTCATTATTTTTTAGTTACTTTCTTTTTTTTGCAGGCTATCTTGCAATGTACTACACAAATACACATATATATATCTATATAAAATATAGATATATCTATAGCTAGACATATCTATAAAGATATAGTTATCTATATATATATATATTTAGGGTGGGACACCTTTGCCGTGTCTTTCATTTCCGATGTGGTACTCCTGCTTCCACCAGATATGTAACAAAAAATTGGAGTTACATGTAACTTGATGAAGGATAGAGTTCCTGTCCGGAACTGTGCAGTCTTGTACATGCATGAAGATGAAGTAAAATTCTTTTGAACAGAAACTGAGATTGCATCTCCATTTTTTTTGATTAATACATACATATATATATATAATGCATAACTAATGCATAAGTCAACAGGTGTACATTTATTAAACATGGCCAGTACCAAGCACTCAGAGGAGATTATGTTCATCTTTATTCAAAACCCTCATGCATTAATAGTATAAAGTTAACAACTTTTCAGAGCTGCCCCGAAGAAGCTTTTAGTGACTGAATCACCGGATTAATGTACATCGCCACTTTACCTTTTACCTTAAGTATTTTTAGACGCTTTGTCACAGGAGAACCACTTGTGCTTAAAGGAATCTTGAAAATTGATTTTTTTTTCTACCCTTTGTAAAAGCACATTTACTGATAATTAATACGTTCACATGAGTGCAAGAGCACGATCTTTGTTCTTCATAGCCATAGTAACAGCATTGCTGAAAGTAGCAGGAAATTCTCACCATGGACATATATCACCACCAGGTGGCTGCTGTGCCAGTGTGTGGGTGCCTGCTGCAGAAAACAGTAATATACAAAACTTGTTTTGTACAGCAGGAATAAAGTGGATTGTTATACCTAGGACTTTGACAGTGACATCTTGCCAATAGAATAATCATCTCTCAAATACACTCTTTTCTTTTCCATTAGCTATAAAATAGTACTCTTGCTGTTGGACACAAAGACATTGACTTTTGATATAAATAGCCTAATGATAAAAATCCAGATAGATAAACTCAAATCTGAACTCTGGTATGATAAATCATATATGTTTTGAGGTCAATCAGTTCACATTTGGTGCTAAAAAATAGGAAAGAAAAAATATTAATGCATCAAATTTCCTGATAAATTTAATTTATATAAAGGCTTAACTCCTTCATGTCTGGGGGTAATTCAAATCTGGCAGACCAGACCAAAATATGTCATTTTAGCATCTGCTGGTTTACTGAACTTTTTAACTGCATACCAAAATAATTGTTATACTTTTGTTTCCCGGTGCATTTGGTATATCCAAGTGTGTGTATTGTAAAGTGCATCAATGTAAGTTGGACATGCACATTTTGCATTTGTATTGGGGTATTTCTATTCATTTCTAATGGAACCTTAAAGCAGGGTTTCTCAACACCAGTCCTCAAGTACCCCCAACAGGTCATGTTTTCAGGATTTCCCCCAGATAAAATGGCTGTGGTAATTACTAAGGCAGTGAAACTGATCAAATCACCTGTGCAAAATAATGGAAAGCCTGAAAACATGACCTGTTCGGGGTACTTGAGGACTGGAGTTGAGAAACATTGCCTTAAAGCACGTGACCATTTAAGGCACCACAACACATACATCTGAAAACACACTGTTGTAGGAAAAAAGGATGTGGATGCCTTTTAAGGACCCATAGAGAATGAATAGACCCTAAAACGCGTATCAATGCAAGTGTATGCATTCACATAGGTATGCAGGCCCTAAAAAAAAAAATGTTTGTTCTGAGCAGAGAACAGAAATGTTTAAAAAAAAACTGCACTTTTACCTTGTTTAAAGTCTAACATTTTATTAACTATTACTGTTGAATACATGTTCACTAAAATACTTCCTTCTATTTTCCCCTAAATACAGGGAACCCAAAATTTGTAGGTTTTGTTATATTTGATATTAACATATGATTAAAAACAAAGGCCCAGGTCACACTAGTGATTTTGCCACAGCAATTTGTGGCAACTACAGACCATTGTCGCTACAGTGTCGCTCTCCTTACCAATAGAAAAAAAAATGAATTGCAGTCAGAGTGGCATGGCCCAAAAGGAATACATTTTTAACTTTGGTGGTCTGTCCTATACTATGCTTCAAGTTCAATGGTTCTAGATTTCTGACGATTAACAAATTTAAAAACATAATATCCTGTAAAAAAAAATAGATACCCGGGATATTGAAGGCTAACTCCAAGTATTCTGTCACTTTGGGCGGTGTTGGTGATGTGGTTGCTGTCAGTGATGTATCATACTGTTGTAGAATCAGCAGCATAGAGTACACAGTGCCGTGTTCTGGCAGTGACCCAGGAGACCTTCTATCTGCTGCCAGAACAAAACCGCATCGGGATGAGTGCTTCTCAGCCATTCAGAGGAAGCCTTGTATTTTTTTCAATGAATACAAGGCTCCTCTGATTGGCCAATAAGGAGATCATGCCATCATCTGCCTGCCCTCCACCTCAGCCAATCAGAAGAAGTTTTGTATTAACTCATAAAAATACATGGCTCCAGCCTGACTTGATCTCCCAAGACGCTGCTCTTGGCCTAAACAAGCTTTTCAAAGTGATATAAAACCTGGAGTTAGAGTTAAAGAAGAAGTACAGCCAAAGCTAGTTTGGCTGTACTTCTCCTGTGGAACACAGGAGTGCAGTTCTTCAGCCCATTCTCAGCAGACAATGGGCTGAAGTCCACTGTCTGCTGACATTGCAGAGCTCAGGCAAGATCGCGACCATATGCCTGGACCAGCAACCGGCTCAGCCCAGTCACAGACAGCCACAGCTCTCTGCTCAGGGAGCCCTGAGAATCAAGTGAGGTGGGGGACAGATGCAGCATCCCGATGATGCTTCATCCAGCTAGGTAAGGCAAGTATGAATCTGCAAAAAAACTGATTCCCATACTTCTCTTTTAAAGGCCTTATGCAAACTTGGCATTAAGCTCATGTGCCTCAGATTAAAGCATTTTTGTGTGGGCAGAAGGCACAGGTGCACAGTTCAGCCTTGCTACCAGCAGCCTGCAGTGGCTAGACAGGGCTGGATGTTGTACAGAGTAGTATTAACAATTAGGGTTGTATGTGCCTAGGGACAAATGCCTGCAATGCCGACTTCTTGCATTTTGGGCATACAGCTCTAAACGCTAGTACTGCTCAGTAAAGCTCCCAGCCCTTGCATCTCATAGACTTTTACAGGCTGCTGGCAGTGGGGCTGGATGGTGCATTGTGACTTCTGCTTGCGTGGAGTCTGAGGAACAGGGGCTAAACACTCATAATGGCTGCAATTCAGTTTAAGGCCTCATGCACACTTTTATAGGCATACTTACAATGGACCAGCTTGGCTTGATGTGCAGTATTGATATTTGATATCAGGAGGGCCACTGGGGATGCTTTAAGTCCATGTACTAGTCTGTGTTATATGCAGCAAGAGCCGTGATCTTCTGGGTTCTGATTATACAAGGTGGAGAAGAAGAGGGGTGATGTCACAACCAAAAAAATATTTCAGTCGACTAAATTAACACTATTTTAATCTACTGAAGAATAAGTAGGGGGCGCCTACTAAGCCGCTATTCAGGTAATATATGCAATGGCATAACCTCCAAAAGAGTTTACAGTTTTTTTTATATTCTTCTGTTTGTCAATAAGCAATATTTTTGTTTGTTTATGAAACGTGTTTTATTTATAAAGACTTTATATATCACAACGGCTAAATCTGTGTCTGTAGTGCATGCTCAAACCTTAATGCCATAAATATTAATGTGTTATTAGATTTTTACTCCAGGTGTATATAATGTTTGGCAATTCTAGAGAAATGCTTAACCACTTAAAAACTGGGCACTTTCACCCCCCTTCCTGCCCAGGCCAATTTTCATCTCTCACTTTGAATGACAATTGCACGGTCTTGTAACGCTGCACCCAAAATAGTTATCATTTTTTTTGAGACAGATAGAGCTTTCTTTCGGTGGTATTTAACCCCTTCCTGCTGAGCGTATGCAGATATGCGGCCTCGGCTTTCGGGGGTTATACCGGGATGATGCCCGCAGCTGCAGGCATCATCTCAGTACCGTTTTTTAGAGCGGGCGATTGGCTTTCCAGGGATAACAACCGATGCGGCTAAAAGCCGCTTGATTGTTATCGCGGAGGAGCAGGAGGGGACGCCCCCCCCTCCCGCCGCTCTGACTGGGCCTCCCGAAACACCGGGAGACCCGATCCACGATCCGCCACTTCCAGGGACAGACTGGCACGAAGCCGGAAACGGAAAGTCTCCTGATTGTAAACACGCAAGCAACGTCACAACATCACTTCCTGTTTACTCGGCTGCCATTGGCGCCGGTTTTAAAAGAATATACAGTATTCAGAATCGCCGAAAACGGCGATCTGAATACTTTGAAGTACAAAGGAGGGATTGGAGGTCTTTAAGACCACCGATCCCTCCATAAAGAGTACCTGTCACTAGAGGTCGACCGATATGGGTTTTTCTCTGGCCGATGCCGATATTTAGAAATCGCGGTGGCCGATGGCCGATATGTGATGCCGATTTTTTTGGGCCGATATATTTGGCCGATTTTTTTTTTTTCTTTTTCCCCTTCATCTCATAAAATCTAACAGTTATACCCCTTTCACACTGGGGCGTTTTTCAGGCGCTTTTGGGCTAAAAATAGCACCTGTAAAGCGCCTGTAAAACGGCTCCCCTGCAGTCTCAGTGTGATATCCCGAGTGCTGTCACACTGAGGCGATGCGCTGGCAGGATGTAAAAAAAAAAGTCCTGCAAACGGCATCTTTGGAGCGGTGTATACCGCTGCTCCACCACTCCTGCCGATTGAAATGAATGCGCACCGCTGCCGAAGCGCCTGCAAAGCGTTTTGGCAGTGGCGCTTCAGGGGCGCATTTAACCCCTTCCTCGGCCGCTAGCTGGGTTATAAGCGCCCCGCTAGCAGCCGAATAGCGCCGCTAAAATGACGGTAAAGCGCCGCTAAAATTAACAGCGTTTTACCGTCAACGCATGCCCGCTCCAGTGTGAGAGCAACCTTAAGTAATACAGAATTTTTTTTTCATTTAAACATTAAACAAAACAAACCTCCAATCAGTTCACTTGTATGTATAATTTAGAAAAAAAAAAAAAAAAAAACTATCTTAAATATTAAATACACAAAAACAGGTAATCAAAACTTTTGGACGAAAAAAAATGGGCTAACTTTACTGCTTAGGTTTTTTTTAAATTCATTACTGTATTTTTTTTGGTAAAAATTGCGTTTGAAAGACCGCTGCGCAAATACCGTGTGACATAAAATATTGCAACAATCACCATTTTATTCCCTAGGGTCTCTGCTAAAAAAATATATATAATGTTTGGGGGTTCTAAGTGATTTTCTAGCAGAAAATACAGGATTTTTACTTGTAAGCAACAAGTGTCAGAAAAGATTTAGTCTTTAAATGGTTAAACTGAAAACTTCTCCACGGAGTTCAGTCTATTGATAAAAAGAACCTGAAAGATACAAATGTATCTTCTTATCAGACTTGGCAGGCTGCCCAGAGGGGGAAAGAAGAAAACTTCACAGATAACTTAAGGCAACTTGCATTAACTTCTATTACAGAAGTCATTTGCAAGTCACGGCTGAAGTTACAATCGGCCTTTTTTATCAGCACAATCGGCCGATGCCGATTAACCCCCCTGGCGGTATTCCCGAGTCTGGCTCGGGTTGGATTTTTTATACCAAAAGCGGTATCCCCGAGCCAGACTCGGGCTTGCATCGCAGGATCCAGGAAGAGTTCACTTACCTTGTCCCCTGGATCCTGTGATGTCTCCCCGCTGTGATCGGCGAGCCGCTGTGTCTCGCTCGATTCACAGTACCGAGCTCCGTTCCCTGCGAGCGGTGCGACGCACGGGGACGGAGTTCGGCGGTAAATTCAAATAGTGAAACACACAGTATAGATACAGCATACTGTAATCTTACAGATTACAGTACTGTATCAAATAACTACACATCCCCTTTGTCCCTAGTGGTCTGCCCAGTGTCCTGCATGCAGTTTTATATATATAAAACTGTTCTTTCTGCCTGGAAACTGGAGATTGTCCATAGCAACCAAAACTGTCCCTTTACATCAAAAGTGGTTTTAGAGCAGCTAGAAAAAAGCGATAATAAATTAGAATCACTTGCAGAATTGAGCGATAGTGATTTGTGAGGAGATCCGTCATCAAACACTAAAAGTAACAAAAGCTAAAATTCTGCAACTGAGCAAATTTCAGTGTTTTTGATTTGATTACATTATTATATAATTTTTATTATTATTATATTATTATTTGTTATAATTATTTATAGTTATTTATTATATTATAATTTTTTATTTCGTTTTTCAAACTTTATCATACCCGGGATGTCTACTAGACTCTTGTTTGGACAGATTTAAGTGAACTATTCCTAAGAATTACAGGCCTACAATATAAAACGCCAAATTTCTGTGCAAAATAATTGTACCGCTTTCAGCACCTAAAATCAGAAAAAATCATACCGCCAGGGAGGTTAAGTAAAAAACGCCAAATATCGGCCGATATATCGGCCGGCCGATATATCGGTCGACCTCTACCTGTCACCACCTATTACTGTCACAAGGGATGTTTACATTCATTGTGACAGCAATAAAAGTGATCAAATTTTTTTTTTTAAACACAATTTAATAATATAAAAATAAATTACATTTTTTTTTTTTTAAGTGCCCCCGTCCCTGCGAGCTCGTGCAGCAAAGAAAATGCATACGGAAGTTGCCCCCGCATATGTAAACAGTGTTCAAATCACATGTGAGGTATCGCCACAATCATCACGAGCGAGAGCAATAATTGTAGCACTAGACCTCCTCTGTAACTCTAACCTGGTAACCGTAAAAAAAATGTAAAGTGTCACCTATGGAGATTTTTAGGTATCGTAGTTTGTCGCCATTCCACGAGTGCGTGCAATAATAAAGCGTAACATGTTTGGTATCTATTTACTCGGCGTAACATCATCTTTCACATTATACAAAAAAATTGGGCTAACTTTACTGTTCCTTTTTTTTTAATTTATGAAAGTGTCCCTTTTCCCAAAAAGTTGCGTTTAAAACACCGCTGCACAAATACCGTGTGACATAAAATATTGCAATTATCGCCATTTTATTCTCTAAATTCTCTGCTAAAAAAAAATAATTATATATATATATAATGTTTGGGGGCTCGAAGTAATTTTCTAGCAAAAAATATGGATTTTAACTTGTAAACACCAAATGTCAGAAATAGGCTTAGCCATGAAAGGGTTAATCACCATTGGGTTTTTTATTTTTTGCTAAACAAACGGAAAAAGACTGACAATTTTGAAAAAAAAAGTAATTTTATAAAATTTTGTAAATAAGTAATTTTTCTCCTTCACTAATGAGCACTGATGAGGCTAGACTGACGGGCAATGATGAGGAAGCACTAATATGCAGCATTGATGGGCACTGATGGGCACTTAAAGGCAGCACTGATTGGCATCACTGGTGGGCACTGACAGGCATTAGTGATGAGGCAGATCTCCTCTATGAGGAAAGCCGCTTATCGGCTGTTTGGACACAGCTGATCACATGGTAAAGAGCCTACGTCATAGGCTCTTTACCGTGATCGGTGATGTGATGCGTCTGAGACACACCGCACCACATATTGCGGCGCTGTGTGCACTCGGGGGCGCGCACAAGTGGCCCGTTCTACAGGACGTCATATGACTTCCACTCAGAAAGGGAAAGCCCCCGTCCTGCCGTCAATCTGCTATAGCCCGGGCGGGAAGGTGATAAATAATGCATTACAATTTTACTAAACCCATCAAATTTTACCAGGACTTCTGGAACAATGACTGTTCAGTTTGATTGATCAAAGGTAGAGTTGTTTAGTTACAGTAACTGTAGACATTTTTGACACAAACCAGTCAGTATTTCAGGAGAAGAACCTCATAAAAATGTGAAGCATTGTGGTAGAAATGTTATAATTTGGTGTTGCTTCAGGGCTTGGGCAGCTGGCACCCATTAACTCAATTATACATTCTGCATCATTTTAAAGTGTGTTTGATAAGAATGTGAGACCATCTGTCCAAAAGTTGAAGTTTAACCAAAAATGTTCAACACAGTATTAAAACAAAACAGTTTATCTCAGAAAGAAGAACTAAAGGATCATGTACCGCTCTAGTCAAAGCCCTGATTTGATTCCCATTAAAATTTTGTAGGGGGAATTTAAAAGGGCAGTTCATGCAAGGAAACCCACAAACATCTTGCAACTGAAGGAACTTTGCATAGTGAAGTGGTCCAACATTTCAATGAGTCTATGTCAGATACTGGTGGGCAGTTATACAAATTGCCTACAAGAACTACCAGGAGCAATACTAGTTTTTGATGCCAAGAGCTTACTTACCTTTTCCAAAGTATGCCATTAAATCAGTTGATGTTTTTGCTAAGCAAATGATTGAAAAGGGATTTTTTTCCTTGTGTTGTTATTCAGGGATATCACCTTTATTTGTAGGCAATGTTTAAATAAAGATCTAATGTTTACCTGTTCAAAAATGTTTAAAAAGTAATTAGCTTCCATTGGGTGTACTTAAAGTACAACTAAAGGCAATACTTTATTTTTAGTTTTAGATTGTGGCAAGGGATTAGAACACCTGCCAGTTTTTACTGCTCACTGTGCCCCCCTTTAAGGAGATTCATCCTCTCAATTTGTCCTGTTTAACATATAATTGAAAGTGAAAGTAAAAGAAAATCCCAAGTTTTGGGTTGTCCCCAGAAAAGTAATAAAGGGAAAATCTTCCAAAGGAGACACTAGCTCTGGTGACCTGGAGGTCCCCAAGGCATTCCCTTAATTTGCAGGGATTTCTTCTCACTTCCTGTTTGGCTATGGGACATAAAGTGAAGGGAAATCTCCGCAATGAAACAGAGATGGCGAAGAAAAAAAAGTTGACAGGGTTTTATTCCTCCCTTACTTTATCCAAAATGAAAAAAAAAAAGTTTTGCCCATAGTTCTACTCTGTAATTTTTCAAATGAATGTATGCGTTTCCAGGTCAAAAAAAAAATTGTAATGTGTTAGGTTAATAGTATATATTTCATATACCTGCATTATAGACTGGTTGCCTCACTGATGCAAATTATTTGCTAGATGGGTGCATTGCAAGCCATAGAATGAATGGTGTTCATTTTTACTTTCAAACTGCATTATTTTCAGGCTTCATTTTCTGGCACCATATTTTGTTGGCATTGAACCAACAAAACCAAATCTTCAAAATCATCCCAAACCACCATTGTGAAAAGCAGGCAGCCTCAATGTTAAAGCAAACGATTCATCATGATAAAAAGATACAGGGCTGAAACACACCTTTGACATGCGGCAATGTAAAATGCATGCATTACTGTAATTTATGTTGACATATGTTAGCACGTTGTGGTGCCATTTATTTTGAACTGAACCCTAAGGAACTAAGGCAATGCAGCGCCAACACATTTACGTTGCAGCACACTACAATGCATGGTAATGCACTTTAATGTATTGTGGTGCATGATGTAAAAAAGAATGCTACATGTAGGTTCTTGAGTGTTGCAACGTAATGCCCAAGAATGAACAGGCATGAATAGGCCCTTAAAGAGAGGCACTTCATAAAAGTATAAGTTAAAAACAAAAGCTTCAAACAAAAATCTAACCTTATTCAAGAAGTATTACCTTTCTGCCCAAATGTGGTAACACTGCTCACTTGCAGATCTCCAGGAACCACTGCTATCCAACACTTTCTGGTGCTACAGAAACAGAACGCCATGGTAGTGATGTGGTAGCCAGGAACCTTAGCAGGGAAGACACTCTCAGATACGCATTTAAAGCAGCACATACAGCTTTCCAAGAGTGCAAAAATTAAACACACCACCCATTAGAGAGGTAAACCTTTTCTTTTTCGGGCTACATCTCTTTATTTATACATTTTTTAATATAGTTATGGGGCCACTTTAAAGATAAAAAATATTGTAAAATTGGCATTTTTTCAATTATTATTACAAACTCTGGACATTTAAGGTTTTAGAATGCTATTTTAAACTTTCAACATGCCACCAAGGCAAAACAAGCCAACATAAAAAAATGTTTTTCCCGTTAATAAAATGACACGCAATATGACTACTTACTGTTTCTGAGTTTCACTGGACCTATAGTAACAGTGTGTATTTTGGCTCTAAAGGCCCATACACACGATCAGACTTTTTGACAACAAATTAGCTGTTTTGGAGCAACATCCGACTGTGTGTACGCTCCATCGGACAAACTTTTTCTGTTTCCATCGGACTTTTGTTGGCCGTGCGAACGGACAAACTTTCCGGCAACAAAAGTCCGGTGGAGCAAAGTCCAATGTGTACACAAAAGCATCGGACTTTTGTACAAACTACAGTACGCGGCCGCGAGAATGTTTCCAGCGCGAACCCATCGCGCTGGTTCTCGGCGACAAGGTACTGTACATCTTGTGCTGGCTGCAATAGGAAAAACACATTTTCCTATTGCGGCGAGCGTGAGAGGGAATTCCCCTCTGGGGGCATACCAGGCCCTTAGGTCTGGTATGGATTTTAAGGGGAACCCCCTACGCCGAAAAAACGGCGTGGGGGTCCCCGCAAAATCCATACCAGACCCTTATCCGAGCACGCAGCCCGGCTGGTCAGGAAAGGGGGTGGGGACGAGCGAGCGCCCCCCCTGAACCGTACCAGGCCGCATGCCCTCAACATGGGGGGATGGATGCTTTGGGGGAGGGGGGCCCTGCGGCCCCCCTCCCCCAAAGCACCTTGTCCCCATGTTGATGAGGACAAGGGCCTCTTCCCGACAACCCTGGCCGTTGGTTGTTGGGGTCTGCGGGCGGGGGGCTTATCGGAATCCGGGAGCCCCCTTTAATAAGGGGGCCCCCAGATCCCGGCCCCCCACCTAATGTAAATGAGTATGGGGTACATCGTAGCCCTACCCATTCACCTAGGGAAAAAAGTGTCAATAAAAAAAACACACTACACATGTTTTAAAAGTAGTTTATTAGGCAGCTCCGGGGGACTTCTTCCGACTTTGGGGGTCTCGCAGGCCTCTTCTCCCTCTCTCTGGTGTCGTCTCCGCGCTCTCTGGTTCTTCTCCGGTGCCTTCTTCCTTCTGCCGGGCTCCTCCGCTATCTTCTGCTCTTCTGCCGCTCTTTTGCTAGCGGAGGAGCCCAGTCTTTTCAGATGTCTTCTGAAAGAAAGAAGACATCTGAAAAGACTGGGCTCCTCCGCTAGCAAAAGAGCGGCAGAAGAGCACAAGATAACGGAGGAGCCCGGCAGAAGGAAGAAGGCACCGGAGAAGAACCAGAGAGCGCGGAGACGACACCAGAGAGAGGGAGAAGAGGCCTGCGAGACCCCCGAAGTCGGCAGAAGACCCCAAAAAGTCGGAAGAAGTCCCCCGGAGCTGCCTAATAAATTACTTTTAAAACCTGTGTAGTGTGTTTTTTTTATTGACACTTTTTTCCCTAGGTGAATGGGTAGGGCTGTCATAGCAGAGCGCACAGACAGCATTACAGCCAGAGAGAGCATTGCGTCAACATCTCTGGAAGAGAAGAGGGAAGAAGACGATCCAGATGTCTGGGCTCCTCCTCTAGCAAAAGAGCGGCAAAAGAGCAGAAGATAGGGGAGGAGCCCGGAAGAAGGCACCGTAGAAGAACCAGAGAGCTCAGAGACAACACAGGAGAGAGGGAGAAGAGGCCTGAGAGACCCCCGAAGTCGGCAGAAGACCCCCGAAGTCGGAAGAAGACCCCTGGAGCTGCCTAATAAATTACTTTTAAAACCTGCGTAGTGTGTTTTTTTTATGACACTTTTTTCCCTAGGTGAACGGGTAGGGGTACCATGTACCACATACTCATTCACATTGGGTGGGGGGCCGGGATCTGGGGGCTCCCGGATTCCGATAAGCCCCCCCGCCCGCAGACCCCAACAACCAACGGCCAGGGTTGTCGGGAAGAGGCCCTTGTCCTCATCAACATGGGGACAAGGTGCTTTGGGGTGGGGGGCCCTCTCCCCCAAAGCACCCACCCCCCATGTTGAGGGCATGTGGCCTGGTACTGCTCAGGAGGGGGGGCACTCGCTCGTCCCCACCCCCTTTCCTGACCGACCAGGCTGCGTACTCAGATAAGGGTCTGGTATGGATTTTGGGGGGACCCCCCCACTGTTTTTCGGCGTAGGGGGTTCCTCTTAAAATCCATACCAGATCTAAGGGCCTGGTATGCCCCCAGAGGGGAACCCATGCCGGTTTTTTATTTAAAATTTGGCGTGGAGTTTCTCCTTAAGATTCATAACAAACACAGTGCCTGGCATTGGCGGGGATCCAAGTCGGATCCCCGTTCCAGTGTGAACCCAGCTCACAAGGTGTCAATCTCGCCAATAAAAGTGGTGAGATTGAAACAACATCAGACAATACAGACGTTGACCAAAGGGTGGTGGTTAAGAGCTGAAAAACCACGTGATTTGGTGAAAGTTGGCTGGAAAAGTCCTGTCGTCTGTATGCAAGACAAACTTCTGGCCAACTCCCTTTGTACAAAAATCCAAGGGAAAGTTTGTACAAAGTCCTATCATGTGTATGGGGCTTTAGAGTACAACTTTTCACTGGTTCATTTCCTGACACTATGTTATCTTTACATTCAAAAGAAAACCACATCTCAGGGTGGTAAAAGAGTTTTATAATGGAATACTAACATGTTTCTTGTTTTTATTATGTTGGAAAATGGCACAGGAAATAAAAAAGGGCTGAATAAAAAAGGAAATCGGATCGAACTTACCACTTAAAAAAATCAGATACATTTGCAGTTTAGAACTGCAATTAATCAATAAACTATTTGCCTACAAACCTTACCCTATATTATATAACCAGATTCCAATAAATAAAAATGCTAATCACCTAACTCACTTAATGTAATCTATAAACCTTATATAAGGCATTGTATACAACTATCTATAGCCACGAAGACTGCTATAATCAGGGCTCCTGGATGCAGGAGGTGTTTTTAGTACACAGTATATTTCCCAACTTGATGGAAACAGAAAGCAATGGAAAAACTGCATATGTACATGATGCTAGAAAGCATATGATAGATGCTAGCCAAAAGCAGGACAAGTGGACAGGTCACTGCTTGCTGTTCTTGCTGAGGCAGTTACCTACCTATACCCAGACTCATATTGACCATATATTAATTGAGATAAACAATCAGCGTTGCCAGTGTTGGGCTGCCTGTAGCAGTTGGGTCATACCGTGGTGTGGCACTAGGAACTTTCACTCGCACAATGGTGTTTTTATAGGAACAAGATGGAAAATATCCAAGTGATTTAAAATAGATTGTTCTCTTTTCTATGGAAAAAGCTTTCCCCATGCAAATGTGTGCATGCAAAATGTATCCATTGTATACATTTGGAAGAATGGTGGTTCAAAAAAGGTTTAAAAAGTGACTTGTAACCACCCTTGGCAGAATTTAGTTTGTCCCAGCCCCTGCCACTTTTGATTAACAGCTTGGTCTGCATGTAAATGTTGGGAAAATATGCATAAGGGCACGTGAAATAGAAAATGAATTCCTATAATGAAAACCAATATTACATGTAAACTGCGTACAGTTATGAGAGTACAATACATATATATACATATTTTTTTTTTTTGCAATAGTTGTCCTTTAACTCCTCAATAATGACAGACAATTTTAAACATCAAGTTTCTGAAAATGTTCAAAAGAGTTTTTTCTCTTCAATCCTAAGTCATTAAACTGATATATTTTTATTCTACACATGTTTTACGATGTCTAAGCCATATTGATTGGCAGACTAATTACAAAAAAGGCTTAAATAAGCTTTGGATTTCTTTTGTCTTCAATTGCTTGTTCACAGGACTAGAGAACAGATAAAAGTATTTGACTAATATTCATCTATAATGTAACACTTTAAATTGTCTTCTTGTCTCTGCAAACCTTTTAAACTCATATACAATCGAGTGCAGAATATCTGAATGTGACATTTCAAGACATTTACATTTTAATTAGCAGAATAGTGGGGTCAGGAGTATAACTAGCTCTAGCAGGAATGGGGCAAGTGAGTCATTGTGGGACAATGATATCATTAGGCTGTGCTGTGCATCTTCTTTTTTAATCATCAGGAGCTACTATGCAAGTGGACATGTCCCAATGCATGGACAAAAGAAGAGTATACTGTAATTCAGAGGCCAGACACTTACTTCCCACAGACACACTGTCTATCAATAAGCATTTTCTTATAGGCAGATTCTTGTGACCATAAATATCACTGTATATATGTCATTCTTGTGAGAATGCAAGGGAGTGATGTCATCCCTGTCAGATCAATAGGGAAGAAAAAAAAATGCCGAACCAGGAAGAACCACCAGAGCCAGTGACAGACTGATGAGTGAGATGGTGGACAGCACTGGAGGAGAGCGATGAGTGAGATGGTGGACAGCACTGGAGGAGAGCGATGAGTGAGGTAAGTGTGCTATAATGTACAAATATTCTGTGCATATTTACAGATTATGGCATGAGCTCCTGGTGGCCCCTAAACATAAAGCTTTTAGCCAGCTTTCAGTAGCTTTGTATAAATGTTTAGCCCATACTCCAGTTTGGGGGAATTCAACAGCAATGATAAATGGGAGCTCTGGCTGTTATTTTAAACAAGATGATAGCAAGCTTTCAACAAGTCTCAATCAATGCTGAAGCTTGTCAAAGTGTAACTAAACCCAGGACCCTGCATTCACTATATCTGGTCTCCCACAGTACACAGAATATAGAAATGCAATTACTTTAGTAAATATAAACTGCTAAATTCCTTTTTTCATCATCAGTATATATCATTAGTGTGACGTCTATCGGTGTCTGGTTAAAGCTTGTACAGTAGGAGGAATTTTCACCTACTCAGACTGTTCTATGAAGCTACAGGATCCCTGGCCCTCTGTCTGGACAGTGTGGATTGGCCCTGTGTTGATCACATGCACCCTAACAAGTAAAAAAAAAACTCTCTAGCAATACACACCAAACTGAGCATGTGCAGAGTGACTCCAAAGGCTCTGTACTATCAGATGGATTGAGAACTGTGGAAAAAGGGGGGGATCAGAGAAGATATCACTGCCAACTCACAGCAACAAAGCAAAAAACGCATATGATTTTTTTTTTTTTTTAACAGTGCAACACAATGCATGCCACATTGTGTTGTGGTGCACTACAGCATGAGCGTGTTGCCTTTTACTCTCAGTGTGCTATGGAATGCCATTCTATGCAATTCTCAAGTCTGTTTGGGCTCTTACAATTACCAAACAAGGCAGATCTTTTATCTGTTGTACAGATTATAGAAATGCCCATGATGGCTAAAAAAAAACCTTCAGGGCTGTAAGATCACGCACTGACATTTTAGACCAACCTTCTGAGCACTATTCTGCAGACAGATTCAACAGACATGTCAAACGTACTGCAAATTATCTGCAACATGCCCGTTATTTTGCCACAAAAAAACATACACGGCACCATTACTGGAAAAGATGCTTGATACTAGTGTAGTAATTAGCTTAGGTTGCCTAAGACATAGACCTCTTTACAATGGTAATAAAAAGATACGCTATGCTAGGTGGGACAGTTTAGGGGCACTTTCAAAGTAGTAATTAAAGGATCAGCTCTGGTGGATGCCGGTTAGCTGGATGATCCACTGGCATGTTGTATGTCTCAGATACGTCAGAGGTTTCATTGAACACTGTACCATCTCAGTGTACTGGGCTGAGCACTGGACCAAGGAGATACTGGCCCTAGATGGGCATTACATCCACCATTTATGTGTATGCTCAATCTTACAGAGGTTCAGAAGACTGAAAATGCTCATTTACCTTACTTATTACTATTCAAAGCAACAGTTGTTCCTCATACTTTAAGCTCTCACTATCGTAAAGCCATAATTAGAATTTCCATTGTTTCCATCTGGAACCATCACTGGCACATTACTCTGATTTCTTCTAAATCCCACGTGAAAACCACACATCCACATAGCAAAGTGCAGCCTGTTCTTGAGGATGACCCTAAGAGTTTACACATTTTAATTAACACACTCTTACTCCTGCTGTGTTGGTAAATCCCTTATTATGACTTAGATTATAAAGTGCATTTAGCAGGACCTTTTAAGTGATTATGCACTAAATGCTCTTGGCCCCCAAGCAGCAGATATTCCCCTGACTCTAACGTGGAAGAGTAGTACATTATGACATAATTACAAACACTGCATTCTATTTGATTATGTACTCTGTTTCATTAACAGAGGGTGCAAAGAGCATTGGTGGGAAGTAACCCATAGTAACAAGAGCCCAGCTTTTTAACTATATTAAACTGGCAGAGGGAGATATTTGGTTGCTTAAGCCAACAGCATTGCGCTTAGTACCATTTTAATGAAATCTATTTTTAACCCTACTGCTTTAAGGTACAAAATCATTTTACTATTATATTCAGGTTTAAGTGATCTTTAATCTCTCTCTTATATCATGTTTCACAGATTATGCTGTCAATGCAATAAAAGTAATCATCATATTAGACAAGAAGTCCTCCTAATAAAGCATTGCACTGTAAGGCAGAGAGGAGAGCCTGAGTAGGTAATGAGGAAATATGGCTGACCCCATATTTAATTATCAACTGACTATACATTCCCTTTAAGATGTCAGACGGGATGCCTAAGGCTGTATTTGTATCTTTATGCTTGCAATGATGTACATTAAAACCCCTGTTTTAAATGCAATACTTCCATGCTTGTAATTGCACTGTGATTGAACATTAGCATTAATGCCAAATGGTACCCCATTGCACATATATAGTATAAACAAATGCATTACGCTTCAGCACGCTACAAAATAATAGGATTTTTAAATACAGCTTACCTGTAAAATCCTTTTCTTGAGAGTACATCACGGGACACAGAGTATTCAATACATAGTGGGTCAGATAGGCCACTGGTTAACCCCAATTAAGGAGAATTCCTCCCCAATATAACCCCTCCCATACGGGGAGGACCTCAGTTTTGTAGCAAAGCAATAGGTAACCATGTAAAACCCATAGAAGGGCGGGAGCTCTGTGTCCCGTAATGTACTCTCAAGAAAAGGATTTTACAGGTAAGCCTTTTTTAAAAATCCTATTTTCTTTATCATACATCACGGCACACAGAGTATTCATTTCATAGTGGGGTGTCCCAAAGTAATGCTCATTTGAGGGGAGGGAGACACAGATCAGAAAATATAGACCGCAAACGGACCAGAGGAACTAAACTGCAGCCTGCAGAACACTGTGCCTGAAGGCGGTATCCTCTTGCCCTCTTACATCCACCTGATAGAATCTGGTGAATGTATGGACTGAAGACCAAGTCGCAGCCTTACAGATCTGAGCCATGGAGGCCTGGTGATGCACTGCCCAAGAAGCACTAACAGCCCTAGTTGAGTGCGCTTTCACATGAAAAGGAGGAGTCTTCCTCTTTATATCATAAGCCTGAAAAATAACCTGTCTAATCCATCTAGAAAGAGTGCATTTTGACGCTGCTTGGCCTTTCCTATGGCCATCTGGCAGAATAAACAAAAGTTTTCCGTATCTGAGTGGTTGCCTGCAGATAGACACTGACTGCTCTAACCACATC
Source organism: Lithobates clamitans (assembly GCA_037952925.1). Lineage (NCBI taxonomy): Eukaryota > Metazoa > Chordata > Amphibia > Anura > Ranidae > Lithobates > Lithobates clamitans. The sequence continues at coordinate 2,607,570 of JBBGZY010000181.1, read as the reverse complement.
AAGAGTGTGCAAAGATTCTTCCTCCGCGGACTGCGGATCTGGAAAAAAGGATGGTATGATTACATCTTGATTCAAATGGAATCCTGAAACCACCTTAGGTAAGAAGGAACGATTAGGACGCATAACAATCCTATCCTTGTGAATACTTAAATATGGCTCTTTACAAGAAAAAGCTGCCAATTCTGATACTCTCCTAGCAGAGGTTATGGCTATCAAGAAGACTAATTTTTTAGTCAAAAGCGCTAAAGGAGCCAGGTGCAGTGGCTCAAAGGGTTGGCCCTGTAAAGCCGACAACACCAAATTCAAATCCCATGGGCATACTGGAGGTTTGACTGGCGGATTCAACCGCAGTGCCTCCTGAATAGAGGCCCGGACAAGGGAATGTGAAGCAATTGGCTTCTGAAAAAATACTGACAAAGCCAAAATTTGGACTTTGATAGTGCTCAAATCCAATCTCATTTCTAGGCCTGACTGAAGAAAGGTCAAGATTCTGCTAATCATAGTCCTTCTAGGATGTCATCCCCTGGGTTCACACCAGGAAACATATGCCTTCCAGATTTTGTAGTAAATAAGCCTGGAGGCCAGCTTTCTGGCATTGACCAGAGCCCACGGTCTTTTAAAATGTGGGTTTCAGCAGCCAAGCCATCAAATTTAGACTTCGTAAAGCAGGATGGCAAATCGGACCCTGTGTGAGCAGATCTGGCCGGAATGGGAGGACCCAAGGACTGCCCACTGCCATCTTTACGATCTCTGCATACCAAGGTCGTCTGGGCTAAGCCGGGGCTACTAAAAGGACTGACTTTGCTTCCCTTTTGACCCTTCCCAGGAACCGCGGAAGAAGTGGGTTCGGACGGAAGGCATACATTAGATTGTACTGATCCCATGGGATTGTCAGAGCATCGGACCCCTGAGCAAGTACATCCCTTGTTCTGGACACAAATTTGTCCAGCTTCCTGTTGAATCTGGACGCGAATAGATCCACACCTGGTGTTCCCCACCTTTGACATATGGTCTGGAATATGTTGGGGTGTAGGGAACATTCTCCTGGGCATAATTTCCGGTGGCTTAAGAAATCCTCTTGCCAATTTTCCACTCCTGGGATGAATACTGCAGACAGGCAGGGAACATGGCTTTCTGCCCATGGAAGAATGCGATTCACCTCCCTTTGGGCATCCAGACTTCTGGTGCCTCCTTGGTGATTGATGTAAGCCACAGATGTGGCATTGTCGGATTGTATCCGAATAGGATGACCCTGTAGCCTGTAAGACCAGTCCATGAGGGCCAAGTAAATTGCCCGAATTTCTAGAATATTGATGGGCAAGCGTCTCTCGGTTGCAGACCATCTTCCCTGCGTGCATGTTTCTTCCAGAACTGCTCCCCAGCCTGTCAGAATGGCATATGTGGTTATGATCTTCCATTGTAGTGGAAGAAAGGCTTTGCATTTTAAAAGATTTTTGGTTCATAACTATCAATTGAGGCTTTTGCGTAGGGGCCTTGAGTGAAACTGGGCAAATGGAACAGCCTCGAAAGTTGCAACCTTCTTTCCTAACAGTCTCATACATAGCCGAATGGATGGACTCTTTTTGCTTAATACTAAGCGGACTAGAGCTCTTACGGCCTTGACCTTTGGCTCTGGTAGAAACACCCTGCCTTGAGCGGTGTCAATGATCATGCCTAGATACTCCAACCTTGTTGAAGGTTGCAAAGAAGACTTTTCTAGGTTGATTACCCAGCCTAGTCTTTCCAAATGTCTTACTGTCTTGAAGACAGCGCGGTTCAGGTGTGCCACTGATTGCTCTATGAGTAGCAAATCGTCTAGATAAGCTACCAAATTTATGCCCTGAGCTAAGAGAGGGTCTAGAATTTTTGTAAAAATTTGAGAAGCTGTAGCGAGACCGAAAGGAAGGGCCACAAACAGGAAATGGCGCTGGTCTACCGCAAACCTTAGATATCTTTGGTGAGCGGGAAAAATCGGCACATGAAGATATGCATCCTTGATATCTATTGATGCCATAAATTCTCCCCCCTGCAGGGTGGAGACTACCGAACTAATTGACTGCATTCGGAAGGATCGAATGTGTAGAAACTGATTCAGATCCTTTAGATTTAGGATGGGTCTGACATCTCCATTTGGCTTTGGAACGGTGAAGAGATTCGAGGAGAACCCTGAACCCTGATCTTTTGGGTTCTTTTCTACTATCGCTCCCTGGGATAGTAAGCGATCTCAGGCCAGTAGTAGCGGTTATCGCTTTACTGGATCTTTGGGAACTCTTGACCTTAGGAAACGAGCTGGTGGAAGCTCTAGGAACTCTATTTTGTAACCTAGAGATACTGAAGAGACCACCCACTTGTCTTGAACCTCTTCCCGCCAGGCTCCTGAAAACTGTAGGAGCCTTCCCCCCACTCGGCCAAGTGGGGCACCCCTTCACAGGGATGTTTTGGGGCTCTGCTTGGCAGGCTTTCGTCCCCAAGCCTTTTTCTGCCCTTGGGTGTGACCCTGGACCTTTCCTCTGAAAAGTAGATTGGGAAGGCCATCGCCACTGCTTAGAGCCTGATGTTCCAGGGGAAGGGGAAAGAGACCATTTGAATGGTGGACGTTTACTCCTCTTAACTGGTAGGAGTGTAGATTTACCACCTATAATTTTTTGGATAAAATGATCTAGGTCATCCCCAAATAGGTGTTCCCCTTTGAATGGGAAGCCAGCTAAATATCTTTTGCATGAAAGCTCTGCTGCCCAACTTTTAAGCCAAAGGGACCTGCGCATGTGTACCAACAGGAGAGACCTTTGCTGGGCAGAATCCAGAATGCCATCAATCATACAACACAGCACCTGTGGAAGGTCTGCATAGTTCTCCACTTCCTCACTGGGAAGGAGGCCAAGCATCTGCTTAACCTGTTCCTTGAGGAATTGACACAAACCCACAGTTGCGACTGTAGGTTGGACTACAGCGCCAGCCATGGAGAAGGTGGCTTTTAATAAAGTTTCCAGCTTTTTATCAGTTGGATCTATAAACACCTGAGCATTGTCCAAGGGACAGATCAGGTTTTTATTCACACAAGAGACAGCCACATCCACGGATGGGACCTCCCACTTCTTGGTGAAGCTTTCCTCCAGAGGATAAAGCATAGAAAACCTTTTAGGAGGAGTAAACAGTTTATTGGGATGTCCCCAGTCCTCATACAACAATTTATCCATTAAAGGATAAATTGGAAAGGAAAAGGCAGTCTGTGGGATCCTTCTGACCCCCAGGAAAGAAACAGAGGATGTAGCGGCCTCAGCAGAGGGCATTTTAAATGTGGAACGCACTAGTTCAGTATAATACTGGACCTGCTTCTTGAGTGCCTGAGAGGAAGAAGCTCTCTCCTCTTCCTCTGAATCCTCAGACTGCTCTTGATCCCTATCTCTGGATAGGATCTCTCCTCATTGTCAGAAGAATCATCTGAAAGAGAAAGTGCAGCAGAGGGAAGGGATCTACCCCTTTTTCTGCTATCTTTAAAGGAAGCTGAAATAAAATTCATAATTCTTCCCTTAAAACCCTCCGATGTAGCCCTAAGGGAATCTTCTGTGACATACGCTGGGGCTGTAACATTGGGAGAGGCTGCAAAACCTGACAGGGGCACTGACTCATCCTGTGAGGCTGGCTTCAGTCTTGCAGGGGGGGATGGTAATCTGCAGGCATCTTTAGGACCCCTAGACAGAGGTGGTGACTTTCTTGTGCCTTTGTTACCTCCATCCGAGACCCTCTTACGAGGAGACAATAGTCCCAAGCTACAAAGCAGAGGTACTAGTACATATGCAATCACTGTTGTGCTAAAAGTCTCACAATATACATATATGCTTAATACTGCACAACCTGATGCCGAGTAGGTGTCTTAGGATTAGCCTGGATCCGACCACTTTAGGATGCTCACTGCCCACACTCTGTGTCCATCTGTTTACAGAGCTCTGAACGCTCTGGGCTTTTAAATTAGCCACCTGGCGTCTGCACACCTGCAGTGGAGGAAGTGAGCGATTGGACACCAGCTTCACTGAGTGTGTATCTGAAAAGCACGTAAGTTTGCTCCTTACTCCCTCTAGTGGTGGAAATCAGGTAAGACTTGCAACTACTCATTGAAGAAAATCCATTTGTAATATAAATATATATATATAGGATTAATTTCTCTTACCTGTCCCCGTCGCAGGAACTGCTGAGAACAGACAGTTTCCAGTCTTCACCCATTATGGCGGGTAGCGTTGTGCCAACCTTCAGGGTTTTTTGGGTTCCTACTCAGAGAAACCTCTTACCTGGACCTGTAAAAGACTCTGCCAGAAACTTTTGTGCCACTTTTTAATAGTACACCAAGCCTGGATTTCTCAGAGCCCAGTCCTCCAAAGAGAGACTTACAGGCAAAACCTTGCTTCTTCGGATGACGAGGCCCGGGTACCATACCATCTTGGGAGTCAAAATATTGGCCCGAGATATGGATCCGATCAGCATAGCCCCTTAAGCCCCCGCAGGGACCAAACTGGAGCTTTCTTCACAGCACATGTTTTACGTGATCTACCACCTTAGACACTGGTGAAAAAACTGAGGTCCTCCCCGTATGGGAGGGGCTATATAGGGGATTCTCCTTAATTGGGGTTAACCCACTATGTAATGAATACTCTGTGTCCCGTGATGTGTGATCAAGAAATGTATGTGAATGCACATGCATTGTGGTGCGATGTGTCAGCCGAAATGAGTTCAGGTACTTTTTTTTTGGTGCAAATCGGGTTTGCTAAGGCACCATTCAGAGCTAAAGGGCCGCCTTAACTCAGCATGCATTAATGCATGAAAAATGCACGCTTAGCTGGGACTAGAGTCTAAGGCAGGCCATACATGGGTCAAATTTCGAAAGAATTTTCTTTCGAAAATCTTATCTAAGAATTTTTGTTTTTCGCACCATTAGTGGGCTGGAGCAACAGCCGATTTTCGTGCGGCCATCGAATTTGAGTAATCGGAAATTTTTTGAAAAACTAACGTTTTTCTAATTGATGATGGGAGAATTGTGCGAGAAATGTAATCGAAAAAGAAATGCGCACGGGCAAGAAAAGAAAGATTCCCAGCCACGAAAATTCTTTTCTGTAACAACATGAGGTGAAATTGAAGGCTTGGTTGGCGAATTCAATGGTGGCACTATCGGATCACAAAACGCACAAATTTTCTGATTTTCAAAAGAAAATTCTTTCGAAATTCGACCATGTATGGCCTAAGGGACACTTCAGGTGACAAGCAGCTAACTGTATGTTGGAAATTTGACATCTTCAACCATTATTTAACCAAGACCTAAAGTGCAAGCCCACCCTAACACTAAAATTTTGGCTTCTACAGACATCCACCATCTAACACTAACCTATCTAGCCCTGTAAAGAAGAAATCAGCATACATAACTTTTTTGAAGCTGATCCGATCTCCAGTGGAGGAAGCTCGGCAGAGGACACGGCCAACAATGGCTATGAAATGAACAGGAAGTGACGTCACCCATAGGCTTACTATGGGGCTTCAGTTGTCAGCTGACATCTCAGCGTGGGTTTGGGTCGGATTGGCTTAAAAAAAAGGCATGTATACGGATTTCTTCTTTACAGGGCCAGATACAGTACCTTGAAAAAGTATTCATATTCCTTGGAATTTTCCACATTTTGTCATGTTACAACCAAAAACGTAAATTTACTTTATTGGGATTTTAGGTGATAGACCAACACAAAATGGCACATAATTGTGAAGTGGAAGGAAAATGATAAATGGTTTTCAAATTTTTTTACAAATAATAGTGTGGCGTGCATTAGCCCCCTTGACTCAAAACTTTGTAGAAGCTCCTTCCGCTGCAATTACAGCTGCAAGTCTTTTTGGGGATGTCTCTACCAGCTTTGCACATTCTTCTTGCAAAAATAGCTCAAGCTCTGTCAGATTGGATGGAGAACGTCTGTGAACAGCAACTTTCAAGTCTTGCCACAGATTCTCCACAACTAGATTTAGGTCTGGATCGCCCTGTATTTGGCTCCATCCATCTTCCCATCAACTCTGACAAGCTTTCCTGTCCCTGCTGAAGAAAAGCATCCCCACAAAATGATGCTGCCACCACCATGTTTCACAGTGGAGATGGTGTGTTGAGGGTGATGTGCATTCTAAAGCCTCATACACACGCTTTGATTTTCGGATGACAGAACGTCCGATTTTTGTGGCATGCTAGTCTCGTGTCGAAAGTGAAGAGGTTACTAACAGTATGAGAATTTTCGTTTGACAGAATACAATGTCAGAAGTGACGTAACGTGTTGAATAGTTTTGTACGTATTCTTTCATTTCTGAGCATGCGTAGTCTTGCTCTTACAATTTTTTTTCGTACTAAAACCATACTGATGAAACGAAAATCAGACGTTGAGTTCACATCCGACAAAAATTTTATAGTCTGCACATCCAGCTTTTGTCTGACGAAAGTGAAATTGGCTGTTGAAAGTACCGTACTAACGGTAAGATCTGCGGACGATCGGTCGTCGTAACACAACTGACGCCTGAAAATCAAAGCGTGTGTACGGGCCTTTCACTTTCTGCCACACATAACGTTTTTCTTTTAGGTTCAATTTTGGTTTCATCTGACCAGAGCGCCTTCTTCCCCATGTTTGCTGTGATCCCCACATGGCTTCTCTAAAACTGCAAACATGACTTCTTATGGCTTTCTTTCAGTAATGGCTTTCTTCTTGCCACTCTTCCATAAAGGCCAAATTTGTGGAGTGCATGACTAATAGTTGTACTATGGACAGATTTTCCCACCTGAGCTGTGGATCTCTGCAGCTCCTCCAGAGTTACCATGGGCCTCTTGGCTTCTTCTCTGATTAATGCTCTGCTTGCTCGGCCTGTCAGTTTAGGTGGACGGCCATGTCGTGGTAGGTTTGCAGTTGTGCCATTACTGCCATAATCTTTCCATTTTTGGATGATGGATTGAACAGTGCTCCGTGAGATGTTCAAAGCTTATTTTTTTTTAGACCCTAACCCTGCTTTAAACTTCTCCACAATTTGATCCCTGACCTGTCTGGTGTGATCCTTAGCCTTCATGATGCTGTTTGTTCACTAAGGTTCTCTAACAAACCTCTGAGGGCTTCACAGAACAGCCATATCTATGCTGAGATTAAATTACACACAGGTGGACTCTATTTACTAATTAGGTGACTTCTGAAGGCAATTGGTTCCACTAGATTTTAGTTCGGGGTATCAGAGTAAAGGAGGCTGAATACAAATGCCCTCTACACTTTTTTACATATTTATTTGTAAAAATGTTGAAAACCATTTATCATTTTTTTTCCACTTCACAATTATGTGCCATGTTATGTTGGTCTATCGCATAAAATCCCAATAAAATACATTTACGTTTTTTGTTGTAACATGACAAAATGTGGAAAATGTCAAGGGGTGAATACTTTTTCAAGACACTGTAGGTTAGTGTTAGTTCGTCTGTAGATGCAGGGATTTTTGTGTTAGGGTGGAATTCTACTTTAACCTGAAAGGAACAATGTACTAGAAATAATGAACCATTGTGAAGGGTTAATACTAGATAATTTGATTAGAAAAGGCAGAGAGAAATTCCTAAGGAAAGGCAGAGAGAAATCCCTAAGTGAAACAGTTTGTATCTTTAAGTTTGCTTATGCCACAGTTCATGCTTTTCAGTGGACAAATTACCACATTAGTATTCATTAAATATTATTATTGTCTTTGTCAGCAGTTAAAGGGTGGTTGTATTATACAGTAATAATGCTTTTATCAGGTTTTATGCCCACTTCAGCTTTATAGGAAGGCCTGAGAAAACTGTGTGCAGTGGTAAATGCATTTATTTTTTTGTTTTGGATAGAATGCCGAAGGGTTAGAATCCTGTAACATTTTAACTGATATCTGTGACCATTGTCCCCAAAGATAGAAAGAGAGGGAAACCACAGCAAGGGGTGAGGGGAAATCTTTCAATGGAACATGTACCTAAGAAGGGGTTTCTTCTCACTTACTTGTATGAAGTGGAGAGAAATCTCCCCAATGAACAAAGCAAAATTTTAACCATTCCTCAGTCTATCCAAAAAAACAAACAAACAATAACATACATTTCCAAGTGTACAAGGGTTTCTGAGGCCTTTCTACTAAGCAGAAGTGGGCATAGAATCGTATTGTTGTTACAATATACCAGGCACTGTGCAAATTGTTCCCTGTGTAATACAACTCTACAAAAAAGCACTACTGAAAAAACTCTGAAGAAATTACCTTTGGCATTTTATGTATAGATTTGGTTGTTATTACCAACATCAAAAATCATAAAAAAAACAATGCCGAGAGAATTTCATGTGTTTGTTAAATGAAGGAAGGAGTCCAGTGAAGTATGGTTTTGTATTGTCACTTTGTTATAATCCATGAAAATTCCGGAACTCATCTATTAATAAATTATTTTCATACAACATAAAGTCTATTGTGGCACAAAAATATTTGTGAGACATGACAGTTCAATGTTTTGGGCAAATATTTAAATTTTATTTGATACAAAATCCTGCAAGGTTACATTTTAAAGGCAGCCTAATGCATGAATCAGAGATTTAGTCAAGGACTGATCATGAGTAAAACAACACAGTATACTGTTACTACATCATAAAGCTGAATAATAAACTCTGCAGTATACAATACTTTGGGCTCCATTTACAAAACATTACCTCCCGCTTTAAGATCAGTGGTAAAATAGCTCAAATCATTAAAAAAAAAAAAACAGACCACATGCCCTCAACATATGGGGGTTGCTTTTGAGGGAACGCCCTCCCAAAGCACCTTGTGGCCCCCAGACCCCCCCCCCCCATGTGAATGAGTATGGGGTACATACCTTACTCACTTACCAAAAAAACGGCCAAAGTAAATAAAAACTCAGCTTACCACTGTTAAATAAAAAAGGGGCGGGTCACCCTTGTCAAAAGGGGCATCCAGATTCCAATAAGTTAACTCCCGCACCACCACAACCACCAGGCCAAGGCTGTAGGGAAAATGTCCTTGTCCTCATGGGGACAAGGTGCTTTGGGGAGAAGGGAGAGGCGTAGTCCCCCCCAAGCACCCTCCCCATGTTGAGGGGGGCACTCACTCGCCCGCTGCCCCTTTTCCTGGCCTGCATGCTTAGATAAGGGTCTGGTATGGATTTTAGCAGGAATCTTAAACAAATTTTTCCTTTATTTTTGGCGTGAGGTTCCCCCCAAAATTCAGACCCGAAGGGCTTGAATGGATTAGGGAGAAGAACCCCACTCTGTTTTTTTTATGTTTAATGTTGGCTTTTCTTTTGTGTACATTCTGATGTCAGCAAATTGCTTTTAATGTTGTTTTATGTGGTATTTACTGAGCATTTTTGCTTTCTGAGGTAAATAACACATAAAGGGATAGTGAATTGACATTTTCAGTATTGCATGCAATATTTGGGAAAAATGTGTCACGTGTCGCAAATACCACATGCAATATGCTTTAGTGAGCATTGGGCTTTTATGATGAAAATACTGTCACCACATTGTATTACATTTTTTGATGGTCTAAAACGTAGTATACACAAAAGTCAACTGTAGCACAGAACATTCAGCACAGAACATTCTTATACAGAATTGTGGGTGTGGCAAAATTGCACTAACAATGGGAGCGGCTTAAAATTTAAGCCCACTTGATGCATACACCGTGACATATGCCACAGTCCTACCCACAAAATTCAAAAAGCCAGAATCTAATTGACATATACAAACTTTAGCACAATCTCCAATTCATAAGTTTGTTACCTGTAAGTTTGGGGAAAAGGTAGAACATAAAATTTACTTAAAGTAACTCATCAAAACTATCCATACTAAAATGACTGAATGTCGATAATAAAATGCACTAGGTATTGAGCAACATGAATGTAGATACGATCACATAGAAAATACTGCCGCAGCAGAACACATGCGTAGTATCCAGCAAGAAACAAGTAAAAGTTGTAAAAGTCAGCCAGGCAACCATGCTGGGCTTCTGGGAGAGAATTAGTTACAGTGCCTACCTCCAGCATCACCTGTTACCACATCGCAGTGCTGTCCCCCATCTGGCCTGGGGCCCACCGTCACCAACCATGTCCAGCTGCAATGTTGCTGTGCCCCAGTTTGACCGCACTCTGACACTGTGGAGCACCATGTGCCATTTACAGCCCCGTCACTAGGACACAGGAAGTAGGCTGCCTCAGTCAGATGTAGTCGGCTGTAGCTGGATAATTAAGGCACTCTACAAAATCATCATGCACCTTCACCCAGCACAGGAGGGAGAGCGAGTGTCCCTGATGTAGGCCTTCAGGGGCATGGTGCAAACACATTGGGACTGCAGTTACAAATTTACCTACTGTTAAGTGTTAAATGACGGTGATCTAAAGGTGATAAATTGTCAGAGGAGAAGGGAGCAGCCATAGTTTATAGAAGCCTAAACACTTTTCCGTACCTTTATTCTTTCCCACTCAGTGTAAGTGCCTGCTGGAATTATGGGGAACACATGGGCTGTAATCGTTATCTCATCTGTCACACTCTCTACAGCTCACTATTATTCTGACCCTGCATGGAGCTGCTGCCTGGAGCACGAGCTTCTGAAAGTGACACTGATACTGACCTCCCTGGCCAATAGTTTAGCCTGGCTTTTCTTTAAAAGAGGGGCCTGGAGTTTTGGGAAAGTTGTATGTGTGGGCCCATCACTGAATAACAAAAGAGGGAGCCCACAGAGTTCTATCCAAGCTTATAAAGTGGGTGCTCCACTGTAGTACTGTTTGTACCCTCTCACTGGCAGCCCTGGCCTCTTGGAGAGAGGGTTTGGATCCCCTTAACCCTCCCTTATGTACAACCCAGACTTGGGGAGCAATACTTCCATACATTTAGATATCTGTAGCCCTGTTCCATTCTGATAATCCTTTATTGTACAGTAATGTACAATGCTGTTCTTTGAGTTTCCCATGATGTGACTCTAATGACGTACACATCTTTACAAAAGCTCCTGATGACTAACATAAATTTGCTTAATGAACCATGAAGAAACGGAAATCTGAAAAACAGTGTTTTAAGTAATCTGCGTCTATCAGGGCTATTGTCAGATGACATTTGCAAATTCAGTTAATTATGTTGAATTTGATTGCATTTATTTATTTTTTATAAAATCAAGAAAATAAACCTTTGAAGAGGAAAAAAAAAATCAGACTATAATAGATTTCTTATAATCAAAATGATAAAATGCAAGTAGGCCCCCTGGTGACAAATATATCATGAATGCTGAATCAGGAGTGCCTGCTCCTGCTTCTCAGAAAACATAAGTGGATGGAACAAGGACTAGCCTGCAACCCTCATGAAAAAACGTGTTGCGTTTATGAACAGTTCATAAGAACAGTTTGAAACTTCCACTGGGGGAGAAAAAAGTTTAAGAAACATGCTTGCAATTTTTTGCTTTGGAACAGGACAGTACCTTCTTTGGATAATGAAATCATATATTTTATGCATTAAGTGTATGTACAGCATTTTTAGTTTTGGACACAAAAAGGAAAGGATAACAATCATTATCAAGTTTTTACTGCTGTTTGTGTCTATTCTGGGGAGATTTACCCTCTCTATTTGTCCCAGTTACCAATGCTACTGGGATTGAAAGGGAAAAAAAAACAAAAACAAAATTAGAGTTGTCACCAGAACAAGAGGTAAGGCTAAACATTTTAATGGTGACACATGTTCTGTTGATAGCTGTCTAAGGGCTAGTTTACACTTGCTTTAAAACAAGGCTTCGGACAGGCTTTGTTAAAGCTCTCTGAATGCCAGTCAAAGCCCCTTTCACTAAATAAAATGGTTAGCTTACAGTCCTGTTTACACCTTGCGTTTGCTTTGCTTCAGCTTCGCTTCAAAAATTATACCCCATGTCGCTTTAGTGGTGCTTCAAAGCCTCCATAGAATTCTATGACAAAGCTCGCTTGAAGCAACTGTGGCTTTTGAGAGGCTTCAATTCAGCTTTAGCTTTGCTTTGTTTTGGAGAAACTGCAGGTATGAGATATCCACACACACACATACACAGGGCATCTGTAAAGCTTCAAAAGAGCATCATCGACGCTATACCGAAGCATCACTAAATCTTCATCGAAGCACCACTGAAGCATCAAAAACACATCATAAAAGCATGTTGAAGCCGTAGGAGCTTTATTGTATGTTGAAGCCAAAGCAAGTGTAAATGAGCCTTAAGAGAAGAATTCATGTCACTTTTAGTGACTATATAACTTCCAGTTGGATCTCCAGTAGAGGAAACGGAAAGACATTTTCCTAATGGGACAAACACAGAAAAAAAATAGAGGTTGTAAACCTTCCCTGCTCGATCCAAAAGGGAATACCTACACTATGCATACATTTTTAAGGGCTACCAGTCTTTGGCATTTATTTACTAAAGAGAGGGCAAAAGTAGTCACACTTCTGCAGGGAAACAAAGGATGAACATCCAGCTGTACCATAAAAGGTTGCCAACATCCCTAGTGTAAGAGATAAAGGTGGTACCCCCAAAGAAGTGGGACTTTAACGGCAACAAGATAAAATATGATATAATTTATTCAAAAACAGTATACATAAATACAATATTCAAAAACCACTAAAAACAATGGGGTAGATGGTGATGATTCCTATAAAGTATCCAGACGGTCCGACGCGTTTTGGCACTTAAAGACGTCCCTTCGTCAGGGTCAAGTCACAGAACAGGGTCACACTATACAATGAAATCAAAATCAAACATATTAAAAGCATATTCTGCAGAGAAACCAATCAGCTTCTAACCTCAGCTTGTTTAATTAAGCTTTAGCAATAATACCTGGAAGCGGATTGGTTTCTCTGCAGAATTGTGACTACTTTTGCCCTCTCTAGCTTTAGTAAATAAACCCCTTTGTCTTTTTCTTTTGGATATGATGGAGGTACGATTACAGAAGTGGTAAAGGTACACTTTTTTTTTCTAAAAATGTTTGTACTAAAAAGATGTTAATTTTCCTCATCTCAAATTTTAGAGGCATGATGAAGAGACACAATGGGTGATGAGTCCAGTAGATGTTCTGACCTTAGTTACATGCATCTAAATGTATACAATACATGTGAAACATCTACACAATGCTGGAAAGGCTTTAGCGGGAATCTGTCATGTTTGCAGAGAACCTAACACCATACCTAGCATATTAATCAATATAATTATATTCACCAGCAAAGCACATCTGCTACATTTCATTTAAATTCAAAAAATTCTTAAAGCACATTAACCACTTGACGACCGCCTCACGCCGATGTACGTCGGCAAAGTGGCACGGACAGGCAAAATCACGTACAGGGTACGTGATTTGCCTTCCGCGGGTGGGGGGTCCGATCGGACCCCCCCCCGGTGCCCGAGGCGGTCGTCGTTTGTCCAGCGGCGATCGGTGATGAGGGGGAGACCATCCGTTCGTGGCCCCCCCTCGCGATCGCCGCCGGCCAATGAGAACACTCCTTTGCTGCTGTATGCTAAACAGCAGCAAAGGAAGTGATGTCATCTCCCCTCGGGTCGGTATTTTCCGTTCCGGCCCGAGGAGAGACGACATGTGAGTGAGTGCACCAACACACACACACACAGTAGAACATGCCAGGCACACAAAACACCCCGATCCCCCCCCGATCGCCCCCCGATCCCCCCCCAATCACCCCCCCCCTGTCACAAACTGACACCAGCAGTTTTTTTTTTTTTTCTGATTACTGCATAGTGTCAGTTTGTGACAGTTACTGTGTTGGGACAGTGAGTATTACCCCCCTTTAGGTCTAGGGTACCCCCCTAACCCCCCCTAATAAAGTTTTAACCCCTTGATCACCCCCTGTCACCAGTGTCGCTAAGCGATCATTTTTCTGATCGCTGTATTAGTGTCGCTGGTGACGCTAGTTAGTGAGGTAAATATTTAGGTTCGCCATCAGCGTTTTATAGCGTCAGGGACCCCCATATACTACCTAATAAATGTTTTAACCCCTTGATTGCCCCCTAGTTAACTCTTTGACCACTGATCACCGTATAACCGTTACGGTTGACGCTGGTTAGTTCGTTTATTTTTTATAGTGTCAGGGCACCCGCCGTTTATTACCGAATAAAGGTTTAGCCCCCCGATCGCCCGGCGGTGATATGCGTCGCCCCAGGCAGCGTCAGATTAGCGCCAGTACCGCTAACACCCACGCACGCAGCATGCGCCTCCCTTAGTGGTATAGTATCTGATCGGATCAATATCTGATCCGATCAGATCTATACTAGCGTCCCCAGCAGTTTAGGGTTCCCAAAAACGCAGTGTTAGCGGGATCAGCCCAGATACCTGCTAGCACCTGCGTTTTGTGCCTCCGCCCAGCCCACCCAAGTGCAGTATCGATCGATCACTGTCACTTACAAGGCACTAAACGCATAACTGCAGCGTTCGCAGAGTCAGGCCTGATCCCTGTGATCGCTAACAGTTTTTTTGGTAGCATTTTGGTGAACTGGCAAGCACCAGCCCCAGGCGTCAGGTTAGCGCCAGTACCGCTAACACCCACGCACGCACCATACACCTCCCTTAGTGGTATAGTATCTGAACGGATCAATATCTGATCCGATCAGATCTATACTAGCGTCCCCAGCAGTTTAGGGTTCCCAAAAACGCAGTGTTAGCGGAATCAGCCCAGATACCTGCTAGCACCTGCGTTTTGCCCCTCCGCCCGGCCCAGCCCAGCCCAGCCCACCCAAGTGCAGTATCGATCGATCACTGTCACTTACAAAACACTAAACGCATAACTGCAGCGTTCGCAGAGTCAGGCCTGATCCCTGCGATCGCTAACAGTTTTTTTTGTAGCGTTTTGGTGAACTGGCAAGCACCAGCCCCAGGCAGCGTCAGATTAGCGCCAGTACCGCTAACACCCACGCACGCACTGTACACCTCCCTTAGTGGTATAGTATCTGATCTCATCAATATCTGATCCGATCAGATCTATACTAGCGTCACCAGCAGTTTAGGGTTCCCAAAAACGCAGTGTTAGCGGGATCAGCCCAGATACCTGCTAGCACCTGCGTTTTGCCCCTCCGCCCGGCCCGGCCCAGCCCACCCAAGTGCAGTATCGATCGATCACTGTCACTTACAAAACACTAAACGCATAACTGCAGCGTTCGCAGAGTCAGGCCTGATCCCTGTGATCGCTAACAGTTTTTTGGTAGCGTTTTGGTGAACTGGCAAGCACCAGCGGCCTAGTACACCCCGGTCGTAGTCAAACCAGCACTGCAGTAACACGTGGTGACGTGGCGAGTCCCATAAGTGCAGTTCAAGCTGGTGAGGTGGCAAGCACAAGTAGTGTCCCGCCGCCACCAAAAAGACAAACACAGGCCCGTCGTGCCCATAGTGCCCTTCCTGCTGCATTCGCCAATCCTAATTGGGAACCCACCGCTTCTGCAGCGCCCGTACTTCCCCCATTCACATCCCCAACCAAATGCAGTCGGCTGCATGAGAGGCATTTTCTTTATGTCCTCCCGAGTACCCCTACCCAACGAACCCCCCCAAAAAAGATGTCGTGTCTGCAGCAAGCGCGGATATAGGCGTGACACCCGCTATTATTGTCCCTCCTGTCCTGACAATCCTGGTCTTTGCATTGGTGAATGTTTTGAACGCTACCATTCACTAGTTGAGTATTAGCGTAGGGTACAGCATTGCACAGACTAGGCACACTTTCACAGGGTCTCCCAAGATGCCATCGCATTTTGAGAGACCCGAACCTGGAACCGGTTACCGTTATAAAAGTTAGTTACAAAAAAAGTGTAAAAAAAAAAAAATATGAAATAAAAAAAAATAGTTGTTGTTTTATTGTTCTCTCTCTCTCTATTCTCTCTCTCTATTCTGCTCTGTTCTGCTCTTTTTTACTGTATTCTATTCTGCAATGTTTTATTGTTATTGTTATTGTTATTATGTTTTATCATGTTTGTTTTTCAGGTGTGTAATTATTTACACTTTACTGTGCTTTATTGTTAACCATTGTTAACCATTTTTTTGTCTTCAGGTACGCCATTCACGACTTTGAGTGGTTATACCAGAATGATGCCTGCAGGTTTAGGTATCATCTTGGTATCATTCTTTTCAGCCAGCGGTCGGCTTTCATGTAAAAGCAATCCTAGCGGCTAATTAGCCTCTAGACTGCTTTTACAAGCTGTGGGAGGGAATGCCCCCCCCCCCACCGTCTTCCGTGTTTTTCTCTGGCTCTCCTGTCTCAACAGGGAACCTGAGAATGCAGCCGGTGATTCAGCCAGCTGACCATAGAGCTGATCAGAGACCAGAGTGGCTCCAAACATCTCTATGGCCTAAGAAACCGGAAGCTACGAGTATTTCATGACTTAGATTTCGCCGGATGTAAATAGCGCCATTGGGAAATTGGGGAAGCATTTTATCACACCGATCTTGGTGTGGTCAGATGCTTTGAGGGCAGAGGAGAGATCTAGGGTCTAATAGACCACAATTTTTTCAAAAAAGAGTACCTGTCACTACCTATTGCTATCATAGGGGATATTTACATTCCCCGAGATAACAATAAAAATGATTAAAAAAAAAAATATGAAAGGAACAGTTTAAAAGTAAGATTAAAAAAGCAAAAAAATAATAAAGAAAAAAAAACAAAAAAAAAAAAACACCCCTGTCGCCCCCTGCTCTCGCGCTAAGGCGAACGCAAGCGGCGGTCTGTCGTCAAACGTAAACAGCAATTGCACCATGCATGTGAGGTATCACCGCGCAGGCCAGATCGAGTGCAGTAATTTTTCCAGTAGACCTCCTCTGTAAATCTAAAGTGGTAACCTGTAAAGGCTTTTGAAGGCTTTTAAACATGTATTTATTTTGTTGCCACTGCACGTTTGTGCGCAATTTTAAAGCATGTCATGTTTGGTATCCATGTACTCGGCCTAAGATCATCTTTTTTATTTCATCAAACATTTGGGCAATATAGCGTGTTTTAGTGCATTAAAATTAAAAAAAGTGTGTTTTTTCCCCAAAAAATGCGTTTGAAAAATCGCTGCGCAATTACTGTGTGAAAAAAAAAAATGAAACACCCACCATTTTAATCTGTAGGGCATTTGCTTTAAAAAAATATATAATGTTTGGGGGTTCAAAGTAATTTTTTGGCAAAAAAAAAAAACTTTTTCATGTAAACAATAAGTGTCAGAAAGGGCTTTGTCTTCAAGTGGTTAGAAGAGTGGGTGATGTGTGACATAAGCTTCTAAATGTTGTGCATAAAATGCCAGGACAGTTCAAAACCCCCCCAAATGACCCCATTTTGGAAAGTAGACACCCCAAGCTATTTGCTGAGAGGCATGTCGAGTCCATGGAATATTTTATATTGCGACACAAGTTGCGGGAAAGAGACAAATTTTTTTTTTTTTTTTTTTTTTTGCACAAAGTTGTCACTAAATGATATATTGCTCAAACATGCCATGGAAATATGTGAAATTACACCCCAAAATACATTCTGCTGCTTCTCCTGAGTACGGGGATACCACATGTGTGAGACTTTTTGGGAGCCTAGCCGCGTACGGGACCCCGAAAACCAAGCACCGCCTTCAGGCTTTCTAAGGGCGTGAATTTTTGATTTCACTCTTCACTGCCTATCACAGTTTCGGAGGCCATGGAATGCCCAGGTGGCACAAAACCCCCCCAAATGACCCCATTTTGGAAAGTAGACACCCCAAGCTATTTGCTGAGAGGTATAGTGAGTATTTTGCAGACCTCACTTTTTGTCACAAAGTTTTGAAAATTGAAAAAAGAAAAAAAAAAATGTTTTTTCTTGTCTTTCTTCATTTTCAAAAACAAATGAGAGCTGCAAAATACTCACCATGCCTTTCAGCAAATAGCTTGGGGTGTCTACTTTCCAAAATGGGGTCATTTGGGGGGGTTTTGTGCCACCTGGGCATTCCATGGCCTCCGAAACTGTGATAGGCAGTAAAGAGTGAAATCAAAAATTTTCACCCTTAGAAATCCTGAAGGCAGTGATTGGTTTTCGGGGTCCAGTACGCGGCTAGGCTCCCAAAAAGTCCCACACATGTGGTATCCCCATACTCAGGAGAAGCAGCTAAATGTATTTTGGGGTGCAATTCCACATATGCCCATGGCCTGTGTGAGCAATATATCATTTAGTGACAACTTTATGAAAAAAAAAAAAAAAAAAAAGTGTCACTTTCCCGCAACTTGTGTCAAAATATAAAATATTCCATGGACTCAATATGCCTCTCAGCAAATAGCTTGGGGTGTCTACTTTCCAAAATGGGGTCATTTTGGGGGGTTTTGTGCCACCTGGGCATTCCATGGCCTCCGAAACTGTGATAGGCAGTGAAGAGTGAAAGCAAAAATTTACACCCTTAGAAATCCTGAAGGCGGTGATTGGTTTTCGGGGCCCCGTACGCGGCTAGGCTCCCAAAAAGTCCCACACATGTGGTATCCCCATACTCAGGAGAAGCAGCTAAATGTATTTTGGGGTGCAATTCCACATAGGCCCATGGCCTGTGTGAGCAATATATCATTTAGTGACGACTTTTTGTAAATATTTTTTTTTTTTTTTGTCATTTTTCAATCACTTGGGACAAAAAAAATAAATATTCAATGGGTTCAACATGCCTCTCAGCAATTTCCTTGGGGTGTCTACTTTCCAAAATGGGGTCATTTGGGGGGGTTTTGTACTGCCCTGCCATTTTAGCACCTCAAGAAATGACATAGGCAGTCATAAACTAAAAGCTGTGTAAATTCCAGAAAATGTACCCTAGTTTGTAGACGCTATAACTTTTGCGCAAACCAATAAATATACGCTTATTGACATTTTTTTTACCAAAGACATGTGGCGCGAATACATTTTGGCCTAAATGTATGACTAAAATTTAGTTTATTGGATTTTTTTTATAACAAAAAGTAGAAAATATCATTTTTTTTAAAAATTTTCGGTCTTTTTCCGTTTATAGCGCAAAAAATAAAAACCGCAGAGGTGATCAAATACCATCAAAAGAAAGCTCTATTTGTGGGAAGAAAAGGACGCAAATTTCGTTTGGGTACAGCATTGCATGACCGCGCAATTAGCAGTTAAAGCGACGCAGTGCCAAATTGGAAAAAGACCTCTGGTCCTTAGGCAGCATAATGGTCCGGGGCTCAAGTGGTTAAATGAATTAACGCTCATGGTCATATAAATGCCTCTAAACAAACCATATAAAATGTCCAGTGGTGAAAGTATAGCACCCTTTTCTAGTACATTTCCCCAACTTGGCAATTCTACAATCTTACAGAAACATTTTTGTACAGCTATATGGAATCATTTTGCAGCGATGTTGTACTCGTAATTCAATTAAAAACTGATAATGTTCTCCAGAGCAGCATGGCTGTAACATAGGAGCACTTTTCTATTCCTCCATAGGAAAAGCTCACTCCAAAAACCTGTAATTCATCTGGAAATATTTTCATTACAAAATACCATGTACTCCCCCCTACTCCACACCCCTTTTTTGGAAGTCAGCTATTTAATAAGCCTGTGTTTTGTATTTTCACTAGGCCTCATCTGCCTAAGGCTGCGTGAGACCTTCTGTGTAATTTTGTTGGTATATCTTTGTGTGTCTGTGCCTATGGGCGAAGCTTCCTGAGAATGAAACATGGGACTGCAATCAAACTCAGCAGGAATATAGGGCCATGACCACTCTTGGAAAGCAATCTAACGTGATGCCCTGGAGAAATGAAAAGAAAGCGGATAAAATGCTATCTCCATAGCTGGTGTGTTCTCTACAGGGGTTTAGCAAATCAGGTTGAATTTGCTGTTTGAATAGAAATGTATGCTCTCCTTCAAATAAAATGCCAAACAGCAGAAAAAACATTTAAAAATTTTGAAAAGTTAGGTGGAAGTCTAGAAAGCTATGCAAACTTTTGTTAGAAGATGCTACTTCATGGCTGGGTGGACAAGCATCATCGTTTTTTTCCCTAGGAGTCAATACATGGAATTGAGAAATGAAAAGATATTATTGTATACATGACAATGGTTAAGAATACATGGTCCTAAAAATGCGTATGTATCCATTTCTAAAAGGGGAATTTCATAAGCCAGGACTTTTTATAGTTTACGTTTTGAGATTCCTTCCCACCCTGACAATACTAAAAATGTCACCATTAAAGAGGTTTTGCCTCAATAATCATACAAGAATATAGGAAAATCTCTTCAAAGAATCAAGCATTAAAAATCAAAGGCAGGTTATAAACTTTACTCACACTCTTCATGAGTAAAAAGAAAAACAATACATTGGGGGTTATTTATGACAGGCAAATCCACTTGGAAGTGCAGTCAGTGTAGATCTGAGGGGAAGAGCTGAAATGAGGGGAAGCTCTGCTGATTTTATCATCCAATCATGTGCAAGCTAAAATGCTGTTTTTTTTTGTTTTCCTTGCATATCCCCCTCGGATCTACAGCAACTTAACTTCCAAGTGCACTTGCAGTGCAAAGTGGATTTGCATTTCGTAAATAACCCCCAATGTGTCATTAAAGACTAAATGGATACCTAAGGTGTAGGTAAGCCCTAATTTTTTAAAGTTCATTTGGCATTGTGCTTCACTGTCCAATTCATTTTTTTGGAAATTTATTGCAGGTTATTACAAGTTTTTTTTTCTCTGGAGATCCTACCAGTAACTGCCCTTCTTGTTTCTGGTTTATTACAAGAAATGATGACAAACATACTGAATATATATTTAAGGTACAGTATGAACCTCAACAATACACCTACTCATTTACTATATTATTTCTTCTTAAATCTCCGATAAACTTCTTCATTATGCTTTCCTGTGTTTGAAAAAATATATTATTTGTCAACTTTTTTTTTCTCTGGCAATTTTTCACTGTGCTTGTAAGAGGAATATGACCACACTTCTTTTTACAGTGGGGTTGATTAACTAAAACTGGAGAGTGCAAAATCTGGTGCAGCTGTGCATGGTAGCCAATCAGCTTCTAACTTCAGCTTGTTCAATTAACCTAAAGCTGGCCATACACCTATAGATTATCTGCAGATTTTCTATGGTTAGATGGAAAAAGTGCAACAGATTTCTCCATGTTCGCTAAACTGTGTGGATGGAGGAATCTTCCACTTTTTCCATCTAACCATAGAAAATCTGCAGATAATCTATAGGTGTATGGCCAGCTTTAGACAAAAAAAAACCTGGAAGCTGATTGGCTTCTATGCAGAGCTGCACCTGATTTTGTACTCTCTAATCAACCCCACTGTCTCCAATAATGGATAGATTCGCTGTCTTGTACTGAATGTGCACATAGAGTATCTGCAATTTAACTGGTTCCTGACCAGCTCACGTCTATTTACGGGGGCAGAATGGCACCCCTGCCCAAAAGCCCGTACCCGTTTGGGGTTTCCTTTAAGAGCCGCCAGAGGGCGCGCGCCGCCGGGAGATCCAATGCACATGGCCAGCAGTCGCGTGCACAAGCACCAGCACAGGGATTTGTGTGAAAACACACAAATCCCTGTGCTGTCAGAGAGGAGACATGTCGTTTTGTTCCTAGTCCTATCCCCATACAGTTAGAACACACTGAAGGAATACACATTTAGACCCTTGATTGTCCCCTAGTGTTAACCGCCTCCCATCCAGTGACATTTACACAGTAATAAATGTCAATGGTCTCAAAAATGTGTCAAAAGTGTCCGATCTGTCCGGCGCAATACCGCTAAAAATCGCAGATCACTGCCATTACTAGTAAAAATAATAATAATAATAATAATAATAAAAATGCCATAACTCTTTCCCATAGTTTGTAGATGCTATAACTTTTGCGCAAACCAATTAATATATCCTTATTGCAATTTTTTTTTACCAAAGATATGTAGAAGAATATATATTGGCCTAAACTGATGAAGAAATTTGTTTTTTTAAAACATATTTGGGGATATTTATTATAGCAAAAAATAAAAAATATATATTTTTTTCAAAGTTTTTTTTTTTGTTTATAGCGCAAAAAATAAAAAACGCAGAGGTAATTGAATAGCACCAAAAGAAAGCTCTATTTGTGGGGGAAAAAGGACGCAAATTTCGTTTGGGCACAGCATTGCATGACCGCGCAATTACCAGTTAAAGTGACGCAGTGCCAAATTGTAAAAAGTGCTCTGGTCAGGAAGGGGGTAAAATCTTCTGGGGCTGAAGTGGTTAATGAAGCAAGGCATTGTAGAATTTGATAGCAGGAAAACACCACACAGATGATGCAGTCTTGGAGAAACTGTAAGGGCATTTTCACACTGATGTGCTGGCCGATTTAGCGGTAAAGCGCCGCTAGTTTTAGCAGCACTTTTCGGCCGCTAGCGGGACACTTTTAACCCCTGCTAGTGGCCGAAAAAGGGTTAAAAGCACCCCCAAAAAGGCGCTGCTGAAGCACTTTACAGGTGCATTGGCAGCGCTGGCCATTGATTTCAATGACAGGGGCGGTTCACAAATGAGCAGACTCTCTCAGTAGGTGACTTTGTTAATTTATTGAAGGGGGGTATGGAAAATAGTATATCAACAGTATTCAGGCCAGTGAGATGCAGAGTGCAATGTTATTCACTGGGAGCACTGGACAAGAAATCCATGGCGAGAAGGTTTTTTCTCTTTGCTTAATTAAAATGTTATCTAAAATATTTTCTTTTTGGTAAGCTCTATAAATACTACACAGGTAACTGAATGTGTTGTTGATGACTGTTTAAAAGAAAACAATTGAAACTACAGATGTATTTTTGGTAATACATTAGAAAACATTTACATTGTCGGGCACATTTCTTACAGTTTATCAAAAAATCTAAAAGGAAAGCATAAAACAATAGCAGTCATTATTTCATACTTCAGAAAAGCAGCTGCTACTGTATCTTAACATTAGGGGAACAAGTTCAAGGACAATCAAATAGTTCCCTGAATCAATGCCTCCAATAATAGAACCAAATAATTACAGCTAGTTTACAGGAAAAGGGTTCTAAGATTCAGTGCAAATAGATATTTGTTAGCATTTTCTACATATTACTATAAATATAAATGTGATTTGCTATGGGGTATAAGCGAGAAGCGAGTAAGTGATAGAATCAGGGTCACAGTGCTCAAAATTCCTTAAGTTCTAAATGTAAAAGTGGTCACCAACTGCCATCATTCTGCCCACACCACTATTCATCAGTTCTATCTTCTCTGACTCTTTAGTTAGACAGGGGTAGATTTTATATATATATAAATTCCTAAGGCACCAATGACAGTTATAACTACCTCTGATTAAACAGTGCTCTATAAGAAGATCACATACTTTAAGCGGAGCTCCGCCGAAATTTTTTTTTAAAAGTCAGCAGCTACAAATACTGCAGCTGCTGACTTTTAAAACATGGACACTTACCTGTCCAGGGCGCCCGCGATGTCGGCACCCGAGGCCGAACCGTCTCTCGGTCCTCGGGTGCTGCTGCCTCCATCCTCGGTAAGGGAATCAGGAAGTGAAGGCTTGTGGCTTCACTTCCCGGTTCCATACTGCGCATGCGCGAGTCGCGCAGCGCAATACGGATGGTCCCTGCTGACTCTGGGACCCGTGTGTTTCCCAGCAGACAGCAGGGGGGAACAGGAAGTGGCGTAAATAACCGCAGATTCTGCGGCTATCTATGCTGGAAGTGGGTACAGATACCTGTAATATACAGGTATCTGCACCCCCCTCCCCCCTGAAAGGTGCCAACTGTGACACCGGAGGGGGGGAGGAATCCGATGAGTGGAAGTTCCACGTTTGGGTGGAACTCCACTTTAAAGGGGAACTAAACCCTTCTATCCTTTTCAGCCAAGGAAGCTGCCATCTTAGCCTCTTTTTGATGTTCAGCTGCGATGATGCTGCACATATGATTAGGTATGACACCAGCCTTTTGATGGTTTGAAAGCGTGGTTGAGAGCACAAGCAAACGTGACTAAATAAATATACCGGGAATGTAACTGTTTTTTTTTTAAACCATTAAATGGATGGGTTTAGTTCCACTTTAAAGGCAGAATGGTTAACGGTGGTATCAGTATCTGTTACCTTTAACCAGTTCCGACCAGCCGCCACAGTTTTAAGCCCCATACACACGATAGGACTTTCCTGTGGATTTTTGTACAAAGGGCGTTGGCCATAAGTTTGTATTGCATACAGACGGCAGGACTTTTCCAGCCAACTTTCACCAAATCACGTGGTTTTTCAGCTCTTTACCACCACCCCTTGGTCAACTTCTGTACTGTTGTCTGATATTGTGTCAATCTCGCCACTTTTATCGGTGAGATTGACACCTTGCGAGCTGGGTTCACACTGGTGCGGGGATCCGACTTGGATCCCCACCAATGCCAGGCACTGTGTTTGGTATGAATATTGAGGGGGAACTCCACGCCAAATTTTAAATAAAAAAACGATATGGGTCCCCCTCCAGGGGCATACCAGGCCCTTAGGTCTGGTATGGATTTTAAGGGGAAACCATACCAGACCCTTATCCTAGCACGCAGCCCGGGCAGTCAGGAAAGGGGGTGGCGGTGAGCGAGCGCCCCCCCCTCCTGAGCCGTACCAGGCTGCATGCCCTTAACATGGGGGGTGGGTGCTTTGGGGAAGGGGGGCGCCCTGAGGCCCCCCCACACCAAAACACCTTGTCCCCATGTTGATGAGGACAAGGGCCTCTTCCCGACAACCCTGGCCGTTGGTTGTCGGGGTCTGCGGGCGGGGGGCTTATCGGAATCCGGGAGCCCCCTTTAATAAGGGGGCCCCCAGATCCCGGCCCCCCACCCTATGTGAATGAGTATGGGGTACCCCTACCCATTCACCTAGGGAAAAAAGTGTCAATAAAAAAACACACTACACAGGTTTTTAAAGTAATTTATTAGGCAGCTCCGGGGGTCTTCTTCCGACTCCGGGGGTCTTCTTCCGGCTTCAGGGGTCTCTCCGGCGTCCGGTTCTTCTGCCGGGCTCCTCCGCTATCTTCTGCCGCTCTTTTGCTAGTGGTGGCCCAGACTTCTACGTCATCTTCTTCCCTCTTCTTTTCTTCCAATGTTGATACGACGCTCTCTAGTGATGTAATGCTGGGTAAGTGCTCCATAATTACTTATATAGGCATGGGGCAGGGTCACCGGGTGATGTAATCTGATGACCACGCCCCCTTATGACGTCACAGTCCCAGCATGCCCTGGGACTGTAACGTCATAAGGGAGCGGGGTCACAGCCTATATAAGTCATTGCGGAGCGATCACACACCATTACAGCAGGAGAGAGCGTTGTGTCAACATCGGAAGAAGAGAAGAGGGAAGAAGACAACGCAGAAGTCCGGGCCACCGCTAGCAAAAGAGCAGCAGAAGATAGCGGAGGAGGCGGCAGAAGAACCGGACACTGGGAGAAGAGGCCAGAGAGAGCGGAGAAGAACCGGACACCGGGAGAAGACGCCGGAGAGAGCGGAGAGGAACCAGACACCAGGGGAAGACGCCGGACAGAGCGGAGAAGAACTGGACACTGGGAGAAGACGCCGGAGAGAGCAGAGCCGGACACCGGGAGAAGAGTCCAGAGAGAGCGGAGAAGAACCAGACACCGGGAGAAGACGCCGGAGAGAGCGGAGAAGAACCGGACACCGGGAGAAGACGCCGGAGAGAGCGGAGCAGAACCGGACACGGGGAGAAGAGGCCAGAGAGAGCGGAGAAGAACCTGACACCGGGAGAAGATGCCAGAGAGAGCGGAGAACCGGACACCGGGAGAAGAGGCCAGAGAGACCCCCGAAGTCGGAAGAAGACGGAAGAAGACCCCCGAAGTCAGAAGAAGACCCTGGAGCTGCCTAATAAATTACTTTAAAAAACTGTGTAGTGTGTTTTTTTCGGCGTAGGGGGTTCCCCTTAAAATCCATACCAGACCGAAGGGCCTGGTATTCCCCCAGAGGGGAATTCCCTCTCGCGCCTGCCGCAGAAGGAAAATGTGTTTTTCCTATTGCAGCCAGCGCGAGATGTACCGTACCCTGTCGTCGAGAACCAGCGTGATTGGGATCGCGCTGGAAACATTCTCACGGCTGCGTACTGTAGTTTGTACAAAAGTCCGATGCTTTTTTGTACACACGATCGGACTTTGCCCCATCGGACTTTTGTAACTGGAAAGTTTGTGCGTTTGCACAGCCAACAAAAGTCCGATGGAAACAGAAAAAGTTTGTCCGATGGAGCGTACACACGGTCGGATGTTGCTCCAAAACAGCTAATTTGCATGTTTGTTGTCAAAAAGTCTGATCGTGTGTATGGGCCTTTACTGTGGCAGAATGGCACAGGTGGGCGAAACAACATTACCTTATGTTGTGCGCGCGCCCCCTAGGTGGCCGCGACGATCAGATTTGTTTCAGAACTCCAGGCCCAGGCCAATGCTTTCTGGCCTGGACCTGCTAATCGGTTCTGACGAATAAAATGCTTCCTGTCTGTAAGTGTAAACACAGGCAGTGGAAGTGATGTCATCTTTCTCGCTGGAATTCTTTTCCGTTCCAGAGAGAGAAGCGAGAACATCCAAACATGAGTTGCACTACACTACACTGACACAGTACACGTAGGCACACATTTCACCCCCTGATCACCCCCAGTTAACCCCTTCACTCCCTGTCACTGTGTCACTCAGTGCAGTGTTCATATTTTTCTTTGATCAATGTACTGGTGTCATTTGTGATACTAATCAGCGTTAGGGTACTTAGTAGTAGGCCCAGATAGGTCTAGGGACACCCCCTAAACCCCCCTAGTAAAGGTTTAACCCCTTGATCACCCCGTCACCAGTGATCACCGAATTAGTGTCATGGGTAACGCTGGTTAGTAATTTTTTTTATAGCGTCAAGGTACCCCCCATACATTACCTAATAAAAGGTTTAACCTCCTGATCACCCGGCGGCTGATATTAGTTAGGTTTTAGCGTCAGTTAGGGTCTGCGTCGCCCCAGGCAGCATCAGATTAGTGCCAGTAGCACTAACACACGCATGCACCATACACCTCCCTTAGTAGTATGGTGTCTGAACGGATCGATGTCATTGATCTGATCAGAACTATATTAGCGTCCCAATAGCTTAGGGTTCCCAAAAATGAAGCGTTAGCGGGATCAGCCCAGATACCTGCTAGCACCTGCGTTTTTTGGTAGCGTTTGAAGCAGTCGCTGACAGTCAGGTGCTCTTTTTTCCTGTGAGTCTCATTAGTTGTACCAGTAAATTTAGAGGCCAAAATGTCCAATCGAAGGTACACTAGTGAAGAGGCCTACACGTTTCTGAGCATGACAGACGAGAGTGAAGAGGAACTCACCTATCTGTCAGATTCAGGCTCAGAATACGGTAGACAGCAGCAGCACCCTGACAGATGGCTCTGGCGACGGAGTAGTGGTCCCTGCCAAGGTCAGGCGTACCCGACCCCATTCTTCTGCTGTTGTTGAGGTGCAAGAACCGCAGGGCTCTTGTATGGAGCAGAGAGCCAGTACTAGTGCCGCTCATTCTTCTGGTGAACTGGCAAGCACCAGCAGCCTAGTACATCCTGGTTGTACATCCAGCACTGCAGTAACACTTGGTGATGTGGTGAGTCCCATAAGTGCAGTTCAAGCTGGTGATGTGACTAGCACAACTAGTGCCCCGCAGCCATCAAGAAGACAAAGACAAGCCCGTCGAGCCCATAGTGCCCTTCCTGCTGCATTTGCCAATCCGAATTGGGAGCCCACCACTTCATCAGCAGCCGTACTTCCCCCATTCACTGGCCAACCTGGAATTCAGATGGAAACAGTTGATTTTACGTCACTTGATTTTTATTCGCTGTTTTTCACGGACAATCTCTATGGATATACTGTGGACCAAAGCAATATGTATGCTGGTCAATTCATCGCTGCTAATCCCTAGTTGATCCTTGCCAGAGATTGGAAATCTATTGCGGTCTCTGAATTTAAGACCTTCTTGGGCCTATCCCTCCTCATGGGCATAACTAAAAAAAGTGAGTTGCGGTCATATTGGTCCACTGACCCATATCACCATATGCCCGTGTTCTCTGCCTCCATGACCAGGACACGATACGAGCAGATCTTGCAGTTCATGCATTTCAATGACAATGAACTATATTGTCCTCGGGGTGAACCTTAATATGATTGGCTCTACAAAATTCGGCCCCTCGTAAACCACTTCAACCAGCAGTTTGCAGCCTTGTTTACTCCCCATCAAGTTGTCTGCGTTAATGAGTCCCTGATTATGTTTTCTGGCCACTTGTCATTTAAACAGTATCTTCCCAGCAAGCGTGCCAGATATGGGGTCAAGATGTATAAGCTCTGTGTCAGGGCAACAGGCTATACATATAGATTTATGGTTTACGAGGGAAGAGATAGTTACGTAGAGCCGGAGAACTGCCCAGACTACACAGGGAGCGCTGGTAAGATTGTGTGGGACTTGGTGTTATCCTTATTTGGAAAGGGGTACCACTTGTATGTGGACAATTATTATACAAGCATGCCACTTTTTAGTCACTTGTTTGATCATGGAATGTGGCACCGTGCGATCTAATCGCCGGGGCTTACCCCAGCGGCTTGTAGATTCCCATCTTTGCTGGGGGAGGGCGCCTGCTTGAGATGTAATAATTTGCTCGCTGTAAAGTGGAGGGATAATAAGAATGTTTTCGTTCTGTCCTCCCTTCACGCAGACACGATGGTCCAAATTCAAACAGGGTGACTGGTGTACCTGTCACTACCTATTGCTATCATAGGAGATATTTACATTCCCTGAGAAAACAATAAAAATGATTTAAAAAAATGAAAGGAACAGTTTAAAAATAAAATAAAAAAGCAAAATAAATAATAAATTTTTTTTTTAAAAAAGGACCCCTGTCCCCCCGTGCTCACGCACAAAGGCGAATGCAACCGTCGGTCTGGTGTCATATGTAAACAGCAATTGCACCATGCATGTTAGGTATCACTGGGAAGGCAGTCATTTTATCAGTAGAACTCCTCTGTAAATCTAAAGTGGTAACCTGTAAAGGATTTTAAAAGCTTTTAAAAATGTATGTAGTTTGTCGCCGCTGCGCAATTTTAAATCATGTCGTGTTTGGTATCGATGTACTCGGCATAAGATTATCTTGTTTATTTCATCAAACATTTGGGCAATATAGTGTGTTTTAGTGCATTAAAATTGAAAAAAAAGTGTTTTTTTTTAAAGTGCATTTGGAAAATCGCTGCGCAAATACTGTGTGAAAAAAAGTGCAACACCCACCATTTTAATCTGTAGGGCCTTTGCGTTAAAAAAATATATAATGTTTGGGGGTTCAAAGTATTTTTCTAGCAAAAAAAAGGATATTTTATAACTTTGTGTAAAAAAAAAAAAAAAAAATGTAATTTTCCCGAAACTTGTGGCAAAATATAAAATATTCCATGGACTAAACATGCCTCTCAGCAAATAGCTTGGGGTGTCTACTTTCCAAAATGGGGTCATTTTTTTGGGGGGGGGGGTTGTGCTATCTTGACATTTTATGGCCTTCGAAACTGTGATAGATAGTGAGGAGTGAAATCAAAAATTTACGCCCTTCGAAATCCTGAAGGCGGTGTTTGGTTTTCGGGGTCCTGTACGCGGATAGGCTCCCAAAAAGTCTTACACATGAGGTATCCCCATACTCAGAAGAAGCAGCAGAATTTATTTTTGGGTGTAATTCCATGTATAACCATGGCATGTATCAGCAATATATCATTTAGTGACATCTTTGTGTAATTTTTTTTTTTTTTTTTAATTTTTCAATCACTTGTGACAAAAAAATAAAATATTCAATGGGCTCAAGATACCTCTCAGCAATTTCCTTGGGGTGTCTACTTTCCAAAATAGGGTCATTTGGGGGGGTTTGTACTGCCATGCCATTTTAGAACCTCAAGAAATGAGATAGGCAGTCATAAACTAAAAGCTGCGTAAATTCCAGAAAATGTACCCTAGTTTGTAGACGCTGTAACTTTTGCGTAAACCAATAAATAT
Organism: Lithobates clamitans; assembly: GCA_037952925.1. Classification (NCBI taxonomy): domain Eukaryota; kingdom Metazoa; phylum Chordata; class Amphibia; order Anura; family Ranidae; genus Lithobates; species Lithobates clamitans. Next base: position 2,577,588 of record JBBGZY010000181.1, on the reverse strand, counting down.
ACGCTTATTGACTTTTTTTACCAAAGACATGTGGCTGAATACATTTTGGCCTAAATGTATGACTAAAATTGAGTTTATTGGGTTTTTTTTATAACAAAAAGTAGAAAATATAATTTCCTTTCAAAATTTTCGGTCTTTTTCTGTTTATATCGCAAAAAATAAAAATCACAGAGGCAATCAAATACCATCAAAAGAAAACTATCTGTTGGAAAAAAAGGACGCAAATTTCATTTAGGTACAGCTTTGCATGACCGCGCAATTACCAGTTAAAGCAGTGCAGTGCCAAATTGTATTAAGTGCTCTGGTCATTGAGCAGCCAAATCTTCCGGGGCTGAAGTGGTTAAAAACTGTTCATATGGGCAGATGTGTAATAACTCACAATGACTAATCAGAAGTAATCTTTGATTGGATTAGAGTAACCTGAAAGCTGATTGGTTGCTGTTGTTCACAATACTATTGTCTTTGCATTGCTTAAAAAGCCTGACAGCGACAGAAATGTCTTTAAAGTCAAAGACTTATACAAGTCACAAAAACAAAGAGAATATGTGTGCAGAACATGGACATATGATTCTACTCTAATTTTAATTTGCCCATTCGCAATCGTACACAATTGTTCTTCACACTTATCCTGCAAAACAATAAGTAATAAATTCGTAATGCTCAGACTTTAGCATTTTGGCACATGTGCCCCCAACCTTCAATAAGTTGCATAGAGAGCACCCATCAAGGGCTTGCATCTCTAATGACTATAAACTTTTACGATAATGCAATAGTGCAATAACTAGATTTGTAAGGCTATGGAGTGTGTTCACTCCACACATCCCTAAGTAATTTTACAACTGAGCGAAACTTAGGCCCCTTTTACACATGCGGACCATTTGTCCGTTTTTCATTCTTCCACTGAAGGGTGGAAAAACAGATATAAATGGATGATCATCCATTTACATCTGCTTCTGTCAACATCCATTTTTTTTTGGGATGGGATCAAAGCCCTATTTTTCTCTTAAACCGATGGTAAACCCGCCCACACTTGTAGTCCCACCACTGCGCTCCTGGATAAATACACTGTGATACCTATAGCTGCCACTTGAAACAAACAAGTATGTGAACAGTATTTTATCCTCTATTCTAGTAAACCCAAAATAGTGAAATAAATAGTGGCGCTTAAAATAGAAGTGCTAAAAGAAATAGAAGTAATCTATCCCAATAAAAATAAACAGTGAATACAATTAGAACAACTGTGTTGCAAATGTTCATAACACCTTATGACAAGTGAAAAACACTAATAATTTTTAGACAATAATGAGTGATATTACTATCCTGATCACCCTGTGACAAGTGAACAAAAAAGCTAAAACAAAAAAAAGGCTTTCTTTTGGTGAACATATACTGTATATTGAAAAGTCCATAAACAACGGGGAAAAAAACAATCCAATAAAGTGATTCCAGTGCGCTGTTCATCTATTCATCCACCACACCTCTGTGCAAGTGATTCTACTCCCCTCAAGACACTCACTCACCAGCTTAATTTGCCTCAGACTCTCTTTTTGGCTGTAATTGCCTTAAACCACACAAAAAGGGGTTAAGAGTAATCTCCGAACTCCAGCCGTGTAAACCAAGGATCTCTCAACATGTAAATGATAAAGACGTGCTCCAATAGTGTGATACCGTAAAACCAGTTTAATAAATTATTTTGTAATCTTCCACCATTACACTCACATAAATCAAATTCTAAGCAAGTAAAATACTGTCACAGCAAAGAACTTCCATGCAGTTTTGAAGCGATGTATTGCGGTCGCGGCGGACCCAAGGTGTATGGTAGCTGATAACAATCTCACCCACTCCTCAGACCCGAGCTTCCACTTCCTGGTGCAGCGTATCACGTCACAGCATATGGCGTCACACGTTAATGATTGCCGTACAGCCATGCCCCGACATGTTTCGTCACACAGACTTAATCTTGGGATTGGCTGTATGGCACGGCAATCAATCCTTGTATTCACTTCGTGCCAATTACGGGTGTAAATGAATAAAATGTGCATGCACTCTCCTTATGTGTCCTTGAAAAACAGGTCAAAACCTGGTGGGATGTGTTTACTTTTGAACATTATCAAAAGGAAAACCTTATTTTTAGGAGTCTGAGATGGAAGTGTCCCCTCAGGATAGTCTGAATGACCACATTTTTATGGATGAATGGTTGGAATATTTTAAGTAGGAAGAGAACTTCAAAATCTTGTTTTAAAAAGAAAACAGATTAAATTAGGTAAACTAAATGAGCAGATGAGTGCAATACAGAGCAAACTGGAACTCTAATCAAGTGACTCTAATCAAGTCAAGGAGTTTAATAATAATATGAAGAAGAAACTGGAAAAGTTAGATCGAGACACACACACAAAAAAAGGTAAGAAAGTACAATAGGGACTCAGTTGATTTTAAAACGAGTAAAATATATGTTTGGCAAAATCTAAACACATCAAATAATGAGACCCTTATTCAGAATAACACCCTACCAAAAAATGATCAAGTTAAAAATATGGGAGCTAAAGGTGGAATAAGTAGAACTGGGAACATCAGGACCTCAACAGAATAAAGGCAATCAGTATGATTTGCCATTTTGCTGAAGTGGTCCATTGTGAACCATATGATCCTGCAGCCCTCAGAGGAGGGTAGGTCCACAATGAATTCTATCATTAGATGGGCCCAGGGGTGGTTTGGTACAAGCAGTATCAGTGTTAAAGACTGACCTAGATGGCGTAGATTGAGCATAGGTTTTACATGCTTTGACAAAAGCCAGGGTGTTTCGGCACAGGGCTGGCCACCACAGGTTTAACCAGGGCAAGGACCAGGGTGGAGAACCAGGGCAAGGACCTTGGAAATGCCTGGGTGTCCGTCAGTTTTGGACTTGTATGCTTTAGTAAGCACTTTAAACCTCAAGACAGAAGGTACAAACCATTTTCCACCAGAAAGATATGTGGGAGAATCAAGCTAGGCATCCATAATATGAAAAATAGAAGGGGAAGAGGAAGACTCACATTGCCACATCCGTAAATTCAAGAGAAAACAAAAAGGGGTACTCAGAGAGTAAGCATGGATCGGACTTTAGAGGCATGGAAACAATGGAGAAGTAGAAAAAATATGATACTATTTATTGAAGAAAAATTACATAATATATACACAGTATTCACAAGCTTTAAAAATCATCTAAAATGATACAATTTGCGCAGTGAGCCCTTATGCGTCTACGCGTTTCACCGTTAGGCTTCTTCAGGACACGATCAAGGCTCAAAGAGATGACAAAAGGAGAGAACAAGTCTCACTGTCGGGAATGAAATATATTTAAATTACAAATCTAATGGATATGACAATTACATTATATTAAAAAGCATATACTAGTCAACCCTGAGGGAACATCCAAGAACAGGGGACAACGCAGAAAAAACTTAAAAGGTACCTTGTTAATCGATTAAGCCTCATGTACAAATGTCCGGAAAGTTCACACCAATAATATCCAGTATATGGACTATTTTCAAAAAATTGCGAATGCCGCTAATTCTGATGGGTAATACAAAGAAGTGACAGATATGAAGAAAAAAAAATTATGTTAAAAATATATAATATATATACCTATTAGCAGCAGAAATAGAATGCTGCTCAAACAGGGGCAAACACATCATGCAAGGGTGTAGATCATACTCAGAGATCCGGAATCCAATAAATGAAAAAACACGGACAAGACTCAAATACTCATGAGGTATCATATGTCCCATCTACAAGTCATGCCTGCAAAGGAATAATCTGTAAAAAACAAAATAAACATGGCATTGTGGAAAAGAATAGTGCGGTAAAAAAAGGGATCTCAATAGAGATATATGGTATATGTTACCTAGTAACAGCAAAAGTAGAATGCTACTCAAACAGGGGAAAAAATAGATGGAACTCATAAATGCTTGTGGGGTATTCTTTATCCCATCTGCATATCCTGCCCGTAAAGAGATAGACTGCAATGAACAAAGTAAACATGGCATTGTAGAAAAAAATGTGCAAATGAAGAAAAAAACAAAAAGAACAAGCAAACGAAAAGCTCCTTCTTTTTTTTTTTTGCTCCTAAAGTCAGAATAGCAAGAGGCCAGAGGCCAAGATAAGATCAACATAAAACTTAGACCGCCGTACCAGACAGAGCCATCCTGTCTCTCGCCCTATACTGGATGGTCGTGGTGTGACGTTACCAGTGATTGAGCGTCCAGTTGCCATACAAGTTTCCTCAAGCTTGCCTTCTGGTAAGCGTGTAATTCACACGGTGGTGGATCTCCTCACATGGTGGTCTCTGTGTTATCGATTAACCTCATTTTCACTTTCTTTGAATACCTCTTGATGTTTCACTCACAGACTTTTTATTATTACACCCACATTTTTTTATTGTTGGGACTATTCAGTTAGTTTTTCACCACTCTTTTATGTTTTTTTGGCATTAATATTGCTTGTTTTGTAATACCTCTTTGGGTTCATCACGGATCCTTGACCTTATTTATTTTATTTTCACGTTTTTATAATATCTATTGTATTTGTGTATATCTCACAATTTTTGAGCTGCAGCTTTTCTTATAATTATTTGATTCATGTAGCGCGGTAAATATTTTTTTCTGTTTTACATGGAAGGTATACTTGGGAAACTTGCCAAATAGAGAGTGCTGACCGCACATGGAGAGAACAGCTTAAACAAAACCATAATGTTCTTTGAGAAAGAAGAAGTATATCAAAATGTCTTCCAGGTAGACCAGAACAAAATGACCCAGGAAAACTAAGAACCCTTGCATTGTGTAATCCAAATGTAATGGATGGGCAAGTACAGATATTTTCTAGGTTCCCAAGCACCAGGTATGACTGGTATGACTGGTGAGGAGTTAAAACTGAAACAACTTTCACTGAGAATATATGTGCAAAGTCTACACAGCAAATTGGCAATGAGGCAGTGGTCATATGACATTTACAGAGGCAGTCTTGGGGCCAGGCGATGATCTCCCCTTTGGACCAGTTAACATGAGGGTTGTGTTGTTGAAGCCAGGGGTAATTCAAACTGAGGGACTATGCAGGTGAGTAATGGCATTCAAGGTAATCTGTTCCTTGTGCAGTGCAGCGTTGGTCAAGGTCAGGTCGGAGATGTGCAGGGTAACAGTTTTTAAGCAGAGTGGCAAGTTGTCCACAGTGACAACAAAAATAAAGGGGTTCTCATGGGAGGTCGGAGGAATCTGAAGGCAGAGAATTTGCTGGTGGAGGCAGAATCCAGAAAGGCAGGCAGGTTATTGAGCCAAGGACCCTAAAGTGAGAGTGAGGGAGGTACAAACAAGCAGTTGCAGATCTCACTTGATGTGAGTTTGTCTAGGGGGATGTCTCAGACCCCTCTACACTTTTGCTATTTCTGTCTTATTAAGGCAGTTGGATATTGTATGGCCCTTCTTGGCACAATATAAGTCCCTGAGCTCTCCTTCTGAGTTTTTCTTTGAAAGATAGGCAAGTGGCCTCTTTCTGTATGGGCTCCTCATGAGGTAAGGCATAGGCTCCAAAGCCATAGAAGAAGGTTGCAAAAAGTAGGAAACTTGAGGCATAAAAGTTACATTCAGAACGTCTTGCACAGAGGTGACGGTGCACTTGAATAGCTAGATTTATGACTTCCTCCAAGGTAGCAGGTGCAGGGTGGTGGACCAGGAAAGTCATTCCGGGCCTAGATAATATTGGCTCCTCCGACCAGGGTCATTTTACAAAAGCAGTGAAACTCAAAACAGTATTTTTCCACTGTCAGTTTACCTTGTCATAGGCTGGACTAGGGTATTATGAGCTTGATCAGGATCATCACATAGGAGTCCAAAGGCCTGGAAGAAACCAAAGATTATAGGGCTGAATCTGTGGAGGCCAGACTAAAGACCCAAGATTGTGAAACCCCTTAAAGCAATATGATGATAACTTGGACCCTTGGTTCCTTAGAACCAGATGACAGGGGCCTCGGTTGAAAGTATAGCTTACAGCTGGTGATAAGGTTTAAGAACCACTGGTGGTTGTCTCAGAATCATGCTAGCAAGTGAGCCTTGGATTCCAGGCTGCTGGAGCTATCACCTGTAGTGTGTGCTGGGAGATGTGCAGTGAACATTTCTGAACCTAGCTTTGCACAGTTCCTCTGGAAACAATTGGGTGTGTGTAGCATCCATCTAGATGGTTAGAGGTCTTGTGATAAGGTTAAGAAAAGGTAACAACAGAAAGTCATGTACCATCTGTGAAGGGAATGTTTTAAGTGTTAGGAATGGCAGAGAGGCCTGAGCCAATTGAAAACCATGGAGGAGTTTCAGGCAGATGACAGTGCAGGCTGACATCAATCCAGGCAGCATGGTCAGTAATAAGCAGAGTTTGGGTCAGACGGCAATCCAGGTAGCATAAACAGTACCAAGTAGAGGTCTGGTCAAATAGAAAGGTACAGAAAAGATAACATCAGTGCAGTAAGAGGTGTGAGGTTTAAATAGTGTTCAGACCTCAGTGCCAGAAGGTGAACTGGTGTGGGGGGAGATGCACCTGTTGCTGGATGTAGGTTTGTTAGTACAGTGAGAAGCTGGGAGCAGGAATTCACCAGAACAGACCTACTGGTACTCCTAACTAAAGAAGAAGAAAGAGGTGGAGCAAGAATCCACTGACATATAGACATGTGCTCCTATCTATGTCTTATTGACAGTCATAATCATGATGTGTGGGTAGCCGTGAACTACTCTTTACAACCCTGCTACCCTAAGCTATGATCTATGTTAGCAGAAATGTGGCCCTGCCTGCCAGAGGGGCAATACTAGTTTGCAAATAGATTTAGGTTTTTAATACTGATAGAACTTCTGATCAAAGAAGGTTAAACTACCAGTGGTCACTTAGCTGGTGCGTTCTTTCATTTTAGAACAATGGGCAATCATTTAGCAATTAGGAACTATTTTAGTAGATACTTTAGTATGTAGTAACTAGTACTTTAGTTTCTTAACCACTTCCATACCAGGCCTTTTCTGGAACTTTTTGTTTGCAAGTTCAAATTAGTATTTTTTGCTAGAAAATTACTCAAAACCCCCAAACATTATATATTTTTTTTCTTTTAGCAGATACCCTAGGGATTAAAATGGTGGTCATTGCAACTTATGTCAGCGGTATTTGCGCAACAAATTTTCAAACTTTTTTTTGTTTCATGAATCAAAATATAACAAAACAGTAAAGTTAGCCCAATTTTTTTCTATAATGTGAAAGATGACGTTACATTGAGTAAATAGATACCCAACATGTCACACCATTTACATATGCGGGCGCGACTTACATATACGTTCGCTTCTGCGAATGCGAGAACGGAGGCGCTTACATTTTATTTTTTATTGTTTATTTTAGTTTAGTTTTTTTTATTTTTACACTTTCTCTTTAATTTTTTTTTGATCACTTTTATTCCTATTACAAGGAATGTAAACATCCCTTGTAATAGGAATGGTGCGGGTCAGGTCCTCTTTATAGAGAGATGTGGGGTCTATAAGACCCCACATCTCTCCTCCAGGCTGGAAAGACCGGGATACAAGAAAAAAATGAAAGATCTCTTTATTTCCAGCCAAGTTCTCAGCATTGTTCACTTCCGCTGGCCAGACGTGATGTCATAACATCGTGCCCTGGCCTCCGTAGGTCATGGAGATGACTGGGGACCATCTGGTCACTGGAAATCTCTACGATCAACGTCCGGCGGCGGTGGATTCCTTCTCCGGCTCGCCAATCGCACGGGAGAGCTGTGAAAAGCACTGGAGGGCGGCGGGAGGGGGGGAATGTTCCCTTCCGCCACCTGTAAGAACGATCAAGTGGCTGAACTGCCGCTATGATTGTTATTACGGTGCACAGAATTGCAGGCTGTAAAAGATGATATCTGAATGATGCAGGCATCATTCAGATATCCCCACTCAAAATCAAAGACGTCATATGACGTCCTTGGGCTGGAAGTGGTTAAAGTATATATATATATATATATATATATATATATATATATATATATGAGAGAGCATCTAAATATGCTTCCTTCACAGGCATTTTAATTTATATTAATATAGTACAAAGGTTATTTAATATTCTAGCTGCACTTTTTTCTAACATTTTTAAAAATGTATTTTGACAATAATTTTAAAATATTATTATTCAAAGCCTTAGTAGACAGAAACAAATCTCCCATGTAAAAAAGCTTGAAACTTGCCATACTGTCTAGCCATCAAGTTTATTATGATTAACTAAACCTAGGTTGATCTTGCTTGTACACATAAATCAGCATAAATGGATGTTTGGACTGCATGCTAGTGTGATTCTCACAGGATAGAACAAAATTAAACAGTGTTTCATGCTGTGAGCCATCAAAGGCAAAAATGATGAAGTAACATCTTCTTGAGACTTCATATTTGGAATACTCATTATTATATTCTTAAATGTGTTTGGGCCATCATATTGAAATTGATAGCAAGGGATACAAGGCAGGCATGCTCAGACATTTGACACAACCAATCACTCCATAAACAGTCTATTGGAAAAATTTAGTACAGAAAAAAAACACTAAATAACAAAGCATTATCTATAAAATAATAAGAAATACATGAAAGTTTACCACTTTGCATATAATAATAACCTATTTTTAAATAGTTAATATATTCTATAAGATAGTAAATACACAATGGAAAATATAAGAAATATAAGAATGAGGTCAGGATTACATTAATAATTAGATTCATAAAGCAGATGCAGGTTAAAAAAAAGGCTTTGGCTATAGTAATTTACACTGAGCCCTCCATGGTGCTTTAATAGCTTACAAATAGGGTCAGTCACAGTAGTGCTAATGACGTGTCACTGCTGCTCACTAACAAATCACAAGTACAAGGGGTTTAAAAAATAAAACCTGTAATTTAAGAAATAAGCAGTGACCTCCTTTTAAAAATGCTATTTGCTTAGTTGTTATACTAAACCACTATATGTACTTTTGGAGTCACTGACTATTTAGCATAGTCAGAGTGATAACAGAAATTCTGATATTTAATATCCTGTATCTGTTAGCTAAAGTGTATATTGATCCTAAAAATAAACTTTTCCTAGTTACTCCTTTTGGGTCTGTTAAATACACCAGTGAAAGCATTCTCTTATATCTGTTTAACCATTTATATAGTGATCAGTGCATTTTTATAGAGCACTAATCTCTGTATTGGTGTCACTGGTCACCAAAAAGTGTCAGTTAGGGTCAGATTTGTCCGCCGCAATATTGCAGTCCTGCTAAAAATCGCTCATCCCCGCCATTAATAGTAAAAGCAATAAAAAAAAATAAGAAGTCCCTAAATCATTCCCTATTTTGTAGACGCTATAACTTTTGTGCAAACCAATCAATATACGCTTATTTTACAAAAATATGTAGCAGAATACATATTGACCTAAATTGATAAATACATTTTTTTATATATATATTTTTTTGGATATGTATTATAGCAGAAAGAAAAAAATATGTTTTTTTTTCAAAATCTTCAGTCTTTTTTTGTTTATAGCGCAAAAAATAAGGTAATCAAGGTAATCAAATAACACCAAAAGAAAGCTCTATTTGTGGGAAAACAAAAGGCATCAACTTTGTTTGGGTACAAGGTCACATGACCCCGCAATTGTCAGTTAAAGCGACGCAGTGCTGTATCACAAAAAATTGCCTAGTCATTAAGGGGGTAAATCCTTCCGGGGCTGAAGTGGTTAATAAATGCAACGAATATTTTTTTGATCCGCACAGAAATCCAGGGCTTCTTGTGTCTTGTATACTCTACTGTGTTATCTCAAGCAGTGTTAGCAAACCTGCATAGGTTACCAGTGAATTATTAAGCACCTACCCCTATGTTATTGTGTTAAGAAGAGGGCTAGGTGAGGAGATGTCATCCACACTTGGTGGTCTTGCCCACGTCTAACAGGGTTCTGGGTCCAGGGTGTTTGGGCTCCTCTACATTTTGTTTCACTTACAGATCCGCAAAGATGCCCGATACAGGGATTGTTTTCTTACCAACAAAAGTTAGAGTCTTACTTATTCACAGCTACCAGATGATTGCTAGAGCCTGGAAGAAACCATCTGTCCCATTTGCCATGGTGAAGAGCACTGTGAACAACCTCATGATCAATGAAATATGCCTAGCATTCTTCATGATTCTCATTCTAAATTCCTTAAAGTCTGGACACCTTGGTGGTCTCATGCTCTTCCCACCCTGCATCAGGACAGTTTGGGTCTTTCCTAAGGTCAGCTATGCAATTCCCCCAACCTGCAGAACTCCTCCCCCCTCCTTCCTTTCTCTTCTTCTTCTCCGTTTCTTCTGTTTCCTTCCTTTTGATGCAGAGGCGGGACACTTGTCCGCCAACTGTTCCTTCTTATTTTTGTGTGACTCTAAGTCCCCGGACCTAGGGAACTTTTGTTCGCTTGCGGTTATGCCGTCAGGTCAATCTTTCTGCGTTTCTTCCCACCGAGTTGTTCTACTGGATGAGCTCCCCCTTTTTCCCCTCGTTATTAGTCACTAATCCCGAACCCCAGCTGGGGGTGCTCAGGAGACTTATACGCACCTTTCCCCTTGATGCACACTAGTGCACCTGACCCATGGGCTCCCTCCATCTGCCCTCAGGCCTAGATGACATAAGTGGACCTGTGGCTTGTGCCCTGAGGTCACTCAGTGGTCACTCATTCATCAAAATGAGTTGCTTATATGCTTTTTCTTGCCTATGTCTGGAAGTTATGTTTGTTTTGTTGTACTCCTGCGTTGGTGTACGGTTGCTATATTGTTATGCTTCCCTTTTTTTTTACAAAAAAAATTATTGTACCAGAAGAAGAGGGATAGGTGTTTTGCAGTCTTAATACATTTCCTGGCTTAAGCTGACAGTGCTGCTCCTCTATACATGAAGTACTATAAGTGAGCATTTTCACCCTAGGATAGGAAGTTACTGGCATGATCACCTAGTGAAAATAAATTGTAGAAAAAATCCTTTAGAAATAAAACCAAATGATAACATTTTCAGAAGTTGGCCAGCATAAGCAGCCCACGTATTGCTTTAATGACCCATTTTAAATGTGTGGTAATTGGTTACTATAAATGTTAAAATCAATATAGAAGCCCAACCCCTTTAAAGCTCTACTTAAAGAGGGGTTCCACTCTCTCCAATTATTTTTTTTTTTGACCAAATGACATAGATTATGATATATCAATAGGGAACTCACTTGTTCCATTTTTAAGTGACAGTGCTGTCTGTTTTCGCCTAATAAATAAACTTATATAATCACATCTACACGGTTGTCATCTTGCCTGTGGGCATGTGAAGCCCACAGGCATCCTCTTCTGGGATACGGTGCTGCTGATCGACCAGCATGCACCGCTCGTTCTTTTCCTGATCTTGCGCATGCGCATTAGACAGAAATCGGAGCGCCGTCAACAGCTCCGGTTGCCATCACAACGAGCAGCGTCGTAGGAGGTCCCGCCCCATTGTGATGGCAACTCTTGAGATGACTCTCATAACAGGCCGCTGCACTGACTCCTGGGAACAATGACACAAGCTCCCAGGAGCCAGTGCGGCTAAGAGGAAGTAACTAATTAGCCGCTGAAATCACACCCCTAACCGCAGCCTGTGCTTCCTGGAAGAAACAAAGAGATTATCTACAAGAAAGGTACAGCCTGAAAAAAAAAAAGTGCCGTTTTGTCATTAGGACATTGCGGTAATCAGCTGCAGCTAGTGTAGAAAAATCGCAGAGAGCTGCAAAGCAACGCCACCGGATGCCAGGGTGATCTGCGGGAATGAGAACAACCGCCATAGGCAAAACCATAGCTGGTGGGTGCAGTGAGTGTAGGATGCGGACCTCCATGTGGGAAACCTAGATGCATCCTACACTCACTGCACCCACCAGCTATGGTTTTGCCTATGGCAGTTGTTCTCATTCTCGCAGATCACCCTGGCATCCGGAGGCATTGCTTTGCAGCTCTCTGCGATTCTGGATGCAGTTTTCCTGGATCGCTGATGCAGACGTGAGTTTGGACGCACAACCTTTAAATCTATACAATTAAACTATTCTTTTTTTTTTTTTTATGTTTAAATACTGTTTATTGGAAAAGAAATAACAGTACAAAGGTATTAAATTGGCAATCACCAAAAAAGATATCACAACAATGTTAATAACATTAGAAGCGAGGTATACATGTACCTGAAGCAGAGTCGGGCTCAAAATAAATGTGTAAATATCTATAAACTCTAGGGCATCATCAAACACTCTATCTCCCAGAGAATGGCTGCCGGAGGTCAGGATAGGGAAGCTAAAGCTCGCAGGTACCAGGACTCCTCTAGGGTAGGCCACGCACCCTGAATGGGAACCTGCTGTGTGCGGACCAACCGAGTGGAGAATTAAACTATTCTTATATAAAAAAACCTTTTTCATCTCCTGCTCATTTATTGAATATTTTTTTATGGCTCTTTTTGGGTCCAATCATAGTAACAAATGTACACATGTATATTGATTGTTATCTTTGCTCTCTGTGTGTGACAACAGATCATGAGTATTGATATTTTTAAAAGACTCTTAGTGAACACAACATACAGGGATACGGGAAATGATTACCGACATTGACACACACGCACCTTCACAGGTTGAACTGGATGGACTATTGTCTTTATTCAACTTTACCTACTATGAAACTATAATGACCTGAAAGGAAACCCACACAGAGAAATGCAGTGGGGCAAAAAAGTATTTAGTCAGCCACCAATTGTGCAAGTTTTCCCACTTAAAAAGATGAGAGAGGCCTGTAATTGTCATCATATGTATACCTCAACTATGAGAGACAAAATGTGGAAACAAATCCAGACAATCACACTGTCTGATTTTTGAAAGAAATTATTTGCAAATTATGGTGGAAAATAAGTATTTGGTCAATATTAAAAGTTCATCTCAATACTTTGTTATATATCCTTTGTTGGCAATGACAGAGGTCAAACGTTTTCTGTAAGTCTTCACAAGGTTATCACACACTGTTGCTGGTATGTTGGCCCATTCCTCCATGCAGATCTCCTCTAGAGCAGTGATGTTTTGGGGCTGTCGCTGGGCAACACGGACTTTCAACTCCCTCCAAAGGTTTTCAATGGGGTTGAGATCTGGAGACTGGCTAGGCCACTCCAGGACCTTGAAATGCTTCTTATGAAGCCACTCCTTCGTTGCCCGGGCGGTTTGTTTGGGATCATTGTCATGCTGAAAGACCCAGCCACGTTTCATCTTCAATGCCCTTGCTGATGGGAGGAGGTTTGCACTCAAAATCTCACGATACATGGCCCCATTCATTCTTTCAAGTACACTGATCAGTTGTCCTGTTCCCTTTGCAGAGAAATGGCCCCAAAGCATGATGTTGCCACCCCCATGCTTCACAGTAGGTATGGTGTTTCTTGGTTGCAACTCAGCATTCTCTCTCCTCCAAACACGACGAGTTGTGTTTCTACCAAACAGTTCTAGTTTGGTTTCATCTGGCAATATGACATTCTCCCAATCCTCTTCTGGATTATCCAAATGCTCTCTAGCAAACCTCAGAGGGGCACGGACATGTACTGGCTTAAGCAGGGGGACACGTCTGGCACTGCAGGATCTGAGTCCCTGGCGGCGTAGTGTGTTACTGATGGTAGCCTTTGTTACGTTGGTCCCAGCTCTCTGCAGGTCATTCACTAGGTCCCCCCGTGTGGTTCTGGGATTTTTGCTCACCGTTCTTGTGATCATTTTGACACCCTGGGGTGAGATCTTGCGTGGAGCCCCAAATCGAGGGAGATTATCAGTGGTCTTGTATGTCTTCCATTTTCTAATTATTGCTCCCACAGTTGATTTCTTCACACCAAGTTGCTTGCCTATTGCAGATTCAGTCTTCCCAGCCTGGTGCAGGTCCACAATTTTGTTTCTAGTGTCCTTCGACACCTCTTTGGTCTTCACCATAGTGGAGTTTGGAGTGTGACTGTTTGAGGTTGTGGACAGGTGTCTTTTATACTGATAACACGTTCAAACAGGTGCCATTAGTACAGGTAATGAGTGGAGGACAGAGGAGCCTCTTAAAGAAGAAGATACATGTCGGTGAGAGCCAGAAATCTTGCTTGTTTGTAGGTGACCAAATACTTATTTTCCACCATAATTTGCAAATAAATTCTTTCAAAAATCAGACAATGTGATTGTCTGGATTTGTTTCCACATTTTGTCTCTCATAGTTGAGGTATACCTATGATGGCAATTACAGGCCTCTCTCATCTTTTTAAGTGGGAGAACTTGCACAATTGGTGGCTGACTAAATACTTTTTTGCCCCACTGTATGGAGGCTTCCATTGCCTAATTACTTGAGAAAATAATTGATGTCTTTGCCTTTTGTCGTTTATGAGTCAATGAGCTAGAACAAGTAAGCAGCCAGTGAAGTCAGAGCAAAGTAAGGAATCCTGATCTGCATACATGATTCAAGTTTTTCAATATGTGTAAAAGAAACTTAATCAGCATTTAACAAACAAGAGTTTAGCAATAGCAACATTCGTATTTGCTCTGTACAGGTTTTCATTAGTAAAGGGAAATTCTTGTACAAAAAATAATGTGTCATCATAAGTTGGGTCACTACCTATGTTAAGAATCATATTTCTATGCACCAAGTACATCTTTACACAGAATTTTTCATCTACATTAAAAAAAAAAAAAAAACTTCTGCAGGTATAAAAAAAAACGACTTGCAGAGGTTTAACAGACAAAGCCCCAACACTGCAAGATAGTGCAGATGCTTGCCCATTCATTCCTGCAATTTCTATTTGCTGGGTAGGCTGCCTATCACATTGATTTGCCAATCTATGAAGGCAGGGCTGAGCAGCAAGCTGTGACATTACTGGGAAATGACAGGGCTTTGCCTGTCAAAATGGTCCAATGACAGGAAGGTTGGGGAGGCTGCTGGAGGAATGTGCATGCACCTCTAGGTACCTACACTTTCATCTGTCTTTTTTTCTTTGCCATGAAGTTCAAAACTCCATTTTCTTGAGGATACAACTACTTCTCTGTTTTAATATTGTTGGCCACACAGTGGTTGCATCCAATAGAGTGCAGCCACAGTTTTGGTATTTTGACAGCTACAGGCAACAGCTGTCGGGATGCAACAACAGGCAGGAGCCATTCATGCTGTTTACTGAAATCTTGTATTGTATGGCCAACTTTAATTTCATTCCCTTTTTTTAAAAATTTTTTTGTAACGTTCATGGACTGGGACTTAATGCATACATTCAGCTTTAAAAATCTACTGTTATTTAGTGACTTTCTTTAAAGCACTTTATAGTTATATAATTTGCCTACTTTGTTGGTTATGTCCCTTTAAAGTGGTGGACTTCACTATAAAGATACAGTATATAGAATTTTGTGATTATGTAGAACAGGCTGGTATTCTTGAAGAATCACTGACAATTGTTTCACTATGGCAGCTAAAAGAACATTATGATGAATGAGAGATGGCTGTTTATGGGAACACACTGTTTCCTGATCCATTGTTATTTTTCTTCTTTATTGTAATTGTTTTCCACCACTTTTTTATATCTTTTATCTGTGCGGATTCTTTTTTGTCTAGCTCATACTTTGCTTTGTTAAAATTTCAAAGAATATTAATTTGCTTCTGCAAGCCCATCAGACAGAACATGTACTTGAATAAAATGTGTACAAGACAAATACCATCACGCAAAAATAAAAGATAGACCAATAAAAAAACATAATTAAGGAAAACAATAGCATGTTTCTATTTCTGTAATCCAATAATAGTTCTTTTGATGTTAAAGAAAACCTATGCTGAGTCGCAGACTGCAATGCTAACCTCTTTCCAAAATTAAATTACCTAATTGTGTGCGGTTCTAAGCTGCAACAATTATTCAGCTTTGAAAGTAAGAACTTCTGAACTGTATAGTTGTTTCAGGTCAATGCCTCAGTCCATGGCATGGCAGCCAGGCCGTTTGCGTTTTTAGATGGGGACCAGCCATAGTTAACTTTTAAGTTCTACTTGTCTCAGTTAAGAGCACTAAGTGTCATTTCAGCCTGCTGCTTCATTTCTTTGCAATCAGCATGAATCACTTCTGACAAATTTTCCTGACACCAAGAGAAAAAAAGTGACAGCGGAGGGATCTCCAGCAGATTGGCAGCCTCAGCTCTGTTCCTGTGTGCTGTGTGGAGTGGGGTGTGTCCCGTCCCTCCAATCAGCTCTCAGAGCTCCCGTCTTCAAGCTCTGCAGAAATAAAAAACTGATAATTGGCATGTGCATATGTATTCACCCCCTTTGTTATGAAGCCCATAAAAATCTCTGGTGCAACCAATTACCTTCAGAAGTCACATAATTAGTGAAATGATGTCCATCTGTGTGCAATCTAAGTGTCACATGATCTGTATTTACATATACACACCCTTTTGAAAGGCCCCAGAGGCTGCAACACCTAAGCAAGAGGCACCACTAACCAAACACTGCCATGAAGACCAAGGAACTCTCCAAACAAGTAAGGGACAATGTTGTTGAGAAGTACAAGTCAGGGTTAGGTTATAAGAAAATATCCAAATCTTTGGTGATCCCTAGTAGCACCATCAAATCTATCATAACCAAATGGAAAGAACATGGCACAATAGCGAACCTGCCAAGAGACGGCCGCACACCAAAACTCATGGAACGAGCAAGGAGGGCATTAAACAGACAGGCAGCACAGAGACCTAAGGTAACCCTGAAGCAGCTGCAGAGTTTCACAGCAGAGACTGGAGTATCTGTACATAGGACAACAATAAGCCATATGCTCCATAGAGTTGGGCTTTATGGCAGAGTGGCCAGAAGAAAGCAATTACTTTCAGCAAAAAACAAAATGGCATGTTTTGAGTTAGCAAAAAGGCATGTGGGAGACTCCCAAAATGTATGGAGGAAGGTACTCTGGTCTGATGAGACTAAAATTGAACTTTTTGGCCATCAAAGAAAACGCTGTCTGGCACAAACCAAACACATCACATCACCCAAAGAACACCATCCCCACAGTGAAACATGGTGGTGGCAGCATCATGCTGTGGGGATGTTTTTCAGCAGTCGGGACTAGAAAACTGGTCAGAGTTGAGGGAAACATGGATGGTGCTAAATACAGGGATATTCTTGAGCAAAACCTGTACCACTCTGTGTGTGATTGGAGACTAGGACTAGGACCATAAACTTTAAAAGATATAGAATTGTAACATGTAAAAGATATACAATTGTTATGCAAGCTATTTTGGAGCTTTATGTTATCACAAAAAAAAAAAATCCATCCAAAAGTGCAACTATCAACAATCTTCTATAGAGCTTGTTGCATACAGTGTGGAATTATCAGCATTTCATTTAGAATGGGTTACCCACAGAAGGTAAGAGACAAGCAAAGCACCTTTTACTTAATGCAGTGTACCACAACGCTCATGTGCATTGTGGTATGCTGCAGAATAAAATCACTGGCAGCTACTCTAGGAGTGGGTTAAGCATGGCACAAATTGCTACCGCAACACATAGGTCTGAAGGGGCCCTAAAGAAAATCCACAGCCTCCTACAAAAAGCCAATCGAAGGGTGAATTTACACACTGCAATGCAGCCAGGTTCTGTGATAAAATGCAGCATGGGGGGAGGGGGTGCCCAGTTGGTGGCTGTGATGCTGTTAAATAGTCTGGAGTTGTGAACCTATCTAGCTGCACCTGTGCTAAATCTGTTGCTTGGTCCCCAACCGTGAACCTATGGACTTTTCCAGTCTACCTATACCTGTTCTGCAAACTATCTCATGGTTCCCAGCTGTGAGTGAAAGACTGTGCTGCTGTTTAGAGTGAGAAGGTTGTCCTCTGCAGAATCTCAAATATTACACCGCACCCCAAATTCTCTCCCAATTTTCTACAAGCAAAAAAATACAAAAAGACAAACCCCTAGACTGTTCAATGAGCCTGAGTGAATGGACTGCTGCAGTGTGCCTGGCTGCTTCTGCACTGTTTTGGGAAAGAACCAATTAAATCTATAGCAGCTCCTTCAGGGTTTTCCTACAAAACATTTTTAATAGCCGTAAATTGGGGCAGAGAAAATTTACTGAAATTCCATTCATTCATTGGATCTAGCAATATGCTATCAAATTTAGATCTCTTGCTAACCACAAAAAGACCTAGTTCACCCATGCTTAAAGGATAAGTTCGCCTTTCCAGAAAAAATAATAAATGCACATCTTTTTGAAGAAAAAAATGTGCATTTATTATTTTTCCTGAAGAAGCCTGGAAAGCATAGCACCCATGATCAGTGGTGCAATTTCAAGCTACTGCAGACAAGTCCTGCAGCTTTCTGCCCCTACCAGATTGTGAATGGACTATGAGCGCCCTTCCAATTCAGAACTACAAGTCATTAGCCGATGGTACTTGTAGTTCATTATTTTGCAAGAAACTGTAAATGAATGATGCAGCAGTGTGGGTGGAACCCTACACAGCCACGCTCTTTACAAAAAGAGACAGCTGGTGCAGGGAAAAGATTCCCCACCAGCTGTCACTTTGAGGAGGGATCGGGGGAACCGGCGGCAAGAGCTTGAACATATTACGCGTTCCACCCTAAACATGGGTGGAACATACAGGAATCAAAATCTGAACTTAGCCTTTACATTTGTAAATTCTTGTGTGAAGAGTATAGTTTAAAGCTGGCGTCCACCTATCTATCGTTTTTGGGAGGAAAACCAGGAAGTGCAAAGAAGATTAGAAAAAAAAAGGTAATTGCGGCGATTTAATTTTTTTTACACAGCATGTCAGCATCTAGGCAAGGAAGAGAATGCATAGAGATAATGTTCAAAATTTGGGTGGAACCCCGCTTTAGGTAGCTTTCCTACAGTCATTAGGCACTCTACAGCTGCAGTCAAGATGATTTAGATCAGGGGTCTCAAACTGGTGACCCTCCAACTGTTGCAAAACTACAAGTCCCATCATGCCTCTGCCTGTGGGAGTCATGCTTGTAACTGTCAGCCTTGCAATACCTCATGGGACTTGTAGTTAAGCAACAGCTGGAGGGCCGCCAGTTTGAGACCCCTGATTTAGGAGTGCTTGCTGTTAGAAAAAAAAAAGTATTAAAAAAAATATAGACTAGGCATTATTAGTAACCTATAAACCCATAAGCACTGTCCTGAAAATGGCTATTTCACATGCATACCACAAATTAAAAGAGAAGTGTGGAAATTTAAAATCCCTGAAAATGGCTCTACACCGAGAACTGAGCGATCAAAGACTAATGATCACTTAGTTCTCAGACTTCAGTGAGCAAAAAGCCAGTGACCATCAGTCACTAGCTCTCTGCTGTGCCCCTCCAGCATTTACTGGAATGCTGGGCTGTGGAGGGGGTTAAGCAGCTGGCTCAGACTCTTAGGCTACTTTCACACTCAGGAGGGGGGCGTTAGTGGTAAATCCTGTCCTGCAAGCGCACCACCCCAGTGTGAAAGCACTAAGGCTTTCACACTGGGGAGGCATGAGAGGCACTTTTCAGGTGCTATGTTTGGCGCTAAAACGCCTGAAAAGTGCCCAGGGGTCTTAGTGGTGTGCTGAAAGGCTGACCCAGTTGCCAGTAAGGCATCTTGGTTAAACCCTACATTATTATCAGGATCCATGCAGAGACTGGATCAACTCTGTGACATCGACCGACATCAGACTTTAGGCTGCAGATGGCTGAATCTGAATCACAGGAACGCAGGACTAATCGCACTCCTGTGACCTATAGGAGAAGTATGGCCAAAAGAGCTTTGACCAAACTCTCCCTTTAACTCAAAATGTAGACAACCCCACATGCAATATGCCATCTTACTGTACCAACTTTATTTTTAAAATAAAAATCTGAAGCGTTTTTCTGTAAAAAGACTACAAGTTAGGAGCAGCCTTAACTTTTTCCAATGTCTTGAGCCAACACTGGCCAGAATAAGATCCTTGTCCATGAATTGGATTTTCAGCTCAGGCTTTATATTAGGTCTCCTTTTCTGTGATACGTCCACATTGTGGAAGAAATTTTCTGTTTATTTGTATTTTTCATTTGCCTCTAACACTGAAGCCTGTTGTGTACAATTCCTCCAATTTATACAGACTGGCATTGAAAAGCAGGACAAACATGCTGGACCTACCGAGGATGATAACAGCAGCTAATTACAACAATCTGTACAGAATAATTAAACTAAACATGCTTTAAATTCATAATAAACCTGACCTCAAGATAAGGGCTAATACAGCTGTCTAATTGATGCCAATAAAAGGGAAACGCTGTGTATAAACCAAGAAAAGCAATTGTGTGCAGGACACAAAGTTCTTTATTTTTTTTTTTAAATGCTACTATTTTCTCCTTTTATATGACAAACATCAAAGACAAATATTCAATGGTTGAGCAAAGGAATTTCTTGCAGAGAAACACAACGTGAACTTTTAACTAAAGCTCGGGGTGACCTTATCAAGTGTTGAACAGTACAAAATAACGCATTTGCTTTTTCTGAAAGAATAAATGCTACAGTTTTCACCTTGGTGAACCGCACTGAGAATCTGATTTACTGAATCAATCAGTCTATAACTTAGCATAGGACAGTCACATTGAAGGAAGACTCAAAACTCTGCTTCAAATGTACATTTATGAATAATACAAAGAAAATGTTGATTTCTAATTCAGGGAAAGGCGCTTTGTATAGATTAATGACATTTATGCAAAATTTGAAAAACAGATGAGACAAGGATTACAAATTGATGAGCAGCACCAAGGAAAAATGCATAGTAATTATCCAGAACTGAAGGTAATTATGAAAAGATTCTCAGTCACTGAACAGGTCCCTCTGCAGTGCAGCCAACTCACCCCTTCTGCTGTAATATGCATTTTGGACTCCTAGATGTAAACGTGCACTAGTTTAAAAATGTATGGCACCCAGAGCAAGAAGGGTTGATGAATCTTGACCTACATTTCTTTAGAAATTTAATTCATCTACATCTTTCATTTATATCTCAGTGCAGATCGTTAATGCTGATTATATATGTGGAAGACTTATTACGTTTGTACAGTATTTCTATATATACGGTATACTGGTACCAGGTAATATATCACTTGCACTGGTCTCTGGATTACTATGTAATAAGACATCTCGGGACTCTATTAAAGTTATTTCAAAAGAACTGCCTATAGTACTTCACAGCAACCAAAAAAAAAAAAAAGAGTCAAACTTTTAGTCTCAACATATGGTTAAGTTGTGCAGGTGTGAATTTGATTGGTTGTTCTGATTTAATAACGCAAGTTCTTCTTGTATTTTCCAACCTCTGCAATCCTTGCAACCTCTCCAGTGCCTCTTTTTTAATCTCAATTGTTTCACATTCTCCCTGTGTTTTCAACCTCTATCCCTCCAACATTCTCTATGATGATGACACCCCAATTTTTAATTTGTCTCTCTACTCCAAAGCTCACCCCTTCAGTCGCCTCACAAATCACTAATTTGCTAACTGACTTTTTAGTATGGATGCCACACCACTTTCCAAAGCTCAAGCTTTCCAAAACTGAAGTAATATTTCCTCTCTCGTGTCCACTCCCATACTTTTCCATCAATATCAATAGTGCAACTATCAGTCAATCCCCTCATGCCAGGGTGCTAGGTGTAAATCATGGACTCAAATTTTGGTCTCATATCCAATCATTGTCCAAATATTGCCACCTTCAACTCTGCTACATTTCTAAATTACACCTTTTCTTATTGAATGAAACTAAATGAGTTACTAATTTGCTCTAAGTTATCTCTCACTATAACTATTACAATTCTGTCCTCATTGGCCTACCTTTACAAGAGACTACCCTCCTTAATTATATTATAAATGCTGCTGCCAGACTCATGCACCTTACCCACTGCTCAGTCTCCACTACCATTCTTTGTCAATCTATTCACTGGCTTCTGTGCACCCAACAAATAAAATTCAAAATTCTAACATCATACAAAGCCATCCACAACTCTGTCTTAAGCTACATCACCAAACTCTTTATTCCTCCCATAACCTTCTGCTTCCATCTCCCATGTTACCTTTTCCCATGCTCACCTTCATAACACACATCAATCCGCCCAGCGATCCCTGAAAGCTCATCTCTTCAGGGTAGCCTATCCTGCATCTACCTTGCACCTGAACATTTCATTTTGCCATAAATTCATTCCATTATAATTATTGCCTTTTATATCACTTACGCCTCTCTTTTCGATTGTAAGCTCTCACTAACAGGGCCCTCCCTTGTAACCCACGTGTCTTGAATTGTATTATAACAATACAGTCTCCTTTTACCTTGTAAAGAGATATGCCTGCATAATAATATTAATAATAATAAAAGATACCTTGTTAACGGATGTTTACCCATAATAGGGAAGTGAACTTATTTAGTTCACTGATTACATATACCATGCATCCTTTGCAACTTAGTAACTTGCAATCAACATTCTTTCTATGCATTAACTTTTTAAAATAATTTGATTAAATGTAACCTTTTTGTAAGCTTAGACAATTCAAGATTAAAAGAGTAAAGACCGCATGTGTAAACAAACCCCAGATTCGGAAATATAGCATAATGTGCATGAAAATCCAAATTTTTTTCAGTAAAAGTTGACCTTGACACCATCCCACCCACCTCCTGAGTCTCCCGACTGGTCCATCACATATTAAAGACTAACAGAAAGGTTTAAGACACAGGGCCAATCGGATCCTTGCATAAAGCCATCTATATAATTGAATTGCTGATTGTTTGAGAAGCAGTTTTCATCGAAACAAATTATGTACTTTGTGTAGTCAGATAACCTTATCTGACTACTCAATTTTCGAAGTAAAGCGATGCGTGTATATACTCAAATTCTTGCCAACTACACTCTCTTACACCCCCTCCCACACCTTTAAATATATAATGTCTTTGGGTCATGCTAAAACAATGCCGTTGATAAAAGAGGAGCCTTCCACTCAACCTGGGTCCTGTACGTCTGTAGGCATCTTGAGCACTTCCTTGACATCATTTAACTCGATTATGTGTATCCACAAATCCACAGCATGTGCCAAAATGTAATCAGCAACATGGACCTATGCTGGACCAGCTCCTGTTTATTACTGGTACCTGGCAAAGTATAATCCTCAACTTTAGAAAACTGCAGGGTAGCGAATAACCAATTTTTGACACTAGTGAAACAGATGGTTGCCAGGGAATAAGCCACCTTTTTGTGATGCCCAGTTGTGACCTAGGGACAGGAGCATGTCTAGACTGTAACATTTGTTTTACCTGCAGACTATATTGAAATTCCTGTCAGCACTTTGATGTTCGCTGGATCTTTGTTCAAGACTTTACACCCCTCTTTCCAAATCAACTTGCTAATTTACTCCTGCAATCTGAATGCATGAGCATCAGAAGACATTACAATTCATCCCAGCTCCCCACTCAATGGCTATTAGGTAGGGTCGATAAAAGTTAGACCATGAACTGGACCACACCATGTTCCAGCATTTGAGAATATTCTGGTAAAAGGAGCAATGTAAACTAACAATAACAGGTCTCGCTGCTTTCAGATGTCAGCAAGACAAAACTGGACCACCAATGCTTATCCTTAGTGTACATTCTTCCACAAACTATCATATATGCCCTTCACTCAAAAACTGTATGCTTTTTGTGTAATACGCTCATAGAAACCAGACACTGTCTGAAAGCTACATCTTTCTGCTATTCTACAGCAAAAGATACAGTAGTGCACTTTAAAACTGACCGAGCATTGGAAAAATGAAATATTAAGCAGGCTTTAGAGGAAGCCCAATTTTGTGAAAGCTCATTCACAAACCTTTGCCATGAGAATGTATTACCAAGAAACTTCATAACTTTGGGGGTCACTTTTTCTATTCTTCTTGGGACACAGCGTATGATCTCATAGCTGGCATGTGTTCCAAAGGCTGTCTGACTATTTTTCTAAATGCTAGCCAAGTATACCCAAGCTACTTCTCATTTCATTGTCACAGATTTCTAAAGATGCTTTTCACTTTAGACAACCTCTTTCAGCTTTTATTGAAAAATAGTTAATAGTCACATATATCCTCGGCTTATAGTCAAGGTAGATAATCCTTTCTCAGTGCAGGGCTTTGTAAAATGACACGGACATTCTGGTCCATGCACACTTAGGCAGCGATGGGTATTGCCCTTCTTGTAAGGGGCAGTTTATTTAAATATGAACAAAAGCTCTGTTTGGCCTTTGAAGCATGCCATCTTTGTTTAATTTTTCTTTTTCACATTTGGTTTATGTTTTATTTAAATGGATCCAAGGCCTTTGTTACAATGCTTATATCAATGAATAGCATTGCTGAACTTTCTTTTATGTAAAGTTGAGTATTTTTTAGACATGATTCCAGGATTATCATGTAGTGGCACATGACTGTTTTCCCATACCTCTAAACAAAGTTGAGACTAGGTAAATATACAGTTATACAAGTGCTGCTAAAGTTTTATTACATATAAAAAGTTTTTTTTACCTTAATGCATTTAAAAAAACTTTTTGTTGCAGTTCCCCCAGCCCTCCTAAATACTTACCTGAGCCTGATCTCGGTCCAGCGCTGCTCTCTCTCTTCCTCCTCATTTTACTCAGAGCAGCGGAATCCATTGGCTCCTGCTGCTGTCAATTAAATCCAGTGTTGACGAGGTAGCGTGTGGGGCGGGGCTGAGGCACACTATGTCAATATACCCATACAGTGAAGCTCTGGATGGAGCCCACATGATTACTGCCTCCCCCTGAACAAGGGAGGAGCCAGGGCACTGCGGGTGGATACAAGAAGAAGAGGATCAGGGCTGCTCTGTGTAAAAGCATTGCACAAAGCAGGTAAGTAAAACATGTTTGTTATTTTAGAAAAATCAAAATCAAAATGTAAAAAGATACCAGAAGCCGTGGCCGTCAGATCGAGGTAATTATGCATTTGTGAAGGGGGAGGGAGGACTAGTTTAGGTCAGGGAGAGAGGGCAAAAAAGGATAAGTGCACATTGTTTTAAAGTGCTCTTATCCTTTAACAGTTGACATTTAACTATGCATTAGGTAAAGTACGGTAAACTATCTGGAGAAATAGTTATGCTGGTACCTGGTGCTTGTGAGAGGAGAAAGGTCTTCTAATCACCATCTTACGCTGACCTAGCTAGATGTATAAAGCAGCTCTGACCTTTAAAAAACAGGATGAATTATTTCTTTCAACACAGCTGCATACTGCAAATTAAAGTATGCCTGCAATTTATAGCTAAACACCAACAAAACAGGTAATTACACAACTGAAGTACTGTAAATGAAAATTGTTTTACCTTCCAATGGATATGTAATTATATTTAGCCAGTCTTGTCCAAGTACTACTGCCAGACAACACAGCAAAAACCCGACCGCTCTGCAGACAACACTGGTTAAGTAATACAAGTTGGTCCAGAAGCCACCTTCACCTGGTTATTGATAATGAAGGATGAGCAGCACATAAATGAGGTCATCCCTGTGCTCCCTCCTCTTGCGGACATTTTCACAGACAATATTATGCAGAGCCAAGCTCCCTCTGCATTATTAATTGTTTTTGGAAAACAAGATTAACCACTTAAGGACCAGCCTCGTTTTGGATTTTAGGTGTTTACATGTTTAAAATAGGGTTTTTTTTGCTAGAAAATTACTTAGAACCCCCAAACATTATATATGTTTTTTTTTTCTAACACCCTAGAGCATAAAATGGCGGTTGTTGCAATACTTTTTTTTGCACCGTATTTGCGCAGCGGTCTTATAAGCGCACTTTTTTTGGAAAAAATTCACTTTTTTTAATAAAAAAAATAAGACAACAGTAAAGTTAGCCCAATTTTTTTTTCATATTGTGAAATATAATGTTACGCCAAGTAAATTGATAAACAACATGTCACGCTTCAAAATTGCGCCCGCTCGTGGAATGGCGTCAAACTTTTACCCTCAAAAATCTCCATAGGCGACGTTTAAAAAATTCTACAGGTTGCATGTTTTGTGTTACAGAGGAGGTCTAGGGCTAGAATTATTGCTCTTGCTCTACCGGTCGTGGCGATACCACACATGTGTGGTTTGACCACCATTTTCATATGCGGGCGCTACTCGCGTATGCGTTCGCTTCTGCGCGCGAGCTCGTCGCGACGGGGGGTTTTTAAAAAAAAAATCATTTTATTTTTAATATTTATTTTACATTATTTTATTTTTTTTTACACTGTTTTAAAAAAAAATGGTGTCACTTTTATTCCTATTACAAGGAATGTAAACATCCCTTGTAATAGAAAAAAGCATGACAGGACCTCTTAAATATGAGATCTGGGGTCAAAAAGACCTCAGATCTCATATTTACACTAAAATGCAATAAAAAAAAAAAAAAGTCATTTAAAAAAATTACATTGAAAAAAATATGCCTTTAAGAAGCGTGGGCGGAAGGGACGTTTTGACGTCGCTTCCGCCCAGCAGTGTCATAGAGACGAGTGGGCATCATTTTAGCCTCACTCGTCTCCAGACACAGGACGGACGCGATCGCCTCCACCGCTACCGACGGCTCCTGTAAGCAGGGGAGGGCACCGGATCGCGGCAGGAGGGGGGGCCCTCTCCCGCCACTGATAAAAGTGATCTCGCGGCGAATCCATAGCAGGGACCACTTTTATCAGTAAGCCGGCTGCCGCACGAAAACGGGGATACCCGGGGTTATGGCAGCTAGCTGCTGCCATAACAACAGTATCCCCCTTCAAAGTTTGGACGTACATCGTCGTGCGGTGGTCCTGAATTGGTTAAATAGTGTTTTACCTGCCAAGAGTACAGCTTAAAACAACTGTACAAAGAATAATTGTGTATAATAGCCCACAACAAGCAATCATTAATCAGCTTTCATTATGTGCATATACTAGTGTGTGTTTCACTAAGGGTTCACACTCTTGCGATGCGGGAACAGCGTGGTTCCAGTGCGGGTTCCCGCATCACATCTCCCCCGCAGGCAGTTCACACTGCCCTCTGTGAACCGCTGAGAGTGTCAATACAAAGTTGACCCCCCCAGATCGGTTCACAGATCGCACCCATGCGATCTGATTCCAGTGCGGGAAAAAAAAAGTCTCTGCATCTTTTTTTTGCAAATTCAATGCAAGTTCAGCCTTAAAAACTGTATGGGTGAACTTGCATTGCACAGAAGTGATCGGTGGGTGCGAATCACATGCGATGTCTGTGTTCGCATATGTGTGAACCCAGGCTAAAGGTCATCTGTACATTACTGCTATGGGTTGAAGCAGTATTTCTTTTTTTTTTTTTTTTCTTTTTCTTTTGTCACGTCAGTCGACCGTTTTGAGAGGCATAAATCAACTTTGTAGTTCATTTAAGTTCCGCTCCCTCTCGTCTTTGTCTCATCATCGTGACACTTTGCCATAAATAGAATAGAATAAGTCCCCACCACCCCCTTGCCCACCCCCCCTCCCCCCCTCGCCACCCCACCCCCGTCTCTCCAAGGTCTAATGTAACCGTTTCTCCTATTCTGCTATGAGGCTGTCAACTCTTCGGCGTAGCACCACATTTTTTTAAATTTTTTCCAATGTTCCCACTCTCCTAAGTTCACCTTACTCGTATCCCCTACTGAACCAGCCCCTGTCTGCATACTATATGTTTCTTCTACTGCGTCTATCCACTCCCAGATTTCAGGGGTCTCCCTCCTTTGCCAGTTCTTCGGTATTATTCGCTTTGCAGCGTTCAGTAGATGGGGAACTAGTGACTGCTTATATTTGTTTATGTCTCCCTCCCCCCCATGGAACAAAACCTCCCAAGGGTCTTCTAACACTTCTTTTCCTGTTATTTTCCTGACCAGGGTGAGTATCATCCTCCAGAAGTTTTTTATTTTCGGGCATAACCACCAAAGGTGTGCCATTGTTCCTATCTCCTGGCAACCTCGCCAGCAGTACGCCGACCCTTTTTGGAATTTACTTGTTATTTCTGGGGTTAAATAGCTTCTACTTATGCATTTATAGCTCATTTCTGTCGTTCGTGTATCTATTGTTGAATTACCAATCATTCTCAAAACTCTTCTAATTGTATTTACATCTTTTTTAGTGCCGAATTCACTCTCCCATTTACTTATATATGGGGGGATCTCCAGCTGATCCATTTTCATAAGTATTTTATAAATCTTGGAGACTAAGTTTCTTGGATCTTCTGTGTCGCATAGCTTCTCGAAGTCCGTAAGTTTATCCCCTGCTCTAATCGGACTTGATAATTTACCTACGAAGTGACACAGCTGGAGGTACCGCCACTCATCTATCCCCCGTGCCTCTCTCCCTAATCTTAATTCTTGCAGTGTCATGATTTTGCCCTCTTTAATGATGTGTCTTAATTGTGTCGCACCCCAAAATACTTCTTTTCCACCCGTTTCCTTTAACTCTGGAGAGAGAAAATTACTCTCAGTTAGTGATAATAAAGGTGAATTATATTCTCCGTTAACTTCCTTGTGTACCCCATCCCAGATTTTAAAAACATTGCGTGTTATTACATGTGTACTTTTATCTAAATTTCTAGTGTGTGGAGGGTTCCAAATCATTCTACCAAGTGAAACTTTACTGAGGTTTCCCTCTATTCTTACCCACCTTTTTTCATTCTCTCTTTTTGCCCATTCAACCATTCTAGACAGAACTATGGCCTTATAATACATCTGGATGTCTGGTACTGCTAGACCACCATCTATTTTCTTTTGTTTTAGAGTTCTAAAAGAGACTCTTGGTTTTTTGTTTTTCCATATAAAACTCATTATTATTTTATTTAACTTTCTTAAATAGTATAGGGGTAGGGGAAGCGGGATCATCTGGAACAAGTATGTGACCTTAGGGAGTAGGACCATTTTAATAACGTTTATACGACCTATCCATGAAAGAGCTTTCCCGGCATAATTTTTACAGTCAAGTCTGACTGTATCTAATAGGGGTAGGTAGTTTATAGTGAACATCTTCTCAGTTGAATTAGCCAACTTAATTCCTAGATACTTTAGTTCTTTAGTCCATCTAAAACTATACACACTTTTTAATTTCTCTCTTTCTGTTTTGTTTAAGTTTATATTTAATATCTCTGATTTTACCATGTTAATTTGAAAGTTGGAAACCTCCCCGTATTCCCTGAGGGCTTTCACTAATTTGGGCATGGTCGATTCTGGGTCTGATATGTAAAATAACACATCATCGGCGTAGGCTGCAATTTTATGTTCATCTTCGCCGATCTTAATACCTCTAATTTCTGGGTCTGCGCGAATTGTTGCCAAGAGAGGTTCCATAGTCAGAACAAAAAGTAACGGG
Organism: Lithobates clamitans; assembly: GCA_037952925.1. NCBI lineage: Eukaryota > Metazoa > Chordata > Amphibia > Anura > Ranidae > Lithobates > Lithobates clamitans. The sequence goes on along the minus strand of JBBGZY010000181.1, from coordinate 2,548,234 downwards.
GACAGGGGACATCCCTGTCTGGTTCCCCTTTCCATTTCAAATGGCTGGGACATCGCTCCGTTTACCCCCACCGTTGCCATAGGGTGGTGGTACAAGGTTTTAACCCTCTGTATCATTCTGGGTCCAAGACCCATGATCTCCAATGTTTGGAACATGAACCCCCAGTCCACCCGGTCGAAGGCCTTTTCGGCGTCGACCGATAGTAGAAGGCTTGGGGGCTCATTCTCCCTCGTTCTATGCAACAGGAGCAATGTCCTCACCCCATTGTCCTTACCCTCTCTTTTCGGGACAAACCCCACCTGGTCGGGGTTAATCAGGGAATTCATTGATCCCTTTAGCCTCTCAGAAAGTATCTTTGCATAGAGTTTTGTGTCGGTATTAAGGAGGGAGATGGGGCGATAGCTTGAGCATAATGTTTTCTCTTTTCCATCTTTCAGTATGATCGTAATGGAAGCCTTTGATGCCTCTCTGCTCATCTCATATTCCTCTCCCAGTCCATTAAAATACCGACACAATCTCGGGATCAACAATTCCTTAAACGTTTTATAGTAAGTTAGAGTGAATCCGTCTGGGCCAGGACTCTTCCCCGAGGCCATTCCTTCTATTGCTTTCCTAACTTCTTCTTCAGTAATTGGAGTTTCCATCACTTCTCTTTCCGTGTCTGTAACTTTAGGCAAAGCTGTCTTCATTAAGTATTTGTTGTTTCTCTCGCTCTTATTATTAACCTTGGTATCTTGTTTAGGGGCTGAATATAGCTCTTGATAGTAATTCTTAAAGACCTCTGCTACTTTTCTGGAAGAGTACTCTAAATTACCGTCTTTAGTCTGAATTTTTTCTATAAAATTTTTAGTTTTAACCTTTTGTACTACTTTTGCTAAGTATTTACTTGATTTATTAGCCCAGCGGTATCTCTCCCGTATAATCCTAGCATGTCTTGTTCTGGCTTCGTGTTCCATTAATGTTTTCAGCTCCGCCCTTTTAATTACTATCTGTTTGTATGTCGCTTGAGTGAGGTGTCCCGGTTGTCTCTTATGTTTCTGTTCTAGACTTTCTAGCTCCTCTGTTAATTTTTGTATTTCCTCGCATTTTTCCCTTTTCTTCCTTGCTCCCATCTCGATACAAACTCCTCTTATGTAGGCTTTATGAGCCTCCCATAAGGTAGACCCAGATACCTCTCCGGAATCATTTACCATAAAGTATTCCTCTAGTTCTCTGCTGATTCTATTGAGCCCTTCTTTCCCTCTTATCAGTTCTTCGTTTAGGCGCCATTGCCCTGAAGGCCTTCCCTCTTCTCCTATTGTTATTTCCATGGACATTGGTGCGTGATCTGAATAAGTTATATTTCCTATCCAAGAGTCCACCACCTTATCAATGTCTCTATGGTCGATCAGTCCATAATCAATGCGGGAGTATGACCCGTGCACAGGGGAAAAAAACGTATAGTCCCTTTTTCGAGGGTGCTGCACTCTCCATATATCAACCATCTGAAGGCTGACAAGTTTTTGCTTGAACTTTCTTACTTGTATACTCTTTTTCCCCTGTGCCTGGGCGGTACTATCTAGATCCAGCCCAATCAAGATGAGGAAACATCGGATCATTGGGAGGGGTGGAGGATGACGTGAGACGTCAGAGGGAAGGGGAGGGTCTGGAGGTGTGCCTGTGAGTCAGCGCTTCAGCGGCATCTCTCCGACGGCATGACAGGTGCACGGGGCGGGCTGTGGTGAGAAGCGAGGTGAACTGAAGAAAGCCGCGCGCCGCGCTTGTATACCGCCGTCACGGAGCCTGTCACCTGAGACACAACGAGGACGGCGATACCGCCGAGGCGACAACCCCTCTTTCCCAGCGGGGGCCCCTCGCGTCCTCTCCCCCCCCCCTTCACTGAGACTGGGCTGCAGGACGGGTGGAAACCGTCAGAAGACGCCAGTCATATTGAACCAACCAAGCCGGCAGTGTATCCCGGCCGAATCTTCCACACAGCTGACACTGGACCACGATCCATGGAATAAGAGTGTAATGATGCTCAGGAGGTGGTAAGATACATATTCCCTACCCATTCCCCAAAGGTAAGATAAGGATTTGAAACCTATTCTTAAATGGGAGAGAAATATTCAAGATATGGCAGATGAAAAATAAGAGGTCAAAGGGACATTTGTGTATGGCTACATATACCAAGGAAAATATTCTGAAATAACTCTTTAGTCTGCATACCTTTTCTATTGCCATCATAGTGTGCTTTATACTCAGAATTAATTTGAAATATCTTGCAATACCTGCAATACCCGCACTGATACTGTTACTTGGAAAAAATAGTGACAGGTTGTAATTACGGGGAGTACACTACTGGACATCTTGTCTATCTGTCCCTCGCTCTGCTTTGCATTCTGGTACGCCAATAATAAGCAGGAGAGGTGACGCTGAATCGCGCAGATATGACCTGGAATCGCACTAACTGAAACACTGTCTCCTGGCGGACAACTGGAAAAGGAGGGTCGGAGGCATAATACACTAAGGTACATGGTGGAGCACACATACACATTTATTCAGTGGCGCTGGTGCAGTACCCCTGGACTCGAATTGTCGGAGGTGCTAGCAGCAACACTAATGTTATTGGTGAAACTTGGGAGTTGTGCGATAAGATATTCTGCCGTGAAGGAATGCTAGTTTTTATAATAGCATCACTCTGATAGCATCACCTAATTACTACCTGCATGATATAACAGGGGAAACTACGCGAAGTAGAGTACAAGATATAGGAACAAGGTACATCAAACCTCGGCATAATAAATATTGATGGGACTCCAGTACCTAGAAACTAGAGTACTCGTAAAAAATCAGATAACTGGCTGAAGGCTGGATATAAAAAAAGTAGCCCCTGCATTATTAAAACAAATTGTCCAAAACCCAATAAGTCATCAAATTAGGGTAAAACGATGAGTAGAAATTCAAACAAAACTGGGAAAGGGGGACCACCAAAGACACCAAAGGATAACCCCACCGGAAGTGCCACAGGTAGCACAATCAAGCAATATTTAACCGGGGGGGGAGCCCGGGGAGCGCCCACCAAGGAGCCTAAATGCCTACTACGGGGGATAAAAAGAAAAAAGGACAAAACGGGAAGGGAGAACAGACCCCCGTCCAATCAAGAGAGACGTCATTAATTGAAAATGCACCTGATACCTCCGGAACTGCGGAATATAGACAAGACCTTGACCTCTCCCTGAAAAATGAAATCGCAGAGATGTTCAAAGAACTAGAATCCTCAATCAAAACAGAGATAAAAAAAGAGATAAGTTTGTTAAGGACAGACCTAGGAAATCTACTGGCCAGAGTTGAGAGAGCAGAAGACATAGCAGACCACCAAGAGAGAGAAATCGCTGAGCTAAAAGAACAAATCAAGATAACCCAACAAAACCAGATAAAAATATGTTACAGGTTAGAGGACCAAGAGAATAGAAGTCGCAGACAAAACCTGAGAATCCGTGGAGTACCGGAAAAAAGGGGTGAAGATCTGAGGAAGACCGTAGAGTCTATTTTCTCTCCCCTCTTGGAACTAGAGGGAGAAGAGTTCCCAAAAATCGAGAGAGTACACCGGATTGGAAGGCTTTAATACCAGCCGAACAGAAAGAAGTCGCGACGTTATTGTAAGGTTTAGGTTCTATGAGGACAAAGAAAAAATATGGGTAAAATTAAGAGGTCAAACACCACTCCAATTTGAGGAGGCAAGGATTCAAGTATTTGCAGACCTAGCCAAAGACACACTCGCGAGAAAACGCCAGTTAAAGCCCCTTTTGGAATAAATGATAAACCAAAACATAAAATATACATGGGGATTCCCTGCCTGCTTGCTGGGTAGTAAAGATGGCAGAACTGCTAGGATAAGATTTCCAGGGGAGCTAGAGGAATTTTGCAGGAAACTGGGCCTACAGGTGCCCGCAGCAATGGACTGGTCCAGTGAGCGATGGATTTTACTGGGGGTGGGGGCGGTGTAGGGGGGAGAGGGCGACGGGGGGGGAATGGGGAGGGGGGTAGTGGAAGAAAGGAAAACTAATAGATAGTAAATGTAATAGATGGAGAGATGCTAGAAGTTTAACATACCTGGTAACCAGAAGAAAACCAATAGTCGAACTGACACACCAATAGTCCCACCTCTGGAGTTGGAGACCAATGGCGGGCCACGAGTTATGTGGCCCACACTGGCCTAAGGGGTTAGTTAAGACCAGGGGGGAGGTAGTCGAGGGGGGAGGGGATCTCGGGGGGGGAGGGGGGGAAGGGGGAGGGATAGGAAGGGGGATCACATCTCAATTATAAAAATGAAAATGCGGGGTATCTCTCCAGGGCCTAAGGTAAAGGGTGGGTGGACGAAGGCTGAAAAATGAGCCCTGACACAATAAAATGCATAACATACAATGTCAAAGGCCTAAACATGGCACATAAAAGACGGAGCATCTTCAACGAGCTTAGACTGCTCAGACCAGATGTGGTATTCCTCCAGGAAACGCATATCTCACATCAAACGAGATTGAGATTATTCTCAGGAGAGTACCCGGTCTGGTACCAAGCAGATACTATTTCAAGTAGAACACGGGGGGTGGCTATTGGACTGGCAAAAAGAACTAAGTTTGTGCTGGAGGAGCGCTTGGTGGATGTAGAAGGCAGATATCTATTCCTGAGAGGCAGACTGAACGAAAGTGAATATACACTGGCCAATATTTATGCCCCAAATAAAAACTCAAGGAAGTATGTGGCAAAAATCCTGGAAAAATTAACGGAGTTTAGGAAAGGACACATAATATTAATGGGGGACTTTAACTTTTGTATGAAGCAGTATTTCTAAACTCCACTTCTCAAGCACCCCCAACAGAATATGTTTTCAGGATTTCCTTCACCTGTGTGGGAGATTTAATCATTAAAGCGGTATTCAAGCCAGGTCCACACTGCTCCGACAAGAAAGTTGTGTGACTTCCGATCCGACCTTGCCCTGCAACTTCAGTCTGACTTTGATCTGGCTTAATGTAATTTTTTACACTCCATGGCATTGAAATTGTATCAAAGTTGGACCAAAGCAGTGCAGGGACCTTTTCTAAAGTTGGAGCAACTTGGGTCGGATCAGTTAAGACGGCTCTCATAGGGAAACATTAAATATGACATGTCATGCGACTTGTGCTCTCACAAGTCAGATCCCATGTCGCACCAGTGTGAATCGGGATTAAACCCAAAACCCAAACATGTAATATATTTCAGCTTACCAATCATTAGATGTAATGGCTGCACTGGTTTTATTTTATTTTTGGCTTTCTTCCCTCTTTTTTCACCTGGTGATCTGGCCACACACCACCTGTATTAGAGTGCCCCTACTCTGGATGAAGTAGTATAGGGGCACAGCAGACAGCATTGTCCGTCTGGGGAAAAGCTGAGTGTTAACTATATTATCAGATTTAAAAACACTAACAAGTTAAGCCAAACTCCAGCTCACACATTATAATCAGTTACAGCAAACAGTGTTTCTTTTTTGGATAAAGGTTTTACATGAATAAATAAAAGTTCATAATTTAAAAGTGGCTCTAAAGTAAGATGGATTTTATTTTAAAGCATAGAATGCATTAAGATAAAAAACCTTCTGTGTGCAGCACCCCCCTCAGCCCCCCTAATACTTACCTGAGCCCCATCTCAATCAAGCGATGTTGCACAAGAGACTCGGCTGCCCAGAACTCTCCCTTCTGATTGGCTGAGACACAGAAGCAGGCACCATTGGCTCCCACTGCTGTAGAAATTAGTGAGTCAGTGCTGTCAATGAGCCAATGAGGAGAGCGAAGGGGTGGGGCAGTGCCGCAGCTCCGTGTCTGAATGAATACACAGAGCAGCGGCTTGGCTAGGGTGCCCCCATAGCAAGCTGCTTGCTGTGGGGACACTCAACAGGAGGGAGGGGCCAGGAACGCAGGTGAGGAACCTTAGAAAAAGAAGAGGTTCGGGGGCGACTCTGTCCAAAAACACTGCACAGGGCAGGCAAGTATAACATGTTTGTTATAAAAAAACAAAACAAAAAAAAAAACGACTTTAGAATCACTTTAAGCACCCCTGACAGTTTTAAATGGTGTTTCTCGTCTCTGTAACTGATACATTCTGGTGGAGAGCTTGTGGTTATGCAAAACAACAGACTTACTGGCTGGATCGCCAGATAAAAATAAAAGAAAGTAAGTCTAAAAAAGAAATCACATCTAGGAATTGGTAAGCTGTAATATAAAAAAAAAAATTGGTAAGAATTGGTAAGCTGTAATATAAAAAAATAAAACGTTTGCTGTTGGGTTTAATACATCTTTAATGCTAGCTGGATGATTAGCAAAATTGTTTCAAAACATTATCTGCCAGGGGGTACTTGTAGCCTGGAGTAACAAAACATGGGTTTACAGAGCATTATTGCTCTTTGGATATTATTGAAAAATCCCATAGTCTGTACAAAGATTTGGATTTAGAGTAGATTGTGGAACTGCAGCTATAAACTTATTCTTTATCAAGCAGCACTACCGCTGTGATGCAAGAGAAAATCCATACTTACATTCCCCACTTGATTTCTGAAAGCTTGTTGGAGTTGTAAGCCTGGTTAAAATGCATGCAGAACTGGGGCATTTAATAAATTGTTCTAACATTGTAATTATCATCTGTCTTTGTAAAGGATCAATAAGATTAATACAGAACACAACGTGTCCACTTATAAATCTCCGACACTGTGACATTGTAAAGAACACACTTGGGCAATGAATTTAAAGAAAAATGACATGCCCATTGGACAAGACAATAAGCAAAAATTAGTATATTTCCAGAATGCACTTTACAAGCAACTATTTTCCATAAGTTATATTGGGAAGAAAAGCAAACTGTACTGTCCTCGTATAATAAAAAACAAGGTTTTCAGCTTTATAGAAGGTCTCACACCACAACCTTACTCTCTCATCTCACTGCCAGCCATCAGTACTCCTAAAGGTCCTCTGCCAATATTATGTAAAAGTTTTAATTTGCATCAACGTGTCTCCCATGTGGCATGGAAGATTTTAAAGCAGTACAGATAGTTCTCTTAGCAAAATGAATGTTCCTTTTTTTCTCCTCTTTTTAGATGATTAAGTATTCAAAGCGAAAACAGCTTCACCATATTTACTCAGCTAAGGAAACTCATGTTGCTAACTAAATAGTCTTTACTACTTTAGTAAATCAATCAAGGTGAGTGAGTGTATAAAAAACGTAATACAAATGAGTGTCCCGTACATTCATTAACCCTTACTGTGTCACTGGCTTATTGGTTCAGCAAGGGTTCAGGAACCACCATAAGTTCACCCATAAGTTTCACTTACAGTAAAGGCGCCTTTCAAATGCAAAATTTTGACTCATATTATAATGAAGCACAGATAGCAAAAAGGACAAAGAAATAGAAGAAAAACAGCAGGAAGAACAGTGAGGAGTAATGTGAGAGGAAAATTCTTCAGAAGAACATCAATGAGAACATTTTATGTACAGTACAGATCTTGATCATGTGGGCAGCCGGAATGATGAAAACAACATTAATAAAAAGAGGAAGAGATCTGAGAACTAAAAATAAGCATGAAGATTCCAACAAGTCAACCACAAAAGATCCAAAAGTGGGTCGATTTTAGGCCTTTCTTGGTTGCTTTAATGCCTTCCTGGGGAGTGTGTCATCTCCTGGGTAAAGTGCTTCCTGCAATGCTATCCTGCATTGGTCCACAAATGAGCACATCAGCTGCTTCAGATTAAAAATGAAAGATAGATGGAGCAAGTAAGGATTCCGAACACTATGAATGCACCAACTTCCTGTATTGTTTTTACCAAATCTGTTGTTGAGATGTCTACATATCTTCACATAAGGGCATATTTCTAAAAATATTCACTAGACAAACATGTCTCTCTTTATAAATCACATTTTCCCTGCACAACAGCATTTACAGACATTCGACAACATCTGTTCTTCAGTTGGAAAAGATATTTACTTTGGTGTATATCCACTTAACGACCGCTTTCTGTAGATTTACTGCTAGAGGGCGGTTGCTGTTCGCACAATCACGTATATATACGCAATTCTGCATTTCCTGGTAGGGGGTGGGGGCACCCGCTCCTGGCTGTGCTGTTATTTGTCCCAGCACATGCCGATCACCAGACCAATGATTGACTGCGGGCACCCAGTGATCAGCCCTGAGCTTCACTGAACACAGCTCTGTAAAAATGTAGACAACACAAAGCTGTGTTCAGTGACAGGGGATCTCATGTTTGTTCATTCCCTGCTAAGCAGGGAATGAAAACTAGATCCCCAGTAAACGCAGCACACAGTACACACAAACACTTGTTAAACACACTTTCAACCCCTCGATCACCCCTAGATGTTAACTCCTTCTGCTCAGTGTCATTAGTACATATTATTAGCACTGATCACTGTAACAATGTCACTAGTGGTGTCAGTGGCAGTTAGTTAGTTCTCCCCAGCATCAGTTAGCATCAGATTTCCTGCTGCACTATCGCAGTCCCATTATATGTCTCTGATTTCCATCATTACTAGAATAAAAAATAAATACATAAAAATTCCAGTATACAGTATATCCCATAGTTTCTAGACACTATAACTTTGACACAAACCAATCAATATACACTTATAGGGATTTTATTTTTACCAAAGACCAAAGCTGGTCTTCACTATATTATATAATAAATGTGCTCAGTGGGAGAGCTGTATGAACTACAGTATATGCAGCATCACCTACATGCAGTATAGAATGCTGTGTTTTGGAAGCGGTACAGGGACTTCCTGTGCCGTTAATGGAAAGAAATCATGTCAGTCTGAGTGCTGCTCAGCCCTTCACAGACAGCTTTGTGATTTAAGAATACATGGCTTCCTCTGATTGGCTGAGGTGGTCATCTGCTCACCTCTCTACCTCAGCCATTCAGAGGAAGCCTTGTATTCATTCATTAAAATACAAGCCTTCCTGTGAATGGCACACAGAGCTCCTGATACAGAGTTTGATGTTGTCACACTGCCTCTGCCTCGATGGAGACCTGGGCTCAATAATACAAGACAGTTCTGTAAATGCTGAAAGCTAAGAATTCTTGTACATTAAATTTGCTGAACTATCTTCACCAACTTTAGAGTCCCCCTGAAATTTTTACAGGGTTATCATTTCATTCTCATAAGCCTGCAGTAGACTTGTTTATGCTTAGCTTCATTATTTACAGCACGACTCCCAGAAAATATCCATTTCATGGTAGATGGTAGCTTCCAAGAATTAAGCAGCCAATATGCTACAGTGCCTCATCTAAGAACCTAGATTTCAAAATCCGCTACACTTTGGAGAAAGTAAACACATTATATTTCTCAGCTTTGGTATAGCTCTCTCTACTCTTCCCTCCTTTCAGCTGAAAGACACGTTTCATTCATGTAGGACTTGATAAGAGAAAAATGACAGATCCGTAAATGCCAAGGGCAACGGCCAAGACTTTAACTATATTCAGAATACAATGACTGAATTCTATGAGCTCTTGCCTAAACAGGCATTCAATGCATCAGCCCATCTAGCACCTGCATAACTTATGAGAGTTTTGCCTAAGGGAGTAGTAAATGTAAATGGATCTGCAAAGTGACATTGCTGCCAACATTTGGGGCAGAGGCACATAGAGCAGAGATTTCGTTCCCCTCTAGTGTTCTGATCCACTCAGAAAAATACGCCATGTCACCCAGAATTAAGGGGTGTGTAGTGGATGTCAATGATCATCACCAAACACCCCCTTTTCACACTTGTGGAATAAAGCAGCAGCTGATGTGTGAGTTGTGGGGAGCAGTGCCAATGTGTTAAAACGATGCATCAAAACATAACCCTTTTTTTTTTGTTTAATTACCGTATATTGCAATGTCACAAAATGATATAGGCAATTCAATTTGTCCTATTTACAATTAAGTCAGTACACACCACTCTGCTGCAGTAGTATGCCCCAAAGGAAAGTACAGCATGTAGAACTTCTCCCGGCGGGGCGGGGGGAAACCAGTGATCATCCTGCTTAATCGGCAGAGATTCAAACCATTTATGAGCAGGCTGAATGTACCAAGTTGATCAATCAATCAGCTTGGGTACAACCAGCCTGCCGGATTCTCTTGGGATTATCACTAGCAATGATCATTGTCTTCTCGTCCCCCCCCCCTCCCCCGCCAAGAGAAGACAATTGCTTATTCCCCTGTCAACACTGTCTATGTTGAAAGGGGATTCGTGCAAATTTCTTTTCTGCAACCCGTGGAAATTCACACCGTGTATGGCCGGCCTAAGTGACAAAGTTCTACATGTTGTACTTTGCTACAGTGCATACTACTGCAGCAGAGTGATGTGTACTGACTTAACCACTTCAATACCGGGCACTTTCCCCCCTTCCTGCCCAGGACAATTTTTAGCTTTGAGCGCAGCCGCACTTTGATTGACAATTGCTCGGTCGTGCTACACTGTACCCAAACTAAATTTTTATCACTTTCTTCCCACAAATAGAGCTTTCTTTTGGTGGTATTTGATCACCTGTGTTTTTTTATCTTTTGCGCTATAAATGAAAAAAGAGCGACAATTTGGAAAAAAAAACTGATGGCAATTCAATTTGTCTTGTTTACAATTAACCAATTGCTGCCCGCTGTATAGCAAAATAAGGGCGGCAAAGTGGTTTTGTTATCCTGATTAGACGTCATATGACGTGATCAGGATAACAGAGCCGGCGTGCGGCGATGGGAGGTGCTGTGTGTCAGTCTGACACACCGCAACTTCGATCGTGATATGAAGCCTCTGACAGAGGCTTCATGTCATGTGATTAATCACAGCTGACCATCACGTGAGCCAGGAAGTGCCAGTAAATGGCTTTTCTCGGTTCATGCTGACAGGGAGAGCTGATCGGCGGCTCTCCCTGTCAGAGGGGGGGTCTGTACTGATTATCAGCAGATTGATTATCCGCACAGCCCCCATCAAAAGGTGCCCATCACCTGCCAGCCTGTCCCCTTCTATAAAGCCTGTCAGTGCCCATAAAAGTACAGATTAGTGCCCAAAAAAGTGCTAATCAGTACCTCTTCAGTGATGCCTGTCAGTGCCCTATGAAAGTGCCACTCAGTAAAGCCTGTCACTAGCTCCTCATCAGTGCTGACTATCCAGTGCCGACTATCAGTGCCCGTCAGTGCCGCCCATCAGTTCCATCAGTGCAGCCTATAGGTGGCCATCAGTGCAGCCTCATCAGCGTACATCAATTAAATCTCGGTCTTTTTTAATTTTAACAAAAAATAAAAAACCCAGAGGTGATCAAATACCACCAAAAGCTCTATTTGTGGGAAAAAAATGCAAAAAATGTAATCTGGGTACAGTGTTGTATGACGCGCAATTGCCGTTCAATTGTCGTTAAAAGCTGAAAATTGGTCTGGGCAGGAAGGGGGTTTAGGTGCCCAGTAAGCAAGTGGGTAAGAATTATGTTTCTTAAATATAAGTTTACAAATAAAAAAAAAAGTTTTTTCAGTTGAGCCACTATTAGGGCCAACTCCACTAAAACTGGTTTACGGTGTGTTACTGGCATGCATTGAAGTGCAGTATTTTGCACAGTAATGTGCATTGCAATATTACATTTATTTTAAATGGGCTGCTAACACACATATTGTAACAAAGTATATGCACATTTTTTTTTCAAGGCAGCACACTACAATGCAGCTAAAATGCAAATGCATTGATGACGTAAAGATGGGGATTGCAGGGATAGCTCTGCGACTTTACAGGGCATTGAACATTATAGAGAACGCAAAAGTCAATTTTTTTTAAAAGGCATAACCACACTGTTGTATAGGACACTTGTCTAGCCTTCCTCTAGGTTTGTGGTATTCCTCAAAGCACAGCCTTTACTGAATTGACTGTGCTCATTAGAATCTACTCTCGGGGAATTCAGCTGATATCATCTTGCTCTTTTGTTCTTGTGTCAGCAGTAAATTATAAAAACATAAGATGCAATACATGAAAAACTCAAGCTGAGAGCCAAAATCTTCTGCTTACACCTGCAGAGTATCATTTAAATGAATAAGGAACGAGTATGCTGGTTTCGTCTGTGTAACATATAGCAGGCACAATCAGGTGCCAAAGTCTCAGCTGCACCCATAGAGTGAAACTAAGATACTACTCGAACAATAATAGTTAGGTATTAAATTCATAAGACATAAAGGAAAAAAATAAATAATAAATAAAGGCATTTGAAAATAAGGACCTACTTGTAATTGTGCTCTACTGTATATGTGGCTATTTGCACAGCAGGATAGATAATACATATAAAAAGCAAAGGATGGGCACAGCATATTTTTGAAGGCATTTCTCTGTGTGTTTTACAATGGCTAAATCATTTGGATGATTCAGAGGATGTGTGCTCTACACACAAAAAGGAGAAATGGAGCCTTGCTTTTTTAATCAATACAAGATAATGGTTTCCTGACTTGCAAGTAGAATGTTGAATATTAAATACTAAGCACTTCCAAGCCTTAAATCGATATATAGAAATAACGTTCACCTTGTGCAGATAGCATAGGGTTTACTTAAAGCCCTCTAGGCTGTCTGTCACATTGCACGGTAACAAGAGCACATCACAAACACACTGCTTCTCCATGTATTACATTTGAGCCTTTAGAGATGAAGAGTAGCTTAAGTGTAATGCCACTATGGCACTATTTAAAATGGCTTCAAATTGCTGTGTTAGGTTTCCTGGTGACCTTTCCGTAAGGCTGTTATGTATATAAAATGTAATTTAAATACAGCAGTACATCTTATACAATTTCAAAAAGACTCAAAGCAGTTTCAAGAGCACAAACGCATCTAATAATGATAATTTAACACTTATACTTACATAAGCTAGACATTAAGGGACAACCTCTCAGTGTGCCTAGACTATGACCGAGAGTGTCGCGTGCTAGGTACAGGTGCACGGCTACTACACATCTTCATTTGTTCAGAACTATTATTAGTTGCATGCAAGAATGTCAAATGCTGTTCCACTGATGCCAGGGAAGACCTACGACCATATTACAATTTAATTAGCCTAGGCACTTCCCCCCAGTACCACCTCAAGAGTCGAGGTTAGTTGCTGGTCATGTTGCACGGTCATTTGGCTCTCTCAAAGCAGTGCCAATCCACCAGCTATTTGGATGAATATTTACATTCATCTGCCACAGTGCAGTTGTGGAAGGTGCCCATGTGGGGATGGCGAGAATGTGCACGTTCATTCAGAAAGCTCAACTTTGTACATATTCTGTGCTTATTCTCTCCAAGGCCTCACTCCATCTTCTGTGACTTCCAGGCAGGGTCCCTATGATGCCTCGTGCTGGGAGTCTGACCCAGTATTGGGGTTCCGGTCACTAGGGAATTAGCCTAAGCATACCATCTCCTTCACTATCAAGGCCTTCCTTGATCCAAGCTAAATCACCACAGCTTCCCGGTCGGCCGTTTATGCATATACACACACTAGTGCAACACACTAGTACTGTTGTCACCGGAAACAGTATTTTTAGCCTCCTCTGAGTAGCTTTACTGCATGTTAAACCTCTGTACTGCATCTTCTCCATCCTGTCTTATCCATGGGTGTGAACCCTGTTCTGTGATATGCCAAGCAACCATACACAGCTTAAAGATTGTCCTCAAGTGACTTCAGAGCAGTCAAAGTAACAACAAGTTCTTTACTAAAATTTGTTTAACCAATTGCCAACAGTAGGACGTCAGAGGATGTTCTCGGTTTGCAGCGGTTATACCAGGATGATGCCTGTACCTGCAGGCATCATCCTGGTATGAAAATTTTCAGCCGGCGATTCCCTTTTCAGCAGAAGTGATTTGGCTTAACAGCCACTCAATCACTTCTGCAGGTGGCAGAAGGGGTCCCACCTTCCTCCCACTGCCTTTCACGGCTCAGTCATCCAATTGCGGAGCCTGGGAGTGATGCAACCAGCGGCAACGACTGCACAGAACAGAGAGAGAGGGGAACTGACAATGTTCCTCTCACTCTGTGACCCGGGAAACAGGAAGCAACGAGTATGATGTCACTTCCGGTTCTGCCCGTTAGCGGCCAGGAAAGCAGCCGATCAGACCGATCTGGGTCTAGTCAGCTGCATTGGAGGCCAGAGGAGAGATCTGGGGTCTAACATACCCCAGATCTCTCTATAAAAAGGACCTGCCATGGCCCATGCTGTCACAAGGGATGTTGCTCATCCCTTGTGATAGCAATAAAGTTAATAAAAAAAATAAAGACAGTGTAAAAAATTTGTTTGTATAAAATAAATAATAAAAAAAAATTTCAAGCGCCCCCACCCCCCTGTGCTTATGCGCAAATGCAAATGTTACTCTTGCACGCATATGTAAACGGTGATTGAACCACACGTGTGGGGTATTGTCGTGAACATCAGAGTATGAGTAATAATTCTAGCACCAGATCTCATGTGTATCTCTAAACTGGTAATCTGTAAAGGCGTTTAAAGCGTCACCTAGGGGTGTACTCACTTTTGTTGCCAGGGGCTTAGACATTAATGGCTGTATTTTGAGTGGGCAGCAAATTTACACACTTATACAAGCTGTACACTCACTACTTTACATTGTAGCAAAGTGTAGTCAGTGTTGTCACATAAAAAGATTGACAAAAATGTGAGGGGTGTACTCACTTTTGTGAGATACTGTATCTGTTTACTTTGCGTAACATTATCTATTATATTTTGCAAAAAAATAGGGATTATACTGTGTTTATGTTCAATAAAATTCATTAGAAGTGTATTTTTTCCAAAAAGATTGCATTTGAAATATCGCTGCGCCAATACCATGTGACAAAAAAAAAAAACAGCCATCATTGTATTCTATAGGGCCTCTGCTAAAAAATATATATGTATGTAGCGCCAGTTGAGTATATTTGGTTCCATACTCTGTCTCTCACCCCAAGAGCAGTCTCAGCCCCTCTGGCACACCTGGCAATGGTGTAAGTGCAAGGACCAATGAGAACCACACACGTTATGATAAAACACAGAAATTGTGTTTTAGTGGAATAGCAACAGACAGTAGCAGTATATCTAAAGTAAATCAACTAGTTTTAAAGTGTAATAACTGAAATACAGAGCAATATAACTCAATATTATAGTCAGGCTGCTTTCAGGGGATTCCACAACTGCGAATAACCCCAAGAGCAGAGGCAAACACTTTAACATTAATAAATCACAATATGGCATTTTTATACCGGATTGGTTACCTCTACTTAAATTGACTCTATGAGTCCAGGCAAGAGGAGAGCAGAAGAATGACCCTTTATGTCAGACCTCTCTCTTATGTCACCTGACACAACAGGCCCAAATACAATCACTACCTAATTCAGAGTTCAGTGCTTTAACTCCCAAGTCAGACTACCCCGCACATACACTACATATACAGAGCCCTGAGTATGTGTGTGCGTGCCCGTACGGCACCAGTAACTTCCGTCCCTTGGAAGAAGAATGAGGCCTTGAATATTTGGCCAGCCACTTTAGTTGGTGCACTTTGAACTCCTATTGGGTAGAGTGTAATGCAGTATTCTGGCAGTGTCTGGATAACAGGACAGACAATGTGACTGCTTAACAGGGGATCCGTGTGATCCATGTTCTGGTAAGTGTGGGTAAAGTAACAACAACGTTGTCTGCATGCAGTGTCTTTGTTTCCTGTAAATGGGCAAGTGCCCACTGCTCACCAATCCTGCGCTCAAGGCCCAAGCGAAATGTCCTGGAACAGGCAGGCTCTTCAGGTAGTCCAACTGGCTACCTCGCAATTGGACGCTTCATACTGCCAGTGGAGGTGCAAATGGATATGCACCTGGGATCCCCCTCTCAGGCAGGATGTCCCCTGACCAGCCGTTGATGCCTGGCAGGAACGGTACGCCAACCCAGGAGGCAAAACCTCTCCCCAGGTCTGGTCTTCTCCTCTGCCTTGTGGTGTCTGATTCTCCCCAGACAGACAAGATGGAGTTCTTTCCTTTCTTTAATCCTGAGGGCAGATGGTTTTTGTAGTTCTGTCCCCAGAGAAAGCTATAGGGCCATTTTGTAATGGGGACTACATTGCTGCAGCTCTCCTTGAGTATTATTGGTTCCCTCCCCCTGCCAATAAGGAAGCAGCTCTGTCTGTGTGTGTGTCTCTCCTTACATGTAGGAGAGAAGTGCCAGAATTGGTTTGCTTGGGAAGTGGTTAACAAAGGTAAACAAAGGTACAGGAAATTCTTCATATACATCCTTCCTATTACTAAGTGCTTCTCTGTGCCCATTAGGTGTTCTCCTGGTGCACCTTCCCTGTGAAGCAGTCATACCTTAAAGGATAAATTCACCTTTAGCAGCATGTTACACCAATATTTAGGGTGTAACATGCTCCAATACAGCCACCTCCTGCCGCCATTGCCCCAAGCTCTGTGAAAACGGGTGGGGGATCTTCTCCCCAAACCTGGTCACAATTTGAAATCAGTGCTCCACCCACACAGCCACATCATTCATTCACAGTTTCCTGTTTATGAACGAACAACAACTACTGTCTGTCATTGCAGCAGATGGCATGTGGTTCTCAATGAACTGCAAAGACGAAGACACTGGTGAGTCTCTCATAGTTAATTGGTTCTTCCTGCTCTCTAGTAACTGTCTATTCATATGGAAAATAAGGGCAGACAACTAACCGAGAATCTACAGGATCCTGGCATTGCACCAACAATCTACTGATGGCAGATGCAATGCTTTAAAGAGGAAGTAAACTTCCTTTACTGACTTTTACCTAAAGGTAAACCTATAATAAGGCTTACCTATAGGTAGTGTAAATATCTCCTAAACAGGCGCAGTTTAGGAGACATTTACATTACATGCAGGCAGTAAAATCACTGGCGCATGCGCTCTAATGGAACGGTCACCCGTGTCGTTCCTTCAGATCCCTATGGTGTGAACGATGGCTCCCGTGTGCATAAGCGGGAGTGATGACATTGCGGCTCCGGACAGTCACAAAGCCAGAGCTCGCAAACCCAGAAGCAAGATGGGTGAAGATGGGAGCCCCTGCAGCGTTGACATTGCAGCGCTAGAACAGCTTTGTTTTAAGGTAAGTTTCACAGAATGTGCCTGTATGCGATGCATACTAGCAAATTATGACGTTACCTTGCGGGGGGAGGGACGTCCAGCGGTATACAACCGCGTTAAAGGCTGCGTTTTAAAAAAATAATAAATGAACATTATTTTTTTTTTTATAAAAGGTGAACTTATCCTTGAAATAGGTGAGAGAGTCATTTTAGAGTCTATTAGTCCTTCAATCAGTAGCATATGTCCATGTCCCTAAAACCCCTGACTGGATTCCGGGAGAGGGGTGGTTTCAGAAGTACTGGCAATTACAGCAACCAACAACTTACATAGTTACATAGTAGGTGAGGTTGAAGACACAAGTCCATCAAGTCCAACCCATATGTGTGATTATATGTCAGTATTACATTGTATATCCCTGTATGTTGCAGTCGTTCAGGTGCTTATCTAATAGTTTCTTGAAATGAATCGATGCCACCACCGCCTGTGGAAGGGAATTCCACATCATTGCCGCTCTTACAGTAAAGAACAATCTTTTCTTCTAATTTTAATGAGTGGCCACAAGTCTTGTTAAACTCCCTTCTGCGAAAAAGTTTTATCCTATTGTGGGGTCACCAGTATGGTATGTGCATATTGAAATCATATCCACTCTCAAGCGTCTCTTCTCCAGAGAGAATAAGTTCAGTGCTCGCAACCTTTCCTCATAACTAATATCCTCCAGACACTTTATTAGCTTTGTTGCCCTTCTTTGTACTTGCTCCATTTCCAGCACATCTTTCCTGAGGACTGGTTCCCAGAACTGGACAGCATACTCTAGGTGCGGCCGGACCAGAGTCTTGTAGAGCGAGAGAATTATCGTTTTATCTCTGGAGTTGATCCCCTTTTTAATGCATGCCAATATTCTGTTTGCTTTGTTAGCAGCAGCTTGGCATTGCATGCCATTGCTGAGCCTATCATTTATCATCACCCTCTGAACTCGCCCTTGTAGCCAGGTTTCAATCCATGTACTCACCCTATGGTCCATGCCAATGGACCTTATTTTGTACAGTAAACGTTTATGGGGAACTGTGTCAGATGCTTTTGCAAAATCCAAATACACCATGTCTATGGACCTTCCTTTATCTAGATGGCAACTCACCTCCTCATAGAAGGTCAATAGATTGGTTCGGCAAGAACGATTCTTCATGAATCCATGCTGATTACTGCTAATGATACCGTTCTCATTACTAAAATCTTGTATATAGTCCCTTATCATCCCCTCCAAGAGTTTACATACTATTGATGTTAGGCTAACTGGTCTGTAATACCCAGGGATGTATTTTGGGCCCTTTTTAAATATTGGTGCTACACTGGCTTTTGTCCAATCAGCTGGTACCATTCCACTAAGTAGACTGTCAGTAAAAATTAGGAATAATGGTCTGGCAATTACTTGACTGAGTTCCCAAGTACCCACAGGTGCAAGCCATCTGGTTCCGATGACTTATTTACCGCTTCCCGACCGCCTCACGCAGATATACTGTGGCAGAAGGGCACGTACAGGCAGGCACCTGTACGTTACAAAAAATCAAAGAAAGAAATTGCGCTAGGTGCATAAAAATTGTGATTAAGTAAAAAAGGTCCTGCTGCTATGCACTATAACCCCGATATAAGGGTACAAAAAAAAACTAGATATAATATAGAAAGTGCAGCGCTGGACATATGAAGTGAATGGTGAAATATTACTAAACCATGTAATAAAATTTGATCAACAACAATATATACAAATAGTGACCTATAAATATAGGTGGTGAATTACTTATGACCATGAGCATATAAATATAGGTAGTGAATTAATTATGACCGTAAGCATATGGAATTACAGAAAAAAATTCCTGGAGATAAAACTTTTAAAGGTGCATAAAAGTCCAAAGCAATAATTTTTCGTGCAATGTGAGTGAGCTTATGGAATTACAGAAAAAAATTCCTGGAGATAAAACTTTTAAAGGTGCATAAAAGTCCAAAGCAATAATTTTTCGTGCAATGTGAGTTTCAGGGGTGCATCTTCAATAATCGGTGGTGCCCACCACCGATTATTGAAGATGCACCCCTGAAACTCACATTGCACGAAAAATTATTGCTTTGGACTTTTATGCACCTTTAAAAGTTTTATCTCCAGGAATTTTTTTCTGTAATTCCATAAGCTCACTCACATTGCACGAAAAATTATTGCTTTGGACTTTTATGCACCTTTAAAAGTTTTATCTCCAGGAATTTTTTTCTGTAATTCCATATGCTTACGGTCATAATTAATTCACTACCTATATTTATATGCTCACGGTCATAAGTAATTCACCACCTATATTTATAGGTCACTATTTGTATATATTGTTGTTGATCAAATTTTATTACATGGTTTAGTAATATTTCACCATTCACTTCATATGTCCAGCGCTGCACTTTCTATATTATATCTAGGCACCTGTACGTTGCCCTTTAAGAGGCGGGTTGCGGGTGCGCGCCGGCCGGGAGCTCCCTGAGTAGGATGGCGGGTCACGCGGACTGGATGTCCCGCAATCGTTTCACTGAGAGGAAGAACAGGGAAATGCTAATGTAAACAAGCATTTCCCTGTTCTGCCTAGTGACACTGTAACTGATCACAGCTCCCTGTAATCAGTGCTGTGTCACACATAGCCCCCCCCCACAGTTAGAATCAATTCCTAGGACACACTTAACCCCTACAGTGCCACCTAGTGGTTAACCCCTTCACTGCCAGTCGCATTTACACAGTTATCAATGCATTTTTAATTGCACGGATCGCTGTATAAATGCGAATGGTCCCAAAATCGCTCCAAAAAGTGTCCAATGTGTCTGCCATAATGTCGCAGTCACGATAAAAATGACAGATCACCGCCATTGCTAATAAAAAAAAAATATGAATAAAAATGCCATAAAACTATCCCCTATTTTGTAAACGTTATAACTTTTGCGCAAACCAATCAATAAGCACTTATTGCGATTTTTTTTACCAAAAATATGTAAAAGAACACATATTGGCCTAAACTGAGGAAAAATACGTTTTTTTATACATTTTTTGGGGATATTTATTATAGCAAAAAGTAAAAAATGTGTTTATTTTCAAAATTGTCGCTATTTTTTTGTTTATAGCACAAAAAATAAAAACCGCAGAGGTGATCAAATAAAACCAAATGAAAGCTCTATTTATGGGAAAAAAGGACGTCAATTTTGTTTGGGAGCCACGTCGCACGGCCATGCAATTGTCAGTTAAAGCCACGCAGTGGTCTTTGGCCAGCCAAATGGTCCGGGGCTTAAGTGGTTAATGTTAAGTTTCCCAAGTCTAATTTTAATTCTGTCCACTGTTAACCATGGAGGTGCTTCCTGTGATGTGTCATGAGGATAAACACTGCAGTTTTGGTTACTGAAGCCCCCTGATTCCCTCGTGAAGACTGAGGAGAAGAATAAATTCAATACCTACGCCATCTCCCCATCCTTTGTAACCAGATGTATTTCCTCATTCTTTATGGGGCCAATATGGCCTGTTCTCCCTTTTTTACTGTTTACATACTTAAAGAATTTCTTGGCATTTTTATTTGCTTTCCTCCGCTATATGTATTTCATGTTCTATCTTAGCCGTCCATATTGCACCCTCACATTTCTTGTTGCATTCTTTATAAAGTCTGAATGCTGATGATGATCCCTCAACCCCGTATTTTTTGAAGGCCTTCTCCTTTGCTTTTATATGCATTTTTACATTGGAGTTAAGCCATCCAGGACTTTTGTTCGCTCTTTTAAATGTATTACCCAATGGGATGCATTGGCTAATGCCCTTATGTAATATGCTCTTAAAGCAAACCCATCTCTCCTCCGTGTTCTTTGTTCCTAAGATTTTATCCCAATTTATGCCTTCTAGCAAGGATCATAGTTTAGGGAAGTTGGCTCTTTTGAAATCCAGTTTCTTTGTATTCCCCTTATGTTTCCTATTTGTGTGATTTATACTGAAGCCAACTGACCTTTGATCGCTGTTACCTAAATTGCCCCGTGTTTCCACATTCGTGATCAGGTCTGTATTGTTGGTAATCAGTAGATCCAGTAACACTTTATTTCTTATTTCTTTTTAGTTGGTGCGTCTACCATCTGCCCCATAAAATTGTCCTGCAAGACATTTAGGAACTGGCGAGCCTTAGATGAATGCGCGGTTTCCTCCGCCCAGTCTATGTCTGCATTGTTAAAATCCCCCATTATGATAACACTTCCCATCCTTGCTGCTAATCCAAATTATGATAGGAGATCTGTCTCCCCTTCCACCCTCAGGTTAGGGGCCCCTATAGCATATTCCCAGTATTATTTTCCCCTTAGCTTCATCCCTTTGGAGCTCTACCCATAAGGATTCCACCTTCTCCCTAGCTCCCTTAGTGATGTCATCTCTCACATTCACTTGTACATTATTCTTGATATATAGGCATACCCCTCCCCCTTTTTTACCCTATCTATCCATGCGATAAAGGGTATACCCTTGAATGATTGCCAGCCAATCATGAGAGCTGTTGAACCAGGTCTCTGAAATTACCACAAAATCCAAATCCTCCTCGTACAACAGTATCTCTAGTTCACCCATCTTGTCCGTCAGGCTCCTGGCATTGGTAAACATGCCACGTAGCTTAGACCGGTTGCATATTATCTTCTTATTGGGTGTTCCCAAGAGATTGCAACTAGGACTTGCTACTATACTTACTTTGGGTTTATGTGCTTTGGTCAACCTACCACTAATGCCCCCAATACTACCCTCTGCAATATGTTCCGCGCTGACTATCTCTACCTCTGAACCCTCACCCCCATTGCCTAGTTTAAAAACCCCTCTAACTTTTTGGCCATCTTCATTCCCAGCTGATCTGCACCCTCCTCATTTAGGTGCAGTTCGTCCCTTCTATAGTACCGGTTATCGACTGAGAAGTCGGCCCAGTCCTCCAGGAACCCAAACCCCTCCTTACTACACAATCTCTTCAGCCACTTGTTTACTTCCCTAATCTTCCTCTGCCTTTCTGGTGTGGCTCGATGTACCGGTAGTATTCCTGAGAATACTACCTTGGAGGTCGTTTTCCTCAATTTAGCTCCTAAGTCCTTAAAATCGTTCTTTAGGACACTCCATTTGACTTTGTCATTGGTGCCAACGTGCACCATGACAACTGGGTCTTCCCCTGCCCCTCGCAGTAATCTGTCCACCAGATTCGTGATGTGCTGAACCCAAGCGCCCGGTAGACAACTTACTGTTCGGCACTTCAGGTCTTTGTTAAAGATTGGCATCTCTCTCCTTCTAAGAATTGAGTCCCCTACCACCAGAATCTGTCTTTCCTTTCCCTTCTGCCCCACTCTCACTGGAGGAGTTCTTGCCCCGGCAACTAGGAGAGTCCCTCAGCTCCAGCAGTGCTGGTCCCTGACTGGTTTCACCAATGTCACTCAATGGAGCATACTTATTGAGATGCTCCAGCCCTGGATCGGCCTCCCTGGCACTTCCCCCTCTACCCTTCCTGACTGTTACCCATCTACTCTTTGCTAGTACCTGCACCTCTTTAAATCCACCCACCTCTGTGCTGGCCCCAGCCGGCACCTGCCGTGTACGTTTCTGGCTCTCCTTTAGTATGGAGGGACTTCTCAGTGCTGACAGTTGCTTCCCCAGATTCAGAACCTGGGCTTCCAGGGAAACAATGTGCTTACATTTTGCACAGCAGTATTCACCCTCGATCAGATGATCAAGGAACGCGTACATGCCAAAAGATGTACAACGAGTCGCCTCTCCACACCCGCTGGGCATCGAACCTATTAAATTTAATGAGGATTGGGGATTATACCCTGTCCAAATTACCTAACAACTAGCTTCCTGACACTAATACTCAACAAGACAATAGACAGGTACTCAACAAGACAATACACAGGTACTCAACAAGACAATATACAGGTACTCAATTAGACATTACACAGGTACTCGCAGACCTACGTGCACTCGCAGAACTCTTGCCCTAGAGGCAGTTGCCCTTTAACCACTTCCCGCCCGCCCTATGGCGGATTGACGTCCGGGAAGTGGTTGTGTTATCCTGACTGGGCGTCATATGACGTCCTTCAGGATAACATGCCGCAGCGCGCCCCCGGGGGCGCGCATCGCGGCGATCGGTGGAGCGGTGTGTCAGTCTGACACACCGCTACACTGATCTTGGTAAAAAGCCTCCGGCGGAGGCTCTTTACCACGTGATCAGCCGTGTCCAATCACGGCTGATCACGCTGTCAATAGGAAGAGCCGTTGATCGGCTCTTCCTCACTCGCGTCTGACAGACGCAAGTAGAGGAGAGCCGATCGGCGGCTCTCCTGGCAGGGGGGGTCTGCGCTGATTGTTTATCAGCGCAGCCCCCCCGCAGATCACCACACTGGACCACCAGGGATCACCACTAGGACCACCAGGGAAGGGGCAACATGTGGATGGCCAGGTATGTACCCCATGGCCATCCACATGTGCCCAGTATGCCAAATCTGTGCCAATCAGTGCCCACAAATGGGCACTGATTGGCACAATTATGTTGCAGTGATGCCCAGCAATGCCACCCTTAGGGGCATCACTGCAAACAAGTAATGCCACCAGTGCCACCCATCAGTGTCCATTCATGCCACCTGTCAGTGCCCATCCATGCCCATCAGTGCCCATCTATCAGTGCCCATCCGTGCCCATCTGTGCCAACTATCAGTGCCACCCATAAGTAACCATCAATGCCACCTACAAGTGCCCATCAATGCCACCTATGAGTGCCCATCAGTGCCGCCTATTAGTGCCCATCCGTGCCACCTATGAGTGCCCATCAGTGCCGCATACCAGTGCCACCTATCAGTGCCCATCAGTGCCACCTATCAGTGCCCATCAGTGCCACCTATCAGTGCCCATCAGTGCCGCCTATCAGTGCCCATCATCAGTGCCCGTCAGTGCCACCTCATCAGTGCCACCTCATCGGTGCCACCTCATCGGTGCCCATCAGTGCCGCCATATCAGTGCCCGTCAGTGCAGCCATATCAGTGCCCGTCATTGAAGAAAAAAACGTACTTATTTACAAAAAGTTTTAACAGAAACAAAGAAAAACGTGTTTTTTTTCAAAATTTTCGGTCTTTTTTTATTTGTTGCGCAAAAAATAAAAACCGCAAGGGTGATCAAATACCACCAAAAGAAAGCTCTATTTGTGGGAACAAAATGATAAAAAATTTGTTTGGGTACAGTGTAGCATGATCGCGCAATTGTCATTCAAATTGCGACAGCGCTGAAAGCTGAAAATTGGGCTGGGCGGGAAGGTGTCTAAGTGCCTGGTATTGAAGTGGTTAAACAGTTTGCCCAAGCAGAGGGCGGTACTTCCTAAAAAACCCAGGAAAATCTGGCCAAAGTTAACCCCTTGCTTCTCAGGACTAACCAACTCAGCAGGGCATCATAACTAAGCAGTGCAAGTAACCCACAGTGCCATATACCGTACTACAGATAACAGGGCACAATAACAATAAAAAAACAAGCAAAACTTATTACATAACAATAACCCCGGAAGCACCTGCTTACACAGTTCTCTCCATTCTACTTAGTCACAGCTCACTCCAAAAAAAAGGTAGGTGAGGGAAGATGTATATGTATATAAATATATATTGTATATGGCTGGCGGTGGGGATGAGATGAGGTTTTGGAGGTATGTGTACATGGTACATTGGGTAAGAGGTAGTATTTATATATTTGCTGGGGGGGGGGGGGCATATTTTATGGCTGCTGTGAAAGAAATTGTGTGTATTTGGTTGTTGAGGGAGGAGGACAGAGGTAGTGCATATCTGTTTGTTAGGGTTGACGACAGTATACTCGACAGCTAGGGAGAAGTGGTGGGTAGGGAAGTAAAATATGGCTGCTGGGGGAGATGTGGTAGTGGTGTATACGCTTTGGTTTACGCAGGGTGGGAGATATATATCTCACCTATTTGTTGGGAAGGTATATATACATATACTGGGAAGATATATATATATACACATACGGGATATATATATATATATATATGTATAGATCTATATATATATATACATATATATATACATATATATATATATATATATATATATATATATATATATATATATATATATATATATATATATATATATATATATATAAAGTTGCTGAGCAGACAGTGTGGTGTAATGGTGGATGTTCGTAATGTAGTGTAGAGAAGCAAGTGATAATACCATTATGGCTGTGAAATTACAATGCAGTAGAACTTCCCTATACTGATCCCAAGTGGTATTCTTTAGATTAGCCTGGGACTAAACAATGATTTACAATGGTTTTCCCCTCACTGGGGCAGGAAGTGAGATTTAATTCAAATGTGCAACTGCTTTCCACTCATAACAAAAACAAAAAACAAAAAAAAAATGGAGATCCACTTTAAATTACAAATTTAACAACATAAAAAAATAAGTAGAAATAACAAAGATATTGCTAATGGGTCAAAACTTTTTCACTAAGAAAAAGAAAACATCAAGTACAAAAGGCAAACAGGAAAATAGCCAATTTATGTAGTAATTGTTTATATCAAGCATGTGTTATTTTCCCTTGAACAAGTGACTAGCTGGCTAGAAGGTAAAAAAGTCATTACGCTAATCTATCTTTACATCACTATGTACAGTACAGTCTAAAGCATGTTACGGTATGATTATACTGTATACATGACTTAGAAAGAACGGAAGCAGCCAGGGAACTGAATTCATCTTGGACCATCTACTCATTAAAACAGGTGTCAGGAGGAACAGAAAAACCTTTAGAAAGTACAACCTATTCCATGTGACACATGATTTGTTTTTCTGATCCCAGAGGAAACTTTGTGTTAGACATTATTGCATAGAATAATAAAACAGTCTTGGCCCATGTGAAATAGCATGAATAAGCATGTTTTGCTATGAGTCTTGGGATCTGCAAATGATTACATATGGCTTTTTTCAAGCTGTGCAGCAAAACAAAATAAACTGGGTGGTAATGGACTACTAAGCAGGATCACCACATGATCAGGGGAAAAGGCCTAGTAGGACATTTGTCTAATATGACCACCTTAGTCCCAATGGCTAGCCATCCAGGTGCTGAGCAGCTGTTGGGTCTGTATCAGCCATGGAATAAAATGGCAAATAATAATTTTTTTGGCTGAAGGAAGTTTAGGATACAAAGTGAATTAATCATTTTACAATGTACAAAATAAATAGGCTGAGCCAAGGTCAGAAGATGAATGAAGAGTCAAGAGGGACATCAGGGTTAACAGGTCAGGCGGAGGTCACAAAGATCATTTAATCAGTAGCATTGTACTGACACATAGCTACATTCTACAATGGAGAACTTATCTCAGTATGATTTTTGTATTTTATATATATATATATATATATATATATATATATATATATATATATATATATATATATCACTGTACATGCACACACACATATGCACACTGTATACATGTGTTCAAGTCAAACTCCATCCAAAATGTATCTTTTCTTCTTTTAGTTTTCTATACAGTGAGGAACCACTGGAACTTCCGTCTATTACAGTCTGTAGAAAGAATCACCCTATTTAACCACTTGAGCTCCGGAAGATTTACCATCTTCATAACCAGGCCATTTTTTGCGATACAGTACTGCGTTGCTTTAACTGACAATTGCGCGGTCATGCAACACTGTACCCAAATAAAATGTACATAATTTTTTTCCCACAAATAGAGCTTTATTTTGGTGGTATTTAATCACCACTGCATTTTTTTATTTCTTGTGCTATTAACAAAAAAAGGCAGACAATTTTGAAAAAAAAAAACAATATTTTTTACTTATAGAACCCATCAAATCAAAAAATCTAATTTTCTCCAAAAAAAAGGCCAATATGTATTCTGCTATATGTTTTTGGTTAAAAAAAAAATCCCAATAAGTGTATAGTGATTGGTTTATGCAAACATTATAGAGTATACAAACTATGGGATATATTAATGGAATTTTTTTTTATACTAGTAATGGCGGCGATCAGCAACTGTGAGATTGCGGTGGACATTTGGACACTAACTGACACTTTGTGGGAACCAGCGACACTCATACCCCCTACAGGCATATTTGCAAAATAGAAAGCTCCACCCAAGAAGCATTTAGACTTCAAAAATGTTTGAAAGAGTCCACAAGTCAAGACATTCTCAGTCTGTATTCATACTCTGCAGAATCCCTGTAGTGACTGTTTAGCAGTACTAGAAACCAAGACTGAAGGAATTTTTTATTTTAGGCTCAATGCACACTAGCATTTTTTATAAGCTCAAAAAACTCTGGATGGAAAAAGCTGTTAATAGCATTCTTGTGCTGGCTTGTAGTAGCGTATTAGTATTGTTTAGAAGCGTTAGGGGTTTATTCACGTTTCTACAGTACAGGAAGAAAAAAAACGCTCGAAAAAAGCTCAGGTTTTTTTTGCCTAATTTTGTTCTTGAATAATAGCATTATGTAAAGAGTCCAACTTTTTGTTTCAATGTTGCTTCAAAATAGTTTTTTTCAGGGACTGTTTTCCCCACCCCACATGCACTGAGACCCCGCCCATGAGGAACGCCGTAGCTCTGCTTTCTATGTGCTTTGATTAATCCTGTTGGGAGGAGCACCCGCTAAGTACTCTTCAGCAGCTGATGTCGAGACATGTAGTCCCAAAAGCTATGTGACGTAGCGACTGGGAGTGCACTCAGGGGAACGGAAGCTGCATGGAGCCTTAAGCGGTCAAACATTTCCAACTAATGGGTTGAGTGGTAAAACATGTCCAAGCATCCTGCTAAAATTCTGCATCCACCCCTAGAAGCTGCTTCCACAAAGCCTACGGTCTTCATTCAGGACACCAACAGGCAAAAACCAAGATATAAGGGTAATAAGGATACCTAGATTAAAACCATAACCCATAATCCCACAATATAAATTAAATGTTTCACTTACTATTCTCATTGTGGTAAGCATCATCTATTTTCACAGTTTAAACACCCTTCAGTATCTGAAATGACAGTAACTTGGATTCTAATCTCTGCAGGGAAAAAAAATCTGCTTCCCTAGGTCCATGTCACACTGGCAAATTTGGCAACTCACACCTTTCTAAACAAGCGTGGCTCATTGGCTTGCTGAAATGCAACAGAATTGCGCTTGCTAGCTACGCAGAAGCAGGAGAGTAACGTTTTACTTTAACCAGTGAGGGAGCCCATTGGAGACGGTAACTGGTTCTTTAAGTGATGTTGAAGCTGGGGATTCAGGATTGCTAGAGTGACATAGTCCTTCGTCTGCCTTCCCTTTCGATCTGTGATTAGACAGTGAGGGAGCAGCAGAACATTAGTCATCATTCAGGGTTAGGCTAAGAATCAGTGTGCAAAGTTCTGAGTGCTGCTGTACAGAAGTACAATGATGGAAGATATCAAGACAAATATAAGAACACATGTTAGTTGCATGCAAAAAATTAATGCTTAAAATTTTTTTAAAAATTTGCCTGGAGTTCTCCTTTAAGGTGAAAATTGTTTGACAGAGAGCTAAAGAAAAAAAGGAACGCATCATGCGTGCATTTCCTAGATGTGTTTTGGGTGCCATTAACAATTAATGGCACCTGTGCATGTCTAATAAGGGCGGCACATTCCCGGCGGTGTGAGAAACACGCATGAAAACATACATTTCCCCCACTGCAATTATTGTGAATGAGTCCTAAATGCATTCCTGCATATATACTGTAACTGGTAGTTAAAATGATTGTAAACGTAAACGATCACCTTGTAAAACAATCCATTTAGTTTAAAATTTAAATGAAAGGCAAAAAATTTGTGTATAGATAACCATTATAAATACCTCTTTTTAAAAGTGATCACATTCCTTTGTTCTCAGCTGCATAAGAGCTGGGGGGAGGAGAAGCAACAGCACACTGCACTTTCCAGTGAATGGCTGTGCAGGGGGTGGGGGTGTGTCAGGATAAATCTTGTCATTGGAGGAGAGCAGGCTGAGTTCCCAGCATAGCTAGAGAACTGACCACGATGTGTTCTCCTGCTTAGTGTGGTCAGTTTTTAATAAGAGAGCAGAGGGACTGACAGAAGCACCAGGGATTTCACACAAAGGAAACAATACAAAGAGAACAGGATACTTTTCATCAGGAATATGAAATGCTGGAGTGATAAACCATTTAAACTGTACATTTTGGTCTGCTTAATTTAATCTTTGTTCCTTTTTGGTCTGCTAAATATACCATTTAAAGTGTTTTTTTATACCTGTTCAATAAGTTAGAGAGTTATCAGAGCAGCATCTGCATGGAGAGATGGCTGTAGGCAGAGTAATGATGTAATGAAGCTTGGAAGTCTCAGGTTAGTGGACCCAGCAGCTAAATAAGCGGCTTCTAACCAGTTTGCAACCGTGCACCAACTGCAGAAAGGCCCAGTTATTTATTAGCAGTGTTAGCCTCCACCAAACAAGGCCACTGAGGTCATCCAGTGTTGCAGCATCCAATCGGATTATGGAGGCTGCAAAGGAACAATGTTTCTCTCTTCCTCCATTCCCTCTGTACAGTGGACAGCAACACAGCGCCTCTACAGGGGGGGGGGGGTGAACTGCACCTGCCTACAGGTGGCTGGTGGGAGTGCCTATTGGGGACTAGTGCTATCACTTGTGGAAGTGACATGTGCCTGCTGCTCTGTGGCATTTCTATGCATACAGAACCCAAGGCAGCAGTCGCTGTCCCCACCCGATTTAGATAAGCCACACCAAAGCTGTGAAGTATGTATGGTGAGGGATGTGCATGCATATTTACAGACACACACACAAAACACATAAAATATCTCAAGCAGTTCAGATACAAGTTCAAACACGCCTGAGCTATGCTGCCAGGAAGCTGTCAAAGCTGACAGCCAATCATAGGTGATGGAGGGAAGTATATATGCCCCTTGCATACTTGCAGCAGTGATTGACTGTTGGCTTTGACACTTTCTATGTGGGATAGCTCAGGAGCAAGGATGAGCTCAGGCGTGTTCGCAAACTGCACGTGCCGAGCCTGCCAGGAAGTCGGCACTGCGGATCGCTAATCAGAAACAGTGAGACAGTGTCACTATGCGCAGGTGCAGAGATCGGGAAATGTCTCACTGCCTGTGATTAGCGCTGTGCAGTGCTGACTTCCTGGCGGGCTCGGCACGTGCTGTTTGCGAACACGCCTGAGCTCATCCTTACTCAGGAGGGTTCAGACTTATGTCCAAACCCACCTTAGCTCATTCCTAATCTCAATATATGTACTGTACAAATGTGTGAGTGTTTGTGCGTGTATAATTTTATCTTCTTTTTTTAGCGACAGTAGTGCATCGGTCTTTGTGTGGTTTTTTTTTGCTGTGTTTTATTTTTAATAAACAATTTTGTGTGGATTTTTTTCATTTACTGTTTATTTATTTGATGGTGCTCTGTACTGTTCATAATGGGGGTGGGTAGAATACAGAGAGACCTATGATTTTAAAGGTTTCTTTCAGATTCTGTTAAGTCCCCCTCACAGACTACCACATCCACTAGGCCAGAGGTGTGGAGAAGAGGCCCTTGTCCGCATCGATATGCGAATAAGTTGCTTTGCCAGGGCATCCTCCAAGCAGGGAACCCCCCTATTTTGGCCAGCCAAAGTGCATACTTGGATAAGGGTCTACTTTGTTTTTTTGGGGGGGACCCAAATGCATTCTCTTTTTGCTAGGGCTCTAATCAAAATCCATACCATCCATACAGAACCTCATTTTTTTTTAGTGCGGGCGCCCCCTCAAAATTCATACTACACCCTCTTTGTAGACAACATACAGATTTAGACTTTGGGGGGCAGGCTTTTTTCATAGAAGGGTCCCCCTCAAAATCCACACCACACTCTTATCAAGGATAAGGGTCTTGTGTAGATTTAGCAAGGGATCAAACCCCCCTTTTTTTTGTCACTCTCCAATCTCATCCCTGATGCACTGTGGCTTGCTTAGTGTGGATGTGCACCATAGAGCCCATGTGATTCAGCCCTAAGGCCCGGTTCACACTGATGCGAGTTCATCACAAATTTGATGCGTCGAAAACACTTTAAATTCGCATGTCATCCCTAAAGTCATTGTTTTCAATGACGGTAGTTCACATACATGCGTTGCAATTCCTCTACGAATGCGATGCGATTAAAAAAAGGGTCTTGTGTGAGTTTACTGCGTTGCATTGCGAATTTAGTCTCCATAGACATCAATGTAAATCGTTCTTGAATCGCAATGATGGTTCACATATGTGCGAATTCCACCACACTACTCTCCACAAAAACCAGGAAGTACACAGGAAGTTAACATTTTTTTTTTTTACAATATGATTCCATTGGCTAGAACATCAA
Source organism: Lithobates clamitans (assembly GCA_037952925.1). NCBI lineage: Eukaryota > Metazoa > Chordata > Amphibia > Anura > Ranidae > Lithobates > Lithobates clamitans. Next base: position 2,516,759 of record JBBGZY010000181.1, on the reverse strand, counting down.
TTGCAGCTATGTCTAACTCCTGAAATTCGCGGTAAAATCGTGGTAAATTCGCGGTAAAATCGCTGTAAATTCGCACCTCACAAAGGACAAAAAACGGAACAAAATCACAGCGCATCAGTGTGAACCGAGCCTTAGAGTCAGGTTTTGATTTTAATGAAGAACACATTTTTTGGGGGCTTCGTTCACACAGGTGCATTAATTCCCTACACATGTGCGAAGGATCATCTTCGCCCGTGTGTGATAGGGTTGAAATAATGACTTAGAGTTCCACTGTAATTGTGTACGTATCAATTGTTCTATTTAAATTGTTTGTGCTCCTTTCTTACCTGTGTACGTATCAATTGTTCTATTTAAATTGTTTGTGCTCCTTTCTTACCTATGTACGTATCAATTGTTCTATTTAAATTGTTTGTGCTTTTCTCTTCTGTGTACGTATCAATCTGTATCTAGATGGAATTTGGAACTGCTGAATAATCATTACATGTTCGCTGATGAGAAACTCTTTGTACCTTAACCTCATTTGGTAATGCCGATAAGATTACTGCTTGTATAATTGCCTATAAAAGGCCTTTGAAAGAGTAAAGACAGCAGTCCTTTATGCTGTGAACTGTGATACAGACATACCTGACTCCGTGTCATCTTTCTTATAGAAGCAATAATTTGGCAAAGCAATATAAACTTAAGCAACTTATTTAAGAGTTGCCCCTAACATGTGGGACGCACAGGTTTACATCCCAACCTTACAGAGTGTGGAAAATACACTGCAGTCATGAGATGCCTAGGGAAGCAGTTCAAAATAGGTAAAATTGGTGGGTTATTTTTTCATTTTTCAAAAACATACCCAAAGTGTATTGTCTGCATTATCCTTGGGCATTTATTAACCTTAATAACGTAAAGGCGGAGTTCATATATACTTGAACTCTCCAGCATCTAAGAAAAACTGAATTGTTTTATTTTGGGTAAGACGCTCTATATAATGCAATAAAAAGTGTATGTAGCAGAAACTACACACTTACTGTATAGTTATGTTTAACATTACAGTTAATTGGCGAGGTCAGTTTTTAAACATGCGAGACACAAAAGCATCTGTAATGGGCAGAGATACCCAGGTGAAGCAAGTTTCAGAAACTCTGTTGTAGAGTACTAGTGTGAGGAACCCAAGTAATGTTCCTTGCTTTGCTCCATGAATTAATCCCCTACAAAATTCAGGTGCTTCATGATCGAGTAGCAAGGACAGCTGAACAAGTCTCCTTTTATAGACATGAACTGGAATAAAACTTAAGCTAAACAATCTGTCAGTCTTTAAAGCGGAGTCCCAGACTTTTTTTGTTTATTAAAAGTCAGCAGCTACAAAAATTATAGCTGCTGGCTTTTAATAAACAGACGCTTACCCGTTCCACGGTCCAGCGATGTGGCCGCATGGAGCCCTGCTCCTGTCCCCTCTTCTCCTCGGTACCTCCATTAAAACTGTGGGCACCCAGCCATGACAGCTTGCGGCTTCACGACCGGGCGTTCACTGCACATGCGCGAGTCGCACTCCGCTCTCCAAGCGGACAGGCAATCTTCTGGGACCGGTCACATGTCCCAGAAGATTGCCGAGAGGGAGGGGCTGCCTAGCGGGAGAGGAGTCGCCACCTAGGCAGCCCGTAGGCGGAAGCGGGACGGGTAGTCCCACTCAAAACGAAGCACCCACCCTCCAAATGTGCCATGTAAGGGGGCGAGGAGTGCTTAAAGCAGAAGTTCCACTTATGGGTGGAACTCCGCTTTAATCACAATTAGATCATTAATTTTTATGAACGTAACATCATCTAGGACCTTAAAGCACACTATCCACTAGTCTTCCAAAATTTAATTGCATTTAAACAACACAAAGCCAAAATCAAAACAATGGGATTTACGTATGGATTTAAAATACATCAAATTGCTTGAGTATATTCATACCATTGTATTATCTTGTTACTGATGTAATGGGCACAGGTGTGCACTGCGTGGCTGAAGCAACTTCTATCCATGTACTGTATGTGGTGAAAGGTATCAGATTCGAGGCAGCTTTTTTCAATTGACTTGAAGGATTCCATGCAGCTATCCTTTTCCTTTATTCCGTTATATTCCAATACATCCTTCTAATTAAAAACAGCTGCAAAATGAAGACTGCAGACACCAGCAGCAGGTGCGAGAGTGCTGATTACAAGATTCCGCTTCTGAGAATTATACATGTAACCTATGTTTATTTTCATTTACTTATACAAGCATTCTCAGCTGAATGAAAGGCATTTTACTGAATCTAGCGTTACATGACATACATCTATTGCAATTAATGAAATCACTCATGTATGTCATCATTCTGTTCATTAAACAATCTGTTGCAGCATTATTGCCATACAAAAACATATATTGTAATAGAAAATGACAGCTGGACTCTTTTTGCTCTGTCTGTGCTTATGCATATATCCGTGGCAGGCCACGTTACACACGTTCACACTTCTATGTTTCAACACTGGGCATTTATTTAAAGAAAAACTACACCGAAAAAAACTACAAGGGCCAGCACTGCTGATCTACTGTATATTTTTGAAAATGCTAGTTGCTTGGATGTCTTGTTAATTCTATAGCTTTAATGCTTTTAGAGTTTCTAAAGCATAACAGGTATGCAGAACAGAAATTCCAGCTTCATTTGATACATGCTTGACCTGGGTCAGGGACTGTTTATTCAAACCAGACCAGTCAATCATCATTTTTAGAGAGAGCTCAGCTGATCCAAAAATCTTAATGCATTCTGACTCTGTTCCATGTCACCATCCATGTACACTGGTGGCTGTTTAATAGACATGACAATCACAGGCTTGTCTGACTGCTCCAGGATAAAGCTGCTAAAATATCATCTTTATTTTCCCCGTTTGCCCAGATTATGTTAAAGGAAACATGTCATAGGAGAAATAGGTAGACAGGTGCTGATGTCGTCCTAAAAAATACTGACTGCCATACTGATCGCATGACTTAAAGAGTAACTCCACTTTTGTTAAAAAAACACATTCCCTTCTGGGTGATCATATGCAAGGATTTTAACAAACGTTGTTGCCAGTTCCTAACTTTTCTTATTCTGAAGAAAAAACTGTTTGCCTGTGTCCATTTTCTGAGTGAATCTGTATAGGAATGATTTTAAAATTATCAGTCAGCTGCTGCGCCTGCAGGGCTCAAATGAGTACATTTGCAAGGCCTGCATCCCTTTAGACATGAATTCACTTTGGGAGTATCTCACTAAGAACAATTTTTGTTACAAGGGATGCTCAATATCTGATTTACGTAAAAAAAGTGAAATACTGCGCTATATCAAAGGAATAAGTGGAAAGCAGCTGCTAGAAGTGGAATACACACACTAATGGGTGATGTGTGAATATCACTAGTGCTAAATAATGAAAACATATTAAAATCAGTATATCAAACCAAGTGCTGAAAAACAGATTGATTACATGCTTGATATAAATTGCATACATAGAAATTAGAATTAAATGGACAATCATAGAGATAAAAATGAATAATCCTGAAAGTAAATCATGAAAACAAAAAGTCCTTGTATGGGAGGATATAGGTTGATTCCCCCTTAATGATATCAACTTGAATGGAGTATTCAGAAAAGAATAAAATGTTCACAAAAAAAATTTAAGATAAATTGAAAGTTTTGTGACAAATCCACCACCGCATCAAAAAAAGAAGTGACCACCATAAGAAATGCAAGCTTACCAAATAGCAAGCAAATGGAGCTTGTGACCTCAAACCCGGTCGGGTAATTTTTAATAACTTTTAATTACAATAAGACTTGTGTCGCAATTGTATACACCCTATATTCATTTTTATTTGGCAAGTTTTTCCCATGAAAGTGAAGTTACCCTTTAAATACTTAAACCCTGGACATGGAACAAGTATGCAAATGAAGAGTTTCATTTTAATGTGTTGCAAATTTCCCTGGGGAAAAATTAGGCGGAAGGATGAGCATAACAGGTAGGCAACTAGCAACTTAAGTGGAGGTTAGTAAAGGTTACCCATATATTTCTCCTACACCTACATGCCTGTTATATATATATATATATATATATATATACAGAAGACACAGGATTCTCCAATACATCATGTCTATGCCACAAGTTCATCTTTGGTTCATTACTGTTACATCTGAACCTTGTTCTACCAAACAATTCCCTCAAACTACACAGGATCTGACCACTAAGTAAACGAAATTGTTTGGAATGCCAGCATGAAAAAAGAAAGTGACTAATCATGTGCGTTTACATATTCCCTTTCCATTTGCACTTTGATATGAGCCGGTAGTGTCGATCAACGACTAATAATTGCTTTCCTTCCACACTTTGTTCCCTGCGGAAGATGCCTTCCCCATCTCCTGCCCCACGCATTTGCAATCAACAATAAGAAAGAGCTGTTGTTTACATTCATAATTTGCATGGTATTAACTCAAAGAAAAAAAAAACACAAATGGAATGTTGTTTTACATGAACAAATGACAAATAAACCATTACATTTTCTTTCACATGAGCAACATCACATTTGTATTTAATTTCACCACCTGCTGGGGTTCTTCAGAAGAATCAAGATGTAAATGGACACTATTTGGTTTAGCTATGGTTTTTAAGAATTACTAAAGGATGTCCCACTTTTATAACATTCTCCTTCTGCTTAAAGGCAGTTATGTAGCAGAGAGAAGTGGTTACCTAAAGTCTGTATTGACCGAGTCGCAATCAATGTCGCTAAATAGTAAAATAATGAACAGTTTAAAGCCAGCAGTCTCTAGTATGAACAGTGGATTTATTTTTTTTTCTTTGCAATTTCTACCTTTTCTGATTCAAATTGGATAACTTTAACTCAGCTCAATAATTTAATCACATAACTAAACACAGTATTATATATTACATGTCCGTTTGAATTTAGCAAAAAAAAAAAATAGATTCATCTAAGTTTTTTTTTTTTTTCTTGATTTTTATATCCAGATATTTTAGAAAACATAAGGTTTGCTTATGTATTCAGTGCTAAACAAAGGGCCATAAATTCAATAAGGCTGGGTTCACAAATATGCAAATTGGATGCGGATTTCCCTGCATTCAATTCACATGACATGCGAGTGTGACCAGCTCTCAATGGAACTGGTTCACACATCTGGAGCGGCCGCAGTCCGGATTGAAAAAGGGTCCTGTGCTTGTTTGGGTCCGGTTCAGGAGCGAATTCAGGTAAAAAACCTGATTCGCACCTGAACCAGTGAACAGACATGCATTGCACTCCAGGCACGAACCCGGCCTAATGACAAGGGACAGTCAGAGCAATGTGTCTGAACAGTAGTTACACAGATCACAAACAAATCATTAATTTTACTTGTAAAAAACAAATTGTTCAGGACTTTATGCACTTTTATAATTACGGTGAAAAAAATTGACTGGTTAAAAAGAAAAAAAAAGAAAAGAAAAAAACAATTTTTTCTATCTCCTAGCTCAGTGTTTCTCAACCACCTAGCTACAGCTTTTCTCCTACTTGACACAAGCTAATAGTAGGCACAGTGTATTTAAAGAACCAGCAGTAATAGTTTTCCACTCGCTAAGCCACAGGTTGACAGCTACCGGTGTTGCAGTGCCCCACTGTTTGTTTACACCTTGTAGTTAGCATCTACCTCACAGGCTGCTTTATTATACATATGCACACAGAATTAATAAATAAAAAGCATAACTATGATAATGGTTGCAATAGAGTTTATAACAGTCCGAGAGCAAAATTACATTTCTAAAGGGAAAAAAAAGTCATTTAAAAGTGCTAGCGCTAGTGCCAGCTATTACCGTATATACTCGAGTATAAGTCGTTCCGAGTATAAGTCAAGGCCCTAATTTACCACAAAAAAATGGGAAAAACTTATTGACCCGAGTATAAGACGAGGGTGAGAAATGCACAGCTACTGTAAGTGGAAAAGAGGGTCAACAATGCCCATTTGCAGCATCACTGTGCCCATTTGCATGCCTCACTGTGCCCATTTGCAGCCATAGGTCCCCTGAACTTCAAACTGGGTAGTTAAGGGTTCCTAGATGCCCCCTAGCTGCAGCCAAAATTTGGGGTCTCTGAACCCAAAGGGTCCCAAAATGACATTGCTGCAGATGGACACAGTTGACCGAATTTGGGTCCCCGTATCTCGGGGCCACTTAGTGCTAAGAACCCCAAATTTGGTGTGCAAACCCAGTGGAACTAGCATCATAAATTTTTTTAAAGCTTGGGTTTCTAGCACAAAGTGGCTCCGAGATACAGGGCCCCAAAAATCAGTTCAGAAAATGTCAAGCACTTTTCTGCAGCAGAGAATGACATTTTCCGAACCGGATTTGGGGCCCCGTATCTCAGGGCCACTTGGTGCTAGGAACCCCAGCTTTGGATATGTTATGGTACCAGTTCCACTGGGTTTGCACACCAAATATGGGGTTCCTAGCACCAAGTGGTAAACACAGAATTCTGTGTGCGATTGACCACAGCCAATCAGCTGACTTTTGCAAAAATCATTAGCCAATATCAGCTGCCAAATTCATGCTGTGTCCAATCAACCTGGAAGAAAGGCTGTGAAGTACAGGTATGTCACCCTGCCTGCAGCTGCCACCCACCCGCAGTACAACTACTGTGGGCGGACAGGAAGTAATTGATAATAAGGGAAACAATAAGCACAGAAAGAATCACTGGGCCTGTACTGTCTGGAAAACTGGGGGTTACGCTATGTGTAAAAAGTTTTGGTTAAGGTCAGACTTTATCTAAATTAGAGCACAAAGTGAATAGCAGTTAAATATCACCTTGCTTGACCCTTTTTTGAATTCCAATATTTCAGTAGTGTTTATATCCTGGCAGCCCTGTAATGCAAGATGCAAACAGAATATAAGCCTACTTTACTCAAGCTTTGTCCCATACATACAACAGTGCACTGGTGTTCTTCATAAGCTAAACAAAGATGTTTGTCCCAGACCACCCCTGCAGATTATCATGTTTTAATCTCAGATTCTCACAAGGTCCTCACTTATGCTGCCCATACTAATGAGAGTTTTCTAGCAATTCCAACCACTTCTGATGGCAAAAACAATTGCATGGATCTAAGCAACCTCTTAACAATCTGGGCATAACAATATTAATATAAATGCATTAAAGTGCATGAGATTATCAAAAAAAATAAACATTTCCAGAGCAGTTCTCCAAACACATACACATATTACCATGATACACTACATTACCAAAAGTATTGGGACACCTGCCTTTACACGCATATGAATTTAGTCTTAGTCTGTAGGGTTAAATATTGAGTTGGCCCACCCTTTGCAACTATAACAGCTTCAACTTTTCTGGGAAGGCTGTATACAAGGTTTAGGAGTGCATCTCTATGTGATGTGAATGAGAATGCCTGGCTCCAGTCTCCGCTCGGATTCATCCCAAAGGTGTTCTATCGGGTTGAGGTCAAGAGTCTGTGCAGGCCAGTGAAGTTCCTCCACCCCAAACTCACTCATCCATGTCCTTATGGACCTTGTTTGTGCACTGGTGCGCAGTCATGTTGGAACAGAAAGGGGCCACCCCCCTTCACCGAATGATTTGGACCAGTGCACAAAGCAAGGTCCATAAAGACATGAATGAGCGAGTTTGGGGTGGATGAACTTGACTGGCCTGCCCAGTGTCCTGACCTCAACCAGATAGAACACCTTTGGGATGAATTAGAGCAGAGACTGTGAGCCAGGCCTTCTTGTCCACATCAGTGCCTGACCTCACAAATCTGCTTCTGGAAGAATGGTCAAACATTCCCATAGACATACTCCTAAACATTGTGGACGGCCTTCCCAGAAGAGTTGAAGCGGTTATAGCTGCAAAGGGTGGGCCAACTCAATATTAACCACCTCAATACAGTACACTTCCTGCCCAGACCAATTTTCAGTGCTCTAACATTTTGAATAACAATTACTCAGTCATGCAACACTGTACCCATATGAAATTTGCGGCCTTTTTTTCACACAAATAGAGCTTTCTTTTGGTGGTATTTCATCACTAGTGGGTTTTTTAATTTTTTGTGCTATAAATAAAATTTAAAAAAAAAACGTAAATTTTGTGAAAAAAATGCCTTTTTCTTTGTTTCTGTCATAAAATTTTGCTAATTAGTAATTTTTCTTTATAAATTTTGGCCAAAATTTATACTGCTACATATCTTTGGTAAAAACCCAAATTAGTGTATATTATTTGGTCTTTGTGAAAGTTATAGAGTCTACAAACTATGGTGCCAATCACTGAAAATCGATCACATCTGATCAGGCCTTCAGTACATGGGGTGAATCTCATTTCTTGAGACACTAACAAATCAGGAAAGTACAAATACCCCCAAATGACCCCTTTTTAGAAAGTAGACATTCCAAGTTATTAAGTAAGTAGCATGGTTGTAATTTTTTCCCACAATTCTTTGCAAAATGAAGATTTCTTTATTTAATTTTTTTTTCACAAAATTGTTATATTATCAGGTTATTTCTCACACACAGCATATGCAAACAAATTACACCCCAAAACACATTCTCCTACTCCTCCCGAGTATGGCGATACCACATGTGTGAGACTTTTACACAGCCTGGTCACATACAGAGGACCAACACTGAAGTAGCACCTTCAGGTGTTCTACGAGCATAAATGACACATTTCATTTCTCAGCCACCTATTACACTTTTGAAGGCCCTGGTGCACCAGGACAATGGAATTGCCAACAAAATGACCCCATTTTTGGAAAGCAAACACCCCAACGTATAATCTATGAGGCATAATGAGTCTTTTGAGTTAATTTTTTTCCAGAAGTTTTTGGAAAATGTGGAAAAAAAATGAAAACACATTTTTTTTTAACACAAAGTTGTCAATTTATAAGATATTTCTAACACATAGTATGTATATAGCAAAAATGACACCCCAAAATATATTCTGCTACTCTTCCCGAGTATGGCAATACCACATTTGTGAGACTTTTACACAGCCTGGCCACATACAGAGGCCCAACATTGAAGTAGTACCTTCAGGCGTTCTAGGAGCATAAATTACACATCTCATTTCATTCCTACCTATCACACTTTTGAAGGTCCTTCAGAACCAGCACAGTGGAATTACTCACAAAATGACTCCATTTTGGAAAGCAAACACCCAGATGTATATTCTATGAGGCATGGGCTGCAAATGGGTACTCGGGTACTCTGATGGGCTGGAGACAGGTACTCGGGTACACTGATGGGCTGGTGACAGGTACTCAGTTACTCTGATGGGCTGGTGACAGGTACTCGGTTACTCTGATGGGCTGGTCACAGGTACTTGGGTACTCTGATGGGCTGGTCACAGGTACTTGGGTACTCTGATGGGCTGGTCACAGGTACTCGGGTACTCTGATGGCCTGGTCACAGGTACTCGGGTACTCTGATGGCCTGGTCACAGGTACTCGGGTACTCTGATGGCCTGGTGAAAGGTACTCGGGTACTCTGATGGCCTGGTGACAGGTACTCGGGTACTCTGATGGGCTACAGATACTCGGGTACTCTGATGGGCTGGTGACTGGTATTCAGGTACTCTGAAGGGCGGTGACAGGTACTCAGGTACTCTGTATGCATATGAACTGTGACAAGTACTCAGGTACTTATAATGGACTGTGACAGGTACTCATATGGATTGTGACAGGTATTCATATGGACTGTGACAGGTACTCATATGGACTGTGACAGGTACTCGGGTACTCAGATGGACTGTGATAGGTACTCAGAGGGACTGTGACAGGTACTCGGGTATTCAGATGGACTGTGAGAGGTACTCATATGGACTGTGACAGGTACTCAGATGAACTGTGACAGGTACTTTGATGGGTGGTGACAGGTCCTCTTTATTGGGGGGGCAATCAGTGTTGGTGTACACTGTAAATAGTAACGAGATGTTACCGCAATCTCCTTCTCACACACGATCAGTGTGTGAGGAGGGAAGAGCCGGTAACATCTCGTTGCCGCTCTGTGTTTACATTTAGTGATCAACTGTGAAAGGATCACAGGTGATCATGTGGTAAACAGCTGCCAGCTAATGGCTGTTTACCAGCGTCGGTGATGGGCAGTGTTCCCAGAAACACGCTGCCGACATGCTCGCGCGCATGCGCCGTGCAAAGTGGGGCGGTACCATCTGTGATCAGCCGTGACTTCATCACGGCCGATCACATGGTAAACAGCCATGCCCAATGGCTGTTCACCCCCCTCGGTGGCGAGCGCTGTCTCCGTGACATGCCGTCACCAAAGGAACAGGGATGCGCGCACACGATCGCCATGACGCCCGCCCAGAACGAGAGCCAAGTTGCCTGACCGTCAGGCAGGCATCCTAATTCTTTTGGTAATATAGTGTATATTGATATACACAATGGTCAGGACAGAAATGCAATATGCCTCTAACTTCCTGCAGCGGGCTGACAATTTCACCTTTTCAGCACTTAAATTCCTAGCAGTGTTGTCAGCTTGATGATGCCTTGATATGTGTTTTGTAGCAATCTGCTGTGTTTATAACCAGAATTTAAAACTTAGACCTGTCCTGGGAAATGTCTGACTGTCAAAAGGTACTGTTTTGACACAACTGTATGGTGAAACTTTGTTCATAAGATGGTTATCAGTATGTATTTAATAATAGTGTCTTATGACTATAAGTGCAGAGGTTGTGAGATGCCATTAATAGAGAGAATTTTAAATGTTGGGGAGAGACGTAGTAATAATGATTCATTTGCATTATAATAATACTTCAGTGTCCATAGCCATAAACTAAGAGATGAATTCTCAAGGGTAAGTCTGGAGAAATTAACTAGAACATCTCTTCACAATTTTATATCTTTCACCTTTCAGTTTTATATTAAAGTATTCATGTTCTCAGACTTAGATGAGTGTTATGAGCACTTTGTTAAGAATACAATAAATATGCCCTACCTGATAGAAAGTAACTGCAGTGCTATTACTATCACGTCATAAATATAGAAATAAGATGATCTGGTTAACAAAGCTCCATATCCTGTTCTTGTTTGACATTATTTGCCAAAGCAGAAGTGTTGCCATTTATAGGCCCCATATATGTGGAAATGCCTGAGCATGCTCATAAGTACTACACTTTGGAATAAAAAGCAAGCGAATGCAAATCAGCAGAATTAATGCCTATCAATTTCTGTACAGCTTTGAGACATAAAGCCACGTTCAGTCTACAGTCCTCCAGTCAGCACAACCTCCTCTTCTCTTGTCCATCAGCAAATGGCACACACATTAGCCATGGTTCCCCGAATATAGGAAGGCTTTTGTTTTATATAATAAATGTAACAATGACAACTGTGCAGAGGAATTGGTCAGATCTGTGGTATGTATTTGACATTTTCCAATCCCAACCTGTTTCCCTAAAAATACAATGTTAGAATTTAATTTTGAGTTTCTCAAATACTCAGCTATACAAACTTGCCTTCTTAGGCCTCTTGCAGACTGCAGCTTGAAAAAACTCAATAAAGCTTATTTTTTTACTGAGCTAAAATACAGGCCATTAATTGTAATCATGTAATTGTAATTGTCTTCAGAAAAAAATTTTTTAAAGAAAAATCTGCATTTTTGGTCAGTAATTTACACCTCATGCGCACAAAAGTGTGCATTCGTGCAAATTCCAACAGATTTGTTCATTGACACTGTCAATGCGAAGGAAGGTTTTACCCGCTTCCTCACCAGGCCATTTTTTGCGATACGGCACTGCGTCACTTTATTATACAATTGAACGGTCGTGCGACGTTGTACCCAAATAAAATTGATGTCCTTTTTTTTTTCCACAAATATAGCTTTCTTTGTTTATAGCTTTGCGCTATAAACAAACAAAGAATGACAATTTTGAAAAAAAAATACTTTCTGCTATAGTACATATCCAAAAAAATATAATTTCTTCATCAATTTAGGTCAATATGTATTCTGCTACATGTTTTTGGTAAAAAAAATCTCAATAAGCATATATACATTGGTTTGCGCAAAAGTAATATTTTTTTTTACTAGTAATGGCAGTGATCTGTGATTTTTAGCGGGATTGCGGGAAACAAAGATGACCCTAAGTGACACTTTTTTGGTGACCAGTGACACCAATACAGTGATCAATGCTATAAAATGCACTGATCACTGTATAAATGGCACTGGCAGGGAAGGGGTTAACACTAGGGGGCGATCAAGGGGTTAAATGTGATTCCTAGGAGGTGTTTCTAACTGGGGGGGAGGGGATTCACTGGAGGAAGAGAGATTGTGATTCAGCTTAGCTGAAACACGATCTCTCACTTTTCCTCCTGACAGATCAGGGGTGTGCTTTGTTTATATCGACACACCGCTGATCCGGCTCTCCTGTGAATGATCGGCGGGTCGCACCGGCCATCGCGGACACCGGACCCACTGATTGGCTCCCGCTGTGTCCAATCACAGTGAGAGCAGCGCGCAAGCCCCCTAAACTGCATGCACAAAATCACGCACAGGTAAGTGGTTTTGCACACCCGGGCCATCCTGTTGTAGTAAATGTACAAATGTACGTGAGGCGGTTTGGAAGCGGTTAAATTGATAATAAAGGTTTGGTACAGTATAAAATTATATATATATAAAAATATAAAACATATCATACTTACCTGTTTTGTGCAACCCAGATCCTCTTCTCCTTGGGTCCCCTGCTGGTGCTCCTGGCTCCTCCCCCTTGATCAGCGCCCCCAATAGCAAGCTGATCCCAAGCTCCGCTCTGTGCGTCCATAAAGCACATAGAGCTGTGGCTCCGCCCCGCCCCCACTCTCTCCAATGACATAATTGTGACAAAAACACGTTGGGTGGAGCCTGCTGATGTCACTTCCGCAACTACTTCTGGCTTATGGAACGCAGATGAGTAGTACATGCTGGGGAAACGAACGCATATGAATTTAGCTTGTGTAATGCGAGCATACGTCTAATGTGACATGCTCACTGTTTTTAATGCATTTTAAATAAATGGAATTACTCTATGGAGGCTTGCTTGGCTTTTATCTCCTTACACATGCATGCATAAGGGAGCATAACAGAAGGATATCCCTTCACCCCAATAAGAAGGCAGTGAATACAGCCCAGGAAAAGACAACTGGTTTTGCATACAAAACTCTTGCACGTTTATGTTTTGGTAAGTGTGGAAACATAGGAGGGGAGCACGGAGTGTTTTCGCACAGTCCACAGAAGAAAGCTTTTGAAATTTGAAGCACTGAGAGCACCTTTTAAACATTATGGACTTTTGTTGTTTATGAATGTTATAAGATGTTTACACATTAGCAGCTAATTGATTTAAAGGCACTTTTTAAAAGGCACAAAGCACTTTTTAAGGTTTATTAATCGTATGTGTTTTTGTATGATGATTTAATGTTGTTTAGCACTTTTTGAATTGATTCACATTAATGTAATATTTGGGATTTACACACACAGTAGTGCTGCATACATTTAAACTTGACTGAGGTTACCCTAGTGGGTTAATGATTTGTGCAGGCAGCTACATATGCAATCAAAACTCTAATAACTTAGCACAGAACTAAATTTGTATTTTTTTTACTGATTTTTAAGTGATTTTTGTATATGTTCTTAATGGGGAGCAGTACCCCTCCCTTTCTGTGCCATCATTGGGACATGGTCAAAACCAAAAGTCATTTTGGTTTTGGTTTTGTAAATTTTAGCCTGCATTTTTTTTTTTTTTTTCATAGCCACAGCCAGGAGTATTAAACTGCACAAACAATGTAAACAAATCTGTTAACCACATATGTCTATCCCACACTGCTCTATATACTATATGACCCCCTACTTAATTTTAGTTAAATATGAAGTCCCTCATTTGAATTTTGACACAGGTGAGATGCCCAACAAAAAGTCCCCTTGTGTTTACCAGCTGTATCATTATCCAATTGCTCTTTATATTGTTTTGTATCTCCAACCAGATATAATGGTGCTCATATACTGTAGCACCAATGAATGTTGATGGCACCATATTAAGGTGTTTTTTCAGATGAAAAAATGATCACAGCTCAATAGCTTAAAGAACCTAGGATAGATTGGGGACCCCCTTTCATTTTGCAGTTGACATATGTAAAGCAGCTGGCAAAATAAATAAATAATAATTCAGTTTGGATCAAAGCAAACCCCTAGTTTGGTGATTTTTCACTAAAAAAGCCAGGACATACTAATGACAATATCTGTGATTCTGTCTTGTCCTCCTCTCACAAGCAGCACGCGTGCATGCAGCTCTTAGCACTGGTCCTCCCACACACAATATGATTGCTGCTGTAGCAAGAATTCTAGAAGGCTCATATCAAAACAGGTTCATATGCTTACACTATGGCATTTAAAATATATTTTATGTATTTTAATAAATGCATAACTGTATATTTTTTTATACTGCCTGCAGTACAGTTTTCAATAGATGTACCACAACAAAACATAAAAAGATGCAAAGCAAAAATAAGAATAATGTTGTCAACAAAATGTGCAGATTCCATGATGTTTATATCGTCACAGGGTAACAATATCTAGATGTCAATGTGTTCTTTGTCTAATGATTTTCAAGGTCCAACCAGCTTTCTGTTGCCATTTCATCAAGGGCTAGAGAAGGAGCTAATAAAAGAAGAAAAATACACGCAAGCTGAAAACATATCTACTGCTACAACAACAGTAACAGTATCATAAACAGAAAACACTATATTCTCTAAGACAAAGCCAAATTAGTATGGAAGAAATACTTTAAATAAAAACTAGAACCAGGAAAAACAGAGCACATTTCATGGGGCTTCAAGGTAAAGAGAGGAGAACAAAATGATGATTTCAAGGAGAAGATCAGCATTCATTTGAATTTCCATAATATGCTCAGGTGTATAATGTATAGTGCTGCAGCCAGCTTGACAGGAAGGCTCCTTGCAAACATATGCCATGAGCAGAATACAGAACACAACTGCAAATTGTAAACAATGAAAAATAAATGAGATTATTTGCAGTTTGATTTAAGAGCAATTCATTCTTCCTATGCAGTTAATTAGCAACAATACTAGATAGGCTAGGGATGGGATCTAAATGAGACTTATTAGCAATGAAGAGGATTTATCAAACAAAGAACATATGTGCAGAGTTTATGCTTGATACTCAGCATACATTTGTTTAAATTAAAATGTAAAGCCTTTTTGGATAATTGATCAAAGTGTATTTAGGGCAAATTAGGTGTAAAATAACAGTGATGGTTTTGCTTCTTGGTGGTCACATTTAGTAATGGAATTTCACTTTCTTTCTGCATTGACTTTGAACGAACACTTGGTAAAGCTGAATTTCATGAAATATAATGTGGATTCATGGTATATTACATGTTCAGCACTTTACAAACATTAGCAAGGCAGTGTTCCATACCTCTGAGAATTCATGAGAGGACATAGACACTCTGAAAGGCGCAACACTTGAAGAATTTAAAAAAAAATTATATAATATATGCAGTGCTACTCCCATAGGATAGGATGGGTCCTCTGTTCTTTGCCTCAAACTTTTGAAGAACCTCAGCCCCTCTGACACACCAAGTTGAGTGCAAAAACATACAATATCATACAAAATCACTGAGAGTAAACACTTAGTATCCATTAGTAGTGCTATATCAAAGAAAACAGGAACCAAACCTAGTAGTAAAGGCAAACATAGTTACATAGTAGGTGAGGTTGAAAAAAGACACAAGTCCATCAAGTCCAACCTATGTGTGTATTATTTGTCAGTATTACATTGTATATCCCTGTATGTTGTGGTCATCCAGGTGCTTATCTAATAGTTTTTTTTAAACTATTGATGCTCCCTTCTGAAACCACCGCCTGTGGAATGGATTTTCAAATCCTTCCTCTCTTACCATAGAGAACCCTCTACGCAGTTTATGGTTCAACCTCTTTTCTTCTAATTTTAATGAGTGGCCACGTGTCTAATTAAACTCCCTTCCGCTGAAAAGTTCTATCCCTATTGTGGGGTCACCAGTATTGTATTTGTAAATTGAAATCATATCCCCTCTCAAGCATCTTCTAAAGACAGAATGGGTTCAGTGCTCCTAACCTTTCTTCATAACGAATATCCTCCAGTCCCTTTATTAGCTTTGTTGCACTTCTCCATTTCAAGTACATCCTTTCTGAGGACTGGTGCACAGAACTGGACAGCATACTCCACGTGAGACCAGACCAGAGTCGAGTGGGAGAATTATTGCTTTATCTCTGGAGTTAATCCCTTTTTTATGCATGCCAATATTCTGTTTGCTTTGTTAGCAGCAGCTTGGCATTGCATGCCATTGCTGGGCCTATCATCTACTAGGACCCTCAGGTCCTTTTCCATCCTTGATTCCCCCAGAGGTTCTCCCCCCGAGTGAGTAGATTTCATTCATATGCTTGCCACCCAAATGCATTATTTTAAATTTTTCCACATTAAACCTCATTTGCCATGTAGTTGCCCACACCACTAATTTGGTCAGATCTTTTGCAAGGTTTCCACATCCTGTGGAGAAGTTATTGCCCTGCATAGCATAGTATTGTCCGCAAATACAGAGATTGAACTTTTTACCCCATTCTCCAGGTTGTTTATGAACAAATGAAATAAAATTGGTCCCAGCACAGAACCCTGGGGACCCCAATTTCCACCCCTGACCATTCCAAGTACTGCCCATTTATCACCACCCTCTGAACCCGCCCTTGTAGCCAGTGTTCAATCCATGCACTCACCCTATGGTCCATGCCAACGGACCCTACTTTGTACAGTAAATGTTTATGGGGAACTGTATCAAATGCTTTCGGAAAATCCAGACACACCATGTCTATGGGCCTTCCTTTAAATAGCAGCTCACCTCCTCATAGAAGGCTAGTAGATTGGTTTGGCAAGAATGATTCTTCACAAATCCATGCTGATTACTGCTAATGATAACATTTTCATTACTAAAATCTTGTATGTAGTCCCTTATCATCCCCTCCAAGAGCTTGCATACTATTGATGTTGGGCTAACTGGTCTGTAGTTTCCAGGGATGTATTTTGGCCCTTTTTTAAATATTGGTGCTATATTGGCTTTTCTCCACTCAGGTGGTACCATTCCAGTCAGTAGACTGTCAGTAAAAATTAGGAACAATGGTCCTGGCAATTACTTGACTGAGTTCCCTAAGGACCCTTGTGTGCAAGCCATCTGGTCCCGGTGACTTATTAATGTTACGTTTGCCAAGTCTATTTCTAATTCTGTCCTCTGTTAGCCATGAGGGTGCTTCCTGAGATGTGTCATGAGGATAAATGCTGCAGTTTTGGTTATCGAAGCCCCCCAGATTTCCTCGAGAAGACTGAGGAGAAGAATAAATTCAGAACTTTTGCCATCTCTCCATCCTTAGTAACCAAATTCCCTCCATCATTCTTTATGGGGCCAATAAGGTCTGTTCTCTTTTTACTGTTTATATTTACTGTTTTTTTGCCTCCGCTATGTGTCTTTCGTGTTCTATCTTAGCCGCCCTAATTGCACCCTTACATTTCTTGTTTGCGTTCTAAAGTCTGAATGCTGATGATGATCCCTCAGCCTTGTATTTCTTGAAGGCATTCTCTTTTACTTTTATATGCCCTTTTACATTGGAGTTAAGCCACCCAGGACTTCGCTCTTTTAAATTTATTTCCCAATGGGATGCACTAGCTAATGCCCTTATTTAATATGCTCTTAAAGCAAAGCCATCTCTCCTCCATGTTCTTTGTTCCTAAGATTTTATCCCAATTTATATCTTCTAGCAAGGTTCATAGTTTAGGGAAGTTGGCTCTTTTGAAATTCAATGTCATTGTCTACTGAAGCTAATTGACCTGTGATTGCTGTTTCCTAAATTGCCCCCTATTTCCACATCCGTGAACAGGTCTGTATTGTTGGCAATATACCTAATATATTATCAACCAATATGGTTGTTAATTAGGTAAGCATCTCTTGGTCACACAGATAGGTATCTAAATGCATTATGCTGCACGTGCATACTTGGAGCCTTGGAGAAATTATTGATGTTGACTATTTTCCTTTTTTAAAGTCTGTGATCGACTATATCTAAGGGCACCCTTGTAATCTGTTTTGAGGCTAGCTTTGGTGTACCATCATTGAATCAAAGTATGTTTGGTATGTCTGAGGCTCCCCTTCTTTTGTAGTACCACATTGTACATTGATACACTGTGGACCAATTGATTTTTGTATTGACAGATTTAATCAATTTAAAGTGAGTTCCCGGGGTATGCTAGCTCTCCTCTATATGCCTCCTTATGGGATGTAGAGGATTTGGGGGGGTGAAACGTTTTTTCTGGTGTTTCCCTGCCCCCCTTCTTTTTGGGTTCACAGCAACACTTGTTGATACTTATTTATCTGTTGTTAGTATTGTACAAATGTATGTTCATCATTTCAATTCACGTATATGTTTTCTAATATTGATTTATAGTATCATGTGTTTTTCAAATTGTCAGCACTTTAAGATCTTCGGAAGAAGCATAATCCGTGAATTGTGTTAAGATACAGCATCCTCTACTATTCCAATTGGTGGTATTTTGTCATAGTTTGCACTTCTATTGATGCTTTGTCAATTTGATGTATCTGTAATGATGGAATGGGTAGGATGAATAAGATGCCTGTCAATACTATTGTACCATGAATAGCTGTAATGTAGTTAGTATTTCTCTCTTTTAACCATTTACTGGACGTTTTAAAAAATGTGCTACACAATAAAATGTCTGTGTTTTAAAAAAAATATTATTTGTGTCTATTCCTGAGGTTGAAGTATAAGCACCTTAAAAGTCCCACTTTTGTTTTATGTTTTCACTCAACTAGGCAAGCATACAATGAATTAACAATGGTAATAACAAAATTTAGCATACAACATGATTAAAAGTAAGGACTAGACATAAGATGACATTTGGTGTTCAGATCAGCATAAAGAGTAGGAAGGCCACCTCAAGTGCAACAGTGAGCAGTAGTAAAGTTTAATCTACTGAGTGCTGGAATTATACCGCCATAGCACATTTATGAAGGCAATGCTAGTCCTAGACTGACTGGGTATGCACTGTCCAAAAGAAAATGAGGATAGTAGCAGAGGGGGCAGAGAAAATTATTATGGGAGGGACAGTTCTTTAAGATGCTCTTTTGCTGGCTAGCATTGGGGCCCTTTAAGAGCACTGGTGCACTTATCAACAGTCCCAGTTAACCTGTATACAGTATAGGTACAGCATAGTCTCATCACAGGTATAAAGTTGGTATAGGTGCAGTCTAGGTTTCAGCTAAGTGCGGTTCAGAATGCAGTATGGGTGCGGTATTGATGGGTACACTTTGGGTCCTGCTCTCAGTGGCTCAGTCCCGGCTAGCATTATCAGCAATGGGTGAATAGCCTTCTCACCAATCCCCGGGATGCTACTGTGACCTCTTGCTGTAAGGGGGGCCCCCTCAGTTCCTTCCTGAAAGCCTCTGGTTATCAGAGGTGGAAAACCGACGGTGAGTGAACGCTCTAGTCTCCCTGCTGCAACAGCGCAGGTACTATATTGTAAGGAGTCCAATCATCCCATTATATGGCTGCTATCTGAAACTACCACTCCCAGGATTCTCAGCACTTTGCATAGAAGTCTATAGGCTTACTTGGCTTTAGCTCTCTCCCTGCTGGCTGCTGAGGAGGATGATGCAGCATACCATCAGTATCTCAGTACAGGGAGACAAGAATAAAGGGCAGCATCTCAACCTCCATATTGCTGTAGCCTAATACCTGGTTACATATAGATTTGGCATATAAAAAGAGATATTGGATTGAATGTTGATTGTGAAGTGTAATTGGTCAAATTTGTGACATAAACATAGGTTACAGCTATGATCATATCTGTGCACAAAAAGCCTACTACACTATATGATTGACAGTTATGACCACCTTCTCTCTGTTCTCTGTTACAAACTAGCATGCTGGCACTTGAGCAGAATATGACGTTTTGTGGATTTAGGCAATTGTACTTGAATCACCAGGCACTATGGGATACAAGCATTTTTTTTGTAGAAGAAATCTCTACAGGATTTGGATACTAACCTCATACAAGGTCCACAGACCTCAGCCCATAGATATAGAAGTATACAATATCTCTACACCAAGGCAATCCTGCTTAGACAAATTATTAGTCCAATACCGGTCCAAAACTTAAAGTGGTTGTAAACCCTCCAATACAATTATCGCTTTGTAATCTAGATAGTAAAGGCAGCTGATCGCTGCCTGTGAAAGTGTACTCACTGTGCTTGTTTCCAAAGAAATCATCCTGCAAGTTTGAGTGACGTCAGGTGCGTTTGCGCACTAGGTATTTTCATTAACGGCACACTGTGTGCCGTTTCTATCTCTGCTGCATGCTGGGTCATTATCTTCCTCTTAGAAGGGCACAGAGGAAGTCTCGCGATGCTGTAACCTGATCATCTCCTTCCTGCTTCTCCCCCTTGCAAGTGATTTGCTGTCAGCTATGGTTTAGCTCTGTTTCCGTAGCAAAATGGCAAATCGAGTGAGGCTTGGTTTCGGCGCTATGGCACATGTGCGAGATTTACTAGGGAATACTAGGGTGGAAATGACGTCCACAAAAGATTTTACAAACAGCAGTAGCAATGGCGCAACCAATACCCGGAAGAGAAGAAATAATACATACGCTAAATAAGGTATTTGACAACCTAGTTTTTGGCCCATTTAAATGCATTTTCATTTGGAATAGTTTACAGCATGTATATATTGAAAAAAAAAAGAAAAATCATACTGTGTTTACTTTCTCTTTAAGGGAATATAACAAAGGGAGGCAACATATGTCCAATTCTATGTAGAAAATTGGGAGAAACCGCGCTAATAAACCAAAATAATCAATAATGTGAAAAGCTGCAATCCCTACAACAAACATCAATTGTGGATAAACATAGAAAAAAATATAAGGGGTTGCGCTAATACCTGTGTACCTCAATACAATATCTACAGTGAAAATAATTGAATCATGACTGTAAATAAACCAGAAAATATTGTGCAAACATTGCATGTAAAAAAATCCCATCAAGTGAAACCATCAAAAATGATATCTTAGTGAGTCCAAAACACCAACAAAACCCAACAAAAGTCCAAGTGATGATTAGAATTAATCCGTGACAACAAGGGAGGGTCCCCCACCAGAAAGTAGAAGGGGTAGCTCCTTACCAGATGGCCATGACCCCCCACTACAGAGGATCACAGCAAGCAGAAATCTTTACAGGCCAGAGTTAGGAACTGCCAACAATATCCACCAGAGGTCCTCTCAACATCAGTCACAGCAACGAACCCATGGCAAGGATCCCATAAAACACAGAGGGGGCTCACATAGTGTAAAACTGGCAGAGACTTAAAGTGTGTCTGCACATACATCAGGGCTGTGGATCAAGGGGGAGGAGGAACTGACCAGGTTCGTCCTGCAAGTTTGAGTGACGTCAGGTGCGTTTGCGCACTAGGTATTTTCATTAACGGCACACTGTGTGCTGTTTCTATCTCTGCTGCATGCTGGGTCATTATCTTCCTCTTAGAAGGGCACAGAGGAAGTCTCGCGATGCTGTAACCTGATCATCTCCTTCCTGCTTCTCCCCCTTGCAAGTGATTTGCTGTCAGCTATGGTTTAGCTCTGTTTCCGTAGCAAAATGGCAAATCGAGTGAGGCTTGGTTTCGGCGCTATGGCACATGTGCGAGATTTACTAGGGAATACTAGGGTGGAAATGACGTCCACAAAAGATTTTACAAACAGCAGTAGCAATGGCGCAACCAATACCCGGAAGAGAAGAAATAATACATACGCTAAATAAGGTATTTGACAACCTAGTTTTTGGCCCATTTAAATGCATTTTCATTTGGAATAGTTTACAGCATGTATATATTGAAAAAAAAAGAAAAATCATACTGTGTTTACTTTCTCTTTAAGGGAATATAACAAAGGGAGGCAACATATGTCCAATTCTGCCTGGATTGATGGTCATTGTATCAAAAAACATGAATCAGACTGAGACAGAAGTGCAGTTAAATCTCACTTGTTTAATAATAATAAAAAAAGGTAAACAGAGTAAACGTAGTCAAAACATAGCCAGAGTTCAGGAACCGGAATGGATAGTCAGACAAGCCAAAATGTCAGGGAGCCAGAAATGAGCGTAGTAGAACAGCAAACAGGATCTGGAGCCAGAAGGAATGTCAGCAAACAAGTCATTAACAGGAACACAGGAGAGCGTCTCTAGAGATGGCTGGACAGCTTAAGTAGGCAGGACTGACGAGCAGGATATCAACAGGTGAGTTACTGTGTAGAGATAGGAGCTGGCAATTAGCCAACAGCTGAGCGGCCAGCTCAGAGAAGGAAGAGCTGAGCCCAGCTCTGACACATTGCAATGCTTGGCATCATATAGGATTACCCCAGGGATCAATAATGAATACTTACAATCTTCCAACAGTTATTATGCACAGAGAGTTGTGCAGCAGAGCTAATACTTCCGTCTTTTCACAGAAGAGGAAGAAAGAAAAATATATGGCTGCTTCCACTGGTTGGCCAAATCACAAATTATAGCATCGTAAGCCCCTTGTGATTTCAAGGACCAACTGCAATCTACAGTCATCCTAAATACACAGAAAGATCAATTCAACAAGTAGGGGCATTAGATCAGCTGAAGCTCTAGACCTAGGTAGCAATTCATCAGCAACATATGGCTCATAAACCTGCACAGAAAAGATCACTATTCCTTTAGTTAGCTAAGGAATATTTCCCCCTGGTAACACATTTAGAATTGAGGCATTATCAAGCAATACGGCTTTCAACAACTAAAAAGTTATAGGGCATATATCATAACATTAGGCTTCCTGTACATCTATTGATTGCCAGTCAGTGCCATGATAGTAATGAGAGAGCATGGTGTTAGGAAATGACAAGTAGTGGTGACAAGCTTCCAATTCTTCACCCATGTGTGATATATTTGACGTGAAGTAAAATGACATTATCACGCACATCTTGTCACTTCTAGGACCCTGGGGCTTACAGAGAGCAAGTTTAACCCCTGCTTGTTAGAAAAATATCTGTGATGCAGGTCCACACTTGATCAGATCTTAACTGACAATAAAGTCAACCAGTCATTGATAATAATTTCTGACTGTATATGCATTCATCATCTGACCAAGCTAAACACATTCATGACAGAGGTCATTAAAATCTAGATTCTTAGGCCAAATTTTGCAGTCAGCATGTGTCAGGCTGACACATATTGAGTTTTCATCTGGAACAAGCAAATCTGGGCTTTTGGGTGGTGATGTACCTTTAAAAAAGAATAGGGCCACCTCTAAGTCAATGTTAATTTGTCAGAGGGAAAGAAAATCATGTGAATGAAGCAGGTGTATATATATCTGTCTGGTGACTGGTTAGTAGAATCTTTGCTCACTTGTCAAACTCTGTGAGCTGATACTATTCTATATTTTAAGGTGTATGGAATAGCTTGTCCCTGCTGGCCGATGCGGTTCCTCCTAATGACCCCTACATCACTACTATGTGCCGCAGTGACTTGGGGTCAGCAGAAGGAACCACAATGGCCAGCTGGGGGATATGTTATTTCACACACCAGAGAATTCGAATAGCATTGGCACACAGAGCTCAGCAAAGGGGCAGAGTTTCTGCAAACCAACCACTGGACAAGTGAGGATAAATCTGCTTCTATTACAGGCTCATGCTCCCCTGACTTTTCTCCCGTTTTATGTCTGCTCACAATTTTTTAATTGCTATATATGTATAGTCTGACTTTTGGAGCGCAGACATTTTAGATTTAAGGACCACACTTTACAGAGGTGACTTATTTTGAAATGTGATTTCAAAGGTATTTGAAAATGTTTTGCAACTATAAAACCCTTGTGATAGAACGGTTTCATTAGTTTTTTTTTTGAGCTGAGTATTGGAACATGTGGAATTTTTATTCTGTATATAGATAGGTAGATAATCTCATAAAATGTTCCACAATATTCTGAAACCGATTCTATGATAATTAGTTTATCAAAAAAATACTTAATATGTTCTATTATAATTCACAACACACCTTAATACAGTCAAAAAATTTAAGTTTTAGGCTATTTTTATTGCTGTCTTTACTTAGAATGAGAGCTTTACTAATAAACATGTCATGTTTTAGTGAGGTGCTGCTGGTGGTAGAAGGGCAACAATGTATTTGAACAGGAGGAAACACAAAAGCCGAGGCCAGTATATAACATTTTAGCTTTAACCCTGCAGTCGCAAAGGTAATAATTATACATAATTAAGCAAGAACCCTGGGAGTGAAGAGCTGTTATTGGCCACATAATGAGAAGTAATGAAGCCTACTGATCCAGGCCATTATCTGAGCAATAGCTGCCTGTGCTTGGGATCGAGTTTATTGCTGCTATTATGAACATGGAAAGAAATGGTACAAAAAGCACTTATTTTAGTCAGGGAGGACACATTTTCCTCTCCATTGTAACACAGTTCACATATTCCACCATGCTGATGGATTTATCGCCTTAGAATGTGCATAATGGATTTTACATTAAACTTTAAGAATGAGCACATCTGCACATGTGCCCTCTAAAATGTTGAATTTCTGTTACTGAAATAATACTATCACCTATAAGTTTACCTTTCTACTCCTAAAAGTCCTTCACAGCAATACATAACAACTGAAATGGCTTCTACAATTAATAAATCTGGGAAAATTAAACAATTTTTAGAAAGATTTGGTGTGACATAAGTTAGGTTGATTGTACAGAAAATTGCTGTCACTTTTTGCAAAATTGCTCTCTTGACATGTTGGGTGTAACATATAGGCAATAAGCAGCTGTTGTCCAAATACTGCACAAAATGTTAAGGCATCCATTCCTCCTGACTGTGCTAAATTAACTCAGGTTACTACTTCCGTTGAGCCTTTTGAAAGGCCATGACAATCATCTGCCTAGGCCCTGACTTTGTGGGCCCAGCTCTACCGTGTTCTTGAGTTTAAAGAGATTTTATACAGAAACAAAATATATAAAATAGATATGCTTGCACATTACTGCAACAGCTTCAAAATTCCCGCAGAGACAGAAAAGAATAACAAAATGAGATGGATTGTGATTGTCAAACACACCATAAAATGATACCTCACTATGTCGTTTTACTTACCTATAAGTCGCCAAGTGAATATTTAAAAAAGTTATACTATCAAATTCAAATTATTCTTTGATAACATTGACAGCCAAATACGTAAGTCAATAACAGATTTTCATAAGTGTCGCCATGAAATAATTCCAGCATGGCAACAACATTGCATTAGTGATATCAAGCCATTGATAATAGGCTTTTTTGTGACAGATGTCCTCAATGATGGTCAAATGGATTTAAAAACTTCTGTACTAATATAAAAATCAGCTCAGGAATTACAGTATGTAAGTTTAGGTGTTACATTATTTCTTGCATCTGACAGAAAAGCTTGCAATATGTGGCCAGCTTATATAGTGGATAAATGCCAGCATGTTAGAGCACACCGTGACCCCTTATACCTCCCTGCAGAAATCCTCCTACAAGGCTACTAAAAGTCTTTTTTCTCATAAGGCCAAGAAATGTGAACCAGCCCTTGATAGCCTTAGCTTTGAAAGGGATACAAGCAAAACAGTAATATAATGAATATTATGCTTGACAATACAGAGTGTGGTTACAATTGCCAAAAATGATAATGTAAAATTAACATGCTGGAATATTCCTGAATTGCTATGGGTCTGTGTACACTGCCTTATGTTCACACTAACTAGCATAATGATGACGTAAGAGAAATGATAGGCAGGAGAACACAAAGATAGGCATGGTGTGATTGTGAAGTTTAGCCTTTAACTACTTCAGTACAAGGCACTTTCCCCCCTTCCTGCCCAGGCCAATTTTCGTCTTTCAGCACTGTCACATTTTAAATGACAAATGCATGGTCATGCAACATTGCACCTAAACAAAATTTTTTTAACTTTGTTCCCACAAATAGAGCTTTTTTTGGTGGTATTTGATAACCAAATAAAAAAACAACGAAAATTTTGGGAAAAAAAAACATTTTTTTTCTTTGTGAACTTATATGACCTAAAATATAACTCGTGCTGAATGGAGAAAAAAAAATGAAGAAAACTAAAGCAGCTGCCACACACAAAGTGCTACTCACTAGAAACGTAAAAAATATATGGAAATGTGGCGCTCGCAAATGTTAGTGAACATGTGAACCTGAGTGTAAACAAGTGCAAATATAAACAAAGTAAATAATATAAATATAAATAAAGTCCAAATATATGTGCTGAATGCTCTGATCCACAATGGAAAAAACTGTTGAAGTGCAGTGAATCACAGACACTCCAGAACTTTTCAGGTGCAAACCAACACCCCCACGTGTCCCCACTCACAAAAGGCGATGACCCCCAGCTTTGCAGTCTGGGGGTCACTTCAGGCTTAAGTGATGTTATCCAGAGAAGTTCAGGGGTAGTAATGTGCACATCAGGTCAGAGGATTCTTGTTAGAATTTATCAGCAGAATCGCCAGGCACCAAAAGAAAGATGAAAAAATGGAACTGATAGTGAAAAGTACAGTTTAAAAGGGATTTATTCCATACACAAATGGGTACTTACAACGTGGCTGGTAAATACAGACATGTACAGGGATTAAAAGTGTATCCGGACGCCGCTCACGGCGTGCGTTCCAGGAGACCTCCTCTGCGTCTCCTGGAACGCACGCCGTGAGCGGCGTCCAGATAAACTTTTATGCCCTGTATTTACCAGCCATGTTGTAAGTACCCATTTGTGTATGGAATAAAACCCTTTTAAACTGTACTTTTCACTATCCGTTCCATTTTTTCATCTTTCTTTTGGTGCCTGGCGATTCTGTTGATAAATTCTAACAAGAATCCTCTGACCTGATGTGCAAATCACTACCCCTGAACTTCTCTGGATAACATCACTCAAGCCTGAAGTGACCCCCAGACTGCCAAGTTGGGGGTCATCGCCTTTTGGTGAGTGGGGATACATGTGGGGGTGTGAATTTGCACCTGAAACGTTCTGGAGCGTCTGTGATTCACTGCACTTCAACAGTTTTTTCCATTGTGGTTCAGAGCATTCAGCACATATATTTGGACTTTATTTATATTTATATTTTTATTTACTTCGTTTATATTTGCACTTGTTTACACTCAGGTTCACATGTTCATTAACATTTGCGAGTGCCACATTTCCATATATTTTTTTCTTTGTTTCTGTTAAAAATTGTTTGCAAATAAGTACAATTTCTCCTTCACTGATGGGCACTGATGAGGCTGCACTGATAGCCACTGATAGGTGGCACTGATATGCAGCACTGATGGGCACTCATAGGTGGCACTGATAGGCGACACTGAAAGGCACTTATAGGCAGCACTGATGGGCACTGATAGATGGCTCTCATAAGCAACACTAATGAGGTGGCACTGGCAGGCATCACTAATGGGCCCTGTTGGTCATGGGTGGGCATCCTCGGGGGCTGCACTGATAATCTGCGCAGACCCCCCCCATCACGAGAGCAGATTATCGGCGAGTAGGGGAAAAGCGGATACACGGCTCTTCCTGTTTATGCTGTGATCAGACACAGCTGAACACATGGTAAAGAGCCTACGTCATAGGCTCTTTACCAAGATTGGTGATGCGGTGTGTTAGACTGACACACCACACCAGCGATTGGCGCACGATCGTGGCTTATCCTGCTGGGCGTCATGTGACGTCCAGTCAGGATAACATGCGCATATCATTCTGTTAAATGGCAGGTGGGAAGTGGTTAGTCTATGTAAGTTGAATCCTTAAAATCTCCTAGAAGATTGCACATGTTGATTTAAAAAGTGGTTTACAATTTTATTTTTAAATGTGCAGATTTTAAAAGAATAATCCTTGGTTATCGTGCCATGAAGGTCCTTGTTCAAGTACTGTTATAAAATGACAACACTCAGCCCTGGTCTCCAATTTATGCTCCTGCATTGTCACCCTGTCACACAAGCTACCAATGGAGACTACAAATGGCTGACCCATTTCTTTAGCATGGTCCAATGTTGTCCCTGTAAGCAAACCTGCCCCGAGAAATGCCCTGCAGCCATTGCTGGAGTGCATGTAGGTAGTGACTACAAAAAGGCTGTAGAAGATGAGCAGAACTGAGTTGCAATAAAGAATGAAAAAAAATGGCAAAAACAAATGTTTTATTTAAAGAAAAAAGAAAAAAAGGGCTTTTTTATGCTACTTCATCACTATGTACATACGACCACTATGTATTATACATGTGATATGGCTGACCGGCTGCAGTTGGGATTATTTGACACCCATAGCAACATGATTGTTGTTTAGTCCATGTCTTCAACAAATGGGCCTTTCAGTATAATTTCAAGCGTGAGATACATTTGAATTCAAAGGCCAACAATAACAAAATATTTTTACACTTTCCATAAAATGTGAAAATTACCACCCTGAACATAACAAAAAAAAGTCTATGTAATGCAAATGTGCATGGTCATAAAAAAAAACTGAAAGGTAGCCTGTAACCTATAACTTGGTAACAACTACTGGCTCTACCACTGTAAAATTGAGATATTATCTATTTCGGTAATAGCTCAGAAAAATAGGTGTCTTTAAATTAAGTAACTGACATTCAAAACTAGCAACTAATACAGAACAGAAAAGGTAATTTAATTCAGTAGAACATAGCAATTTGTTATAATGAAAGACAATATGTTTTCCTTGGAACAATCCAGGTTTTGGACTCCACACAAGCAGAAAAAATCATGTTCTACATCTATATAACAGATCAACAAATCTTAAACTCCTTGACATGCAGAGAACAGTGGGCCAAAAACACCATGGATACTGCCAGTATTAACATGACTGGGTTATGGTGGCATGGATCTATGTTCCACTATGAATATGCCTATTAAGACTTGTAATGGTGTTTGTAATAATCTTCTTTAATGTTTTTGTTGTGCATTTCTGACAGCCACAGAACTATCTGAAAAGTATTCACAGTTTTACAGATTTAACAGAGATTTACACATTTTAGAATAGGTTTATAAAATGGCTATATTTATCTCTTGATGGTTCTTTATGCAGAAACTCCATAAATTAGCAGTGGAACTTTTGGGCCTCGTTCACACCATCCAGAATTCCATATACGAGGGACGTTCAAGTCAAACCGGGACTTTTAATTTTACAGGTATAAAAGGGGATGCTAGGGTGGCGGTACTAAACACAGTAATACGTGGCAAGTGTGTCATATTACTGATAGTGGCGCACATGTTGCAGACCAGTCCAGAGACTATCAAGATGGCACACAACAGTGTTAGTGCATGCATTGAACAGCGAGTGGTGATGAAGTTTTTTGTGAACCAAGTCATAAATCCCGTGGATATCTACAGAAGGCTTTCAAGCACAGTACAGTGATGAGAATCTCAGCCACACTAAGACATGTGAATGGTGTAAACATTTCAAAGATGGCCGTACATCAGTCAGTGAGGATTCCGGCCGCGGTGGTTCTCAGCCCACAGCAGTTGTTTCTGTGAGCATTCAGCGTGTGGAACTCCTGATCCTGGAAAGCTGACCCATAACCTGTTGTGAAATTGCACAAGAGACTAATCTTTTTGTGGGAACGGTGAACACAATCACTCATGAACATTTGCATTTTCAGAAAGTTAGCGCACGCTGGGTACCAAGACATCTTTCCACTTTTGACCAGCACCACAGAGTTGAAGTCTGCAAAAATGGCCTGGTTTGATCACTAAGGGAGTCCTGTTTCTCCATGACAACACTTAAGTTCATACTGCTCACCGCACGATGTGCACATTAAAGCAACTCGGCTGGGAGGCATTGTGATTTCCACCTGTTTGGACCCCTAAAAGAGTTCCTCGGAGGTTAGCATTTCAGCACTGATGACGACATGAAGCTGTCCTAGGATGGTTCATTCGTACTGACAGATCTTTCTATGCCGAAGCTTTCCAGGCATTAGTTAAACACTGGGATAAGTTAAAATCTGGGATGAATGTAGCAGATGAGTATGTTGAAAAATAAATGCAGTTTCCACTCCTTGAAATTTGTTCTTTTATTATATAAACTCAAAAAATCTGGTTTGACTTGAACACCCCTCATATTTTGAAGTGTTTTCTAGTGCAAGTACAATGCAAAAACAAATATTAATTTTTAACAGGAATTGCTTGCACTGCCACAATGTGTTGCAGTATGTTGGGAAAAAATCATGCATGCTCCATTTCTATGTGAGGCACTGTGCGATCAACATGAATTCTAATAAATCGGATACTCCAGCTTCACAGAGTCACTTTGTTAGGATTTTCAAAGATTACAAAAAGTAGCAACATACTGTACATAGTCAAGAGAAAACAAGGATTTCAATAGGATTTGTTGACACCATTTTGTGAATAAAACAACGCATGCTGCATATTGGTGCGCAATTACCTGCTTTTATCATTTTAGTCAGTTGAATGAAATCATTAGAGCTGACATTTAATCTGCATATATTTTTCCCCATAAGCAATATGCTAATACAATTTTTGGACAAAACCTTTTTCATTACATATTTTATTTTAGACATAGTATTGTAATGGGTCTCTGTGAAAGTCTTTACAATGTGCAGAGATTATGGCTGGTGGGAGGGTACAGCAGGGTGCTGTACTCCTGAAAACATCACGGGCCTCTGCCTCAGTACTCTTCTCAAGAGCCCTCAGCCCTGATGGAAGCAGAGGGGGCTGGCTCATGGTAGGAGTTATGCAAATATCAATATAACTTGATGGGTCGGTGACGGTCTTGAGACGTGAACATTCCTAGGCTCATAAAATTTACATGCAGACCATCCTAGGTATTGCCCATATGTAACGCTGAGCTTCCATGACAGAAATACCTGAAATTCAATATATATCTCTGTAATCAATACCATCCTCTTTTGCTATAATAACTTATGATCTAAATTAAACAGTTTATTACTTGTGTGCATATTATAATTTATTAGCAGTATTTCCTAGCAGTATGTTTGCAGGCTTACACTAAATCTGCTTGAAGTATATCACAAACATTTCTAATTGCTCCATTTAAAGGCTAAGTTCACCCTTTGGGTAAAAATAATAAATGCACATATTTCTGTAGAAAAAAAGAGCATTTATTATGTTTTCCTGCAGCAGCCTGGAAAGCATGGCACCTGTCATCAGCAGATTGCGGTGCAATGCCAGGCTCCTGCAGACTCTCAGGGAACTGCAGTTGCCTGCCTGTACCTTCCGTATGAGCAGACAGATACTGAAGAGCAGGAAGATCAATGAACTACGAGAGTGCGCACCAGCTCCTTTGCAGTTTAATGAGAGCTACAAGCTGTCTGCTGATGGTAGTGGTAGTTCAGTTATTCACATTTCACAGTTATTCAA
This sequence comes from Lithobates clamitans, assembly GCA_037952925.1. NCBI lineage: Eukaryota > Metazoa > Chordata > Amphibia > Anura > Ranidae > Lithobates > Lithobates clamitans. Next base: position 2,485,268 of record JBBGZY010000181.1, on the reverse strand, counting down.
ATTGTGACAACAGGTGGGAGGAGGAGAACCTCCACCCTGGGGGGGATCGGGAGGATGCAGGGGGGGTCTGCTGGAGCATGTTATCCATTACCCCCCCCCCCCCCAAATATGGGTAACATGCTCCCAAAGGTGAACTTATCCTTCAAAAATGTAAATGTATGCCCAAACACATGATGTTGTATATGTTAGTGTACAGAAGCTTTTAGGGGGCTCTTCAAAACCTACTTCCACTTATGTGATCCATTATTTTAAGAGTATTTGAATCAGGATTTTTTTGAACTCTAGACTGAATTTTTACAATATGTTTTATAGTATTACCTAATGTTAACTCTCCACCCCAAATTTCTACTAAAATACTGCTATTATTTTTAACCTAATATATGCCAGCATGTCCACCTCAGCAGCCGATGGGTTACCACATTCTAGTAAAAAAGTATATGTGTTAAATGTACAAGGACTCCTCCGATCCGCTTTCATTAAATCAGTTAAAAAGCTGTAAATCTCCTGTTAGGAGAGTACAGAACACAGCAATAAACCTGTTGAAGGGACAGATTTAGTGTTCACCAAGGCTAAGTGTTTAAAAGGTCTCTACAGTGTAATTTGTCATTACAAGAAGAATTTTTTGTCTACAACTTTAAAACACTGGCAATTGCCTCACAGACCTCATTACAGCTGGTTTCTGATGACATCTCTCTCTTTTCAAAGGAATTATAGGTGAAAAAGGGACAGGGTATAAACTTAAAAGCACATGGGGATTGAGAGGAAATTCCAGTATTGGATGAAAAGTAAACATCACAGTTTCAGTAGAAATTAGAGGAAGGAAGGTTCTGTGTGAAAGACTCGGGTCAGAATCAGTGAGTGTAAGCCCAAAAGCATGTCATATAAAATGTCCTCTATTGTGACACATATTACGAAAGCTGCTCCCTTGGCTAAATAATACTCTGCACAGTTATATAGTTGAAAATAAGCTAATGTGTAGTATACAATCAAAGCTCTGTAAATTATGTGCCTGCAGCTCAATACACAAAGCAGATATGTTCAAAACGTTCATCTATTGTTTGATCCAAGTATTAAACAATGTGAGACAAGTAATCTTAGTGAGTCCAGTGCCAGACTTGGTGGTTGAAGCAGCTCAAAATCTACTGGCCTGTCAGATCTTTAAACACTACTACATGTGGTGTGCGTCCCTTTAATACCCCTTGGTACTTACTGCCCCCAGGCTCTAGCAACCATTTTCTTACCTAGGCACTTAAGTCCAGTAAAAGAAAATATTAACAGACTGGCTTCTGTTTGTTAGAGTGATAGTAAACCCAATTTTCCACTTTAACCTACAGGTAAGCCTGTGATAAGGACTATTTAGGAGATATTCAGAGTGCATGCACCCGTGCTGAACCTTCAGAGCCCGTGCCATAAATGGCGGCTCCTATGCGCATGCATGGGATTGACTTCAATGCCCTCTCAGCGTTGACAGCGCGATGCTGGAGGGCTTCATTTTAGGGTAAGTCTCTCATAATGTGCTTTTCTCCTACTTTATCCACTTTCAGACGATCCCTGAAAACTCATCTCTTCAGAGAAGCCTATCTGGCCCCCACCTAACAACTGTACATTTATCATCTCAATCAGCACATCACCCACAGTTATTACCTCTTGTATCTCTTGACCTTCCCTCTTAGATTGTAAACTCTAAGGAGCAGGGTCCTCTGATTCCTACTGTATCAAAGTGTATTGTATTTGTACTGTCTACCCTCAAGTTGTAAAGCGCTACGTAAACTGTTGGCGCTATATAAATACTGTATAATAATAATAATAATGTGCTAGTATGCGATGCATACTAGCACATTATGACATTGCCTTGCAGGGGATTTTTTTTCTTCAACTGCGGCTTACTACCGCTTCATTTTTATCACATTTTTCACTTTTCTGTAGTATTAATTTCTTTTACTTTTTATTCTTTATTCTCTCCATGGTGTTTTGCCTGATATATATATACACACACAGATACACATGCATAGTTAGAAACACTCCTGTGTATGAGCCCTTATGTAGCTACTTGGTTTGGTAGCTATTGATTGTCACACAAATCACAAATAATTGACTGCTAGCTTAAAATGAAGCTCTGGTTGCCTGTCAGTGTGCTTTGTTTACTAGTGCTTCTTTGCCACTAACATTTTGTTTAACGGAAATGCACAAGCAAAAAAGAAGCACAAGGAACATAGCAACATAGGACTTTAAGTCCTCCTCTGCCACATTTGGCATGTCCCCACATTTGGGGGAGCGGTACTTACAGTAGTTTTGACAGGAACCGGTTCCCACTTCTCCAAGTTCTCCTCTCCCTCACCTTGTCACATTTTGTATACATGTCGGGCCACCTAAATTGAATTTCTTTTGTATTAATGGCTCACATTTACTTATTCTCACAATATGAGGTCAATGTTTAGGTCTCCCTAGCACTTTCTCCAGATTTGCTATGGTGAGCCTTTTACCTCTGACAATAAACTAGCCAAGGCTTTGCACACCCACAGGTATTTTTTGTGTTTAGTGTTAGGACTACTTGCTTGAATATAGCAACTGGACTTTACCACCTAGCAGCCTGTTAAAGGAAATTATTGAAATTGCCTGTCTTGTAATACAGGACACAAGCAAGTCAGAATGTGCAATGAAGTTTTCTAAAATCCTTTTAACATATGTCATTTCCGTGGAGGGGATTACATTTTTTAAATAAAAGAGCAGTTTTACTTTAAACAGTAAATGGATCGAAAAACAAGGGACAGCAAAGAAAATATGACCATTACATGGAAACTAGTTCTGCCTAGTAGCAAATGTTTTCTTCTTAATATAAGATACGTTATAGTTTTTGCATAAACATGCTGTTTGAAGTAAAAATATATTTGGTGTCCATCAAAAGATACCCATTATTATCCATTAAATAAATAAAAGCAGTAAATACATGAGTATAACCTATAGAGGTTACTGAAGCGCTAGCTATAGTTGCATAAAGGAAAAGAATAACAGCATTTAGCAATATCACAATGTTATAGAGAAGAATACGTTAAACATCAACAGATTTATGTACTAAAATGTCTTCAGGCAGCGCTGGACAAAGAAAATTACTGAAAAATGACACTATAAAGAGTTGTAATGATTGCTCAAACCAACTGCTTGCATGTTTGTGCCCTGTAAAGGTTGAAAACAATGAAAAGGTTACGAAGCGTTCCTCATCCAATGCTAATCACATATGTATCAAACATACACAGCACTTATTGACAATGCTTGGTGCACAGCAGTGATTTTGAAGGGCACCGAGTTGAGCGCTCAATGGTCTTTGCTTCTCACTAGGACTGAAGCGTAGTGGAGAACAGTTTAGCAATGTCAAATGGCCGATTAAACTCATGCTTAATGACTTGAAGCACTGAGGTGTAATCCCTCGACTTTCATGGTAGATGTGAGAAATAATTCTTAATAAACTGTTGCATCAAAAGTAAATGATTGAGAATGACTGATAAGACGGAGGGTACGAGCAAGAAAACCAGACAACTGTCTATTTAAATGTCTGCAATTAGATTTTAGCATTGCAACATTTGAGACAAAAAATTTCAAGGGAAAGAAACAGAAAATTCTCTTTTGAAGGGGCATGAATCCAAATAGAGTTGCTATCTAAAAGGAGCTAAATCAAGTGAAATTTTTACAGAAAATATGTTGAAGGGTGAAATCTTTAGCACAAATTATAACTTAACCCAATCCCGCCAGGCCCAGCATCCCTCTAAACAGTTCTGAAGGCCCAGGGGTGGGAAGGACCAGCGATCATGAAATCACTGCCAAAAGAGTCCATTATAAAATAACTAGCTTTTGCTGCAATAGTCTCCAAAGATTTCCCCCCTGCAGTTTTTTTTACTGCCAATAGATGTCCTCAGTCTAATGGTCAGCATCATTCAGCCTACTTGTTCTGAACCCAGGTCATCCTGGACCCTCCCAAACCTGTGCCTGGGCAGTGAAAGGAGAAGCTGCACAGTGATGAGCTCATATCTGTCAGTCTGCTTTCACATCCTATCAGCATTATTCTTCACTGGATCATTCTACTGCTTTTTCACACACTCCAGGCATGCTGTACAAATGATAAAAATTCATGTATATACACCACTTGCCAATAAAAAAGAAAAATTATTAACCACTTTCTGCCTGCGCTATAGCCGAATGACGGCTACACTGCTTCCAGTGCTGGGAGGACGTCTATTTGTCTTTCCGACATGGCTGATCACAGCGGGCCCTTTACCACGTGATCAGCTGTCAGCCAAAGACAGCTGATCATAGAAGTAAACAGCTGCTGATCACGAGGAGAGAAGCAGAAAGCCAGTAACCGGCTTCTGTTAGAGGGACATCGGTCCCAGCCTCGGTGCCCGCCAGTGCTGCTAATCAGTGCCCACCAGTGCCACCTATTGGTGCCCACCAGTGCAGCCAATCAGTGCCACCTATCAGTGCTGCCAATCAGTGCCTCACCATCAGTATCACCTGTCAGTGCTGCCTGTCAGTGCTGCTTATCAGTGTGAATCAGTGCTGCCTATCAGTGCCACCTCTCAGTGCCCATCAGTGCTGCCTATCAGAGCCAATTAGTGCCACCTATAAGCACCTATCAGTGCCACCTATTAGAACAAACTATGGAAAATGTAATTTTTTTTTTCAAAATGCTCGATTATTTTTGTGTTTCTTTAGCAAAAAATAAAAGACCCAGTAGTGATTAAATACCACCAAAAGAAAGCTCTATTTGTGTGAAAAAAATGATAAAAATTTTGTTTGGACACAGTGTTGCATGGCTGCGCAATTGTCATTCAAAGTGTGACAGCCCTGAAAGATGAAAATTGACCTGGGCAGGAAGGGGGTAAAAGTGCCCAGTAAGCAAGTGGTTAAATGATGTATTAATGATCACAGAGCTGCATTAATTTGTGTCTTTTATATCTGCCTAGAGTTCAGTTTTAACTATTAACCATTTAGGGACCGGAAGGATTTGCCCCCTTCATAACCAGACAATTTTTTGTGATACGGCACTTCATCGATTTAACTAACAATTGTGCGACGTTGTACCCAAACAAAATTTATGTACTTTTTTTCCCCACAAATAGAGCTTTCTTTTGGTCATATTTGATTACCTCTGCGCTTTTTATTTTTTTGCGCTATAAATAAAGAGCGACAATTTTGAAAACAAAAAAACAATTTTTTTTACTTTTTGCTATAATAAATATCCCCCCAAAAAATTAAGAAAACAAATTTCTTCATCAGTTTAGGCCAATATGTATTCTTCTACATATTTTTGGTTGGCAAGCGGTTAATAAATCCTGTTTACATATAACACTAAAATAATTTAGGCAATCATGTCAGCTTCTGGGGCAGACCCAAGGTTCACAAGAGCATTTTTTTATTGGCCTCTAGTTTTCCCGCTATTTTTACTGTAATCTCTTCAAAGTGCTGGCATTCAACATTTGATTATAAAAGCCTTACGAAGCATGGAGAAAATGATACGATGCTGTCATCTCTTTCAAAGCTGACCAGCAACGTTCTCAACAATTTATGACTTTTTTCTTCCCTCTGATGCGGCCTTATGAATTATGCCCTTTTTCTTTCTATATTCGTATTAACCTTGTTTGGCCTATAGGTATAGGAATTAAACGTACTGCCACAGTCTCTGTCATTGTAAAAGTTCAGGACGCCCGCAGAGGAAAATAAAAAATTTCAGTGACATCCTGGGAACTAAAAAAGGAACTTCGATATGCTTTCTCATCCATGACAAAAGAGATTTAAAATAATAATAAGTGTGAGAAAGTACAGTTTTGCTTTGACCAGTGGTGTAAGAAGCTGAGTGTGTAGTAGTGAAGGCAACTCACAAAGCAGAGAATCCTGTAGAAGCAATTAAAGGAAAACAGGACACCCATGGAGCCTGTTCAGTCCTAAGGGAAGAGCTTCCACAAAGATTACCAAACAAAAGCAGATATGACTTTCTGACAGTAGACATAATTAATACGCTCCACTCCTTTGTTCTATTTTCATATACCTTTTGTAAGGACATATTTTAACTTGGCTGCTTCCCAGCACTAATGCTTCTAATTATGAAGTTTGATCATATCCACAATTTCTGCCATGAACTCAAGTGAACTACAGATAAAACCTTTCAATGAACTATGGATAAATCAAGTAAGCACTGTTACTGGACTCTCTTCGCACACAATATTGTGAAAGTTGTCATCTTTAGCGATGTTGACAGTTGAATATTATGCTAGCATCGAATTATGGAACAGTTATTAGTACTAGCTATCTGAATGTTACCTATATATAAAAAAGACCTCTGAAAAGTATGATACTGTTACATGTGTGCATTAATAATGGTGGGTGCACTATAAAGAAAACAAAAAACTATTGACTAGGTTAAGCAAAATTCCAATTATGACAAGGCCAGCAATCACTCTTGTTCCAATAAGATACTAGCAGGATCTAGGTCCATTTCTATGTTTATTCTAACCAACCCAGTGATGCCGTGCCTCCTCCGCTAGACAGATACACACTGGTTTTCAATCAGTTTAAAACACTTTCATAGTAGATTACCACTAAGTAGATTATTAAAGGGCAGGTGTACCGTTACTGAAACGTACCTAACCACTTGCTGACCGGCTCACACCGATAAACATTGGCAGAACGGTTCTCTAGTGCAAACTGACGTACCTGTACATCAGTCCGTATAGGCAGGATAGTGGGCACGACGTCCGCCGATGGCCTGCGATCGTGGCGAGGAGAAGCAGAATGGGGAACTGCCTATGTAAACAAGGCATTTCCCCGTTCTGCCTAGTGACATGACAGGGATCTATTGCTCCCAGTGATCAGGAGCAGTGACCTTTGTCATGTTTCAGTAAGCCCATCCCCACTACAGTAAGAACACGCTGAGGAAACACACTTAACCCCTTGATCGCCCCCTAGTGTTAAACCCTTCCCTGCCAGTGTCATTTTTACATTGATCAGTGCATTTTTTAGCACTGATCAATGTAATAATGTCACTGGTCCCCAAAAAGTGTAATTTGGGGTCAGATTTGTCCGCCACAATGTCACAATAGCCATTACCAATAAAAAAAATTACATTCCCTAAATCGATCCCATAGTTTGTAGACGCGATAACTTTTGCGCAGACCAATCAATATACGCCTATTGCAATTTTTTTTACCACAAATATGTAGAAAAATATCAAAAAAATGTATGTGAAGGGATCTATAAACCCCTCACGCCTGTGCACCCTGAAGATTTATATATGTATTAAATAAGCAGCTGCTAGTAAAGCTCAAAGCCTCAGATGTGTAAAGAAACCAATAGTGATTCCATACTGTGCTAAACACACAAATATAATACATGTGAAATCATTTATATATAATGTTGAAAGTCCAATAAAAAACCACCAAACAAATTGTTCCCACAAAGTGCTAGTGAAGTCTGCTGATCATCAAACAAATTTTATTGTGATGTCTTCAAATGTGTATATCCTTCCACCAACTTCTAGGTAAGTATCCTACTCACCAGACAGGATTGACACCCATTACAGGTAGTCAACACCAGCAAACAGATACTCTCCAAATTGCAGCAGCTCAAGAATAGCACGATCACCAGATGGGTTGTGTATATATATAAATATATATATCAGAAAGTAAGAATAAAACTCCTTATGGTGTAGTATTAAAAGATTTAATTACACCAGGGGTCCTCAAACTAGCACCCGCGGGCCACATGCGACCCGCCAAGGACATTTATCCGGCCCACCCCACCCAGGGCCAGATTCCCGACAGGCCATGCCTTGGGGCGTCGGTTGTAAAACACAGCGGGAGACTGCTGTGTCACGGAACTCACTGTTAAAAGTTTGGGCGCGCTGTGATAAAAGTCCCGCCCTACTCCTAGACTAGCTCGTGTGATAGAGGCAGTGTTCTATCACACAAGCTGGTCTAGGTAGGAGGAGGGCGGGACTTTTATCACAGCGCGCCCAACTTTTCACAGTGAACTGTGACACAGCAGGAGGAGATGCCGATGTGCACACACACTGACTGGTGAGACATTGTTTGGCACAGTAAGGCTGTGAGGGGGGCTTGCAATGATGGTGAGGGGGGGCTTGCAATGATGGTGAGGGGGGCTTGCAATGATGGTGAGGCGGGCACTGATCGGGCTGTGCTGGCGGGCACTGATTGGGCTGCTTTGGCAAGCATTGATGGGCACTGATCAGACTGCATTGATGGGCAAATGGAACTGGATGAACTGCAGAATTGTGACTCTCTGAAAGATGCATTCAAGTCAAGCAGCCTTCCTAATTTCTACGCATCTCTCCCCTCTGAGACATATCCTAATCTCAGGAACCATGCACTCAAAATGGCAACCATCTTTGGCAGCACTTATGTCTGTGAACAGACTTTTTCCAGAATAAAACATCTGAAATCTCCAACCAGATCTAGACTAACTGACGCACACTTGCATCACTTGTTACGACTAGCAGTGATGAATATGGAACCGGACGTTGACCATCTCATTAGCCAAAAGCATGCCCATAGTTCCCATTGAAATACTGTTAAGTTTGTTGATTTAACTTTACTTGTTCTTCATTTTAAATATTGTATTTGTTCCCGTTTTGTTTTTTCACTTCAAAATAAGATATGTGCAGTGTGCATAGGAATTTGTTCATAGTTTTTTTTTTTTTTTTAAACTCTAGTCGGACCCTCTAACGGTCTGAGGGACAGTGAACTGGCCCCCTGTTTAAAATGTTTGAGGACCCCTGGATTACACTTATGAGACAGAAGATAAGATCGTGCTCATGAAAAAATAGCAGGAGCGCTGTCCGCATTCCAACCAATGGCGGAAGCGACATGGCACGTATCACAGATAAAACACCCTCAAAGATTCTCAATAAAATTCTCAACCTGTTTCTTGTATTTGGTAATCTATATTATCTTTTAAAATTAATACTTTATAAAATTATGGTTAAAATTTACCAAAACAGATTTAACAGATTGTTGCACTGCCTCTGATGAAAATAGGGACTACAATTGTGCTAAAGAATATAAAAAACTGTAAAAATCATATAATAAGCAAACCCAAAACCCCTCTCCCTCTAGCGGTAGGATACACAAACTTTTATAACTTACTTCTACACCATCTTGTGGCAATTTAAGGTATTAGCCAATTACCTCAAAATACCCTTCCTTTAATGAACATCTTGAAAGACATTCCTATTAGTGATAAACACATTGATCGTAATGATCAATGTAGAATCATTATATACAGGCCTAGAGCAACAGGATATACTATACACCACTAGGAATGTCCTAGACCAAGGGTGCCCAACCTTTTGAGGAGCGAGGGCCACTTTAGCGACTTGGTAATCAATCGCGGGCCACAATGAGCGTAAAGGGCGGATGGCAGATCTGTGTACACTCTGCATATGTAGAGCAGACACGGACGCAGACCACTTTTCCCTAAAGGGCCCTCCGATCCGCCCAGACAGAAGGGGACAGATCCCCTTCTGTTTTTTTAAGCAGATCAGGTTGCAGATAGGCGGGTGTAAATGGACACAAGTCCATTTACATCTGCCGCTCTATAGAGGTGATTGAAGGGTCCGATTGGGTCCGCCTGAAAAACAGACAGGCGGACCCGATGGGGCTGATCATGTGAAAGGGGCCTAAGGCTTCTTTCACACTGATGCACAGCTGTTTACTTGCACCTCAACTGACCTCAATCTTCACTTCTTCCTCAGGATTCCTGCAGCTGGCTGCTGCCCCCCGGGCGGTTATGGCTGGTGGCTGCTGCTGGCTGTCCTCCAGGGCTGGTACTGCTGTTGTGTACTGCCGGCTGGTACTGCTGGTAGATACTGCTGACTGGTACTGGTACTGCTGGCGGGTACTGGTACTACTGGTGGGCACAGGTACTGCTGGCTGGTACTGGTACTACTGGTGGGTACTTGTACTGCTGGCAGGTACTGCTGGCTGGTACTGGAACTGCTGGCAGGTACTGCCAGTTGGTACTGATGGCTGGTACTGGTACTGCTGTCTGGTACTGATGACTGGTACTGATACCTGGTACTGCTGGCTGGTACTGGTACTGATGGCTGGTACTGATGGCTCCTGTCCTAGATCGCGAGTTCCTGTGTCCCGACCCACCATCCCCAAGCATCAGTGTGACAGAGGCATGCGGCTGCAGTAGAGAGCAGAGCCTGTCACAGGCGGAGTACAATTGGTATCACTCCGCCTGTGAAAGAGCCGGTGACATACAGGAAGCATTGGCTGGGTCTGCTTTCTCTAGCGGTGCCTCCGTTCTTCACACTGATGCTCGGTGATGGCAGGTCTAAGACCCACCATCTGGGCTTGCCGACCTGCCATCTCAGAGCAAGACATGGCGGACCACAACAGAGGCCGCGGCGTGGCGGACCAGCAGTTGGGCGCCCCTGCCCTAGACTCCAAGTCTGATCTCAAAAGGGACCATAAGACCTCCTTGGTGGATGCACTAGGTTTGGCTATGTCCAATAATTACTTCTGGCATGAGGGCTCCTATTTTAACCAGATCAGGGGAGTGGCCATGGGAGCAAAGTATGCTCCTAGTATGGCCAACATCCTGAAAGGTCAATAGGAGGAACAAAAGTATTTTTGGTAGGAATATACCTGAGATATCCCTTTATAAGAGATTTATTGATGATACTGTATAATCATTTTGTGGGATGGCCCTGAAGACACTCTAAAAACCTTTGGCCAATTATGGCTCAGGGGGTTAAGTCCATGCCCCACACTATATAATGCCGCCTGCACGTCCGGCCTGTGTAGTGTGTTGCTGGCGTTGACCAGGAGAGTGTAATTTCATTTAGATTGAGCAGGCAGGCAATTCAGTTAGCTGCAGTGTATTTAGTGTATATATATATATATATATATATATATATATATATATATATATATATATATATATATATATATATATATATATATCCAGGCTTGTGTGTATATATATATATATATATATATATATATATATATTAGATTCAGTGTTAGCTGCAGTGTATTTAATATATATTATATATATATATATATATATATATATACACAGTCAGTCTCATATATATATATATATATATATATATATATATATATATATATATATATATATATATATATATATATATATATATATATATATATATATATATCCACTGCAGGCCGTTCCTGGTGTACTGTTTCTAATATACTTCTGGCAGGCAGGTGATTCAGTGAGCTGCAGTGCATAAAATATATATACAGTCTCCTACATATATATCCACTGCATTCTAGTCTAGCCAAGCCTATATCTGACTGCAGGCCATTTCCGGTGTATGTTTTCAAATACACTTTCAGGCAGGCAGGTGATTCAGTGATCTGCAGTGCATAATATATATATATATATATATATATATATACAGTCTCTACATTTATATCCACTGCAAGCCTATACCTGACTGCAGGCCATTCCTTGTGTACATTTTCAAATACACTTTCAGGCAGGCAGGAGATTCAGTGACCTGCAGTGCATTAAATATATATACAGTCTCCTACATATATATATCCACTGCATTCCAGTCTAGCCAAGCCTATATCTGACTGCAGGCCATTCCTGGTGTAAGTTTTCAAATATACTTTCAGGCAGGCAGGTGATTCAGTGAGCTGTAGTGCATAAAATATATATACAGTCTCCTACATATATACAGTGGGGACGTAAAGTATTCAGACCCCCTTACATTTTTCACTCTTTGTTATATTGCAGCCATTTGCTAAAATCATTTAAGTTCATTTTCTTCCCTCATTAATGTACACAAAGCACCCCATTTTGACAGAAAAACACAGAATTGTTGACATTTTTGCAGATTTATTAAAAAAGAAAAACTGAAATATGGTCCTAAGTATTCAAACCCTTTGCTGTGAAACTCATATATTTAACTCAGGTGCTGTCCATTTCTTCTGATCATCCTTGAGATGGTTCTACACCTTCATTTGAGTCCAGCTGTGTTTGATTATACTGATTGGACTTGATTAGGAAAGCCACACACCTGTCTATATAAGACCTTACAGCTCACAGTGCATGTCAGAGCAAATGAGAATCATGAGGTCAAAGGAACTGGCTGAAGAGCTCAGAGACAGAATTGTGGCAAGGCACAGATCTGGCCAAGGTTACAAAAACATTTCTGCTGCACTTAAGGTTCCTAAGAGAACAGTGGCCTCCATAATCCTTAAATGGAAGAGGTTTGGGACGACCAGAACCCTTCCTAGAGCTGGCCGTCCGGCCAAACTGAGCTATCGGGGGAGAAGAGCCTTGGTGAGAGAGGTAAAGAAGAACCCAAAGATCACTGTGGCTGAGCTCCAGAGATGGAGATGGGAGAAAGTTGTGGAAAGTCAACCATCACTGCAGCCCTCCACCAGCCGGGGCTCTATGGCAGAGTGGCCCGACGGAAGACTCCCCTCAGTGAAAGACACATGAAAGCCCGCATGGAGTTTGCTAAAAAAAACACCTGAAGGACTCCAAGATGGTGAGAAATAAGATTCTCTGGTCTGATGAGACCAAGATAGAACTTTTTAGCCTTAATTCTAAGCGGTATGTGTGGAGAAAACCAGGCACTGCTCATCACCTGTCCAATACAGTCCCAACAGTGAAGCATGGTGGTGGCAGCATCATGCTGTGGGGGTGTTTTTCAGCTGCAGGGACAGGACAATTGGTTGCAATCGAGGGAAAGGTGAATGCGGCCATATACAGGGATATCCTGGACGAAAACCTTCTCCAGAGTGCTCAGGACCTCAGACTGGGCAGAAGGTTTACCTTCTATCAAGACAATGACCCTAAGCAAACAGCTAAAATAACGAAGGAGTGGCTTCACAACAACTCCGTGACTGTTCTTGAATGGCCCAGCCAGACCCCTGACTTAAACCCAATTGAGCATCTCTGGAAAGACCTAAAAACGTTTACCATCCAACCTGACAGAACTGGAGAGGATCTGCAAGGAGGAATAGCAGAGGATCCCCAAATCCAGGTGTTAAAAACTTGTTGCATCTTTCCCAAAAAGACTCATGGCTGTATTAGATCTAAAGGGTACTTCTACTAAATATGGAGCAAAGGGTATGAATACTTAGGACCATGTGATATTTCAGTTTTTCTTTTTTAATAAATCTGCAAAAATGTCAACAATTCTGTTGTTGACAATTCTTTTGTCTGTCAATATGGGGTGCTGTGTGTACATTAATGAGGAAAAAAAAATGAACTTAAATGATTTTAGCAAATGGCTGCAATATAACAAAGAGTGAAAAATTTAAGGGGGTCTGAAAACTTTCCGTCCCCACTGTATATCCACTGCATCCTAGTCTAGCCAAGCCTATATCTGACTGCAGGCCATTCCTGGTGTACTTTTTCTAGTAAACTTCAGGCAGTGTTTTGCTAATAACACACATGTCTGGAAGGCCACTAAGGAGAGGCAAATGCACACAGGCCACTAAAAGAGGGCAAGCAGGATCTGTGTCTACAGCCAACAGTGCTGGTCGTGGACACAGTGCATCCTCAGCACGTGGCCGTGGGGCATGCTTGTCCTTTTTTTCGGTAGCTGGCCGTGTTGATCCACAACATGCAGAAGAGTTGGTAGAGTGGATAACTAAGCCCTTCTCATCCTCCTCTGTCACACCCAGACTCAGAGTAGTTTGCCTGTCAATGCAGCTGCCAAAGTAGCCTATTCCATCGGCTCAATGTCATCAGTCACTCCTTCCCTAGCCCCACCATCATGCACGAAGGAGTCCCCCGAACTATTAGACCACAGTGTCGGGTACATGCTGCAGGAGGATGCGCAGCGTTTTGAAGGCTCTGATGATGAGGAAGGCAGTAACGTGAGCCCAGAGAGAAGGGGTGCCCAAGAAGGACAAGAAACTGGCAGTCATGTTCCCCCAGCTGCAGTATACTGCCAGGTTTGCTCCAGTTACGAGGGAGGGGATGATGAGGTCACTGACTCTACGTGGGTGCCTGATAGAAGAGAGGAGGAGGAGGAGGCACATCTCCAACGAGGCAGGATGCCCTCCAGGGGCCAGCTTAATGGCAGTCACCCGACTGCATCACACCGCAGAGCTCTGCATGTGCAGGGCGCTGCTGACTCCCTGCATATTTTGAAAAGTTCTTTGGTGTGGGCTTTTTTGATACGTGTACAGCAGATCGCACCGTTGCTGTTTGCAACATATGTCTGAAGCGTATCAAGCATGGCCAAAACAGCTGCCGGTTGGGCACCACATGCTTGACCAGACATATGTCGTCCTCCCATGCAGTCCGTTGGCAACAGTACTTAAAAGACCCACACCAAAGAACAAGGCGGACCTCTCCTTGCTACTCATGAGCTGGGATCTCCAACCCCACTATACCTTCAGTCCTCTCAGAAACCTGCACTGAGAGGAATGAAGGTGTAGATTTAGGCGTGCCACGTACTTGCGGGCAATCTGCTATCGCTACACCAACATCCGATTGTAGCAGGCAAATTTCCCTACCCCAGTTGCTAAACTGTCAAAAGAAATTTGGTCCCAGCCATCCACATGCTCAGCGGCTGAATGCTAGCTTGGCTAAATTGCTAGCACTCCAACTGCTACCTTTTCAGCTGGTAGACTCTGCCCCTTTAGTGAATTTGTGGAATGTACCACAAATTCAGTGGAAGGTACTTCAGTGGCAGGTTCCCAAACGCCATTTCTTTTCACGGAAGGCCATTACGGCTCTCTACCGGCATGTGGAAGGCAATGTCTTGGCCTCATTGGACAGGGCGGTCAGCAGTGAGATGTATATTACCGCTGACTCATGGTCCAGCAGGCATGGACAGGGATGTTACCTTTCTTTCACGGCGCACTGGGTAACTCTGCTGGCAGCTGGGAAGGATGCAGGACAGGGTGCAGTATTGTTGGAGCTCGTTCTGCCACCACGCCTCCAAAATGCTAGTGGTGGTGATTCTCCCACACCTCTCTCCTCCACCCCCTCCTCTTCTTCTTCCTCTATGGCCTCTTCCTCTGCAGATTTGTCCTCGGAACCAGCAGAGCTCCGTAGACGTTCAAGGGGCTACGCAAGCACTCAGGCAAAAAGATGCCATGTGGTGCTTGAGTTGGTCTGCTTAGGGGACAGGAGCCACACTGGGGCAGTGATTCTGTCAGCTCTGCAGGGGCAGACTCAGAGGTGGTTGACGCCATGCCAGCTTCAGCCAGGAATGGTGGTTTGCGACAATGGCACCAACCTCCTCTCTGCCCTCTGACAGGGACACTTGACCCATGTTCCCTGTTTGGCTCACATCCTTAATTTGGTGGTGCAGTGGTTCTTATGCAGGTACCCGGGCATACAGGATCTCCTGAGGCAGGCCAGGAAAGTCTGTGGGAAAGCACAAGGAGAGAGGCACCTCTGGGTGTAGGGGTAGAAAGCAATTTATTTAATCACATATACAGGCAACTCACATGTATGAAGTCATCAATAGGCATGTGATGGTTAAAAGTGCATCCATCGTGAAAAAAGTCATCAGATCCATCACGGAGAGTCTTCCTGCTTGCCAAGCGTGTAGCTGTGTGTGCTCAGAACACCGCAAGTTGGAAAGGCCGGCCACGGTGGAGACAAAACTCAAGATGAGGCTTGGAACGCAAGTGGATGGCAGGCGAGAAGAGATCACGTCACTGGTAAGCGACGCGTTTCCTGAGCGTACGGGCTGCAATGACGTGGCAGCCATGCTCCTTCATCAAGAGCTTGATGAAGGAGCGCGACTGCCAACTTGCGGTGTTCTGAGCACACACAGCTACACGCTTGGCAAGCAGGAAGACTCTCTGTGATGGATCTGATGACTTTTTTCACGATGGATGCACTTTTAACCATCACATGCCTATTGATGACTTCATACATGTGAGTTGCCTGTATATGTGATTCAATAAATTGCTTTTTACCTCTACAACCAGGAGGCGCCTCTCTCCTTGTGCTTTCTCTTAGATATTTGGAACTTGGTTTTAGTTCCCCTTGAAGGCAGCCCTGCTTGTGGATTCTCCATCATCATTCCTCACTCCCCTGTTTTTATTATGGACTTTTATGGACTCATCTTTATATAGTGTTATTTATATATAATAACCCTTTATATCTACTGTTTTCCCAACTCATGGTGTTTTTACATGATTTTTCCAGATTTTGCGCCTTTACTTGCCTACAGGAAAGTCTGAGCATTTCCGCCGGTCATATAATGCCAGTTTTCGGCTGGCTGATCTTCAAAAGAAATGCAACCTGCCCAAGAACCGCCTCTTGTGACATGCCCACCAGGTGGAACTCAACATTGGCAATGCTGCAGAGGGCCATCAATTAGTACCTGTGTGAGTATGGCACCAGGACGGTCAGGGGAGCTTGGCTTTTTTTCGCCATGCCAGTGGCTACTGATCAAGGATGCATGCACTGTCCTGTCACCATTTAAGGAGGCCACAAGGATGGTGAGCAGTGACAGTGCATGCATCAGTGATACTGTCCCTCTTGTCTTCCTGTTGGAGCACACGCTTCATGGAATAATGGACAGGGCACTTGAGGCAGAACAGAGGGAGGAAGAAGAGGACTCCCTTACCTCTCAAGGCCCCCTTTATCCAGACAGTATTCCTGCGGGCCCGCCGATCACACAGGAAGAGGAGGAGGAGGAGGTGGATGAGGATTGTGTCCGCATGGAGGTGGAGCCTAGCACTCAGCATCAGCAGCAGTCTTCAAGGGATCGTTTTCAGTCCCCAGAAACCCATGGACTTGTACTTGGCTGGGAGGAGGTGGCTGTGGACTCCGGATCGAATGCCTCAGCAAACCTTCACTGCATGTGAAAAGACCCTCGGATTCATGGTATCAAGGAGAGGGATCATTAATGGCTGGCAACCCTTCCTGATCCACATTACAAGGGTAAGGTTGCGGAACTTATGCAGCCTTCGCAGAGGGAGCAGAGGATGAAACATCTTTGGGAGGCCTTGCAGAAAGGTTTGTGCAATGTGTTTCCCGAGCCTGGGAGGTTACAATTTCCTGGTCCTCCTGGACAACGTGTTGCTGAGGCTTCGGTCAGTCATAGAAGGAGTGGTGGAGAAGGTGGCCGTCTGACCAATGCGTTCAGACAATTCTTTAGTCCGCAGCCCCAAGGTCTGATCAGTTCCAGCAACCATCGCCAGATTTACAGGAATACCTAAGGGCAAGATCAGACATGGAGACCTTTCCAACCGAAAATCCACTGGGTTACTGGGTCTTGAGGATGGATCACTGGCCAGAGCTTGCATAATATGCAATTGAGCTACTGGCCTGTCCTGCATCCAGCGTTCTTTCTGAACGCACATTCAGTGCTGCTGGAGGCTTTGTAACAGATCACAGAGTGTGCCTGTCCACAGACTCAGTTGATCAGCTCATCTTCATAAAAATGAATCAGTCTTGGATCACCAGCTACCAAGCACCTGATGCTGATGTAACCGATTAATTTTTCTATAAATGTGAGATCCCTTGAAGACTGCCTATGCTGAGTGACTATTCTGTTATGCTGAGTGACTATCCCATTCCTCCTCAATGTCATGTTGATAGCTTCTAAGAACATTTTTGTTTCAGGGCACCCCCACCAGTGCCTAAAGCCCAATTTTTCTGCCCCTGTTTAACAGGGGCGTGTAATTACAATTTTTGCTGTAATATTTCACAGCAGGGCTCGTTCTTGCGCTCAACTAGAGTAACTGTGAGGGCTTTTAGTGTTGTGGCACCAACAACGCCACCATATTGCCGGGACTCGACATTACATTACAGCCGTTTTAAATTACTTTTATTCCTTTAGAAATGTCATTTTGTGCATGGACTGTTCTAAATACGGGAAACACGTGCCACTTTACAGGCATACTATAGTCACCCCCCAGGTATGATATTTAAAGGAATATTTTACTTTTATTTTTTCACTTTAAGCATTATTAACCCTTTCATGACTAAGCCTATTTTTGACATTTGGTGTTTACAAGTTAAAATCCGTATTTTTTGCTAGAAAATTACTTAAAGCCCCGAAAAATTATAGTTTTTTTAGCAGAGAATCTAGAGAATAAAATGGCGATAGTTGCAATATTTTATGTCACACGGTATTTGTGCAGCGGTGTTTTAAACGCAGATGATGTTACCCTGAGTAAATAGATACCAAACATGTCATGCTTTATAATTGCACGCACTCGTGGAATAGCGACAAACTACGTTTTTTTTTTCTTATTTATTTTATTTATTTTTATATTAATAAATTGTTTTAAAAAAAAAATTTTGATCACTTTTATTGCTGTCACAAGGGCTGGTGGTGACAGGTACTCTTTATGGAGGGATCGGGCGTCTAAAAGACCCCCGATCAATCCCTTGCACTTCAAGGTATTCAGATCGCCGTTTTCGGCGATTCTGAATACTGTATATTTTTTTTAAACCGGCACCATTGGCAGCCGAGTAAACGGGAAGTGATGTCATGACGTCGCTTCCGTGTTTACGAGGAGGCTGGAACGAAGCCGCTTACGGCTTCGTTCCAGACTGTCACTAGCCGCCGGGGGCGGCGGATTGTTGATCGGGCCTCCCGGTAGAACAGGAGGCCTGGTAAGAGCGGCGGGAGTGTCCCCTCTGGCTCCTCCGGTGTAACAGCCGAGCGGCTTTTAGCCGCATCGGTTGTTATCGCTGGAAAGCCGATCGCCGGCTCTAAAATACAGTACCGTGATGATGCCTGCAGCTGTGGGCATCATCCCGGTATAACCCCCGAAAGCCGAGTACGCACATCTGCGTACGCTAGGCGGAAAGGGGTTAAAATCACTGCTCCCAAAAAAACGGCCGTTTTTAAAACTTTTTTTGCATTGATACATGTCCCCTGGGGCAGGACTCGGGTCCTGCCCCTTTTTAGGGCAATAACTTACATATTAGCCTTTAAAATTCACACTTTTGATTTTTCACGTCCTGGTCCCATAGACTTTAACGGTGTTCGAATGTTCGTGCAAACTTTCAGTCCATTTGCATGTTCTGCCACAAACCGAACCGGGGATGTTCCGCTCATCCCTAGTTATGCATATGGACAGGAATGGATTGTTGGAGGATCAACCAAAGAGTAAAAACATCAAGGATAACCTAGCTTTTTTGACCAATTTCAATCAGGATTATAAATCATTCGAACAAATTGTAAAAAAACATTGGTCAATACTGTTGAGGGATACAACATTATCTAGTATTCTACCTAATTAACCACAATTAATTTATCGGAAAGCGCATATCGGCGCACATGCAATGATCTTGAGCTCTTTTGAATCGTACTTATTGTAAGTAAAATATTTTAGCATGTAATTTTAATAAATATTACGTACTTCACTATGGGAGGCATCCTTTTCTTTCTACCGTTTGTGGGAGATCTAGCTTGCGTCTAATTACATTGTTGGCCCCACTGACCAGCTGAGAGGAATACCAGGAATGGCATCCATATTCTGCTATCTGTGACTACCTGTAACGGGGGTCATACGAGTCAGGTGAGTGGGCTGTGTGCTTTGTGTTGGTGGAGGAGAACACTCAATTATTTTGGTGTGGGACTTATAAGAATATATCGGTCATACCATTTGCAGCTGAGTTGGAGACACCTGGTGGCTGTCTATGGACATTGCACATAATGCACTTTATTTGTAATTTATTTGTATTTGGAGGACATTTTTTTGCTTGTTTTGCACTATACACTTTGTACTATATTGGTATATGGTTCTAAAGATAGGGAGTGCGGTTAAATATCATCCATTTAACATTCCAAAACTTAAACCTCTTCTGGTGAAGCCATGCCTTTGTTGATTTGGATGTATGCTTTGGGTCATTGTCATACTGAAAGTGTTCTTTAGGTGATGTGCAGTGATGTTTTTGCGCCAAACATATCTTATGGAATTATGGCCAAAAAGTTCAACCTTGGTTTCATCAGACCATAACACATTTTCCCACATGCTTTTGGGAGACGTCAGATGTGTTTTTGCAAAGTTTAGCCGGCCTTGAATGTTTTTCTTCAAAAGAAAAGGCTTCCGTCTTGTCACTCTACCCCATAGCACAGACATATGAAGAATACGGGAGGTAGTTGTCACATGTACCACACAGCCAGTACTTGCCAGATATTTCTGCAACTCCTTTAATGTTGCTGTAGGCCTCTTGGCAGCCTCCCTGACCACTTTTCTAATCCTCTTTTCATCACTTTTGGAGGGACGTCCAGTTCTTGGTAATGTCACTATTATGCCATATTTTCTCCACTTGATGATGACTGTCTTCACTGTGTTCCATGGTATATCTAATGCTTTTGTACCCTTCTCCTGACTGATACCTTTTAACGATGAGATCCCTCTGTTGCTTTGGAAGCTCTCTGCCAACCATGGCTTTTGCTGTAGGATGCGACTAAGAAAATGTCAGGAAA
This sequence comes from Lithobates clamitans, assembly GCA_037952925.1. NCBI lineage: Eukaryota > Metazoa > Chordata > Amphibia > Anura > Ranidae > Lithobates > Lithobates clamitans. Next base: position 2,464,837 of record JBBGZY010000181.1, on the reverse strand, counting down.
GACCTATTAGAACAGCGGAACTTTATTTGGGGTTATCAGAGGCACTTAAAATGATGGCAGGTGTGTACTGACTCCTATTTAACATGAATTTGAGTGTGATTGCTAAATTCTGAACACAGCTACATCCCCAGTTATAAGTCGGTGCACACACTTATGCAACCACATTATTTTATTTGTTTATTTTTACTTCCCCCCCCCCCCTAAAAGATTCCAGTTTGTTTTTCAATTGAGTTGTACAGTTTATAGGTCCATTAAAGGTGGAGAAAGTTCTGAAATGATTCATCTTTGTCTCATTTTTTTACATCACAGAAAACTGACATTTTAACAGGGTAGACTTTTTTATATATATATATATATATATATATATATATACATACACACAAATGCAGTAGCACTGCACAACTGTGAATATACAGATTTCATCTTATTTCATATTCCAATTTTTCCTTACAGATTTAAAGCATTCCACTTGAAATGATCACTGCCATTAGCTGAACTGGGATTGTGCAAGCTGCATTATGCTACAGATAATATAAATACAATTCCTTCTGAAGGCCATGATGACATTTACATGTAAAACTAAAAAAATATATATATATCAGGGCTATGGGAAGGTCATCCACAGACAAAATGAACCAATTACCAAGGACGACTCTTAGGAAGCACAGCACATCGCCTACTTAGCAACAGGAGGCAGAGGAACAATTCATGGTGTATTGTTTTATACCTCTCCCTGGTTCACTGAGTTGGATATGGTATGGGGCAAAAATAAATTGTATATGCAAGATTTCCTGGAATGGAAGTTTTAAAATTACAAGAAGGTTCTATTTTACCAAAAAGAAATAGCGTTTTTTTTCCTAACAAGGTCATTTAACAAAGTGAATGGTTATTATTTGAGTTATAAGGTTTTATAAGGAGTACATTCCTTTGTTGTGTTTTTAATGTAACAATGTGTACTAGATAAAAGCCGTAACCTCAGCAGTGAGAACCGAAAAATAAAGCAATTATTTATGGTTTTCTAATTCCTTATGCACATATTGTTCGTTTTTAAATTATGCAGTGTTACAATTACAGGCTTGACCATTTATTTTTGACTTTTATATTTTTTAATTTTAAAATAAGGAGGTTGTGCCATTTTATCATCAAGCAACAACATATCATAGTAATCACCTGTCTGGTCCCTGTTTAAAATGTTTTATGGCCTTATTTCCCTAGCCATTCTCAAGTTGGGCTCATCTTTTCCTAGCACATAAGGAAAGACTTAAAGACCTTAAATTGTTTAGTTTGGAAAAGAGAAAGGCAGAAAGGAAATTTGATAGAGCCTTTCTCATACATAAAGGGATTCATCAAAGAACAGAAGGGAGCTGTGTGCCAAGGAAGGAAAACTGTTAGAGGTCATGTTCTATTTATGGGAGGATTCCAGGCAGAGAAAATGGGGATATATCACTCTGTAGGAGTAGGTGAGGATAGCTGGAATGGTCTTCCTTGCCAAAGATAAAGAAACTGAAGTGGTCTTGTCAACATGAATTAAAGTTTCCCAATCAGTGTTACATCCAAAATGACACATGTATCATACTATCATGTGAAAAGAGCCTGTTTTATCAGTTACTCTGTTCCTTCATCTGGCTTGCATTCCAAAAAAAATGAATATATGGGCAAACTGTATGATTGGAATTTTTTCATTTACTAGCATGATTCATTTTTGCCCCCAACCAGGACAAAATAAAAATTAGGTGTAAGATGGTAAGCAATTATATGCCATCCAGCTAATATCTGCACAGTGAATTGCTATTATAATACCTTTCTTAACAGTAGAATTGTCCTTAACCGCTTCCATGCTGGGCACTTTTACCCCATTCCTGCCCAGGCAAATTTTCAGCGTTGTCGTAGATTGAATGACAATTGCGCAGTCATGCAACAATGTACTCATATGAATTTTTTATAATAATCACACAATAGTGATCACACAAATAGAGATCTCTTGTGTTGGTAAGTAATCACCACTGGGTTTTTTATTTTTTGCTAAGTAAACGAAAAAAGGCCGAAAATTTTGAAAAAAAAAACAAGTTTTTCCTAGTTTCTGCTATAAAATTTTGCAAATAAATAATCTTACTTTATAAATTTAGGCCAAAATGTATTCCGCTACATTTCTTTGGTGAAAATAACTCAAATCACTGTATATTATTTAGTCTGTAGGAAAGTTATAGAGTCCATAAACTATAGTATATATCTGAAAATTGATCAATCCTGATGTACTGACGGCCTATCTCATTTCTTGAGGCCCAAAAACGCAAGGACCGTACAGATATGCCCCAAATGGAAAGTAGACAGTATTTAGTAAGATGCATGGTGAGTTTTTGTCACAATTTTTTGAAAAATTAAGAGATTTAAAAAAGTATCATTTAACTGATGTGGCTTAGATCTGGGACACTGACTGGTGAAAGTATGTAAAAAAAAAAAAGTGAATTTTTTTTTTTAATTCCTAAAAAACTTGTGAGAAAAAATAACACTGTACTACTCCGGATGGGGTTCCCCAGTTGAAGTCACGAGCGGTGACGTAACGCGTAGGGCGTGGCAGAGAGCTGACTATACCGGAAGTCACGTAAGGAGGCGCCTCCGACGCCGCTTCTTCCTTTTCATGTGAATTTTATCTGTTTTTATGTAAGAGACCACTTGTTTTTATACTCAATAAATATATTATTCGAAATACTACACCATCAGAGGCCTCCTCTCTCCTCCCCCTCCTCCCACCGGGCTGTCAGAGCCTAGATGGAAAAATTCCCAGTTCATTTTTATAGGTGCCTGACAGTAAGCAGAGGGGAACGCAGCCATTATTTGACCTAATCGCCACCATTTACAACAAGGAAAGATATACATTGATGCCTGCTTTTTCCTTCTCTGAGGTGAGAGTTTAGAGAGCCTGGTTGAGCTGCCAGTCGTTTTATGAAGATTATCATTATTATTACCAACACTTCATCTCTATATTTATTTTTTCTGCGACCACCATTGTTTATGAATTTTTTATTGTCATTTCTATGAACTGTTTTTTTGATATATCCATGTATTGGAAGTATCCTACACTACGCTGTTTGCAGTCGTATATACCTGCTGCACATGTTTTGCATTTTTGCCCATATATTCGATTTGGTTTTTGATTTTTATTGTGACATATGAATTTTCAGCACAGTTATTTTTATTGATGCACTTTATTTAAGACTTGCCATCTCTCACATTCACATATTTATATATCATTATTGTTAGATGTGATCACTATTTTTATGATAGATTTTATGCGCGAAATCCCCTTATCTCCATTCATTTTTCGAGTGCCATGTGTACACTTGTCGATTTCGCTGCAATCATTTCAGATATCATAAGAATCACCCACTCCAAGTCTTTATTTACTTAACTCACTTTGTGACTGTCACCACATTCACTTCTTTCTCACTTTAGCGCGAAGGACCTTAGTATTCATATTCAGTGCATTTTTATAGTACTGATCGCTGTATAAATGCCAATGGTCCCAAAAAAAAGTGTCAAAAGTCTCCGATCTGCTTGTCGCAGTACCAGTAAAAATCACAGATCACCGCCATTACTTAATAAAAATGCCATAAATCTTTCCCATAGTTTGCAGATGCTATAACTTTTGCGCAAACCAATCAATATACCCCTATTGTGATTTTTTTACCAAAAATATGTAGAAGAATATATATTGGCCTAAACTGATGAAGAAATTTGTTTTTTTAAAAACAAATTGGGGGATATTATAGCAAAAAGTAAAAAATATTGTTTTTTTTTTTCAAAATAGTTGCTTTTTTTTTGTTTATAGCGCAAAAAATAAAAAACACAGAGGTGATCAAATACCACCAAAAGAAAGCTCTATTTGTAGGAAAAAGGACACAAATTTTGTTTGGGTACAGCGTCGAACGACCGTGCAATTGTTAAAGCAACAGCAGTGCCAAATTGTAAAAAGTGCTCTGGTCAGGAAGAGGGTAAAATCTTCCGGGGCTGAAGTGGTTAAGTCACTGTGAACGTGGCATGGTTGTTGGTGCCAGATGGGCTGGCAGAGAAGACTGTAAAACATTGCCTGGTCTGATGAGTCTCATATTCAGCTGCGACATTCAAATGTTAGGGGCAGAATTTGACGTAAACAACATGAAAGCATGGATCCATCCTGCCTTGTATCAACGGTTCAGGCTGGAGGTGGTGGAGTAATGGTTTGGGGGATATTTCCTTTGGGCCCCTTAGTACCAATTGAGCATCGTTTAAATGCCACAGTCTACCTGAGTACACCATTACACCACCACCGCCAAAAGGGGGTTCAACTCGGTACTAGCAAGGTGCACCTAATAAAGTGGCTTGTGAGTGCATGTAGAAGCTTGTGATTCTAAGCATCTTTGCCCAAGTGAGTAAAGTTACTGTCCACTGATTTTCTTATTCATCAACTTCATAGCTGCTTGTATGATGATTTTTTTGACTACTGTATTTCAGTTTTAAATTTTGGTTTTCATTAGGCACAGAAAAAACAGAATTACATGACTCACAACAGTTTATAATGATATAGTCCATTGTTCGGTTCACAATGTTGTTAATTGCATAAAGTAGATATATCCATTTGTGATACAGCAATGTAAGCTTCCCAACAACATTTTTCTTCCAACACAAACACTGTGAAGTCATGACACAAAATAGGACTTATACAGAGTATATAAAAAGGAACTTAGAAACAAAAAGAGGAGTCATCTTGAGCGCAAACTGCACTACATAGACAAGTACATTCTGTGAGGATAATAAAAGCCGTGAAACATTCCCATTATGTATTTCAGTTTTTGCTTGTTTTGGAAGTAGAAGTACATTTCATCATAAGATATGCTGATAATTTATTATAAATAAATAACAATCAATAACATATAAATGCCTTATCATAGCTATAACTAAAACAATGATTGTAATATCAATATTACTTTTTGTGATTTGTCAAAGTCTATGCATGAGGGAAATTACTTTTGTAGTTTGGAAAGGCTGAAGAAAAATCACTGGGAAGTTTTTCCTACTGTTCAGCATTTCAACTGCCAAATATTCATGTTACTGTGTCAATTGAATCTCAGCAAACAGGTAAAATGACCGTGAAACAGTTGAAAAAGTGATCTTCCCTTCACAGCATACAGCATTTAATTCAATTGCATTCTAGAAATAAAGTGCTGATTGTTCACCACCGAGTTTGCATTAATGTACACCTCTTTGGCCTTTGGGCATTTTTCTTTAAATAAATACCGATATGCTCTTTCTAAACAGAGAGCTGAACAGCATATGGAGTGTGTGAAGGATGTCAACAGAACACAAAAAAATTGCATTTACTAAATAAAAACATACATAAGTGATTGTTTTAGATCAAAATATGAAACTACTGTAGAGCTTTTTAGTAAGTTTAACATGAGGCAGAAAAAATGCTTAACTACTTGCCGACCAGCCACTGTCGCTATACAGCAGCAGATTGGCTCCCCTGCGCGAATCGCCGTAGCTGTACGTCAACCGCTTTAAGTGGTGTAGGGGGCACGCACGCTCGGTCGGTGCCGATGCCTGTGGCCGGTGGCCGCAACGTCCGCCGGCGACCCGCAATTGCTCCTGAGAGAGATAGAACAGGAATCTGTCAATGTAAACAGACAGATCCTCGTTCTGTCAGTGAAGTAGAGAGAGATCTGCTGTTCCTAGCAATCAGGAACAGCGATCTCTCTCTATTCCCTGTCAGTACACTGCCCCCCATAGTTAGAAACACCTCCCTAGGGAACACTTAACCCCTTGATCGCCCCCTAGTGTTAACCCCTTCCCTGCCAGTGAAATTTATACAGTAATCAGTGGCTATTTTTAGCTCTGATCGCTGTATAAATGTCAATGGTCCCAAAAAAGTGTCAAAAGTTTCCGATCTGTCTGCCGCAATGTCGCAGTCCCGCTAAAAATTGCTGATCACCCCTATTACTGGTAAAAAAAAAAAATAAATAAATAAAAATGCTATAAATCTTATTGCGATTTTTTTATGTAATATGTAATTAGAATACATATTGGCCTAAACTGATGAAGAAATTCGTATTTTTACTTTTTTTTTGGATATTTATTATAACAAAAAGTAAAAAATATTGCTTTTTTTTTCAAAATTGTGGCTCTTTTTTTGTTTATAGTGCAAAATATAAAAACCGCAGAGGTGATCAAATACCACCAAAAGAAAGCTCTATTTGTGGGAAAAAAGAATGTCAATTATGTTTGGGTACAGCGTCACACGACCGCGTAACTGTCAGTTATAGCAACACAGTGCCGTATCGCAAAAAATGGCCTGGTCATTAAGGGGGCAAATCTTCCCGTCCTTAAGTGGTATTAAAAGAGAAGTAAACGATTTTTTTCCCCCCATCATACTTACCTCTGTGGATGCAGCATAGGTCTGATGCGGAATCTGTCCGCCGGCGCCTCTGCACTGAGAACACCGCCGATCACTCGATTTTCAGAACTCCATGAGCAGAGAACTGCAGACTGTCAGTCACAGCTCTCTGCTCATCTCCCTCCACGCTCATTGAAGTGGTGAGCTGTGGAGGGGCGGGGGCGGCCAGCTCAGGCTCTCAGCGACTCACTGAGAGGCTGAGCCGGGTGTCAGTCCAGGCACCTGGCCGATCCAGACTTTATTGTTGTGATGACGCTGTGCCTGGACTGAAATCCATGATGTCAGCAGAGAGCGGTTTTCAGCCCACTCTCTGTTGAAAACGTGTCACAGGATTGCAGAACGGATTGCACTCCTGTGACCCAAACAAGCTTTGGCTGGACTTCTCCTTTAAGAGAGTTTCTGATGTCTGTCTTCAATGACAGATAGAGCTGCTTGATTAATCATTAAAAATGTGTGATATCAATTCAAACCCCCTCATGATCTTAATACAGCATTTCCCCGATTCATGTTAAACAAGTGCAGAGCTGAGCAGAGCGGTCCAAAAAAAAAAAACTCAGCCGGCAAATGTTTATTAACAGTGATAAAGAGAAACAATGTATCTCTCGGTTCTTTCAGATCAACAGACTAAGCCTTCTTTTACACTTGTTGCTTACAAGTTAAAATCAGTATTTTTTTTGCTAGAAAATTATTTAGAACCCCAAACATTATATTTATTTTTTTAGTAGAGACCCTAGAGAATAAAATGGAGATCGTTGCAATATTTTATGTCACACTGTATTTGCGCAGAGGTCTTTCCAAAGCAATTTTTGGGGAAAAAATATACTTCAATTAATAAAAAAAAAACTAAACAGTAAAGTTTGCCCAATTTTTTGTATAATGTGAAAGATGATGTTACGCCAAGAATCGTGAGCAAATCATGAGCTTTATACTAAGCAAAACAATTGTGATTCTCATTTTACCCAGAGTCGTGCAGCTCTAGCGACAGAGAACAAATTGATGTAACCTGTAGTGTTCAGACTTGATTTAATTGATAATAGATAATTTATCTAAAATTTTTTGCAATTGCAGTATATGCTTCCTTATTAAACACTTCAATTGGGCACTTTTACCCCCTTCCTACCCAGGCCAATTTTCAGCTTTCAGCACTGTCGCACTTTGAAAGACAATTGCGCGGTCATGCAACACTGTACACAAACTAAATTTGTATCATATTGTTCCTCCACCTTCCATTTGAGGATGCCCCACAGATGCTCAATAGGGTTTAGGTCTGGAGACATGCTCGGCCAGTCCATCACCTTTACCCTCAGCTTCTTAAGCAAGGCAGAGGTCTTCTTGGAGGTATGTTTGGGGTCGTTATTATGTTGGAATACTGCCCTGCGGCCCAGTCTCCGAAGAGAGGGAATCATGCTCTGCTTCAGTATGTCACAGTACATGTTGGCATTCATGGTTCCCTCAATGAACTGTAGCTCCGCAGTGCCGGCAGCACTAATGCAGCCCCAGACCATGACACTCCCACCACCATGCTTGACTGTAGGCAAGACACACTTGTCTTTGTACTTCTCACCTGGTTGACGCCACAAACGCTTGACACCATCTGAGCAAAATACGTTTATTTTGGTCTCACAGGACATGGTTCCAGAAATCTATGTCCTTAGTCTGCTTGTCTTCAGCAAACTGTTTGCGGGCTTTCTTGTGCATTATCTTTAGAAGAGGCTTCCTTCTGGGACAACAGCCATGCAGATCAATTTGATGCAGTGTGTGGCGTATGGTCTGAGCACTGACAGGCTGACCCAACACCCCTTAAACCTCTGCAGCGATGCTGGCAGCACTCATACGTCTATTTCCCAAAGACAACCACTGGATATGATGCTGAGCATGTGCACTTAACTTCTTTGGTCGACCATAGCGAGACCTGTTCTGAGTGGAACCTGTCCAGCTAAACTGCTGTATGGTCTTGGCCACCGTGCTGCAGCTCAGTTTCAGGGTCTTGGCAATCTTCTTATAGCCTAAGCCATCTTTATGTAGAGCAACAATTCTTTTTTTCAGATCCTCAGAGATTTCATTGCCATGAGGTGCCATGTTGAACTTCCAGTGAGCAGTATGAGAGAGTGAGAGCGATAACATCAAATTTAACACACCTGCTCCCCATTCACAGCTGAGACCTTATAACACTAACAAGTCGCACTGGGGAGGGAAATGGCTAATTGGGCCCAATTTGGACATTTTCACTTAGGGGTGTACTCACTTTTGTTGCCAGTGGTTTAGACATTAATGGCTGTGTGTTGAGCTATGTTGAGGGGACAGCCAATTTACACTGTTATACAAGCTGTACACTCACTACTTTACATTGTAGCAAAGTGTCATTTCTTCAGTGTTGTCCATGAAAAGATATAATAAAATATTTACAAAAATGTGAGAGGTGCACTCACTTTTTTGAGATACTGTATATATAAAAGTTGATCAATCCTGATGTACTGACAGCCTATCTCATTTTTTGAGGCCCAGAAATGTCAGGACAGTACAGATATCCCCCAAATTACCGCATTTTGGAATATAGACAGTCCAAGGTATTTAGTAAGAGCCATGGCAAGTTTTTTGCAGTTGATCGCTGGTCTATCTAAGGCAGGATAAGAACAGTGGTTTACAAGTTCCTTCTCAAAGGGGAAAAGTTCAGGCACACTTCCAGGGCCCAGGAACTTTCAGAACGCTTTCAGTATATCTAGAGAAATGCATCAAATAGCAGGTGTAGTAGAAAGGTATTTGTAGCTGTAGGAGTCCTGAAAGAGGCACATCCTGGAACATCAGGCGGATCCTCCAGTTACTAAATAAAATGCATGGCATCAATAAGGTCTGACACAAACCCCGTACCTCTGAGGTGACAACAAGAGACTGCAGTTCTTCAAAAACATTATTTTCAGAGATAGAATGCTGAGACATTGAACCTGATAGACAGCTTAAGGGGCTCAGCGTTCTGTCCCTAAGCCTTAACCTTTATTACACTAAAACCTGTGATGGCAAGAAATAAAAAAGGTGCTCAGTGGTGTAAACAAAGAGGTAGCTCCAGGTGCTTCAGCTTGACTAGCCTTGTTCACAGTCTTCAGAGACAGGGCTGTGCAATGGCTGCACACGGTGCACTCAAGTCCGAAAAACTCCACAATGCAAAGTTCGATGCACAGAGGTCACATTCCAGGCAAGCCACGCATGTCGAGTGGGGTTTAGGTACAGCCTCCAAAACTAGTGTGGAGGAAATGCCGATCCAGATGGCTGCTAGTTAAAAATAGTGTTCTAAGAGGTTAGATGCTTTAAAGCCTAACAAACAACTGAGGCATAATGCATATTTATAGGGGCTGGCTTATACATTTTCTGTTGGCTAGTGTCCAAAACTCCTGTAGCTAGTAGTAGAACATGACTGTATTTGTATGCCTGTGTCCCTCAAACTATAAGGAACCCATACATTTTAAATGCTTACTTTGTGTTCTTCCTTTCTATAAATGTTTTTTTTTAATCATTTGAAAATTGCCTTTGGAATTGCTAGAACATTTGACTTAACCAGGAGAGTCAATTCCTTAGCACAGTCCCCTTACTCCTTGCAGGTCATTTAATAACTGTCCGTGTTGAACCAGCACTTCCCCTTCCCTCCCCTACATAACCTTTTAAGTAGCTTTCGGGGAAGACGTGAAAGCGAATACTATACAGTGACTACTCTGAGTCTACCAGGGCTGCTCACACAACAGCGATCAACAGCAGTCTCAGAGCTTTTTATCCGGCATAAAATATTTTAAAAACATGCTTAACCTTTGAAGATTTCTGTCTAAATGATTTGACCACAGCATTTCTTTAAGATTTTTTTTTGTTTTGTTAATGAAGGATCTGATACCTAAAGGTGCACCAGCTCTAATCCCACAATTTGCCTCCAGATCAACAGATAGCTTGCCGTTATCCACATTCAGTTGATCACCATGCAGTGATTTTCTGCTCCAGGGTAAAGACACCTGGGGGAACCCTATCATGTCACTAAGACTTGGCGTGCAGACAGATTGCACTATGGCACAGATGGCTCTTATGCAGCAATCTGAAGGAGGATCAGAAGCCAAAGAGCTAAGAAATTAACCAACAAAGCCCAAGACCCACAGCAGCTGCTAAAACATCATTGTGCTATAACACATGCAGCACAGTTATAAAATGGTCCCTGGGATTCAAGTGGTTAAACATATTAATTCTGATTACAAACTGAGCAACTCTACAACTCACACAATGGCTGCCGTAGATCAAGTAGGAAGAAACAGAATAATTTCTACACTGTTCAAGATTGTATCATATACTCCACATCAAAATATTAACTTAAACAATGTAGGTCAAGCATTCATACTTTCTCAGAAACAATTGTTAAAAGGGAGCTCAATCAAAACCTTAGCAAAATTCGTACACCATGATTTGTAACAAAGTTTAGAGTACAAGCTATTTATATTTAATATATATGCATACTTTGTTAAGGTTACAGAGTTTTATGCCATGGAGATTTAATATCTTTCTTTAGCTTTCAATGAGCTCCTTCTGTTTTTGTGACCTACAAATGTAATATTATATTCACTGCTTTCTAGGGAGGAGTTTCTGCTCTGTGCACCTGAGACCATGAAGCCAGAGGCCATTGATATTCAATCCAGCTTTTGCTGTCAGAAACTGGCCTTTCTGCATTCAAATATTAAAGTATTAAAGTATGTCATCATACTAATCACTGCATATCTATAGGATACTTTTGTGGTATTTCCTGTACTCCGTAAATTAGATCTATGACCTAGTGATGATATATCTGCCAGAATAGAAAAAATCCAGAGTTACTATTTAATACTATAAAAAAAATGTGAATGTCAGCATTCAGTAAAGAAAAAAAAAACTTTGCAATTTGACAAGGTACTTTGGGGAAAAGTCCAAATCTTTAAAATAAACAATATTTAAATCCTACAGTTATTTTCAGGTTTAGTAGCTAGTGGCTATAGTTTTTGCTGAAACATATATTATTATTGGTGGTAATGCTAGCGGCTAGTGACAGCTATCATTTTTGTCAAAAGTATTATGTAGAAAATGAACTTATCCAATAGCCATAGTAGAAGAAAACTTTCAGTCACTGAGTAAATATTCAGCTAAATAGTACAATTATTCTTTTTAGAAAGGCTTCATTAACTACTAGGCTACATGCACAACATCAATATAATTACAACATTGTTGTGCAGCCCATCTTGTCTCTTTAGGGGCTTCAAATTTAAATTGTAATTCTGTTTCCTTTGCAGTGTCCAAAAACAAAACTACCTAAATATAATCTATAGGCTGTTAAATAAATTAAATAGAAACTTCCATGAATTAAAACACTTGTGTGAGATGCAAGAATGTATCACATATTTTTCACATACTTAAAAGAGAAGTTCATCTTTTAGAACAGGTTATGTGTTACACCCATATTTTAGAACATGTTATGTGTTACACCCATATTTCGGATATAACACGTAGTATGTTCTAGTTTTCCCCTTCTTCTCCTCAGCATCACCCCCCCACCCTCACGAGAGTGACAGCAGGTGGGTTCTTCACCCCGCACCTGCTGTCAGATTTTGAAAATAGCATAGCTGTGCGGGGTTCCACCCGCACAGCCTTGTCATTCATTTACAGGAATCTGTGTAAGAAAAACTTCAAGGCCTGTCTGCCACCGCACCAGCTTGTAGTTTGAATGAACTGCTAAAGTGCTGATCACTGCACTCATAATTCATTCACACTGCCTATAGCTGTGAAAATGGCAACCCGTACAGAGGTATGAGCAACAGAGCTGCAGGCAGTGTGAGCTTGACATTGAACCCGCGACTTTCACTATCACTGCATGCCCACCCAAAAATTAATAAAAGCCATTTGTGAACTGAAATACTTTTCAAATTTACAGCTTTCTCCTAGTTTACCCTGAGAAGGTCACGTCGCTAGTGTCTTCCATGGAAGGCTTGCCCGATCTCACTCATATGCCATACAAGATCTGGCCCAGCCTGATACTGTTTAATAATAAGCTGCCCCACATCACATGCAGTGTATGTGCAAATTTACATAGTAAAGGAGGAGACAAATGTTATCTTTAAATGACTTTATATGTACAGTATATCTACCTTATAGTAATGGAGGCATTGGCAATTAGGGGAGGGGGGGTCCATTTTATTCTGGAAAAGTAAAGTTGAACTCAATTGCCAGCTCACAGGCTATATACTACCAAGACATCTATGAATTATTGAACGACTGCTTTTTGCAAGAGCTCTCATATATAGCATGATAGTAGGATTAATATACAGTATGCAACAAAAGCCCCTATTTTCAACCTAAATGGTAAAGTAGTTTAATTTTTGTGTGTGCTGACTGAGTTAACTAAGTGCTGGGATATTTTTTTTTATTGTCGACCGTGTCTCCCTAACCATGTGTGCCAAAAATTTGCTAGTTATAAATTGATATGAACAGCTACATTTTATATTGAGATTCAATGTAGTTTTGAGTTAGACAAAAAAAGGAAAACACAGTGCTGGTAGGCACAGTAATACCCCTCTGGATTTTATACAGACCGACCAGGTAATGTAGTAAAAGTACAGGTAGGTAGTAGTAGTAGGTATTTTATTATAAACATACAATAAAATAGCACATAGCAAGAAAGGCACAGTTACATACAAGATGTGTGTAACAAATACCAAATATACTCAGGTAAACATTGGTATGAAACTCAGCTGTTCTGTAGACAAAGTTGGGCTAGCGAGAGCACATACTGCAAATGACGCCTAATATGTTTCGGCCCTTGTAGTCCTTCTTCGGAGGCCCCTCTACATTCATGCCTATGGCGTTCATAGTAGTCCTTCTTCGAAGGTCCCACTACAATCATGCCTATGGCATTCATATCCCTATCAACTTGCATTTTTATAATATCTTATAAGTACCTTTCCCTCTTATACCCCTTTTTTTGTTTGTTTATTTCTCTTTTACACATATACAGAGAACCAAATACAGCAATTTAATGCAGCATATATTGAGACCCCATCTGTTTTTGGTGAGGATCTTGGCAGGAGTTTTTACTCCACACGCCTGAAGTCCTTGCAGTTGGGACGGTTGCCGCCTCTCTGCTCCCTTGCCCTCCTGTGCCTGCCCATCTTTTTCCATCAGGTATATATTTGAGGCCTTGGGTCTGCGTTCACCCTGTGGGAATTCAGTCTTGGCTCCCTGGTTGCTTTTACCAGGGATTTATTCATCTTTGTAAGTATAGTCTCTTTTGCTGTTATGTTGATATCAAATGTGATTGGAGGTGCATGTCTGTTTTGACTAAAAGGCACTCTCTTTTCTTGTGCAATCATTATAGATAGAACTGTTATACCAATCTACTATCCTACTAATGCATTATTATATATATATTCAAGAATACTCATGATTTTTTATATAAAAATGACATAAGCCTCCGCAGGACTACAAGGTCCAAAACATGTAAGGCGTCATTTGCAGTATGTGCTCTCGCTAGCCAAACTTTGTCTAAAGGAAAGCTGAGTTCCATACCAATGTTTACCGGAATATATTTGTTTTATGTAACTGTGCCTTTCTTGATATGTGCAATTTTATTGTATTTTTATAATAAAATACCTTTCTTTACTACATTACCTGGTCTGTCTATAAAATCCAGAGGAGTATTACCGTGCCTACTAGCACTAGATTTTCCTTTTTTTGTCTTTTATTGGATCAGACGGACCAGGCATTTATACACACACTACCAATCCCTACCTCGTTTAGTTTTGAGTTAGAGAGCACACTTTGTAGAGAGGCCCTAACTCAACAAGGTACTACAAGTATGATTCAAATTGCTTTCTTTAAGCCCAAGGAATCCCCAACGCTTAGCCCAAATATAATGCAGCATTTCTTTAATAGAACAAAACTCTCTAATGTTTCTAATATAAACAATACTTACTATATAACAAGCATTTGTATGCTCATAAAAAAATATAAAAAACAGTTTGAAGCTGACTGAGTACAGCCAAGCTACCAAAATGCCTGTCTCTCTGTATTGTTGGCAGAGAGATAATAAAAGCTTCCAAGGACAGTTCTTATGTCATTCATATACTATTTTCTCATTCTTTACCTGTAATTCTTCATCACCTACTAGAACGTGTAAATAAACATCATCCCAAAAATAGGGAGAGTTACATACAGTAGTTATGTTGAAAAAAGACACTTGTCCATCAAGTTTAACCAAAAGACAACCATAAATAAACTAAAAACATGTATCCTCAGAATCCTAAAGTTGCAGTTTATCCAAAACACGTACTGTATAAAGAGTGGTCCAATTTACTCCAATAAAGGAAAATATTTATTTCTGATCCCCTAAGACATTTGAATACTTCCTGGATCAACTCTCTACAGTTTGTTGATAAAGTGGAGGAAAGATGGACAGAAGGCTTCCGTTGGTAGATATGGGGCAACATTTTTCTGGACAAAGTTGCTCTTCTCTGTCCAATCAGCTGATCAGGGGAAGTGTTTTTGTTTTTAACTAAGGATGTGTCTTTAAAGTTGTTGTAAAGGCAGAAAGTTTTTTTTTGAACTTCCTGCATTTTATACAGTAAAGTAAAAAAACAACTTTATGCATGCAGCTCTCCCCACAGCCTCCCCACACCAACACATACCTGAGACTGATTTTGATCCAGCAGTGTGTATGAAAGTCAAGGCTCTCTTGACTGTCTTCCTCCTTATTGGCTCAGATACAGCAGCGGGAGGCATTGGCTCAAGCTGCTGTCAATCACAGCCAGAGACGAGGCCGTGCCCTGCTCTGTGTGTCTTACGAACACACAGAGAGGGGACTGTGAGCAAGTGGCTAGCTATGGGGGCACTCAGCAGAAAGGAGGGAGGAGCCAGGAGTGCCAGTGGGGGATCGGCAAAACCACTGCACAGAGCAGGTAACATGGACATGTTTGTTATTTTAACCCCCCCCCCAAAAACAGACTTTACAATAACTTTAGGAGTGCCTGGATCAAAACACTGGATGCACAAAAACAAAACAATTCAGCAGGTATAACATGTCTTGTATATGGCATATATATTACAACTATTTTGCTGAATTTAAATACGGCAAGCCTGCATCATTGGAGTTATTAGGCTGTAAAGCCTACCCAAAAATGAAAAATTCTTTAGATTTTCTGCATATAGCGCTTCCTATTTCTTCAATGCGAACAGTGAAATCCCATTTTGGTTAGAGAGGCAGAAGGAAAAGCTAGTAGGTTCAGTTGATAACATCTGAGGGTTACAAACAGTTGCTAGACTTGTCTGTGTTAGGCAGAAAGGAGTGTGGGGTTACTTCATCTATGAAGAAGCTCGGAGATCACAGGGCAAGAAACATATGTTGGGTTTGCAATGTACAGTGTGGCTCTTCAGGCTTTAGAGTATTATTTGGGTGGGGTACTAATAGAACTATAGACTGTCTGCTCAGAAAAAAGGAATTAACCATAAGGAAGTGCCAAAAAAAAGCTAAAATAATGTTCTCTCATTTACTGGAGGTTCTTTTTCAGCTTAGCAGTTACTCAGCATGCCTGTGTGCCTTTGACAATCAAAACCTTGTGGAGAAACATGTCTTATTCCCAGTAAATGTAACTGCTTTGGAGAGTTATATCACATTTCCAGCACTATGC
This sequence comes from Lithobates clamitans, assembly GCA_037952925.1. NCBI lineage: Eukaryota > Metazoa > Chordata > Amphibia > Anura > Ranidae > Lithobates > Lithobates clamitans. The sequence continues at coordinate 2,448,733 of JBBGZY010000181.1, read as the reverse complement.
TGCTCATGTTCTGATACTTTTCTGAATAAGTACCCAACCAGCCTGGAAATTGCTTTTTATACAACACAGATTAGTATAAACAGATTTCTCCATTAAAACATTTGAATAAATAGCTAATCTGGACAATTAAATCATAATTTGCCCACATTCTACCTTGTCCTTGTCACACTAGTCAGCAAAACACAATACAAAGAAAGCCAGTTTGAAGAACACAGGTAAACATTTCAAAAACAAGAATGAAAATGTGCTGTAACAATGTGATCCTGTGCAGAATGAATGATACCAGCAGTACCACAATACCATTAAGTTTTCTTTAAAATATGTAGAACATGCAATCAATTAATTTCAGACAGCGCTTGCTATACCATAAACTAAGAATACACAAACAATTGTGACATACTGTACATACCACTGAAGTGATAATAAGTGCCAAACAATGATGTAAATTAGGGCTGGGAAAATTAAAGATTAATTCCTCGATTAATCATTAATTTTTTTGATCGGTACTCACCTCTCCGCCAGACATCGGACATCAACCTCACCGGACTCCTCCCCCCTTTCCCCAAGTGCCTCGGTCTGCTATCGAAGGGAAGGGGGGAGGAGTCCGGTGACGTCGATGTCCGTGAAATCATAAATTGAGGAAGACAGATCCTAACGATTTGATTTATCTCACTGGTCAAAGTATTCAGATAAACATCTATGTAAATCCTGGACTTCACTAGGAAAATCAACATATCTGAGGGCTTTCCTGGCTGTAAGTCAATTTGGCGATAAACTGACATTGATTGGTTATCCAGCAATCAAGAAACATTTATGATGAGGGCACTTTTTTTCCAAAGAGCTGACACTTTGCTGTCTCAGCAGGTGATGGATGTCTCTGGCTCTCCATCAGTCCCCCTAATGCACAACGGTGCTATTTAAATAGACTGTAGGGTGACGCCGTAGCCCCGCTGAGGAAGTTCTGATTGAACGTAACGCAGACGGGGGAGGAGCTACGCATGACATCAGCTAAAAGTAGTTGGATCTGTGTGTGCGTTATAATTAATCGAAATTAGTCGATTAATCGATTTTAAAAAATGATTAATCGAACACAACAATTTTAATCAGTAACAGCCCTAATGTAAATATAAACAATAAAAAACATAAAATATTAATTAAAGTGACATAGTGCAAACAGTCCTTAATGCAAACTTGAGTGCTCTGTGCCTCGTTCCCAGGGTTTCCCACGTGTACCAATATGTTCACACCGCACTCACCAGATGTTGATGTCTTCCTGGCCTTGTAGCAAGGAAAGTCAGCAAAGCTTGTAGGTCTTTAGGGGGACCTGTCCCACAATCCCTGGTATCTTGTTTCCACTAATTCAATGTTCCTCCTTGTTTCAGTCCAAGGGGTTCTCCCACATGGTTATTTGGCAGATACGAAATAAATGGAGAGATAGCCTCCCAAAAAAATCGCAATGTAAAATCACCACTATATGAATACATACGGCCCTTTGGTTGTGTAGAGAGATGGCCGCTGCCTAGAGCCTGGCTTGCGTTCCACTCGCTGGGCCGGAAGTGGGCATGGGATCATATTGATGCGTTTCGTCATCAACAGGCGACGTTATCAAAAGCAGAAACTGCTTTTGATAACGTCGCCTGTTGATGACGAAACTCATCAAGCCAATGCTCCTGTGCATCCCTCACTGTAACATGTAAGTGCGCATTCCCCTTGAAAAATAGAATCTCATCATCATGATGTAAACAAAAAAAATTTTTAAAAAATATTGCAAAATCTGTTTAAATTGCACAAAGTATCTGCCCCTTGAAGAGAAGCAAACATCCATAGGTGAAAACAACATTATACAAGTATTTTGTAAGTAAAGCAAGTAAAACGAACAAGTCCCTTTAAAAGCAAAATCTTTCACTGAAGTCCACAACAAATGATTGTGGAGTGAAAATGATAAAAACCACTCCACCAAAACATGTCCACATCTGTGTGTCACACCAGCCAAATGTGCCAAAGCTTGCTTATCAGATTTATAGGATTTCAGGTTTATAGTTGAATTACCTTTGCAATGGAGGGTTTGGGTAGTTTAGCAAAAGGCAACTGACATTGCTGACACCACATTTTTCCCTTGACATTCTTTTTCTTAGGATCCCAATTCTACCATATCATCACTGCTTTGAAAGAGCACTCTTACCTAATGCACTCCTGAGAAGATAAAGTATGTGGAGATTGCTAAAGTACTGTGTCTTTTTAACAAATGCTGTTTTTTCCATGAATTGGGAAATATTATTTCAATGAAAGCTGTAGATTTCCAAAGATTAAAAACGATTAAACTACTTTAAAGTCCAACTCTGGGCTCCGTCTCCTAACCGCAAATCCCCTTAAGAGCCCTCTTATCCCCGCACATGGTAAGTAATGCTTTACTTTTTATACTTTCCTTTTTCAGATGTTCAGATTGCTCACATTAAATGCTTAATCATCTTCTTTATTTTCTTCTCCTGCCCAGGGTGGTCTCCTGCTTAAAGACATTAATGAAGGGCATTCTTGAGACCCTCTTAGAGGACAGGCTTATGATGTTCTGCATCTATAGTATGTCTTCAGAATTCTGGGTTGATGTTGGATGCCATTCAATCTGGAAGGCTGAAGGCATGTTTTAATGAATTAAAAAAAAAAGTACAGTGGAACATTGTAGCAGATTGAGCTTTGCAATCTCCGCTGATTTTTAGGTTTGATTCATATCTATGCATTTTTAGTGCTTTTTGTACTACAGAACATGTTCCATAGGAAACCATGTTAAATGGACAGTAGTGAAAATGTGGAATAGACTCCCTCCAGAGGTGGTTCTGGCCAGCTCAGTAGATGGCTTAAAAAAAAAAAAAAAAAAAGGCCTGGATTCTTCCTTAAATGTCAATAATATAACTGGGTACTAACATTTAGGTAAAGTTATTACAGGGAATATCCAATTGTCTCTCGGGGGATCAGGAAGGGATTTTTCCCCTGCTGTCGCAAATTGGATCATGCTTTGCTGGGGTTTTTCACCTTCCTCTGGATCAACTGTGGATATAGGATTGTGTATATGGGATTGTATGATTTGTTTTCTTTTTATTTGTTGAGCTAGATGGACTTGTGTCTTTTTTTAACCTAACTATGTATGTAACTATGTATTCATAGGTGGAGTCTTTTAACAATGACAAGAAGAAGGTAAGGGACAAATAAGAACACTACACACACAGACACACTGTTAGATAGGTGGTATTTGATATAAAATATGCCAGTGTCAAAATATAGCTGTAATGAAATGATTTCTAGTTAAATATAGCAGACATTACTGGATACGGTGTTAACAGTAAATCACAATAAATAGGTATTTTTAGAATAATGTGAAATCAATGGGTAAAAACCTAGAGAATAAGCTGGAAATTGAAAAAATATAGAGCCATTTACCAACTATTTGAGCATTGTAATAGGAATGACATAAGACCTTTATTTTATGAGCATAAATACTGTAACTAAAGTTTATATCTTGAAAAAAGTAAATCGATGATTTCCAGTTATTAGACTCATTAAAAGTAAAAAAAAAAAAGGTTTGCTGTAAAATGATAAGTATGGGGGATGAAGGTCTATAGAAAACACTGGTCTATAGATGCTGCCATTTTCTATTATACCAGTTCAGAGTCAGGGATGTTCAATTAAAATATAACTAAGGGCAAAAGAGAAGACAAAATATAACTAAAAGGTAGAGATGGGTCAATGATATCCCAATCGAACCTTGTCCAATCAAAGAATGCCTTATATTCAATGAAAAGAATAACAATATTCATGACTTACCTGTAAAATCTTTTCCTTGGACTACATCACAGGACATCACAAATTGCAATGCTTAACTGCATTACTCCTTGCACATCCAGCATTGGCTCAGTTTTTGTCAGTAAGCAATATCCAAATGAAAGGAGGGGAGGGACCTGTGTCCTGTGATATACTCCAAGAAAAGGGTTTTAGAGGTAAATAAAAATTCAGTTTTTCTAATCGAACATCAAAGGGCACTGGAGAGTTACTTTTTCTACCACTGGGAAGTACAAAAGCAATCCCATCAAGTAAGGGAGCAGGAAACAACAGCTAACAGGCCCGCCAAAAAAATCCCTTAACAAGAAGTAGCAGAGGAATAAACAGAAAAAGCCCCTACAGGGCTGTCAAAAGGACCTAATGTCCGGAGTCAGCTGAGGCCTGATTATACACCTGGAAAAGCTTGGAAAGCAATTGTGCAGAAGACCAGGTGGCAGCTTTACAGACCTGGTAATCTGGGGCCTGATACGGAAAAGAGTACAAATCACCAATACTTTTAATGGTGTGAGCCTTCAAAGAAAAGGGGCACCATACTACCCTCAGGTTGTATGTCTAAATAATGATCTTCCCAACCCACCCATCAGTTGTAGATCCAGAGGCAGCCTGTCCCTTCCAGGAGCCCTCTGGCAAAACACAGATTGACAAATCAAGGCCGTGAATACTGTCCTGAAGTGTGGGAAAATGTGTGATCCTCAGAGAATTCTTTCATCTAAGTGGCATTGGCTTACTCAGATCAACTGTGCCTAAGCTCTTCACAGCCCAAGTGCAGGGACACAGCACTAGAGACCCACATTTTAGGGCCAATTTATGTGGAACGCAAACAGCTTATTACTCACCTACTCGTGATCTGTCTACTTTGCAGGGTTTTCAGGGAATGGGCTCCACTGCAGCAGACTGTTGCCCTGGATCTGTATAGCACCCGGCCAGCTAACTCACGTAATGCAAGATCCAGTGCAAGTAGCAGTTTAGAGGTTATTCCCATTCTTCTCCCAAGGGTCTATGTACAGCCCCTCTAGGAACAAACATCCATGGGGATAGATCCGGATAACTGTAGCAGCTCTTGAGCACCAAGGCTCAGCAGACAGATACAGATTAGTGTATCAAAGTAGAAAACACTTTCGGCAGAGAGGCAGGTTCAATATATATGGACATAAGCATAAAACTGAGGCAATGCTAAGAATGGGAAGAGTTCTGCAGGTCTTTGCTATTTGCCAGTGTCCAATTATCTGGTTGGGAAGCATAACCTCAAAGGCCTAGGAATTTAATCTCCCTTGTCTTGTGATGTGTGTTTAGGAAATAAAACATTTTTTTTAAATAGAGGAGATGCCAGCTCAGTGACTTCCTGTGTGTGAGGGAAAGTCACTGCAGCACAGATGTAACAGGAAAGAACTCCCTGTATATGACACACACTACTACAATGATTTTGAGAATCCCATGCAGCCCTCCAGAATTGACATTTTGAAAATTTCAAGTAACCATACTAGCACAACATAAATTTTTAATTCATCTTATTTAAATCACCAACCATAAAATATATGCAGATTAGAAGTTCTTACTTTCCTGATTTGCATCCTTGTATTGGGTCAGTGTGTTAAATAGCCAAAGGCAACTAGCATTTTCTGTCGTTGGTCAGCAATGGCAGTGTTTATATTTTTTCCAGTACAGGTGATCTTTAATGCATTTTTCAGAAAATAAGTTATCTGAGCCAAGCATTTTATTTCATGAGTCCTTTGAAATTACCTTTCTGATCTCATCAACAAGATCTCCCTGCCAAATATACTCGCTCATTCCTCCTGCTGTATCCTTTTTGTAAAATCTTGAGCAGCCAATATAAAATGCCATACCAGACATATCAGCTGCACAGAACTGGATACTTGGGGGCTTCTGTTGACAGTAAGTGGGTGGGCAGACCTTTCAGCTACTATGTAATACCATTTACACGCTGGTTTCTTCAATTGAAAGGATTTACATGTGCATCTAATAAAATTAGATGATCAAAAAAGTTAATTTCAGTAATTCAATTCAAAAAGTGAAACTCATATATTTTATATAGATGCGTTACACACAGAGTGATATATTTCAAGGATTTCTTTCTTTTAATTTTGATGATTATGGCTTACAGCTAGTGAACACCCAAGATTCAGTATCTAGGAAAATTAGAATATTACATAAGACCAATAAAAAAAGGGATTTTTAATACAGAAATGTTGGCTTACTGAAAAGTATGTCCATGTACAGTATAGTATGCACTCAAAACTTGGTCGGAGCTCCTTTTGCATGAATTACTGCACCAACGTGGCTTGGCATGGAGGCGATCAGCCGGTGGCACTGCTGAGGTGTTATGGAAGCCCAGGTTGCTTTGATAGTGGTCTTCAGCTTGTCTGCATTGTTGGGTCTGGTGTCTCTCATCTTCCTCTTGACAATACCCCACAGATTCTCTATGGGGTTTAGTTCAGGTGAGTTTGCAGGCCAATCAAGCATAGTGATAACATGATCATTAAACCAGTTATTGGTACTTTTGGCAGTGTGGGCAGGTGCCAAGTCCTGCTGGAAAATGAAATCAGCATCTCCATAAAGCTGGTCAGCAGACGGAAGCATTTAGTGCTCTAGAATTTCCTGGTAGAGGGCTGCGCTGACTTCAGACTTGATGCAACACAGTGGACCAACACCAGCAGATGACATAGCTCCCCAAATCCTAACAGACTGTGGAAAATTTTGCATTTCATTTAGAAATTAAGGTCCCAGAGTCCGGAGGAAGAGTGGAGAGGCACAGAATCCAGGTTGCATGAGTTCCAGTGTGAAGTTTCCAAAGTCAGCAATGATTTGGGGAGCCATGTCATCTGCTGGTGTTGGTCAGTAGTGTATTTAGGTTTTGTGCTGCCCTAGGCCTGACTAAACCTGTGCACCCCCTAATTTAAATATGGCCCACCCCTTCCTGTCAAGGCCACACCCCTTGCGGTTTAAGACCCGCCGTGAAATTTTCAAGTGGGGACACTAGTTCTGAGGGCCTGGGGCAATGGATTCCCTTAATTTGCATAGATTTCCTCTCACTGTCTGTTTGGCTATGGGGCCGGAAGTGAAGGGCAATCTCTGCAATGGGACAGGGATGATAAAAGAAATAAGCAGCGCAAGCCGGTGGGGACTCTTTCCGTGCTGCCCCCCTGCAAAGTGCTGCCCTAGGCCTGGGCCTTGTTGGCCTAGGCCAGGATACAGTGTTGGTCCACTGTGTTTTATCAAGTCCAAAGCCAGTGCAACTCTCTAAAATTAAAATAAAGAAATGCTTGAAATATATCACTCTGTGTGTAATGCATCTATATAAAATATAAGTGTTTAACTGTTTTAATTGAATTACTGAAAAGTACTAACAAGTACCCTCCTCCACTGGTGCTCAGTAGCAGTGCTAACTAACCCCCCAGCAGTGGTCACTGAAAGTGTTATCCCTGCCATTGATGGTCAGTGGCAGTGATTTTTATTCACACCCCACGTTGGTTAAAGAGCCATGGCAATGAAATTTAACCACTGCCAATATTGGTAGTCATTGGTTACCTAATTGTGCCACTCTTTTTCTTAAAAATGAGGCTCTACTGTTCAGCAAAGATTGTTTTTCCTGACAGTACTGTCTTTATTTTAGTGTTGGGCGCTGAAATTCAGAGTGTGTTTCAGCACCCGGCACCCCGTTGCCGCTCTGCTAAACAGTTAATAATTAAAAAAAAAAAACACACACACACACACACTTTTTTCATCCTTGTTACGTCTCAGTGATGCTAATCTCCTGCAGTCTCTTTGCAGCCACTTTCTGTTTACATATGCTTGCTACAGATATGGCAGCATGGGATTTTATAGGAAGGATTTGCTGATCAAGACAATAATGGACCATGCTTGCATAATGTGTATTGAAATGGTAACTTGTAGTCTCTATTGCAAGTTCATGCACCAGGGTGAAAAAGGCAGAAGCACAGCTGGGAGACCGGTTGAGAGCAACGCAACTTTATACATTTGTATTTTATAAAATCAGCATTGTAATAGCAGTACAAACAATAGATATTTTTGACAATACAGTATAGGTTTACTTGGCAAATCTCTTTTCTCGTTCTGAGTGCTGCCTGCCTGCTGGCCATTGCTTTCCACAGCTTCCTGCATTTTCTACATTCTTTGCAATGTCTCCTCTGCTGTTTACTTCCATACCGGGCCAATTCTGGCACTCCTATCCCACTCCTATCCCACATGTAAAAATCATTTTTTGTTAGAAAATTACACAGAACCCCAAAACATATATATTAGCAGAGACCCTAGGGAATAAAATGGCGGTTGTTGCAACTTTTTATTTTAAGGTATTTGCGCAGCAGTTTTTCAAATGCTTTTTTTGGAAAAAAATGAATTCATGAATTAAAAAAAAAAAGAAAAGACACTAAAGTTAGCCCAACTTTTTGTATAATGTGAAATATGTTACACCGAGTAAACAGATACCTATAATGTCATGCTTTAAAATTGCGGAACACTCTTGGAATGGCACCAAACTTTGGTAGTTAAAAATCTCCATAGGCAACGCTTTATAATTTTACAGGTTACCTGTTTAAAGTTACAGAAGAGGTTTTGGGCTAGAATTGTTGCTCTCGCTCTAACGTTCGCGGAGATACCTCACGTATGGATTAAACACTGTTTACATATGTGAACATGACGTATGTGTGCTTCTGTGTGCGGCCTTTCCAGCTGAATACACAGCAGTGTTTACAACTGCCGGGCTGGACGTGATGTCATGACCTCACACCCGGCCTCCGAAGTTCATAGAGATTCTCTATGGTGAATCTCCGCAGCACGGGTGAGACGGTAGACGCACTGGAGGGCGGCGTAAAAACAATCAAGCAGCTGAACAGCCGCTATGATTGTTTTTAATGTGCTGGCAAAAAAAAAAAATGATGCTTGTAGCTGCAGGAATCATTCAGATATCCCCACTCAAAGCCAAGGATGTCATATTACTTACTGCGGATGGGAAGTGTTTACATTTCTAAGGACTACATAGCCAATGGTACTTTGCTATCTGAAAACAGTAATTACTATACTGACTCCGCCTCCTAAAATGCACCTCTCTATATTTAGATTAGCATATAGAGCTCAAGATTTCTAGTAAGATGGTCATCATTAATTTCTTTCAGCTCCCACCAATCCAATGATCAGCTGCCTTTAAAGAAACTCAAAAAAGTAAATAGCATCTCTCAAATGTCGCTGGATCTCCACTACCTCCAATGCATGCAATTGCCACCTAATACATAGATCAAACTGGTGCTCACAGAAAGGGTTTTCCTGTCCAGGCTTCTCTGACAGCTTGCACACACACTGTTAAGGCCACTTGAAATATTTCGTTCACCAGGGACTTTCTCAAGAAAGTCGAATGAAGTGGACTTATTTTATGAACTTTATTCTATGTTTGAGAATACCATATATACTCGAGTATAAGTCTAATTTTTCAGCACATTTTTTTGTGCTGAAAGTGCCCCCCTCGACTTATACTCGAGTCAAGCACTTTTCTGCAGCAAAAAATTTCATTTCCCGAACCAAATTTGGGGCCCCGTATCTCAGGACCACTTGGTGCTAGGAACCCCAAATTTGGTATGCAAACCCAGTGGACCTGGTACCATAACATATCCAAAGCTGAAGTTCCTAGCACTAAGTGGCCCTGAGATACGGGGCCCCAAAACTGGTTTGGAAAATGTCATTCTCTGCTGCAGAAAAGTGCTTGACATTTTCTGAACTGATTTTTGGGGCCCCGTATCTCGGGGCCACTTGGTGCTAGAAACCCTGGCTTTGGAAATTTTATGGTGCTAGTTCCACTGGGTTTGCACACCAAATTTGGGGTTCTTAGCACTAAGTGGCCCCGAGATACGGGGCCCCAAATTCGGTCAACTGTGTCTATCTGCAGCAATGTCATTTCGGGACCCTTTGGGTTCAGAGACCCCAAATTTTGGCTGCAGCTAGGGGGCATCTAGGAACCCTTAACTACTGAGTTTGAAGTTCAGGGGACCTATGGCTGCAAATGGGCACAGTGATGCTGCAAATGGGCATTGTTGACCCTCTTTTCCACTTACAGTAGCTGTGCATTTCTCACCCTCGTCTTATACTCGGGTCAATAAGTTTTTCCCATTTTTTTTGTGGTAAATTAGGGCCTCGACTTATACTCGGAACGACTTATACTCGAGTATATACGGTACTTAAAATTTAATATTGAATATATGTACAGATAATCACGGTATGACCATATATTATTTTAACCGCTTGCCGACCAGCCGTCGTCAATATACTGCGGCAGGTTGGTGCGATTGTACAAATCGCCGTAGCTGTATGGCGGACGCTTTAAAAACTCTAGGGGCGCGCACGCCCGCAGCGCGCCGCTGGAACCAATGCGCGTGGCCAGCGACGAAGTCTGCCAGTGACCTGCGATCGCTCCTCAAAAAGCCAGAATGGGGATCTGTCAATGTAGACAGACAGATCCATGTTCTGTCAGGGAAGAGAGAGATCTGTTGTTCCTAGCGATTAGGAACACCGATTTTTAGCTCTGATCGCTGTATAAAGGTCAATAGTCCCAAAAAAGTGTCAAAAGTGTCCGATCTGTTCGCCGCAAGGTTGCAGTCCCGCTAAAAATTGTCGCCAGTACTAGTAAAAAATAAATAAATAATAAAAATGCCATAAATGTATCCCCTATTTTGTAGACGCTATAACTTTTGCGCAAACCAATAAATATACACTTATTGTGATTTTTTTTACCAAAAATATGTAGAAGAATACATATTGGCCTAAACCAATGAAGAAATTTGTTTTTTTACTTTTTTTGGATATTTATTATAGCAAAAAGTAAAAAATATTGTTTTTTTTTCAAAATTGTCACTCTTTTTTTGTTTGTAGCACAGAAAAAAAAACACATAGGTGATCAGATACCATCAAAAGAAAGCACTTTTTGTGGGAAAAAAAAGGACATACATTTTGTTTGGGTAAAATGTCGCACGACTGCACAATTGTCAGTTAAAACGACGCAGTGCCGTATCGCAAAAAATGGCCTGGTCATTAAGGGGGCAAATCCTTCCGGTCCTTAAGTGGTTAAAAAGTTTGATGGGATTAGGTGTATTTATAGAGCTGCACACCAGTGATTGATATTGGTATTCCTCATACAGTGATATTTGGGTGGGGTAATATTGCAGCTGCATTAGTTTGGCTTTGTGCATTTTTTTTTTTTTGGGACATTTTTCTTTTAAAATTTACCAATTCCGGTACCGATTACACTGATTACACACAGCGGGAGCCGATTGGCAGGTACTGTGAAGAAAAGAGACAGAACTGCGATCTACAAACAAGGCAGATCACCAACTCTGACAAGAGGGAAGGGATGGAATGTGTGTCCCTGCAAAGCACAGTGACAGTGCATATTTTGAGCACTGATCATTGTATTAGTGTCACTGGTCCCCAAAAAGTGTCACAAGTGTCAGAACGTCTGCCACAATATCGCAGTCTCGCTATAAGTCGTTGATCGCCGCCATTACTAGTAAGAATCAATAAATGAAAAAATATCCCAAAGTTTGTAGACACTAACTTTTGCGTAAATCAATCATTACACGCTTATTGAGATATTTTTTATAGCATACAGTAAAAAATATATATATTTTTTTTTTTAATTGTCGGTCATTTTTTGTTTGTAGCGCGAATTTGTTTTTTAAACTCAGAAGTGATCAAATACCACCAAAAGAAAGCTCTGTTTGTGGGAAAAATGGAACATTTGGGTACAGTGTTGCATGACCGTGCAATTGTCAGTTAATTAAAGCAGTGCTGTATTACAAAAAATGGCCTGGTCAAGAAGGGGGGGGGGGTAAATCTTCCGGCGGTCAAGTGGTTAGCAGTTAAAGTAGGGATATATTCTACACTTTCAGAAAGACATTGAAATACAGGAATATGTTAAATTCTATACACTTCTGGCACAGATACATATTTATTATACTTGATATTTAACCACTTCAGCTCTGGAAGGTTTTACCCACTTTCGGATCAGGCCATTTTTTGCAATATGGCACTGCGTTGCTTTAACTAACAATTGCGTGGACGTGCAAAGCTGTACACAAATAAAATTGATGTCCTTTTTTCCCACAAATAGAGATTTCTTTTGTGAGTATTTGATCACCTCTGCGGTTTAAATTTTTTGCGCTATAAACTAAAAAAGGTTTTTACTTTGTGTTATAAAACATACCTAATAAAAAAATGTAATAAAATCAAATTCCTTCATCAATTTAGGCCAATACGTGCTCTGCTACATATTTTTGGAAAAAAATTTAATTAACATATATTGATTGGTTTGCGCAAAAGTTACAGCAGCTACAAACTATGGGATAGATTTAGGGACTTTTTTTTTCCTTATTGTTTTTACTAGTAATGGCGGCGATCAGGGATTTTTAGCGGGACTGCGGCATTGCGGTGGACAAATTGGACACCAAGTGACACTTTTTGGGGACCAGTGACACCAACACAGTGATCAGTGCTAAAAAAATGCACTGTATCAGTATAAATGACACTGGCAGGGAAGGGGTTAACAACTAGGGGCCGATCAAAGGCTTAAGCCTGTCCCTGGGAGGTGCTAACTGTGTGGGGGACTGATACACTGGAGGAAAAGAGAGATACGTGTTTCAGCTTAGCTGAAACACAAGATCTCCCTTTTGCTCCCTAACAAATCAGCGGTCTGCCTTGTTTACATAGGCAGACCGCTGCTCCTTCTCTCCCCTGAATTGCAGTCGCCAGACCCGCTGATTGGCTCCTGCTGTGTGCAACCACAGCGGGAATGGCGCGCGCCCTCAACACGGCGTGCACAAAATCACGTACAGGTATGTGATTTTGTGCAGCCGGGCCGCCCTGCCGCAGTATATATGCAGTGGGCGGTCCAGAAGCAGTTTTAATGTGCCTATGTACTTTAACAAGGCCAGCGGCAGGAAACAGAGAAAGATTTGGTGATGAGTGTCTTCAATAAAAAGTACATGTCTCTCTACTGTTATTTTTTCTGCATTCAACAAAATATGATTATATAATATACAATGTATATTATACATATCACAGTAACAGTGTTACTGCGTCCTTTTTCAAGCACAAATTTCTTTACAGAGGTATTGATCGGTAGAATCTGGGTCAACACTAAAGTTTGTATTTTATATTGCCTACAACTGTCTTTTGTTTCAGCCATCCAGACACGCATACACTCAGAACACTTCTCCTTTAATTATTTCATCTTTAGAAGATGGTGATTGATTAGCTTTGAGTTTTTTGTGGAAGAAGGTAGCTCTCTACGATAGCTAGGGCTTTCATATTTTTTTTTATCTGCAATAAGATATTTTGATTAATGAGCCTCTTATTAGTGCCTTGTGGGCATACCATAAAACCACAGAGGAAATAGCTGAAGTATCATTAGTTATAAAGTAATCGTTCAACTGAATTTCTACACCAGTCACTGATTCATGGCAGGATAATAACAAATCATTGAGACTCCACGACATACACTAAATATATTTCTTCATCAAAACTTTGGAAAAAAAGATGTAGATGTGATTGTTCTGTCTCTTTGGGTTAATATATTCTATAGTAAAATTATAATAGTTACACTGCTACTTTTGACTTTTAGCAGCATATTTTAGCATATATTGCAGTGCAATGCTTTTTCTTTTTACTTGGATAAAAATGCATAATAAAACTGCATCTATAATATGGCAAAACAATATGTGCCAAAAGAGGCCACAAAAGGTAGGCAATACAACTTTCTTTTATTAATACGTATTGCATGTCGAAGCATTTTCATTTTAGGTTTTGGATTGAAACAGGAAGAGTTAAAAAAAAACTTTTTTCATTAATTATTGATTGCTGGTTGTGTCCCTTTGAGAGCTTTACCTTCAGTTGATGTCCCAGGGACACGAAAGGATGACAGGAACTTGCTATTACCCCTACACAGGAAGTGCTGTACAGCAGTGGTCATCAACCCTGTCCTCAGGGCCCACTAACAGGCCAGGTTTTATATATTACCTTGTGGAGTTGCAGACTAGAATACTGCAATCACTGAGTAGAAAATTATATCACCTGTGATGTATTTCAGTTATCTTGCAAACCTGGCCTGTTAGTGGGCCCTGAGAACAGGGTTGATGACCACTGCTGTACAGGACTGTCACTGAAGCATCACCAAGTAGTATTTTAATGAAAGCAGTAGATTTAAACATTGAAAATGACTTCTGAAATTATATGAACAGGTTAAAAAAGGTAATTTTATTGACTGGGCGTACATACTTAAAATTGTTTGTTCAATAAAGAATTGTAGCATACAAGTTTGTTAAAAATGACTGTCTATATTTAGTCATTATGCCAAAGTAAAAAAAACATCCTAATGGTTCAAGGACATTTTATCCCGATGTTTGGATATGTACAGTATGTATCTAGGTGAATTCTGATTTTGAAAATGCTATCTGAGACAGCAGAATGATTAGATAATTGTGATGCTTCTGCACAGTAGGCATAACCTTCTCACAGTTAATTTTAAGATGTTAGTTTATTATCTGAAAGGTAGTTCAGGCAACAAGTAAAATCAATCTGTGAAAAATGAATGCTATCCAGAAAAATGTCTGAAAATCCACGGAGTTTACCTTAGCAAGTGTTTCCTGTAATCCACCCCGGCTTTTCTACTGTAAGATTCTTGTGTGCATTGTCTGGCTGGCTTGCAACCTGTTCTCATGATTAATGTACAGCTTTCATTTACTGAAAAATGCAAATGTTTTATGAACTTGTGTTTCCGGTTTGCCAGCAGAGGATTTTGGACAGTGGTGTAGTCTCCTGCACTAGATCAATGCCTGGATGAGAATCTGGAGTCGTGGCCAGGTTGCTTTTTTAGAAATTTAGAAATAAATCTGAGAGAATCATCCCATTACAGGTAAAGCAGATTGTTGGCAACAAAACATAACTGTCAGAATATAACTTTCCAGTTTGTTTGTGCACTGTTCTTCCCCCCATTGTTGCACTACTTTCTTGTAGTAACAATAGGTACAAGCCAAGTGGATGGTATATCTACAGATATGCAACTACTAAGAATGTACATATTTGCATAGCTGCTTTGAGAGGCTCTAGGCAGCAAGGGACTGACAGCTCATAAAAGGAAATATATCTGCTAACAGCTTATGCTTTCAGTTAATTGCTGTGCATCCAATATTTCATTTCATTTGTTTATTTGTATTTCCTGCTGCCTTAAAATCTAACCATACCTTTAAAACCATATATTTAGGGTTTAACAGAAAACATGGTCAGCAAGCAGCCCCCCCCCCCCCCCCCCCACACCACCTCTTACAGGATTTCAGGGTCCTTCTACCTGCTGGAGACTAATGTGGCTGCGTGCGGCTCCTCTCATTAGGAAGGACTGTAGGTCTCAATGGAACACAAGTGCAGTGACATCAGTGCACTTTTAGTGCATTCAATACTGCCTCCAGGGCCCATAGCTGAAGGTCTGTATGGACAAGGGGCTGGGGGAAGAGTCTGCAAAAGGTAGAGCATAGCACCCGCCATCCACTGATCGTGGCTGCAGAAATTTGCAGACTCAAATGCAAAAAAATGATATTAATACATTTCCTGTTCTAGGGTCACAATGGTTACTCACTGTACTGCATCTACAATCTACACAGGCGTAGTGTTGTCACCTAAAGACAGGAAATGTGGTATACCTACAAAACATCTCACTCCTGCTTCTCCTTATAACATAGGGAGTGATGTTCTGTAGTTAAAAATGGTGAACTGCTAAGGGCTGATAACATTGCTTGAGATAAGATAGCAGAGCACACATATGACAGGACCTCAAAGGATTTTTAGCAAAATTAAAGTGTAACTAAGGGGGAAACTTTTTTTTTTTTTTTTTTAGTTTTGGATAGAGTGGAGAGTGTTAGAACCCCTGTCAGGGTTTGTTAATTTATGTGCCCCTGTTAAGGAGATTCACCCTTTCTATTTGTCCTGTTTAAAGTTATCATGGAAAGTGAAAAGAAATAAAATCCTACATTTTGAGTTGACACCAGAATGGTAATAAATGAAAATCTTCCAATGGGGACCCTGGTGACACCCCAGAATTCCCTTACTTTGGAGGGATTTCCTCTTCTTGTTTTGGCTATGGGATAGGAAGTGAAGGTAAATCGCCTCAATGGGACACAAATGCAAAAAAAAACTAAAACAAAAAAAAAAAAAACAGGAGTTATAACCCTCCCTTCAAAATAATAAAAAAAAAGGTTTGCTCTTAGTTACACTTTAACTGCATTTTTTTGCATTTATCAAACAGATAAAACAAAACACTTTTAATGGTATATTTAACAAACCAAAAGGGAGCCTATAAGAGAAGTTCATAATGTTCATTCTTTAGGGACATCATACATTCTATTTATTTTATTTCTGATAGGACTCTACATTTAAAAACATGAGGGCCGCTTTCTATTAATGTGTTTTATAGGTATTTCGAATAAACTTCCAAAGTATTTTCTTTTACATTCATTTTTGTACTTTTCTATCTGTGTAGGAATTTAAAGTTCTTCAATCACTCTGTTCTCAAGCATGTTTCACTTTTTCTTTTTCACCCTCCAACATGGACACGGAGGATGACTTGGTGATGTGGACAGGCAAGAAACACAACACATGGGTAATAAATCTTGTCATACTCACTTGTTCTCATCAAAATTATTCAAAGTAATCTTAATATCCCATTATTAGTAAGGAAGTTAATGTGGCACTTCTAACGCTTCTCAAGAGCTCTGAGATATGAGGGAGATGCTCTACAGTTACTTAATGAGATAATGAATTTCACCTTCTGTGTTCATCTTGTAGGGGACACTTAGGCACCAGTTTCTGACTGTGCGTTGACATGGCCAATTTTAATAAGGTGGTTTAGTAATGTGCCTGCTATGACTTTAAAATGCAAACAATATATTATGTGTTTAGTTAACATTTGTATCAGTATTATTTATTTCTGAATTGCAGCCTGGTCAAAACAGAAAAAAAATATGAAATGCATAGCAGGAGTCCATTCTACAATAACGTATCTCTAAATCCAAAAACAAAAATGTAATATACTGGAGATTACCAGTTCTTAGATGTAGTGGCTGCATTTGTTAACCTTTTCTTTAGAATGTTTTTCACCTGGTTATTCTGCCAACCGCACACTTCCTTCCCTGAGTTGACATTGCTCATTAATTTCACAATTTCTATGAAGGAGTAGTGTTTCCAACCTAGGCTGCTCTCCTGATTTAACTACCTCAAGTCTGGAAACTTTTACTTCCTTCCAGTCCAGGCCAATTTTCAGCTTTCAGCACTGTCACACTTTGAATGACAATCACTTAGGCATGCAACATTGTACCCAAATACATTTTTAAAATATTTTTTGAGACGGATAGAGCTTTCTTTTGGTGGTATTTAATCACTAATGCCAAAGTTAATGCCAAAATGTATTCTGCTGTATTTCTTTTGTAAAAATAACCCAAACCAGTGTATATTATTTAGTCTGTGTAAAAGTTATAGAGTCTTTAAACTATGGTATATAAATTTGAAAATTTATCAATCTTGACATACTAATTGCCTGGTGCAGTACAAATGTATACAAGCCAATGTATTTAGTAAGAGGCATGGTGAGTTTTTTGGAAGTTAATTTTTTGTAACATTTTTTGGAATATGAAAAAGAAAATTCAAACTTTTCATTTCAAGTTCACTTTTAATTTTCAAATTCAAGTTATTTCCCACACACAGCATAGGCATACATATAATTACACCCCAAAACACATTCTACTACTCCTCCCAAGTATGAGGATACCATATGTGTGAGACCTTCTCACAGCCTAGTTGCATAAAGGGGCCAAAATCCAAGGAGCACCTTCAGACATTCTCAAGGCGTGATCAAGGACACTAACTGGTGTGCTGATGATTAGGGATAATATGACTGTGTGGTGGTGATCAGGGACACTGACTTGTGAGAGTTTGTAAAAAAAAAAAAAATATGTTTTTACAATGTTATTAATTTTACACTATATTACCAAAAGTATCGGTATGCCTGCCTTTACACACATGAACTTTAATGGCATCCCAGTCTTAGTCCGTAGGGTTCAATATTGAGTTGGCCCACCCTTTTCAGCTATAACAGCTTCAACTCTTCTAGGAATATAAGGTGGAGAAGAGCAGCGCTCATTGGAGTGCAGTATATTAAAATGATTAATGATGAATTTATTAAGATAAAAAAATAAAATGAGAATTAACTCACAGGGTAAGGATTAAAATGGCTAGTCACAAGGGAGGCTCGCTGTGTAGTCCTGACGCAGGACTACATGGTGTGGGGTGCTGCTGCTCTCTCGCTAGCTGCAGGGGTTTCCAAGACTCAGAGTCAAGCTGGCAGTCATCTGACACAGCCTGAAGAAGGAGCACACATGCTCCGAATGTGCACCTGCTGGCCCTGTGCCCCACATCCAGTGACGTCACCGCCGATGGGGAGACGACTGCCAGCTTGACTCGGAGCCTTGGAAACCCCTGCAGCTAGCTAATAAAATACTTTATTTTGTTTATTTATTTTTAATCTAAACAATCCTGAAGTTTGCATACATATTTACTCTCTTAAATTCTGTGACATGTATTCACTATGCTCTGTCATTAGGCACTGCTGTTTCACAGAAAATAAAGGAACCTTCCTTCTGAACTACAGGGGTGATGGTAGGAAAATTTTCAGGAGGGGGAGTCAGTACAGGGGTCATTGCTTGCAGGCAGCAATAGACCATGGGATATGTAGTTCATTGAAAATGTAACCAGCAAAAGAGAAACTGAAAAGCATGCAGGGAATTTAGTAAATTGATGGAAGTGACTAACAAAGGAGCAAAACAACTTCATAGTTAGGGCTTACATAACTTTTAATTACACTAAGGCTGCTTTCATCTCACTAGACAATGTCATTTCCTCAATGAAGTCAGGTACAATTGTAGGATGTACCAGGGTCTCCTATACCTGTAAAAGTGGATGCAGGATGTTTTACATGTATAGTAAATTCATGTTTATAAGATCTTGTATAACTAATAGCAAAGTGCAATATAAGATAATTGTTGATAGTGCCAGAAATCTATGAAAAAAGATGTGGACTCTACACCTTGGGGGTTATTTACGAAAGGCAAATCCACTTTGCACTACAAGATTACTTGGAAGTACAGTCGTTGTAGATCTGAGGGGACATGCAGGGAAAATAAAAAACAACATTTTTGCTTGCACATGATTGGATAATAAAATCGGCAGAGCTTCACCTCATTTCAGAGCTTCCCCTCAGATCTACAGCGACTGCACTTCCAAGAGCACTTTCAGTGCAAAGTGGATTTGCCCTTAGTAAATCAATCCCCTTTTGTCACATTCCCATTGCACACTGTTTAGGAACACCCTTGTGGGTGCTGTAATGACTGACATTTAGCATCTTAAAGGCCAACTTCACCATTTTTTTTTTTTAATAAAAGTCACAAATCTTTGCAGGTAAAATAAATATGCATTTATTTTTTTATTTTTCTGGAGCCTGCAGAGCATCGCACCTGCAACCAGCAGATTGCAGATTGTGGGTGCAATGTCAGGCTCCTGCAGAATCCCAGTAAAACACTCACATACCTTCAGTAAGTGCAGACAGTTACTGGATGGCAGGAAGATCTATGAGAGCACTCACCAGCACCCTCACAGTTTACTGAGAGCCACAATCTGTCTACCACGGTGGAAGACAGTATTTGTAGTTCATTCATTCACAAAGTGTTGCAAATGAATGATGCGGCTATGTGGGTGAAACTCCACATGGCCACACTCTTTTTAAATTGTGACAGCAGGTGTGGGGAGATGATTGCCCGCCTGCTGTCACAGCAGGGGATCGGAGGGGTGTTCCACCCTAAATATGTTGCCAAAGGGGAACTAATCCTTAAGGTAGAACCCCATATGGACCACAGAATTAAAATTAAGAAAGTTGTTTTAATTTCACATAATATAGTGTGCAAAATGTCAAGCCCACACAGGATCTCTCCACATGTCTAAACCTGTGACAGATAATCAGTTGGTACCGTGTGGTACCAGAAGCTGTGCAGCAGTAAATTTGTAAAATATATTTAATATACATAAAATTGTAAATTTTATATTAATATATATATATATATATATATATATATATATATATATATATAAAAACTGTATATACATCCCTCTCCAACAGTACCAATAACATGTCAAACCATTATTTCGCAAAATGTCTACAGAACTGTGATAGTTAAGAATCACACTCGCAGTCTGTTCATAGTCATCACAGCAACTGGTGCTCAGTTACCTATCAGTCTAACTCAAGCCCCTGGAAAATGTGGCACTAATGGGAACAGTACATTGTAACTGAACACTTTGGAAGATTATGTTTTAACAAAACACTGATCTTAATGAATGATCGGAGCAAGGATGACACACAATGGTCAGAAGGTGAATGCCGCAGGCTTTATGCCAAACTGAAATTAACTCGCTGTCTGACTGCTGGGGACAAATATATTTAAAACTACATTTATTTTGGTTGTTCTGATATAAATTAGTACATTTACAAAGAAGGTCCTGTGGGCATCAGCTGACAAACATACAATTTAATGTTCATTGATTTTACTTACGCGCTGGTTAATGCTCTCACTTCTATTTACATGGATCACTGAAATTCCTTGCTTACATGGCATTTGAAATTCAGAAGATGATAGAGGAAAAGACAACCACAGCCATATATTATTTAAAATAGGGACAATAAACTTTGATCAGCAAAACCTCTGCATTATTAGACATTAGTGCATTAGTGACGAGAAGCCGAGATAGTGGTATAGATTAACAGTTTCAAGCAAACAAAAAAAGTGTTTTTTTTTTTTTGTTTGTTTTTTTACCTATATCCATCTATCCATATAACAGAGAAACCCTGACATTCAGTAATGCAGGATAAAAATAAAGGCATTTTAAGTTTTTTTATAACATCAATGTACATCATTTTTCTGAAATGCCAAGTTATAAAACTGCATAATTTTTACAGCTGTGCAAGATTTTGCAAAACACAGATCATTTTCAGCCTGAATGAGTTTAGTTTTAAAAACATCAAAGAACGTGTTTCATTTACTAAATAATGGATGCAATTATTTGTGTATCCACTCTATCATATCGCATTTATAGAAGTTATACCCTGAGTAGTAACGATGCTGAGTCAAGTCACCCACAGCAAACAGATTACATTTCTTTTTAAGGCTATGTGGTGCTAACATTTCTGCCACTGGTGACACTCAGAGCAAGTAAATTAGCAAATGCTACTGATGCTTATTTTCATGGAAAATTATCTCACTAGTTGGCCGGAGCCCCACCTAACTGGCTTAGGCAGCAAGAGATTGACACACTGGAGACAAACTGAGTTTTAGGATTCTGACACTGCCCAGTTATCACCAGAATCCAAATTGAAAGTATGACATAGTTCTTAACCACTTCCCGCCCGGCCTATAGCAGAATGACGGGCGGACAGTGGTTCCGTTATCCTGACTGGACGTCATATGACGTCTTACAGGATAACCCCTAGCACGCACCCGCACGCAGCGTGGCGATCGTGGACGGCGCGTGTCTCTCGAACACAGCGCATCACCGATCACGGTAAACAGCCAATTTAATTTTCAGTGATTGGCACCATAGCTTGTAGACTCTATAATATGCAGATAACACACAGACTAAATAATATCCACTATGTTGGGTTATTTTTACCAAAGATATGTAGCAGTATACATTTTGTCCCAAATTTATGAAGTAAAATTACTTATTTGCAAAATTTTACAATAGAAACTAAAAAAAATGTGGTTTTTTTTTCAAAATGTTCACTCTTTTTTCGCTTATATCCCAAAAAATAAAAAATCCAGCAGTGAATAAATACCACAAAAAGAAAGCTCTATTTGTGAGGAAAAAAAAATGTTAACAATGTTGTTTAGATACAGTGTAGCATGAGTAATTGTCATTCAAAGTGTGTGAGCACTGAAAGCTAAAAATTGGTCTGGGCAGGAAGGTGCATAAGTGCCTGGTATTAAAGTGGTTAAAGAGGAACTTTAGACTTTAAAAAAATACATAAATAAAAGTCAGAAGCTACAAATACTGTAACTACTGATATTTAATAAACAGACACTTACGAGCCCAGGACTTTTATCACCCGGACCAGTTCTGTGCTGGTCTTCTGGTCCCCTGATCCAACAACTTGGCAATGGGAAGCCAACTGCGACTTCCTTCTGTTTCACAACTGGCTTCCCACTGTGCATGTGCGTGCGAGACACCTAGATGAGAAAAGGGAGAGTGGGTACCTGTCAGAAATAGGTACCCGCGCCCAGAAAGGAAACATTTTTTATTGTACGGGGGGGGGGGGTGAGATCACAGTAAAAGGCCAATAACAGCAACCCTTTATTATGTGATTAGCTGTGTCCAATCACAGCTGGTCACATGCAAACAGACTTGCCGGTTATCAGTTCTACTTTCCTCACACATAGACAGTGTGTAAAGAAATGACAGCCGATCTGACAGGGCACAGTGAGTACATTATTTACACTGATACTTAGGGCCAGGTGTCCATCTGTGCCCATTAGTGCAGAATCATCAGTGCCCATCAGTGCTGCCTCATCAGTGTCCATCAGTGTAGCCTCATCAGTGCAGAATCATTAATGCCCATCGGTGCAGCCTCATCAGCACACTTCAGTGAATAAGTAAAACTACTTTTTTGCAAAATTTTATAGAATAAACTAAGAAAAACTTTATTATTTTTCAAAAAATAAAAACCCCAGTGGTGATGGAATACTTTCAAAAGAAAGCTCTATTTGTCTCAAAAAAAATGGTAAAAATTACATTTGGTTACAGTGTTAATCGAGCAATTGTGACAGCGCTAAAAGCTTAAAATTGGTCTAGACAAGAAGGGGCCTAAAGTGCCTGGCATTGGTCAAAACTTTAATCTTATTGATGTCTGTCCCATTGGGAAGATTTCCCTTCAATCTTAGTCCCGAAGACAAGAAATAATAGAGAATGTCTATAGAGGTTTGGAAAATTCCCCTCCTAGACTAGAACATTACTTTATGTTTTGGTGACAATGGTCATAAGGACATAACGCGAAGGTGAATCTACCCAGTGGGGACATAGACAACAATAAAAACTTAATGGGTGTTTAAACAAATATTTATTTTCTCTATCCAAAACTTAAAAAAATGGGTATGCACACACCGTGGTGGAGATTTATAAAACTGGAGCACTCAGAATCTGGTGCAGCTGTGATTGGTAGCCAATCAGCTTCTAATCGCAGCTTGTTCGATTAAGCTTTGACAATAACACCTGGAAGCTGATTGGTTTTCTATGCAGAGCTGCACCAAATTTTGCACACTCCAGCTTTAGTAAACTTCCCCACATGAGTTCCAGAAGTAAACTGAAGTAAACACTTAGAAGCTGCATTCATTTAAAATAACTATCTTCTAGATGTGTCAACTATGGGAACAAATTATACAATTTGTCAAGTTATTGTGGTGTACAAAGTTTCTCTGCCAAACAAAACATACAAGAACAGAATGCTGACACAGGTACGCAGCTATTCTTAAAACTTAGTCCCACATTATTTTTCCTTTTCTGTAGTTCCTAAGGAACCTAACAGATAGGCCAACATTCAGGGACAGACATACTTCAACTAAAAGAGGGCACCGCACCATAAAGGTAGATGGGAATGTCTAAAACATTTCCAGCAGGATCACAAATCTTCAGTTTGTTAGCGTGCAAAGCACCGAGTCAATCAGTTTCCAAGCAAAATGTAAACGTGGCATATTTCTGTACAGACGCTTCATTAGAGTCTAAAAGGAGGAATTTATGAAGGAAGGTGATCCCGTAGAGACTGTGTGGGTGAATGTTATTTGTCAGAATTAGGAAAGGGATAAATTAGTAGTGCAACCATCGATAAAGTTATAAACTGGGGCAGGCCCGGGGATACAGGCAATTATTTTTATTAAACTAATGCTACTTTTTTCTGCACCTTAAATATTAAGTTTCGAAGAAAAACTGAATTCAAAAAAGGACTTAGCCATGCTCACTGTTAAAATCCATTCACAAAAAAGCACAATTAAATTAAATTAAAATGCCAAAAGTATTCTTAAACATTGGATTATAATTTATATTACAATTTTCATGTGCTTATTTGTTTTCATTAGTTAGAATATGCCACAAGAAGGACAGCTGGAACATTACTAATTCTAGGCAATACACACAAGTCATACTTGTTACCTATCATATGAGAAATATACAGGCCGTCATTATTGACCTCTCCTTCTTAAAACACTAGTTACCTGACTGTCAAGCTTACCCTCTTAAACTGGTCTGGCACAAGCATGGAGATGAGGCCTTTTGACTTTTCTGATCTGCAAATTGATTTAGGGTCAGTTGCAGAGAAAGTATTATAGTTAGTGGCTCAGCATAGCATCAAGGCAAGTAGCATTTTTCAAAGGTTAGCAGAGACAGATCAACTATTCCCTCTATGACAAGTTTACTTGATGTAAGGGAAACTGTAATACAAACAGTAAATAAGATTTGGTGGTTTTAGAAAATGAAAGCAGTTGCAGATTGAAATGGTAGGGACAACTATATTGCAAATGCGAACAAATGGTGTGGGTATTAATAATAATTGTGCTATCACTTAATTAAAAGTTGAAATGTTTTTAGGGGATAACAGAATCCCACAAGAAAAAAAAAATATATTGCAGTTAGATGTGGTGGTTGTATTAGTTTTTTTCAGGCTAAGAACATTTTCAGCAAATACAGAAAATACCTGTTGATCTTGCCAGAAATTCAGTGTCCTTGTCACTTAGGCCCAGTTCACACTGATGCGAGAACCCTGCAAATCCACTACGGGTTCCCGCATCGCACCGACTCGCATGGCAGTTCACACTGCCATATGCGAACTGCTGGGGAGTGTCAATACATTGTTAACGACACCCCCAGTTCAGCTTGCATATCGCACTGCGAACTAACAGTTCGGACATGAATCAGATCGCAAAGGTGTGAACAGCCATGCGATCCGATTCTGGTCCGAACAGAAAGAAAGGTCCTGTGCGTGTTTGGATCGAATGCGGTGCGATATCAGCCATACTATCTGTATGGCTGAAATCGCATCGCACAAACATCGCATGTGGTGTGAACAGCAGTGCGCTGCGAATCACATGCAATGTCTAGCATCGCAGTAGTGTGAACCGGGCCTTACTGTGGGCTGAATAGGAAGCAAAAACATGTAATCTTTCTTGCGTAAACTATTAATACCATCAAACTTAATGCAGTAGAGATAAACAATGATAGGCTTGTTTGAAATCCAAGCTGGCTGGCAACCATAGCTCCTTTCGTATATACACTGGAATGAGCATATTCACCTGAATTGTCTTAGTCGGATCATTACCAGGTGAAAATGAAGTCACCACATCTAGAGACTGGTAGGCTGCAGTATTCAAATTTTTGGGCTTTAAGTGGCATTTTACTTCCAATGAAATATATGGGAATCACACACACTAATGGAGTGCCTCAATATGTATCTCTAAAATCACAGAGATATCAAGACTTTTGCTCCTTCATTATGACACCAATCACTAAATCAAGAGCAGGAAATGCTCTTTACAGAACAATAAACTGAAAAACATTTTCAATAATGTCCTCTGAGCAATGCGCCTTGAAAAATGAAATTGGCACATGGTAGATCCCCCCTGAATATAAAAAGGACCATTTCATATAAATATTCAGGCGACTGTAAAAACAAACGGTGACAGGCATTAAATTTTATAAAGTTCAATGGCATTGTTACACAGAACATGAAGTTTAATGACATCTTGGGACATTCTAAGAAATACAATGGAGCAAATATTCAGAGGAAAAGGACAAAGGAAGAAAGGAGGCATAAATATGAAGCATGGATTTATGTGAAGTCAGCTGAGCAAGGTGAGAGAGGGTTTGTTTGTTGCCACCAAAATTGTTATTCTTTCCTGTGAGACACGCCTGGAGAAGGTCAATGCTTAAGGTGGCCACAGAAAAGTCCATTATCCTTGTTACTTATACATACAGCAAAGGGATATCAAACAACACAAATGTACAGTAAACACAGGCCTTTTATCTGAATACAAGACAAAGTAAAAGCTATGCTTGCAGCATGTGAATGTATGCAATCATCCAGTGCTTTCCTGCACCATCTCACCTGAGCTTCTACACTTCAAAGGAAATTCATTTCTGGGTTCCTTCATGTAAAATGACTCTTAAACGTGATATGATAATATTTTTACAAATAACACAAAAGCAATCAGAAAGCCAATGCTTTGTTTACAGTTATGGGGCATGAATACAGCACAAATTAATGACATGATTGGTATGCACCAATCAATTTTAGTAAATCAGTAAATAATTCAGAAATGGTAATGGATATTTAAATTAGAAAATATATGAACCATAAATTACTTTTCAAATATATATTAAGATTGCATTGGATGAAATAATCTGTAAAATGTATATAAACTAAAATGTGAACTTCTTTTCATATCTGAATATATTTTGCATATTGAGTGCAATATAGCATTGAACTTCCATATATGAATGTGCTAATCTCTATAAGATTGTCCTATGTTATGAGACACTGTTTAGGATCCTCAAAGTGAATCTCTAGTTTTTTTTTTCAAACATACCCCCAACCCAATCTCACCCAGGAATACGTTCTGCAGCAGTGGGTATTTCTTGTGCCTGTCCTAAATAGCATTCAACTGATGTGAGTAAAAGAAAGTAGGTTGAATGATGCCGTCATTCAACCCAGAAAGGGTAGCCCAATTCAAAGGTAAATAGTTCAACAAAGCTGCTCTTTTAATAGGTGACTCATTTGTTTTAGTTGCTTTATATTTAATTTGTGTAAGAATTATATTATAAAATGAAATGACATTAATTTGACAGTATCAGCAGTTTAGTTAAAACTGTAATAAACAATAAATAATAATATATATAAAACACAATTTACAGTTATGTGCAAATGAGTTGCTGTCACTCCACAATCCATGACAGTGCCACCTTGGGCGTTAAAGTGGATGTAAACCCTCACAG
This sequence comes from Lithobates clamitans, assembly GCA_037952925.1. Lineage (NCBI taxonomy): Eukaryota > Metazoa > Chordata > Amphibia > Anura > Ranidae > Lithobates > Lithobates clamitans. The sequence goes on along the minus strand of JBBGZY010000181.1, from coordinate 2,421,757 downwards.
TTTTTCACCTTAATGCATTCTATGAAAAAACCTTCTGTAGTGCTGCAGCCCCCCCAAGCCCCCATTTTACTTACCTTACCCCGATCTTTCTCTGGTCAGGAACGAGCATACCAGCTCTAGCTGGTGTCTCGTGTACTGATTGTATAGATTGATAGCAGCGCAGCCATTGGCTCCCGCTGCTGTCAATCAAATCCAATGATGCGACACCAGGGGACGGGGCCGAGTCCTGCATTCTGTGTGAATGCGGGACTCAAGAGCGCGCCCGTACGGGTGTCCACCAAGGAGAGCACTTCTCCAACGAGGACCGGGGCCACTCTTTGCAAAACGAACTGCACGGCGGAGGTTAGATGACAAGTTTGGTTTTTTTTTGGTTTTTTTAAATGAGTGTTTACAACCCCTTACAGGTGCATGCCACAAGAGACTCAGCTTGGTTTGAACCACTGGCTTTAAAGAAGTGGTCACACTCTGACAATACCATGTCTAAGGCCTCTTTCACACTGGGGCGGTGGGGGCATCGGCGGTACAACAGCGCTATTTTTAGCGCTGCTGTACTGTCGTTCTTGCAGTGGTATTCGGCCGCTAGCGGTGCGGTTTTACCCCCCGCTGGCGGCCGAAAAAGGGTTAAAATCCCTCGTACAGCGCGGCTATAGCCGCGGTATTGCCGCGGTATAGCCGCGCTGTCCCATTGATTTCAATGGGCAGGAGCGGGGAAGGAGCGGTGAATACACCGCTCCTTCCCCGCTCCAAAAAAGCGGTTTGCAGGACTTTGCAGCACCGGTTTGCAGCACCGGTTTGCAGCACCGCTTCAGTGTAAAAGCCCTCGGGCTTTCACACTGAACAAACAGCGGCGGCTGTTTAGGGGCGGTTTTCAGGCGGTATTTTTAGCGCAATACCGCCTGAAAACCGCTCCAGTGTGAAAGGGGCCTAAATGGTTTATTGAAAGCAACACATAACACAGGAAATATGACAGTCCCATCAAAGAATGACCCCTTCTGATGCTTTTTTACCCCTCCCACAGGGATTGGTCATAGAGACTGTTTACTGTTCTAGAAGAACCACCCTTTTACAACCCTTATAATGCTAAAATATTTGTATAAACAGCAGAAGAATAATGACTCCACACAATCTTTACTACATCTGTGGTTTATAGAAACCAACATAGGAACAGCTAGGAAACAAATTTCAGGCAAAATGTATTATTATTATTATTATTATTATTATACAGAATTTATATAGCACCAACAGTTTACGCAGCGCTTTACAACATTAGGGCAGACAATACAAGTACAATACAGTTCAATACAGGAGGTGTCAGGATCCAAGTAGACCAGACTATGTGAACTGCACAGAGATAACCCAAAACACATGTAAGTGAATAGTGATATTTATTAAAATAGGTGATAATTAGAAAATACAAACGGTGAACAACCAACCCAACAAACCCACTACAAACAACAATATCTACAGCAAGGGGCAATACCAGAATCACAGATGTCAGCCAGGCCAGGGTCATACACAGCAGGTCAGCAAGAGCAAGGGATATACCAGAGACATAAACGTTTAGCCAAGCCAAGGTCATACACAGGAAGATCAGTAAATGAGGGACAGGGAACCAACAGGACAGAGAGGGGATGGATCGGGCTGAAGGGTACAGGAACACAGAAGGGATCGGGTCAGGATAAGCTCGGGCACAAGGTCAGATGCAGGCTCAGGATCGGGTAACAGGCGAACAAGGTCAGGGCTCAAGGAGAGAGATACCAAGGCAAGCATATGAGGGCTTGCCGGGTATTTATAGGACTGACTGTGATTGACTTCAAGTCACACCTGAGCGCAGGGAGTGTTGTCTGCTCCATACTGCCAGGATCCATCCGCTGGTGGACGTCAGTACTGCGGCCAAAAGATGAAATGACACCAGCAAGGAAATATTCTCCTGACAGTTCAACACTGCCAGGAGACACCTGCTGGTGGACCCCAGTACTGCATGCCAAACGATATATCTTGCCAGCGGACGGATCCTTTCCTGACAGTACCCCCCCTTAAAGGAGCGGCCTCCGGACGCTCCAACTAGTCTTAATTGTCCAAAGTCTATGGCATCAGGCAGAATGGTGGAAGAAGGCTGGTCATCAGGCACATCCGGGCAGATGGCTGGCATGTCAGAGTCATTGAGCTGGGCAGCAGACAGGAACAACTTGAGCTGGGCAGCAGACAGGAACAACTTGAGCTGGGCAGCAGACAGGAACAACTTGAGCTGGGCAGCAGACAGGAACAACTTGAGCTGGGCAGCAGACAGGAACAACTTGAGCTGGGCAGCAGACAGGAACAACTTGAGCTGGGCAGCAGACAGGAACAACTTGAGCTGGGCAGCAGACAGGAACAACTTGAGCTGGGCAGCAGACAGGAACAACTTGAGCTGGGCAGCAGACAGGAACAACTTGAGCTGGGCAGCAGACAGGAACAACTTGAGCTGGGCAGCAGACAGGAACAACTTGAGCTGGGCAGCAGACAGGAACAACTTGAGCTGGGCAGCAGACAGGAACAACTTGAGCTGGGCAGCAGACAGGAACAACTTGAGCCGGGCAGCAGACAGGAACAAGCCGGGCTGGGCAGCAGACTCCGGGTCATCGAGCTGGGCAGAAGGCTCCGGGTCATCGAGCTGAGCAGAAGGCTCCGGGTCATCGAGCTGGACAGAAGGCTCCGGGTCATCGAGCTGGGCAGAAGGCTCCAGGTCATCGAGCTGGGCAGAAGGCTCCGGGTCATCGAGCTGGGCAGGAGGCTCCGGGTCATCGAGCTGGGCAGGAGGCTCCGGGTCATCGAGCTGGGCAGGAGGCTCCGGGTCATCGAGCTGGGCAGGAGGCTCCGGGTCATCGAGCTGGGCAGGAGGCTCCGGGTCATCGAGCTGGGCAGGAGGCTCCGGGTCATCGAGCTGGGCAGGAGGCTCCGGGTCATCGAGCTGGGCAGGAGGCTCCGGGTCATCGAGCTGGGCAGGAGGCTCCGGGTCATCGAGCTGGGCAGGAGGCTCCGGGTCATCGAGCTGGGCAGGAGGCTCCGGGTCATCGAGCTGGGCAGGAGGCTCCGGGTCATCGAGCTGGGCAGGAGGCTCCGGGTCATCGAGCTGGGCAGGAGGCTCCGGGTCATCGAGCTGGGCAGGAGGCTCCGGGTTATCGAGCTGGGCAGGAGGCTCCGGGTTATCGAGCTGGGCAGAAGGCTCCGGGTCATCGAGCTGGGCAGAAGGCTCCGGGTCATCGAGCTGGGCAGAAGGCTCCGGGTCATCGAGCTGGGCAGAAGGCTCCGGGTCATCGAGCTGGGCAGAAGGCTCCGGGACATTAGGCCGAACAGCGAGCACCGTAAGGGCAGGCCGGATTACAGGCACCGGCTCAGCAAGCTGGGTAACTGACCCCGGCCCAGTGGGCTGGGTAACAGGTCCCGACTCAGCGAGCTGGACACCGGGCACTGGTTCGGCAAGCCAGATAACGGATACTGGCTTGACAGGCAAAGTGACGGACTTCGGTTTAGCAGACTGGGTAACGGGCACCAGTTCAGCAGACCGGGTAACGGGCACCGATTCAACAGACTGGGTAACGGGCACCGATTCAGCAGGCTGAGACACGGGCACCGAAACTCCAGGCTGAAACACGGGCACCGAAACTTCAGGCTGAGACACGGGCACCGAAACTTCAGGCTGAGATACCAACATCACGACATCAGGCTGGAAGACAGGTACCAGGAAATCAGGCTGGAGGATGGGCACATCGGACTGGAAAGCAGGCTCATCAGGCTGGAAAGTGGGTACCAAGACATCAGACCGGGCAGCAGGTACTGGAACTTTAGACTGGGCAGCAGACACAGGCGCTGGCACATCGGGCAGAACAGCAGGTGCTGGCATACCAGGCTGAACAATAGGTACATCGGACTGGACAGTAGTCACTGAAGCATCAGACTGGAACATGGGCACTGAGATGTCAGGCTGAGCAGCAGGCGCTGGGACCTCAAACTGGACAGCGGGCACAGGCATTGGCACAACAAGCCGAGTAGAAGACACTGGCGCATCAGGCTGGACAGCAAACAGAAGGACATCAAACTGGGAAGCGGGCACATCAGACTGGAACACTGGTAGCAAAACTTTAGGCTGGAACATGGACACAAGGTCATCAGACCGATCAGCAGGCACTGGACCGTCAGGCTGGGTGGCAGGCACTGGACCGTCAGGCTGGGTGGCAGGCACTGGACCGTCAGGCTGGGTGGCAGGCACTGGACCGTCAGGCTGGGTGGCAGGCACTGGACCGTCAGGCTGGGTGGCAGGCAGAGATTTGGCAGAATCAGGTGGGTTAGTTGGTGTGGAAGCAAGTTGGGTTACTGGCAGGATCGTGTGGGTAGGAAAGAATTTTTGTTTCTTTTTTGGTTTAGCTCGTGCAGTTTTGTATGTAGGTGCAGGGCTGTAAGAAAAGAAAGTAGCTGGATCGAAGGAAGACCAAGGAACAGTGGCTGGAGGAGGGTTTTGTGGAATTGTGACAGGTGGGGGAGAAGAGGCAGGTGGATTGAAAGCAGGAGAGGTGCAGTGAGTAGAGACTGGGTAATAATACTTGGTGGGAAGCTGTGTATACTGGACTGTCGCTGAGGTTGCCATGAGTGATGGGGGAATAGATTCTTGGGAAGGCAGGTGATTAATGGCAGGGCTGGAATGTTGTGGTTTGGCTAAATGCAGGAGATCTGACCATGTCTGTAGCACAGGTTGAACAAACATTGATTCGCACACAGCCTGACTAACCAGCGATTGCACTGAATGGATGCAATCAGACAACACCTGCTGTGAACAAGAGCCATAACGTTCCATAAAAAAGGCTGGATCATCCTCTAATAACCACACCAGAGACTCAACCTGATCTAAACTGAAGGGGGGAGAAAAATCATCCTTGCCCTCTGGAGTACTGGACAAGGCTAGCTCTGCACACAGCTGAATCAGAGGCTGAACATTTGCAAATAGCATACCGCCCTGATCCACCAGAGAATGGGCCAGACGGATACACTCTAATAGTTGATCCCTGGTCCACTCCTTCAATACCAGACGGCAATAACTATGATTCTCAGTTACCAATGAGGAAAGATAAATCACTATTTCTGCCTGCATTTTCAAAAAGGCTCCTCAGTGCAGCCACTTCTGGTCAGGGATGGCCTTGGTATACTGTCAGGATCCAAGTAGACCAGACTATGTGAACTGCACAGAGATAACCCAAAACACATGTAAGTGAATAGTGATATTTATTAAAATAGGTGATAATTAGAAAATACAAACGGTGAACAACCAACCCAACAAACCCACTACAAACAACAATATCTACAGCAAGGGGCAATACCAGAATCACAGATGTCAGCCAGGCCAGGGTCATACACAGCAGGTCAGCAAGAGCAAGGGATATACCAGAGACATAAACGTTTAGCCAAGCCAAGGTCATACACAGGAAGATCAGTAAATGAGGGACAGGGAACCAACAGGACAGAGAGGGGATGGATCGGGCTGAAGGGTACAGGAACACAGAAGGGATCGGGTCAGGATAAGCTCGGGCACAAGGTCAGATGCAGGCTCAGGATCGGGTAACAGGCGAACAAGGTCAGGGCTCAAGGAGAGAGATACCAAGGCAAGCATATGAGGGCTTGCCGGGTATTTATAGGACTGACTGTGATTGACTTCAAGTCACACCTGAGCGCAGGGAGTGTTGTCTGCTCCATACTGCCAGGATCCATCCGCTGGTGGACGTCAGTACTGCGGCCAAAAGATGAAATGACACCAGCAAGGAAATATTCTCCTGACAGTTCAACACTGCCAGGAGACACCTGCTGGTGGACCCCAGTACTGCATGCCAAACGATATATCTTGCCAGCGGACGGATCCTTTCCTGACAGGAGGAATCAGAGGGCCCTGCTTGTTAGAGCTTACAATCTAGGAGGGAGGGTCAAGTTATACAAAAGGGTAATAGCTGTGGGGGATGAGCTAATGGAGAAAATAGTGCAGTTGTTAGATGGAGGCAGGATAGGCTTCTCTGAAGAGGAAAGTTTTCAGGGATCGCCTAAAAGTGGATAAATTTGGAGACAATCTGACAGATTGGGGTAGGGAATTCCAGAGTATGGGCGAGGCTTGGGAGAAGTCCTGGAGGGGGATATGGGAGGAGGTGAGGAGGGAGCTAGAGAGCAGGAGGTCCTGGGAGGAACGGAGAGGGCGATTAGGTTGGTATTTTAGACTAGGCTAGTGATGTAGCTGGGGGCATAGTTGTGGATGGCTTTGTAACTTATTGTTAGTATTTTGAATTTAATTCGTTGGGCGAGTGGCAGCCAATGGAGGCGTTGGCAGAAAGGGGTAGCAGACACTGAGCGGTTTGTAAGGTGGATGAGTCTGGCAGCAGCATTCATGATGGACTGAAGGGGGATAGTCTATAGAAAGGTAAGCCAATGTACCTAAAGTAAATTGAAAACCCAACCATTAAAGTGCTTCTAAAGGCAGAAAGTTTTTTATTTACCTTAATGCATTCTATGCAATATGGTAAAAAACTTTCTGTATGCAGCTCCCCCTTAGCCCCCTCTTATACTCACCCGAGCCTGATCTCTATCCAGCAATGTGCACGATAGCAAAGGGTCTCCCACCTCTCTTCCTCCTCATTGGCTCACAAACAGTAGCAGGAGCCACGGGGAGGGAGAGGAGGGACTGGGGGCGGGATTGTGCCACATTTTATGTGTGGCGTATGGACACACAGAGCGGGGCTCAAGAGCAAGCATGCACAAATGCCCACATTGCAATGGCTTGCTATAGAGGCACTTGGCGGGGGGGGAGCCAGGAGCGCCATTGGGGGACCCGAGAAGAAGAATGGGGCTGCAAAACTATTGCACAGAGCAGGTAAGTATGACATGTTCGTTATTTAAAAAAAAATAAAACTCAAACTTTTACAATCAATTTAAAATCTCAGATCTCCGTTCTGTGTCTGTCAGGAGTGATCGCGGGTGCACAGGGGACATCGCGGCCGCCGGGCATGCGAATTGGCTCCATCGTCGCCCCCTAGTGGTCTTAAAGCGGCCGACGTATAGCAATGGCGATTTGCCCAGGAAAGCCAACCCGCCGCAGTATAACTGGGGCAGCTGGTCGTCTAGTGGTTAAGAAGGGTACCATCATCATGTCTTTATGTTTTAAGGCTGGTACCTTTTAAACTTGGGCTCGCCAGAAGATCCCTTAGTGGAAGTAATCGCTTGTCCAACAATTAAACAATTATATTGTGTGGGTGACAGTATTTCAGAGAAAAATTAAATTCACTAAAAGTGGCCAGTATCTCATATCATTGATCTTCCTTGTCCCCAGTGATGAGACTTCAGTCCTTGTAGCCAAAAGAGGCTACTTCTATTATGCCATAGGTACATTTAGAGAATATGTAAGCTTGTTAGATAGTAATGTTTTTCTATCCTGTAGACCCCTTTCACACTGAGGCGCTTTTCAAGCACTTTTGGGATAAAAATAGCACCTGTAAAGCGCCTGAAAAACGGCTCCCCTGCAGTCTCAGTGTGAGTGCTTTCACACTGAGGCGATGCGCTGGCAGGACATTTAAAAAACTGCAAGCAGCATCTTAGGAGCGGTATATACACCGCACCTGCCCATTGAAATAACTGGGCAGCGCCGAAGTGGCGGCAAAGCTGCTCTTTGCGGGTCATTTTAACCCTTTTTCGGCTGCTAACGGGGGTTAAAAGTGCCCCGATAATGGCCGAAAACCTCCGCAAAAACGAGGGTAAAGTTCAAGAAACACTTACTTCGTATGTTGCACCTAAGTAGAAATGTTTACTCGACAATAACTTAAGGATTTCATATCTTACATGTGTATCTTGAAAATTATTAAGTAAGAAAATTCTTTCAGATATAAAAGATAAAAAATGTTTAAGAACCAATCACATCATATTAAGTAAATGTACAGATAGGATCAAAATTAATCAAATTTCAAAACAGAAACCCAAAGCAGAACAATCAAACCATGGGGAGGACATTTCAGTTAGCACTGTCCACTGTTTAAACAGGAGATAGTCAAATCACAATGGAAAGGCTTGTGTTATTTTTACATGTGCGCTATGGGATTGTTGCATTGCACCTTATTGGATAACACCCTGAAGGTATGATGTTTATATTAACGCTAGCTCATATTGTACTTACAGCATCGGCAAGAATTTCCATCTATGTCCCAAAATAACCTCCAGATTACTATCCAATATTTTTTTGGACTCCATATTACATGGGAAAGGCCAGACTTCGTCTTTTACTGATGTCAGACCGTCTGTGTGTGTTGACATTCTGTACTGTAAGCTGCAGTACTGAGGTCAATCTGATGTAAATTTCATCCATTACAACTCCTTGGTGTAAAATGAATAACAGTGCACAAGACTGATGAGTCACAAAATAATTTTGTGGTCTGGCCATATATACTGGTTGAAACACCATCAAGCTTATTATTTTCAAAAACAAGTATTGAGACTACATATACATTTCAGGAACCAATCACATCCTAGTTTACACTAACCCAGTGAAAAAAAGAAATTTGACTAACTGCTATGGTTAAAAGTAGGCTGTGCATGAATTATTATATGCTCACATAATAAACAATGCTGCAACTAAAGTCACACACTAATTGATATCCCATCGGATCCAACTTTATTAAACCAGGACAGCACTACCCAAGACCACCCAAAATGGGCTTGATCTTAGAGATATGGGGAGCAGAGAGGGAAAGTTATTTTGTGAAGCGTACAACAAAGCAACTTAACCGCTTCAGCCGCAGAAGATTTTACCCTCTTCCTGACCAGAGCACTTTTTACGAATTGGCACTGCGTTGCTTTAACTGACAATTGTGCGGTCGTGTGACGTTATACCCAAACAAAATTGACGTCCTTTTTTTCCCACAAATAGAACTTTCTTTTGGTATTTGATCACTTCTGCGGTTTTTATTTTTTGAGCTATAAACAAAATAGGAGTGTCAATTTCGAAAAAAAAAAAAACACATTATTTTTTACTTTTTTGCTATAATAAATACCCCCCAAAATATATAAAAAACACAATTTTTTTTCCTCAGTTTAGGTCGATATGTATTCTTCTACATAATTTTGGTTAAAAAAAAAATTGTAATAAGAGTATATGGATTGGTTTGCGCAAAAGTTATAGCGTCTAAAAAATAGGGGATAGTTTTATGGCATTTTTATTAATTTTTTTTTTTAATTATTAGTAATGGCGGCAATATGCGATTTTTATTGGGACTGCGACATTATGACGGACACATCGGACAATTTTGACATTATTTTGGGACCATTGTCATTTATACAGCGATCAGTGCTATAAAAATGCATTGATTACTGTGTAAATGACACTGGCAGTGAAGGGGTTAACCACTAGGGGGCGATGAAGGGGTTAAGTGTGTCCTTGGGAGTGATTCTAACTGTGGGGGGCTGGGCTTCAAGTCACATGACAGCGATCACCACTCCCGATGACAGGGAGCGGAGATCTGTCATGACACAAGCCCGTTCTGAGGCTCCATGACACGATCGCCGGGAGACTGGCAGACTCACGCGGGCACAGTCACACTGTAAGCGGCGGGGGCGGGCCTGCTATCCCTGGCTCTTAAAGGGGACATACAGGTATGCTTATTTGCCCACCGCTGCCATTGTGTCGACATACATCGGCGTGCAGCGGTCGGCAAGTGGTTAAAGTGGAAAATAAAGCTGGCTCTCTAACTATTCTTAAAAATGTTTCTTTCCACCTACTCTTACTTACCTTTTTTCAGTCTGGTCCAGTCACGTGATCCAGCAGCTCCAGCTCCCCTGTGTCAGTGAGCAGCTACTGCAGGTGATGTTATGGTTCCGAGAATTCACAGTCATTATGAAGAGTTCCCTTACACAGGGGAGCCGGAGCTTCTCAATCACATGACAAGTTCACATTTTTAAAAAAAGCTAAGTACACAGACCTTTTTGTTTTTGCAGGATAGGTAGGAGGATGGGGAGGTAACAATTTTAGGACTATTTTTTAAAGGTGTTCATTTACATTTTTCAAAGAATACAAGGAAGTAACTCTGCCCTGGGCACCACAACATGTTCAGTGCCAATAATGGGCTACACAGACCATAGAACAGGATATACAGCCATTGTACATACAAGCATGTATAGAAGTACAAAAGAGAAACCAGACAAACAAGAGTACAGGAGTTCACCTAGAGCAGGGGTGGGCAACTTCGGCCCTCCAGCTGTGGTGAAACTACAAGTCCCATGAGACATTGCAAGACCCTAAAATCACAGGCATGACGGGATTTGTAGCTTCACCACAGCTGGAGTGCCGAGTTTACCTACCCCTGACCTAGGGAGACAGCTTGACGTTAAGAATCAAAGTAGTGGTAGTAAAGACCAACTCTAACTATTCTTAAAGAGACGAATACCATATAAACATCTAGTCACTTAAAGTGTCACTTAACTCATATCATAAAAAATTATCAATACATGTTGTATTACATGCTGTTCATACTCACTGATTATAAGAATAATTTTCTGTATTCTGCCAAAAAACCTGATTGATCCTGTTGTTCTTTATCTCCCCCTTGTGTTCATGTCCCCAATTCAGCTGATAATTTTGCAGAACAGTGTTGGCAGCTCTGCACATGCTCAATTTTCAGTGAGTTTCTTTAGAGTCACACAGGTGGGCATATGCACAGTGGTATATGACAGCCTGATCTCTCCCTCCTCCTCAATGCCCACCAGCCAGCTAAACACAACAGGGCTGGGATATTACATGTAAATTGATGGAGGTTTCACCTCCCCCTCCAAGGCACAGGCTGGAGGGAGCGTGACAGCCTGTGACTGGCAGAAATCCACTCACACCATGTTATTGCCAAAAAATAATAAAGATTTGATTCCAACTTATATTTGTATGACAATTTAAAACAGTTTATTGATTTTAACTCTGCATTCCCAAGGCTTTTCTTTTTTTTTGAACATGTGACCAGCAGCAAAGGACTAGAAGCTCCTCCTGCATGTTTCCATGTAGACAGGCTGGGAAAGAGCTGGGTCAGTTGACAGCTGTATATCGAATAAGAAAGGGGTACTTTTTTTTTTAATAAAATAATTACAGTGCCATCATCCATATGCAGAAATAAAAGGGAGAATGTAAATTAAATAGAGTGTTTAGTATCACTTTAGCAGGGCTCAAAATTTCAAGTCCTGAGCTACTAGCCAGGTCTCAAGGGTTACTCGCCACCAGTTGTCCTACCCAACCCTTACCCTGCCCCGCCCCTAATCACGCCATCATAAATTATCTCATGAAATGACACTTAAATGTTTTATGCAGAATTAAGTTACAAAAATAAATATTAACAACTTTATCAGTTCCCCTCAGCACAGCCTCACCAGTGCCCATCAATGCAGGCTCACCTGTGCCCATCAATGCAGCGTGACCTGTGCCCATCATTGCAGCCTCACCGTGCCCCACATTGCAGCCTCACCGTGCCCCACACTGCAGCCTCATTTTCCCCCTATTGCAGCCTCATTGTGCCCCACATTGCAGCCTGACTGTGCCCCATATTGCAGCCTGACCGTGCCCAAGATTGCAGCCTCACCGTGCCCAACATTGCAGCCTCACCGTGCCCAACATTGCAGCCTTACAGTGCCCCATTGCAGCCTTACAGTGTCCCCATTGCAGCCTTACAGTGTCCCCATTGCAGCCTTACAGTGCCCCTATTGCAGCCTTACAGTGCCCCCATTCCAGCCTTACATTGCCTCCATTGCAGCCTTACACTTCCCCCATTGCAGCCTTGCCAGGGCGGAGTAGGAGGGGGGGTGGCCGGATCATGACTGGAGTTAGAGGAGAGCCATGGGAACACGAGAGGTAAAACACGCTGTAACAGCTTACATTGAAACGGTCTCCGCTCTGCTCACTCTCACACAGCCCCGTCTCCTCCTAACCCCGCACCTGTAATAGACAGAACGCAGGTCCAATGCTGGGATGCATTCTGTCTATTACAGGCACAGGGTTAGAAGGAGGCGGGGCTGTGTGAGAGTGAGCAGAGCAGAGACAGTTTCAATGTAAGCTGTTACAGCGTATTTTACCTCTTGTGTTCCCATGGCTCTCCTCTAACTCCAGTCATGATCCGGCCACCCCCCTCCTACTCCGCCCTGGCAAGGCTGCAATGGGGGCAGTGTAAGGCTGCAATGGAGGCAATGTAATTTACCACTCGGTGATCCCGTGGCTCTCCTCTAACTCCATGCACTCTTCCACCGGGAGAACGGCTCCCGATCAACCCTGCCTGCCAACAGTGCTTGCCCCCCCACTCCCAGGCAGCCCAGCTCCTCGCCAGCCCTCATATTCCACTTGCAAAATGCGAGTGGAAAATTTGAGGGCTGACTTTAGGTTTTATTGATTGTATACTGCATAAAATCATTTTTCCTCCCTGCTTTCCTTATCTCTGTGCTCAAGCCCATATTGTGTGAAACATTAGAAAGGGGCTGTTCTAGGTGGACCTGTAGTGTGTTATGTCTGGGTTTCACAATTTCCTGCTTTGCTATTGAGTACATAGAGCATAGTTGGGCCCTCTTTGGTCAGAACTGAGGTTCCAGAGGTAAGGAATTTCTATAAAGTATTGGAGCAGGAACATCTCTCTACATGCCTACAAAGCAATTTTGCCAGTACCTGAGCTACCATTTTTCTGTATTCCCTACATAAACCATATTCTAAGGCTGCCATATGTGTACATTCAAAGACTGCATGGCAGACGCTTAAAGTGTATCAATAGTGAGAAGGCCTTTATGTTAAGAAACAATGTGAAAGGTAGACAGCTGCTATCAAGTTTTCATTGTCGTCTGTATATCATAAGTGATATGCACCCTCTGTTTGTCTGGTGACGATTGCCGCTGGGAGAGAAAATGGTGGTGAATCCAAAATTTTAGTTGTCACCAAAGTTGCGACACATGTACTGGTGATAACTTTAAAGGAGGGGATTTCCGTCACTTTGGTAGATCTCCTCTTCCAACCTGTTGTGTCTTGGGGACAGGATGTGAAATAAAATCTCCCCCATGGGACACTTACAACATAAGCATCAAAAAATCTTACAGAAGTTTTAACCATTCTCTGCTCAATCCAAATCATGAAATCCATGTGAAGTCAGAATTCCAAAGTGTATGCTTGTTCCAGTTCACTGCCTCAAAGGTTTGATTTAAAACATAACAGCAACTAGCATGTAGAGGTCAGCCTACAAATTATTCCACTACAGGATTCCTTAAAGCAAGTTAAGTAACTATGTTAAAGAATGATTGGCTCTGCATAGTTTTAAGGACAATGGTGTGAAGGTTTAAGCTAGTATTTCTGCAGAAAAGTAGATATTATAAAACAATCTTGAAGAGTAGCAGGTAAAAATGCAGCCTAGAGCCTGTACTGAACAATGTGACAGCAGTCCGCTTAGGAGATGAATGAGGCTATCCTATTGATAAGGTCGCAGTCAATCTGAGGTAGCCCTTTTTAAATTAGCAAAATGTTACGGTACTTTAGTAAGTGTCACAGCTGGTCCTTCTCCATGAAAAATGTTTCAGACTGAAAGAAAACTGTTTTTAAACATAAAGAAAAGATTTATCTTAAAAGAATGTTTATAGGGCAGAAAGAAAATTCATGATACTTCACATATTACCTGGCCTTGGTCTTTATGGGCAAGGTAAGAATTTTGCCTCAGAAAGCTTCTATAAAAATAATATGATACTTATCTGTCATCTCACTCCCTGTCTCCCTCAGCTGCTGCAGATATTACTGCACAAACATACATTCCCCAGCACACTTACCAGATAGCCTGCTAATAAAATCACCAACTGACCCTGTTAAATAATTCGTGTTTGCACACATTTGCAAATATTAGTGAAAACCGCAGTGCCTACATCAAGGCTCCTCAGTGTACTGCAGTCCTAACTTTATTTTTGAGAGTCTCCAAATTAGAACATATATAGTAGTGAAAATATTTAACGGCAGGTTTGGCTGGAGGGTCCCCACTCCTCTATAAAGGCACAGGGACATACTGGACACCCAGAGCACAATAGCGGCTGGGGGCATCCATTGTTTCCCCACGCCAAATCCAGCAAACAAACAATACAAAAAGATGGCAACCCCCTCAATTTATAACTAGCCTTGCAGTAGTTTTTTTTTTTTTGCAGGCTATGTGGCAAGTGTGCTGGAAATTTTTTGTCTGTATTTGTGCGTTGCCTTTCCTTATGCACCTTTCTGCAAAGCCTAGTTATAAAGCGGGGTGGTTCCCATCTTTTTGTACAGTGGGGAAAATAATGATTTGATCCCCTGAAGATTTTGTAAGTTTGCCCAATTACAAAGAAATAAAGGGTCTGTAATTGTTATCTTAAGTGTATTTTAAATGATAGAGACAGAATGTCAACCAAAAAAACAGAAAAAAAAACATACAAATGTTATAAATTGAGTTGAAGTTCAGTGAGTAACATAGGTATTTGATCCCCTACCAACCAACAATAATTCTGGCTCCCACAGACTGGCTACAGTATGTGCTCCTGTGGTACACAGATTAGTCCTGTCAATTTAAGAAGGTGCTCCTAATGACAACTCGTTATGTGTATAAAAGACACCTGTCCATAGAACCTCTTTTTTCCATTCACAATTATCATCATGGGCAAGACCAAAGAGCTGTCAAATGACATCTTGGACAAGAGTAGACCTGCACAAGGCTGGAATGGGCTACAAGACCATCAGCAAGAAGCTTGGTGAGAAGGAGACTGTTGGAGCGATTATTCGCAAATGGAATGGAAGAAATACAAAATAACCATCAATCGCCCTCGGTCTGGAGCTCCATGCAAGATTTTGCCCCATGGGGTAAGGACGATCATGAGAAAAGTGAGGGATTAGCCCAGAACTACACAGGAGTAGCCTGTGAATGATCTCAAGGCAGTTGGGACCACAGTCACCAGACAAACCATTAGTAACACAGTACCCTGCAATGGATTGAAATCCTGCAGCTCCCGCAAGGTCCCCCTCCTCAAGATGGCACATATACAGGCCCAAAAATTAGTGTAGCACTACTCTAATTTCCCCATAGTTCCTTATATAGTGTCACTCATGTAAATACCTAATAAAATAAGTAGGTTAAATCCAACACATATAAATTATCTGAAGTGCAAAAATGCATTCAATGACAACTAATAAATACATAAAGTGCAATGTGTACATAAACTTTTTTTTTTCTTTCCTTAAAGTGGATGTAAACCCTCACATATACCCAGTAAAGTGAACAGCCTCAGATGATACACAGAGATGAAACAAATCTCCCTGCATAAGTTTTACATGTATATCCGCTGTCTTTCCCTTTATATATTCTTTAGAAAGTGCATATCATGTTACAGATTTTCTCTTCCTGTTCAGCACTGGGTGTAAAGTCTGGGCATACAGCCAAGGCAGCTGATTGGAGGAAAGGAACCCCCCCCCCTCCACATAGGCAAAGACTCTCAGAAGTTTGCTTTGACAAGTCAAGCTCTCTGCTAATCTATTTATAGCAACCTCCCACTACACAAATTTCAGGCTGGTTTTATCTCATGTGTCAGAGAACTTGTCAGAAATGATAAGGCTGATAACAGAAGAACAGAGCATGAGAAAGCCACGGGACATAGTGCTTTGAAGAGAGATAAGAAAACACTGCATACATATGTGCCCAGCTCAAGTTTCAAGAAACAGGTTTACATCCACTTTAGCTTCAACTTTATTTTCATTTTTTTCCAACATATAAAATTTCCATACAGAATACAATTAAATACATTCCAAAAAATAAAAATAAACACATATCTTTTCCCATTCCCCCCCACCACTCCCCAACTTCCCTCCCCCAAATCCCTTTCAGATTAATGTATTAACAAAACAGACTTTCTAGATATTCACAGTCTCGGGTACCAGTCCTGGAGTTTTAATCCATACTTTCCATAAACTTTCAAATCTACCCCCCTCCCCTTTCCCTAAGCCAATTTTCCCTAATTATTATTAACCCTCCCCAGCCTACCAATGGTGGTTTACAATGCTTTTTGTTCATGTGACTGTGAGAGCGCACAGGAGAAAATTGGAGAAACGAAGAGACAGATTGCTGCATAAACCCAACATTACCCTCAGAGTGGATCAGCTGATTATGACCCACTTGTGAAACAGGGGTCATAATGTGAGGTGAGCATTTAGATCTTTCAGGTGGAGGCTTGACACATACACTTTATGGATTTGTTTCACTTACATCACGGTGGATCAACACTTGAATGAGTTTATTTTTGTTAAGATTTACAATTGGCTCATTGGAGCAGATTTATGGACATTTTGCACTTTATTATACTAAATTAGTTTACGGACACATTGCACTTTATGTATATATTCATTTTCATTGAATGTATTTTTGCACTTCAGAGAATTTATATATGTTGGATTTAACCTACTTATTTTATTAGGTATTTACATGAGTAGTACTATATAAAGAATTATGGGGACTTTACAGTAGCGCTGCACTAATTTTTGGTTTTATGTGGATTATGTGTAGTGAAAGCACTTTTTTTGTGTCAGCTGCAACTGGAGAGAATAGATATATTAATAGTCTGTTTGCAATAATAGGGTTGCGCTAATTGTATATTAACTATTTACATGTACAGGCCCGTCTGAAATTTGCCAGTGAACATCTAAATGATTCAGAGAAGGATTGGGATAAAGTGCTGTGGTCAGATGAGACCAAAATTGCGCTATTTGACATTAACTCGACTCACTGTGTTTGGAGGAAGAAGAATGATGACTATGACCCTAAGAACACCATCCCTACAGTCAAGCACGGAGGTGCAAACATTTTGCTTTGGGGTTGCTTCCCTGCTAAAGGTACAGGCTGACTTTGCTGCACTGAGAGGCCAACGGACGGGGCTATGTATTGTAAAATCTTGGATGAGAATCTTCTTCTCTCAGCCAGAACACTGAAGATGGGTCATGGATGGGTCTTCCAGTATGACAATGACCCAAAACATACCACCAAGGCAAAAAAGAAGTTGCTCAAGAAGAGACACATTAAGGTCATGGGCTGGCTTAGCCAGTCTCCAGACCTTAATCCAACAAAACAGCCAAAAAACCTTAAGGATTTAGAGAACATCTGTAAAGAAGAGTGGACCAAAATTCCTCCCGAGATGTGTGCAAACTTGGTAACTAACTACAAGAATTGTCTTACCTCTGTGCTTGCCAACAAGGGTTTCTCCACCAAGTACTAAGTCATGTTTTGCTTGAGGATCAAAGACTTATTTTACTTACTGAACTAAAACTCAATTTATAACAATTTTTATCATGTGTTTTTTCTGTATTTTTTGGTTAATATATATATAAATTATAGACCCTTCATTTCTTTGTAAGTGGGCAAACTTACCAAAAAATTTTTCAGGCTACCTGGTAAGTGCGCAGGGACATTTTTGTCTGTTTGTGTTGTGTATTGCCCTTTCATATGCACCATACTGCAAAGGCTAGTTATAAATGACCATCTTTTTGTATAGCTGCAGACGTACTGTATCTCATTGGGCTTCCTAATGAAGAGCACTATAACGGGCCTCTTTACATAAAAATGTTCACAATGTGGTATGAATGGCCCTAAACTGTTTAGGAAGACAAAAAAATCTAAAGTAGAAGCCTAGAAGAAGCCCACCAGTACAATTTCTGAGCAAAGAGATCAATATCTATATGCAGCATAGCTCAAGTAGACTGCTTTTGCATTGTATCTCAGCTATTCACACACACACACACACACACACATATATATATATATATATTAATTATTGTTATTCTTTCATAGACAATATGGCAGATAAATGGACATACAGCTTTGGGGCTACATAGTTACATAGTAGGTGAGGTTGAAAAAAGACACAAGTCCATCAAGTCCAACCTATGTGTGTGATTATGTGTCAGTATTTCCTTACATATCCCTGTATGTTGCAGTCATTCAGGTGATTATCTAATAGTTTCTTGAAGCTATCAATGCACCACCGCCTGTGGAAGGGAATTCCACATCCTTGCCGCTCTTACAGTAAAGAACCCTCTACGTAGTTTAGGGTTAAACCTCTTTTCTTCTAATTGTAATGAGTGGCCACGAGTCTTATTAAATTCTCTTCTGCGAAAAAGTTTTATCCCTATTGTGGGGTCACCAGTACAGTATTTGTAAATTGAAATCATATCCCCTCTCAAGCGTCTCTTCTCCAGAGAGAATAAGTTCAGTGCTCGCATGATAATTATCTACAAACAAAAAATGTGTAACAGAAAAAAAATATCCATGGCACCTAATGCACACCCTCTGAAATTCATGAATGCAGTAACAAAATAACTTTAGAACAGAGGAAATCAACCTAAGGCACGCAAAGCCATTTTCAGTGACACCTGGAGAATTGATAATCACATATCTTCAAAATTATTTGATATGCCATTAAAAGATGAGTGCAGTAAAATGTTAAACATTTTCTAGTCTGCAGTCAGAGCTGGCGCAACCATAAGGCAATCATAAGGCAGCATACAGTAAGCAGCTGCCATAGGGCACCAGGCTGGGGGGGTAAAATGCACCTGTGATGACAGACCCTGACGCTCCATGTACCAGACTTTGAGCACAATTCTCCCCCTCCATTCCCGCATTCCTCTCCCCGCTCACCCGCAATGTTTTGTCTGCTCTCCTCCCCCACAACTCTGCCTTATCTTTTCCCTCAGCCTGTATTTCCTGTGCTGTCCAGGTCTTTCACTATCTGAGACAGAGCCAAAACTAGGGGGCGCATGTGCCTCGGGCCACGGCGCCAACCTTCACTCCCCGACATATTGGTTCTCCAACATCTGACAGGTTTGTGATCTGTCTTCTCTGGCTGCACCTACACTCTCTTCGCCCACAAACTCTGCCCACCTCTCTGGCACATATCTATTGTCCTTTGGTCTTGTTTTTCTCTCCTCCCCACCATCCCGGTCCAGCCATACTTGTTCTCTGCTTTGCTCCTCTCCTTCCCCACCATGAACAGTTTTAGCTCCGCAAAAGGAGGGTGCCTATTTTAAAGAGAGGGATTCTAATGTGAAAGGAGGATTCCTGATGTAAGCTGGACCACTGATGTTAAAGAGGGGACTGCTGATGTTAAGGGTGACTATGATGCTAAAGTGAACTACAATGTTAAAGGGGGACTATGATGTTAAATGATGTAGGGGGGCTCCTGATTAAAAGAGTCATTGCTGAGAGGAGTTTACCAGTGCCCCTCCCTCCTTTTCCAACCCCCCCCCCTCCCCCCATGCAGAATCCCACACAATAGGAATTTTAACAATAAGTCAAAAGGATTCAGAAAGATTTTTTTTGTTTGTTTTTTGCACCAATGCCCGACCACAGACTTTCATTAGAAGTGGGGACAATTCACAGCAGTCAGGAACATATCTAGGAGGCATAAGGCTGCTTATGTATCAGCCTTAGGTGCCAGGATGGGGAATCTGGGGGGAAGATGGCATTTGGAATAAAATGCACCGCTGCCTGAGTAGACAAAAATCTTTGCATCAACCCTGTCTGTAGTGTAGTGACTTCACAAGACAAATTGTTATGTTTAGAATCTTTTCAACAATCTTCACACATACTGTAGAGCCACATATATGTGCAAAAATATTTGACCACACCTGAAGAAAGTGTTAAGTCCATCTTAAATCTGACTTCAGATAATTTAGAAGCATGTGTGTAGCTGAAAATAACACCTTACAGTCCAGTGCAAAACTGAAAACTATAATGCCCGTCTGAAGATTTTTCCGACGAAGTTCCGACGGAATTCCGCTAAAGCTGTTTTGCATACACACTGTCACATCAAATTCCGACCGTCCAGAATGCGGTGACGGACAAGACGTACAACGGGACTAGAAAGCGGAAGTTCAATAGCCAGTAGCCAATAGCTTCCGTCTCGTACTTGCTTCAAAGCATGCGTCGTTTTTGGTACGTCGGAACAGCATGCAGACGATTGGTTTTCCCAATAGGAATTGGTTCCATTGGAAAAATTTAGAACATGTTCTCTTTCTAGGTCCATCAGAATTTTCGACGTAAAAAGTCTGATGGGGCATACACACGATCGGAATATACGATGAAAAGCTCCCGTCTCACATTCCGCTGGTGTGTACATTGCATGAGACTTTATTTGTTTTATTTGTTTACACCTAAAGAATGAGGATAAGGTTGCCGATCCTGACTTTAGAAGCAATGGAGAAGTGACATGCAACCATCACCAAAATTACTTTTTCAGCTCAGAAAAAAATGTATCAAGTGATGCAAACTTTAAATTGGTCTTAAAAAAAAAATAAGCGTGAAAGTAAAAGATAATCTCAAATTTTGAATTGTCACCAGAACAGAAATAGAAGGGAAATTTTCCAATGGGGATACTAGTTCTGTTGGCAATTAATAATTCCCTCCTCACTTTCAGTTTTGACTATGGGACAGGAAGTAAAGCAAATTCTCCCCAATGGGATACAAACAGAAGAAAAACTGTCAGGGGTTAAAAACCCTCCTTACTTCATCCAAAATATAAAAAAAAAGTTCTACCTTCTACTTTAGGCCTCGACTGGCTATACAAATAACAGCAATGCTAGCCATATAAATATCAGTTTTCTAGCAACCCCGGCCATTCTTTAAAAAAAAAAAAAAAAAATGATAGAGAAGATCTACACAGCCAACCACCATCTCTTCCATATAGATATAAATATGTATACATGATGATAGGCTCATGATCCACTTTATCTTTTTTTGTGAATTAAAAATGATGCTACAGAAAAGTTCTACAAAATTGTGGTTTGTATGGTCAGTTTAAGACATATATTGTAGGACATTAGCCGCCTGATTCAGGACACCATTTTTGCATAGTGGTTTTAGTAGGCAATACTGTTTGTGTAGTAGTTTCCATCTGCAACAATATTTTTTCTCTGCTAGAAAAAAAAATACTTTAGATTCTTTTCACATGGGCCTGTAAACCAGTTCAGTTTAGGAGAGCACAGCAACAATGATTCTGCCTCAAAGAAACCAGCCAAGTTAATCTGAATAGCGGCTTTACAAAACCATAATCTCCTATTTGGTAGATTTAGTATAGATGACATTTGCAAGAAGCATGTGAAAGTGCCTTGCAATCCAATTAGCACTTAAGTGCAATTAAATATTACAGACTTTGATAGTCTATGGAGACGCAGCTTTGATCTTACAGTGAAAAGTGTCCTTCCATCAAGTTGCTACTTTGATTTTTCACTAATTATGTCTAATTATAAAAGTATGCCTGACCTGCTATGAGTATTTTGCTGTATTTAACATAGTGACCTAAATAAGAGTCTTCTTTCTGTCAGCTTTTGCTCCTTAGGACCCCAGCTTTACTCTATAATAATGCACTTATCCATAAAAAGACAGAAAAAAATGTTATTGTAAGTGCTAAGCATTTTCTTTCTAGTTTTAAAGGAGGAACATTCACAGTATAATAAGACATTTACAAAATATTTTTAGCGATCGCCCATCTTTGTACATTGCATAAAATAAATCCATGCAAGTCCTTTGTTCACTTTTATATATGTGTATGAAATTACTATCATAATACAAAAAGATTCATAATTCTTTATGAGTCTGAACATGCCACTTGTTGAAATTACAAACTCACACAGATTTTATGATCTTAAGGGAGGTCTCCAGTAATAATGGCAGGCTTATGATCGGCTTTGAATGGTAACACATAGTTCAGTGTTATATTTTTAGTTAAACGTTTCTTAGAAGAAGAAAGAACGAATTCTGCAGCTGACATTTCTCATAATACCCTTAAACTATAAACTGCACTACAATTTTTATACAAAAACTTGATTGCAGCTCTAAACAATATGGGAAAGTGAATTTAGTTAAACATCAAACTGTCCATAAATCAGATAATGAACAGTTCTTTCACTGATGTTTCACATTCTAATGTGAATATCCCTTGTGCATCCCAGGAACATTCTATGCATTAAGATAAAAAGCCTTCTGTGTGCAGCAGCCTCCCTTAGCCCCCTTAACACTTACCTGAGATCACTCTCTGAAAAGCAATGTCAACGTGTGTC
Source organism: Lithobates clamitans (assembly GCA_037952925.1). Taxonomy (NCBI): domain Eukaryota; kingdom Metazoa; phylum Chordata; class Amphibia; order Anura; family Ranidae; genus Lithobates; species Lithobates clamitans. The sequence continues at coordinate 2,399,652 of JBBGZY010000181.1, read as the reverse complement.
TCAGCAGCCTGATTGGCTGAGACACAGCAGCGGCGCGATTGGCTGTCACTGCTGTCATTCAAAGTCAACTAGCCAATTAGGGGAGAGAGGGGGCGGGGCCAAATCAGGGCTCCATGTCTGGACACAGGGAGCTGTGACTCGGCTCAGGTGCCCCCATAGCAAGCTGCTTACTGTGGGGGCACTGAACAGGAGGGAGGGACAAGGATCACAGAAGAGGGACCCGAGAAGAGGAGGCTCTGGGCAGCTCTGTGCAAATCCACTGCAACAGGGCAGGTAGGTATAATGTTTATTATTTTTATAGGAACAAAAACGACACTTTACAATCACTTTAAACATGAATATTATGCTTCTCCATCCCCCCAAGGGTCAGCACAAGGAACCACCCAATACAAAAAAGATACTCATAGTTTAGTATTTAACGGTGGTCCACAGTGCATAAACAAGTTAAAAACATTGATAAAAAAACAATCATAAAAAACAGATAAAGGGTGCCGCTTAGCACACTTACAAAAAGCACCGCCAGCCCAGCAAGGAGTGGCGGCAGGCCCTCAAGCACTACTGCTCTACTCATCGCCGTTGAAAGCGTGTAATCAGGAGTGGAAAACAGCGTTGATTGCTAAATAAATAAAAAGACTGAAAATTCTGAAAAAAAAACGCATTTTTCTTTGTTTCAATTATAAGATTTTACAAATAAAAAATCTTTCTTAATAAATTCAGGCCAAAATATATACTGCTACATTTCTTTGATGAAAATAACCCAAATCAGTGTATAAAATTTAGTCTGTAGGAAAGTTAGAGAAACCACAAACTATTAATTCCAAAAGGAAGGAACCCGCCCTACCACACTCCTATCTCAGCGCTATGTAATATCAGGTATGAAACACAAAAAAGGAGACTAATATCTAGTGAGATATAAAATTGACAAATAATGAGATATCTCTCAGCAGCCACTTAACATAGATAAAATATAAATGAATAGATAGATGTAAAATTATAACTCTAAAAGAGAAAAAATTAAAAACTCCTCTCAGTAAAGCTTATACCAACTGACAGGTAAATAAAACGTCTCTGCTGTATACTTAAAAAAGGCTTGAGCAAAGCAAAGTATAATACAGTGTACGTAGAGTCTCTAAGTGGGTAAATAGAGTGTGTGTAGCAGGTTTGATGAGTGCACCATTCACCATACGATTTAACACCTCGTGCTCCACACACCCCCACAAGGGGTTCTAACTCACCAGAACCCGGGAGTTAATAGACCTTTAACAGCTTCCATTGGTGCGGTCACTCCTTTTGTTCTGCCATAGCTTTAACCTTCACTCTTACTTCTGTATAACCAAAAGAACCAAAACCGATCTCTACTTCTGCATTCAGGGTGAAGATCTTCTCCTGGACCACTACACGGCCCCCTACCCCTACCATTAAAGTGCATTATTTATATTATTATATTGTAATACAGAATGAAATAGTTCAACTCACCATAATGTACAATCAGAGGAAACCCTGATCTTGTCACTTGCCACGTCACTTGCCACCAGATTCAGCTTGTAACATCGCCTGCCACCAGATTCGGCTTGTTACTTGCCACGTCACCTGCCACCAGATTCAGCTTGTCACTTGCCACCTCACCTGCCACCAGATTCAGCTTGTCAGGTCGCCTGCCACCAGATTCAGCTTGTTACTTGCCACTTCACCTGCCACCAGATTCAGCTTGTCACTTGCCATGTCACTTGCCACCAGATTCAGCTTGTCACTTGCCACCAGATTCAGCTTGTCACTTGCCACCTCACCTTCCACCAGATTCAGCTTGTCACGTCGCCTGCCACCAGATTCAGCTTGTCACTTGCCATCAGATGCAGCTTGTCACTGTTACCTGCCACCAGATGTGGATTGTCACTATCCTGCCACCAGATGTGAACTGTCACTAACTTATTTAAATGTAAAAAATCACGTCCCCCACTTCCCAGCACTGCAGAGTACAGTACAGGTGCTGACAGCCTCTCCTCAGCACGGGTAAACTAGCTAGCGGTACTGTCCCAGACTGAGGGCGGGCAGGGAGAGATGACGTCATTCTCTCTCTGCTCGGCCACGGCTGCTCCTCTGTGTAGAGCAACCTTCACGGTCCTGTAAGTAAGGGCAGAATGCTGACAGAGTCTCCTTTGGGGTGCGGCCCGGCAGCAGAGGCGCCACGGTCCAGTGTTGGGCCATGGCGCGGGGGTTAATGACCTCTGCTTTAGGGTATTCCCCTTAATATGCACCCTATCACCCAAAGTCAGCTGGACTATTACCCGCTGTCATCTTTCGGGGCAGAGCCGTGCCAAATTCTGGAAGGATCCCAACAATATTGATATCCACCTGTCTGATTTAAATCTGGCTCAGCCTTTCACTGTGCAGCTAAGAGCCGTAGCAACCCACACTTGTCCTCTTCCAGCCTGTCACTCCATTGAGCCTTGGAGGAATGGAATGGGTATGATAACTGATAACCACTGTTCTCTGCTCTGAGTGCACCCAGAGCCGACTGATTAGCAGTCATGTAATCTTTCAGTCTTAGAGAGGGAGGAAAGCTGCAGGGTTACATGAATGCTGCATCATGGAAGGAGTATGTATGTTTTTTTTATAGTAACCAAGTACTTATCTAAATAATTTCGCATAGAGAGGATTTCATACTATTTGGATATTTAGGCACAGGAAAACACCACAGAAAGAAAACCTCAATGCATTATTTCAACACACCCCACTTTAATCTAAGATGGCCCTTGTAAATAATACATTGCCACTTGAGGGGAGGCTAAGGAATATTGACTGCTACAATTTGATTTTTATTGAGTAATATACATCTGGGTATAAAGAGGCTTGTACTTTCCCACAGATTACACTACTGTTTTACTTGATTGAATATCAATCTAAGATTAACAGAACAATTCAGAATCATTTTCCTCTTATGTTAAAGCCAAATAGTATTGACCTGTGCAGAACCTACATCATCTAAATAATGCAAACTCGCATGCAAAAGCACCAAGATAAAATGATTAGCTAAATATATACACAGTGTGGTTATGAAGAAAATGAGGCTGATAACGTGGAAGAGAAATGTATAAATATATATATATATATGTGTGTGTGTGTGTGGGAGAAATGTTAAGGATTAAAACATCTTAATCACTGTGCTGTGCATTGAATGCCCTCTGCTGGCACAATACTAAATTGTAAATGAAACATTTATTTTGGGTATAAAGCAGTCTTTCGAGGTAGTTGATACATGCATTATCTAATTACTGTTCCTATTGTAGCAGTAAACCTAAAGCTGATTTATACAAATGTAAATGCTACAACTATAATAGGATATTCCAGACTCAAGCTGCGATTGACATTAGCCTGCTTAACTGTGGATCATTGGCTAAAATAAATACTCTAAGATTAGATTTTCATATACATGTCGTAGTAATTCACAGGAACAGTCATAATTTTAAAAAAAAGGGGGGGGAGGGTACTACATCAAGATTACAGTCCAAGTAAATATTGAAGATTGAAGAATTTTACCAATTATAGACACAATTGTATATTTTAAATACAGCTTGCATAAGTACTTGAATTGTGCTCTGTTGCACTGAATAGTGCTGTCCATCACTACAAGCATGGAGAGAGAATACAGGGAGAGCAAATGTGAGGACTTTATTAGCATGGTGTTGCTCCTTCAATGTCCAATCCGCAGATCTGTGGCATATAAGTGACCAAGTTGTATAAATTATATGGAGTAATAAAGGAGAGGTCACCAACCAATCATATGGGAAACTGCTGGCAAATGTGATAATAATGCTCAACTGTTAGAGCAAAACACATTTTGTGTAATTTTTAGTCAAGTCTGCAGTATAAAGAAGACAACCAGGCTACATGGGCAGTTGGATGTAGCAGATCAGGGTACACATCAAATGATTATCCAGTAGGACAGCCCAACATAAAAAGCAATTCAAGTGTAGCCATGAGGTGATGTAATGACTGATGAATGTGGCACTGAGCAATTCAGTGCCCACTCTCTGACCTGGGAGGCCAAGCCAAGAACCCTCCTTTGGGTTAAACAAAATAGACGCCACTCTCACAACCAGCCACCATAATGCAGTAAGTCAAATTGACTTCAGCCTACAAGTCTCCGCCAAATGGCCACACCCTCTAATGTGTTTCGCACCACCCACCGGGTGTGCGAGTCGACCCTAGATTAAGCCCCAGTGGGCAGGGCAAAATGCATCAGAGAGCATTGTCTATTGGCGGAGACTTGTAGGCTGAAGCCAATTTGACTTACTACATTATGGAGGCTAGCCAGGAGAGCAGTGTCAATTTCATTTACTGCAAACATTGCTGTGGATGGGTTTTTCGACAACCTGCTCCCCTTCGGCTCAGGATCTTGGGAATATCACCTCTGGCTTGAGCTGCATTCTAAGTCCAGCCTCCTTTGGATGGTGGTGGAAACTAAGCTGTGTATAATGGAAACATTTTTACCCAAGTTTTTTTTTCTAACCTGAAAAGAAAATACATTCTTGTTATGCCATAAGGTGTTTTCTTTGTTATTTATCGAACCTAAGTGGAAGTATATTGATATTTAGTATTTTTAATATAGAATACTGCATTGCGCCTGCTGTTATTTTCTGCTTAGAGAATACCATGTTTTGCCTGATTTTTTTCTTTGATCTAACCTGAATGCAAGTATTTGTGTTTAGCTTGTTTATTATAGAATACTGTTGTATGCCTGCTGTTATTTTCTAACCCAAGTGGACGTTTATTTGTTTAGCATATTTATTATAGAATACTGTATTTTGCCTGTTCTTTTGTATCTAACCTGGCAGGAAGTATATTAATGTTTAGCATTTTTTACTATAGAATACTGTGGTTTGCCTCCTTTTTTTTTTCTAGCCAACCTGATTAGTTGTATATTCATGTTTAGCATTTTGTTTATAGTATAATGTGTTTTGCCTATTTTTTCTTATAATTAGAGTTTAAGTATATTCATGTTTAGCGAATTTACTGTATTTTACCTGTCTTTTTTAAATATAAACTGAATGAAGTATATACATGATTAGAAAGTTTAATATAGAATCATGTTTTCCCTGGTGTTGTCTTCTAACCTGAGTGAAAGTATATGCACGTGTAGCTTGTTATCAAATAGTGTCTTTTGCCTGATGTCACTTTCTAATCCGAGTGGAAGTTGTAACCAAATTCAGAGTAACCATTTACTTTGAAATGCAAATATTGTTAATGACATGTTTTCATCTAACTGGCAGTTAAACACCAGCAGGCCGTGAACGATAAACACATTGCATTTCATTTGTACTTTACTAGTTGACGCCCTCTAACCCATTCATCACAGGTCCATGGGCTAACTGATTGGTCTTCAAGACAGCATTCCAATAAACCATTCATAATTAGCATGTGGACCGATTAGAATGTCATACACTGAAAGAGGCCATAATTTATTTTCGTGTCATATTTAATAGATTTCCAGTACACATTTTAGAAGAACATTTTACACTCTGGCTTGCAATCAGAAAACCTATTTTTCACACATATGGGTCTATTTAAAAATATTTAAAAAAACGCATAGCTATCAATCCCCTGAAATTACATGCGCATATATTCTGTGTGAATTAACCAACATTTGCTCATTACTATTAAGGATTTTTCACATAAAACTAAGAATGTTGTACAAATGGGGCAAAACCGAATGTTAGGGCATTTTCCCTTCTGACTGAATGCACTCTCTCAATTATTAGCCACTATTTTCTATATACCTTTATGTCACAAAAATTATTTGAGATAATTAGCATATGGTAAAAATGTTTTTATACTGTCAAAATATGGAAGACCTAATTGTTATATACTGTATCCTACATGCTACAGTATATATATCTATATATATATAGATATATATATATATACACATACACACACAAATTATATATCTATATATATATAGATATATATACATATATATCTATATATATACACACACAATACACACAGTATCTCACAAAATTGAGTACATCCCTCACATTTTTGAAAATATTTTATTATATCTTTTCATGTGACAACACTGAAGAAATGACAGTTTGCTACAATGTAAAGTAGTGAGTGTACAGCTTGTATATCAGTGTAAATTTGCTGTCCCCTCAAATTAACTCAACACACAGCCCTTAATGTCTAAACCGCTGGCAAAAAAAGTGAGTACACCCCTAAGTGAAAATGTCTAAATTGGGCCCAATTAGCAATTTTCCCTCCCCGATGTCATGTGACTCAGTAGTGTTACAAGGTCTCAGGTGTGAATGGGGAGCAGGTGTGTTAAAGTTTGTGTTATTGCTCTCACTCTCTCATACTGGTCACTGGAAATTCAACATGGCACCTCATGGCAAAGAACTCTCTGAGAATCTGAAAAAAATTTTTGTTGCTCTACATAAAGATGGCCTAGACTATAAGAAGATTGCCAAGACCCTGAAACTGAGCTACAGCACAGTGTCCCAGACCATACTGCGGTTTAACAGGACAGGTTTCACTCAGAACAGGCCTCACCATGGTTGACCAAAGAAGTTGAGTGCACGTGCTCAGTGTCCTATCCAGAGGTTGTCTTTGGGAAATAACGTATGAGTGCTGCCAGCATTGCTGCAGAGGTTAAAGGGGTCCCCTGTCAGTGCTCAGACCATACACCGCACACTGCATCAAATTGGTCTGCATGGCTGTCATCCCAGAAGAAAGCCTCTTCTAAAAGATGATGCACAAAAAAGCCGCCAACAGTTTACTGAAGACAAGCAGACTAAGGACATAGATTACTGGAACCATTTCCTATGATATGATGAGACCAAGATAAACTTATTTGGTTCAGATGGTGTCAAGCATGTGTAGCAGCAACCAGGTGAGGAGTACAAAGACAAGTGTGCCTTGCCTACAGTCAAGCAAGGTGGTGGGAGTGTCATGCTGCCAGCACTGGGGAGCTACAGTTCATTGAGGGAACCATGAATGCCAACATGTACTGTGGCATACTGAAGCAGAGCATGATCCCCTTCCTTTGGAGACTGGGCCGCAGGGCAGTATTCCAACATGATAACGATCCCAAACACACCTCCAATATGACCACTGCCTTGCTAAAGAAGCTGATGGTAAAAGGTGATGGACTAGCCAAGCATGTCTCCAGACCTAAACCCCATTAAGCATCTGTGGGGCATCCTGAAATGGAATGTGGAAAGCAAGGTCTCTAACATCCACCAGCTCCATGATGATGTCATGGAGGAGTGGAAGAGGACTCCAGTGGCAAGCTGTGAAGCTCTGGTGAACTCCATGCCCAAGAGGGTTAAGGCAGTGTTGGAAAATAATGGTGGCCACACAAAATATTGACACAATGGGTCCAATTTGGACATTTTCAATTAGGGGTGTACTCACTTTTGTTGCCAGTGGTTTAGACATTAATGGCTGTGTGTTGAGTTATTTTGAGGGGACAGCAATTTTACACTGTTATAAGAGCTGTACACTCACTACTTTACATTGTAGCAAAATGTCATCTCTTCAGTGTTGTCACATGAAAAGATATAATAAAATATTTACCAAAAAGTGAGCGGTGTACTCACTTTTGTGAGATACTGTATATATATATATATATATATATATATATATATATATATATATATATATATATATATGGAAGCCATCTAGGACGTGAGCACAGACCTCCATTTCTACTTCATAGTGCAGGTCAGTGATGAAGGCGTCATGCACACTAGTTGTTTAGCTCCATGAGTGAGTGTCACCCAGCAGTAGGTATGTTTAGGGCAGTATGCATCCAGGGACAAATGCCCAAAACACAAACTGTCTTTAAACTCATATGAAAAACGATGAAAAAATGTACAAGTAAAAAATATGTACATATTAAATATATTCCTATTTAAGCCTTTGTTAACCTTAATGAGACCCAGTTAACTCCTTCCTTTTGTTAGCAATTTTTCTCGCTTTTTTATTTTATTTTATTCTTCATTCAATTTGTTTATTTATTTTCAATGTAGCATAAATAAACAAGCAAAATAAAAAAACCACATGTGATTCATTTGCAAATAACTTTGTATCAGAAACATCAATGTAGTGTGATTTTTGTCCCTAAATGACCAGGCCATTTTTTGCGATACGGCACTCCGTCGCTTTAACTGACAATTGTGCGGGTGTGCCTTGACGTCCTCTTTTTTCTACAAATAGAGCTTTCTTTTGGTGGTATTTGATCACCTCTGTGTTTTTTAATTGTTTGCACTATAAACAAAAAAAGAACAACAATTTTGAAAAAAAAAACAATATTTTTTACTTTTTGCTATAATACCCCCCCCCCCAAAAAAACAAAAAACAAAAACAAATTTCTTCATCACTTTAGGCCACTATGTATTCTTCTACATATTTTTGGTTAAAAAAAAGAAATCGCAATAAGCATAAATTGATTGGTTTGCGCAAAAGTTCTAGCCTACAAAATAGGGGATAGATTTATGGCATTTTTATTAATGGCAGTGATCAGCAATATTTAGCGAGACTGCGACTTTGTTGCAGACAGATTGGACACTTTTGAAACTTTTTTGGGACCACTGACATTTATACAGCGATCAGAGCTAAAAATAGTCACTGATTACTGTATAAATATCCCTGGCAAAGAAGGGATTAACACTAGGGGGTGATCAAGGGGTTAAGTGTTCTCTAGGGAGGTGTCTCTAACTGTGAGTGCAGTGGAGAGACTGGGGAAGGTGACAGATCGCTGTTCCTAATCACTAGGAACAGATGATCTGTCTATCCTCCCCTGACAGAACAGGGATCTGTCTGTTTACATTGACAGATCCCTGTTCTGTCTCTCTCAGGAGTGATCGCGGGTGGCCGGCGGACATCGTGGCCGTCGGCCATGCGCATCGGCAGCATGTGCGCACCCCCTATTGGTCTTTAAGCAGCTGACGTACCATGACAGCGATTCGCCCAGGAGAGCCAACCTGCCAAAGTGCAACTGTGGCGGCTGGTCTTTAAGTGGTTAATGATTATATAGAAGATAAAAAAAGTTTTTGTAAGAAAATATAAGCAAATAAAGCCTGGTTTTGTCTCTCAAAAACAATGTATATATTTCTTTGTTATCTTAAGTAATAGCAAAACAGCCCCGCAGTAGAAATGTAAAGAATGCTCTGGTCTATAAAGGGTATACAGGTATGAGAAGTAGTTAACCTCCCTGACGGTATTCCCGAGTGTGGCTCGGGGTTAAATTTCAGCACCATTAGCGGTAACCCCGAGCCACACTTGGGATTACATCTAAGGATCCTGGTGCGGTATACTTACCTTGTCCCCAGGATCCTGCGATGTCCCCCCCGCTGTGTCCGCGGGCTCTGTCTTCTGCCCGAAGCCTCTCTGTGCCGGGCTCCGTTCCCTGCGAGCAGAGCGACACACGGGGGCAGAGCCTGGCGGCAATTAAAAAAATGTAAAAATCATAACACATACAGTACTGTAATCTTACAGATTACAGTACTGTATGAAATCATTTCACGTCCCTTTTGTCCCCAGTGCTTTGGCCCATGCCCTGCATGCAGTTTTATATTATATATACTGTTCTTTCTGCCTGGAAACTTGAGATTGTCCATAGCAACCAATAAGTGTCCCTTTACGTCAAAAGTGGCTTTAGACCAGCTAGAAAACAGCAATAGTAAATTAGAACACTTGCAGAATTGAGTGATAGTGAATCGTGGGGAAATTTATTTTATTATTATGGTATTATTTTTTTTTAAATTATTTATATTGATTATATTATAATTTATGATTTTGTGTTCCAAAAGTCATCATACCCGGGATATCTACTAGACTCTTGGTGGGCAGAGCTAAGTGTGTTACTGCTAAGAATTACAGACCTACAATATAAAACGCCAAATTTCTATGCAAAATAGTTGTACCGCTTTGAGACGCAAAAATCTGAAATAATCATACCGCCGGGGAGGTTAAAGCAATGCATTATATTGATGGAAGAATTTTAATGTGCTCTGTTCTCATTGAATGTGTAATATGCACTATGTTCTGTAATGTTGAAGATGTTTTGTAACTTATCCAAGCCACTTATTTACTTCTAATGACTGTCATGAAAATACCCCTGCATTTATGTCTAGTTATACCCTGTTTTTCTAAACTGGATAGTTAAGGTATTATAACCCATCTCATTTCCTGGAAAACAAAATTAAACAAAGGAGAAATGACATAAACTATATCTTGTAGAAGTCACATTCGGCACCATCTCCCTCCCACATATAATGCCCTGTTAACATCTATATCCCAGTGTTTTGACAACAATTCACACCTTCAGCCATGTAAATCAAAGGATTAACACTTATAAGGCTCCCTGCACATGTACAGGGGCCATACAGCCTGCTTAATCACTCTCCAGGGATCCCCAGCTGCCGCATACAGCCACCCATTGAGATGAATAAGAAGATGCAGCTGTATGCAGTAACGCAGCAGGGGTTACACAAAGCACCCACACAGACGTATGCCCCAAATGCAGATGCAGTGCGCGTTTGCAGCATACGAGGCAGTAACTATGCTGCAGTTTAGTATTTCACGTCTTATGTCACAGGGAGCATTTTTGCAGCAGTCTAAACACAATTCACCTACGGAATATATGTCTAAATTGTTAGCATTTTAAACACAACAGGCATGTATTATTTTATCAGCTTTCATCCATTAATTGCACTTACACAGCTGTGCGTTTTATAATTTAGCAGCGCTGAAGTGACATGAATTATATTATCTTTGTATTTTCCATTACGCATGCAATTAAAGTTCTCTATTAACATGTCTGGGGTAAAAATTTAACTTTTAGAAAAGCTGTGTGAACTTTTGAACACTTTTGCACACATTTAATTTAAAGTTTTGATGTACACCTCTGATTAGCCTGGAAAAAGTTCTGCATGCATTAACACTATATGATGTAACTCCTAATAAATGAGCCCTAAGTGCTTTTCAACAGGTCCTGTGATTGGGTATGTGACGCAACGTCACTGATACATCACTGGACACTTGTACTCTATGCCCCAGTGAACTTGCGCTTCCAGCAGGGAAAACCCAGGAATTCCCGACCGACTGCTGAATGCGCCTAGCAGTGTGGAATGATGCCTGATGGGCCCACCAGCAGAAGGCTGCTGGTAAATGAAGTTATACAATCATCATCTACACTGCACCAACTTGATATGCAACCAGAAGATAAGATGCACTGTGACATGTGAGCTGAAGCTTATTGAAGTTTAGATGATTTCCTCGCAACGCCCCCCTCCCCCTCCTCCGTGACAGTCTAGACGATTGCTTTACAGCACGCGCAGGGGACTCGCTGGGGTAGGGTAAGGTCGGCTCGCTCCTTATTATTCCATCAGATATTCAGGTATTGAAGACTGCTCTGAGTGTATGGACTTGATAACCCTGATGATAAAGAGGCCGGACCTGCTATATGCAAGTTCCCTTTCCTCTTCTCTGCCTATTACAGCAATATACCAGCTGCACGGGTGGCATGCAATGAACTATGTATTACATCACAAACGTACCTCCATACTGGCCTAACACTCACTAGCATTCCAAGCAATATACCAGCTTCAATAATCTATATCTACCTATTGTGATATATGACAGGATTCCTGCAGTTCAGCCGGCAGCACAAATTAGGAGCCAATTGCTCCACAATCAAGTTTTGTACAATCGTGTGGTCTATGGTGGGCTGTAGAAGATCATAAGGAGAGCCCCCTGGGGCCTATGTGGACTACACACCTTGGCAAATAAATCAATCATTTTTAATAAAGCTATGCGGGATACTGCACCAACCTGCGAAACCCCACATAGACACTTATGTCTGGACCTTAATACAGTGACATTGTTTTTAATTGTTTTTGTGATGGGACATTGATTCTGATATACTGTGTTGTTTACATGAGTTTTTATGCTCATTATTGAATTGACACTTTTTTGATACATTAAACACATGCTTTTAATCCACTGACAACAAGCTTAGAATTTGCCATCATTAATCGCTTGGCTACTCCCTTTGGGAGCTTTACTCCCATTAAGGGTGTAGCCACCTATTCTATTTTGTATATCAGTGGTAAGAGAATGCAGAGGCATGCATTTATGTATGTGTTAGCCTTAAAGGCCGAGTTCACCTTAAAATAAATAAATGCACATCTTTTTTGCAGGTAAAACAAATGTGAATTTATTATTCTTTTTTATTAGGAGCCTATAAAGCATTGTACCTGCGATCAGCACATCACGAGTGCTGTGTCCAGCTCCTGCAGACTGTCAGTGTAGCTGTCTGCTCATACATCGTATAGGCAGGCAGTTACTGAATTGCCGGAAGAATCAAACTATAAAAGCGCTCACTAGCACCCTTGCAGTTAATTGAGAACTACAAACTGTCAGCTGGTGGATGGTAGTTGTAGTTCATTCATTCACAGAACTTTGTAAATGAAGGACACGGTTGGGTGGGTGCGGCCACACTGTTTTTAAATTGTGACAGTGGGTGCAGGGAGAGGATCCCCCACCCACTGTCTCAACGGGGGCTTGGGTGGGATACAAGGGCTGCTGATTTAGTAACATGTTACATCCAGAGTTCGGATGTATCATGTAACATGTTATGAAAGGTGATTTTATCCTTTAAAGCGAGGGTCAGCAACACATCATCAGAGATTTTCCTGTCAAATCACACTGCACACATTCAGAGCAGATTTAGAGAGTCAGCAAATAAATCAAAAATTATACCCTTTTACAAAACACAATTTCAGCCTCATTTTGAATATGTAGTTAAGTTTTGGTCACCAATTCTCAGGAAAGACTGTGTTGAATTAGTTCAGCAAAGGGCAACATAATTGATAAGGGGTATGGAGGACCTCAGCTATGAGGATGGATTACAAAAATTACAGTTATTTATTCTGGAGAAGAGGCATTTGCAGATGTGTATGATCACATTGTACGAATATATCAAAGGTAACTTTAGTAATTGTAATAAATGGTTTATCCTAAGGTCCCTGAACAGGATAGGCAGGCACAATTTGAGTTTAGAAAAAAAGGAGGTTTAACCTTAGATGTGAAAAGAGTTCTTTAATGTTAGAACAGTAAAAATGTGGACTTCCCTCTTCCGTGCATCCATACTAGGTGAGAGTGTTGACAACCGTAAAAAAACTTTTTTTTACATGAAATAGCATTGTCATGTAAAATATTTTCCTCGTACCAGATTCCCAACATAGGAATTGGGCAGACCAGTTTTTGACAAATGCATCAAGCCAAATTTTGGTATTTAGTGTAGCACTGCAGTGATCTAGCTGGGCTTTGAGAACTGCTCAGACTGGCCCAATTACAGCCCTTACAATGTCACTTAGTAAAAACAACGGCTTTGGAAAGTATGGAAAGAATGCAGTATGGTAATTTGTATTAAGGGGAGTTATGCAGGAAAGATGTTTAGGTCTAGAACAAAGAGTAGTCACAATTTCCCTCAAACTCCCTGTGCTTAGTCATGACATTGAAGACCCTCAGTAGAATGTAAATGTGTGTGATAGATGCGAAAGTAACAATACAGTCTCTATAGGAAGAGAGTAAGCAGTCCTTCTGGGGCAGCTTGTGTAGGGGAGAAGTCTCTGTAGGAGTAGTGTCTCTTTTGGTGCATTATGGACATTCTTTCTGGGGGCTGTGTGTGAAAAATCCTTGGGGGCAGAGTGAGGAGCCTCTATATACTTGGGTGGAGTGTGTGCAAACACAATGGACAAACCTTTTAAATGTGCAGAAATCTCTAAGGTTTTATTTAGGTATTCTTTCTAGTTAAACATTGTGGGAGGTATAACTATAAATACTGTATCTGCTAAGACCATATTGCATATAAAGTGCAGTGTTGTGACTATTAAGCTTAAAGCATCAATGTTGAATATTAAAAGACAATTATGAGAATCTAGCTATCCTGGCAACCAAGAATGAGATTCTGTACAGTTGCTCCGTCAGTTGAAAACTTTTACAGCAGCCCCATGGAAATTTCTTTACTGCAGTATCTATTGGCCAAAATGGAAACCATCAGAACTAACATTTTAACCTCAGCAAGGGGCAAGAACCAAGTGACATTAATTCAAAGCCAGCATGACAGTCTGCTAGACTAGTATCCAATTTATTTTCACTGGGTTTTGAAATGTCAGGTCCATTTTTAAACACTTGGACAGTTTTCACCACTATAAACAATAAGTGACAAAACTATAATGACTAAAAAAGAGAGGGCACAAAAAACTTTAACACTTCACTACAACTTCTTAATAACTTTAGCCAATGTCCTCCCAACACCCAAAAGTATGGTATATCATTAAACAATGTCATTGTAAGCAATCCTATACTTATGGCCAAGTTGTAGTTGAAAAAAGAAATACCTAGCTTTTTACAATCTTTTTTAAAAAATTGCTTGCATAACAATTCTTGAAAATAATGCAAATACGATAAAGCATGTTGTCAAGGTTGTAGCTGATGTTCTAGCTTTTGTGTGGTCCATGGTCCCTGTTGAATAGCTACTGGTAATTCGAATTCTCAAGTGAAATTAAAATTTGCATGGGGAAACAACATATGGAATAACAATTTTTATGGTCATTTTTTCCCCACACCCCATAGCAATCAACCCTTTTCATTTTCAAAACTGCTCAAAAAAAAAAAAAAAACAATAAACATGTTGGTTGCTAAGAAGGATACTTCATACACAAATTCTTGACCCGGACACATCTGTGCGCTGTTCATACTGAGTTCATGGTAGCTGAGTTTGTATTTGACATATTTTCATGAATGAAGCTTAATATTCCAATTACATTTTGAATAGCGGGAATGTGCGTTCCAGCTCGCTTTTTTTTTTTTTTTTAGCTTTTACCACACATTTCTGCACAGTACGCATAGGGCAATCCATTTACTATACTTTAATGGGCTGCATATAAGCATGCCTAAAACCTTTGCTTCCCCCTCCTCCTAAATATGCTGTATAGTGCTGTTACAAAAAAAAAAAACATCCGTTATCAGCGCTCCCTCCACTCGCCTGCTGCAGTTGCACTATGACACAGGGGAGCCAGAGCTTCTGCATCATGTGATCGGACCAGAGCAGATTCAAATAAAATATTTACACATACAGTGCCTTAAAAAAGTATTCATACACCTGTAATTTTCCCCATTTTGATAAGTTACAACCAAAAACGTAAATGTATTTTATTAGGATTTCATGTGATAGATCAACATAAATTGACACATTATTGTGAAGTGGAACAAAAAAGAAATGGTTTTAAATGGTTTTCAAATTTTTTTACAAATAAATATCTGAAAAGTGTGGCGTGCATTTGTATTCATGGGCCATTCTAACACATGAATATGCTTTGATCTAAACCAGTCCATTGTAGCTCTGGCTGTATTTTTAGGGTTATTGTCCTGCTGGAAGGTAAACCTCTGCCCCAGTCTCAAAAGTCTTTTGCAGACTCTAACAGGTTTCTTCTAAGATTGTCCTGTATTTGACTCCATCCATCTTCCAATAAACTCTGACCAGCTTCCCTGTCCCTTCTCAAGAAAAGCATCCTCACAACATGATGCTGCCACCATCATGTTTCACGGTGGGGATGGTGTGTTCAAGGTGAGGTGCAGTGTTAGTTTTACGCCACACATAGCGTTTTGCTTTTAGGCAAAAAAAGTTCAGTTTTGGTCTCATCCAACCAGAGCACCTTCTTCCACATGTTTGCTGTGTCCCCCACATTGCGTCTCACAAACTTCAAATGGGACTTCTTATTTCTTTCTTTTAAGTGGCTTTCTTCTCGCCACTCTTCCAAAAAAGCTAGATTTGTGGAGCGCACGACCAATAGTTGTCCTGTGGACAGATTCTCCCACCTGAACTGTGGATCTCTGCAGCTCTCCCAGAGTTACCATGGGCCTCTTGGCTGCTTCTCTGATTAATGCTCTCTTTGCCTGGCCTGTCTGTTTAGGTGAAAGGCTATGTCTTGGTAGGTTTGCAGTTGTGCAATACTCTTTCCAGTTTCGGATGATGGATTGAACAGTACTCTGTGAGATGTTCAAAGCTTAGGATATATTTTTATAACCTAACTCTGCTTTAAACTTCTCCACAACTTTATCCCTGACCTGTCTTGTGTGTCCTTAGCCTTCATAATGCTGTTTGTTCACTAGGGTTCTCTAACAAACCTCTGAGGGCTTCACAAAACATCTGTATTTCTACTGAGACTTAATTACGCACAAGCCGACTCACAGGTGGATTTACTAATTTACTAGGTGACTCCTGAAGGCAATTGGTTTCACTAGATTTTAGTTAGGGGTATCAGAGTATAGGGGGCTGAAAACAAATGCATGCCACACTTTTCAGATATTTATTTGTAAACAATTTAGAAAACCATTTATCATTTTCCTTCCACTTCACAATTATGTGCCACTTTGTGTTGGTCTATCACATAAAATCCCAATAAAATACATTTCCATTTCTGGTTGCAACTTGACAAAATATGGAACATTTCAAGGGGTGTGAATAAGTTTTCCAGGCACTATATCTTTTTTACCAGCACTATACAGCATATGTAGGAGGAGAGGGGAACCAGTGCTTTTTAGTAACCTTTACTTCCACTTTAAGCCTTGCTTTACTATAGCTTTTAACATAGTTAACCTCCAATACTAAATTATCATTTGAATTAGCAGGCCGATATTTACTTGCTGATGTCGATTTGTGACAGTCTTGCTACAAATAGCACCAAATTGTTGCTGTACCAGAAATAAAGGTCCTCATTATGGTTCCACTTGGCCATCATTATGTTTTTGTGTCTGTAAACAGAGACCTTGAAAGCCAGCCTGATTAGTTTTAAAATATTGCACCTAAGATCAGGATGAGCAGTTGCTAAATACTACAGCAAGCTGTCTTGTACAAGGGACAAGAGTTACACTTTGCTTACTAATAATTTTAAATATTTCTTGCTGGAGTAAATCATTAGGGATTAAAGAAAATAAGTAATTTCAGAATTTGCTGTGGTCTAATTCTCTTTCTTTTTAATGTGTATACTGCTGCCAATGTAGGGCAAAAAGAGATTTCTCAAATTATTTCTACAAGTAGCAGGAGTCGAGGGTGGTAAAGTTGGTTGACTGTGACTGCTGAGCAAAATGACTGCAGAGTAAATGTAGAAATGCATAATAGAAACTGCAATGTTATTGTCGAACATGATAACAAGAGATTTGTTATGAAAAGTAAAAATAAGCAAGGAAAACAGCAGAGAAGTCGCTGTGAAGCTAATGATGATAAATAAGTAAACTAAAAAAAAACTTTCACAAAGAACAACATGAAAGAATTAGTATGAAAAAGTGTGTGTTCATCCTCACAATATGCAAACTTGGAAATCTCAGTAGTTTACCACCAAGCAAGTGTTCTGTAATGACTCCAAAACAAGCAGGTGCAAATGTATAATTTGAAATGACAACAAAAATGTTAGACAGGAAATATAAGAATACATAAAAAGCAATTTATCTGTCAGTAACTGCATCAACTAAAGTGCACCTGTCATTTTGAAGCACACAATGGGGGTTGTTTACTAAAAGCAAACTGTGCACTTGGAAGTGCAGTCGCTATAGATCTGAGGGGAACATGCAAGGAACTTAAAAAACAGCATTTTTGCTTGCACATGATTGGATGATAAAATCAGCAGGTACAGTGGGGACGGAAAGTATTCAGACCCCCTTAAATTTTTCACTCTTTGTTATATTGCAGCCATTTGCCTAAATCATTTAAGTTCATTTTTTTTCCTCATTATTGTACACACAGCACCCCATTTTGACAGAAAACACAGAATTGTTGACATTTTTGCAGATTTATTAAAAAAGAACAACTGAAATATCACATGGTCCTAAGTATTCAGACCCTTTGCTCAGTATTTAGTAGAAGCACCCTTTTGATCTAATACAGCCATGAGTCTTTTTGAGAAAAATGCAACAAGTATTTCACACCTGGATTTGGGGATCCTCTGCCATTCCTCCTTGCAGATCCTCTCCAGTTCTGTCAGGTTGGATGGTAAACGTTGGTGGACAGCCATTTTTAGGTCTCTCCAGAGATGCTCAATTGGGTTTAAGTCAGGGCTCTGGCTGGGCCATTCAAGAACAGTCACGGAGTTGTTGTGAAGCCACTCCTTCGTTATTTTAGCTGTGTGCTTAGGGTCATTGTCTTGTTGGAAGGTAAACCTTTGGCCCAGTCTGAGGTCCTGAGTACTCTGAAGAAGGTTTTCGTCCAGGATATCCCTGTACTTGGCCGCATTCATCTTTCCCTCGATTGCAACCAGTCGTCCTGTCCCTGCAGCTGAAAAACACCCCCACAGTATGATGCTGCCACCACCATGCTTCATTGTTGGGACTGTATTGGACAGGTGATGAGCAGTGCCTGGTTTCTCCACACATACCGCTTAGAATTAAGGCCAAAACGTTCTATCTTGGTCTCATCAGACCAGAGAATCTTATTTGTCACCATCTTGGAGTCCTTCAGGTGTTTTTTTTAGCAAACTCCATGCGGGCTTTCATGTGTCTTGCACTGAGGAAAAGCTTCCGTCAGGCAACTCTGCCTTAAAGCTCTAGGAAGGGTTCTGGTCATCCCAAACGTCTTCCATTTAAGGATTATGGATGTCAGTGTGCTTTTAGGAACCTTAAGTGCAGCAGAATTTTTTTTGTAACCTTGGCCATATCTGTGCCTTGCCAAAATTCTGTCTCTGAGCTCTTCGGGCAGTTCCTTTGACCTCATGATTCTAATTTGCTCTGACATGCACTGTGAGCTGTAAGGTCTTATATAGACAGGTGTGTGGCTTTCCTAATCAAGTCCAATCAGTATAATCAAACACAGCTGGACTCAAATGAAGGTGTAGAACCATCTCAAGGATGATCAGAAGAAATGGACAGCACCTTAAATATAAATATACAGAAAAGGGTCTGAATACTTAGGACCATGTGATGTTTCATTTTTCCTTTTTTATAAATCTGCAAAAAAGTCAACAATTCTGTGTTTTTCTGTCAATTTGGGGTGCTGTGTGTACATTAATGAGGAAAAAAAATGAACTTAAATGATTTTAGCAAATGGCTGCAATATAACAAAGACTGAAAAATTTAAGGGGGTCTGAATACTTTCCATCCCCACAGTATTCCATTCATTTCAGATCTTCCTCTCAGATCTACAGCAACTGCACTACCAAGGGATTTGCCTTAGTAAATTAACCCCGTTATGTTGCCAATCTGGAGAGCAGGGAAGGTATGCACCTTCTCCTTTAAAACTAAATTTCCATTATTGTGGTGCGGTAATATGCACAGTATCAAAACAGTCCAATAATTTTGTACTGGCTGTCCACGCACCACAATGTAGGCATGTTAAGACACCTGCATTTTTTTTTCAATGTGGTGTACCACAATGCACAGATGTGTTGTGAAACACCGTGTACCTTAAATCAGGTGGCATACAATAATGAGATGCATGTGGTAATGTGTTTGCGGCACCTCACAATAGAAAGCACAATTTAACACATATTAACAAGAATCAATAGTCTTAAAGCGCAGGTTTTAATAAAATATTGATGGGTGATGTAAAGCCTTGCACCCAAGCCATAAATTGTAGCCTTTGCTTACAAAGTCCTGGCACTTTCATAGAGACACATTATCGTGGCTTTGGAAGGGTTTGGCTCTAATCATAATTCTGGGGAATTATGGTGGCTTGGCAGATAGCACTGTAACCTATAGTCCCTGAGGCCGTGGGTTTAATTGGGTATAATTCACCTAGCTGGTACTTTAAAAAAAAGAAGACAACTCATCATGTCACTAGTACAGTAGTTTAAAGCCCAACCAGATGGGGAGGAATGACCTCACATTCTGACCTTGGGTCATCAAAAAAAGAAATAAGGGGACAGATTACCGCTGGGATCAGAAGACACTGACAGTACTAATAACCTGACAAATAATACCAACAAGGTGACACACCACTTATAAAAACCAAGGTATAAGAGTGATTCTACCCTGTCCAAAAGTTGAAAAAAATATATGAGATATATTGGATATGGGCTGTAATATATTTATTGTCTATCAATGGAGGAATAAATAATTCTGTTCTATATAACATAAAATAATGATTATTGGTCACATGTCACTATAGCCCAGTGAATAAGTTGAGTATGTAAATGGATTTTTACTATGTTGGTTTGACTTGGAATGCGTTAATGAGGTACATAGTAGGATTCCCAATGGTGCCAAAGGAGAATTTTTCAAAAGCAGATAAATGCAACCATCACTATAAACACAAGAAAGCAACGAGAAAGCTATTGTCACAGTAGCTAGTAATGTTTAGACGTACAATATAGCAGAACAAGCATTTTCCCAAAGGATGAGTAGAAATGCAAGGTTTTTATTAGTGCTAAAGAGTAAGGATTTGACTGAGTGGTGTAGACAGTGAGGCTGATTTACTAAGGCAGTTGAGATTCTTAGCTCAATTTATATTCACTTCAATAATCCAATCATGTGAAAAAGCAAATTCCTGTTTATTTAGGCATTTGATTGGCTATTCAAAGTGAACACAGCTACAATTATTAGTTTAGATGGTTTGTGGTGCACATGCAAGGATTCTATTAGTGCTAAAAGACCGACTGATAAAATAATGTTAAAAAATAACAACATTTTTAAGACCCTAAGGGCCCATACTCACTACTGCACTGCAGTAATACACATTACATGTGTTGGAGCAATTTATTGTGAATAGCACCCCAATGGACCTTGCTGACAGACATGCATTGTTATGCAGAAATGCACTGATGTGTGGTGGGATATTCTGATTTAAATACATGAACTTTTATGGTGTGTTCTGTCACTACAGTGAATGGGCATGTGAAAATGAGAGGCCCTGCCACTATGCCAAAATAGACAAAAGTGACACAGAGTTTTAAACGTTGCAACCTTTCAAGCCTCCATGAATGAGCCCCAGCACATTCCCAATAAAGGAAAAGTTAACAGAAAGGACTTGAGTAAGGAGTTAGGGGTGCCTTCTTATGACAGACATGTTAAAAGAAATGCTTGAACTCAAGATTGCACAGGCCGTATATACCTGGGTGTCTTCTCGATCAGACAAGCTGGTACTGCATAGCACCACTCGGTGGAGCAAGATATTGAAAGCTGTACTGAACAAAGGTAGTCAAAATTAGATTTGTGGGATACAATGCTTGTTAATGATCTGAACATGTGTTTCACAGTTCCCTGCCGGGTTACTTCCCGATGTTTTTGTGTATAGAAGATGCTTGTCACGATCAGGTGTCAGGCTCGAAGACCAGTTGCAATAGCAGAACTATCCTGAACCAGCAGGAAAGGTACACAGGCAGTCACCCTGATGAATGACATGGGCTCACCTGAGGTGTGGAATCTAAGTACTAACTGGTGTTCACCAGGTGGTGGAGATAGATTTTGCTGCATGTTAATACCAAATCGCAATCCTCAGGATGACCCCACCAGGAGGTGAGCAAGCTGGGGTCCAGTAGGAAATAAAAATAAAATAAAAAAGTCCTAGCGCAATGGAATATATCTCTGGAGATGTTTACTAGAACTGCTGCTTCTACCAATTACTTACACTAGGTTGAGTATAGTGTTGAAAAAAAGAAGGAGTATATATGGTGCTGTTCTAAACCTGATAAGGTTCAGGTGTGTTCTACTCCCCAAAAAAGGGGAGGAATAAGTTATAGGTGGGGAGAAAAAATGTGAATTAAATAATGCCTATTTAGATGAGTATCTGCGACCCAAAAGAATGTCAAATGCACTATGCCTATGTGCTCATTATAAAAATAAAACCAAAATTGGAAAATAAAAATAAAAGTAAAAATGCAAATTAGTGGAAACCATTATGTGAAAAGTGTGTCAGGCTGTGTGTCTGATGACGTCAGAGTGACAAAACGCGTAGGACGGAGTCAGCATACGACCTTGCATCACTTCCTGTCACAGAGAAAGTGTCAGCAATATATGCTTGTTATACCTTTTTCCGAATGTGAGTACCTTTTTAAACGTATACATCAATAAACCAGGTTTTTATACAGTATTACGCTGTGTGGGCTCCTCTTTTCTCTTTCCATAATGGGATCTCGGCATAGCCAACAATAAAGATGGAGCTATCCTATACTGCTACACAGTGGCATATACTGTGGATGTGTGAGACCCCAAGAGGGGGTGGAGCATCTGGTGAGTGCAATCACTATAGGAGCACGAATTAGGCACGTACTGAGTGTTTATTGGAAAGCCCACCAGAACCATAAAAGGATTCCTTCACTGGCACAACAGCACTTTTGCTTGTATTATCAGTCACGTGTTCACTTGTTTATGCACATCAGCACTTTGTATATTTATTTAATTGTATGAACATATTGCGTTTATGGTCATTTTAATTAACATGATTTGTTGCATTTAATCTAAATATTACATAAACAAGTTGGTATAATACACACTGCACCTTCTATTTAGCCAGGCACACAGCCTGACACACTTTTCACATAATGGTTTCCATTAATTTGCATTTTTACTTTTACTTTTATTTTCCAATTTTGGTTTTATTTTTATAATGAGCACATAGGCATAGTGCATTTGACATTCTTTTGGGTCGCAGATACTCATCTAAATAGGCAGTATTTAATTCACATTTTTTCTCCCCACCTATAACTCCTTCCTCCCCTTTTTTGGGGAGTAGAACACACCTGAACCTTATCAGGTTTAGAACAGCGCCATATCTACTCCTCCTTTTTTCCTCCAGTAGGGGATAAGCAGGTAGGGATCAAACAGAAGCATAGTCAGTAAACAAGCCAAAGGTCGTTAACGAGTAGTGGAAGGTCAGGATCAGGCAGAAGCGTAGTCAAGGAACAAGCCAAGGATCAATAACAAGTGGCAGGAAAATATGGATGGCAGCAGGGGGGCCTTTTCCTGTTTTTGCTTTGAATGCTGTATGAAGCTAAAACCCCCCTGTGGGAATACTGATGTAAGGAACTTTACTTTATTCTTAAATAAAAGGGGGCTGACAAGCCCTAACAATTGTAGACTTACTGGAAAACACTAATACCACATTACAGGGCCTAAGACCCCTTTCACACTGGGGTGTTTTTCAGGCGCTTTAGCGTTGAAAAAAGCGACTGTAAAGCGCCTGAAAGAAGCCTCATCTGCAGTCCGAATGTGAAAGCCCGAGCCCTTTCACACTGCCAGTTTTTCAGGCATTTTTCGGGCGCTGGCAGTGTGAAAGGGCTCGGGCCATCGGCGCACCCAGCCCAGTGGCAAAAACACGAAAGCGCTGCAAAGAAGCTGCTTGCAGGACTTTTTCTGATGCCCTGCCAGCACAGCGCCCCAGTGTGAAAGCACTCGGGCTTTCACATTGGGATTGCAGATGAGGCTTCTTTCAGGCGCTTTACAGTCGCTTTTTTCAACGCTAAAGTGCCTGAAAAACATCCCAGTGTGAAAAGGGTCTAAAAGTTGTTTCTGCTATGAATTGCACTGATGGTTTCTGTTCCTCATCTGTAAACAAACCAACAAACAATTCCATCCTAATTAGAGGTAAAAATAGTTTTAGATACATATGGATTTAATGGTTGAGTTGCCTGTTTTATCATTAATCGATTATTATAGAAACACAGAAAAGGCAACAAAAAAAAGACCAAGTGGTCCATCAAGTCTACCCCTCTATATATTTGTTTGTTTATATGTTTTTTTATTTTTGTTTGTTTTGTTAACTTTTTTCGCCTGAGTATAGATCTATGGCTTGTCCCAAGCATGCTTAAAGCCACTTAATGTTGACTGACTCTTTAACCCTGCTGGACATCTATTCCAAGCATCAACTACTCTTTCAGCAAAATAATACTTTCTAAGATTCATTTTGAACTTTCCTCCTGTTGTAAAGCTGAGTAGGAATGCTGAGAGAGAACTAAATAAACTAAACTTTTAAGCATAGCGAGGCTGCAGTGGATAAAGTCTTAAATAAATCCATTAAACATTTATTGAGAAGTGAATGTAAATTCTTTTTGACTTCAGTATTTAAAAAAAAAAGGTTGAAAACGTTATGGGAGCAGTAGACCTTGTAATTTTCAAGTCTGACCTTAGATCTCCTCCTTTCATGAAACCTGATACAACCTTTATTTTGGGTAAATCGGATGACATAACAGTAAACAGAAGAACAGAAAGCTGCAATATACTAGATACATTACATATATTAAATAAAAGAAGGAGAGTGCATAGCGGCAAGGTAAAAAAACATACTAAATATTTAATATTAATGGGCTGAAATGGACGTCTATCATTATAGCATCATTATAAAGGCAATGGGTTATTTAGCAAATGCAGTTAACACTTAAGATCCTACAAAACAGTTGGACACTTCTATGATTCTGCTCATAGACTTTATCTTCATAAGCATTTTTATTTAAACTGCGGTGAAAATGGGAAATAAAAGGAAACAAATTTGTAACCCTTCGATCAATGCATCTATCTA
Source organism: Lithobates clamitans (assembly GCA_037952925.1). Lineage (NCBI taxonomy): Eukaryota > Metazoa > Chordata > Amphibia > Anura > Ranidae > Lithobates > Lithobates clamitans. The sequence continues at coordinate 2,375,138 of JBBGZY010000181.1, read as the reverse complement.
CACGTCATACAGTTTTCAGCAGCCAGTAAAATATACAAAAAAAGAAAACACATTTCCAAGTTAACCACACCACTACCAACCATTGTACTAGGGGGATCGGTTATTCTGACAATTCATTTAAAAATAGCCTGTTTACCTTGGTGCATCAACACCTGCATGTTTTTAATTTTGCAGAAAATTGTGCCAGAAAATATCCCTTTGGGGTATCCAATTTTCAAATAGGGGTCCTCATTTAAGAGACGTTTGTAATGTTCTGACATTTTTATTTTACAGCAGAAAGTAGGGTAAATAATTTTGTTCAAAATGTTTTTCTTTATTTTTTTGTATATAGTAAAACAATAAAAAATGTCCTGGAAAGGAAAAAAGAGTGCAACATGCTGGTATTGAGATGGTTAATCATCACAAACTTAGTGGCCAAAATATGATATATGATCAAATGTTTGGAAACTGCTGCCAAAACCAGGAGGATTAATGCAGAGTCCCTCCTACATCCTTTGTGAAAGAACACTTTTTATTGTGGTAAGGCTTTCTACAAGATTGTGTAATACGAGTGTGTCTGTGAGAATATGAGCCTATTAAGCTAAAATAGCTTTTGTGACATCAGGTACTGATGACTGACAAAAAGGCCTGGCTCACAATATTTTGGGGCAGCACAGTGGCGTTATGGTTAGCAATTCCACCTAGCAGCACTAGAGTTGGTTTGAATCCCAACCACAGCACTACCTGCCTGGAGTTTGCATGTTCTTTCTGTGCCTGTGTGGGTTTCCTCTGGGTATGCCGGTTTCCTCCCACACTCCAAAGACATGCTGGCTCCAGTTTAAATTGGCCTTTGTATGTGTATGAATGTGAGTTGGGGACCTTAGACTAAACTGTAAGCTCCTTGAGGGCAAGGACTGATGTAAAGGTATAATACATACCTAAAGTGCTGCACCTCCACACCAAACTGTTTTGTGCACAGGGGTGTCCATGCAGAACAGAAAATATTTTTCTCCCCCAAACTGTTGCCAAAAGGTTGGAATAGCACATTTGTCAAAATGTGCAGCACTAACAGTACCACCCTTCAGTGGAAACTAAACTCTGTAATTGTATGGGAAGTTTCCTTATACTTTTGGCAATATAGAGTAGGTGTGATGGCCAAATAATCGCAAATTTTTGGCCATATGGTATATTATAATCAAAGGAACAAGTCCGCAGCCTAAACAACACAGGATAACGTAGACTTCAGAATCTCTATTTTGAAAGTAATCATCCTTCCACCTTGCCAGCCCCATAACAGTCATCCAACACATGGAACGACTAATAGAATTACCTTTCAAAGAGAAGTTGAAGTGTTTGTCATAACTTGTAATATTAATATATATAGATATACAGTATCTCACAAAAGTGAGTACACCCCTCAGACTTTTGTAAATATGTTTATTATATCTTTTCATGTGACAACACTGAAGAAATGATACTTTGCTACAATGTAAAGTAGTGAGTGTACAGCTTGTATAACTGTAACTTTACTGTCCTCTCAAAACAACTCAACACACAGCCATTAATGTCTAAACCACTGTGAACAAAAGTGAGTACACCCCTAAGTGAAAATGTCCAAATTGGGCCCAATTAGCCATTTTCCCTCCCCGGTGTCATGTGACTCGTTAATGGTACAAGGTCTCAGGTGTGAATGGGGAGCACTCTCTCATACTTGTCACAAGAAGTTCAACATGGCACCTCACAGAAAAGAACTCTCTGAGGATCTGAAAAAAAGAATTGTTGCTCTACATAAAGATGTCCGAGGCTAAAAGAAGATTGCCAAGACCCTGAAAGTGAGCTGCAGCATGGTGGCCAAGACCATACTGCGGCTTAACAGAACAGGTTCCACTCAGAACAGGCCTCGCCATGGTCTACCAAAGAAGTTAAGTGCACATGCTCAGCGTCATATCCAGAGGTCGTCTTTGGGAATTAGACATATTAGTGCTACCAGCATTGCTGCAGAGGTTGAAGGGGTGGGGGGTAAGCCTGTCAGTGCTCAGACCATACGCCGCACACTGCATCAAATTGGTCTGCATGACTGTCGTCCCAGAAGGAAGCCTCGTCTAAAGATGATGCACAAGAAACCCAGCAAACAGTTTGCCGAAGACAAGCAGACTAAGGACATGGATTACTGGAACCATGTCCTGTGATCTGATGAGACCAAGATAAACTTATTTGGTTCAGATGGTGTCAAGCGTCCGTGGCGGCAACTGGGTGAGGAGTACAAAAACAAGTGTGTCTTGCCTACAGTAAAGCATGGTGGTAGGAGTGTTATGGTCTGGGGCTGCATTACTGCTGCCGGCACTGGGGAGCTACAGTTCATTAAGGGAACCATGAATGGCAACATGTACTGTGACATACTGAAGCAGAGCATGATCCCTTCCCTTCGGAGACTGGGCCGCAGGGCAGTATTCCAACATGATAATGACTCCAAACACACCTCCAAGACGACCACTGCCTTGCTAAAGTAGCTGAGGGTAAAGGTGATGGACTGGCCAAGCATGTCTCCAGACCTAAACCATATTGAGCATCTGTGAGGCATCCTCAAATAGAAGGTGGAGGAGCTCAAGGGCTCTAACATCCACCAGCTCCGTGATGTCGTCGCGGAGGGGTGGAAGAGGACTCCAGTGGCAACCTGTGAAGCTCTGGTGAACTCTATGCCCAAGAGGGTAAAGGCAGTGCTGAAAAATAATGGTGGCCACACAAAATATTGACACTTTGGGCCCAATTTTGACATTTTCACTTAGGGGTGTACTCAATTTTGTTGCCAGCGGTTTAGACATTAATGGCTGTGTGTTGAGTTATTTTGAGGGGACAGCAAATTTACACTGTTATACAAGCTGTACACTCACTACTTTACATTGTAGCAAAGTGTAATTTTTTCAGTGTTGTCACATGAAAAGATATAATAAAATATTTACAAAAATGTGAGGGGTGTACTTACTTTTGTGAGATACTGTATATATACTGTGTGTGTATAATCTGTATATGTGTATATAGAGTATACACAAAAGGGTTGATTTACTAAACCTGGAGAGTGCAAAATCTGGTGAAGCTCCGCATGGTAGCCAATCAGCTTCCAGGTTTTATTGTAAAGCTTAATTAAAGAAGATGAAGTTAGAAGCTCATTGGCTCCCATGCAGAGCTGCACCAGATTTTGCACTCTCCAGGTTTAGTAAATCATCCCCAAAAAGTGAGCACTCATGCAGCCCCAGACCATGACACTCCAACCACCATGCTTGGCTGTAGGCAAGACTCACTTGTCTTTGTACTCCTCACCTGGTTGCTGTCCCACACACTTGACACTATCTGAACTAAATAAGTTTATCTTGGTCTCATCAGACCACAGGACGTGGTTCCAGTAATACATGTCCTTATTCTGCTTGTCTTCTGCAAACTTTTTGCAGGCTTTCTTGTGCATCATCTTTAGAAGAGGTTTCCTTCTGAGACGACCATGCAGACCAATTTGATGCAGTCCACGGAGTATGGTCTGAGCACTGACAGGCTGACCCCCCCACCTCTTCAACCTCTGCAGCAATGCTGGCAGCACTCATACGTCTATTTCCCAAAGAAATCTCTTAATATGACGCTGAGCACGTGCACTCAACTTCTTTGGTCGACTATGGCGAGGACTGATCTGAATGGAACCTGTCCTGATGAACTGCTGTATGATCTGGGCCACCGTGCTGAAGCTCAGTTTCAGGGTACTGGCAATCTTCTTATAGATTAGGCCATCTTTATGTAGTGCAACAATTCTTTTTTTTCAGATTCTGAGAGAGTTCTTTGCCGTGAGGTGCAATGTTGAACTTCCAGTGACCAGTAAAAGAGTGAGAGCGATAACACCAAATTTAACACACCTGCTCCCCATTCACACCTGAGACCTTGTAACACTAATGAGTCACATGACACCGGGGAGGGAAAATGGCTAATTGGGCACAATTTGTAAATTTTTACTTTCACTTTCGACGGGCGACAACCCGTACTAGACACAACCTTCTCTATTCACAGCAGCCAAAAGAGTTGAATAATTCTTTGCGAATAATAACAAAATACTGTAACCAACATACCCAAATTCGCAAGATTGTTTCCAAATATTGGCATACCCTCACAATGGACCACAGTCTGAGGGGTTTATTGCCTGAGACACCCCTCTTCACCTTCAGGAGAACCAACTCGATTGCTTCGAGATTGGTTAAAAGCGAATATAGGGGAGACAAGGGATTGGTCCACTGTAAATACAGAGGCACATATATGTGTGGTACCTGTGGTTACTGCAGATACATGGACACCAGCAGAAGTCCAGTTCTACCTAATGGCCAGACCTTTAAACCCCGACACTTTGCTAACTGTAAAAACCTTCGGGGCTATCTCCTCAAATGTGACTGTGGGTGTTTTTACATTGGGGAGATGAAACTTCCCTTTTGGAAGAGAGCCTACCGTCACATCCATAGTATGCAGGTCTGCGATCCTGATCTGCCCCTTGGCAGACATACCACTTTGGTCCACCTGGGGGTTTTTCCTAAAATTAAGTTTTTGATCCTTGATCGCATCCACCCCAGCTCGAGGGGGGGAGACTGGAACAAAAGTCTCCTCCAGCTCGAGCTGCGGTGGATATATACTTTGAAGGCCACCTGTCCCCCTGGACTGAACGATGCAGTTTGCTTCAAGCCATTCTTGGATGGCTTCAGTTTAGGGGGAATGGAAAAATAACATCATACCGGTTGTCTGTCTGTGTTTTGAATCAGTATACGGTCTGGCCATATTCCCTTCTCTCCCATTTTCTTTCCTGTCCTAAACAATTGGTTTGCTTGTCATTATCATTTCTTCTTTTTTTATTTTTATATTCACAGATATTTTTTGTTTTTTCCATATTGTTACCTCTGTTTACTCTTATTGACATGTATGTATACGTTGATATTGGCTTATGTATTTGTTCATTCCTTGTTTCCCCCGATTGCCCTTCTGCTTGCCATGCCTTATATGCTCTTTAGGAGTGGGGATGTTTTGAGGCGGGGATCTCCCACCGGTTCTCTTTCCACTTGAAATATCTTACCTGTATTGGTCACATATATGCGCCAATCATACATTTACAATTTTTTCATCAATCAATATATTTTTATTACTCTTTTCACAGCTCTTCCACCCTCTACATGTGCACCCGGCACGGCCGGTTAGCCTCTTTTTGAGGCTTCCGGGGACGTGGGCTCCGCTACTCCATTGCGGACACCACCCACTACCCTCGGTGATCTCTGATGAGATCATCTTTCCGCGCCGGTGGGACGCCGCTGCGTCGTGCCCCTCCGCGGCGCTGTGGGGTGGCGTGCATGCGCCGTTCGGCCTGTGTTTTTTGCAGCCGTGAGGCGCATGTGGAGGTGCGGCGCAGCGACTGCTCAGGGGGCCCGCCTTTGGAGGCTGGGCTGGTGCAATCGTCACCCAGCTGTTTGGCATTGCTAGTCAGCTGGGTGGAGGAAGAAACAATGGGGCTACAACATTTATTTTCCCTTTTGAACACAGACCAGGGAGGACTAGGGACCTGCTGCTCTCTGAAAATTTCCCATGTTTTTGAGATCCGCTGTATTAGGTGAGACGCTGTTCATATTTTTTCCACCTTTTGAGGCCATTGATATGGCTTCTTGCTTACTAGGTCACACCAACAACATTTTGGGCTTGTTTTAGTCATTAATACCATTCTCACTTCACAGTGATCCTTTTCAGTTCTCGGCTCTCCAGATTGTGCAGCAGTCTCTTTCCCTACTGCCAATGATCTCCTGATTCTCTCATTTAACCTAGGTAGGTTTTTTACCTTTCAATGTCATCTATGAGGGATATTCCCTTTCATGACACACACAGTACAACTCCTCCAGTCTATTTTTTGGACCTCAGTGCATATGTCAGCCTGTCGCTGGTTTGGTTTGCAAATCCGGCGGGGCTGTTGGGTGACAGGAGAGGGACAGTTTCCTCCCCCCCTTCCTTCTTTTCTCCATATCATCTTTTATTACCATATTAAATTGCTTCTCATTGGATTGGGCCTGTGTGGGATTCCCTGCTCCATCTCTTCCTCACGTTTTTTAAATTGTGGATGCATCTTTGTACCTGTTTAACCACTATGATGTAAGTACCAGATACTATGCATTGGATTATTATGTAGCTGTATGCTTTTGGACAACTTCATTGATCACTGTATATTTAACATCTTATAGACACTGTGCTTCCCAGAAAAACCCCTGATGAAGGAGACTACAGTCCATCTCCGAAACGTAGGGTCTCTGGATTGTGTATCCTATGTCGTATGTTTTGCACGAGTACTATGCATCCCTTGCATTGTATGTTTTTTCCGTTGTTTTGTATTTATCATAATTAATAAACTTTATATACTTTTTTACATTGTGGTCATGGTAGTGCCTTTAAAATCCCACCCTCAGGGGTTTTTTCTATTTTTAAATTTTTACTTAGGTATACTCAATTTTGTTGCCAGCGGTTTAGATATTAATGGCTGTGTGTTGAGTTATTTTGAGGGGACAGCAAATTTACACTACACACTATTTGCTCTACAGCCACATAATCACACACAATGTAATTTAGTTTGATTCACATTTACCACAACATCCTTTTGGGTTTAATTTTAGTTTCACATTACACATTTCACCACTACTTGGTGGTTTTGGTTTTATTTTTAGCGGATATAATTTTTTTCTTTTTATTGGCTGTAGCTTTTTTAGCTAATACACTTCACTCATTCACAGGTATAGGCTTATTCCATTACTTAACACATACATTTCACATAGTTTCATTTTCCTACCCTTGCAGAGCAGTGTGGACTGCTAAGCATACAAGAGATTCACATGGTCGTGACATGGTCACCTGGTCTTCACCTGGCTGCTGTCTTTGGTCTGGATGGGACTCCTCACCTCAGCCCCGGGGGAGATGATCATCCTTGTCCCTTTTCTTCCCTTGGATTTAAGGTTGGGCGCCTCCATTTGGCTGTACTGTAAGTTACACACCTTTATTTTGAGAGATTGTTCTCCGTTTAAAGGATATCCTATACTTATAGATATCACTGATTTAATTTCAGAGCATTTTACTCCTAATGATTGGCATGAGCCATGAAACGTGCGTCGAGTTACATCGAACTGATGCATAGACTAGTTTGGTTCCCCATGAACAATCGATTATGTTCATTGAACTTTTATGAATGGATGAGTGTCTTTTTGTAACTATAATGCTTACTATGTTTTAACATACTCTGAATAACAACTATATATTCATGCAAATGTATTATATTATATTGTGTCCTGTATCACAGATTGACAATCTCTATAACGTGATTTGTTATTAATAAACAACTTTATAAATGATTTGAATAAGGTATCCATTCAGTGACTTGCCTCCTACAAAGTCCCATTTCTTTCTTCCTTTTGTTGGTATACATATCAGGGATGGAGGCTTGTCACTGTTACAACTAGGTTGTGTTAGGTCGCATCCATTATATAGCAAATTTACACTGTTATACAAGCTGTACACTCACTACTTTACATTGTAGCAAAGTGTCATTTATGTCTTCAGTTTTGTCACATGAAAATATTTACAAAAATGTGAGAGGTGTACTCAATTTTGTGAGATACTGTGTGTGTATGTGTATGTGTGTGTGTGTATATATATATATATATATATATATATATATATATATATATATATATATATATATATATATATATATATATATATATATATATATATAGACACATACATATACTCACTCTGAGAATCTATTAATCGTCTGTACATGTGGCATTCATTACGAGTCCACAGGAAGATATCTTTCTGTACATTATCTGCCTTGTTTATTGAAGCAAAAGGTCAATTTCTGAGTGTTAAAGTCCCATTTCTGCTGCCCCCAAAGTGCAGTTTATCATCCATTCCCTTCATATATCTACCTGAAATGTTATTTCTTAGTGAGTTTGTATCTAAAACAAGTAATCAACATTTTTTCAGCAATATAAATTGCTGGAAATGTCACAAACCACACCACTTTATTCTACATATTTTCAATCTTTTTCTGAGCACATATATTAAATGTTTTTTTTTAAACTAACAGGGTCCTGGCATACAAATTACTCCAATGAGCTTAGCATTTACTGCATGCCTAAGAATGCACTCTTTGTTGCATACGGCACTTATTAATGATTAATTTAATTGTAGAAAATGCACTCAAAGTGATTTCTAAGCATCTATAGCTATACTTTGTATTAATTTATAACATTATACCTATGACTCGGTTTTATAAATTTCCTTCTTCCCCATGTTATTCTTTTTATGGATGTTGGGGTCAGGTACATGCATCAACCTTCTTGAAACTGCTCACAGATAATCTGATCTACAGTTTAAAGTAGAACTATATATAAAACCTCTTTTTTTTTCATTTTAGATGGGGAGGGTTTTAACCCCTGTCAGATTTTTTTTTTTACCATCTGTGTCCCATTACCAAGATTTCCCTTCCCTTTCTATCCCATAGCCAAACAGGAAGTGAGAGGAAATCCCTGCAAATTAAGGGAATTCCTTGAAGACCCCCAGGTCACCAGAACTAGTGTCCCCTTTGGAAGATTCCCTCTCTATTACTTTTATGGGGACAACCCAAAATTAGGTATTTATTTTACTTTCACGTTCAATGATCATGGTAAATCAAACAGAGAGGGTGAGTTCATAAACGGGGGCACAGACAGCAATAAACACTGACTAAAACGTTTTACCTTTAGTTATATTTTAAGGCTCCGTTTCCACTTGTGCAACTTGTCCTGCAACTTGGGACTGCAAAGCCGCATGACAACTCATACCCCATGATTTCCAATTTGTACCTTTCATATCTTTGTGACTTCCAGTCGCAGCAACTTCAAAGTAGTCCCTGCACTACTTTTGTCCAACTTTGATAAGACTTGAGGTCCATAGACCTCAAGAATACACAGACATTGCTTTAAGTCTCATCAAGATCGCACAACTGTCAGGTCGCAATAGTGGAAACCTAGGCTAAGTGTTATTAAACTATCCCTGTAAAAGGTGTTATTCAGCAGCATACTTTCGCACTTACACCATTTCATGTAGCTCCTCATTGGTTCCTTTGGAAATTTCACACCCCTCACTTTTCATGGGGTGGCTCCACAGCTTTCTAGCATACCCTGGAGCTGCACTTTTTGTGCTCCTGCGCAGGACTACATTATTGTGCAGGGTTTACATGCTGGATATACTGTAAATACTTATAAAAATAGGAGAGTTTAAAACTACTTTAATCTCTTCCCGACCAGACGCAGCAGTTATACTGCTGCAGGTTGGCACTGCTATGCAAGCCGTCGTAGCTGTACATCGGCTCTTTAAGACGCTGTTGCCTATGCACATGCCCAGCGGGCGCGATGACTGCTGGGCACCCGCGATCGCTCGTAACAGAACAAGAACCGGGATCTGTGTGTGTAAACACACAAATCCTGGTTCTGTCAGGGGAGAGGAGACAGATTGTGTGTTCCTACCAAGTAGTAAGCCACATCCTCCCACCCCCAGTTAGAACACACATACGGAACACATTTAACCCCTTGATCGCTACCTAGTGTTAAACCCTTCCCATCCAGTGACATTTATACAGTAATCAGTGGCTATTTATAGCACTGATGGCTGTATACATGTCAGTGGTCCCAAAAAAGTGTCAAAAGTGTCTGATTTGTCCACCACAATGTCTCAGTCTCAAAAAAATCGCAGCTCACCACCATTAATAGTAAAAAGAATAAAAAATAATAAGAAAAAAATGCCATAAATCTATCCCCTATTTTGTAGACGCTATAACTTTTGTGCAAATCAATATTGTAGAAGAATACATATCGGCCTAAACTGATGAAGAAATTTGTTTTTTTTTTAAAAATGTTTTGGGATATTTATTATAGCAAAAAGTACAAAATATTGTATTTTTTTCAAAAGTGTCGCTCTTTTTTTTGTTTATAGCGCAAAAAATAAAAACCACAGAGGTGATCCAATACCACCAAAAGAAAGCTCTATTTGTGGGGAAAAAAGGGCATACATTTTGTTTGGGTATAACATCGCACAACCACGCAATTGTCAGTTAAAGCAACACAGTGCCATATTGCAAAAAATGGCCTGGTCAGGAAGGGGGCAAATACTTCAGGGGGCTGAAGTGGTTAAAGATTAGCTCCACTTTTGTGTACAAAATGTGCATTGCAAGGATTTTACCAAACTTAACCTTGTTGCAGATTCCTATCCATTTCTGCTTAGAAGAAAAATATGTTTGTTCTTCTATGTCTTTTAGATACTGATTCTGAATGGGAATGACTTTTTCATTATTGATCATGAGAAGACCTTGCAGTGTTCTAATGAGGAGAATGGCAAGGTCTGCGTTTCCTTAAAAGTGGGTAACCCTTTATGGGCATCTCAACAAAACTGACATTTTTGTTGCAGAGGATGCCTAAAATCTGACTTGTATCTTAGTGCAGACCCCTAGGAAAATCAGTGAGCCAATCACACAAGCAGGAAATTACATTTTTGCAGCGTTTCCTACAGCAATGGCGTATGGAACGCCTCTAGGTTGACATATTGTGATGAATTTTACAGAAATTAACATTACATTAAATTACAATATGGCTTGTGTCACAGCTGTATATGCTATAGTATTATATATTCTTTTATTTGTGATAGGTTTCCCCACAAAAGTGGGTTTACCCTTTAAGGTCTTTAACAAGCTATTTCCTCATAAAATGTTAATAATAGACAAAATGGCAAGTATCAAACTAAGACAAGTCAAGGCAACAATCACAAGAGTCAACTTCTGGTGACTTCTGCCCTATCAATGCAATCTGCAAGCACAAACTAAATAGTAGGAAGGATAAGGTTTCCAATTTGCCCTATATACATTCACTAAGCAATTTACTAGGAACAGTATTCTAAAGCTTCTCTTTGTTCATAAGTCTCAAATCTTTGTGGCATGTATTCAAGAAACATTTATTGTAGATTCTGGACCATGCTGACATGATTGCATCTCACAATTTCTGCAGATTTGCAGACTGCACAATATTGCTGTGAATCCCATTCTAACACCTGACAAAGGTGTTCTGTAAGATTTAGTTCCATTGACTGGTCAACTATCTGTGTAGCTTAGCAGATATCAAGATTCACCAGACTACATTTTTCCAGTCTTCAATGATCTAGTCTGTGCTCACTCAGCGTTCTGTTCTTGGCTGATAGGCATGGCCTTTTGCTGTTGTAGCCCATCTTTCCCAAGGTAAACATGTTGTGAATTTTGAGATGCTTTTATGGTCACCACATTTGTTAAGAGTAGTTATCTGAGTTACCATAGCCTTTCTGTAAGTGTGAACCTGAATCTGAACATTCTTCTCCTACTTCTTTCATCAACATAACATTTCTGTCTACAGAAGTGCTGCTGTTTTTTTACACCATTCTGAATAAACTCTAGAGACTATTCTTCGTGATAATCCCAGAAGATAATCACTTACAGAAAAACTCAAAACAGCCCATCTAATACCAACAATTACCAACAATTGAGATCATGTTTCATGCTTCCACATTCTGTCACTTTTAGAAAAAATAATAAATGCACATTTTTTTGCAGGTAAAAAAATGTGCATTTATTATTATTATTATTATTATTATTTTTTGGAGCCTGTAAAGCATGATCACTGGTACCATGCGGGTCTCCTTCAGATCCCGTACGGGCAAACAGATACACTGACAGGAAGACTCAATGAACTACCATGGCGCTCCACATCACAGTGGTAGTTCATTGAAAGCTACAAGCTGATGACCAGGCTTATAGTTCATTCACACACAGAGCTGTGTAAATGAATCACGCGCTGATTTTAAAAAGTGAAAGCTAATATGGGGAACTTCTCCCCGTACTGCTGTCACAGGGAGGGGGAGAGGGGGCATTGGACAGTGGCTGGAACATTGGAAACATGTTAGATGTTCCACCCTAAAAACGATGGAACATGTAACATGTTCCCAAAGATAATTTTATCCTTTAAGCTTCTGTCGAATATCTGCAAGATTTTATGAATTGCACTTCTGAAACACAGCTGGCTGACTAGATAATTGCATGAATAAGCAGCTGTGCAGGTATGCCTAATACATTGCTTGGCAGATGTATATTTCATTAAAGCTAAGGTTATCTGTTTGGGCTTTTTTGCACTTGTGTACAGTCCAATTATAAATTGAAGGTATAAATATGCACACGTCTTACTGCAATAAAACTTCATGTGAGGTAAAGTAAGGTCTCCTTGCCCCTTTTTAAAAGACAGCTATCCACTAATAGATATTTGAACAAATATTCATATGAAAATCTCCACAACATTCAATGATTTGATGAACATTGTTCAAAAGTACCTCAAAATTGAATTTTCTATTATTATTCAATTCTGGAGTAATTGGGACTTTCAAAAATGAAAACAACATACACTGTTAAAAAGTTGTTAATTTAAGATCATTTTTCCATCCTGCTCAGCTTTGTTCCTGTGTGCTGTGTTAAAGGGGGTGTGTCCCTTCCCTCCAATCAGCTCTTAGAGCTCTTCTTACTCATGTATCTCAATGACGGTTTAAGTATAATGAGAGTCTTTAGTCCAGGTCCTCAAAATCAAAGGTCAGCGCATGGCCATTTAACACACTGAATAACCATATCATTACACTAAAAAAATCATTACACTAAATCATTACACTATCATTACACTAAAAAAATACAATCATAAATGCTGAAGGCAAGTACAACCTGTATGTATGTGCAATGTGCATTATATGTGCATAGTGATATGTTGATTAGATCATGAACAGTGTTTCAATCTAACACTGAGCTAGGTGTAGGCGTTTTGGGTCTGGTGCAAGTGTCCAGAAATGGACCAAGTCACACACCCTGCATTGCATTTCAAGAGGAATATGCTATATTGCTGCTACATATGGATGCCACTGGTTGGGCTAGTAATCTGTCTTACGCTGAATCAAAATTTGGACAGATCAGCAGGGACCGGACAAATTTCGATTCTTGTATGGCCACTGTGGTTAAACAGACGTCAATCTACTGATCAAGATTAACTCAACCACCCTGTCAGATTTTAGCTGCTTGATCAGGGTTGCAGGCTATAGTCTCCCCGCTGTCAGAATACAATGACACAAGCAGGGAGAATTCCCTCATCGAGTGTGTGGATGAGGGAATTGGGTCCGTTTTTTTTTTTTTTTTCAACTCGCTGGTAGAATTAAAAAAACTGTCTCATCTATGGTCAGCTTTACTGAAGCAAATAATTTAGTGGTGCTGGCATACATGGCACTGCTAGAAAAAATTTCTATATTCTACTCAAAAGCAAAAGGAATACTAAATGTACTAGGGCTTGCAGTTAAACATTAATAAAGTTTGTCAAAGATGTTGTCACGTAAGTAGTGGAAGTTTAACTGGTGTTAATGGCTTAGTGCATAACCCCATTCTAAGGCAATTAAGGGTCTTTTCCACACAGCTTCACCAAGAGAATTATACAGTTCATCTTAAGGAAGAAGTGTTTGGCCTCACATATTCCTTTATTTAAGAAATGTAAATTTGTGAGCTTAGAACATGAGTTAGATTTACATTAATTTAGAAATTTTTTAGCAAGAATAAAACCTTAAAAGGTGAATAACCTTCTGTTCAAATACTACTTGTTTGATATTCAGATGATTAGTGACCATTAACATCCTGCATACTCATTTAGCTGCCAAATCAATATCATTATACACACACAAGAAAATGTTACTGGCAATCATTTTAAAGTTGAACTTCGGGATCAAGCTCAACTTTTCTGTAATAGCTCCCTTTACCCACACACTACCCCAACAACATGAAACTCTTTAATGTAGACATTACTTTACTTTACTTTATATTAGCTGGGACATCACCACCAGGCAGATGAGCTTCATACTGTGACCAGGTGCTAGGAGGAGGATCCAGAAAGATGAGGCAAGTCATATCTAATGTTTTTCCCAGTGCCTGAGTTAACTGTAATGATGTTTGTGGGAGATCTCTGAGGCTGTGTGGGAAAACGTTGACAGACGTTTGCAGCTATTGCTACAAAGCACTTGATGCTGTAATCAAGCCTGGGAGATCTTCTGTAAGGGTATGCACACTAAAAGCTGGAATGGGATCAAGACGGCAACACTTCTCTTTTGTGGACCAAAATGGGGATGTTACACAACCAGTTGCTGTGCACTATAGTGAGAGCAATGGCGTGATTTAAGACATGCTGTAAATATTAGGACTTCAAGATAAGCCGATGGCTTTATATAGTAAGACTTTTTACGCTGACTGGTGTTGGACTTTAACCACTTGCCGACCGCCGCACACACATATACGTTGGCAGAAAGGCTCATACGGGCAAATGAGCGTACCTGTACGTCATTTTGAATTTGCCGCCTTGCGGGTGTGCATGCCGCGGGAGCGTGCCCACGGGTCTTGCAAACTTGGTGTTCGCCAGTGGCACGCGATCGTGAGATGGAGAGGCAGAACAGGGAAATGCAAACAAGGCATTTCCCTGTTCTGCCTAGTGACATGACAGGGAGCTACTGCTCCCTGTCATCGGGAGCAGTGATAGCTGTAATGTCAGTGGTAGCCCACCAGTTAGAATTACTCCCTAGGACACACTTAACCCCTTGATTGCCCCCTAGTGTTTAACCCCTTCCCTGCCAGTGTCATTTATACAGTAATTAGTGGCTATTTATAGCATTGATTGCTGTATAAATGACAATGGCCCCAAAATATTGTCAAAAGTGTCCGATGCGTCCGCCATAATGTCACAGTCCCAATAAAAAATTACAATTGGCCGCCATTACTAGTAAAAAAAAAAAAATAATAATAATTAAAATGTCATAAATCTATCCCCTACTTTGTAGGTGCTATAACTTTTGTGCAAACCAATCAATATAAGCTTATTGCGATTTTTTTTTACCAAAAATATGTAGAAGAATACATATTGGTCTAAACTGAGGAAAAAATTATTTTTTTTAGAAATTTTTGGGGGATATTATAGCAAAAAGTAAAAAATATTGCTTTTTTTTTTTTCAAAATTGTCAAAAATTTTTGTTTATAGCGCAAAAAAGAAAAACCGCAGAGGTGATCAAATACCACCAAAAGAAAGCTCTCTTTGTGGGAAAAAAGGGACGTCAATTTTGTTTGGGTACAATTGTTAGCTAAAGCGACGCAGCGCCGAATCTCAAAAAACGTTCTGGTCAGGAAGGGGGTAAATCCTTCTGGGGCTGAAGTGGTTAAATATTTAAACCTGTTGTATTCAAGTATTCAAATAGGCTCTGAGGGTTTTATGTAGTCAATATTATAACTGCTTTTATTGCTTTAAAAATCCATATCCAGAAAAGTGTTCCTCATATATTATGCACTGGGCTGAGAATGAAAACGGGTGTTCAAGATATCCAAAATTTTGCCAAGCTCAACAATTAGGCAAATTTCTTATACAGTCAAGTTCCAGCAGGCATAGTATATGTGTTACTTATTGTAGATGCTTTTGTTCTTACTATTTTCCTAAAACACCAATGAAAATGTGGTATCATGCCAGGCATATAACCAGAATAGGGAAGACTATCCGGGTTAGGCGAGTCCTTCTCAGTGAGACATATGCTCACTGAGAAGCAAACTACAGAGAATTGAGTAGACTTGCTCTGAGTGATACGAAGAAATATGGTAATGATAAGGAAGAAATTTTATTTGTCTAGAGATGTGCTTTACAGCTTTGTAAACTAAACCTAACATACACATTAAAGAGACATATTTTCTAAAAGCAGTGCTCCTGTACAATCAAAGGACAGTGGGGGAAATTTATCAGAACCAGAGTAGACAGAATCTAGAGCAGCTAAGCATGCCAACCAATCCAATTCTATCTGCAGCTTGTGTTACTAAACCCAGGACCCTGCATTCACTATATCTGATTTCCCACAGTACACAGAACAGAGAAATACAATTATTTTCGTAAATATAAACTGCTAAATAGCCCCTTCTCATCAGCAGTATATAGCAGTCTTGTGACTTCTATCAGTGTCTGCTTAAAGCTTGTAGAATGAGTTTTCATTCTGCACTGACTTTTCTATCAAAATGTGGGACCCCTGACCCTCAATCTGAACAGTGCTGATTGGCCCTGCGCTGATCACATGCACCTCCCCAAGAAAAAAAAACACTCTCTAGCAATACACACCAAAGTGAGCATGTGCAGCTTGTCCCCTGACTGTGTATGATCAGGAAATATATTGAGGACAGTGGAAGCAGGAGAGGATCAGAGAAGACAGGACCAAAACAGCCTTGATACACAATGCAGAACCCCTTAGGTTTCATAGTGAGTATAACAAGCATGCTTTACTGCATATACAGAATAAGGCCTCTTTCACACGGATGATCCGTATGTCCGTTTTTCATCCATCCGTTTTCGGATGAAAAACGGACATACAGTCATCCCTATGGAGCGTCGGATGTCAGCGGTGACATGTCCGCTGACATCCGACCCGCTCCGATCCGAAAAGTGTAACGGAGGAAAAACCTACTTTTCCCTCCGTTTTCGGATCGGATCGGATGACGACGGACACTACGGACCGTCATCATCCGATCCCCCCATAGGGGAGAGCGGCGCTCTGACAGGTCCGTCGCTGCACAGTGTGCAGCGATGCACCTGTCATCTTCCTGCTCAGCGGGGATCGGCGGAGCTATCCCCGCTGAGCAAGCGGATGTTCACGGGGCGGATCATGACTGATCTGCCCCGTGTGAAAGAGGCCTAATTTTACTGTTGTGGGTTTAGTAACACTTTTAACTTTGAAAATGAAAGATGGAAGCTGATTGGTTGCCATGCACAGCTGCTTTATATAGTGCTATACATGGACATACAGGCTATTTTAACAAATAATACATACAGTGGATGTAAAAAGTCTACACACCCCTGTTAAAATGTCAAAATGTCAGGTTTCTGTGATGTAAAAAATGAGACAAAGATAAATAATTTCCGAACTGTTTCCACCTTTAATATGACATAAAATTTACAACTCAATTGAAAAACAAACTGAAATCTTTTAAGTGAGGGAAGTAAAAATAAAAACGAAAATAATGTGGTTGCATAAGTGTACACACCCTCTTATAACTGGAGATGTAGCTGTGTTTAGAATTAAGCAATCACATTCAAACTCATGTTAAATAGGAGTCAGTACAGACTTTCCATCATTTAAAGTGCCTCTGATTAACTACAAATAAAGTTTAGCTGTTCTAGTAGGCCTTTCCTGGCATTTTCCTAGTCGCATCCTACAGCAAAAGCCATGGTCTGCAGAGAGCTTCCAAAGCATCAGAGGGATCTCATTGTTAAAAAGGTATCAGTCAGGAGAGGGGTACAAAAGAATTTCCAAGGCATTAGATATACCATGGAACATGAACGTGAAGACAGTCATCATCAAGTGGAGAAAATATGGCACAACAGTGACATACCAACTGGATGTCCCTCCAAAATGAAAAGATGATGAAAAGACGAGAAGAAAACTGGTCAGGGAGGCTGCCAAGAGGCCTACAGCAACATTAAAGGAGTTGCTGGAATATCTGGACAGTACTGGCTGTGTGGTATATGTGAAAACAATCTCCCGTGTTCTTCATATGTCTGGGCTATGGGGTAGAGTGGCAAGATGGAAGCCTTTTCTTACAAAGAAAAACATCCAAGTCCGACTAAATTTTGCAAAAACACATCTGAAGTCTCCCAAAAGCATGTGGGGAAATGGGGTGTTATGGTCTGATGAAAGATTGAACTTTTTGGCCCTAATTCCAAAAGATATGTTTGGCACAAAAACAACACTGCACATCACCATAATAACTCCATACCCACAATGAAGCACGGTGGTGGCAGCATCATGCTTTAGGACTGTTTTTCTTCAGCTGGAAAAGGGGCCTTAGTCAAGGTAGAGGGAATAATGAACAGTTCCAAATACCAGTCAATATTGGCACAAAACCTTCAGGCTTCTGCTAGAAAGCTAAACATGAAGATGAACTTCATCTTTCAGCATGACAACGATCCAAAGCACACATCCAAATCAACAAAGGAATGGCTTCAACAGATAAAGATTAAAGATTTGGAATGGCCCACCCAGAGCCCAGACCTGAATCTGATTGCAAATCTGTGGGGTGATCTGAAGAGGGCTGTGCACAGGAGATGCCCTCACAATCTTACAGATCTGGAGTTTTTTTGCAAAGAAGAGTGAGCAAATATTGCCAAGTCAAGATGTGCATTGCTGATAGACTCATACCCAAAAAGACTGAGTGCTGTAATAAAATTACAAGGCTTTAGGTGCTTCAACAAAGTATTATTTTAACCACTCAAGGACCGCCCACCACATATATACTGTGGCAAGGCAGCCGATTGCGGGAAACAGCGTACCCATACATCATTTTGTGCACAAGACACTGTGCACGCAGGGGAACCGATGCGCAGGTCCTGCGGCCACGATGTCCACCGGCCACCCGCGATCACTCCTCAGAGAGGCAGAATGGGGATCTGCCTATGTAAACAAAGCAGATCCCCATTCTGACAGGGTAGTACAAAGAGATTGTCTGTTCCTAGTGATCAGGAACAGTGATCTCTCTGTACTCCCAGTCAGTCCACTCCCCCCACAGTTAGAAAACATCTACCTAGGACACACTTAACTCCTTGATCGCCCCTAGCGTTAACCCCTTCCCTGCCAGTGTCATTTATACAGTGATCAGTGCATAATTTTAGCTCTGATCACTGTAATAATGTCACTGGTCCCAAAAAAAGTGTCAAAAGTATCCGATCTGTTCGCCGCATTGTCGCAGTCCCGCTAAAAATCGCTGATCACTGCCATTACTAGTAAAAAATAATAATAATAAAAATGCCATAAATCTATCCTCTATTTTGTAGACACTATAACTTTTGTGCAAACCAATTAATAAACGCTTATTGTGATTTTTTTTTTACCAAAAATATATAGAAGAATACACATTGGCCTAAACTGATGAATACATTTGTTTTTTTTTTTACTTTTTTATTGGATATGTATTATAGCAAAAGAAAAAAACATATTTTTTTCAAAATTGTCAGAATGGGGTTGATTAACTAAAACTAGAGAGTGCAAAATCAGCTCTGCATAGAAACCAATCAGCTTTCAGTTTATTTTTGTCAAAGCTTAATTGAACAAGCTGAAGTTAGATGCTGATTGACTACCATGCACAGATGCACCAGATTTTGCACTCTCCAGTTTTAGTAAATCAACCCCATGCCTTTAAAAAGCCTTATATAATATTTGTTGTTTGATAGTGTGCTGTAGTGTGTAGACATATATCTACACATAGATCTGTATATAATTTCTGACATTATTGAGTTGAAGTTTATCTATTTCTACTGTAATTATATAATTATCCAGAAAAAGTTTTGTGTACACCAGCAAACCTTTGGGGGAGATTTACTAAAACTGGAACACTGAATCTGGTGCAGCTGTGCATGGTGGCCAATCAGCTTCTAATTTCAGCTTCTTCAATTAAGTTTTAGCCATGAAACCTAGAAGTTCTTATGCAGGGCTGCACCAGATTTTGCACTCTGCAGTTTTAGTAAATCAACCCCTTTGTGTTGTCAAACAGCAATAATAACTTGACAAAATTTTAGCCCTTAAACACGCCATCATAAAACAAAAGGAAAAACAAATGTTTAGGCTGCCAGCAATGTGCATACACTGTAAAAAATTATTTATTTGGTAGGCAAAGGGTTAGAAATTAAAAACATGTGAAAAGAGCCAATTTCAGCCCATAAACAGTGATATGCAATTTATGTACAGTATATACAGTGGATATAAAAAGTCTACACATCCCTGTTAAAATGTCAGGTTTCTGTGGTGTAAAAAATGAGACAAACCTTTAATGTGACCTATAAACAAACTGAAATCTTTTAGGTGGAGGGAAGTAAAAATAAAAAAATAAAATAATATGGTTGCATAAGTGTGCACACCTTTACACTAATACTTTGCTGACGTACCTTTTGATTAGCTTACAACACACAGTCTTTTTGGGTATGAGTCTATCAGCATGGCACATCTTGACTTGGCAATATTTGCCCACTCTTCTTTGCAAAAACATTTAAAATCTGTCAGATTGCAGGGGCATCTTCTGTGCACAGCCCTCTTCAGATCACAGCACAGATTTTCAATCGGATTCAGGTCTGGGCTCTGGCTGGGCCATTCCAAAGTTGAAGCTTCTTCTGGTGAAGCCATGCCCTTGTTGATTTGGATGTATGTTTTGGGTCGCTCTAAAGCTGATATACAGCTTTCTAGCAGAAGCCTGAAGGTTTTGTGCCAATATTGACTGGTATTTGGAACTGGTCATAATCCCCTCTACCTCAACTAAGGCCCCTGTTCCAGCTGAAGAAAAACAGCCCCAAAGCATGATGCTGCCACCACCATGCTTCACTGTGGGTATGGTGCTCTTTTGGTGATGTGCAGTGTTGTTTTTGCTCCAAACCTATCGTTTGGAATTATAGCCAAAAAAAGTTCAACCTTGGTTTCATCAGACCATAACACATTTCCCCACATGCTTTTGGGAGACTTCAGATGTGTTTTTGCAAAATTTAGCCAGGCTTGGATGTTTTTCTTATTAAGAAAAGGCTTCCGTCTTGCCACTCTACAACATAGCACAGACATATGAAGAATACGGGAGATAGTTGTCACATGTACTGCACAGCCAATACTTGTCAGATATTCCTGCAGCTCCTTTAATGTTGCTGTGGGCCTTTTGGCAGCCTCCCTGACCAGTTTTATTCTCGTTTTTTCATCAGTTTTGGAGGGACTTCCAGTTCTTTATAATGTCACTGTTGTGCCATATTCTCTCCACTTGATGATGACTGTCTTCACTGTGTTCCATGGTATATCTAATGCCTTTGAAATTCTTTTGTACCAATCTCCTGACTTGTACCTTTTAACAATGGGATCCCTTTAATGCTTTTGAAGCTTTATGCGGACTATGGCTTTTGCTGTAGGATGCGACTAAGAAAAAGTCAGGAAAGACCTACTAGAACAGCTGAACTTTATTTGGGGTTAATCAGGGGCACTCTAAATGATGGCAGGTGTGTACTGACTCCTATTTAAGATCAGTTTGCATGTGATTGCTTAATTATGAACACAGCTACAACCCCAATTATAAGAGGGTGTGCACACTTATGCAACCACATTATTTTATGTTTTCTTCCCCTCCCTAAGACCCCTTTCACACTGGAGGTGTCTCTCAGGCGCTTTAGCGCTAATAATAGCACCTGTAAAGCGCAGTGAAATCAATGGGCAGCGCCTCGGCAGCGGCACTTTGCAGGTGCTTTTAAATCTTTATTTAGCGGGGGTTAAAAGTGCCCCGTAGCGGCCGAAAAGCGCCACAAAAACAACTTTAAAGCATCGCTAAAACAAGTGTGAAAGGGCTCTAAAAGATTTCAGTTTGTTTTTCAATTGAGTTGTAAAGTTTATAGGTCACATTAAAGGTGGAAAAGGTTCTAAAAATTATATTTGTCTTATTGTTTTACATCACAGAAACCTGACAATTCAATAGGGGTGTGTAGACTTGTTATATCCACTAGATAGATAGATAGATAGATAGATAGATAGATAGATAGATAGATAGATAGATAGATAATCTATATATATAATAATTATTTTCTTGCTTATACTATTTACTATGATATAATCCATTTCTTTTAACAGCAATTCACTATTTTTACCACTGGTATATTTTTTAAGTGGGCATTACATAAAGAAAAAAAAAAGATGGTTTTCTATGTTATAGGGAACATTTAGAAATGTTAAATGTGCCTAAGCAGCATCTGTAAACAATTAAATGTTTTCTAGAATTCCTCTTGAGCTTCTAGGCATGATAGGGTGCCATACCTCATAGCTTTATTTTTGCTATGTGAGATCTACTAGTTTCACCAAATTTTAAGTAAGATTTGATAAGGTCACTACTGTACTGCTCAATGCTCTCCTAAACATGATTTACACACTCAGCGTAGATCGGAGATATGTCAACAGGAAAATATTTCCCTGGCTGCATATGATGGCAATTGGGAAGTTCTTAAGGATGTCATGAATCTACAACTGGTTTTATTACTTATTATAATAATAGGAAGCCATTTTAGCAAACAAACGTGTACTATATCCCCACATGGGTGCTCAACCTGTGGCACTCCAGCTGTTGTGAAATTACAAGTCACATCATGCCTCTGCCTTTGGGAGTCATGCTTGTACCTGTCAGCCTTGCAATGCCTCATGGGACTGTTAGTTCTGCACCAGCTGGAGGGCCACAGGTTAAGCAGCCATGGTCCACAGACTTGGAATGCCTCCCTTTGTGAGTGCAATTACATACAAGAATTTCAAGTCAAGCGATAATGTGCTGCCAATATCCCAAATAGACACAATACAAAATGCAGGAAAAAATTTCCCTTGGGACTTTTTAGGCAGAGACACAAATACAAAGTGTCTAAAATTTACATTTTTATAAACATTTTTTTCAAGAATGGTAGCATACTCATATAGCAAAAACACATTATTGTATTAAGTTTTTGTACATAAAAATTGGCATTCGCCTTTTAGACACTTTGTACTTGTGACTCTGCCTAAAAGGTCCCTGGGGGGTTGTGGAGGGGGTGGATTTATTCTTGCATTTCCATTTGTGTGTGGTGTGTTGACCAATGTTTGGCATAGTCAGTAGAACTTCATAAAGGTATGTCATCAACACACCAGAATAAGATTAAGGAAAACCTGATATATATTTAGATTAACAGGGTTACAAACTCCTACAAATATGTTGACACTGTGTAACCCTCTAAAATATTAACGTACCACGGTACTATAAAATGTTAGATCTGGGAATACTGTGGTCACTGTATATCCAGATCTCAAGAAAACTTGCTTTAATTGCATTAGCACTGAGCACACTGTATTATGTGATTCTAGTAAGGGATGAACTTCTATCCAGGAAGCCGTCATCTGTACTGTGGGATTATCCTCCCCACAGCTGCACCCATACTAGGGGTGTGTAGCAAAAAAGTATTTGATCCCCTGCTGATTTTGTACGTTTGCCCACTGACAAAAAAAATGATTAGTCTATAATTTTAATGGTAGGTTTAATTTAACAATGTGAGGCAGAACAACAAAAAAATCCAGAAAAACGCATTTCAAAAAAGTTATTAATTGATTTGCATTTTAATGAGTGAAATAAGTATTTGACCCCTTCGCAAAACATGATTTAGTACTTGGCGGCTAAACCCTTGGTGGCAATCAAAGAGGTCAGACATTTCTTGTAGTTGGCCACCAGGTTTGCACACATCCCAGAAGGGATTTCGTCCCACTTCTCTTTGCAGATCCTCTCCAAGTCATTAAGGTTTCGAGGCTGACGTTTGGTAACTCAAACGTCAGCCTCAAACTCCACATGTTTTCTATGGCATTAAGGTCTGGAGACTGGCTAAGCCACTCCTTTGTTGCTATGGCCATGTGTTTTGGGTCATTGTCATGCTGGAATATATCCATTTTCAATGCCCTGGCTGAGAGAAGGAGGTTCTTACCCAAGATTTGACGGTACATGGCCCCGCCCATCGTCCATTTGATGCGGTGAAGTTGTCCTGTCCCCTTAGCATAAAAACACCCCCAAAGCATGTTTCCACCTCCCTGTTTGACAGTGGGGATGGTGTTCTTGGGATCAGAGGCAGCATTCCTCCTCCTCAAAAAAAAAAGGAAAGTTGAGTTGATGTCAAAGAGCTAGATTTTGGTCTCATCTGACCACAACACTTTCACCCAGTTCTCCTCTGAATCATCAAATGTTCATTAGCAAACTTCACACAGCCCTGTATATGTGCTTTCTTGAGCAGGGGGACCCTGTGGGCACTGCAGGATTTCAGTCCTTTAAGGCATAGTGTGTTACCAATTGTTTTCTTGGTGACTATGGTCCCAGCTGCCTTGAGATCATTGTCAAAATTCTCCTTTGTAGTTCTGGGCCGATTCCTCACCGTTCTCATGATCATTAAAACTCCATGAGGTGAGATCTTGCATGGAGCCCCAGATGGAGGAAGATTGACAGT
Organism: Lithobates clamitans; assembly: GCA_037952925.1. NCBI lineage: Eukaryota > Metazoa > Chordata > Amphibia > Anura > Ranidae > Lithobates > Lithobates clamitans. The sequence continues at coordinate 2,351,013 of JBBGZY010000181.1, read as the reverse complement.
TATTTTGTGTTTCTTCCATTTGCAAATAATCGCACCAGCTGTTGTCACCCTCTCATCAAACTGCTTGGCGATGGTCTTGTAGCACATTCCCGCCTTGTGTAGGTCTACAATCTTGTCCCTGACATCCTTGGACATCTCTTTGGTCCTGGCCATGGTGGAGAGATTGGAATCTGATCGATTGCTTCTGTGGACAGGTGTCTTTGATACAGGTAACAAGCTGAGATTAGGAGCAATAACTTTAAGAGAGTGCTCCTAATCTCAGCTCCTTACCTGTATAGAAGACACCTGGTAGCCAAAAATGTTGCTGATTGATAGGGGATTAAATACTTATTTCACTCACTAAAATGAAAATCAAGTTACAACTATTTTGAAGTGCGTTTTTCTGGCTATTTTTGTTGTTATTCTGTCTCTCACTGTTAAAATAAACCTACCATTAAAATTATAGACTGATCATTTCTTTGTCAGTGGGCAAACGTACAAAATCAGCAGGGGATCAACTACTTTTTTCCCTCACTGTATATGTGCAGCTGCAAGGCGGGGAATGCCTTGGCCACTTATGATTGGCCTAGTACAGCTTCCGGGAGGGATCACCCATGTGGTTTCAAACTAAGATACGAACATGCCTGAGCTCATCCCTAATTCGAATGCATTATTACCAAAGTGGTCAAGCCTCTAATGCTTTATGTAGGGCATAGTCCCAGTCTGACTTATATGCATATGACAAAAGCCAAAATAAAAAGAACTGGTTTGTCATAATTTGTTGGTTGATAAACAAACTATTTTTATTGTTGTACAAGACACCACTCAGGTCCATTTTCCTAAGATACATTTTTGCTACTTTATTTTCTACATAATCATAAAAAAGTAAAATAAGTGCATAGAGCAATAAAAAAAAGCTGCATTGTTTGCTATTTAGCACTGTGCTACTTGAACTGGCAATTTTCAATACTGTAAGGAAATTACATTTTTATCTTTTTTTCACAAAAATAGAGCTTTCTTTTGGTGGTATTTAATCAAAACTGTTTTTTTTTAATTTTTTATGTTATAAAGAAAAAAGACAGACTTTAAAAAAAATATATTTCTACTTTCTGTCATAAAACATATCCTAAAAAAAATCAAATTTCGTCATAAAAATACTATGAGAGTATAAATTCCCCCCCAACTGACCCATTTTTGAAAAGTAGACAGCCTGAGGCATTTAGTAAGAGGCATATTGAACTTTTTAAAGTTGTAATTTGTCACATTTTTGAAGAATGAATTATTTAATAAAAATTTAATAAAATTTTTTTTTAAAAATCACTTTTTTTGCATACTGTCACCGGTACAGTACAGCGTCATCACATGACTGATGTGGCACTTATCAGGGACAGTATGTTAAAAAATAAATAATTTTTGTTACATTTTTTAAACCTTTTACACCTTCTATATAATTTTCTTAACCACTTGCCTACCAGGCCAATTCTGACATTTCTCTCCTACATGTAAAAATCATATTTTTTTTGCTAGAAAATAACATAGAACCCCCAAACATTATATATGTTTTTTTAGCAGAGACCCTAGAGAATATAATGGCGGTCATATTGCAACGTTTTATCTAGCACGGTATTTGTGCAACAGTTTTTTCGTTTTGGGCTTATAAAAAAAAACAAAACAAGAAAGTTAGCCCAATGTTTTTGCATAAACCCAACATGTCACGCTTCAAATTACACACGGTCGTGGAATGGGGCCAAACTTCGCTATTTAAAAATCCCCTTAGGCGACGCTTTAAAATTTTTTTACTGGTTACATGTTTTGAGTTACAGAGGAGGTCTAGGGCCAAAATTATTACTCTCGCTCTAACGTTCGCGGCGACACCTCACATGTGTGGTTTGAACACCGTTTTCATATGTGGGCGGGACTTATGTATGCGTTCGCTTCTGCGTGCGAGCTCATGGGGACAGGGGCGCTTTAAATTTTTTTTTTTTTTATTGTTAATTTTACTTTTTTTTTATTTTAGCTTGACACTTTTTTTCCCCCCAAAATTTTTTTGATCACTTTTGTTTCTATTACAAGGAATGTAAACATCCCTTGTAATAGGAATAAGCATGACAGGTGCTCTTTACAGTGATATGTGGGGTCAATAAGACCCCACATCTCACCTCTAGGCTTAGAAGCATGAAATAAAAAATAAAAAAGATCACCGCTTCCCAGCCAAAGAGGCGCTGTTTTTTTAAAATACAGAGGCCGGGTGTGACGTCATAACATCGCGCCCGGCCTCCGAACGATCATAAACACTCCGGCGACCATCTGGTCCGCCGGAAATCTCTATGCTAAATATCCGAGGCTGGCAGGTCCTGTGGCCGACTCACCGATCGTAGCGGTGAGTCGGTACAAGCACCGGAGGGCGGCGGGAGCGGGGGGGACATCCCCTCTCGCCTCCTGTAAGAACGATCAAGCGGCGGAGATGCGCAGATTCGCCGGCTCTAAAAGACGATATCTGGATGATGTCTGTAGCTACAGGCATCACTCAGATATCCCCGCTCAAGGTCGAGGACATCATTTGGCATACGGCGGGCGGGAAGCAGTTACAGAAAATCCCAATAAGCGTATATTGATTGCTTTGCATAAAAGTTATAGTGCCTACAAACTAAGAGATATTTGTCTTTATTTTTTTTCTTTATTTTAATTTTTTTTACTAGTAATGGTGATGGTCAGTGACTTACAGCGGGACTGTGATATTGCTGTGGACAAATCGAACTCCTAACTGACACTTTTGGGGAAACAGTTTCATTATTACAGTGACTGTGACTGTACTATAGACCAGGGTTTCTCAACTCCAGTCCTCAAGGCGCACCAACACATCATGTTTTCAGGATTTCCCTCAGATGAAACGGCTGTGGTAATTACTAAGGCAGTGAAAACTGATCAAATCACCTGTGCAAAATAGTGGAAATCCTGAAAACATGACCTGTTGGTGCGCCTTGAGGACTGGAGTTGAGAAACACTGCTATAGACACTGGCTGGGAAGGGGTTAACATCAGGGGCGATCAAAGAGTTAAATGTGTTCCTGCGTGCTTTGACTGGGGGAAGGTAAAGATCCTTGTTCCTGCTTAGCCGAAACACAGGATAAATACATTCCCCCTCTCACAGAACGGCAGTCTGCCTGTCTCCCCAATGTTCAGTGGGTCCCGGCAGACCAGCTCATTGGCTCCCGCTGTGTCCAATCACAGTGGGAGGAGGCAGGTGGCTGGCAGCGCATGCGCCCCATACACGGAGGTGTCAGATAATGCACTAGGTACGTGATCTGGCACAGAGCAGCTGCCCTGCTACAGTATGTGTGTGGGCGGCCCGCATGTGATTAATCTAGACTTAAACAGCAATACATAAAACACAGGACAAACAGGCCTAATGATTATGTATATTAGTATTGTGCTTCTTTAAATGGATTCCAAAAAAACTCAAATCATAACCATGCATTTATAAATTATTGTTCTGTCTAACTAAAGCTGAAACATTTTTTTTTCAACTAACATTTCACTTTCAATAGATTTCTATTAAACCCTTATAAATACACTACAGGAAAGTTAAAGAGATTCACATATTTATGCAATTAACACTCATCTGTCATACAATAAAGATATAAGATACCAAACCACATGCCTTTCCATTATTAAAAGAAGAAACAAGCCATGGACAGCACCACTGGTCACAGGAACATGAAATGAGTCTAAAGATTGCCCTGATCAAATCCTTCAGGATTCTAGCATCCAAGCTATCTACCAAATAGTCACCTGATAGAAAAGAGATGTATTAGAAAGGCTTGATAAATGGGAGATGGCAGGAGACATGGTCAGTATAGTCTGTTATGGGAAGAACAGAGGGCAGGTTAAGTAAAGATAGAGAATGCCAAATAAGTACAGAAGGAGCCAGAGAGGAAAGAAATGAGAGGGAGAGAAAAGGGAAAGACGTCGGGGGGGGGGGTTAAGATGCAGGAGGGCAAATCAAGGGTCTACAACAAGCTTTTTAATAAAAATTATCTTTATATTCCAGGAGAGATCTGTGAGTTAAAATGGATTCTGGATGGATGGAATGGATGCCTGCACAATATGTACAAATCTATGCATATAGCTATTGACAAAAATGAGTGGCTGATCAACCAATCAGATGCAATCCTGACAAAGAAAGGTGAAAATAGAATGAATGGTCACATTGTGTTATACCAACAATTTCCCTAACTCAGCACACCTGGAGTACTACAATGTTAGGGGTCCTACTTATCACACACATATCATTATAGTATTACTGAGGTACAACTAGTACCAGGTTACCCTGGAAACTAGAAGCACTGAAAAAGAAGACACAAGCAACATTCCATTAACTATTCTGTCAGAGAAACCTTTTATAGAGTAATTGCATGCTTTAATGTGCCTTTCCTCATCCCACAAGAGTCATTATGTGGCTTACAATGGTCTTCTCTACAACACTAAAGACTGCAAATGAAAGTGGAAAAACTCAGGCTGATAGGTGTCTTTTCTTGCAACTTCTAATTGAATTTCCCTTAGTGTAAGATGGCTACTGAGCCTTATGTCATTACACAGTTATCTGGACGGAGGTTTCACAATGTGTCCTGTGTATGGAAACACTGGGCACTGAAAAACAAACTTGTCAGTCATTTATGAAACCTACTGTAGATATTTACCAGTGACTTGGCAGTGCAAAAATTCCTTTAGGTACCCTAGAGATCAGGACACAGCACAGAGACAATGCTAAAGGACAAAAGGCCTTCAACATATGATCAGATAGTTTTAGGAGGAGTAGCAGAGTGATTGGCTCATCTCGATGTCACTCTGCCTTTTCTTCCTATCAGCATGCTTTTGTCAGAATATTAGCTAATTGGATTCTTTAATGTTGCAACTTTTTAACACTCCAGCTCTGCAGTACAGGTACTGCAAGAGGCTGGTGCCAGGTCAAATTGAGGTACTTACACTGTGTGTATTTTAAAAAGCCATTTAATGATGTATTCATGAATACAGAGCTGTATTAATGTGTGTCTTTTAGATCCGTCTAGAGTTTGGCTTTAAACAATCTGAAAAAAAGAGTTTTTACTCACATGAATGTCACATTACAAAATGTATATCACAAAAGACCGTCATGCTACATGAGAAGCCTCACAAGATGCAAGAGAATCCACAAAGACTATCATGTTACAAAGAGAAGTAGTATTAGAGATGGCTGTCATGTTACAGAAGAATGTTAGAGAATGCATTGAAGAACAGAAGAATACTGGAGACTACAGTCAAGTTACAGAAGTCTAAAAGACTGCCACCATGTTTAACACATTTAACATGCACACTGCAAATTCCATGTTTACTCAGTAGGCTAATGGACAAGCCTCAATTCCAGGTGGTAGCAGTATTGTACAACAAGAAGACTTCATATACCTATTATTATATAACACTTTACAAATTGTAATTACTAAACTGCATGTTTCAGGTTCTCATAAGTTTGTATCAGATATGAGAGCCCCTGGCTTAAAGTTGGCAGGTTTTCAAAAAGAAATTTTTTTTTTTAGCTACAATTATATCTACTACACTCTTAAGCCTCCCACACACGGTATGAAAATCAGAGGGGGATTGGCATTTGACAGACTGTTGTCTGAAGTTCTTACCATTAGTACGCTCCTTTCAACAATTGTTTTCTAATTTTCGGCCAAGAAATGTTGGATGATGGGCTAGTAAATTTTTGTCAAACGACAGCTCCACGTCAGATTTTCGGATGATCAGTACACAAATCCATCACATAAAAGTCGAAAATACAAACACGCATGCTCGGAATCAATGCTCACCAAACACTAAATTAGCAGAAGGGGCCTAAAGGGTGGAGCTCAAGAGTTGAAATTCCTCATAGTACGTCACTACGTTTGTGTCACGACAATTTGTGTAACGTTTGTATGCAAGACAAGATCTTGGCACATGCCCTTTTGACAAAAATCAGACGCTAAGTTGTCCAATAATCGTACTGTGTGTACGAGGCTTTAAACAATTAGGCTTTTTGCACATGGGAATAAAAAAAGCCATGTTTTTCACTGATTTGAAATTAGATGCATTGTTGTCTAAGGAACAATGGGGTTGATTTACTAAAACTGGAGAGTGCAAAATCTGGTGCAGCTGTGCATAGAAACCAATCAGCTTCAAGATGTATTTATTTTTTTATCAAAGCTTAACTGAACAAGCTGAGGTTAGAAGCTGTTTGGCTACCATGCAAATCTGTGAACAGTAAGTGCAGTGCTCAGAATATATATATATATATATATATATATATATATATATATATATATATATATATATATATATATATATATATATATATATATATACATAAAGCATAAAGTGCACATAAATGATCTAAGAAGAAACTCAAACAACATATATATGCGGATAATGTGTATAAACACTAAAATATATGTGTATAATAGACCAAAAAAAATCAAAACCGAGTGCGGAGCAAGCCTCACTTATAAAGACCTGAGTTTTTATCAGAAGTAATTTATTTAATTTATTGTAAAACCCGAGTTTTTATAAGTGAGGCTTGTTCCGCACTCGGTTTTAATCTTTTTAGTGAGGTAATTTCCGGTTTGTGGCTGATGTTCTCCTTTTAATATATGGTTTCTTTTTATTTAGTGATGCTGTTTCTGCTCCCAACCTCTTCACAGTTTTGGCAACGCTGGTTTGCTTGTTCCTGGAGGTGATGTCGCTTCCTATTCTGACCTCTCCAAAATAAGGCTTGGAACACATGCGGTGACGACATCCTGTTCGTTCCCAGAAGTGATGTCACTTCCAGTTCCTGCCCTTTCAGAATGAGGCTTGGATTGCAAGCCATGGCGCCATTTTGTCTGTTTCAGGAAGTGGATGTTAACCACTTGCCTACAGGGCATTTTCACCCCCTTCCTGCCCAAGCCAATTTTCAGCTTTCAGCGCTTTTGCACTTTGAATAACAATTGCACGGTCATACAACACTGTACACATATGAAATTTTTATTATTTTTTCCCCACTAATAGAGCTTTCTTTTAGTGGTATTTGATCACCTCTGCGGTTTCTATTTCTTGCGTTATAAACAAAACAAGAGTGACAAGTTTGAAAAAAAAACACAATATTTTTTACTTTTTGCTATAATAAATATCCAAACTTTTATTTTTTTAAAACAAATTTTTTCCTCAGTTTAGGCCGATACATATTCTACATATTTTTGGTAAAAAATATCGCAATAAGCGTATATTAATTGGTTTGCGTAAAAGTTATAGCGTCTACAAAATAAGGGGATAGATTTATAGCATTTTTATTATTATTTTTTTTTTACTAGTAATGGCGGCGATCTACGGTTTTACCATGACTGCGATATTGCGGCGGACATATCGGACACTTTTGACACATTTTCGGGACCATTCACATTTATACAGTGATCCTTGCTATAAAAATGCATTGATTACAGTATAAATGTGACTGGCAATGAAGGGGTTAACCAGGAGGGGGCGCTGTAGGGTTAATCATGTTGCTAGGGAGTTATTCTAACTGTGGGGGGAGGGGACTCACAAGGGGAGGAGACCGATCAGTGTTCCTCTGTACAAGGAACACACCATCGGTCTCCTCCCATCTGACAGGACACACAGATCCACGGTCCTGCTCGGTTACCGGGCAATCGCGGGTGTCCGGCGGACATTGCAGCCGCTGGGCACGCGCACTGTGACCCGAGTGACGCGGCGGGCGCGCGTGCACCCCCTGGGGGACCTGGAAGGGCTGCCGTCATATGACGGCGGACCAGGATAACAGCTGCACCGTCCCGCGGTCATATGACGGTGGGCGGGCAGCAAGTGGTTAATCCACACAATTGACACTATGAGGCTGTGGCTCATTACCCAGGTACCTTTTTATTATATAAGTACAGTGCCTACAGCAGAAGAGCACCCCAGATGATGCCTTGTAAGATGAAATGCGTCGGAACGCTCTGCTGAAGTCACTGTTTAATCCTAAGCGCTTTTTTATCTACTAAAATGTGAGTGTATTTCCTCTTTTTTTTACTGAATAAATTACTTCTGATTTAAATGGGATTACACTATGGGGGTTATTTACTAAAGGAAAGTCAACTTTGCACTGCAAGTGCATATGAAAGTGCACTTGAAAGTAAAGTTACTGTAGAGCCGAGGGGGACATGCACTCTCTGGTGGTGGATCACTTATCAAGTTTGGGCACGTTTTCCTTTGTCACATCGTTATCCAGTTTAAGTGTCAGTTATTTTGAACCACGTTCTGGATATCTACAATTTATTGTTTGGTTCACCTGTCCAAACACTAAGGACTATATTTTATTTTTAAAATAATTTTTTCCTTCACATTATTGAACATCATTCACTCATATTTTGATTGTCACATAGCACATTTTTTTTGGTCTATTATACACTAATATTTTAGTGCTTATACACATTGTCCGCATATATATGTTGAGTTTCTTCTTAGATCATTTATGTGCACTTAATGTATGTATGTATATATATATATATATATATATATATATATATATATATATTATTTTTCAGTTTATTCTGAGATCTATTCTGAGCGCTGCACTTACTGTTCACGTTTTCATTTTTTGCAATTCATTTATTGCTGTACTAGCTGCTTTTTTACATTGGTTGCAGACAGAGCAGTATATTTGCTTTATATTTTTTACCATGCAAAGCTGCACCAGATCTTGCACTCTCTAGTTTTAGTAAATCAACCCCAGTGCACACAGCTGAGAAAAGAATTATAATATAGCGATGTACAGAGCCATAAAATAAAAATTAAAAAAAAATAAATTTGAGCACAATAATTTGTACTCATACGCATATTTACTTATCTATAAGCATGTTTACGCGAGTATAAATGAGTATACAGTGGGGACGGAAAGTATTCAGACCCCCTTAAATTTTTCACTCTTTGTTATATAGCAGCCCTTTGCTAAAATCATTTAAGTTCATTTTTTTTTCTCATTAATGTACACACGGCACCCCATATTGACAGAAAAACACAGAATTGTTGACATTTTTGTAGATTTATTAAAAAATAAAAAACTGAAATATCACATGGTCCTAAGTATTCAGACCCTTTGCTCAGTATTTAGTAGAAGCACCCTTTTGATCTAATACAGCCATGAGTCTTTTTGGGAAAGATGCAACAAGTTTTTCACACCTGGATTTGGGGATCCTCTGCCATTCCTCCTTGCAGATCCTCTCCAGTTCTGTCAGGTTGGATGGTAAACGTTGGTCGTCCTGTCCCTGCAGCTGATAAACACCCCCACAGTATGATGCTGCCACCACCATGCTTCACTGTTGGGACTGTATTGGACAGGTGATGAGCAGTGCCTGGTTTTCTCCACACATACCGCTTAGAATTAAGGCCAAAAAGTTCTATCTTGGTCTCATCAGACTAGAGAATCTTTATTCTCACCATCTTGGAGTCCTTCAGGTGTTTTTTAGCAAACTCCATGCAGACTTTCACGTGTCTTGCACTAAAGAGAGGCTTCCGTCGGGCCACTCTGAAATAAAGCCCTGACTGGTGGAGGGCTGCAGTGATGGTTGACTTTCTACAACTTTCTCCCATCTCCCGACTGCATCTCTGGAGCTCAGCCACAGTAATCTTTGGGTTCTTCTTTACCTCTCTCACCAAGGCTCTTCTCCCCTGATAGCTCAGTTTGGCCGGACGGCCAGCTCTAGGAAGGGTTCTGGTCGTCCCAAACGTCTTCCATTTAAGGATTATGGAGGCCACTGTGCTCTTAGGAACCTTAAGTGCAGCAGAATTTTTTTTTCTAACCTTGGCCAGATCTGTGCCTTGCCACAATTCTGTGTAGTAGTGCACAACAACCACCCAACATTAAAATCTGATAGAATGGTTGCCTTACCTAAAGTGGAACTTTAGGCTGGGTTTGAAAAATTGGTGGACATGCAGGATTTTTAATGCAGAAGGGACATTCTCTTCTGTATTAAAGTGTCTTATCTGCCTGTCCACCCCTGTATAGTAAGCTGCACAAATGCAGCTTACTGCATATATTCGGGAGTGATGTCATCTCTGCCCGGCTAATGAAAGTGGTCTGCGATCGGGACTCCAAAGCTGGCCGCCCGAAGATGTCAGCTTCTGGCAGAGAGCTTTGGGGATGGCGCATTACTGGATTCAAGGTGGGTATAGTTTTGCTTTAACTACATTTTGCAAATCATCATTGCTCATTATACACAATTTCATTTCAGAAAGAAGCCAAGACCATATTTTAATCTACAAGCGCTGCAAGTTCTGGGAGAAATAAGGAAAAGGGATTCTGTTCCAATTCACATGAAATTACTAACAAGCTTGTCAAATAAGACAGACAGCATTTGGTAAACTACAGAAGCCCACAACCACATCTCCCCCAACCCATCAAGTGGAGATAGTTTACATTTTGTATTGAATTTTTCCTGGAACATTGTAGTGTACTTCCTGTTATATGAGGGTGCCATACCTCACAGCTATATTTCTGCTATGTGAGATAAAAGGCACTGCTGCTTCTGACTGCTAGTCTCTGAAGACTTGGAGTGGGATTTGGTAATGTCACTATTGTGCAGCTTATTTTTCTCCTATCTGGAGGCTCTGACATGAAAAGCTAAAACCCTGCCTCTACCATGATGACCACCGCACACAGAGACACAGTATCACAATGCATGGAAAGTCAGTCATGGAGAAAAGATCAGCTGCACAGAAACCATATGCAACACTGGTGACTAGTATTTTGACCATTGTATTAGGCACAGCTTCCAGAATTCAGTTTCTGTATAAAGCTGAACTGTAATCACAAAGCTAAACAAGCAGTTTAAATTCATATACATATGGGAATGGTTATCTGGAATGTAAAAAGCACTCTAGCACACCACTGCCACTTTGCATGTCGGTGGTGGCCACACCAGGCCACCCTCTAGAGTCTAGATGGTGGTACCTGGTTCTCCCTGATACATCGACCTCCTGTAGACTCACCTTGATACATCTTGCATCTTCTAGAGCCCCCATACGCCCTGCCTCCTCCAGAATCCCCCTTCATACAGTCTGCTTTCTCTAGAATCACCCCATAACACCCTGTATCTTCACATTCCCCTAATACACACACAGCATCCTCCAGAATCCCCCACCATACACCCTGCATCCTTCAGGATTTTTCTCACATACACACCATACAGCAGTTGGCAAAATCTCTTATCTAGAGCTCTCCTGTTTACCCAATAATGGCTGTGCAGCTGGTGGGATGTGTAGTTGCATACTAGCTGCCCTACTCATACAGCCTCTCCCCAGCCCAGTACACCAACAGTTTAGCAGAAAACAGCACTGCTGCTTGCCTTTTACAGTACAATTTGAATCTCATGCACAACCTAATCTCACCTCCCCTTCAGTATTAACATCTGTCTCTAATTGTAGAGACTGTGTATATATACAGTATCTCACAAAAGTGAGTACACCCCTCACACTTTTGCAAATATTTTATTATATCTTTTCATGTTACCACACTGAAGAAATGACACTTTGCTACAATGTAAAGTAGGGAGTGTACAGCTTGTATAACAGTGTAAATTTGCTGTCCCTTCCAAATCATCCAACACACAGCCATTAATGTCTAAACCACTGGCAACAAAAGTGAGTACACTCCTAAGTGAAAATGTCCAAATTGGGCCCAATTAGCCATTACCATTACCTCTGTGTCATGTGACTCGTTTGTGTTACAAGGTCTCAGGTGTGAATGGGGAACAGGTGTGTTAAATTTGGTGTTATTGTTCTCACTCTCTCATACTGGTCACTGGAAGTTCAACACTGCACTTCATGGGAAAGAACACTGAGGATCTGAAAAAAATAATTATTGCTCTACATAAAGATGGCCTAGGCTATAAGAAGATCGTCAAGAGCCTGAAACTGAGCTGCAGCATGGTGGCCAAGACAAGTTTATTGTTTAAAATTTAAGAATTTTATGAATTAATAAAATTATCAGGATGATGTTATTATTATTTGTTGATCTGAATACATCAATAAACGTGCCACAGCCAATTTTTTGCCAACAAGTGGTTTTGTGTTATTATTTAAATAGGTACTCGTCTTTGTGGTATTCACTGGAGGGTAGGTGTGACCTGCTTTTTCATGCGTGTTACATTGCTGAAGCCTGTCAGATGTGGGCACTGTTCCCCTGAGTGTGTGTTGAAATGGACCAGAAGTAAAATAAATAAATAAAAGAAAAATGTGAAGATTTGCAATTGTACAAGGAACATCTAGAAATAATAACTATGCCTAAGCAGTACCCTGAAAGATTACCTTTTATCTTGAAATGCTCCCGAAAATTAATTGTACATTTTCTGTGCCCTGAACCTTATAGCTGCAGCGTGACATGTACTGCACTGTTATTTTACAGGATTTGGTGATGTTACTACTGTGCTGCTCACTGTTCCCCTTGCTAGAGCTGAAGCTGTACCTGAGGACCTGCAAGATCTCATTTAATCTGCTTCATCCATTCTGTACATCTGTGTTTTTACACCACCCCTGCTGCTTCTTCAAAGGCCCCCTGCCAGTTATCGGATTACCAAGCATCAAGGGGCAAAGCAAAGTCCTGTATATATATATATATATATATATATATATCTATATATATATATATATAGATATATATATAGATAGATAGATAGATAGATAGATAGATAGATAGATAGATAGATAGATAGATAGATAGATAGATATAGATATAGATAGATATAGCAACCTCCACTCAAAGACATAGTGCAGAACAAGGCATGTAAAGTCAGTAAATTATGAAAATATCAGCATTAGGGAAACTACAGGCCATACTGGTAGTTCAAGTCATTTCGTCAGTGAGTGTGCATCATTCAAATAATGACCCTTCAGGTCCGAGTTCTCAGAACACTTTATCTCAAAAAGTCCTCAAAGATACTGTACTATGGGATGTCAATTGGGGATCATTCTTGAGCTCCAACATGCTGCAAAGTTTCATTTCTCCATTATTTTCATTTGTGCTTGCAGGTTTTCTCACAGGGCCACTTTATTGTCCCACCCTGGTCAAAATGTGAATAAACTGACATTCCCCTTTAGCCTATTATGGTGAAGCAATATATACTCTAATGCTGGGTACACACAGGCCGAAAATCAGCTGAAAACAGTCTGTTCAGCAGGAACCGGACAACTTTTGGCTCGTGTGTATAGCTCACTAAACATCGTCTGTCGAATGGGCATGTTGGAAAAACAGCATCTGTTCAGCATTCCCATCAGAACACAATAGCACAGCAGGGGGGGTGCTGTACTAACATCACTTATGTCAGTACAGTGATCTGTCAGGTTTTTCTTTTTTGTTCAGCCCACTGGGTTGAACGAAATAAAAAAAAGCCTAGCGTGTACCAGGCCAAAGTCCGCCAATCAGGTCTGCCATTGTCACTGCGGGACCCTCTAATCCTGATAGTGCCATGGATACCCAAAGAAGGACCCTAATGGAAATAAACAAAGATAGAAAACCGAGGGATCATGTGTTTTTTTTGTGCTATGTCTGTACTCACCTCATCACTGACAAGTATAACATTTTTGGGCAGAGGAGAGGCTGCTAGTATTTTAATTTATATCAAAATGTGTGTGACTTACATTTACTGTAAAACATTTGAGTGGGTTTAGCAATGTGAAGCTACAGATTGTGATTTATTTTGAAGCTTTAAATGTTTCATTGGATTTTCTGTCCAGCACATAAGAAATGTGAAATCAAAAATACACACATCTGTAGAAAATTAAAAGCAGCACTGACCCTCTGTACAGATAATGATCATGGATATTGGACTTCATAGTTAGACTCCTGCTAATAAAACACAGAGACAATGGTTGGGAAGATGGAGAGAAAATATCACCAGTTCTCGCTTATTAGTGGTGGTGAGAGATATGAAACAGATGAAGAAAAAAAAAAAAAAGAAATCACACTACATAATTTAAAATATGCTGCCTTTTGGCTTCTAGGAATCTTGAAAAGGCACCTCAAAGGGTTTTATTTACTTGACTCTGACAGCTTGTCTCCCTGTGCCCCCATTTATCCCATCTATACTAACAACCTCAAGCTTACATATTTATAGACACTTTTTTTGTTAAGCTCTTGACATCCACTAATTAGTTATTAGTTATGTGTATACTGTAATGCAGCTCAGCGCATTCTACTCATAAATAAGCAAGTGTGTGTCACGGCATGAAACAGAATTACAAATCGAGATATGGGTATTAGCTGTGGTAGGTCATTTCAAGAGCTGGAATCATTTTGCTTTGATTTATGAAGATAAACAATACATACCAGGAAAAAAAAAAAAAATCTTCTGATGATCTATAGATGGATTTCTAGCACAGGTTTTGCATCTGCATTCTCTATCACGTACAAGGGCAATTAGGGATTTATGGTTTATGTAGAGAAAAATTATACTTGTCTAATTCATGCATATGGATATTGAACATTCAATATTTCTAATTAACATCTATCATAACAATTTGAATCTTTTAGGGCTCTTTAAGTCAGTATACATTCCCATGCAGTTTAGGCACTTGAAAAGCACCTTTTAATATCTGCCCTTATTTGGAATTCAGGATCAGGTTCTTTACAAAGGCATTGTAGTGAACTGATGCACTTCCCAAACTCTTGCATGCATGTGCTCTACTGATAGCTATCTTCCTACTTGGCTTCAACCTACAAAAAAACACTTTGAAATCTATGGATCATTTTGACCTGTGAAAAAAGTTTCTATGTGCTCTACATTTATTTGGCACATATTCTTGTAACTACCAGTGCCTACTTGACTATGTTACAGAAGAGTAAAGGAGTCAGTGAGTTATCTCAAAGGCTAAAGACTTTATACAAAATGATTGACTAAACCATTACTTTTGCACTCTAAGTGACAATAAGGGCACTTTCACACTGGCAGCACCCGGGCGTCGTCGGAAAGGTGAAAGGGGTCTAAGATTTCTTCTTCTTTCTAGAGGCATGCAAATATGAGAGGTACTCCCTAATTTTACAAAAAAGCCAACTTATGATTTTTTAATTAAAAGTGTTTAACAGTCCTGAATGAAAACTGTGCACCTTTCTGACTGTTCAAGCAGTAACCTATATTTCTTTTTTTTTTTTTTCATTTGGAAATCAGTTATGACATTTCTGTAAAAACCTTCTCCGATATCTAACATCCAGTTGTAAATATTTTTGCCCTGAGAAATTTTGATATGTACTATTTTTCTTCTTTCTGTTCTTAATTAATACATCCAGTGGTGGAAGCCTGAACATGTAGGGTTCAAGTTGCAACCCGAGGTGGAAACACAGTGGGATTGATTTACTAAAACTGGGGAGTGCAAAATCTGGTGCAGCTGTGCATAACTTCCAGTTTTTTTTTTATGTCACAGCTTAATTGAACAAAACTAGTTAGAAGCTGATTGGCTACCATGCAAAGCTGCAGCAGCTTTTGCACTCTCCAGTTTTGGTAAATCAACCCCAGTGTCTGCAGCAACTACCCTGTTTCCCCGAAAATAACACCTAGCGTGATTGTCGGTGATGGCTGCAATATAAGCCCTACCCCCCAAATAAGCCCTAGTTAAAGTCCTTGTAGGTCTTATTTTCAGGGTAGGGCTTATTTTCGGGGAAACATGGTAGGGCTTATTTGGGGAGTAGGGCTTATATTGCAGCCATCACCAACAATCACGCTAGGTCTTATTTTCGGGGAAACAGGGTAGCAATACCATCTAAAAGCTGACTGGACCACCAACTGCTTGCCAAGGTGGGGAGAGGTTCTTTCTTGAACTGGTTATTGTCTGCTTCATATTACATAACATGTGAGTGTAATACTTATTAAAATAGTGCATACACACTGCACATTGCCAGTGCACTATTTGTGCCCTAAAATGTATTTTCAGCTGCTTTCCATAGCACTTCTTGAGATTCAAAAACCTAGGAGGGTGAGCATACTGATATCACGCACAATAAATTGGATACTCAGAGAGCTGAGGATGGATAGTGAGGGATATTTACGGTTTATAAAAGCCATACTAGAAGGTGAGTTTGTGACTCATTAACTCGTTAACTCATGTGACTCGTTAACATTTAAGGCCCTAAGACTGGGTTCACACTGGTCCGACAAACGCTCCGACATTGGGAGCTCATGTTGCATGACGTGTGAAATTCAATGTTTCCCTATGGGAGCCTTCCTAACTGGTCCGACACAAGTCGTTCCGACTTTAGAAATGCTCCCTGTACTACTTTGGTCCGACTTTGATCCTACTTCAGCCCACTGACTATCATTGAAGTTGGATCAAAGTTGGATCGCCGTCTCGCATGATCCGACTTCGGCATGCGACTTGTGCTCAGATGATCTTGAGGGGGAACTCCACGCCAAATTTTAAATAAAAAACCAGCATGGGTTCCCCCTCCAAGAGCATACCAGGCCCTTGGGTCTGGTATGGATCTTAAGGGGAACCCCCTACGCCGAAAAAACGGCATGGGGGTCCCCCCAAATCCATACCAGACCCTTATCCGAGCACGCAGCCCGGCCGGTCAGGAATGGGGGACGAGCGAGCGCCCCCCCCCCCGAACCATACCAGGCCGCATGCCCTCAACATGGGGGGGTGGGTGCTTTGGAGCAGGGGGGCGCCCTGTGGGCCCCCCCCAAAGCACCTTGTCCCCATGTTGATGAGGACAAGGGCCTCTTCCCGACAACCCTGGCCATTGGTTTTTGGTCTCTGCGGGCAGCGGGGTTATCGGAATCCCAGAGCCCCCTTTAATAAGGGGGCCCCAGATCCCGTCCCCCCACCTTATGTGAATCAGTATGGGGTACATCGTACCCCTACCCATTCACCTAGGAAAAAAAAGTGTCAATAAAAAAATCACACAACAGGTTTTTAAAGTAAGTTTATTAGGCAGCTTCGGGGGTCTTCTTCCGACTTCGTGGGCCTCTTCCTTCTTCTCCGCGCTCTCCGGCTTCTTCTCCGCGCTCTCCAGTTCTTCTCTCGCTCTCCGGTATCTTCTGCCGGGCTCCTCCGCCATCTTCTGCTCTTTTGCTAGCAGTGGCCCGGTCTTCTGCGCTGTCTTCTTCCCTCTTCTCTTCTTCCGATGTTGACACAATGCTCTGTAATGCCGTATACGAGATCCGCAATGACTTATATAGGGATGAGGCGTGGTCACTGGGTGATGTCACCCGGTGACCCCGCCCCTTATTACGTCACAGTCCTGGGGCATGATGGGACTGTGACGTAAAATTTAAAATTTGGCACGGAGTTCCCCTTCAAGATTCATACCAAACGCATTGCCTGGTATTGACGGGAATCCAAGTCGGATCCCTGTTCATTGAAAGTCAAACATATGTTGGCTTCTAGTCGCAGGGCAAAGTCGGACCCAAAGTAGGACGGCTGTCATATCGCACCAGTGTGAACCCAGCCTAACTCAGACCAAATCACCTTTCTAGAATATTGTGTTGCATTACATTCCATATTTGTAGAGGGGCTGCTGATAACAGGAGGGATTTTAACCTATTGCCAACCTTGTTGGATGTCTTTTGTGCTTTCTCGCACCTTTCTGCGATGTTTTAAACCCTGCACAACAAACAACTTGCAGGTGTATGGTGCCTGCGCCACAGTAAAGAAAGAAAAAGAAAGAGACTTGTTTTATTCAAGAACACACAGGTCTTACTGTAGAATAGACTATGTTTTGTTTAACTACTATAAATTAAATACAGGGCATATACTTTAAATACAGGGCATTTTCACACCCTTCCTGCCCAGGCCAATTTTCAGCTTTCAGCGCTGTAACATTTTGAATGACAATTGCGCGGTCATGCAACACTGTACCCAAATGAAATTTTTATAATTTTTTTCCCCACAAATAGAGCTTTCTTTTGGTTTATTTGATTTTGGTTTTTATTTTTTGAGCTATAAATTAAAAAAGAGCAACAATATTGAAAAAAAAAACCACAATATTTTTTACTTTTTGCTAATAAATATCCCAAATTATTTAAAAAAAAATTTTTTTTTCCACAGTTTAGGCCGATATTTATTCTTATACATATTATTGGTAACAAAAAAAAAATCACAATAAGCGTATATTGATTGGTTTGCGCAAAAGTTCTAGCGTCTACAAAATAGGGGATAGATTTATGGCATTTTTATTATTTTTTCTTTTACTATTAATGGTGGTGATCTGCGATTTTTATCCTGACTGTGAAATTGCAGCAGACAGATTGGACACTATTTTGGGACCATTGACATTTATACAGCGATCAGTGCTATAAATATGCACCGATTACTATGTAAAAGTCACTGGAAGGGAAGGAGTTAACACTAGGGGGCGATCAAGGGGTTAAATGTGTTACCTAAGGAGTGTTTATAACTGTGGGGGGATGGGACTGACTAGGAAGAAGACCGTTCGGTGTTCCTATATACTAGGAACATACAATCTGTCTCCTCTCCCCTGACAGGACGTGAATCTGTGTGTTCACACACACAGATCCACGTTCATGCTCTGTCACCAGCAGTCACGGGTGCCAACGGACATCGCGGCCGCTGGGCATGCGCATCGGCTGCCGAGTGCCGTGGCCGCGCACTCCCTATACCACTGGGATGCCAGGGACTATATACAAGATTTTAGTAATGAGAGCAGTATCATTAGTATTAATCAGCATGGATTCATGAAGAATCGTTCGTGCCTAACCTTCTATAAGGAGGTGAGCTGCCATCTAGATAAAGGAAGGCCCGTAGACGTGCTGTATCTAGATTTTGAAAAAGCATTTGACGCAGTTCCCCATAAACGTTTACTGTACAAAATATGGTCCGTTGGCATGGATCATAGGGTGAGTACATGGATTGAAAACTGGCTACAAGGGCGAGTTCAGAGGGTGGTGATAAATGGGGAGTACTTGGAATAGTCAGGGGTGGGTAGTGGGGTCTCCAGGGTTCTGTGCTGGGACCAATACTGTTTAATTTGTTCATAAACGACCTGGAGGATGGGGTAAACAGTTCAATCTCTGTATTTGTGGACAATACTAAGCTAAGCAGGGCAATAACTTATCTGCAGGATGTGGAAACCTTGCAAAAAGATCTGAACAAATTAATGGGGTGGGCAACTACATGGCAAATGAGGTTCAATGTAGAAAAATGTAAAATAATGCATTTGGGTGACAAAAATATGAATGCAATCTATACACTGGGGGGGGAGAACCTCTGGGGGAATCTAGGATGGAAAAGGACCTGGGGGTCTTAGTAGATGATAAGCTCAGCAATGGCATGCAATGCCAAGCTGTTACAGAATATTGGCATGCATTAAAAAGGGGATTAATTCCAGAGATAAAACGATAATTCTCCCACTCTACAAGACTCTGGTCTGGCCGCACCTAGAGTATGCTGTCCAGTTCTGGGCACCAGTCCTCAGGAAGGATGTACTGGAAATGAAGCGAGTACAAAGAAGGACAACAAAGCTAATAAAGGGTCTGGAGGATATTAGTTATGAGGAAAGGTTGCGAGCACTGATCCTATTCTCTCTGGAGAAGAGACGCTTGAGAGGGGATATGATTTCAATATATCAAATACCATACTGGTAACCTCACAATAGGGATAAAACTTTTTGCGGAAGGGAGTTTAACAAGACTCGTGGCCACTCATTAAAATGAGAAGAACCTTAAACTACGTAGAGAGTTTGTTACTGTAAGGATTTGGAATTCCCTTCCACAGGCGGTGGTCTCAGCGGGGGGCATCAATAGTTTCAAGAAACTATTAGATAAGCACCCGAACGACCGCAACATACAGGGATATACAATGTAATACTGACATATAATCACACACATAAGTTGGACTTGATAGACTTGTGTCTTTTTTCGACCTCACCTATTATGTAACTATGTAATATCGAGGTAATGTAACTAGATTTTAAGGCTCTTTTCAGCATATCCATGGATGAAGGTTTCGAGTTTAACCAGTGTTGACCACTATTGATAAATCCTTATGTGATCTGGATGTTTGTTATCTAGCTGCCATATGTGAGTGATGTTAGAGGGCTATGTTGTATATTTTCATTGTTCTCCAACTGGGTTTGTTTATTCCTGCATGACCTAAAAACTGAAAATAAAGAATTTAAAATGTCTGTTCAGCTATCGGAGCTAATCTTTGGGGCAAATTAGCTGCAAGGCCTCTTGCTTATCTGCACCCACTGCTATTACTATTATCTGTTAATTTAACTTTGTTATGGCATACCATCATTATTATCTTTTAATTTACTTGTTATTGCATTTGCTTACTTCTAGGTAGCATAGAGCTTTTTCTGTTTTCTGTTTCATATGTATAAGCTTTTTTAAGGGCCCACTCCAGGCTGTTGTAATATTTACCCATAGACCATCTTTTTTATATTATCCTTCTAACATAAAAGTAGTTTTTATTTGGTCCAAGCCAGCAGGTTTCTACTCAAGTACAACAGAGAATAGTGTAATAACCACAAGTTATTTTCCTAGACATGATATTAAATATAAATATAACTAAAGACTATTGTAAACATTTTAGTTTTAAAAAGATGCTAGAAAGCGTGGATGCTTTAACAAAGAATACATACTACATAGTTTTTAATTATCAATGATCAACCTACAAAGTCCATAAACAGACAATAACCTGAATGAAATTAGTATTTGGTGTATCCACTCTTCGCCACAATTCTACCAGGTACATTTGCACACATTTAAAACCAAAAATGCACTGGTCGGCCAAAGAAATTTAGTGCAGCAAATGAAAGACAAATTCCGCCGACTTCCCTTTGCAATTGGGAGATGTTCATTAGAATCAACAGCTTAGACTTAACAGCATCGAGACCATGGAACACCTATCTACAATCTGTAAAAGTTTGGTCCAAAGGAGTCTTCATAAAAGACTTGCGGCTTAAAAGCCATACCCGCAATGTGTAAACAAGGCCAAGCAACTCAACTATGGATAAAAACACATGGACGGGTTTGTACAAAAATGGCAACAGGTTAACTGGAGTGATTTGAAATATCTGGTTGTAACAGGAGACAATTTGTTTACTAAAGGCCCGGAGAGTGGTACATGCAGGTGCTGCAGGCAACAGTGATATATTGCAGAGGTTCCGTGAAAGTTTGAAGACACATTTCTGCACAGGAAAGTGGAGATTTGGGTAGCATTTGGGCAATGCTGAAACATACAGGCAGATTTTTATCCATCACGCAAAACTATTTGGGGGCATCTGATTGGTCCCAAATACATTTTGTAGCAAGATAATACCCCAGGACATATATCCAAAGCCATGAAGAACTATGTTCAACGGAAAACAGAACAAGGAGTACTGGAAGAGATGGCATGCCCCCCCCATGGAGCCATAATCTTAACATAATTGAGTCAGTCTGGGATTATTTGGAGACAGAGACACATGATATAGACTAAGTCCACAGAAGAATTCTGGTTAATTCTCCTAGATATTTGAAAAAGACTTTCCTGCTTAGTTCCTTAAAAAAAAGCTGCATGCTAATGTACCTAGCAGAATTGACACTGTTTTTAAGGTAAAGAAGGGACATACCAAATATTAATTTAATTTCTTTTTTTCTGTTTATACACGTTATCGATTAATTGTTGATCAATACAAACTATTATATTGTATTATTGTATTATCTTTAGGTTCACATTTGTGTGTTGTGAGAATGTGTGAAAAAATGCCTGCATTCTCGCAACACACAAAAAAACGCAGCCCTTTTGCAGCAGGGCCATTAATTCTTAATGGCACCCACATGCACCTTGCTAACACATGCACTTTCAAAACAAAGTACCATGCGCTTGGTTCGGCATGATTTTTAAAAAGTGTTATGCACTTCTTTTGTTCAATGTTTGCAATGCAAGAAAAAGTCGTGCTTAAATTTGCACCAAAACAGGTGCTCTCTGTCACACCCGCATAGGTGTGAACAGAGCCTTAAACTTTTGCACAGCACTGTATATATTGCATTGTATATGTTCTACAATGTGGCACAAGCTTAAAAGGTATGATTTGCACCTGACTAATGTCACATGCATCGTCACTTTACACGTCATTTGAGACTCGTTAAACATGCACAAATATTACAACAGAAAGCACAGAGAGGTAGGTTCTGTTCAGAGACTTGTCCTTAATATACTTATATGTGCAAGCTATATGTAACAAGGATAGCCTACTTGAAATTAAAGGATTGAAAAAAATACACATACAGTAGTCGGTGAGAAAATGTGATAGGCAATACAAACATTTAATTTCTTATGGTTTCAGAATCATTCATGCTACAGGCTGATAGTAGCTCAAGAAAATGTATTATTATTTATCTTTATCCTTCTACTATCATGGTAACGGTAACTCTCCCCTTTTTTTAGTCAACAAAATGAATGCTTTTGAATTAAGAAGCAAAAGAAAGCTGGAGGATCCTCATATTGTATAGCAACATTATGTTTACCATGTGTCGGTAATTTTCTAATTTCATATGTGGTCTTAGAAATGAACTCTAGCGTGCATGAGCTATTTACTGTGTCATTCTTGTATAGAAACACACAGCTCTTATGTGTATTACAGTCATCAGAATTCCTACTTACCGGTAAGTAGTTTCTGAAAAGATGCTTCACCTTCACATTACGAAGTAGCCTTCAAATCACAGTATGGTTCTTGTCATAGTCCTTGAACTATGCCTCATAAAAACAAGATCTTAATACAGACTTTTAAACGTCTGCATAAAACGCCTGTTCACAATATTTGTTTCCAAAACAACAAACCATGCCTGAGGAAATGTGACTTCCTATAAACATAGCCATATCATAAGAAATATTTCATAATATAATACTGTATTAGGCAGGGAGGTTGATTTACTAAAGGCAAATATACTGTGCATTGCAAGTACAGTCAAGCTAGATCTGAGGGGAATCTCTGAAACGAGGCAAAGCTGTGCTGATTTCTATCATCCAATCATGTGCAAGCAAAAATGCAGTTTTTTTTTTTTTTTTTCCTTGCATGTTCCCCTCAGATCTAGAGCAACTGCACTTGTGGGGGTACTCGCAGTACACAAACTATTTGCCTTTAGTAAATCAACCCCAGTGTCTCTATTACTGTTTACTGCACACAGGTTGTGTCATGGAAACCAAAATTTTGTGAGACTGGGTTCACACTATTGCAAATTGGATGCGGGTTTCCAATTCACATAGCAGGAGATTGTGATCGGTTCTCTATGGAGCCGGTTCACACATCTCCGGAGCGGCTTCGGTACGAATTGCACAGGAGTCCTGTGCATTTTTGGTCCGTTTCAGGTCCGAATTCAGCTCAAAATTCAGGCTGAAATTGGACCTGAACAGGTGAATGGAGGCGCACTGGACCCAAGCTATGAGTCGCTCCATGCTCTAGTGTGAACCCAGCCTAAAGCAGCGAACCACAATACATATGGTTCACATTTGTGCATTTGTGTGTTCTGAAACACACCTGCATTGTCATGCACATGTAAGATGCACTTGAGGGCCATTCAAAATGAATGGTACTGCAATGCACCACAGTCAGCTTTGTGTGTTTCCACAGTGCACAGATGCTCAGGAGGAGGGTTGGACAATTTAGAAAGGAAGCCTGATGGCATCAATCTCCCAAATTTATATGCAGAAATCAATATTTAGATTACACTATGCATTTTTACTTTTTGATTGTAGATACACTTTTAAATATTTTATTATGATTAACCACTAATTCAGTAAAAAGAAACCTGGTGTATTTCATTTGCTCATTTTCAAATGATATGCACCCACAGCTCAAATTCCAAGCTCCTATGTCATATTAAAATTAAGAATTAATAATTCCAGGGCGATATACTGAGCCAGTAACACCGCTATTCAGAATTATTGTGACAAGTGGTCCTGGGCACATTGTTATTTTTTTTTTTTTGCAACTGTCTAGTAATTCTTAAACACTTTGCACAGAAATATTGGAAGCAGGATTCCATATGCCAGATGAGAAAGTCTTTCAAAAATCAAGTTTTGCACCATCCATCAAAAAGACAAGTGAAAGAATGCAAGGAAAATGTTTTTAAAGTACACCTTTCTAGACATCGGTCATTAAACTATTTACATATTCTTAAACAGTGGTAGAGAGCTATTAAACAAACCAGCCCTTATACCTCTCTAGTTGCTTCTAATGTGAAGTTATTTTTTATCAAAGATTGCAAGAAAAGAAAAGAGTCTAATGATGGATTTCAGTTGGTCTCTAACAGATAGTTGTTTAGAGGGCTGGCCCTCCAATATCTCTTTACTTAGAGCCCTTGCACACTGGGGCGGTTTGCAGGCGCTATTGCGCTAATAACAGCGCCTGCAAACCGCCCCCCGAAAGTTCCGCTGCTTTCATTCCAGTGTGAAAGCCCCGAGGGCTTGCACACTGGAGCGATGCGCTGGCAGGACGGTAAAAAAAGTCCTGCCAGCAGCATCTTCGGAGCGGTGAGGGAGCGGTGTGTATACCGCTCCTTTACCGCTCCTGCCCATTGAAATCAATGACGCTTTGCGGTGGTATTTAACCCTTTCTCGGCCGCTAGCGGGGGTAAAACTGCCCCACTAGCGGCTGCATACCGACGGTAAAACGCAGCTAATAATAGCAGCGTTTTACCACCGACGCCGCCCCCCGCCCCAGTGTGCAAGGGCTCTTTGAAAAAAGACAGTGGGGTTGGTGTACTAAGACTGCAGAGTGCACAATTGAGGTTGTTTGTCAAAGCTTTATTGAACAAGCTGAAGTTAAAACTGATTGGCTACCATGTACAGTGACACCAGATTTTGCACTCTCCAGTTTTAGTAAATTAACCCCTGTATCTGTGCTGTGAAACTTGAAAATAAATTCTTCATAATGCCTCTAGATACAGAACGGAATGAGGAGATGTCTTAAGTGTTTTTACTGCTTTTCAGAATACAGAAATACGTAAATGTGCATGCAAACACGTTCACTTTAAGGGAGCACTTTGTGATTTAGTACTTTGGAGGAAAGGGTTTTTATTTTATGGTTGCAATTTTATAAACCCCTATATTTAATGCAATGCCAAAACTATAGAAAAGCAAGCATTTAAGGGACAATGGGCGCAACAATACTTTAATGTGAATTGCAATACGTTTAGATGTGCCCTAAAGAGATCTTCCCTTTTTTGGGTTAAAGCTCACTTTCACACAAACACTCCCTTTGCTCAGTCTGTACATGTTTTTTTTTTCCTTTCTTTGTAACACAAAGTATACCCATCTAAATTGGCTGGCTGGGTTACTTGCTAGCGCCATTTCCGGGGGCCTAATTCAGCACTGCAAATGTGTCTGCACAGGGCAATCCCTAAAAGTAACCGCATACTAATGTCAAAGGCTGCAGACTCCTCTTCTGCATACTGAGAGGAAATCTTCTGCTGGACAACCAATAAGAAATATCTATTTCACACAGGCAGTGAAGTGAACACCCAAAGAAAGGCCCTGTTCTGTAAACAAAATCCAAAAAAATAGAAAACACTCTGGACTAGAGTGTCACATGACCACAGCTCTAGGTTGGTAAAAATGTATATATATATACTACTAATCGACTGTGATGGGACTGCGATACTGCAGCGGCAATCTGACACTGACGTTGGGGGGAACTGACTAACTGCCACTGACAAAACCAGTGACATTAATACAGTAATCAGTGCTAATATCATACACTGTCACTGTACTAATGACACTGGCTGGGAAGGGGTTAACATCAAGTGCAATCAAGGGGTTAAACATGTGCCAATGTGTAATGTGTGTAAAGTGTGCTGCTTTTTACTAATGATCTCAAAGTTTCTCAGGAATGAGAAACACAGAGATTGTTCCCTGTGTACAGAGCTCTGTGTTGAATGTCACAGCCAATCAGCATGTTCCAGCCGTGAATCATTGGCCGGGACTTGCTGACAGATTCCCGCTGTGTACAATCACAGCGGGAGCTGGGCGGGGGAGCGCATGCGCACGCCATAAACCCGGAAATAAGCAGCGATGTACCGATATGTCACTTTGCCTACAGCAGCCGCTCGTACACATTACAAAGTAGGCGCACCTACTTTTTCCACAGTACACCATTACATCTATTGATATTTTTTCTCAACAAATAACTATAAAGGCAATTTTTCTTGCATTCTTGTTCAAATATATCACCTTTATCTGTTGGCAATCAATAAATAAAGATCTAGTGGTTCTCTGTAAAAATAATTTGAAAATGTCAACAATTTCCATGAGATGTACTTACAGTAAAGGCTCACAGGTTCTCACTGGCAAGCTGGCTTCCATACTATTTTAAAGCAGCATCCAGTCAACAAGGGGTTAAATATGTGGAGAATCCAGCAGTGTCACACTGGAATGGTTGAAAGAAGACAGAAGTCGGGTACCTAAGTCCACAGATCTCGATCCTAGATTTTCTAAGAGGCTGCAAAAATATTGGATTTACTGCATACACCTACTGGTATCCACAAACACCACCATTATTATAAGAAATTCAGTGTTGTTACTTTAGTAGACTAAGCATTGTTAAAGCACTGTATGTCTTTAATTGTGCCAGAAGTTTCTGTGCTCAGATTTGGAGCTGACCTCCTGCTGTTTCTATGGAAGTGATTACACCTATCACTGCCTTGGAGACGCTATCAATTTATTGAGTGATACATTGTTATTTCTGCTCAAGCCGCATTGTTATGTTGCTGCAATTCATTTCCTAACACTCAAAGGATATAGTGAATCTTGTGTTTTATCATTTAGTGATAGTAATATAGTAATATGTTTCCAACATTGCTAATGCTTTAAATTTGATGACCAGAGTTCTTAAGACACATTCACATACAAACACTGCTTCTTTTGTCAGCTTATATTTCCAACATCTATAATAATTTTACTTTCTCATAGCGAAAACGTACTTTACACAATGAAGTCACCAACTAAAGCTAATAATCGTCTTATAAATGCACCATGTACACACACAAATCTTTTGTTTATAAGGACATGAAGACAGTCCTAAGTGGAAAGAGAACGCTTGGTCCTTGACTTAAAAGGCAAAACTAGTAACTAGACCCTGCCCTTTGGGGTTCACAAAAAAAAAAATGCTGCAACCCTGTCCCAACACTTTAAAGTTGACCTCTACTTTTTTTTCTTTTAAATATGCTGTTATGACCTTATCCCTATCGCTTTGTCTAGCAGACTTATCACTCCGATGTCCAATGGCAATGGTCTTCCAGGTTGAGTAACATTCAATCCACTTTCTGTGGTTCCAGGCTATCATTAAGCATCCTGGCCCATGGTACTCCTGGCCTGAGTGACTCTCATACATTCATATTTTGCTACTCTGTTGCAGAGAAAGATGCGTAATATCAATGGATCAGTCTTAACACTTTAGAATGTAATGTATAAATACTTGCATTTTTTATGTTAATTTTTGGAATATTTGACTTAACTAGTTGCTGACCACCCTATAGCGCTTTTTCTGCTATAGGGTGGCAGTTGTGCGCACGATCACATATTTATGCGCGTGATCCTGCACTTCCGCCTGCAGGAGGCACTGCAGGTAACTTCTGCTATGAAACTTCACAGCAAAAGCTGATCTGTATGTCCTGAGGACTCGATGTCCTCCGGCACCCACCGATCGTTCGTAAAACACAGAGAACTGAGATATACCTATGTAAACCAGGCTTATCTCAGTTCTGACAGGGGGAAGGGACCAGTCCTATGTCTCTGCAAAGCAGGGACTAGAATAGACCTCTTCCCTTACTAAAAGCTGCACTCTATGTACACAAAAACACTGGCTAGGCACACAGTTAACCCTTAGACCGCCCTAGATGTTTAACCCAGCCAGTGCCATTAGTACAGCGACAGTGCATATTTTTGGCACTAATCACTGTATTAGTGTCACTGGTTCCTGCAAAGTGTCAAAAGTGTCAGTTAGTATCCGCAACATAGCAGTTCCGCTACAAGATGCCGATTGCCACCATTACTACTATAAAAAAATGCCATAAATATATGCCATGTTTGTAGAAGCTATAACGTTCACATAAACCAATCAATTAATGCTTATTGGGATTTTTTTTTTTTTTACCAAAAACATGAAGCAGAATACATAAATAAATATTTGAAGAATTTTTATTTTTTTTTATTGGATGTGTTTTATAGCAGAAAGTAAAAAAAATATTGTTTTTTTTTCCAAAATTGACATGCCCTCTCCTGCACAGCCATTCACTGGGAATCCGTATACTGCTGCTTCTCTACCCCTAGCTCTCCAAACCCTTATTTAACTGAGAACAGAGATTAGGTGATCACTTACAAAAAAAATACTGTATATATGTATAACCACCAAAAAGGAAAACCGCTGTTTTTGTTTAACATTCAATAAAAAAAAAAAAAAAAAAAACACAGAAAGATTTGTGCCTTGAGTTTATCCATATGGGTCTTCCATTGTAAACAGTAAACTAAAGCCTGATACACAAAGATCAACAGAAACCGGCCAACATTCGGCACGTGTGTATGGTAGCCTGTATGGCTTCTGTTGAAGGAGCATGCCAAAAAAAACTGCACATCAGCACCCTCAGCCAGTGGGTGCAAGTGCTGACCTTTGTGCTTTGGCGGGAGGGGGGGGGGTGCAGTCCCCATGTCAGAACACAATGGCTTAGCAGGGAGTTTGTTGCACTAACATCAGGTAGTACAGCGAGATCCTCCCAAGCTACTCAGTTTTTCTCAATCAAAAATGATAGTGTGTACTTTCCTAACAGCATGCATTACTTTGTGATCTGAGCTCCAGGTCTATGCTGAAATTATATGCCTAATTAGTATCCACCTTCTCAACTCTCAATAGCCCCAAAAGTAACAATCTAATCTTAATGCAAATACCACATTCCACACACTGAAATACATTTTTTAGGCTTTATTAAATGGATATACTGTAGCTATATTCATTTTAAGCCTTATACAACTGAGGGCTATTATTTTCAAGCTTATACCTGGGTTTTACAGCTGCATCCACATGGACGTATAATACTGGCATGTACTAATGTGCTGGGAATAGGATCATTGGGGTCAGCCTTATCGAGTTGTCCAAATTTAAATTATTAGTTATAGGGAAATCTTATGAGGTGAAACAATGCATGCACTGTAAAACCAGATATATGGTGTACCTTATTGTTTGTAAGGAATGCTTTATTCAATGTAGATTGTGCCAGTCTTTTTAAACAAAATAATTCTTTGCCATATTTCTGATTAAAGTAACTTCACATACAGCTCATCCACACAATATTACTCATTCTTCCTTACAGTCCACAAAGGGGATACGTATAATTTTTGTTTTAATGTAAAGGCCATGCTATTAGTTTTGCAATATTTGGCTGAATCTGAGAAAATAATACATAAATATGCACTACAAGTTGCGGACTGGAGCGATCCATCATAAGCACAGTCTGTCCAGGTAGCCATCCAGTCTTCATACACCCTTGGCAGCCTAGACCTGACAGTGAGCGATCCATCCTAAACACAGCCTGTCCAATAAATTTTCCAGCCTCCCTGGGCAGGCTGTGCTTAGGACGGATCACTTCAGTCCACATTTTGTAGTTAGCCCAGAGCATCAGTAATTGAGACAGCTCCTTCAAATGTCTGGTGTCCCAGGTTGTTTCCTCAGGGGGGCTATTTAAACAGAGGGGGTAGCCCATTGGGGTCAGCTGAGGAAGAGGATGGTTCCTCAAAACGCATCCTGTGACCCTGTACTCCAAGTGGACATCCATCAGCCATTGACACCAGAAACGAGGAAGCAGTGGGCTTTAGGAGTCATTTCCCTATTAACAGTCAGTGGCACAGACATCTGGACTTTGTGACTGGAGCGGCTCATCATCCATCCATCTGCACCCTTTCAGGACTATGCATCCACCACAGGCTCATCCTCTCCCGTGAACTCCCATATATATATGTGTAGCGGTCACATTTTTGATATATAATTAATGTTATGTTATAGCTTACCATCTGGCGCCATCTAGCAGCCAAAATATAAAAGGACTGTATTTTTATTTTTCATTGTTGACATGGAAGTGTTTTGTTTGTTTACAATGGACATTAACTTGATCTACCCATAATGCCCATTAACTTCCATGAACATCAGGAGAACAGAACTGCATTGTGGGAAGACTATAAAAGGGCTCAGCGCGGCCATCTTGGGTCTCTTGGACACGCATGGCCAGCCTGGGAGGATCTGTGTGAGGTCTCCAGCGCAGCGCGGCCTACCTCCACGGAAGAACGATCCGAGCAGCAATACTGTGACACACCAGTGAGTTGGGCTGACGGCGGGGCAAGACTGGGAAGGAGCCAGAGGAGCCTGTCGGAGCCATATGAGAGTTCCGGAGCATCTTGTTGTGTGGAGCGGAGCAGCGCAGAAGTGCCGGCCGGATAGAGACAGGACCCTATACACCGGAGCAGAACTTTCTGACAACACTGACCTGGTTGGGTGAGAGGGCTGTTGCCCAAAAGTTTCCTTGATGCACTTTTACACATTCATCTGTACAATATAGAGTTGCTGGGATCCACAGTCCCACAAACAACATCAAAAGGATTAGACTGAGCTAAAACTAGGCCCCGGGCCTGTATCTCCTTGAGGATCTGGTACTGTGTCATTGGCATCAGAGATAGTTGCAGTACTGTTGTACCATAACTTTGATTCAATATTCAGCTTGCTTTAAACGGGAGTCATTAACCATTGGATTACAAATTCACTTTATTCATAGCTAGCAGAAGAAAGAAGAAAAGAAGGACTGTCTAATAAAACACAAGGCTTTGTGTTTTATTACCATATTAAAGTTACTGTGATATCAAGTAATGGGAGCTCCATAAAGATTGTACTATACTTTATTAAATTTGCATTTGATTTCCTTATAGTTACAAAGCGTGCAAAGGATGGGACAGTGCTCATAGTGAAAAAAGTTCACTCTGCCATTGATCCTATTTTCCTTAGCACATTACTAGCAAGTTAATTCAAACACTTTACATCTGTATAATTTGTACGTTGAAATCTGTTGACTGTCACACTACGTTGGTCTGACAGTACAACTATTGTAGTATTCTATTTTATAGTAAATACAGTAAACAAAGTTCTTGTTTAAGTAATTTTGTCTGAGTGTTGTTTTCCTTTGTATTATTGGGCAAGTGGAGACTGGAGATCAAAGGTAAAGACAAAAAGGTATACTACATTGTATATTGTGAAATTGTCTTCAGGGTTTTTACTGCAGACTATATTACATCACAGCTGTGTCGGGGGGGACTGAGAGAAATAAAAAGGGATAGCGAAGTAGAGTACAGGCCCAATTAAAATACAGCAGCTCCTTCGGGGGTCAGTGCTACATATATATGTGTGGTTTTTAATACTTTTGTGAGTATTCATTTTTAACTTTTCTTTGTAATTAAACCTTGTTGGAACTTATTACACCAGAGTGGACATGCTGTCTCCCCCACTTCACAGATGGCATCCCACCTCCATTTTGATAGCAGCATCCCTAGGTCGAAAGTTCCTTCTGTTTAGTTATAAAGGCTACCAGCTCATTAAGTTCACGCCCCCCGCCCCCCACCTACAATTTTGGTCTGTACAATTTTTGGTCTTGTGATCGACCAAACTGGGAAAGAGGCTTTTGAAAGGGAACTAGGGGCAAGCCTCTTACCCACTGACTTTGGGCCTGGCTTTTATGGGAACACTACTCTTTGGGAGGTGTGTGCCTGGGGGACCCTTGGAGTGGTCTTGCTTTGGATTCCAGTCCATGTTTCAAAAAACACAGGCTCTGTGAACTGGAGGACCCATATACATATTTGGGGTCGCTATGCCCAAACCAGCAATGACTGCTTTAGACTGAGACTCAGCACAGATGTTAATATAATCAGATCAAGCAACCTGATGCTGGGGGTCTCCTGCTATAATCTGTTTATTAACCACTTCAGCCCCGGAAGGATTTACCCCCTTCCTGACCAGAGCACTTTTTACAATTTGACACTGCGTCGCTGTAACTGCTAATTGCGCGGTCATGCAATGCTGTACCCAAACAAAATTTGCGCCTTTTTTTTCCCACAAATAGAGCTTTCTTTTGATGGTATTTGATCACCTCTGTGGTTTTTATTTTTTGCGCTATAAAAGGAAAAAGACCTAAAATTTGAGAAAAAAATGATATTTTCTACTTTTTGTTATAAAAAAAATCCAATAAACTCAATTTTAGTCATACATTTAGGCCAAAATGTATTCAGCCACATGTCTTTGGTAAAAAAAAATGTCAATAAGCGTATATTTATTGGTTTGCGCAAAAGTTATAGCGTCTACAAACTAGGGTACATTTTCTGGAATTTACACAGCTTTTGTCATGCCTGTCATTTCTTGAGGTGCTAAAATGGCAGGGCAGTACAAACCCCCCCCCAAATGACTCCATTTTGGAAAGTAGACATCCCAAGGAAATTGCTGAGAGGCATGTTGAGCCCATTAAATATTACATTTTTTTGTCCCAAGTGATTGAAAAATTGATTAAAAAAAAAAAATTACCGTATATACTCGAGTATAAGTCGTTCCGAGTATGAGTTGAGGCCCTAATTTACCACAAAAAAATGGGAAAAACTTATTGACCCGAGTATAAGACGAGGGTGAGAAATGCACAGCTACTGTAAGTGGAAAAGAGGGTCAACAATGCCCATTTGCAGCATCACTGTGCCCATTTGCATGCCTCACTGTGCCCATTTGCAGCCATAGGTCCCCTGAACTTCAAACTGGGTAGTAAAGGGTTCCTAGATGCCCCCTAGCTGCAGCCAAAATTTGGGGTCTCTGAACCCAAAGGGTCCCAAAATGACATTGCTGCAGATGGACACAGTTGACCGAATTTGGGGCCCTGTATCTTGGGGCCACTAAGAACCCCAAAGTTGGTGTGCAAACCCAGTGGAACTAGCACCATAAAGTTTCCAAAGCTGGGGTTACTAGCACCAAGTGGCCCTGAGATACAGGGCCCCAAATATCAGTTCAGAAAATGTCAAGCACTTTTCTGCAGCAGAGAATGACATTTTCCGAACTGCATTTGGGGCCAAGCACTTTTCTGCAGCAAAAAAAATAATTTTCCGAACCGATTTTGGGGCCCCGTATCTCAGGGCCACTTGGTGCTAGGAACCCCAGCTTTGGATACCTTATGGTACCAGTTCCACTGGGTTTGCACACCAAATTTGGGGTTCCTAGCACCAAGTGGCCCTGAGATACGGGGCCCCAAAATCGGTTCGGAAAATTATTTTTTTTGCTGCAGAAAAGTGCTTGACTCGAGTATAAGTCGAGGGGGGCACTTTCAGCACAAAAAAATGTGCTGAAAAATTCGACTTATACTCGAGTATATACGGTACAAAAAGTTGTCACTAAATGATATATTGCTCACACATGCAATGGTTATATGTGAAATTGTGCCCCAAAATACATTTAGCTGCTTCTCCTGAGCACGGGATACCGCATGTGTGGGACTTTTTGGGAGCCTAACCGCGTACGGGGCCCCAAAAACCAAGCACCACCTTCTGGATTTCTAAGGCCGTAAATTTTTGATTTCACTCCACACTACCTATCACAGTTTTGAAGACCATAAAATGCCAAGATGGCACAAAACCCCCCAAATGACCCCATTTTGGAAAGTAGACACCCCAAGCTATTTGCTGAGAGGCATGTTGAGTCCATGGAATATTTAATATTTTGCCACAAGTTGCAGGAAAGTGACAAACTTTTTTTTTTTGCACAAAGTTGTCACTAGATGATATATTGCTCAAACATGCCATGGGCATATGTGGAATTACACCCCAAAATACACTCTGCTGCTTCTCCTGAGTACGGGGATACTACATGTGTGGAACTTTTTGGGAGCCCTGAAAACCAATCACCGCCTTCAGGATTTCTAAGGGCGTAAATTTTTTTATTTCACTCCTCACTACCTATCACAGTTTCGAAGGCCATACAATGCCAAGATAGCACAAAACCCCCTAAATGACCCCATTTTGTAAAGTAGACACCCCAAGATATTTGCTGAGAGTCATGGTGAGCAGCTCCCATTTGTTTTTGAAAATGAAGAAAGACAAGAAAAATGTATTTTTTTTTTCTTTTTTCCATTTTCAAAACTTTGTGACAAAAAGTGAGGTCTGATCAAAACAAGTGACTAAAAAGTGTCACACTCGTGTAATAATTGTCCACATATAAGTGGTAACCCTTTCCGAATAAGGGTGACTCCAAGTCCCACACAATCTTGCCAGTGCTTCCTATGTAGTTAGGGCAGTGTGTCGGCTTTTCCCTCGTAAACCATAAAACTACATGTATAGCCTGTGGCCCTGTCACAGAGCTTATACATCTTGACCCCGTATCTGGCACGCTGGGAAGGTACTGTTTGAATGACAAGCGGCCAGAAAACTTAATCAGGGACTCATCAACGCAGACAACTTGATGGGGAGTAAACAAGTCTGCAAAACGTTGGTTGAAGTGGTTTACGAGGGGCCAAATTTTGTAGAGCCGATCGTATCCAGGGTCTCCACGAGGATGACAGAGTTCATTGTCATTGAAGTGCATGAACCGCAAGATCTGCTCACATTGTGCCCTGGTCATGGAGGCAAAGAACAAGGGCATATGGTGAATTGGGTCAGTGGACCAATATGACCACAACTCACTGTTTTTAGTTATGCCCATGTTGAGGGAAAGGCCCAGAAAGAGCTTAAATTCGGAAACTGTAATTGGTCTCCAATCTCTGGCAAGGGAGGACTGGGAAATAGTGGCGATGTGTTGACCAGCGTACAAATTGATTTGATCCACAAAAGATCTATAGAGATCTTCGGTGAAAAACAGCGAATAAAAATCAAGTGACATAAAATCAACTGTTTCCACCTGAATGCTGGGTTGGCCAGTGAATGGGGGAAGTACGGGTGCTGCAGAAGTGGTGGGTTCCCAATTAGGATTGGCGAATGCAGCAGGAAGGGCACTATGGGCACGACGGGCCTGTGTTCGTCTTCTTGGTGGCAGCAGGACACTACTTGTGCTTGCTACCTCACCAGCTTGAACTGCACTTATGGGACTCGCCACATCACCACGTGATACTGCAGTGCTAGATTGACTACGACCAGGGTGTACTAGGCCGCTGGTGCTTGCCAGTTCACCAGAAGGAATAGCGGCGCTAGTACTGCTCTGCTCCATACGAGGGACCTGCGGTTCTTGCACATCAACGACAGAAGAAGTTCGGGGTCTGGTTCGCCTGACCTTGGCAGGGACCACAACTCCGTCAGAGCTATCTGTCATGGAGCCGCTGTCCTCTACAGGATCGTATTCTGAGCCTGAATCTGACAGATGAGTGACTTCCTCTTCACTATCTGTCATGCTCAGAAATGTGTAGGCCTCTTCACTAGTGTACCTTCAATTTGCCATGTTGGGCTCTAAATTTAGTGGTACACTAGTGAGACTCACAGGTAAAAAAGGTCCTGACTGATAGCGACTGTATCGAAACGCTACCAAAAAAACTGTTAGCGATCGCAGGGATAAGGCCTGACTCTGCGAATGCTGAAGTTATGTGTGTTTAGTAAGTGACAGTGATCGATCGATACTGCACTTGGGTGGGCTGGGCGGAGGGGCTAAACGCAGGTGCTAGCAGATATCTGGGCTGATCCCGCTAACACTGCGTTTTTGGGAAACCTTTATTAGGTAATAAACGGCGGGTGCCTTGAAACTATAAAAACAAACTAACCAGCGTCATCCGTAACAGTTATACAGTGATCACTGGTGAAAATGTTAACTAGGGGGCAATCAGGGGGTTAAAACCTTTATTAGGTAGTATATGGGGGTCCCTGACGCTATAAAATGCTGACGGCGAACCTAAATACTTACCTCCCTAACTAGCGTCACCTGTGACACTAATACAGCGATCAGAAAAACGATTGCTTAGTGACACTGGCGACGGGGGGTGATAAAGGGGTTAAAACTTTATTAGGGGGGTACCCTAGACCTAAAGGGGCCTATCACTAACTGCCCTACCACTTATAACTGTCACAAAATGACACCAATACAATACTAAAAAAAAAAATCTGCTATTGGTGTCACTGTGAGAGGGGGTGCAGGGGGGTTATTTTTTAACTTCATCATTCAAACTTCCCATGAGAGGTTAAGCGCTGATACTCTAGCACAATTCCTGGAATTGGGGAAAAATATATATAAAAATATATATATATATATATATATATATATATATACACACACACACATTTTTTTTTAAGTATTTATGGACCTAACTGCGTAGGTGGATTTCTTAAACCTTGTATGTCATTATCTGGTGTTTGTAAGATAAGTTGAGAAGGTATTTATGACATACCTTGTAGCTGAACACTTATTCCGAGAACATCAAGCTAATGCAGGTTATAACAGATAAAACAAAAAGTGCCAGAGTATTATGGAAGGACAAGAAAAAAAAAACTACTGAACAATACACAGCTCCAGACTTCCATTTAAATTTGCTAATCAAATTCCAACAATCCATTTTTAATGCGTTACATATTAATTGTTCACTTGCTATGGAGTTAAATAGGCACAACTTTTTCCTGGCTCATTAGTTCATAAAAGGACCATTAATACAGTTAGTTCTGCTAAGTACTAGTGACTGAAAGTACAGATTAATAGACTCTGACCAAACTTTCTGAATAAGTGACTGAATTAAATTTACATTTAAATTCTAAATGCATCTGTCATCCATGCTTAAGGACAAATGGCAACCCCACTTCCCATGACTTAGACAAATTATAAGAAGAATATGAAGAATAATTTTAGCAATTCTATCAATTTTACAGTTCACACGTACACAATGATGTGCACTGTCACGGAAATGGAGACATCCATCTTTAAAAAATATCAAGTCAATGTCTCTGTATATTAAAAGGCAGCAACGTATGTTGCATTGTTAAATTATAGGAAAATTAATGCAATAATAGGTTATCATAATGTGTACTTGTGCTGCTCTGAGATTGCAATTAGTGATCAGTGTGACCAATCAGCAGAAAATGTCCAAACAAAAATAGCAATGGCAGGGTTAAAATTTCTGTAAAATGCTACTTTCTAAGGTAAAAATAAATAATATCTCCTGCTGCACAAATATGTAGCTAAACACAGCCATATACCGTACTTAAAATATGAAAATAGAGTAACCTATTTTCCTTTTCGGAACTATACATTTAAAACAATTTTGACACATTTAAAAAAAAAAATACAAAGCTAAGCTTGTGTAAAAGATGGTGATACTTACCTCGGTGGCAGATGGTAAGCACAAACATTGCTGTCTTTAAACATTACAGGTTCCAGCATAGTCTTGCAGGAATGTCACAAGCATATGTACCCTGCCATGTGCTGTGTTTTTTTCCTCTGACCCCTAAACCACTACAGGCCTCAGTACTGAGCTAGGTGCCAGTGAAAGGAATCTATGCAACTTTGTAAATATGGCCAACTATGAGTCAAATAAATAATCAATGTACTGCTAAACACAAATAACTTATTATTTTTAAAACAAGCTGAAACAATAAGGCCTTATACACACATGGCATTAAAACACAGCTGTTAGGGGATTTTTTTTTCTCTGCCTCTAAGTACCCCTCTATTTAGCTTATGTATTCTTGCACACACAGGGGTTTAGAGGCAGAGAAAAAAAATTGCCTGCATGTTCAGGAGAGAAGCATTTTAGTGAAAAAGCAATAGATTCGCCTAAATGTGTTTCAAGCGGAGCTCCACCCTAAAGTGGAACTTCTGCTCATCGGATTCCCCCCCCCCTCCGGTGCCACAATTGGCACCTTTCAGGGGGGTGCAGATACCTGTCTAATACAGGTATCTGCACCCACTTCCGGGTATAGATCACCGCAGAAGCCCGCCCTCTCCCCGTTGTGTTCAGTGAAGTGACCAGTGAAGACGCGCAGCGTGACTCGCGCATGCGCAGTAGGGAACCGGGCAGTGAAGCCGCAACGCTTCACTTCCTGATTCCCTGACTGAGGATGGCGGCGGGGGCAGCCGAGAGACGAGCGATCGATCAGCTTCGGCTGCCAACATCGCTGGACCCTGGGACAGGTAAGTGTCCATTTATTAAACGTCAGCGGCTGTAGTATTTGTACAGCTACAAACATCAGACAGCAGGAGGGCCCCCTTCCCTTCCGCCGCCCTCCGATGCTTCTCCAGTTTCTCCAATGCGATCGGGGACCCGGAGAATGAATCCGCAGCCGGCGGCGGTTTACCATAAAGCAGAGCTGGCCATGAACCAGAAGCAGAAGCGAACACATACGTAGGCCCCGCTCGCATATATGTAAACAGCATTCAAACCACAGATATGTATGCATGTCAAAGTCAACAATCAAAAGAAGACTTCACCAGAGTGAATACAGAGGGTTCACCACAAGATGTAAACCATTGTTGAGCCTCAAAAACAGGAAGGCCAGATTAGAGTTTGCCAAACAACATCTAAAAAAGCCTTCACAGTTCTGGAACAACATCCTATGGACAGATGAGACCAAGATCAACTGGTACCAGAGTGATGGGAAGAGAAGAGTATGGAGAAGGAAAGGAACTGCTCATGATCCAAAGCATACCACCTCATCAGTGAAGCACAGTGGTGGTAGTGTCATGGCATGGGCATGTATGGCTGCCAATGGAACTGGTTCTCTTGTATTTATTGATGATGTGACTGCTGACAAAAGCAGCAGGATGAATTCTGAAGTGTTTCTGGCAATATTATCTGCTCATATTCAGCAAAATGCTTCAGAACTCATTGGATGGCGCTTCACAGTGCAGATGGACAATGACCCGAAGCATACTGCGAAAGCAACCAGAGAGTCTTTTAAAGAAAAGAAGTGGAATGTTATGCAATGGCCAAGTCAATCACCTGACCTGAATCCGATTGAGCATGCATTTCACTTGCTGAAGACAAAACTGAAGTAAAAATACCCCAAGAACAAGCAGGAACTGAAGACAGTTGGAGTAGAGGCCTGGCAGAGCATCACCAGGGAAAAAAACCCAGCTTCTGGTGAAGTATATGCGTTCAACTTCAGGCTGTAATTGACTGCAAAGGATTTGCAACCAAGTATTAAAAAGTGAAAGTTTGATGGATGATTGTTAATCTGTCCCATTACTTTTGGTCCCTTAAAATTAAAGCTGAAAGTCTGCAGTTAAAGCACATCTTGTTTGTTTCATTTCAAATCCATTGTGGTGGTGTATAGAACCAAAAAGATTAGAATTGTGTCGATGTCCCAATATTTATGGACCTGACTGTATGTGATGCACTAGCGAGGTGGTTTTTCTTAGGAGTTAGGCCATTGAAATAGATGCAGTGTTTATAGCTTGTGGGCCTGTGGTGTCGATTGACAGAAAAAAGAGGTCTGACATAAGTGAGGGTCACTCCTCTGCTCTCCTCCTGCCTGGACTCATAGATCCAAGCCTAAGTGAATAGGTGACCGACCAATCCATTATAAAGTTTGCTATTTGTGATCTGTCGTTTTTAAAGTGTTTGCCTCTGTAATATTGAGTTATATTGCTCTTGAGCCACAGTCATTACTCTTCAGTTAATTTACTTGAACTATACTTCTACTGTCTGTTACTATTTCACAGAAAAGTCACAGTAAATACAATTTCTGTGTCATAAAATGTGTCTTTTATTGGAGTTTTTGCACCTAGGTATGCCAGAGAGGCTGGGACTGTTCTTGGGGTTGAGAGGCAGAATACAGAACCAAGCATACTCAAGCGTCTCCTTCAGGGGTAACGCTACATATAAAAATGACCACAGGATGGCCAGTTGGCCAGATTAAATCTAAAACTGACAAACTAAACAGCACTAAATATGCCTATACGTGATCAAAATCAGATATGAGGAAGGATGGGAATGACAGCTGTATGATGACCATTAACCACCTCAAACAAATGACAAAATTGTGTAATTTTTTCTTAGAAACCTACTACTAGTCTGCATGTTTTAAAGTGGTTAATAAACCCAAAAGCAAATATTTATTATATTACAATGTAACAATTGTAAAGCTGAGTATACACGTATCAAAATTTGACCGTTTCCCGTTTTATTATGTAGCTCTGTCTGTTCAACAGGATGGTCGTGCAGAAAAACCAACGCTCCTTCAGGTGCTGCAGCCAATGGCCATGACCAGTATATTTTGGCAGCGTAGGGGGAGTCCCGGCTGTCAGAATAAGAGTACATCAGGGGAGAACCTTGCATCCACATCGTGTGTGTGGATGTGAGGATCTGCACGTTTTTCTTTCTTCAAACCACTTGTTGTTTGAGAAAAAAAACATTTACCACTGACAGGGGCATTTACAGTGGTCGGCTATTTATGTAAAGCATTTAAAAAGAAAAAAAAAAAAAAACTTGCTGTAACTGCATTATAAAGTTTAAGCTAGAGTTGCGCTTTAATTTGTTAGTGTATCTAGATCTGCTAGTGCATCAAAGACTCCCCTTCCCTAGACTAACAATGCTGCTCTCCAAAGCAGTCTCTGTTGCTCCTTCATCCAGAGTGCAGGTACTCCAATACAGGAGGTTACTGGCCAGCTCACCAGGTAAACACAGAGGGAAAAAATAATGCAGCCATATTTAATGATTGGAAAGCTGCAATATATTACACTTTTGGTTTTGGGTTTCATACCACTTTAACTAGTTGCCGCTCGCCCACCATTAAATGACGGCATGACGGTGTGGCTCTCGTTCTGGGACCACTTCATATGACGGCGTCTCAGAACGGTCGTCCTTGCTAGGACACAGCGCGACCCCGATCTCTGTAAAGAACCGCGTCCACGGCTCTTTAACCATGTGATCAGCTGTGTCCAATCACAGCCGGTCACTTGTAAACACGGAGATGCCGGTAATCTGTGCTCCTCGCCTCACACTGACAGAGTTTGTGGCGAGGAGAGCCGATTAGTGGCATCACCACGCAAATGGACATCTACACATGTAATCAGGGCACTGATCATCAGTGCCACCCATCAATGCCCATCAGTGCCACCCACCAGTGCCACCTATTAGTGCCCATCAATGCCACATATCAGTGCCACCTCATCATTGCCACCTAATCAGTGCCGCCTCATCAATGCCCACCAGTTCAGCCTATTAGTGCCGCCTCATCAGCGCACATCAGTGAAGGAGAAAAATTACTCAGTTACAAAATTTACTGACAGAAACTAAGTTTAGTAAAAAAAAAAAAAACAGCAGTGATTAAACACCACCAAAAGAAAGCACTATTTGTGTGAAGAAAATGATAAAAAATATTTGTTTGGGTACAGTGTAACATGACCGCGCGATTGTCATTCAAAGTGTAACAGCGCTGAAAGCTGAAAAATGGCCTGGGCAGGAAGGGGGTGTAAGTGCCCTGTAGGCAAGTGGTTAAAGAATAAGTTCACCTTTAGTAACACGTAACATGTTAGGCCCATATTCAGGCTCCATTCACACCTGAGCATTTCAAAGCCACGCGTTTTTACCGCGAATTGTAGGTCTTCTCCCTTGCGTTAGCTGTCACAGTTTTTAAAAAAATGCGGCCGATAAATAGAAGACTACAAGTCTGGACAGCCTTTGTGGCTGTCGGCTTGTCATTTTCAATGAGCTACTATGGCGCAGTGGAGGGTCATGTTAGTTCATTGAGTTTTCCTGTCAGATTGTATCTGCTTGCCCGTAGGATGTATGGGCACACAGATACACAGACAGGACAGGTCTGCAGGAGACCTGCAAGGCACCAGTAATCTGCTGATCGCTGGTGCAATGCTTTACAGGCTCCAGAAACTAAAAAAATAATAAATGCACATTTTTTTACCTGCAAAAAAATGTGCATTTATTGTTTTTTGTTAAAAAGGTGAACTTATCCTTTAAGGCTTCACCTTATCAATCTGATAATAAAAGGCGAGTAGATGTCTGTTTAATTTCATGATTTTATTATAACCCTCATTAAAATCAGATATATGAAAATGCAACCCTCCCAAAGTGCCAAACCTGTATATTTTTCTTCCATGAAAATCATAACAATGCTGTAGAAGTGCAAATGAGGATGGAGTATCAGGGTGTGATGTTTACACTGTCAGGAGCAAAGACTTGGGAATAGTGAACACAATTATTCCTCCAGCAACAATTCTCTTTTTATTCAGTTGTTAAAGATGATATTCAATCCCATATAAGTATAATGTATTTTTAATAAGAAATTGAAATTTGCATTTGCTCTTTTACAACATTATCTACCATGCCTTGCATTAAAATCTCTTTTTTCTAATCTCAAGGCTAAAGCTTTTTTGACAAAATACATTACCATTTCTGCATCAAAATTAGTTTTACCCCATTTGTTAGTAATATCTACATAGTTACATAGTTACATAGTAGGTGAGGTTGAAAAAAGACACAAGTCCATCAAGTCCAACCTATGTGTGTGATTATGTGTCAGTATTACATTACATATCCCTGTATATTGCGGTCATTCGGGTGATTATCTAATAGTTTCTTGAAGCTATCAATGCTCCCCGCTGAGACCACCGCCTGTGGAAGGGAATTCCACATCCTTGCCGCTCTTACAGTAAAGAACCCTCTACGTAATTTAAGGTTAAACCTCTTTTCTTCTAATTTTAATGAGTGGCCACGAGTCTTATTAAACTCTCTTCTGCGAAAAAGTTTTATCCCTATTGTGGGGTCACCAGTACAGTATTTGTAAATTGAAATCATATCCCCTCTCAAGCGTCTCTTCTCCAGAGAGAATAAGTTCAGTGCTCGCAACCTTTCCTCATAACTAAGATCCTCCAGACCCTTTATTAGCTTTGTTGCCCTTCTTTGTACTCGCTCCATTTCCAGTACGTCCCTCCTGAGGACTGGTGCCCAGAACTGGACAGCATACTCCAGATGCGGGCGGACCAGAGTCTTGTAGAGCGGGAGAATTATCATTTTATCTCTGCAGTTGATCCCCCTTTTAATGCATGCCAATATTCTGTTTGCTTTATTAGCAGCAGCTTGGCATTGCATGCCATTGCTGAGCCTATCATCCACTAGGACCCCCAAGTCCTTTTCCATCCTAGATTCCCCCAGAGGTTCTCCCCCCAGTGTATAGATTGCATTCATATTTTTGACACCCAAATGCATTATTTTACATTTTTCTACATTGAACCTCATTTGCCATGTAGTCGCCCACCCCATTAATTTGTTCAGGTCTTTTTGCAAGATTTCCACATCCTGCGGAGAAGTTATTGCCCTGCTTAGCTTAGTATCGTCTGCAAATACAGAGATTGAACTGTTTATCCCATCCTCCAGGTCGTTTATGAACAAATTAAATAGGATTGGTCCCAGCACAGAACCCTGGGGGACCTCACTACCCACCCCTGACCATTCTGAGTACTCCCCATTTATCACCACCCTCTGAACACGCCCTTGTAGCCAGTTTTCAATCCATGTACTCACCCTATGGTCCATGCCAACGCACCTTATTTTGTACAGTAAACGTTTATGGGGAACTGTGTCAAATGCTTTTGCAAAATCCAGATACACCACGTCTACGGGCCTTCCTTTATCTAGATGGCAACTCACCTCCTCATAGAAGGTTAATAGATTGGTTTGGCAAGAACGATTCTTCATGAATCCATGCTGAGAAACATATCTATCTTGATATCCTATTTATTGTAAGGAAGACAGACTCGAATGGTATAGCAATAGTAAACCATGCACAAGATAGGGGCTTGAGTCTAAATACGGCTTGTCCTGCACTTTTATTCAGCAAGGTATGTAGAGGTGGTTTTAGTGCATGAGGGCTTTGTACAGCCAGTCCATAGCAAAAAACAAAACAGATTTACATCCGAGCCACAAAACAAACTCAGGTCAATTCCTTATTAACATGAAGTCCCCTAATGGGTTCCCCAAAACATATAAACAGTTGTACCTTAGTGTTCTAGCAGCAGTCAAACATTTTACACAGCAGCAGGATCTCACAGCAGACAGAGTGAAAGACAGCCCTGAGCATCGATCAGCTCTCTTAAATAGGCCAGTGAAGGCTAAATAAAGTGGACCTTTTGCCCTTTAGTGTACAACGTAAACATCCTGGTGCTTTTCTGTAATTCTGATGTATTAATGAGGTCTGGCTACCAGGTAAGATGTGGACCTAGGATTGTAGGCTTTATTCCACCAAAAGCATAAAAAAGCATCCTGGTTCCAAGACAGGACGACTTAAGGTTATAAGAAAACACAAATACGGGAGCCCCTCACTAGGTCTTGCTGAGAGACCTAAATGACACATATACACCAACCACAATCCCGCCAGCCAGTGCCTCACAATATGTATTATACTGTACATGCATATATATAAAATATTAAAACAAAATGACAAACCACAATATAAAAAATCAT
Source organism: Lithobates clamitans (assembly GCA_037952925.1). Taxonomy (NCBI): domain Eukaryota; kingdom Metazoa; phylum Chordata; class Amphibia; order Anura; family Ranidae; genus Lithobates; species Lithobates clamitans. The sequence continues at coordinate 2,306,615 of JBBGZY010000181.1, read as the reverse complement.
GTAAAAACGATACAGCTTTGCAGCATACATCCAGCCCACTTTTTGAATGTTCTCTTTGTAAATGATCAGTATCACATCGGTAGGCATCAGCTGACAAATTAAATTTGCACATGTAAACAAAAGTTAGACAAACAAGCACTAATAAGGCCCACCATCAGACATTTTTAAAAATATATTTTAGAGTAAGGAGGAGCTACAAGCATCATTCAGATATCAGCTTTTTCAGCCGGCGATTCCCTACACCATGAGAACGATCATAGCAGCTGTTCCGCTGCTTGATCGTTCTTAAGGGAGGCGAGAGGGGCGTCCTGCAGCCCTCCGGTGCTTCTACCGACTCACTACTACGATCGAAGCCAGGATACTTTTTTTTTTTTAATTTCAGGGTTCCCAGCCTAGAGGTGAGATGTGGGGTCTTATTGACCCCATATCTCACCGTAAAGAGGACCTGTCATGCCATATTCCTATTACAAGGGATATTTACATTCCTTGTAATAGGAATAAAAGTGATCAAAAAATTTATTTTTTGGAAAAAAAGTGTCAAACTAAAATAAATAAAGTAAAATGAACAATAAAAAAAAAAAAAAAAAAAAAAAAATTTAAAGCGCCCCTGTCCCCGCATGCAGAAGCAAACGCATACGTAAGTCCCGTCCACATATGAAAATGGTTGTAAGAGTACTATTAATTCCCGTTCGGTGTGCACGCAAGCGCATGCGCGCGCACACGATCGGATGCAGATCCCAATGCGCATGCGCGGCGGACGGCGTGCACGCGCAGGAGCGCACCCCTAATGCCAGTTGGCACCAGCTGGCCTATTTAAGTTAGTGCTCTGCCCTCAGACCGGTGCTGACTGGTCTTCAGCTGTACCCTGATACCTGAACCCTGCTACTGCTTGCTTGATTACCTGTTGATAAACCTGGCTTGCCTTGACCCTGCTTCTGGATCCTATCTCTGCTCTGACTACTGGTTTCTGATCCTGGTTTCCCATTGGACTCTGTTTATGCCTGCTGCCTTGCACTGCTCTGCTCGCCTGTTACCAGACCCGGCTATCCATGTGACTTCGCTTCTGCCTGCTGTACCCCGCGGATCGCCTGTTACTGAACCTGGCTACCTTCCAGACCCTGCTCCTGCCTCTGGCGTTTCTCCTTGTTATCCTGCAAGTGCCTGAAATCACAGTCCTGCAACCTGCTGCAACTTCCTGCTGCAAGTATTTCAGGGACTCTATTTCACCTGACATACCAGCACCACAGTTCCTGCGGAGTGCCTCCTTAAGCCCAGCTGATCCTAGGCGCAGCACCGCTTTCCCTGGTCTGACGGGTTATCTACTCATCCAAGATCACATCCTCAGCCACAAGTCTCCGGGTCCGCAGCTGCAGGCACTCGTGTCCCTCCTGGTCCTCGGCTCCCGCTGTTCCACTTCCAGCGGGACCTGGACTGGAGATACAAGAGAGGCCGACCTCGTCATTTCAACCAGGTACGTGACAATGGTGTTCAAACCACATATGTGAGGTATCTCTGCGAACGTTACAGCGAGGGCAATAATTTTGGCCCTAGACCTCCTCTGTAACTTAAAACACATAACCAGTAAAACATTTTATAGCGTTGCCTATGGGGATTTTTAAGTGGCAAAGTTTGGCGCCATTCCACGAGTGTGTGCAATTTTGAAGGGTGACATTAGGTATCTATTTACTCAGCATAACTTCATCTTTCACATTATGCAAAAACATTGGGCTAACTTTACTGCTTTGGTTTTTTTTTTTAGCACAAAACTGTTTTTTTCCCAAGAATAAATAAAATGATAAAAAAAAGATAAAAAGTTGCAACAACCACCATTGTATTCTCTAGGGACTTTGCTAAAAAAAAAACATATATAATGTTTTGGGATTCTATGTAATTTTCTAGCAAATAAATGATGATTTTTACATGTAGGAGAGAAATGTCAGAATTGGCCTGGGTGCTCCAGAACGCCTGAAGGTGCTCCCTGCATGTTGGGCCTCTGTATGTGGCCACGCTGTGTAAAAGTCTCACACATATGGTATCGCCATACTCGGGAGTAATAGCAGAATGTGTTTTGGGGTGTAATTTGTGGTATGCATATGCTGTGTGTGATAAAAAAAACTGCTAATAAGACAATTTTGTGAAAAAAAAGAAAAGAAAAAAAAATCTTGATTTTGCAAAGAATTGTGGGAAAAAATGACAACTTCAAAAAACTCACCATGCATCTTTCTAAATACCTTAGAATGTCTTCTTTCCAAAAAAAGGGGTCATTTGAGGATATTTGTACTTTTCTGGCATGTTAGGGTCTCAAGAAATGAGATAGGCCGTCAGTACTTCAGGTGTGATCAATTTTCAGATATTGGCACCATAGCTTGTGGACTCTATAACTTTCACAAAGACCAAATAATATACACCAATTTGCACTTATTCTTACCAAGGATATGTAGCAGTATACATTTTGGCCAAAATTTATTAAGAAAAATTACAAATTTGCTAAATTTTATAACAGAAACAAAGAAAAATTCATTTTTTTTTACAGAATTTTCAGTCTTTTTTCTTTTATAGCGCAAAAAATAAAAAACCCAATGGTGATTAAATACCACCAAAAGAAAGCTTTATTTGTGTGAAAAAAGGACAAAAGTTTCATATGGGTACAGTGTTGTATGATTGAGTAATTGTCATTCAAAATGTGAGAGCACCGAAAGCTGAAAATTGGTCTGGTTAGGAAGGGGGTTTAAGTGCCCAGTGGTCAAGTGGTTAAGCACAAGAGACTTAATTTTGCTTGCACATAATACAAACTAAGCTTTCCTATGTTCTCTCTCTCTCTTCCCCTCCTTTCTCAAGGTTTTAGTTGCAACTATTAGACGTAGCTGATGACAAGAAATGTAACAGTATTCTGAAATTTGCTGTTTTTTAATAACATCTCACATTACCCCCTTTCTTATGTTCAGTATAAAACAGAATGCAATACTAAATTTTGGTAAAACGGATATTTTAAACACAAAGATTGCATCCTGGGAATCTGTGCTTGCATATGCAATTTTTTTTAGTTTTAGTGTCCCAACCAGAAAAATCCATAACAATTTTGGCGTGTTAGATACCAGGAGAGAATAGCGTCTCCAAAAGGGCGTACTGATTGGGACCATCGGAAATGCAGACCTCTAAATGCTGGCAAGGTAATCTGTCCTTAAGCTTGCTTACATTTTCTGCCTTTCCTTTTGGTTCTACAATGGGGGAAAAATGTATTTGATCACCTGCAGATTTTGTAAGTTTGCCCACTTATAAAGAAATTAAGGGTCTATAATTTTTATCATAGGTGTATTTTTAATAATAAAGACAGAATAGCAACCAAAAATCCAGAAAAAACACGATACAAATGTTATAAATTGAGTCGCACTTTAGTGAGTAAATTAAGAATTTGATCCCCAAGCAAAACATGACTTAGTACTTGGCGGATAAACCCTTGTTTGCAAGCACAGAGGTAAGGCATTTCTTGTAGTTGGTTACGGGGTTTGCACATATCTCAGGATGGATTTTGGTCCACCCTTCTTTACAGATCTTCTCTAAATTCTTAGTGCCGGTTCACACAGGGGCGACTTGTCAGGTGACCTAGCCGCCTGACAAGTCGCCTCCCATTCTGTACAATGGAACCGTTCTAATAGGAGCGACGCAAGTCGCTCCGACTTAGAAAAAGGTTCCTGTACTACTTTAGGGGCGACATGAGGCGACTTGCATAGACTTCTATACAGAAGTCATTTTGCAAGTCACCGTGGAAGTCGCGCCTCGGTGAGGCGACCTGCAAGTCGTGCCGCCTCTGTGTGAACCGGGGCTTAAGGTTTCTTATCTGTTGCTTGGCAACTCGAAGTTTCAGCTCCCACCATAAATTTTCTATAAGGATTAAGGTCTGGAGACTGGCTAGGCCACCCCATGACCTTAACAAATGTTATAAATTTAGTTGCAGTTCAGTGTTTAAAATAAGTATTTGATCCACTACCAACCAACAATAATTCTGGCTCCTACAGACTGGCTACAGTATGTGCTCCTGTGGTATACAGCTTGGTCCTGTCAATTTAAGAAAGTACTCCTAATGACAATTCATTATGTGTATAAAAGATACCTGTCCACAGAATCTTTCTTCCATTCAAACCTCACCATCATGGGCAAGACCAAAATCTGTCAAAGGACATCAGGGACAAGATTGAAGACCAGTACAAGGCTGGAATGGGCTACAAGACCATCAGCAAGAAGCTTGGTGAGAAGGAGACAACTGTTGGAGCGATTATTCGTAAATGGAAGAAATACAAAATAACCATCAATCGCCCTCAGTCTGGAGCTCCATGCAAGGTTTTGCCTCATGGGGTAGGGATAATCATGAGAAAAGTGAGGGATAATTATTATATATAAAAATTATTTTCCCCACTGTATCTGTTGGTTATTAAGGAAACCAGACCCACCCTCGGACCTTTCTGGTTGGGTAATGTGTGTGTGAATGTGTTTGTCTCCCCTTTCACGGGCTGGACAGGGAAAATCCTCTGAGGTTTCCTACGTTGACCCCTTGGGGCAACCTGGGTCAGAGGCGCATGGTGAGGTCAGAATAAAGCCCACAGAAAAAATACAAGGAGGGTCTCTTAGGCTGTCCATACGCGGTTCGAACCGTTAATGGACAGGCTGAATTTACCAAGTTGAACAATTGATCAACTTGGGTACAACCAGTCTGTCGGATTCTCTAAAGATTATAGTCTGCATCTGCTAAAGCCGCTAGCGATAATCACTGTCTTCACAGACAATTGCTCGGCAGGAGGGATTCACCTGTCAGCACTGTCTGGGTTGACAGGGGAATTGTGCAAATTTCTTTCCTGCAACCCGTGGTCGCAGGAAAGAAATTTGCACTGTGTATGGCCTGCCTTAGGGAGTGTTTTTTTTCTATTGTCATAAACCCCTTCTACCCACATAGATATGTGGAGACAACTCCCGAGGGCATAGGCACAAGTACAGAAGAGAACATACTGGCCAATTATTATGGGCAATAAATTAAGTAAGGGAATGAAGAGCAAGAGATACGCAGAAAATGCCCAGCTCAAGATGAGTGCTAAAGAATATATGAACCGGAGGTACAGTTCAGCCTGTACTATACTGAAAAAAATGAATGCAGCCAGCACAACTAAGAATTGGTAAGCTGCAATATAACAAATGTTTGCTTTTGGGTTTAATACTGCTTTTGCTTTAAGAGGTCAATCCACAAAAGCACAAGAACCAGATTATATGCAGCACACAAAAGATGAGTTGTGCAAAATTAGTACAGAACAGGTTTTACATGTTTAATAGCCCCGTACCAACCTACAAGAGGGATTTGGCTTGTATCCTAGAAACATATCGTTGGCATAAATTAAATGGCACATATCAAAACTAGATCTCTCTTAACGTAAAGCTTTATCCAGAGAAGAGATATAGATCCTGAACTTCTAGGGCAAACCATAATTTCCAAAATGTGGCAGCAAGATTAAGTGAAAAGGAAGAGAGAAGCCACAACGTCTGCCCCTGCTGTCACATAACCCAGTTCATTTTTGAAGGAAATAATGATGACATTAAGACTCAAATTAAATGGCATGTAACTTTTAGTCGTGAAGAAACGAGAGCCATATTGAAGTGACTGGGGGATCCTATAAAACAAATCCAGTTTTGCAAAGTGCTTCGCAGGAAGCTTATGAGGCTTCTGCTACTGACATTTATCAGCTTCTTAATAAAGCAGTGGGAATCAACCAGTCAGGGTATTTACTTAAAAAATGTGATGTAAAGGTCACAAAGCTAGAGAAGATGGAAAGTGTTTCTCTACAACAGTAACAACAAAGTAAGCAGAGATGAACTACAATACTGCCAAGAGAACGTGATCTTCCTGGGTCACTGCATTTCACATGGAATCCACCACCTAAGCCCAGATCAAGTTAAAACTTTGCAAAAAGGTAAAAAGCCAAGAAACATGCATCAATTATGTGCCTTCCTGGGGTTAGTGGGATATTGCAGGGACCAGATTCCAAAATCGTCTGAACTTATGGTGCCTTTTTATCGGGCTACCGCAACAAACCCACATGAGACAATGAATTGGAGATGAGACCGCTTATAACATTTCTATCAGAAGCTCCAGCATTAGGATTTCCTGACCATACTAAGCCCTTTTCATTGTTTTGCCATTAAGTCAATGTATATGCTGCAGGTGTACTCTCTCAGCTACTGTACATGGAGACAAACAGAGGTCTCAGATGTATGCATCATTCACATTAGACCATGTGATCATAGGCTCCCCCAGTAGCACGCAAGTCATAAAAGCCTCAATTTGCTACTAGACAAAAAAACTCAGCTTTTGCTAAAACTCTGCTCTAATCCTGTATGTGCCACATGCAGTACAGAAAATCCTAACTAAAATACCAGACATGCATCTCCCAGTAGATTTGAAAAGTGCCAGTCTGCTCTTTTTGCTCCATCGAAGTTGACAATCAATAGATGTGTTCAGGGCTTTTTTTCTCAAACAGTAGGTGCTGGAACTCAACCACGACCCCCCAAAACCCCTCCCCCCACACACACCCTCCAAATCACATCAAATAGTGGGTGTGGTCAGTCAAATTTCACGAACAGTAGGAGGGTATTAAAGGGGCATTAAATATCAGGATTGCATTACACACAGAGTGCAGAGCTGTCACTTGTAAACACAGAAACCGGACTTCTGTGTTTACAAGTGATAGTGGTGGGCAGGGAGCAGAGGGTCCGAGCCAGAGGTGGTGGAACTGAGTTCCGCCAAGTTCCCCCTGAAAAAAAGCCCTGGATGTGTTAATTTAAATCTGGCAACTCTTCTTCCTGTTACTGATGAAGGAAGATGCAACAAATGGTACTGAATCAGAGTCTTTCTCATGATTGCATGGCTCTGATGAAGTTAGAAAGAACATCTGCCACACCAGCAAAAGATGAATCTTTATCAGATATTAAGTTTTTGGTTTTGGGTTTAATATCACTTTAAGCTTTAAAGACATCTCTCACGCCAACCCCAAGGTACTACCTAATGTACAGTACTAAGCAAAAGTTTTAGGCAGGTGTGAAAAAATGCTGTAAATTAAGAATGCTTTCGAGAATATAAGCGTTAATTTATTTTTATAAATTAACAAAATGCAAAGTAAATGAACAGAAGAGAAATCACCCAAAGGGTGTTATCACCCTTTGCCTTCAAAACAGCCTCAGTTCTTCTAGGTACACTTGCGCACAGTTTTTGAAGGAACTCGTCAGGAACTTCCACCATGCATCACTGTTGCCTGCAGACACTCATTATTCTACCGCTCTACAGCCTTTTGCGAACAAACTGCCTCCTGTTTCAACCAAATATTTCAAATTTTGACTAATCAGTCCAGAGCACCTGCTGCTATTTTCTGCACCCCATTTCCTATGTTTTTGTACATAGACAAGTCGCTTAGCTTTGTTTCCACGTCAGAGGTATGGCTTTTTGGCCACAATTATTCCATGAAGACCACTTTTGGCCAGACATCTCCAGACAGTAGATGGGTGCACCTGGGTCCAACTGGTTTCCGCCAGCTCTGTGCTTATGGCACTTCTGGGCATCTTCTGATGTTGAAGGGAAGTAAGCATGTTGTGTCATCTTCTGAAATAAGTTTCCTTGGCCGACCACTGTGTCTACGGTCCTCTGCGTTGCCAGTTTTATTGTGCTTCTTCAAAAGGGCGTGAACAGAACATCTTAAAACCACAGTCTGCTTTCAAAATTTTGCCTGGGAGAGACCTTGCTGATGCATCTTATTGCTGTGCTCAGTCTTGCATATTATATGACCTGTGACATCAAGCTGTCTTCCATAACCTCACCTTAGTAGCATAGTTTGGCTTTTCCTCAGCTAGTTTTAAGCCTCCTACAAAGCTGTTTCTGTTTCAGTTAATGATTGTGTGTCAACCTACATATGAAATTGATGATCATTGCACCTGCTTGGTATATTTGGTTAATCATACACCTGCCTTTAATCCTACAAAATCCCTGACTGTGTGCAAGTGTAAGAAATTATGCTGTTTTGAAGCCAAAGGATAGTCACACCAAATATTGATTTGATTTAGACTTTTCTTCTGTTCACTCACTTTGCATTTTGTAAATTGTTAAAAATAAACAACTAAAATATACAGTGGGTATAGAAAAGAATCACTCCCCCCCCCCCCCCTTTAAAATAATTACATTTTGTTGCTTTGCTGCCTGAAATTAAGACATTTTTATTCAGCTGTATTTACTAGTTCAACTTATAACATCCAAGTGCAAGATATAACACCAACATATCAGAAAAAAATAATTAAAATTCAAAAACAGAATCACTGAGTTGGGAAAAGGATCACCCCACTAGACTTTGCAATATTTGCCCACTCTTCTTTGCAGACATATATTGCAAAAGTTTAGATGCGCAAAGTTAGTAGAGACATATCCCAACAGACTAAAAGCTGTAATGAAAGCAAAAAGTGGTCTAAAAAAATACTAACTTAAAGAGGTGATCCTTTTTCCAACTCATTGATTCTGTTTTTTAATTATTTTATTTTTTCTGACATGTTGGTGTTATATCTTTCACTTGGATGTTATAAGTACTAGTAAATACAGCTGGATAAAACGAAAAAAGTGCCTGTCTTCATTTCAGGCTGCAAAGCAAGAAAATGTGATAATTTTAAAGGGGGTGGTGATTCTTTTCTATACCCATTGTATATTTTCAAAAGCATTCTTACTTTTCAGCATTTCTTCACACCTATCTAAAACTTTTGCACTGTACTGTATGTCAGACTGAGAAAAGTTTGAAGAGCAGTAAGACCTGACTACTCCACAGTGCAAAATGTTTTCATCTCATTTTTTATTCTGATGTGCAGTGAATTATGGAAGGGTGATATGACGAAAAACGATCATCAAATTGAGTAGATACAATAAAAAAAAAAAACTTCTTTTAAAGTTCAATAGCCATGATACAACATGACAAAAACACATCTAAATTTGATTTAAAATACTGTCATTGATATCTATTACTGCATCCCTTCCTCCACATTTTTAAATCCTAAACCTACTAATTAACACAGTGCTCAAAATGGCAGTCTTGCTGTGCACTGATTTTCCAAGTATTCTTTGCAACCTTGCACATTTGCTGGTTCGGCCCTTAGTATAGTGGCCATCCCAATGTTTACCTCAGTACATGCAGTGGAGCCCATGCTCCTATGCTCTATTACTATGCCCAGCATATAATTTTAACGAAAGCTGGAAGCACTGGTAAAGCACAGCCTCACTACTGCACTGCAAACTTCACCCATTACACAACAGAGGGAAACTAGTGCATTTTGAAAAATGGAGATCAGAATAAAATATTTTTTTTTTTTTTCATGTAATGGTACAGTTGTTCATTAAGGTTTTATCAACCATTGAAAGCTCCCAAGTCTATTAGCCAAAACCAAGCTTTCAATTCTGTCATGTGGCATGTAGTATAAGAAAATATATTCTCCCTATTTATTCCTGTCCTGTTGACACTGGTAAAATGGTCACATATACAGCACTTGTCAACACAGAGTACACTTTAAGGCTGCTAATATATTGACTCCTGCAGGCTTGATACTGTGGGCCCTCATTCTAATTTTACCATAGAGGATTTACAGATACAATTATCTAATGTTTGTCACCAAGTAAAGCCTGCCTTAGTCCCTGTGCTAATTAAGTTAATGTACAAGAAAACAGAATGTACTGAATACTACAGCCTATTTCTCCATTAAATGGAAGCAATTACAATGTAAACATAATGAACTACTAGGAAAAAAATTGAAATAAATAAATAAAATAAACCCACCAAATTAGACATGAAAAAAAAACACCTTGAGTAAACATAACAGGCTTTGCATTCTATTCACTGTCTTTAGAGAAAATCATTCATATTATTTTTGAACGACTCCCTCTTTATTCTTTTTGCACTTCAGCATGAAAGGTATTAAAAGGGAAAATGTTGTGAAAGAGGCACAGCAGTCTCTAGTAGGCTAAGATGTAAATGACATGTAATGTATGTAATGTAATTATCCTATAAAAAGTCCCTAGGCTTCATATTTAATTTAAAAGTGAAAATATAGAACTTACAAATATTCATTTCCATTAGATACAGTGGGCTCTCTGATCATGAAACCTTGAGCTGAAGATCCCCAAGGTCTGCCGAAAGCAAAAAAATGTATTGTCGCACCCTCCCCATCCCTCTTGGTCTCCAGCAGTGATCACAGCGATAATATTTAAAAAATATATATATAACCTAACCAGCTTAGAGGAACAAACTGAAAGGAATGTAATCTATGTCTCTCTGCATGAAATGAACTTTTTCACAGCATATAATAACTTCACCCCACGTTGTGTAGATCAGGCACATAAAGGTAAAACTAAGTCTTTATAAGGCATGAAATAAAGGTACATTATGTTCAGAAATGGCATGGTGCCATATAATATGTGCTATTGAACTCTGTAGCAGTTGTAAGATATTACTCACTATATCACACCCTAACACTCTTCGTCCTAGGAGTACTTAGAGAATGACACTAGAAAAGGACTTGAGGTCTAATCATTTATGGATTATAGAATGTGATCTTCTGTGATACCTACTTGACAATACAATACAAAAGGAAATCAACACTGCGGTTGCTAATTACCACTCCTATAAGTCCATGTATTCTGCTTATAAGCAATGAAGTGGTTATTAACCCCTGACCCTAAATGTTGCATGTTCGTCTTCCATTTTTGTGGTGTTAAGTTATTATTCATTCTGCTTCATGTTTGATAAGGATGCCCAGAGTTCATCTAATGCATTGTATCATAATCAGGAATAAACATTTGAAGATGTATCCTGCTAGGTTTGATTCAGCTGCACATCTGAAAGCTCATATCTGAATTAACTTGCAGCACTAAAACAATGTTTATTACTTTATTTATGAATTAGCCGCTGAATAAAAAAAAAAAAAAGTAATATGGCCATAATCGCTGATGACACAAAATTAGGTAGTATTATAAAACCTCTGCTGGAATGTGATATATTGTCCAACAGTGTTTTTCAACCTAATTCCAATTGTGGCACCTTTTAAAAGTACGTAAAATCTCAACGTACCCCAGTCAAATATGTAAAAAACCTAAATGTTATTTATTAATTGGAAACTTAAGTCTGAGACAATGAACAAAACCACCTTGATGAACAACTTCACATCAAAAACTCCCTTTTGGCATGCTCAAATCGCATTCCAATCTAACTAATAAACTGGTACCGCTATTTTTTCAGCTGTACCCCCCTTGACTGAATAGACCGATATATATATATCTATATATATATAGATATATATATGTATATACTTTTTTTTTTTTTAATAAATGTGTGTTTTAACATATTGATGTTAATTTAATAAAAATTACTTGTTTTTATACTTCTGTGCATCTCAAATTGTTATGGTACCATTAAAGTTCATTAGCCTCAACCACACATTTCTCTACTTCTATAGGACGTAGGTACCCCTCTCTACTTGTTACTAAACTTTGGCACTCCAATTAGCTACCCTGGATCATGCATTGCCATGGTGTGGGCGAGCTGTCTGCCATCACCAGAGCAATGAATAACACCATGTGTCCTGGCCATAGAATGTCTTATCATGGTTATTATGGTGCTGGTGGCTGACCTGCCCTCACCATGGCAACTTATGATATTGGGTAAGGCTAAACTGGGTCCTGTGACACCTCAGCTGAGAAACAATGTTGTAGGAGGATCATGATACATGGCAAAATAGACAGTTAAAAGAAAACTAAAAGAGAACTTGTACTTTATCTATGCAGAGTAAGGCCTCATTCACATGGACATACAGAAGTGTACAACCGTGTGAAGGTTTGTGTTTGCCCTTGTGGGATGCAAAGGTGTTCTATGCATCCGTGTGCAGGCAGTTCCACAGTTCCACAGTGACGCTGCTCTCACACTGTCTTCATTCGAGAACACACATCTGCACCCACATAGATGAAAATTGTGAGCAGTGGCTGTGAATGGGACTGCCTGCATGCAGACACATAGAATACTTGTGCATCCCATGTGGGCAAACACGGCCCATCACATGATGTAAGCTTTAGCAGGCCCATGTGAATGAGGCTTAAAGAAACAGGTTTGCATAAATGAGTTTCACCACTCGGACACTCGAAGAAGCAATACCCAGAATTGCTGGATATGGAACTATAACACTCGTTCACTTTCCTATTATGCAGCTCTGGGGTGTATGATCAGCCAACTGCTTACAGGAGCTTACAATGGGTTTCTCCTCTTTACTTCTTCGGGAAAGTGAATTGTTGGGGGGGGGGGGGGGTGATAAAAGAAAAAGCAGGCATTAAGCAGCTGAGTGTCAGTAGGAGACACAGCAATGAAGTTAACCTTAACCTGATTCCCTCTGCACCCTCTGTGTTGCTTGTGTACCTAAAACCTAGAAAAGAAAAGAAGCAAATTATAGCTGAAGAAGGCCATAAGGATCTGGCTAGCACCAAGCTTGGCAGATGCAAAGCAAAGATCCAATGTTTGTATAGTACTGTCCTTGTATAGAATAAATCTAAAATTTGGTGAACAATTTGGACAACCCAATATAAGACAGTTCCAAATGTGAGCGATATAATCAAAAATAATTAAATATCTTAAATATAAGAAATATTTTAAAACCGTGTATGCTCTTAAAGCTCTTCATGCAATGGGAAACAGAGTATGCCTGGTTCATAACCTCAGCAGCACCCAAACTGCCATTTCCCACATCAGTGCCCCAGTCTCAAGATCAAGTGTGGGCTTGACTGCGGATGTGGACCCCAAAGACGGTGGCCATAAACTCCACTACTACCAGCCTTCTGTTCCTACTCTGCACTCTATCCTGGAGATCTAGTCCAGAGGTAGGAAACTTCTGCACTCCAGCTGTGGTAAAAATACAAATTCCATAATGCTTCTGCCTCTGGGAGTCATGCTTGTGGCTGTCAGAGTCTCTAAATGGGTCAGTTTCAACAAACTGCTTACAAAAATAGCATATTTTACATATTAGTAACCTACCTCGATTCTTGGGTACTTTTGACCTGGACAGGGCACCAAAACCGAAACTGCAAAAACTGGTGCCACTGAACATTGTCAAATGCCTCCAATTCTACTTCAACTGAACCATTCTTCACAAGCTAACCAACGGCAACATTTCAAGAATATTAAAACTTTTTCCCTGAATTGTCCTCCCCACAGAAGATACAACACTCCTTTTACTGTCTCTTCCATTCACATTAATGTCTGTTCAACCTCAGTGCCCAACATAGGTTTCCTTCTTTTTTTGACATTATAAACCATAATGTGACCCTTAATGCTGCTGATAATAATTGATTGTCACCTTGTTTAGGAGATACTCTCAACTGCTTTATGAACTAGACTGTCTACTCACATAACAGGCAACCACACTTGGAAGAACCAGAGGACTCGTTCTGGGCTTACTTATATTTCCTGCCAGACTCCTGCAGGTTAACCTTGCCAGACCAATGTAACCTGCAAAATGACCAATGTCTGGTTTACCACAGATTCTTCACCTCTGAAACCCAACTTTACTTTATGATATCTAACCCTAGTACCAACTAAATGTCTGGTGCTGTTCAGCCAGACCAGTTGCTGTTTTGCTTTGGTACAACAAAGCACCTTAAAAAATGGTATGCTTACACTGTTGGGAAATGTAATTGATTATGAATGTTCAATGCTTTTCAGCACCAATAAATTATCCAAGCTGAAATATGCAAATCTATTAATTTAAATATTTTGCTAGCTGTGAAAAATGTTTGGAATACTATCTCTGCTGCCAAATTACTACCGCGGAAATTGGAAAGTATATCTTCATTTAGCTAATTTTATCTTGTTTAAGAGACTCTCCACCTACCCCTTTCTAATCACCAGGTAAAAGCACATCTTATTGACAATCTCCTAGAGGTTCCTATCTGCAATGCAGATATAATCTTCACACAATTCCTCCAAACCCTCACCATCAATGAAACCAAACTCTTAATACAGTTGGAAACCTTACAATGTGTTTTAATAGTTAGAGTTACCATTCAAAGGTTTATATATTGCGATCATAAACCCCCTTAAGTGCCTCTTCTTCAGGGAAAATATGTTTAAGATTTGTAGTCATTCCATATACTCGAGGTCCTCTAGGCCCTTGTTAGCTTTATTCCTCTTCTCTAGACTCTCTCCAGTTCCAGTGCATTCTTCTTGAGGATTGATGACCAAAACTGGAAACCATACTCAAGATGTGGATGTTTTGTAAAGTGGTAGAGTAAAGTGGTTGTAAAGATATAACGTTCATCACCTTAATGCATTCTCTTCATTAAGGTTAAAAACATTTTGTGTGCAGCTTCCCTCCCCCCCCTTATAATTACCTGAGCCCAATCTCGATCCAGTCCTGTGCCCAAGAGCAATGGTCCTCTCCACTCTCTCCTCACTGGACATGAAGGCAGCAGTGGGAGTCATTGGCTCCTGCAGCTGTCAATCACAGCCAGTGAGCAGAGAGTGGGGAGTGGGGACAAGTTGCTGTGTTGTGTGTGTGTGTGTGTCAATGCGGATTGCTATGAGCCCACTTAGTGGTGGGGGGGGGCTAGGAGCGCCAGCAGGCGACCCCAGAAGAGGAGGATTGGGGCTATTCTGTGCAAAATCATTGTATGTTATGTAAAAAAAATTTGTTTACAATCACTTTAAAATTGTATCTCCTGAGTAAATAGCCTTACTGTAAATAGCCTTAGTGCATTGCTTTACATTTTTCTACAATAAACCTCATTTGCCATTTAGCTGCTCATCCCTTTGTTTTAACTATGTCTTCTTGTAGAGTTGGTATATCCTGTTGTGAAGTTATTGCCCTGCTTAGTTTTGGATCATCAGCAAAAAATGAGATTGAACTATTTAGTCCAACCTCTATATAGTTTATCAATGCAAGTTAAGTTAAACAGAATTGGTCCCAGGACAGAGCCATGGAGCACCCTGCTCACAACTCCAGACCAGTCAGAAAATATGCCATTAACCACCTTAAGTCTGGACACTTTCACCCCCTTCAAGTCTGGGCCATTTTTCAGCTTTCAGCTCTTTGAATGACAATTACTCAGATTATGTACCTGACATTGTCACTTGAACATCATGCAATCAATCCAATTGTATCAAAACCAATGCACTGTAATGCCCCGTACACACGGTGGGACTTTGTTCAGACATTCCGACAACAAAATCCTAGGATTTTTTCCGACGGATGTTGGCTCAAACTTGTCTTGCATACACACGGTCACACAAAGTTGTCGGAAAATACGATCATTCTGAACGCGGTGACGTAAAACATATATGTCGGGACTATAAACAGGGCAGTGACCAATAGCTTTCATCTCTTTATTTATTCTGAGCATGCATGGCACTTTGTCCATCGGTTTTGTGTACACACGATCGGAATTTCCGACAACGGATTTTCTTGTCGGAAAATTTTATATCCTGCTCTCAAACTTTGTGTGTCGGAAAATCCGACCGTGTGTACGGGGCATAACAGTTGCCTCTGTACGAGTGATCAGTAAATATAGTTTAGTGTAGCGTCACCTTTAGCAGTCCCAGTTTCTAAGCCTAGGGAGCCTAGCCTTTCGGCACGTGGCTGTCCCCAGGAATGCCTTGCTCACTGGCCAGGAAGTACAGGAGGCTGAAGAAAGGAACAAAAGAATTCCTGTAACTCCATGATTGCAGTTTGACACCCTCCCAAAACTGGTGCAGTTTCCCATGAATATATTTCACCCTTGAGGAGTAAAGATTTAGATAAAGGATAATAAAGTAGATCTCCAGGTTTTAGTGAAGCCTAAATAGTTTGTTTGGATCAAGCTGGTCCAAACAAACCATTTATTTCACCAACACCTGCAGCAGCTGTAGGCCGTGCAGCAAAGAAAATAACAAAGAAAATAATGCAGCGCCTCCAAATATAGACTATTACAAACTTAAAGCATGTGCTATCAACACTGCATTCATAATGTGCAAAAAAGTATCAACAATATTCAAAAATGATAATAAAAATAAATCAGTGTAAATAAAGTCCAATGCAACAGAGTCCAAAATATGTCAAATATAACCGTAAAGAAAGTTTCTTTCCCCAGCTAATGAAAATTTTCTCCACCACACGTGAGCAACAGAACTAAAATGCACTCACCGACATTAAAGCTGCCAGATTAAAGCAGCAACATGTGCATTTGTATCAACAAGATCCTTCACACGTGGTCAACCAGCTTAATTCTCGCAATGGGGACACCCCGCAGTACTTACCGCTTCTGACCACTGGGGACAGTCAGAAGGTTTGCTTGCTTCTGTCTGGGGAAAAAAAGCGCTCACCACGAGGAGCCACTAACAGGGGAACACATACAGTATAGCGTAGTATATTTATTAAAAAGTATAGATTTCACACAAAAAAGTAAAAGGCTTTACCCAAAAGCCAGTAAACAATTGTCATGACAAATAAAACAGTTATGTTTTCATTATGTTTTTCATAAATTGCATGAAGCCTCAGCTACATACAGTATTCAGCGCTGTGTTCCTGCAGTGGGACAGAAACTTTACATCCCAGAACAAAATTGCATCAAACTGAGCACTGCCCAGACATTAACAGTGAGCTTTGTATTCTATGAATGAATACAAAACTTCCTCTGATTGGCTAAGCAAGAGACAGTGATGCCATTTGCACACCTCTCCACCTCAGCCAATCAGAAAGGCCGGGTTCCACTTCCTGTAGTGTAGTTGTGACCCTATAAGATGTGGATGATTGCGGATCGATAACGAGGCTTGGCTGACGCCTTGGAGCGTGCCGCCGTCGTCAATTGGGTATATGCGTGACATCATCGCGCTATATGATGGTGGACCAATAACAAGGCTTGGTTGACGCCTTGGAGTGCACCGCCGTCATTACTTAGTCATACGCGTGACGTCATCGCGCTGTATGTAAGCGAGGCTTGGTACTGAGTGTGGAGTGCAGTGGTGTCGTTGCGCTCCCACTCATCAGAGGCACTGACAATGAGGCTTGGTTTCTGGATTAACTAACCGGACCAATGCCAAGCTGTATTTGCATTATTTTATTAAAAATTGGGTCTTATAATAAACTATACGACCCTATATACTAATTTTTTTTTTAAATTATATGGTTCTATAAGTGTATTTGTATTATATGCCCCTTCAACCGGAAATAAAGGTCATCTGAAGCACTTCCGCTTCCGGACACTTCCAGTGGGGGTCATTATCTATCTATATATAGAGCGCTGGGGTGAGAGGGTTCCACAGCCCAGAAGACGACTTTTTAGTTGAAACATGTCGGGTGGACCCCTCACGACTGCCGCTACACGATTTACATACTATTCTTATCTTCTGAAAATGTGAGTTTGTTTTTTATTGTTAATTTTTAATAAATCCAAGTTTAAACGTTATCACGCTATGTGAGTGTTTTTACCCCTCACATGCAACACGAATCATTCGCTTGGCTTATGGTGGTGCATCCATTGATGAGGAAGCCGTGCTGATTATTTCCCCCCCTTTCTGTGTGGTGATGACATCTGACCAGATAAAATATCCAGACCTGTTGGTCATCAAGCCCTTTTGACCTGTATGGCATATGCTATTTCAGGCCACTACTTCTGGTAAGCCTCCACAGTTTCTGGTGATGGTCCTGGCACTGATTTCAACCTTCCGTGCACTTCTGGTCTCCCCATGGTCCATTTATCCGCCAGGTTGCCAGGTCTAAACAATCCCTCTGCATGTTCAAGAAACACCTGTTTATTATCGCCCATGCACTGTTATCACAGACTTTTTGCTTTTTTATATTTCACCCATTGTGATATGGACTTTATATATAACATCATTTCTGATGTTTATTCATTTACCATTTGAATTGAATGCATATATGTGTTATTACTTTGTTCACTAGCCACTGTTACATTTGTTCACGTGGCACTCATTTGGTTCACACTGAAATGTTTGTTTTGTAGTCACCTAATTTTTAGGATTTTCGTATTTTGACATATTTATTTACTATATATTTACGGAGCATATAGCGTCACACTTTGAATTTTCTTCAATCAGAAAAGGCTTTGTATTCATTCACAGAATAGAAAGCTCCCTGGGAATGGCTGAGTAACACTCAGCCTGACTCGAATTTGTTCTGGGTGCAGGACAAAGCATCTCTGTCCCGTAGCTGGAGCACAATGCTACACACAGCTTATACAGCACACTCAGCCGCAGGTGTTAAGGAAGTAAATAGTTTGTTTGGACCAGCTTGGTCCCACAAATCTATTTTAATTTTACTAAAACCTGAAAATCGGGTTTAAATACATCAAGAACCTCAGGGGAGTAAATGATTTAATCACTGATATGAGATTGGGCTGATTGAGAGTAAGCAATTTTGGTAAACGTCTGCCCATGAAAAGCTTTTCTAAATAAATTGCTTGTTGTTGTTGTAGTTTAGGGTGCAATTCAACCCAGTGAATCTGATTGTCTTGTGCTGGGTCTACAACATGCTAGGCCTTGGCCTGTGATACCTCTCTCTTCTGGCCCCCTACAACTCCTCCCTGGTATTAGTTTTAATAGAGCGAATCAAATTGATGAAAACACCTTGGAGATACACCTTCAATGTGTCCCAAATCAAGCACTGCAATGCAAAATCTCTATTCAAGGAGATAAATAGCAGCTCAGAAATGGAATCATTGGATGGAAATAGAGTTAATCAGAATAGATTAAAGTGGTTCTAAAGCCTTAAGGTTTTTGACCTTAATGCATTCTAAGTAAATAAATAGAAAGGTATATTATACTTACTTTAAACTTTTTTTTACATTTCTTCAGTTGCTTCCTGGTTTTGGCTTAGGCCAAAATGATATAATACATCCCAGGAGTCTTTATGGGCATTTCTTTTCATCTGGAGGAGGGTAGGAGGGATTTTTTTCAAATATTTTATTGGTAATTTCACATACAACTGTTACATTAAGTTCAATACATAGTATCTTTAGAATAGATGACAGTGTACATAAAAATAATGTAGAAGAACATGAGCTTAAAGAAAACTGGATAATATAACAGCAGGTATATTTTTAATCAAGCAACATGCTGGATCAGTATAAGTAGATATATGAAAGATTAAAGGGAGCTACGTTCCCAGTTTTACTACTATAAGGTGTTGGCCATTCCCCAAGAACAGTGGTGGGGAGGCCACCAATACTATCGCATGTAACAGAGTATATTACCAATATTTAAGTTTGGAGGGTAGGGTGGAGTAGAAGAGTGAAAAGAGGAAAAGTAGTAGTAAAGAGGGGGTCTAAGTGAAGGAGATGTGGGTAGAAGGAGAGAGGAAGGAGGTACCGGTTAGCCTGCGCGGGCACAAGAACTAAAGAACTATTCCAGAGTCTCCAGGTGACGTTAAGACCCACCTAAAGCAACACCAGGCTTTCGTCAATATCCGCTGGCAAAAAATGTTCAACCCAGGGTTGCCAAGTTCTGGAGTGTTGAGGGACTTTATCAAGAATTCTTGCTTCAATTTTGCTATGTATCATTGCTTGGGTAATCCTATTCTTCATTTCGACTATGTTAAGAGTGGGTGTTTTCCAAGCCTTAGCAATCGTCTGTTTGGCTGCGGTAAATAAGTGTAGGAGGAGTCAGGGTTGTGATCTGGTGTAGCCTTGCGGGAAAAGGTTAAGGAGGGCTATTGTAGGGTTAGGAGATAAGGTAATTTGGTGGAGGGTGGTTGCCATCTGAAATACCGTTGCCCAGAAGCACTGCGCCAGGGGGCATGTCCACCAAATATGTAGATGTGTGCCCCTGTCTCCACACCCTCTGAAACAGCTCGGAGAGGACTCGGAGAGGTAGAAATTTAGCGATTCTAGCTGGAACAAGATACCAGCGCATTAACACTTTGTAGTTCGCTTCTGAAACAACAACATTTTTGGGATGAGTTTTTTGTGTTAGACCATATGGTCGACCAGTCGTCTGGTTCAAGGGTAATGTCTAGGTCCCTTAACCATCGCTGTGCATAGGTGGGGAGATCTGGGGGCGGTAATGTAAGGTGGGATTATAGACGGGAAATAATACCTGGGGTATGCGGGTCCGAGTCGCACATATGCTCAAACTCAGTTAGAGTATCCAGTCCAGAGTTAGATTTTATGATTGTTTGCACAAAATGTTTAATTTGGAGGTAGCGGAAACATTCTCTGTAGGGGAGCTGTGCTTGTTCCTGGATATTTGGGAATGATTTTACAGAGTCTCCACTAACTAGATCGCAGATGCGTGTCAGAACCGCATGGACCCAGGCATGGAATGAAGCTGGTTCTGTGTGAGCTGGGTAGAATTGGGGGTGGCCTAGATAAGATAGAAGTGGGGAGTGTGGAGAGATTAGTTTAAAGGGGGTTTTCAGTCTGTCCCATAGTTTAAGTGTGTGTTGTGTTAATGGGTTAGATATGGGTCCTCGCACTGATGTAGGGAGCCATAGTAGATTAGCTACGTTAATCGGGTGTAAATCTATGGCCTCGAGGGCAACCCAAAGCGGTGTCTCCGCTTTAGCATGGTACAGTATTGACTGGGCTAGACGGGCTGCGTGATAATAATGTGAAAAGTTGGGAATGCCCAGGCCGCCACAGAGCTTGTTACGGAGGAGAACTGGTCTCGCTACTCTGGGTCTAGTAGGACCCCATATGTATTTGAAAACTTTGTTTTGTATAATCCTATGGTAGTAGGGTGGGACTGTGGTAGGGAGCACTCTGTACAAGTACAAAAGCTTTGGCAATAGGGACATTTTCACAGCTGCGATACGCCCCAACCAGGAGACGCATAGTGGTAGCCAGGAATTAAGTAGAGAAGATAATTGTGAGAGCATTGGGAAGTAGTTAGATTGGAACAGGTTGGATGGGTCTTTAGTTAACTTGATCCCTAAATAAGGAATCGATGAGGAAGACCAGTGGAAGGGAAAGTTTCTACGTAATGTTTCAAGATCAGCTTGTGGCAGAGACACATCGAGGGCCTTGGATTTGGATTGGTTGACTTCAAGTCCAGATATGCGAGAGAATTTATCTAAGGTGCTCATAAGGTTTGGTAATGTAGTGTGGGGTGATGTAATAAACATTAGTGCGTCGTCAGCAAAGAGGCACAATTTATGGGAAACTGATGCTACTTCCAAGCCTCGAATATCAGGGTTAGATCTAATCAGGGCTGCTAGAGGTTCGATAGTGAGTGCGAACAGCAGGGGAGATAAGGGGCAGCCCTGTCTAGTCCCCCGTGCGATTGGAAAAGGATCTGACCGAAATCCGGAATAGTGTACATAAGCTTGTGGGTGGTTGTAAAGGGCGTTGATCCAATTTAAGAAATTTGGGTCGAAGCCCCAACCCTGGAGGATATAAAATAGATAGGGCCAAGAGACTGTATCAAAAGCTTTTCGTATATCTAGGGAGAGGAGATGCATAGGGATCTTACGGGAGCGGGCCAGGTGTTGTAGGAGAATTACACGTCTGATGTTGTCGCTCGCTGGTCGTTTGGGTATAAAGCCAACCTGGTCTTTGTGTATCAAACCTCCAATGATGGGATTGAGGTGTAGGGCAAGGATTTTGGCTAAGATCTTAATATCCACATTGAGAAGTGAAATTGGCCTATAGTTGGACCATGTACTGTCAGTGTTTGGTTTGGGGATCATTGAAATAAGAGCTGTCAATGTGTCTCTGCCAAAATAGTGTTGTTTTAGTATGGTGTTAAAAGTATTGGTAAGAAGGGGGGATAGTTCTGTAGCAAATTTTTTATAATAGAGACTGGGGAGGCCATCAGGGCCCGGGCGCTTATGAGGTTTGAGGGTTTTTATGGCTGCTAAAACTTCATCTGTCATGATCGTACTCTCCATGAGCTCGCGACTGGCTTCAGACAGGGTTGGGATAGGTAAATTATGAAACAGCTTCTCTGCTTGACGCAATGGAAACGCTGTTTTAGAATCATAGAGATTTGCTAGCTGTTTACGGAACTCCGAGAGAACCTTAACAGGATTGCTAGTGATTACGTCTTTAGCCAGTCTGAGTTTAATAGGAATACGAGTACGGTCTGGTCTACGTAGACGTAAAGCCAGGTAGGTGTCTGGTTTGTTTGCTTTAGTGTAGATCGTGTGGCTAGTTCTACGGATAGCTTTATCAGCCGTCTCAGCTAAAAGTAGATCTAGTTCTAGCTTAATTTTTTCTAACGTTAATTTGTGTGTTTCGGTTGGGTTGGATTGGAATAAAAGGAAACTATCATGGTAATCTGATTCAAGTTGACGTAATTTGTGCTTCTTGTCTCTATTAAGATGTGACGCCACTGAGATGCATGTGCCTCGTATCACGGGTTTGTGTGCTTCCCAGAGCAGGATGGGAGAGATGTCAGGGGTGGCGTTGTATGTTAGATAGTCCTTAAGGGCTACCTGGATATCCAGACAGTATGATGGGTTGGTCAAGAGAGAGTCATTCATGCACCATGATCTGTTGGTAGCTTGTGGAATTAAGGATGACACTGTGGTGATAACAGCACAATGATCTGTCCATGTAACTGGTTGGATGTGTGAGTGGAGGAGGAGTGGGGCAGATGCTATGGAAATGAATATATGGTCAATCCTGGAAAAAGATTTATGTGGGTGTGAGTAAAATGTATAATTTTTCTTAGTGGGACTGAATTCTCTCCATGTGTCTAGGAGGGAGGCCGACTGTATTAGTTTACGAAATTGTGTAGAAAAAGTGTAATGTTCTGGGGCATAGGGCGATTTGTCTATGTGTGGTTGCAACACTGAGTTGGAGTCACCGCACAGGTACAAAGTTCCCCTGCAGTGTGTTTTCACAACTTGTAATAGATGCGAAAAAAAAGGGTTCAGATTTGCGTTAGGGGCGTAATAAGAGACGAAGGTTGTGGTTATGTCCTGCAATAGTCCCACCAGGATGAGATAACGACCTTCAGGGTCTTTTATCTCAGACAGGGGGGTAAATGGCATGGTGTGGTGGAAAGCTACTAAAACTCCTCTATGTTTTGTGTTTGCTGAAGCAGTAAAAACCTGTGGGTATTTAGAGCTAAAAAAGCTCGGGGTTTGGCGTGTGGAAAAAGAAAATAAAGAAAATAAAAGGTTGCGCTAATACTATTAAAACATATCGAATAATTAGCAGTGACAAAATAGGTGTAAATCAAAAAAAATTAATATGCAGAACTCTACTAGTGAAAAAGCAAGTCCATAAATTAAATCTCAAGTCGGTGTTAAAGGAAGTCCAAAGAGTGAACATCAATAAAGTGTTCACAAAGTGTCCAAATCACCAAAAAAATATATATAAGTGTATACAGCAAAAAATCAAGGTGATGAATATTGAAGATCAGTGACAACGGGAAAGGGTCCACCACCAGGTATTGAAGGGGTTACTCCTTACCAAAGTGCCATGACCCCCCACTACAGAGGATCACAGCAAGCAGAGATCTTTCACAGCCAAAATGGGAATAGACAGCGGTGTCCACCAGGGGTCGTCTCGTCAGCAGCCGCTCCAATGACCCAGGGCATTGATACCAAAAAATAGAAGGGGCTCACATAGTGTAAAACCACTTAACGTTTTATTAAAATAGATAAAAAGACAAATGTGCACTTACAAAGTGTCAGATGTAAAAACAGCCTTAAGTCCGGCTCCGTGGCCACCGGAGCTCGGACAAACCCGTCCTACTGGAATTCGGCTCGCTTGGGGGTGACGTCAGCGCGTCGTCTGGCTCCGCCCTACGCGTTTCGTGACATCATCACGTCTTCCAGGGGCACGTGCACTACATTACATTACATTACACTATGTGAGCCCCTTCTATTTTTTGGTATCAATGCCCTGGGTCATTGGAGCGGCTGCTGACGAGACGACCCCTGGTGGACACCGCTGTCTATTCCCATTTTGGCTGTGAAAGATCTCTGCTTGCTGTGATCCTCTGTAGTGGGGGGTCATGGCACTTTGGTAAGGAGTAACCCCTTCAATACCTGGTGGTGGACCCTTTCCCGTTGTCACTGATCTTCAATATTCATCACCTTGATTTTTTGCTGTATACACTTATATATATTTTTTTGGTGATTTGGACACTTTGTGAACACTTTATTGATGTTCACTCTTTGGACTTCCTTTAACACCGACTTGAGATTTAATTTATGGACTTGCTTTTTCACTAGTAGAGTTCTGCATATTAATTTTTTTTGATTTACACCTATTTTGTCACTGCTAATTATTCGATATGTTTTAATAGTATTAGCGCAACCTTTTATTTTCTTTATGCTCTTCTACAAATTGATGTTTTTGTGAGGGTTGCTGCTTTTCACTGTATTTACTTTAATATTTGGTTTCTAGCGCGGTTTCTTTTACTATTTTTACTTTGGCGTGTGGAAAAATGGGTTTCCTGGAGGGCTATGACTTTAGCTTTTAGGGATGCAAAGGTTGCCTTTACTCGTTTATGTGGTGAGTTTAGTCCCTTAACGTTTAGGGTAAGGATTTCAAGTGGGGCCATCATGGGGTGTATGGGAAGCCAATGACAAAGAGTACAGGGCCCGCGCGAGCCGACCGGCACAGAGAAAGTTATGGAGTAAAGATGTAGAGTCAAAGAGGGGGAAGAAAGAAGGGAAGGAGAGGGAGAGCATAGGGTGTCGGGCGAGGTACTGAGTGATCCCCCTAATAAGGAGGCAGTAAGTCAGTAGTGCCCGACCAATGTGTGCACCAGCTCTGCAACCGAAAATCCGGTTGAAGAGTGAGTGCACCGTAGAGAGAGTGAGCATTGACTGCTCCCCGCCGCAACCAGGGATAGTAAAAAACTATTTAAAATTAAGTAAAGTGGAAAACAACAAAACAAAGAAAAAAAATGCAGGTTATTCCCCATTGCCCCCGGATAATGTATATAACAGTGAAGCATCAAAATAAAAGTGGAGGGTGGGGAATGTAAGAGCGAATGGTACAGTTCACTTCAGTAGCTGATAAGCACGTGTGTGAGTTCTCAGTTAGTGTTATTCCCATGAGGGGTTAGTATCCTAGGATTACAGGAAGGGAGAGGAGGGGAAGGATGGGGAGGGGGGAAGGGGAGAGGGGAGAGATGTGGACAGGAGGAGATGGGGGGGGGGAGAAAGGGGAGAAAGAGGGATAGGGGGGGAAGGGGGGGGGAAAGGGGGGGAAAGGGGGGAGGGGGGGAGAGGCATGGGATGCATACTAAAAAGGTGTACCTGATAATCGTGGTAGTTTAACCAAAGTGTAAAAGCTGTATAACTGTTTCATTACCAGTACTTGAACTCGAAAGTGGCAGAGTAGCGGGGTTCACCTGGCTCACCATTAGCAAACCAGGTCAAGCGCATTCTAGGTATGTTCATTACACAATTGTGTATTTAAGAACAGTTTGGCTATAGTATCAAATAAAAACTTTTAAAACAGTAAAAGAAAATTGAACAAAACAACTGAACCTGAGGAGGCCTTAAGTGGCCTGCGAGCCCTGAAGAGGAAACATTTTCAGAGTACAAAGTGTCCGTACTCGACGGAGGTCTTCCAACAGGTCTCGGTCACAAGGAGGGTCTCTTGAGGTGGTGTGAAGTCAATCACTGCAAGTGCAACCGAGTACCTGTGTGCTCAAAAAAGAGGGGGAGATAAGAAAAAAAGTCAGTGTCTTTGTCTTCAGCGTGGGGCTCGGGATTTCGGGCTGAGATAGGAATATTCGGATGATCTGGCTGGGGTTCCTTTCCGGATGGATGGTGGTCCGGGGTTATTCCGTTTAGGGGTCGTGGTGTATGGTTGAGAAGCAGATCTGGCTGGTGTGCGAGGAAGGGATGTATCTGAATGGTCGGTCTGGGGAGACAGGTGGAGCTATTCCAGCAGTCTTTGAAGCGATTCTGGTGTGGTGGAGGTGTGCTGCTGACCTTGATAGGAGAATTGTAACGCGAATGGGAACCGCCATGTGTACTTAAGTTGGTGTTGTATAAGTACCTGCAGTTGAGGCTTCATAGCACGGCGTTTAGCAATCGTGAGGGGTGCTAAGTCAGAGAACAATTGGTACGTGTGACTCTGAAATTGAAGGGTGCTGTTGTTACGGGCGGCTGCCAGGAGCTGTTCTTTCGTGCGGAAGAAATGCAGCTTGATAATAATGTCCCTTGGTGGTCCGTCTGTCTGGCGCCTGGTGAGTGCTCTGTGGATTCTGTCGAACTCAAGGCGCTCGATAGGTATGGAGGGCGCCAGCTCTTGGAATAGTGCTGTAGTGAAAGATTGCAAGTCATCAATTGTTTCTGGAATGCCTGAGGTGTAGGTTAGATCTGCGGGAGCGGTTTTCCGCGTCCTCGAGGCGGGACAAAAGCATGGAGTTCTCCTGAGAGCAATTTGCTCCTGTGCCTGCTCTTGAAGAGTTAATTCCATGTCATCAACCCTTGTTTCAAGGTCTGCTGTGCGTTGGCCTATCTCGCGTATTTCACGTGTCAGGCTATTGGTGATCTGGTCTGATGTTACTTTAAGGGCCTTGTGAAGCACAGTTTCCATGAGTTTCATGAAGGCAGTTTGTGACATACCTGTATTTGGGGCGGATGGGGAACCGCTGAGGCTCTCCTGTATGTCAGTCTCATCTTCACTGTCAGGCATATCAGAGCGAGCAGGAGATGATGCTGAGAGTTCAGCCAGGGCCCGGGCCTTCGCCGCCATCTTGGAGGAAGCACGGGCCAGCGCTTCTTTGATGGGTTTTTGCTTGGATTTTCCGCGATGACCCGTTAGCACCATACCGGAAGGGGCACTGATGTGGGGAGATGCGATCCCTGTGATAACGGCTCCAAAATGCCGGTTCAGCAAGGCGTGAGAGTCCCGAGTGTGCGGCGGGGAGTGCGGAGCTTTACAGAGAAGCGTCTGCCATGTAAAGCCTCGCGCATGCGCCCCAGGAGGGATTTTTTTCCACCTAAGCACACCCTCCTGCCTGCATGCCTGAGCTAAGGGCAGATGGATACTATGAATTAAATGTTATATGAATCATCTACCCTTACTCAATTTGGCCATGATTAGAAATGCTAAGAGGGGTGTTTCAAAGTTTTCTTTGAATAGTAGATAATTAATTACACAGCGTTTTAAGTTTGTGGTGCGCATGTACTGTTTTGTTCAGCTTTAAAGACACATTTATCTCATTCTATGATGTGGAATGTGTCACCAGGAGCAGGCTTACTGTATCAAGTTCTCTAATTCAACAGGTTGCAATAGCCTTAACATAGTTTTGACAGAGTTTGCATGTTTTCCTTTCTTTCAATATTTTGAAGTACAGTACAATGTGGTTTCATAGACATTGCTGTCATATAGTATCCCTGTGAATATCTGACACTTTCCACTTTCTACAGACACAGACAGAATCTGCAACACTTTACTTGGCAGTATTTGACTTCATAATACATACTAAGCTTACTCAGCCTGGCTAAGCAAGAGGAAAAAACTTCCACAGAAGATCATGTAACAATGGATATTTGTTTACAGGGGCACTGTGTAGTGGCTGGATGGGATTCCCTGCATGTCTTAAGGAAACAAGTGACTTATTAAAAATTTTAAAACAAGGAGAACAAATAGGATCTTAGTTAAACAAATACAAATAAACTGATCTTAATAAGAAAACTGAACTTGCATATCTATCCAGCTAAGCACAACATCAGCAAAGGCAACATCTAAATGACATTTTATGAAAAAAAGAACAACAATGATAAAACATGGTACAAATAAGATAATAAAAATGCAAGTAAAATGCTTGGCTTTCTTACACGGCTTTACTTTATGATCCCAATCCACTTGTAAAAATGTTATATGCAATGTAAAGGGGATCTCTTTGGGCTCAATTATTGGAAACCAAATGCCATTTTTTGTGTGCTGGGAAGCCTAAAACATGATAAATGATAGGATACATAGAATTTGTCATCTAAGCCTGACAGCACTAATCAGGCCTGTATATGTTGACATTCAGCTGAAGAAAGTGCTGCTGTCCCCTGGTGGAGCAATATCTTCAAGATAATATATATATACACATACACGGACACACAACTTCAAAGATATAACAATCCTAATTTTCATACATCTTGTGAGTGATGAATACATTAAAACATTATTTATGCTGTACCAAAGCATCTAATTTCTACATATGTGACATTTACATTGATGGACAGATGAAAAAAAGATAAGAACCCCAATACAGCAGCTAGGCTACCCCCCAAACATCCAGCTTTTGTCAATTCCCCCTAGAATCAAGGGGGGATGATACTCAGAAGTGATTAGTGCAGGACTTGTTATTATGAACACTTTAGGTGTTTTTTTCCCTTTTGACAATCCTTTTTGTGTGAGATAACTTTAAAACATTACAAAATTGCAATGAGGACATTAAAGAAGAGTTCCCACAAGGTTACAAAAGTTGCACACGCATATGTTGTTTGGTCCAGATTATGGCACCCATATTTCCATAGACACTAATTTCCTGCTTTTCAAAATACCAATAAATAAATCAGACTTACTTTACTAAACCTAATCAACAAATAAACTAAACTAGTTTTAATAACTGCTACACACTGAATAGTAAACATCTTCTACTCTATAACCCTGCATGGTCACTCTTCCCTGTTTAACACAACTCTCCACAATATGATTGTAATGCCTAGAGTACCATAAATCTCAGCTTGTAGGGTAACCTGAGCGGTGCAGGCCTAAGTCACAGCTTGTGGACTAGGGTTAGGATGTGCCAGGAAGCACCAATAAACCTCAGTGGCTTGTGAGGAGAGAACAATCACCTTGACACATAAGGGATAAGTTAGGGTGGGCGGAACAAATAGCAGTGCAGCAATGTAATGTTGTAATGTAATGTTTCAGTGGGAGAATAGGTGGCAGGAACAAAGGCAGTGGTGTAGGACTGGGCTTAACGGAGAAGTAGGCTCCTATTTTGGCCCCATTTCTCCTGTGGGTCACAGGAGTGCACTTGGTTCTGTGTTCCTGTGACCCGGATTCAGCTGACAGCAAGCTAAAGTCCACTGACAGCCACCACTGTCTGCTCACTAAAAACTGAGCGCTGAGCTATTAGTGCTCTTTGATTGCTCAGTTATTGACCTTAGAAGCAACGAGTGGCCAATGCTGCATCCACCTAGGTTAGTATGATTGTTTGTTATTATGAAATCCCACACTTCTCTTGTAGCCTCCCTGGCGGTTTTCCCGAGTGTGGCTCGGGGTTAAAAATCAGGACCATTAGCGGTAACCCCGAGCCACACTCGGGATTACATCGCAGGATCCTGATGTGGCATTACTTACCTTGTCCCCGGGATCCTGCGATGTCCCCCGCAGTGTCCGCGGGCTGTGTCCTCTGCCCGAAGCCTCTCTGTGCCAGGCTTCCCTGCGTGCGTCGCGACGCACGGGGGCGGAGCCTGGCGGCAAATTAAAAAAAATGTCAAAATCGTAACACGTACAGTACTGTAATCTTACAGATTACAGTACTGTATGAAATAATTTCACATCCCTTTTGTCCCCAGTGCTTTGGCCAATGCCCTGCATGCAGTTTTATGTGATATATACTGTTCTTTCTGCCTGGAAACTGGAGATTGTCCATAGCAACCAAAAAGTGTCCCTTTACATCAAAAATGGCTTTAGACCAGCTAGAAAAAAGGCGATAGTAAATTAGAACACTTGCAGAATTGAGCGATAGTGAATCGTGGGGAAATTTATTTTATTACTATTTATTTTTATTTTTTTTTAATTATTTATTTTTATTTATTATATTATAATTTATGTTTTTGTGTTTCAAACTTTATCATACCCGGCATATCTACTAGACTCTTGTTTGGACAGATTTAAGTGTGTTATTGTTAAGAATTACAGACCTACAATATAAAACGCCAAATTTCCATGCAAAATAATGGTACCGCTTTCAGCACCTAAAATCCGAAATAATCATACCGCCAGGGAGGTTAAAAGAAAAATTGCAGCCATCTGATATGTGAGCATACTATTAACTGGAGGTCAGCAACAGTAAGAGAATACTGTATGTACTGAAAAAGATAGCAGGTAGTCCATATTATCTCTATAATCCCATATGGCACCTTTAATCTGCCTTCTCAACCCCTTGAAAGTAATAAAAGGCTAGCATGTCCCCGAAACACGAACTTTCAATGTAGAAACCAATGCACTGCAAAAGAAGAGGAGTTAGCAATCTGAACTCAGATGCTCTCATTTGATCAAGCATCTTCTCAGAACACTGGGAGCTCCTGGAAAAGTAAAGGCTGGATTTACCCTCTTTTTAACATGTTACACCCATATTCAGAGTGTAACAGGTTACTGAGGCAGCAGAGTACTATGAATGGGGGAACTACAACTACCGTCATCCTTTGTGGCTGATGGCTTGTATTTTTCAATGAACTTCCAGGGCACTGATGAGCACTCCTGTTAGTTCATTGATGCTCCCAGTCATTCAGTAACTGCCTGCCCGTATGAGGTACAGGCAGACAGCTACACTGACAATCTGCAGGAGCCTGAGATTGCAGCCATGACCTGCTGATCATGAGTGCAATGCTTTACAGGCTTTTAATAAAAAAAAAAAAATACAAGCACATTTTTTTACCTGCAAAAAGATGTGCATTTATTAGTTTTTTTTTTTTTTAAGGTGAATTTAACCTTTAAAGATAAATCGTATTAAGAAGAATACCAGGTATTTCCAAGTTAAACAGTGTAGTGGCATAGGAAAGGACATTTACCCATTAGCATAAAAAAACAGTGTATTACTCATCAATGTTAAGGGTTACATTCACTGCTGCTTTTCTTAAAAAATATGTGAACACTTTTAAAACAATGTTACATGCATGTCAAACACTGGGGATACAGCAGTGTTAGCACAGGTATATCACTTCTGAAAGGAGGTTTCCAGGAAAACACAAATCCTGTTTATTTGGGACCCATCTCCAAAAATAACTTTGGTGGATCTTATGAGTAAAAACACATGCAATTTCACTTGTGGAGGTACCTCTAATGAAATCATATATTGTGACAGCCATAAAATACAACATTTTTATGGTTCACCAAACTCTTTAATAGTAGGACAGTGGTCCTGCTCTTCTTTATTGTTAACTACTGAAAGCAAAAATACAGTATTAAAAATGTCAAAGATATCACATTGCGTGCAAATATCTTTATGTTCAGGGAAAGGAGTCATCCAGCAATATCACGGATGCCTGTACATGTCTACTAGTATCATGGGGACAATTACACCTCAGCATTAGACATGACAGGTAATAAATGTGTATTTGCCTGTATGTCAGTGCCACAACTAGCTGACCCTTTCATAGAGTGATGACAATGCTTCCTTCCTGCTCTCTGTCTCCCAGTTATATTTCAAGAGAACATATTTTCCTTGCTAATAAGTACCACAGCCTGGGGAAGCAGTGAACTCCAGAACTAGAGCAGAAAATTGGAAAGACAGATTCACAAGTCTATCCGTGAGTTGTGTCCTTTCTCTCAGCGATACATCTTGCCTTCAGAGTAATTCATTTGACACACAGTCTCCCTGCAGCTGGCTCTTACCGGTCTTTAGTAAAAGATGGGTTTCTTCCTCGCAGTTAACAACTTATCATCTGCTGCCTATTTCAATTCTGCCATTCTTTCCAGTCACTTCTCCCTGCCTAATGCAATTATTCTATAAGGAGGAAAAGAAAATAAAACTGCAAGAAGACAAAAAGAAGCCAAAGGATTAATGCAGGTTACTGATACCTCATGAAAAGACTGAACATATTGGAATGTGGTTTTTTTCACTTTTGGTGGACTCAGATGGCCTGAGGCAGTGTTTTGTGGTGTGTTTCATCTCTCCATGCTATTACAATTTCAGAAAAATGCTTAGGGACAAGATTTTTTTTCTACCATTTAGATTTAGAAGAGACTCAATATAATATTAAACAAAAAGATAGTCTTTATCACCTATGCATGGCACACATTATTAAATACAAAAGATGTGACAACACTAATGCTACCAAAGTATGCATAAGCACTGCATTTGGCTACCACTGCCTGCATACCTAGGATAAAAATTTGTGATTCAGAAAAACTTGGTTAAACTGCCCCCTTCCCTTTAGGAGTTTAGCATTTTTGCAGTAGGTTATAATTATCTACATCATAGCTCCAGGAACATCTACACCAGGGGTCTCAAAGTAAGGGCCTGCGGGCCATTTAAAGCCCGTGGACTGGTTACAAATGGCCCGTAGGCAGGGCCGATCCAGGGCAGGTGCGCAGGGAGCTTTTTTCTCTCTCCCTCTCTCCTGTGTCCTCTCCCCTGCATGCTGCTGCAGCCCACCATGCACAGCAAAGGAAACAGACACAGCACAGGAGAGCAGAAAGTAAAAGAACGGAGGGAGGATCCGCCCATCGCCCCGCCCACCTAGGCTCTGATGACCATTCAGAGCTGTGCTCCCTCAGAGACTGTGCCCGGATCCAGGGTCCTGCTCCCACCTTAGGGCGGGCGATCATGGCGTTCTCAGGTTGTCCTGCCACTAGGCCGGTGTTGAACCAGAACCTTACAGGAGGAGAGGACTCAGGAGGCAGAAGATCAGGCCACCAGCTGACTGCCAGGAGTAGAGGTAAGTGAGCCATCACACCAAAGCTGAGCAGTCCTTAGTGGGGTGATTGGGGTTGAGATTTGTGAACATAGGGTATTTGTGAAGTGCTGGGGGGGTATTTGTGAAGTGTGAGGAGGGGGTTATTTGTGGAGTGTAGGGGGTAGTGCTGGGGGGTTAATAGTGCATGCGCTAACACCAGTGCAGGGGGTTAATAGTGCGTCCACTAACGCCAATGCTGGGGGTTAATAGTGCGTCCACTAACGCCAATGCTGGGGGTTAATAGTGCGTCCACTAACGCCAATGCTGGGGTTTAATAGTGCGTCAGCTAACACCAATGCTGGGGTTTAATAGTGCGTCCGCTAACGCCAATGCTGGGGGTTAATAGTGCGTCCGCTAACGCCAATGCTGGGGGTTAATAGTGCGTCCGCTAACGCTAATGCTGGGGGTTAATAGTGCGTCTGCTGACACCAGTGCTGGGGGGGGGGGGGGTTAATAATGCATCCGCTGACACCAGTGCTGTTTTTGAAGTTTAAATATAAAACTAAATCGATCAGCGCAAACCGTATGACCTAACACTGAGCAGCTATGGTACTGGGGGTAAAATTTATCAAATCCCAAAAAAGCATAAATAGAAAGGCAGTACAGCGCATAGAAAACTAAATAAAAACCATCAATAATAGTCCATATAAAAACTAGATCCAAATAAAATCCAGCAATTCCTCCAGTGAAAATCGTGACATGCAATATCTTGTAGGGTGACTGTAGTGAGATGGACCTCCACCTTCAGTAGCACAAGCCGCTCACCTCTACAGATGGACCCCTGAGTATATCAGACAGGTCAATTGAGCAGTTCCCTCACAGGGATAAAGGCAAAGGATGGTAAATGCAGATCCTGGTCAGGTTTCAGCAACAGGTAATCTTGCAGTCATGACATGTGGAGATATATAAAGATGAGGGAACTGCTCAATTGACCTGTCTGATATACTCAGGGGTCTCATCCCATACGTATAGATTTTTTTTCATCATTTTATATATATTGGTTCTATTTGATTCAGTACACCTCTAGTTCACTCCACGTCATTAGGGTGTGTGCTAGCGCTTGTCTCACCACTCCCACAATCAGGGGGGATAGCGCCACTATTTCATCTTCATTTTTGAGGGGTGGATTCAGATTTTCCATAAGACAATTATATCTATGTTTTCAATACTTTTACAATAAAAAGTCAAGCTTAATAAATGATGAACTGCTTTAAAACATATTTTCTAGGATCTCAAACAAATAACAGCTCAGATTTCATAGGCGGGAAGCATCTTAAAACATCATATGGAAAACAATTCTACCTGCCATTTTAGGAATCACCTTCTTAAATGCTCATAGTCCACACATTACATAGCCTGCAATGCAGATTAAAATATTAAGGCCCCCTTTATGCTATGCTGTTCCACTGCAGTGTGCTACTGCATACAACTTGCATTTAAAAAACCATTTCATCAACACAAAAAAAAAAAAAAAAAAAAACAGGGACGTATATTTTTTTTATTCTAAATAAACAGCACCACAACTAACAGCACATTAGCACAACACATAAATCTGAAGAAGGCCTAAAGGCAAATTTTTACTTTCATATATCTTAATCCTGATCGCCTACCTCTTCATTTGAGCTAAACCCCCTAGCATTTACTTTAGAACAGAGGGCAATGTAGTCCAGGAGGCTATACCATATCTACTGACACTCAGAGAAACAGGCATACAAGTAGATGGTCTTTGTAATCAGGCCAATGAAAAACCCAGTACCCCTGGAACTCTGCACCCCGATGATGTATATCCGTATCATCTAGCACCCCCACCACTGAACCCCCATGCACTCTGTACATGCCTGTCTGCAAGTAACTTTGCAAATGCATAATATACCACTGCCTTAAGTCCTTGCTCCCTCTTGTCACCTTTGTAGAGTGGGAGAAGACAATTGCTTGGCAGGAGGGATTCCCCGGTCAGCATGGTCTGTGTTGATGGGAGAAACATGCAAATTTCTTTCCTGCAACCACTGTGTATGGCCGGCCTAAGATTGTATTTCTTCTACAATAGTTATATGCTTAATTAATACAAAAAAACAAAACAAAATGGCTGCCTAAGCAATATATGTTTATTGATATAAAAAAAGTATATATATTTAGAAAGATTTGTTTTATACCCCTTTCAATTTATGTTGTTTAATACCAAAATAAATTAGAAAAAAGAAAAAAAAAAAAAACTGCATAAGGCGTTACTAAACCCAGTAATATGAAAATAGTTCATACCCCCCCCCCCCCCCCCCACTGCTTACAACTCTTCTATTTACATTATTACATTAAAATACTGCCACTATATACCTTTTTGGCTGATCTGTATACCACGGTCACGTGATAAACTGCAGGGTCTGCCTGAGTGCTGAGTGTTCAGGTAGGAGGAGATTTCCAATATAGCCTGTGTCCTCGTGCTGTTATGGGAGGCAGATCATCCATCAATCAAGATGTGACATCCCACCCACTGTGTTCTTTTTTAGTTACTGGGCTTGGAGGAGGAGGGAGGGACTGGGCTGTCATTTAGGATCTGTATACACACCCAAATGTGTGATGTCAATACCATGTGACCTGAAAAGCTCAGTTCAAACAGGAAATATTCTCTCCAGCAATAGAGACAAAACTGAGCATGTCCAGCAGTACTACCCTCACTGTGTCTTATCTGGCCTTGTCAAGAAAGACCCTGCAAGAGGGGAGAGGATCTGTCCAAACAGGATCAAAGAGCCTTTTTACACAATACAGAGGATTAACCCCTTACGTTCCACAGTGAGTATAACAAGCATGATATTCTGCATAGATTTTTAGACAGATTTTACTGTTGTGGGTTTAACCATTTCAACCCCGGAAGGATTTACCCCATCCTGACTAGGCCATTTTTTGTGATATGGCACCGCGTCGCTTTGACTGACAGTTGCACGATCATGCGACGTGGTACCCAAACAAAATTGACGTCCTCTTTTTCCCACAAATAGAGCTTTCTTTTGGTGGTATTTGACCACCTCTGTTTTTTTATTTTTTGTGCTATAAACAAAAAAAGATTGACAATTTTAAGAATTAGTTTAGGCAAATATATATTCTTCTACATATTTTCAGTAAAAAAAAAAAAATCACAATAAGCCCATATTGATTGGTTTGCGCAAAAGTTATATTGTCTACAAAATAGGGGATAAATTTATGGCATTTTTATTATTTTTTTACTAGTAATGGCGGCCGTCAGCAATTTTTATCAGAACTGCGACATTGCGGCAGGCAGATTAGACACTTTTTTGGGACCGTTGACATTTATAAAGCGATCAGAGCTACAAATAGCCACTGATTACTGTATAAATGTCACTGGCAGGGAAGGGGTTAACACTAGGGGGCGATCAAGAGGTTAAATTTGTTCGCTCTATGTGTGTTCTAACTGTGGTGGGATGGGTGTGACTAGGAACACTCGACCTGTCACACTCTCATCTTTCACATTATACAAAAAGATTGGGCTAACTTTACTATTTATTTTTTTAAATTTGTTAAAATGCATTTTTTTTCCCCAAAAAAATGCATTTGAAAGACCGCTTCACAAATACAGAGTGACCTAAAATATTGCAACAACAGACATTTTATTCTCTAGGGCAGTGATGGCGAACCTTGGCACCCCAGATGTTCTGGAACTACATTTCCCATGATGCTCATGCACTCTGTAGTGTAGTTGAGCATCATGGGAAATGTAGTTCCAAAACATCTGGGGTGCCAAGGTTCGCCATCACTGCTCTAGGGTCTCTGCTAAAAAAAAATATATATATATATATATATATATATATATATATATATATATATATATATATATATATATATATATATATATATATATATATATATATATGTATATATATAAAAGGTTTGAGGGTTCTAAGTAATTTTCTATCAAAAAATACTAATTTTAACTTGCAACCAAGTGGTTAGACTGCCCTCATTTACAGACAAAGTTAATTTCTGTGTTCTAAAGAACACAATGTTACAATGTTCATAGTTAGCTCAGCAGCGGAGGAATGTTGTGAAACCTGGCCGACTGTCTGCTTTTTTTTTTTTTTTTGACAGCTGTTGGCTTGAGTAGAAAACTCTCTGCATAGATGCAGGAAAATGCTTTGTGAAAATCGCAAAGGGAGTAAAATTGCGATCTCAATTATTAACGATTAATCGTGCAGCTCTAATAGATAATTGTGGGTGGTGTTTTATCCTTAAAATACAGTGGCTAAAAGGAAAAAAACAGTGGTGCTTAATTATAACACAAATGACTGTTCAATAAAACTGTGAAGAACTGTATGATAAATGAACAATTGAATCACCCTGTGACAAGTGAATCTCATACGTGAATGAATCTACCATAATATACCGTATATACTCGAGTATAAGACGACATGAATATAAGCCGAGGCACCTAATTTTACCACAAAAAACTGGGAAAACTTATTGACTCGAGTATAAGCCTAGGGTGAGAAAAGTGCAGCTACTGTAAGTGGAAAAGAGGGTCAAAAATGCCCATTTGCAGCCTCACTGTGCCCATTTGCAGCCATAGGTCCGCCAAACTTTAAACTCGGTAGTTAAGGGTTCCTAGATGCCCCCTAGCTGCAGCCAAATCTTAGGGTCCCAAAGGGTCCTGAAATGACATTGCTGCAGATGGACACAGTTGACTGAATTTGGGGCCCCATATCTCAGGGCTCCTTGGTACTAGGAACCCCAAATTTGGTGTGCAAACCCAGCGGAACATATCCAAACCTGGGGTTCCCAGAACCAAGTGACCCCAAGATACGGGGCCCCAAAGTCGGTTCGGAAAATGTCAAGCACTTTTCTGCAGAAGAGAATGACATTTTCCAAACCAAATTTGGGGCCCCGTATCTCGGGGCCACTTAATGCTAGGAACCCTAGCTTTGGGTTGTAGTGCTAGTTCCACTGGCTATGCACACAAATTTGGGGTTCCTAGCACCAAGTGGCCCCAAGATACGGGGCCCCACAGTCGGTTTGGAAGATGTCATTTTCTGCTGCAGAAAAGTGCTTGACTCCAGTATAAGCCGAGGGGGGCACTTTCAGCACAAAAAATGTGCTGAAAAACTCGGCTTATACTCGAGTGTATACGGTAAATAAAAAGTCCATAAAGTTAATGTCAAAATGTCCTTGACTTATAGTGTCTTATTCCATCCACCACACCAAAGTGTTAGTGACTCCACTCCCTTAAGAAATGCACTCACCGACTCCCAATGCCTACACTTGCGTGTCAGGCTAAAACGCTTTTCAACCACACAGAAAGGGTTAAATCGACAATCCGATATCCAAATGTGTATGCAAGGATCACTCCACATGTAAAATAATAAAGGTGCTCCAATAGTGTAAAAAAGTATAAACCAGTTTATTGCAAACACTTCAAATCTTCAACCTTTACACTCACATTTTACAAAATCCAAAGTCAGCAACGTTTCAGAATCACAGCAAGCATTTCTAATGGATAACACAGTGTTGGACTGTAGTCACGGCGGACCCGAGGTATGCAGGCATTATATCGTGTCTCTCACCCCCACCTCGTGTCTGGCCACAGTATCGAATCACCACTTCCTAGTTCGGCTTCTAGCGTCACACGTCACTGGTGATGATTGCCGTACAGCCACGCCCCCGACATGTTTCGTCACAAACTGACTTATTCATAATAGAGAATTAAGCTCAAAGCGAGTGCTGCAATAATTCATCTGAGCTAAATTTTTAACATACTGGCCAGTAGCATAATGACAGTCCCTGTGATGCCCCAACAAAATTTTCTATTTTAGTTTCTACAGTAGATTTTCACACATTTCTTTTTGCAGAGCCTCATGATAGTGAATGGTACAATTGTGAAAAAAAAAGGATAGTATGGTATTTAATCGGTATCCATTTTATGTAAAGCGGTATTAAACCCAAAACTAAAAATGTAACATATTGCAGCTTACCCAATCATTAGATGTGGTGGCAGCTTTTGTTTTCTTTTCAGGCTATTTTCCTCTGTTTTCATCTGGTGATCTCGCCTGTAACAAACCTCCTGTGTTAGAGTGCCTACACTCTGGATGAAGGAGCAGATGAGGCACATATGGACAGGAGCATTGTCAGTATGGGGGAGGGGAGTGTTAGATGTACTAGCTTTCAATGCACTAACAAACTTATTTCAAATTCCAGCTAATACTTTTTAAGCAGATACAGCAAACATTTTTTTTGTGATAAAGGTTTTACATTAAATAAAAGCTGATCATTTAACCCTACCAGCATTAAATGGTTTGTATCATGCCTATACTGTAACTGATATTATGTGCAAGAAAGCTTATTCTTTTGAAAAGGAACAGACTTAATGGATGGATCACCACGTGAAAATAAAGGAAAGAAAGCATAAAAAGAAAACGAATGCAGCCATTATATTTAAGGTATGCCGTAATATAATACCTGTTTGCTTTTGGGTTAAATTCTGCTTACAACTGTTCCGATTCTTTGAAAGAATTCTGGTTAGCTAAATTTACAGTCTAATCTTAACAATGACTATAAATGTCTGGACTATACATGTATCAAATACAAGTCCTTGAAAAAGATAATTTTTACAGACATTTTATGCTGCAAAAATGAGCTTTACACAAACACAAAATGAGGAAGCGTGTACACAGAGTCCATTTTTACTTACACAATATTGGTTGCTACAACAATTCTTTTCAAAGAAAGTAATATATTTTTAGCCCCTCTACTTTCGCTATGAATCCATTACAATACAAGATCACAATGGCAAAAATATCAAGCTGTGAACAAAGTGATACCTTTGGAAATCTCTGTAAAAGGTTCAAAATTGAGGTCCAATAAGCAAAACATGCATCTCTGCCATGTTAATGCTTAGCAGTGCTCTGAATAATTTCATATACTGCCTGTGCAAAGTTCCTTCCATCAAAAGATACCCATCACATAAACGTCAATACATATGAATTACAAGAGTGCACACAACGTGTTTGAAAGTTTATTTACTTTTGGCTTCTAAACGTTTGGTAATTATGGCTTTCCATCACAGTTTTTAATTTTCCAGAAGACAACCATGCCTTGGTGCACAAAAGACAAATATGTCGCTTAGCTAAAGTACACAAATAAATGTGTATTACTTGTCCAATAATTTCCCGGTGAGGAGAAATGTAATTACATCCTGACACTGTTAGTTTGCAGGTATTGTATACAGGTCAACAATTACTAAACCTGCTAATTTCCTAATTGCTTGTGCCTTGTCAGCTTGTACAATTTATGCACGCATTAAAGGGGTCACATACAGTAAAATCTACATTTATTGCCCAGCATGCAGATTTCACACTATGTTGAGCATGCTCTTAAACAGCTCATAAATAAATTTGCTAAGTGGAAGCAAGTACCAAATAGAAGGTAGAAGTATAAATACCGTGATCTGTGATCTTGCAGGTTACCAAATAAAGCTCTTTGAGTCTTCGGCCTTCTTTTGCAATGACTTCTACACATCTGTACAGACAAAAAAAACAGATTGTTTAAAATAATAAAATGCCACTAACAGGCAAATATAAAAAAAAAATAAATGCTCAACCCAGAATTTAGTGTTTGTTTGATTTAGGAGTCATCACAGCCTGTTCACATAGGTTCCACCCCACTTTGTCACCCAGCAAATTACAGGAAAATCATTGTGAACCTTTTTAAGACTGTCTGGACTCCTACAATCAGATGCCTGCAAAGGGGTGATGGCTAAATGTAACCTAAGCAGAAAAGAGTTTTGTGAACTTTCCAAGCAAACCACACATCACATTACTAGGTTCTTCTGATGAATTTACTCAATAATATCCACTGGTGGCCTGGTAACATAAAACAGGGACTTCAGTGGTGATATTTTAAACACATTTCCAAGTCCTATCCAACTTCTCAGCTATTAAAGATTTAAATGATAGTGGGCTCTATTCACAGAACCAGATCGCATGCGGTATTTAGGTGTTTTGCCAAATACAGCATATGATCCTGAATATGTCAATTAACAACTACTTTATGTGGTATTTACCGCATAAAGCAAAAACAGTAAATATCTCATAAAACAGGAGTGAAAGTCAATTCACAAAAAAAAAATATGTATGCAGTAAATAAGTAGTGGTATGCGATATTTAAGGAAAAGGGAGCCTCTGGCATCCTTAACAACCGGTAAACAACCTGGCTGTTAAGGAGCGGGTGGCTGCAGCGTCCTTAACAACTGATGAGTCATCAGTTGAAAAGTAGCAGACGGCAGGAGTGGACCTTTATCTTTTTTTGGGGTCGGCAGTGGCGGCAGGTGTCATGATTGCCGATGGATCTAAATAGGGGAGACATTTTTTTAAATAAAGGACTTGTCAAAAACTGTTTAATGTATTTTTTTAGGAAAATGAGTAGGGGTACTGTGGGGGCTGGGATCTGGAGGCCCCCTTCTTAAAGGGGATTTCCAGATTCCAATAAGCCCCCCGCACGCAGAACCCCCCCCCCACAACCACCGGCCAAGGTCGTGGGGAAGAAGCTCATGTGCCCATCTACATGGGGACAAGGTGCTTTGTGGGGAAGGCTGCATGCTTGGACAAGGGTAAAGGTAAATTAAATTAAGGCAAGCCTTCACTACTAAAATACCACATGACTTCATAAAATAACTCATGTGGTATTTTAGTAGTGTTTTTTAGTGAATGCTAAATTTAAAAAAAGAAAAAACTCTACCACCCCCAATGGATTCATGCAAACATTGAATAAATAACATGAGCTAGCCTGCTTGTGAAACAGTGACACGTTTATTTTCACTACCTGAAATTCAGAGATTAGAAATAAGTTCAGCCCAATCAGATCTGTCATTTGATGTTTTACAGTGCATATAACTGTAAAAACATTCTGACTTGTGTTGGCTTCCCCTTTACCTGTAAAGTGTATTCAAACCCAAGAACAACAATTTAATGTATTACAACTTACTAGTCCTTAGATGTGATAAATGCATTATTGTTTGTATTTCCAGGCCTTTTTAGTTTAATTTTCTACTGATTATGAAACCCTAGGACAATAAGTGTGCTCGGACTACAGAACACCTACCCCCACCTCATTACCATAAAAAAGGGAGAAAGTGTTCTGTAGTTCAAAGAAAAGAACTGGGCAGAAATAATAACGCTGTTCAAGATAACACCGCAGAATGTAGAAGAATGCTCAAGCTTACTGGATATCTATCCAGGTGAAGCAACAATAACTTTACCCGGACTCTCCTGATACGTAAAGATTTTGTTCAGTGATTAAAAGACAGAGCAAAGTTTGATAAAGTTAATCTAAAGCTCTTTTTGGTTTTGTATAAAGTGGCAAGGAAGAACTCTGGTCAAGTTTATTTTTATTAATTGTGGTCTGTGTGCCCCCTGGGGAAATAACAGGGTATTTCTGCAAAATCAGGAAAATTCTCTGATAAAAGATGTCACTGGAGCAAATGTCTCCATTGGAAGATGTTCCCTGTTCTGGTGCCAACTCAAAACGTAGACATTTCTAGGGGGGACTGGGTGGAGAGCGCTCGCCATGATGGCTGCAATACAGAGCTCTGCTCCCGGGGAGCTCATCATCATCTGCTTGATTCAGTGGTATTCAGTGCCGCTGACATGAATTAGTCCCAGTGAAGATATTATCCAGTTTCTTCCCTGCCATTTGCACCAGTCCACACCAAAATGGCGTCACTGACTGCTCGCCAGCTGCTCCTGGTCCTCTAGCAGATGCTAACTCCAAGCAGCCCGGTGACACTGCTCCTTCCATGGGCCCTACAAAGGGCAATGCAGACTCTGGGTCATGCGCCTCTTCCACTCACAGTCCAGCCAAGTTGAGACCATGCAGAGATTCCTCCAGTGACCCTGAATATATCCTGCATATGGAGGTGAGCGACCCCCAATCCATGAAACCTCCAGAGATCCTATGGTCTGACTCCATAGTTGCACTCCCAACCACGGGAAAACCTGTATCTGACACTGCCTTAAAAGACATGCTGCTGTCCCTGCATGTATCTCTAAAATAAGACCTGCTTTCATGTTTCCACCAATACAAAACTGTGGTCCAGGAATTGGGGGACAGTGTGGGTCACATTGAAGAAAAAATGTGTGAGGTGACCACCTCCTTCAATGTTTTAGTGGACTCGCATGCATCCCAGCAAGACCACCCATTCAAGCTCAAAGCAAAATTAGCAGATCTAGAGGAAAGGTCCTGTCATAACAATCTTACGATACAGGGGATTCCGGAATCGATCCAAGCACAACAACTATCTGTGACCTTTTCTGTGCTCTGATCCCCTCCCTCACATCTGTGGATCTCACTATAGAAAGGGTACACTGAGTCCTTAAACCATCTTACCTATCTTCAGACCTACCACGAGATGTACTCCTATTAGTACACTTTTTTCAAGTAAAGGGGAAGTTACTGGCAGCCTTCCATCGGGTAGATTAA
This sequence comes from Lithobates clamitans, assembly GCA_037952925.1. NCBI lineage: Eukaryota > Metazoa > Chordata > Amphibia > Anura > Ranidae > Lithobates > Lithobates clamitans. Next base: position 2,263,499 of record JBBGZY010000181.1, on the reverse strand, counting down.
CTTCCTGCACAAGCTTATTCCCTATCTCTCTGTTAAACACTGGGTCAAGGCAGATATAAAATGGATAGGAGATCGTTTCCAAAATGATACCCCTAAAACCATGGAGGCAGAATATGGGCTACCCAAAATATACTTTTTTGATCACACCCGGGTATTGAACTTCTTGGCCAAACGTCCCACTTCTCATGTATCCATTTCATGGGTAAACTGGCAATTTTTTACCTTCCCCCATGCTACTCAAAAAGGTATCTCCCTATTTTAAAACACCCTACAATAAAAAAAGCAATTTTTCAAAACAATTCCTATGTTAAAATGGGAAAAGGATCTTAACAGTTCTTACTCCCCTCCTCAATGGGCTATAGGATTTTGTTACAACTATTCTGTGTCACATTGTGTCGCCTAATGGGAACAAACACAAAAATGTATTACCCGCTGGTACCTGACCCCATACCGATTATCGAAATTCTCTACCTCTAATTCCTCCCTTTGCTGGAGGGGCTGTGGCAGGTAGGAAACCTACACCACACCTTCTGTTTCTGCAAGAACCTCTCCAGCTTCTGGAGGAAAATCTTCATTGTTATATCTGACCTCTCAGGCATCCTGACACAGCCAGACCCAGCACTTGCAATTTTACATTTGGGAATTAACCGTATAAGACGGTCATAACTAATGTATGAATAGTGGCAAAACGTGTCATAAGGCACTGGAAACAAAGCATATCTCCAAATCCCTCAGGGGTCATAGATTTAATGAATGTTCACTATTTGTTTGAAAGGATGTTCTCTCGCCTCCATGTTCATCCTTTGACAAGCTATGTAAACATGGGTTGCAAGCTGTTATAATGTTACTATATCACTTTAATTGTAATTACTCTCATGACATGTAGCATGTCGCTGTACTGATCATCTGCGTGGCATATCCAATCTAGCTCTATATTTTCCTGAGTAATTGCATGCTGTTTCTTCCTTTGATCTATTTTATTGTATCATATAACATTTAATAAAAAATTATTCCCAGAAAAAGTAAACATTTCCCTTACCTCCCCAGATACAGAGTAGGAATTAAGAAAAGCTCACTCTAAAGTGAAGAGATATGGGCACCAGGATAGATTTACCCACTGGAAGAATCCTGCTCACCTCCTGTTCCCATACCAACATAAACAATTTTGGATTTCCCATCAGTACCAGAGACAATGGTTACCAAGACCAATAGCGTGCAATAAAAACAGATGTTTTATTTGTCCCCCACAGTATCAAAATATACAAATTAAAAAAAATAAAATAAAATAAAAAGTTTTGGACTGACAAACTTGAAAGGCCTAGTAAAGCAAGCAGTAAACATACAGGCTGTTTTATAAGGCTGCAAACAGCCATCTTACACACTATGTTTTATAAGGCTGCTCTAATTTCATGCGATTGTAACTGTCCTGATTCTGATACTACAGGATCGTTTCTGCTCCTCCTGTGACTAATGTTCCTTCCTGCTCTAAACAGAGGATTCCTCCGGGAAAGGCTGACATTCAGCTCTGCTCACTGAATGTCCCTACAATAGTTTACATCCAAGCTTAAAGTGAGAACCCCCAACTCCAGTCCCTCATGTCAGTAAAACAGAATGTTTTCATGTAACGTGCCACTAGAGGGCAAGTAGGTTAATGACTGTTTCACTTACTTTTGCCAGTAAAATGATGCTGAGCACTGTGTTTCTGAGTCTGTGTATACTTACTAAACAGGAGAAATGTAATTAAAAGTGAAAAACTATTAAAGTGAAAGACTTAAAGCGGAGTTCCAGTCGTTTTTGTGTTTATTAAGGCTACTTTCACACTGGAGTAGTGCGTTTGGCAGGAAGGTAAAAAAGTCCTGCAAACAGCATCTTTGAGGCTCCTATAGTGCCCCTGGCCATAGAATACAATGGGCAGCACCGTAGCAGCGGCGCTTTGCGGGTGCCTTTAACCCTTTTTAGGCCACTAGCGGGGGTTAAAAGCACCCCGCTAACGGCCGAAAAAGCGCCGCTAAAACTACGGTAAAGCGCCGCTAAACGTCCCCAACGCCCCAGTGTGAAAATGCTCTAAAAGTCAGCAGCTACAAAAAGTGTAGCTGCTGACTTTTAATAAAAACACACTCACCTGTCCCACGATCCAGAGATGTGGCCGCCCGAACCCTTGGTTCTCTCCCTCTTATCTCCCCAGAGCCGGGATTATGGCTGTTACAGTTTGCTGTTCACAGCCAAGTGTGCACTGCACATGCGCATGCACATGTCGTGTTGTGCCTCCTAAACAGTCGGGCAATCCTCTGGGAACTGTAATGTGTCCAGAAGATTGCAGGGACGAAAGTAGGAGCATGTATCTGTCAAAACTAGGTACCCGCTCCCCCACAAAAAATTACATGCCAAATGTGGCATAGGAGGGGGGGAGAAGTGCTTAATGCTTTAAGAACAATTCACTCATCAGGCAAAAAAGAACAAAAGATGGGAAAAGTAACAATGCAATAGGTAAATATCTAAATATAATATACTATATAACACAATATATAACATTAAATCAAATGGACATATTTTAGGGAGGAATTGCAAAATGCAAAAACTGTTCAAAGTATCTTAATTCATGGCTACCAGACATTCTGTTGAATGCAGTAAATCCATAGTAGATAGCTTGCTCTAATGTATAAAAAAGCACATCATCCAAGCGCTTTATTTGCTTAAATAAGATGTTGGCTTGAAGTATGACGCGCCTTTACACATGGCTCAGTATAATCCACAGGAAAAAATGCATGTACAAGTTCACCATATGAACATGTTCTATCTTACACCCGTATTTAGGGGTAGTACATGTAACATGTTCAGAAGCCCCATCCCATCCCTGTGGCAGCATATGGGGGTTCTTCTCCTAGCACCCACTGTCACATTATAAAAACAGTGCACCTGTGCTGGGTTCCGACCGCACAGTTGTGTCACTCAATCACAGAGCTCTATGAATGATTGAACGAACTACGAGTCTTGTCTGCCACTGCAGCAGGCGGCTTTTAGTTCTTGATGTAGCTCTCAATTCTTTTTTGCTTGTCTGCACTGTGCGCTGATTGGTGCACATGCAGCTAAGTGTACAATCATGACATTTGTCGAGATGAATTAACCCCCATGCATTTGCTGGAGTGACATCATTTCACAACACAGCCAATCAAGACAGGCTGAACCCAGAAGAAAACCAATTAAAGATGTGAGCAGCCTTATGCATTAAAAAAAGATGACAGCGGCCAGTGAGGGAGCTCCGGGACACCACAGCACCGGAGTGGAATGTTTATCTAAAAACACTGATAAGAAAACTGATTAAAATGTACATTCCCTTTAAATGGCTCCCACTACACATGAAGATAAAACCACAAGGACTAAAAAATTAAAACATAGTTGAGCTGAGTAAAGGGAGGTAAGACAAGACTTTCTGCTCCTCATTTTATACATTTGTTGGCAATTTTGATAGAACAAATAAAATCTTAAACCAAACCAGACTGTGTGTGACCCACTAAAAAAAATATATATTTTTTCTTAATATAGATCTTTAAAGTAAAGTAAGATGGTAAATATCAATGCAGTCAATGTTCTCCATTCATTCAGTAAAGTTTGACATAGAATTTCAAATACTAAGGAGTGAAAGGCTATATGCCAACATGTATTAGCTAAAATATGCTAGAACAGATTTGACTGGAAAGCTATTCTAAGGTTAAAAGGCTGCCATTGCTGACCTCTTTCTAAAAATACTAGTGTTTTGGCTGATATGCTGATCCAGGGGCATCTGTATTTTTTATGCTACTGATGCAAAACACGTATGTAGAGCACAGGGTCTGACCCAAAGTAGTATTAAATTCTGTAGAAAAAAAATACATTTTAGACCTTTCACATTTAATTTATTTTGTTTCTATAGCCTCAGGTGGGCAGATGGACGTACGGAGCAGAAGTCCTGTTACACTGCAGGTGCCTCCCTGTGCATGTCTGGGTAGAGACGCTTCGGGGTGATTCATTTACTAAAACTGGAGAATGCAAAATCTGGTGTGGCCGTGCATAGAAACCAATCAGCTTCAAACTTCTATTTTTTTTTTTTTTTTTGAACAAGCTGAAGTTTGAAGCTGATTGGTTTCTATGCACCGCCACACCAGATTTAGCACTCTCCAGTGTTAGTAAATTAACCCCTTCATGTCTGGCTGTAGTCTCTGTGGGGGGGGGGGGGATCATGCACATGCAGTGAAAACCAGAAGCCTCCTGGATTAATCTTTCAAATGACTCTTTTGCTCTGCAAATGTACATATGAATTAACAGAAACATAGAAAAATCAAAGTAAGCCTGACTAAAAGATTATCCCTAGAATTAAAAAAAAAAAAAGACTGAAACAGACAGAATTTGCGAAAGTGTCTATTGTGTTATAAAAGTGGTGCAGAATGCTCCTAATTTGTGTACCTGTCCAAATCTTGTACTTGATTTTGGTGCATTCTGCATCACTTTGAAAGTGAATGCAAAACATTCTGCAACAGTTTCTCTCTCTGTACACCAAAAGAGAGTTGGCCTTAATTAGCGCCACTTTCCTAAAATACAATGGGGTTAATTTACTAAACCTGGAGAGTGCAAAATCTAATACAGCTGAGCATGGCAGCCAATCAGCTTCTGACTTCAGCTTGTTCAATCAAGCTTTGACAATAAAACCTGGAAGCTGATTGGTTTCTATGCAGAGTTGCACCAGATCATGCACTCTCCAGTTTTCATTCATTGTGACACATCAAGTATCACATTTTAGAACTACTTGAATTTGGTACATGAATCGCTGTCAGAACCAAATGTGTCACAGTATTTGACGCAATACATTAAAACAAGGGGGATTAATCTCAGAAACGTGGTGCAGCAGCATTATTGAATTCCTCCTATATGTTTTCCTATCTGTCTTTAGTAACACTTTATTATGCTTTCGTTTGTTAACACTTACTATGCAATGTTTAAATAAAATACATGGTTTTGCATTTTTAATGATATGCAGCAGAGAACTATATTTGCTAGTTTTAAAGAGTTTTTAACCCTTCTAAAAACTTTCACTGCCAGCCCGTCTTATATGCAGCCATAACATACAGTGTATATTTGTGAAAAACTAAGCCTCTAAATACTGTTTTTCAGCAATCTTCAGGCAGGTCACGTGACTCCTGGTTGCTCTCCTACTCCGATGTACGGGCTAGGGAGGGGCCGAGCTCTCCCTCTGATGTCAGCCGGGGAGGTCACATGACCCGCTCTGCTGGCTGCTCAGCCCTCTCGCTGTAGCCCTTATATGGGGAGGAGATGCGGCCGGGAGTCACATGACCGGCCTGAAGAGCTCTGAAAAACGGTATTTAGAGGCTTAGTTTTCCATAAATATTTACAGTGTGTGTTATGGCTGCATAAAAACGGGGCTGGCAGTGACAGTTTTGTAATATTTACTGTATTACTAATAGTGGCGGGGGGGTGGTGGAGACGGCTCACAGACACAGGAGCTGACAGGCAGAGAGGGAACGGGGAGAGGAGGACAGGAGAGCTGCGGATGACAGAGGCACATAAACTGACCATGGTGTCAGGCTCGGCAGCCATGATAAACCATGGTCAGTTTACCGGAGGGGAGGGGCAGAACCAGGCAGGATCAGCCAGGTATTTCAGGTGACACAAAGGGCCAAATTACACAACACAAGCAATCAATTTTTGTTTTGTTTTTTAGCGTTACAAACACTAAGTTTGTAAAAATTTTAGGAATATCACCATTTGACATTGAACGTAATGTCTGACCCACTCTTTTTCCCAACTGCTAAGTGCAGGGCTTTTTTTCTGCCTTTTGAGATCTTCGGGTCCAAGCACGGCAACATACAGCTGCCTGTGTTGATTCAAGCAGCAACTTCCGTCCCCGCCTCTTCTCACATTGTAGCAGGGAGCAGAGAGCAAAGGAGCCCGGAAACTCCGCCCCCAGCTACAGTTCTCGATCGTCTGAAAAGCCCGTGCATAACACATGGACTGGAGCACTGGATCAGCAGTGGAAGAGGTGAGGGAGTTCTGAATGAAAAACGGGGGGGGGGGGGGAAGAGCCCTCCAGAGACAGAGTTCACAGTGAGAGGATAACTGTGAAAGAAGGGAAGGGGGGGGGGGTAATTGTGCAGCTAGGAGGGGGGGTGGAAATTTGTCCAGAGAGGAGAACTGGGAAGAAAGCTTTGTACAGAGGTAAGAGCTGCAGAGGGCAGAAGGCAGGTTGTGTAAAATGAGAGCTGTGGAGGGTGGGGGAGGTTGTGTATTGGGATGAGCTTTAGATGGGGGTCCAGAAGGGGAGCAGAGATAATATGGATGGAGGTGCAGAGGTGAGTTGTGGACTGGGGTGTAAGCTGTAGTTAGAGGGGTGCAGAGGTGAGATGTTGATGGGGGGGGGCAAAGGTGAGTTGTGGATAGGGGTGTAGAGAGGAGCTGTGGACAGGGAAAGAAGAGGTGAGCTGTGGATAAGGGTTGCAGAGGTTAGGTGTGGATGGGGGACACAGAGGTAAGCAAAGAGATAAGCAGAAGTGAGGATTTGATGGTTACTTTTGGAGGGGGAAGTCCAGGGAAATTTGCTGGGGAACAGTGAGACCCCTTACACACTGGGGCGGTGCGAGCGTTAGTGGAAAAGTGCTAAAACTAGCAGTGCTTTACCGCTGTTAAATCAGCGCTTTGGTGCAACTAGCGGGGTGCTTTTAACCTCCAAGAAGGGGTTAAAAAGGGGGGTTAAAAGCGACCGCTTAGCGCTGCTTTCAAAACGCTTTTAAGGCACTTGGAAAGCGGTGCCTATTCATTTCAATGGACAGGGGCGGTGGAGGAGCGGTGTACACCGCTCCCCCACCGCCCCAAAGATGCTGCTCGCAGGACTTTTTTTTCCTGTCCTGCAAGCACACCTCTCCAGTGTGAAAGCACTCAGGATTTCACACTGGGGCTGCAGAAGAGGCAGTTTACAGGCGCTATTTTAGTGCAAAAACGCTTGTAAAGCACCTCAGTGTGAAAGGGGTCTAAAGCATACAGAGTTAGTGACCTAGTGACCAAGAGTACGTAATGTATGGCACAACGTGCAGGGTCCAGTGGTGTGAATTTTGTAACACCTTGTACATTTCATACTCAGAACAGCTATACTCTGTGTGTTGTGCTGTATGTTACATATTAAAGGCCTTGGTATGGTACTCCTGAATGCTGTACAATGGGTTTTGCATTACATACCCCTGTGCCCTGTACTCTGCATGCTGGACTGCATATTACATAGCTTTACCACTGTTCTCTGTGTGCTGGGCTCTATGTTACATATTCTTGACCCCTGCACTCTGTACACAGGGCTTTATGCTCCATATTTCTGAGAACAAGGGAAGCTTCGCATTGAATGTAAGTACTATCCTGTTTGCGTTTTTTTTTTTACTGCACCCTGTGTCATATGCACCATTCACAATTGCACAATACACACTCCTGAGTCCTGCGTGTTATAAAGTCCTGAGTCTGTGTTACACATTCCTGAACCATGTGTGATACACGATTCTAAGGCCTCACTTATTACAGTTTTTTGACGCCAATATACTTCTCTCCTCTAAGGACGGTGTGTCTGGGGGTGGCGTTTGGGCGTGGTTTGGGCGTGGTTGTGGGCGGAGATTTGGGCTGTTAGGGTGAGCTCCTGCACCTATTTTCTGAGAACAAAAAAGCCCTGGCTAAGTGTAAACCAAATAAAAAAAAAAAAACAAGTTTAGCTCCCTTGGTACAATGGAAGTTTTTTTATTGTTTTTTTTATTCTGCAGCAAGCATAACAGTGTAGTGGCATACTAACAAAGATGTATATTTTGGCACACACTGAGCAACATACTGTATTTGTCATACTTATAAGCAGGAGTGTTAAGTGTATATACAGTATCTCACAAAAGTGAGAACACCCCTCACATTTTTGTAAATATTTTATTGACACTTATTTGGACATTTTCACTTTTGTTGCCAGTGGTATAGACATTAATGGCTGTGTGTTGAGTTATTTTGAGGGGACAGCAAATTTACACTGTTTTACAAGCTGTACACTCACTACTTTACATTATAGCAAAGTGTCAATTCTTCAGTGTTGTCACATGAAAAGATATAATAAAATATTTACAAAAATGTGAGGCGTGTACTCACTTTTGTGAGATACTGTATAGTAAAAATTTAAAATCATATATTTATTTCCACAATGGGTTTCAATGATTTCTAGCCTATTATAATTAATCTGAATGATCTTAAAGTTTGTACACTTATATTGTGAAGATACATAAACATTTATAATGGTTTGTCTGGGACGCCTTGCGTTCCACTGACCAGAAACTCCTAACCGGAAGTGACATAGTGATGCTGTAAGCTCCGCCCTGACAGCATCACTATGTCACTTCCGGTTTGGAGTTTCTGGTCTGTGGAACGCAAGGTGTCCCATTCAAACCATTATACAGTTGTATATTATCTCTTAGCACTATTAAAAGTGCTTTTTATTACCTTTTATTTAATAAATTTAACCATAATGATTTACATGATGGGATGTCCTCTTTCTTTACCCACTCATATGTGATTGGACCCAATGATCGTGGATAATGAGGAGGGAATACAGGACAAAGCTGACTCCATTGTGAGGCTTTTCAACCCTGCAGGGGTACATCTCCTTGGTGAGTGTGAACCTGAGGGGGGAGCACGTGTGAAGATTCACCGATTTTTATGTATTACAGTATTCACTCAAGCATCAGACACTTTTTTTTTAAGATGATAACTTATGTGAATTTATGAACTGTGATTTTTTGGGGATACATTTGTTTGGCTATATATTGAAACATTTTTTAAGAAACTGACATTTTTTTTTTATGTTGATTTGCACTATTAGCACTTGACCACTTTATTTGTTTATACTTTATGTCAGTAATGTATGTCTATAGACAGCAGAGTTGTGCCTGCACACTTCACACACTTACACATTAGTGTGTTTTCGGCACTTAAAGTGATATTACACAATATATTTATTCTAATTATTTTCATTTTTATATTACACACCAAGCATTATGCAGTGCCACTTCACCCCCTTATTTTCTAATAACTCTCCACTGATCCCACACTCCTGGGTTTAGCTGGGGTGGGCAGCAGCTATTATACCATCTTAGCACAGAACATCATATTTACTCTAATCTTCTAGGTAACTATGTTTCTAAAGGTGCTATTGACATGAAATTGTAACCAGCCGTTGGTAATAACCCATGCAATCCATACATACAAAAAAAACCCCAAAAAAACCCAAATAAGTCAAGAAATTAAGTTGTGTAATAAAATGGAATGACACACAGAAAAAGTATTGAACATGCTAACAGAAATATATTTAATACTCTGTACAAAATCTTTTGTTGGTAATGACAGCTTTAAGATGTCCCCTGTATGGAGAAACTAGTCACATTCATTGTTCAGGTCAATTTGGCCCATTCCTCCACACAGTCTTCAAATCTTGAAGTTTGTGGGCCTCTTCTATTAACTGCGATCTTTAGTTCTTTCCATAGATTTTCTATTGGATTCAAGTCAGGTGATTGGCTGGGCCATTCTAGCAACTTTATTTTCTTTCTTTGAAACCAATCAAGAGTTTCCTTGTTTCATATTCATCATCCTGATAGATGGCAGCAGATTTTTAGCAAAAATGTCTTTGTACATTAAGTCTTCCTGCAATGATATGAAGGTTGCCAGTACTGTATGCTGAAAAACAGCCCCACACCATGATGTTCCCACCCCCAAACTTTACTGTTGGTATGGTGTTTTTGGGGTGATGTGCAGTGCCATTTGACCTCCAAACATGGTGTGTGGCACCCAAAGAGTTCAGTTTTGACCTCATTTGACCAGACTATATTCTCCCAGTATTTCACCGGCTTGTCTAAATGGTGTGCAGCAAACTTTAAACGAGCTTCAACATGCTTTTTCTTCAGCAATAGAGTCTTGCATGGTGAGCGTGCATACAGGCCATGACGGTTGAGTGCAATACTTATTGTTTTCCTTGAAACAATTGTACCTGCTAATTCCAGGTCTTTCTGAAGCTCTCTACAAGTGGTGTTTGGCTCTTGGACAACTCATCTGATAATTCTGGTCATGGCCGGTTTATGGTGAAATTATGTCCTTTCCACTTCCAGATTACGGCCCCAACAGTGCTCACTGGAACATTCAGAAGTTTAGAAAACCTTCTTTAACCAATGCCATCAGTATGTTTTGCAACAATAAGATTGTGAAGGTCTTGAGAGAGCTTTGCTTTTACCCATCATGAGGGGTTTCTTGGGTGACACCTTGGTAATGAGACACCTTTTATAGGTCATCAGTTAAAACTGAACCAGCTGATATTAATTTGCACTGACACGGGGCAGAATTGCTTTCTAATGACTGATATATTTCAGCTGGTGTCTTGGTTTTCCATGTCTTTTTGCACCTCCATTTCTTCATGTGTTCAATACTTTTTCCATATGTCATTCAATTTTATTACACATAACTTAATTTCTGAACTGATTGTTTTGGTTTCTTTGTTTGTGTGGATTGCATGGGTTGTTACAACATGGGGCGCAAATGGCACATTAATAGCACCTTTAGAAATATATTTACCTAAAAAAATGGTGACGTGTTCAATACTTATTTTACATAGAATAGAATTTAATGGGATGCATTTTTCTTGGGCTTTTCTTGCGCTAAAGGTGCCGATAATGACGGAAAATAAATGCATTTAAAGTCATGATATTAATTAGAAAGTTGAAAATAATACAATTTTATATCAAAATATATAAAATAAAAATATGTAATTTTTTGTTTTCGGCAAAGTACATCCGGCATTTTTGCTTTCGGTACAGAAATATCCATCCAGCACACCTCTAGAGAATACAGTGTATTCCCCCTACAGTCTATGATTAGGACAGATTACAATAGAAAAAAAAAAGAAAATCATTGGCAGAGGATAACTTACTTTTGTCAGCTGCCTAATGATATTGAAAGGAAGTCAGATACGCAGAAATAATCTTACTACTGAAATGCATATAATTATTCCTTGACAACTTATATAAATTTCAGTAATGTACATATAGTGTTATTGGCACTACTAGTGCTTATTGTTGCCATGAAAATGCTTAACAACAGGTTTTCTGAAAAAAGTAAATTTAAATATTTGTGATTTATCCAGCAGGAGAGCTAAAGGCTCTGTCCCACAGTTAGGGTCTCCTGCCTTGCTAATATGAAAGCACAAATGTATATAAAACTATGAAGAAAACCAAAAATATAATTAAATGCATGCCCTATAAACACAGGTAGCAGGAAATATAGCACTTAAATACGTATATTTTTTTTATTTTATTTTTCTTAGGACTGGGTAGTGTGGGGAAGGGAGAGAACCCCTATCTGGTTCATATTGCTACCCAGGGTACCGTCAGAGATTCCCTCTCACGTTCCTGTACTGTTGGCAATGTTTTACCAGACAGGAAGTGAAGGGGAACGCTTCAACAGCAAGATACAGGCTGTTTTGTTTTTCTGTTTCAATAGTTTTTATTGTATTTGGAAAACAAGTAAAAAATAAAAGATCATTTAGTAGAGCAGCGAACAATCCTCGTCTGCTCCAAACATGTAACGGGGAAACGTTCAAATACAGGGTTTGGAAAAAACTGGTGAGGACCATAGCACATAGGTAAGATCTGCTGTGGGGCCCTCTAGCGTACATAAATTTGTGTTTGAGAAAGACATCAACTTATTATGTACTACTACTAGAGCATTTGAATGACAAACAAGAGAGGGTTACCACCCGGTTAACCCCCAATGAAGCACGTATTTATATATATATATATATATATATATATATATATATATGAAAGATCATGGACTTGGAAGCAAGACATTATTATAACTTAATCACAATGAAGTAGTATTGATGTCACTAATGCCTCTTTTTCACATTGTATGTTAATTAAGGCACTTGCACCCATCACCATTGCAACTATCCCATATGAAAGAATTTATTCCCCAAAATATACCCAGGAGAGTCCGGGTTACAGAAAAAAAGCTAACCACACAGGATGCCAAGATTGGTAAAGAACAGTGAGAGGAAAAGAAAAGAAAAAAGGGAAACTGAATAAGGCAAAGGAAAATCCACCCGGGAACCTCCCGTCAGCCGACATAAAATTATCTCTATGTACAGGGGGTCCCCGGGTTAAAATCAAGATAGGGACATTAGGTTTGTTCTTAAGTTGAATCTGTTTGTAAGTCGGAACAGGTACATTTTTTAAGTGTAGCTCCAGCCAAAAAATCTATTTTTAAGGTTTGTAGATAGCATAGGGAAGGGTTATCACCCCTGTAACATTTGTTTTGCTGTCTGTGCCCCTGTTCAGAAGATTTCACCTCACTTTCTGTCCCAATGACAATTGGATTTTGAAAATTTGGGGTTATTAGGGAAATAAGGATAGGTGATAAACCATCAGTGGAGACACCTTTTTCCCATATTAACTCTTACAGGAGTGAATTTCCCTTCCTAGGGGTAGATTTCCTCTCACTTCCTGTTGTCTCCCTCCGTTTGTAAGTAGGAGTCGTTTGTAAGTCGGATGTTTGTAAGTAGGGGACCCCCTGTATTAGGGACCTGCAAGTAGGAAAGCCAAGGGGACCATATTTTATCGAAAAGGGATTGTTTGTCGCGTAGAACACTCACTGTTTTTTCAATAAACATGATCCTCGTAAGTTCGTGTTTCATCATTGCTATGTCTATAACAGGGCTTTTCCATGCTGTGGCAATGACAATTTTTGCTGCTAGGAACATAAAATGAATTGGTGACTGGGTATGTTGGGGTACATTTTCCACTGGTTTACTCAGTAGAGCTACCCTAGCACCCTTAACTATATTAACCCTTTCATGACTGAGCCTATTTTTGAAATTTGGTGTTTACAAGATAAAATCCATATTTTTTGCTAGAAAATTACTTAGAACCCCCAAACATTATATATATATATATATATATATATATATATATATATATATATATATATATATATATATATATATATATATATATTTTAGCAGAGAATCTAGAGAATAAAATGGAGATTGTTGCAATATTTTATATCACACTGTATTTGTGCAGTGGTGTTTTAAACGCAAATTTTTGGAAAAGGGACACTTCCATGAATTTTAAAAAATCCAAACAGTAAATTGACCCCAATTTTTTTGTATAATGTGAAAGAGGATGTTACGCCGAGTAAATAGATACCAAACATGTCACGCTTTATAATTGCACGCACTTGTGGAATGGCGACAAACTATGGTAGCTATGAATTTCCATAGGCGACGCTTTAAATTTTTTTTACAGTTACCATGTTAGAGTTACAGAGGAGGTCTAGGGCTATAATTATTGCTCTCGCTCTGATGATCGCAGCGATACTTCAAATGTGTGATTTGAAGACCGTTTACATATGCGGGCGCGACTTCCGTATGCGTTTTCTTCGCTGCGCGAGCTCGCGGGTGCGGGGGCGCTTTAAAAAGTTTTTTTTTATTTTATTTATTTTTATACTTATAAATTGTGTTTTAAAAAAAAATGTTTTTTTTTTCCTTTTATTGCTGTCACAAGGAATGTAAACATCCCTTGTGACAGTAATAGGTAGTGACAGGTACTCTTTATGGAGGGATCGGAGGTCTAAAAGACCCCCGATCCCTCCTCTGTACTTTAAAGCATTCAGATCGCCGAAAACGGTGATTCTGTATACTGTGTATTTTTTTAAATTCGGCGCCATTGGCAGGCGAGTAAACGGGAAGTGACGTCATAACGTCGCTTCCGCGTTTACATTGAGAAGGCTGGAACGAAGCCGCCCACAGCTTCGCTCCAGCCCACCCACAGCCGCAGGAGGCAGCCGATTGGACACGGGGCCTCCCGATCGCACGGGAGGCCCGATAAGAGCGGCAGGAGGCGGCGGGAGGGGGGGCGTCCCCTCCCGCTCCTCCGGTATAACAGCCGAGCGGCTTTATATACGGATAGCCGATCGCCCGCTCGAAACAACGGTACCGGGATGATGCCTGCAGCTGCGGGCATCATCCTGGTATAACCCCCGAAAGCCGAGTACGCACATCTGCGTACGGTCGGCGGGAAGGGGTTAAACCATTGTGACCGAAAATATGAATGAATGAACCCATATCCAAAAGCGGCAAATCTTGGGTCACGTCCACCATATGTGCAATGTTGTGCCAGCCTAGCCACAACCCCTGAAGCACGAGGATGAGGCTCCCAGATACATTTTGGACAGGTGCACTGGCACCAAGTACCATCTAGTGCAGTGTTTCTCAACTCCAGTCCTCAAGGCGCCCCAACCTGTTTTCAGGATTTCCCTCAGATGAAACATCTGTGGTAATTACTAAGGCACTGAAACTGATCAAATCACCTGTGCAAAATAATAGTAAGCCTAAAAAAGATGACCTATTGGGGCGCCTTGAGGACTGGAGTTGAAAAACACTGATCTAGCATGTACTTTGTATCCTGCCTCAATCAGGGCAACATTGAGGATGCCTTTGTGGATGTGTGAACTCCATTTATGCCAGTCCTCAACCTCAGGGACCATGCCAAGGTCCCCCTCCCATGCCACCTTATACTATTTTTCTAGCAAAATAGGTGAAGTCTAGAACCCCTATTGGATTTCTATTTGGTTTTTATCCTTGTTTCAGATTTTTTCCTCACTTCCTGTTTGGTGACTGGAAATGAGAGAACATTTCTCCAACGATGAACAGGATAGCAGTTAAAACCAGACTGGGGTTTTAACTCTTCCCCACGCTATCTAATTTCTAAAAAATGGCTTAACTTACAATTTAAATGCAATCATCGTGGCCATAATTTGTGCTTTTAGAAATTGTCAATGATTAATTCACACTAAATAGCTAAATAGCTAGGAGCTCATTAACATACAAGTAATTATTATTGGGGTGCTATACATTACAGCTATAATTTCTGCGTGTTCCTGTATATAGTCAATGAGGGGTTTTTATACTTTACAAGAAATGAACAACATCCCTATAACCACAGTTGTACAATAAAAATGTTCCATCTTGTTCAAACAACTTCTTAAGCATCAGTTTCTTTGCTACAAAAGGCTTTTGATAAATTATTCTTATAACCTAATTTAATTGAAACTTGTATTCTGCTGCTGTCAAATTACCAAAACTTATGCATAAAGTTTTGTAAAAAATCTTGATTGATTGATACATATTCCATCCCGTGTCAGTTCTACCTCCCGTCAGAATAAAATGCTTTAGACGTCAAAAGGAAGTCTGGGAAAGTAGAGGCTTTTGAAGGACAAAACCTTAGGTCTTGGTTTTGCTACTTTTTTATTTTACTCACTACTAGGCATCACATTAACATACTTTTATGTGCCTCCTGCTCATAGCAAAGTTCATGAATAGCATGAATTTAGAATGTGTGTGTGTGTTGTCATTGAGGAACATCAATGTGCCAAGGCTGTGATTAACACCGAAGGTGCAGCTTCAAAGCCTATTTCACAGCTTTGAGGAATGGTAAGTGGCATGCTATCCAGGGCGACTTTTTATACATATTAGCCAAATTGAAGATGTAAAAGTGATGAATGGAAGAGCGACATATTGACTCCATTATATTTTAGGTGAAAAAAAAAAAAATAAGATTTTAAACTCTGTGGAATAGTCCAAGGGACTGTCACCTCTAAATGTCTTTGCTCAACTGTCTAACACAAAAAAATGCATACAGACATTTTAAGCAATTTTAGCGGTTGGATCTGCAACCTCACAGATTGCTTTCTTGTTTTAAAGTTGAAGTTCATCCTAATACTAAAATCTCTAAATCTACTGGCATCCACAATCTAAGACAAACCTATCTAGCCATGCAAAGAAGAAATTGATACACATACCCTTTCTTAAGGCCGATCCTCCCACCGCATATATACTGCAGCAGAGTGGCCCAGCTGCGTGAACCAACGTACCTAAACGTTAGTCCATGCATGATATACAGCCGGCGCTCGCCCACGGTTCCGGCGGACTACATGTCCGACAGGTGAGGCAGAACGGGGATCTGCCTATGTAAATAAGGCAGATCCCTGTTGTGACAGGGGACAACTCATGGATCTGCTGTTCCTAGTGATCAGGGATATTAAGGAGTTTAAACCACCATGTGTAGAAACCCAGAGTTTGTTTCCAACATCCCTAATAGTATGCAAAAACTGAAAAGGTATCTCCCGGTACTGTGGGACTTTATGGGCAAACATATAAATGAACAGTAGTTTAGAAAAAGTACAAAATGTATTAATACATTAAAAACATTGGTGCAAACATGGCTATAATTATATATAAGATGATACAGTATACCAAGGCTTATATTGAGCTAACAAATGGCGAAATGATTGCTTCTTGTTAATCCCAACGTGTTTTGGGAATGGAAGTCTATCCCTTCTTCAGGGAGAGAGGGGATAGACTTCTTCCGGAGGAGAAGATCATAAATGGAAAACATTCTATAATAGACCAGGCAAAAGTTAGGACATACCCACTTAGGATATACATATAGTGCAAGCATGTATATGTTCCTAGAATTGTTTACATAAATGGGACAATATTATCCTTCCCTGTTTCCTACTCTACCACTGCCTGTTTTATTTACAGGTGGAGGTTAACACAAACGTCCATATCCACCACCCCACCATTCCTTGTACAAAGTCATATCTCTCTTCTCCTGGTCATTTATATTTATTGCTGGCTTCCTCTGGCTGCATTGCTCTGGATCCTTGCGAGGGCACCACAACTTGAGGGATACATCTATAGGGAGTTCCCCTTTACCCTGATGCAGATGCAATTTTCTTTTAATCAAGCCTTGGTATACTGTATTGTCTTATATATAATTATGGCGATGTTTGCACTAATGTTTTTAATGTATTAATACATTTTGTACTTTTTATAAAAACCTACTGTTCATTTATATATTTGCCCATAAAATCCCACAGTACCGGGAGGTACCTTTTCAGTTTTTGCTAGTGATCAGGAACAGCAATCTCTGTGTTGTCCCAGTAAGCCCATCCCCCACACAGCTAGAACACACCCAGGGAACACCGTTAACCCCTTAATCACCCCCTAATGTTAACCCCTTCCCTGCCAGATTAATGTATACATTGATCAGTTCGTTTTTTTTTAGCTCAGATTACTGTAATAACGTCCCCAAAAAGTGTCACTTGGGGTCAGATTTGTCCGCTGCAATGACGCAGTCCCTCTAAAAATCACAGATCACCGACATTACCAGTAAAAACAATGAAAAAATAAATAAAAGTCCTTAAATCTATCCCATAGTTTGTAGACGCTATAACTTTTGCACAAACCAATCAATATATGCTTATTGCCTTAACTGGGGAATACATTTTTTTTTTTTGGATATGTATCATAGCAGAAAGTAAAAAAATACATTTTTTTTTTTCAAAATCGTCAGTTTTTTTGTTTATAGCGCAAAAAATAAACTTTGGAGGTGATCAAATACCACCAAAAGAAAGCTCTATTTGTGGGGAAAAAAAGGACATCAATTTTGTTTGTATACAATGTCACACGACGGTGCAATTGTCAGTTAAAGCAATGCAATGCTGTATTGCAAAAAATGGCCTGGTCATTAAGGGGGTAAATCCTTCTGGGGCTGAAGTGGTTAAAGTGGTTGTAAACCCTCACATATACCAAGTGAAGCCAACAGCCTCAGATGATACACAGAGATGAAGCAAATCCTCTTACATAGGTTTTACTTGTTTATCTGCAGCCTTCTCCTCTCTACACCCTTTCAAAAGTGCAGATTGTGTTAAAAAGCTTTCTTCATCTGTCAGCAGCACAGAGGAGGGTATGGAGAGACTGCAGTTACAGTGTGTGAGAGCTGATTGTAGGAAAGGAACACACCCCCTCCACTCAGCGGAACAACTGTATTGTAAGTAGACAAGCTCCGTTCAACTGCCCCCTCCTCCTTTCCAGACACAAATTTATCTCTTTATGTGTCAGGAAATATTCTCAGAGGTGACTCATGCTGATAACAGAGGAACGAAGCACCAGAGAGGGACGACACTCAGAGCTTTGGAGAGAGATAAGTAAACACTACAGATGCTTTGCTCAGATTCCACGACTGAGGTTTACAACCACTTTAACATGTTCTCTAGAATGAAAATAAGACAACTATAAAATTTAATTATATGTAAAAATGCAATCATTAAAAATGAAGAAAAAGAGTGAGCTTACCAGTAAGATAAACCTTTTATTCAGAAACCTGTATAAAACATGCTGATGATCGACTATGTTTAGTCTTCAACATAAATCATATGTGCATAAAAAACTAAACATGTTTATTGTAAACAGAAAAAAAAATATGTAAATCTTTTCCTTTAAGTTCAATGAGGGTCGCTGGAATTTAGCATATTCTCTTACGGGCGGGTAATACTGTCACCTACGGGAGATTGGGGTAACTGGCAGACAGAAAAAAACATTCATACCAGTCCCTGTATAACACCTCCTTTGGCCAAAACTTAGAGGGTTTGGACCTGTGTCGCTCAATAGACTTAAAGAAAAAGATTTTACATTAAGAAAAAAAAAAACTTTTTTTTTAATCATTTATTGACAGACACAGGAACATTTCCAGTTACAGCCGGGGCATTTAAAAGCAGTCCATCTGAAGGGTGGGCAAGCCACCGAGAGGTTCAACAGATTTAGGGATATTTCCACTACAAAGTAGTGCAACAACCTGAAACTTAGGCCAGGGAATCACTGCCAAGGGAAAAATATGGCACCCGAAGAAACCATATGCTCCTTCCAAAGAATTTGAAGGCCAAAATAGCTATTCATCAATAACAGGTAGAATCGACAAAGCCCAAATGGGAACAAAGGAAAGCCAAACACAAATAAGGTCAACAAGAGAAAATCGCACTGGGTGCAAACCTAGAAAAAAAAAGAGGGGGGGGTGTATCTAATTGTTCACCTCAGGCCTAACCACTTATGGGCCGCCTGCTGTCGTTATACGTTGGTACTTTGAAGAGAAAGAGGAATATCATTGTTATGGCAGCAGCTAGCTGCCATAACTCCAGTATCCTCTTCTTCAGCGGGCGGTCTGCTTTCAGATAAAAGTGGTCTCTGTGGCGGATTCGCCACAAGATCACTTTTATCGGCGGCAGGAGAGGGCCCCCCCCAGCTGCGCTCCGGTGCCCTCCGCCGCTTACCGGAAGGCGTCAGTAGTGGTGGAGGCGATTGAGTCCTGTCACGTCTGTGGTATGAAGATGAGTGAGGGGAAGATGGCCCCCACCCGTCTCCATACCACTGCAGGGCGGAAGCGATGTCAAAAAGTCACTTCCGCCCATAGCTCTTAAAGAGACATTTTTTTTTTAAATTACATTTATTTTTTTTACCCCAGATCTCATATTTAAGAGGTCCTGTCATGCTTTTTTCTATTACAAGGGATGTTTACATTCCTTGTAATAGGTATAAAAGGGACACTTTTTTTTTTTTCAAAAAAAGAACAGTGTCAAAATAAAAAATAAAAAGGTAAAATAAATAAGAAAAAAAAAATGAAACGCGCCCTTTCCCGTCCGAGCTCGTGCGCAGAAGCAAACACATACGTGAGCAGTGCCAGCATATGAAAACAGTGTTTAAACCACACATGTGAGGTATCGTTAATTGTTAGAGCGAGAGCAATAATTCTAGCCCTAGACCTCCTCTGTAACTCAAAACATGCAACCTGTAGAATTTTTTAAACGTCACCTCTGGAGATTTTTAAGGGTAAAAGGGTAAAAGTTTGTCGCCATTCCACGAGTGGGTGCAGTTTTGAAGCGTGACATGTTGGGTATCAATTTACTCGGCGTAACATTAGATTTCACAATATTAAAAAAAATGCGCTAACTTTACTGTTGTCTTATTTTTTAATTTAAAAAAGTGGATTTTTTCTAGAAAAAAAGTGCGCTTGTAAGACCGCTGCGCAAATACGGTGTGGCAGAAAGTATTGCAATGACCACCATTTTATTCTCTAGGGTGTTAGAACACCCAAACAATTATACATAATTATAAACAATTAAACAATTATAATTTTCTAGCAAAAAAAATGTTTTTTAACTTAAACACCAAATCTCAGAAAGAGGCTCGGCCTTTAAGTGGTTAAAGGCTAAATTCACCTTTTCATGCAGAATTTCACTTTTAATAATAAATATTTGTATTTTCTAATGTCTTTTCTTCCCAAGCCATCTCAATGTGCTTATCTCTCACTTACCTAATCCACAGCAGCATTTGATCTTCAAAATTGAATATCATTATGCATTATAAGCCCTGTACAATCAGATTGCATAGCGCATAGCAAGCTTTATACTATTACATGGGAGGGAGACATTCAGCTGTCAATGTTCTTGCAATTTAGGTCCAGCTCAGGTAGGTGGAGGGTGTACACACCAATTTCACTTTCAGGCCCCATTCACATCTAGTAGGGGATAGACCACTTCTAACAGCCAGGAGGGTGAGGAACCTAAAAGATTGTCTGGTTCACTCTGAGAATAGCAGACCCCAAAGACGAGACTGGCTCACCAGCCTCCCCCCCTTAAAAGGCATGTACCCGTGTGGCAGGTGCCATATCTGTAAGTATGTTGATAGGACGGACATGTTCACCAGTTCCGATGGTCAGAAACAATTTAAGATTAAGAACTTTATTAATTGTGTCACAACATGTGTAATCTATATGTTGACCTGTCCATGTGGACTAATCTATGTCGGTAAGACTAAGAGACAATTCAAGACTAGAATTGGTGAACATGTCCTGAGTATTATCAACAAAGAAGATGACCGCCCCCTTGCATTGCACTTTTTGAAGGTACATGATGGTGATCCAAGGGGCCTCAAATGCAAGGGCATTTACAAATTGAATCTGCCATCTAGAAGGGGTGACTATGATAGGATACTGTATCAAAAAGAGAAGATGTGGATCTTCTATTTAAAAAGTTTACAGCCGTTTGGCTTAAATAATGAGTGCAATCTTTCTGTATTTTTAGAATGCTAATGGGACATCTTCTTATGTGGATATCTGTTTCTATACATTTTGGTATCTTAAGAATTGTTTTTGTTCTTATATAAATTCTATATAGGCTGTTTTTGCATATATCCCCCTTGAGTGCTCTCTAGATTCTGAGACTACACTGGTATCATATATAAAAAATGGGGATGCATCTATATACTGTATACAGGAGATTTAGGCATATATCCCCTATGGGGGCTGTCACCGCCAAACAGAAGTGAAGGTTCTTCAGATTCTGAGAGGAAATTACAGATATACCTTTGCCACCAAAATATCTATTTGGTCCGTTAAGTGATCGCACCTACACGGGTTCTTAAATCTGCACCAGTGGTGAATGACGTATCCTGACCCAGCATGTATGCTCTGAGGAAACCTGTGATCAGGTGAAATGCGTAAGCATCTTGCCATCACTTCAGTGGTGGTCGGAACCTCTGGATGCCCACCAATGGCCCGGAACCACCTCAACTTATCTCCACCTTTGGATAGACCATAACCGCTAAATCTAATAGTGATCCTGTCTCTACACCGCCTTCTCAATGTGGCTGTATACATCACCGTTTACACAGCTGCTGGCCACAGTCCAGTCGACTGACTCTGAACCTTGCGACCTACCGTAAGTTTCATCTGGAGGAACCAATACTGCCGGAGTGCATGGCTCTCAGCACGGTCTAGTTACCAGCAAGGAGACGGCGGCAGCACGGGTACTTTGCGGATCATGAGACACCCAGATCAAGACGCCTAAACGGTGAGTGATCAGTACATGTCTTTCTATGGAAAACAACAGTGGACTCTGATTTGCTTGGTCACTAACTGTTGACCCCCGCATTCAACTGTGTTATACTGCATGGATTTCTGTTTATTTTTGACATACCCATGTCGATTCCACGGGTGGATTTCTCACCTATTAATGCATCTCTGATACTGACAAATGCTCTGATTACATGCCCATGGTCTTTCAGTCTATCCTTTATACATCTGAGCAACCTTTGGCCAATATCTATCGAATAGACCCGGGTCTAAGACTATTGTCTGTATGTGTATGCAAGACGAGTGATTGATGGAGGTGTGTATATAGGGTAAGGTGGCCACCCAGGTTCCCTGTAAGACGTCAGTCTTATTTTTACTCTTGGCTGTAGGGAGGAATAGTCTCTTTTTCTCAATTGTTGTTAATTTGTCTATATATGCACATTTATATTTGAGGGTTTCTAATAAAGATAGTTAATTATATATATCAGTGTGTCCTCTTTGAAGAAACTGCTGTCTGGAATCTATTTCCAATATTTTTTTGTATCCCATTCACATCTAGTGTAGTTATTCCTATGTGCGACAAGTAGCCCAAGGGGTATCATGGTGCGTTACAGTTTGCACATTGCTACCGTGCTTTTTACATGCATTTTTGCACTCAACAAATGCACGTGTGCTTCCACGATTCGGGTGCCATTAACAATGAATGACACTGAAAGTGCAACAAGTTTCTTTTTGGGTGTATAAAGGTGGCCATACACTATACAATCTGATTGTACAATCTCTTTGCAATCTCCTTTAGATTTACCAAAACTATATAATAGGAGGACAAACCTATCTATCTAATCACTCTGTAACAATGAGGCAGGCCCTTGCACTACATAGTTGAGGGTAGATCTAAAGGAGATGTCTAAAAAAGGAGATGTCTAAAAAAGGAGATGTGTAATCAGATTTTATAGTGTATAATGAGCTTTACAGACTTCCAGGGACACACTTCTTTTGTTTTCAATACTACAGCTCTGCTCCACATTGGCTGTTATTAGAATGCTCAGCTCCCGCACACACTGCTAAAGGAACGATCTATGCAAGATGAAGGTATAAAACAACACGTCAGCAGAGGAATGCATGTACTTACTGAGAATGGTGCTCACTGACGATAAGTGCATCTAAGTACAAAGGTGGGCAGGAGCAATCTCCTAGAGAGGAGGACGGGTGCAGGGTGTGTGTTAATGAGGTCAGCTGCTAAATTAATTCCATTGTTCAGTAAGGCTCGGTTCACACTGAGGCCACCTGTCAGGCGACTTAGTCACCTGACAAGTCACACTCCATGCAGTGCAATGGAACCGTTCTAATCAGAGTGACTCATGTCGCTCCGAATTAGAAAAAGGTTCCTGTACCTTTTGGGGGCAACTTCAGTGCAACTTGCATTGACTTTTATTACAGAAGTCGTTTGAAAGCCGTGCTGTAGTCACACTGTACTAGGTGGCTTCAGAGTCGGGCGACTTTAAAGCCACCCCAGTGCGAACTGGCACTAACAGTTTTCCCATCCCAAATACCAGGATGAATAGCAGGAATAATGGAGCAGTTTTCTATAGGAGACTGGAGGCTGAAGTAAAGCCTGCTCTAAAATATAAAGAAAGCTTTTTCTCAGAGGTATAATAATGGTATGTTGGTACATAGGGAAGCTGGAATTTAGAAGGAAAAAAGTTAACTTGGACGTGAAGTCTAATATTTCTTAACCCTTAACTTCAGGATGAGAAGAACTATAATGATAAAATAAGTTGCATGATTGTACAATCAAAATGAAAGAAAGCCCTAAGTATGATATCTCTCACAGTGTCATATCCGGATGGTTAGAAGAGACATATTGCCCAAGATATTTTTGGGGTATGATAGACCACACTGTAACCTGCCTTAATAACCAAAATATTATTTTTATGGATCAAGTAAACTATATGAGGGTAGTAAAAACATGCTCAGAGGAAAAGTCCCATAAAGACCCTGTGAGAGTGAGAGCCCCTGTCTCTGTGAAAATGAGTGTAAAATGGACAGAGCACTCTCAAAGAGGCAGTTTGAGAATTTCCAGGAGAAGATTGGTGAGCAGACAAAACAATGCTTTAAGTCTTCTCTGAATTTTGTAAGTCTGGATTGGGGCTGGAAACTTGAAGACTTCAAAGAGCATTGGGAGGGATGGAGTCTTCAGTCTTGTGTCCAGGGTAAGGATTCTGTAATGACCTGAAATGCTGAACACCTGACAGATACAATTTGATCGTATTAGCGGATAACATCATCTCGCTGTGGCAATATGCCGCAAAAGCCATCACATAATTTACATCCTCAGGGCAACTGCAAGGGTATCATGACAAGAACTTGTGAAAAACGTCTTCCAACCCGTGGTATATGCCTTCAGTGTATTGCTGGATAAAGAATTGTTGGCCAAATTGATCGCCTGTGTCCAGAACCTGACTAGTCCATGATCAGCAGGGAGTAAGGAGGAACCGGCTTGCCCACCAGCTCTGCTTCCGGGTGCTGTAAGAAAAACTGATAAATTAAGTTGGAATAACGCGTTGGCTGCACCATTGTAATTCCCACTGAAGAATTCTCCCTGGAAATTACATTTGGATGTCAAACCCAGCCATGGACTTCAATCACCTCCATCCTATCTTGCATTTGGGACATGGACAAGGAAAGAGTATTTAATAAGGCATGAATCTGTGTGAACAAATTATGCACAGAAACCTGGCCTGCGCTGGTAGAAGGGAGTGGCTGAGATGGACTGGGAAACAACAACCTAAACAACTCTGCTTTCCTAGTTGGAGCCAGAAATGAAATGCCGCTGCGACATAGCTCTGCTGTGAGCCTGGGTATAGTCCAACTCCTTAAAAGATTGGGTGCTGCCATGCTCTGAAGCCCCAGTTGGGGATGGAGGAAAAAAACGCAAATTTGTCGCTTTCCGAAACATGCGACATGATAGTATCTATGAAGAAAAAAAGACAAGCAATCAATTTAAGAACCACCCGTACACAGAATTACAACACCCCTTCGTGCCTAAGTCTAAAGACGTGGGTGCAGCAATGTGCCAACAACAGCGCGTAAATGAACCTAGTGACCAATCCAACCCTACGTGTATGCAATAAGCGAGCCCGAGCAAACTGTAGCGCAAAGACAGGCAATTAGAAACGAGCAGTCAGGGCTGAGGTACCCACAGAGCGTGGTGGGTAACAAAATCGAAGTAAGAAATGATCGTGCAGCATATGACATATGATATACGGCCGAGAAATTGTATTGACACTTACAAATGAACCTTGGCCCGTATGGATCTGTGGACGTGACAGATCCTGACATGTGACAACTGGCTAACTACCCCCATGATACAAAGTGACCTGAACACACCTGCTGCTCCTGCGTAAATGCTGGGATGTACGTGAACAAACCACCTGAAAGGTGATGAACGTGAAGGCAAAAGATGACAAAGAAACGATAGATGAAACACTACTGTGCAATGATAGTATGAAAAACCCACATAAAGACTGATATCTGACAATGAAATGCCCATGTGCAATGGATGATCGACCCAACCCACACACACACACACACACACACCCTTAATATACCAAGCCCTGAAGGTGGAATCACCATCACCCCGTGACAGATCCACACGACCTCCCCGTGATACAAGAGACCTGAACGCACCTGCTTCTCCTGCATAAATGCTGGGATCCACATGAACAAATCACTTGTATAGGTGATGAACCTGAAGGCAACAATAAGACAGATAAAGAAACAACCATAAAAAAAGGACACCGACGTGTGCAGTTATCACATGAAACCCACATGGAATGATACTAAAATAAAAAGCCCATTGTGAAATGGATGACCCAGCTGGGGCAAACAGACGCCTTTGCAGCCCGGGCCCCCTGAATCCACCAATCATGGCCGTGTGAAAGCAGCCTGTGGAACTACAAGACCCCACACAACACCCAGCAAGCAGAGCTTGTCCCCCCCCAACCCTAGCGGTAACACAAAACCCCTAAAGGTCAGCTCATGGACTTGCCACTCCTCTGAACAAATAGCATGACAGACAGCGTGATAAACAGCCCCCCCCCCCGGTCGTTACTGCCAATGTACAGAAAAAAATGGAGGTGCCCCTGTAAGCCGGCCTGACTAGCCTGATGTGGGTGGCTCCCCTCGACGATATCTGAAGCACATCAGTTTAGAGTGGTGAAGCGCTGCCCCACGATCAAGCAAGGATTCCCCCTGCTTCAACAAACCCGGAAGTGACGTCAGATAGTCACCTGGAAATGATGCTTGTCGGCTGTTTACCAGGAACCAGGGAACCGAGCTGACGCTGGAGCCGACAGGGGAGGGGGGGGTTAAATAGCCCCCCAGATTCCTCCTGCAAATTCAGGCTGGCCAGTGGCCAGCCTTCTAACATGTCCGCCACCTCGAGTAGAATGACGGAGGTAAACTTTTATCTCAATGGCATTATACACGAGTAAAATTACATGCAATGTCTGATTCAACCTCACCCCTGTGTTGGAGGGAATGTAGAGAGCGACCTACACACGGGTACATATGGTGGTTTTGCCCTAAGATCTGCTAATTTTGGGAAGACGTGGCAAAGGTGATCTCTCTGATACTGGGCCGAGTAATTAAACCTGAACCATTTACGTTTTTACTTCATTGTACAAACTAAACAACAGAGCAATACAAGATGTCTATGACCCCATATTAAATGCTTGTGAATCTTTGATTCCACTATACTGGGGAAAAAGTTTAATACCTACTATCTCACAATGACGATGAAGGGTTAATGAGCTCCATTTAATGGAAGAAATAACCTGTAGAAAAAAAAGGCTGACCAGGAAATGTATTAAGACATGGGCAAAATGGTTTGAATTTAAGGAAACTAGACTACATTATGAAATGATATCAGACCCTGACAGTAAATCAGAGTATGACTTATTAGTTCATTTTGATTAATCTTAAAGTTTCTGTACCTTCCCAACAGTTCTATACTTACATTGGTCGTAGCCGCCCCCCCCATTCCTTTTCTTTTTTTTTTCTCCTCTCTTTTCTTCCGCCTTTTTCCTTTTTTTTTTTGCATTGTATATGTTTCAAGATAACGTTTGGAATTTTTTTGAAATGTTAAAAATAAAAAAAACATAAAAATATCCAGGAAATGTTGCAAGTACCCTAATGTGCTCCCACATCAAATATACAATAAATGTAAATAAAAAAAATATTCTGCACTGCTTATTCACCTAAAACCTCACAATAAAATGGCAATATATCCATTAGAAAAAAAAAAACCTACGGAGGTGCTAACCCCATTATTGAAAACTGATAATGTGTATAATCTAACATGCTAAACATATAGATGTAGTGCTCAATCTCATGAATAGCTCACAAAAAGTCTCAGAAAAAAATAAAACAAAAAAGATAAACGCCAGATAGAAGCGCTAAAGAGAGTGACTTCCAAGGGAACGTGGATAACACAAAATGACAACACATGTAAAGATGAAAATATGAATACAAATAAACATAAAAGGTAAACACCCTGTAATGTGATGAATCGAGTGTTAATATACACTAATAATAGATGGATCTCAAAAAAATAAAATAAGTGACACACATACACTATATTACCAAAAGTATTGGGACATCTGCATTTACAAGCACATGAACTTTACCCACTTCGCGCCTGCGCTATAGTGGAAAGACGGCAGCAGCACTGACGCTAACTGCCGGGTGGCTGTCCCTGGACGTCCAGCTGTTTACTTCCGTGATGCGCGCTCCCACGGGCGTGCATCGGGGAAGTTCTGTGCTGGCCGTGTCACTTGGACACAGCCAGTCACAGATCGCCGTAAATCAGCGGCCGTTTACAGCGCGATCACAGCTTCCAATGGGAGATGATCTCCAATGTAAACATATGAGATCACGTCTCATTGCCGGCTCTCCCTCCTCACACAGAGACCGCGTGTGAGGAGGGAGAGCGACCTGTGCTTCTGGATTGTGAATTGTGAGTGAAAAAAACACATACACAGTGCTAACACTATATATCAGTGCCATCTGTCAGTCCCATCTGCCAGTCCCATCTGTCAGTGTCATCTGCCATCAGTGCCACCTGCCATCAGTTCCACCTGCCATCAGTTCCACCTGCCATCCGTTCTACCTGTCAGTGCAACCTGTCAGTACAATCTGTCATCAGTGCCACCTGTCAATGCCACGTGCCATCTGTTATCAGTTTAACCAGTGCCACGTATCAGTGTCACGTGTCATCAGTGCCACGTAAGAGTGCCAGCTATCATCTATGTCACTTGTCATAAGTGCCTTCTGTCATCACCAACAATGGCTAGAAGATTATATTCAGCTGAGGAGGCATACAATATTCTTGCGGGTGACGAGAGCAACAGGGAGCTCTCTGCTTCGGATTCCTCCTTATTTTCAGATTCTGAGTCTGACGTGGACTACGAGCCTGTCCTAACCAGTGGTACACTGACAGCCTCAGAGGAGGAGGATGAGAGTCCGCCCGCCAGACGAAGGCGTACTGGTGAAAAGGCAGTGCCATCCACCAGTACGCAGTGCCATCCACCAGCACCGCAGTACCTCGGCAAAAGCCATGTACCAGTGGGGTGTCACCTCAGTCCCAAAGAGTTAGGTCCCATGCCAGCCTTCCCTATTCCCTTCAAAACCCCTTGTGGCTGCCTCCTAATTCAGGAGAAGCTAACGTTCTCCCTTTCACTGCCCAGCCAGGAGTCCAGGTGGACACAGAATATTTTTCCCCGATAGACTTTTTCCATTTAATTTTTACTGAGGACATGTTTGCATCAATTGTGGCTCAGTGCAACCTGTATGCACAATTTATATCAAGTAACCCAACGTTCTTCTATGCCCGTCCCCACGAGTGGAGAGCCCTAACAGTTGAGGAGTTTAAAATTTTTTTGGGCCTCACATTCTGTATGGGACTAAACAGAAAAAAATAATTACGTTCATATTGGTCTACCCTCCACATGCCCATCTTTTCCTCAGTAATGCCCAGGACCAGATATCTCATGATTATGAGATTCCTACACTATAACGAAAATACCCAGTGCCCTCCCTGAAATCAACCAAATTTTGACAAGCTTTATAAAATTTGGCCCCTAATAAATTATTTTTCTGAAATCTTCCCCCAGTTGTTTACCCCAGACCAACACATATGTGTGGATGAGTCCCTTATGAAATTTTCTGGCAGGCTGGGCTTAAAACAATTTTTTCGCACCAAAAGGGCCCGCTATGGGGTGAAGATGTACAAATTGTGCGAACGTGCTACAGGGTATACCTATGCCTTCATGGTATACGAAGGGAAGGAAACCCAGCTACATCCCCCTATTTGCGCAGAATACATTGGATCGAGTGGGAAAGTCATTTGGGAACTCATAAACCCACTCCTGGAGAAAGGCTACCATCTGTATGTGGACAATTTTATTCTAGTTTGCCCCTTTTCCAAAACCTTCACAGAAAGAAGACTCCAGCATGCGGCACCGTAAGGACGAACCGGAAGGGCTTTCCTCAAAGCCTCGTCAACAAGAAGTTAAGAAGAGGGGAGGCGGCGAGCTTACAGAATGAGGAAATTCTGGCTGTGAAGTGGAGGGACAGAAGGGACGTCTACATGCTTTCTTCGATCCACAACAATACATTCGTTGAGATCACCAAGAGGAATGGCCCAATCCAAAAGCCAACATGTATCCATGAATACAACATGTATACTTCAATGACCAGATGCTCGAACCCTACCTTTCCACTAGAAGATCATAACAGTGGTATAAAAAAGTTTCCATTTATTTATTTAATTTGGCCATATACAACACCTATGTAATCTATCGCAACTCCATTGACAGACCCAAACCCTTCCTTGGCTACCAGGAGGAAATCACCACTGCCCTTATATGCCCGAACAGCCCACCAGAAAACATTAGATCCGATGTGATTAGCAGACTCTCTGAATGCCACTTTCCCGATAAAATCCCTCCCAGACCAACAGGCCAAAAACGTCAGAAAAAATGCCGGGTGTGCTCCAAACGAGGAGTGAGAAGAGACACCACTTATCATTGTCCCCAATGTCCTTCCCAACCAGGTCTCTGCATAGTTGACTGTTTCCGCCATTACCATACTTCACTAAATTATTAGTGAAGTATGGAAAACATAACCCTCACTTCCTGCCATTTACCTTCACACCCCTTATGCCTCTGCTTGCTCTGTAACTGACCCTGGCTTGTTATTCGACCATTCTTCCGCCTACCGATTCTGTTTATACCTCTGCCTGATCTGGAACTGACCCTGGACTGTTTGACCATGCCTCTTGCCTGCCTCTTGGACTGATCTTGTACCCTGTCAGTGGACTAGTGGGATTCAGAACACAGGGGTCTCACATATGTGGGGGGCTCCAGAATAGTTTTTCTGGATGAAGAAAACAATTTAATTTGTTTTCTCATTCCTTGATTAGGGTCTGGAGACTCAGAGGCTTCAAAGAGATTTGGGTGGGAGAAGCCTCTACCCCTGTCCCCATTCTGTCCTGAACGAGGCCCTACTTCTGCCTGCTGCCTGTAGGGCCTATGCCATCATGCCTCTGCCTGTCGCATGAACTGACTACACCACATGGACCTGCCTACTACCAGGACCAATATATTGGCACTGCTGACAATCTCTACCTGTACTGACCCTGGACTGTATATGGACAGTATCCCTGCCTGTACTGACTATGGACAGTATTCCTGCCTGTTGCCTGGAAAATTATGTTCGTTTTTGCTGACCAAGTCCTGCCTGCTGCCTGGACCAGTGGTATCCTCCTGTGTACAACTGCGCTACTACAACCACAGGTAATCTTTTGTTTACTCTTTGCTCAGCATAATGTATTTTGGGGTGTAAATCTTGGTATGTGAATGCTATGTATTCCTATAACACCTGATGGCGTTCCTTGCATGTTGGGCCTCTGTATGTGGCCAGGCTGTGTAAAAGTCTCACACATGTGGTATCGCCGTACTCAGGAGTAGCAGAATGGGTTTTGGGGTGTCATTTTTGCTATGTACATGCTATGTGTTGGAAATATCTTAGAAATGCACAACTTTGTGTTAAAAAATTGCGGTTTCATTTTTTTTCCACATTTTCCAAAAACTTCTGGAAAAAATGAACCGTTCAAAAGACTCATTATGCCTCATAGATTATACTTTGGGGTGTTATCTTTCCAAAATGGGGTCACTGTGTGGGCGTTTCCATTGTCCTGGTGCTCCAGGGCCTTCAAAAGTGTAATAGGTGGTTGAGAAATGAGATGTGTAATTTATGCTCCTAGAACGCCTGGTGGTGCTATTTCAATATTGGGCCTCTGTATGTGGCCAGGCTGTGTACAAGTCTCACACATTTGGTATCGCCATACTCAGGAGTAGCAGAATGTATTTTGGGGCGTCATTTGTGGTATACACATGCCATGTGAGAGAAATACCCTATTACAATGACAATTTTGAGGAAAAAAAAAATTTTAAAAAAATGTTAATTTTGCAAAGAATTGTGGGAAAAAAATTACAACATCAAAAACCTCACAATGCATCTTACTAAATACCTTGGAATGTCTACTTTCAAAAAAGATCATTTGGGGGGTATTTGTACTTTCCTGGCTTGTTCGGGTCACAAGAAATGAGTACATCAGGTGTGATTAATTTTTTATGATTTGCACCACAGCTTGTAGACTCTCTAACTTTCACACAGACCGAATAATATCCACTAATTTGGGTTATTTTTACCAAAGATATGTAGCAGTATAAATTGTGGCCAAATTTTATGAAGAAAAATTAATATTTTGCAAAATTTTATCACATAAACTAAGAAAATGCGTTGTTTTTTTCAAAATTTTCGGTCTTTTTTCATTTATAGCGCAAAAAATAAAAAACCCAGAGGTGATCAAATACCACCAAAAGAAAGCTCTATTTATATGAAAAAAAGGCCAAAAAATTCATTTGGGTACCGTATTACATGACTGAGTAATTGTCATTCAAAGTGACAGCGCTGAAAGCTGAAAATTGGTCTGGGCAGGAGGGGGGTTTAAGTGCCCAGTTGTCAAGTGGTTAATGGCATCCCAGTCTAATGCCCCCTACACACGAGCGGAATTTCTGTTGGAAAAATCTTGAATGGTTTTTCCGACGGAATTCCGCTCAAGCTTGGCTTGCATACACACGGTCACACAAAAGTTCTCTGAACTTTCGACCATTAAGAACGCGGTGATGTACAACATTACGATGAGCCGAGAAAATTAAGTTCAATGCTTCCAAGCATGCGCCAAATTGTTTCCGAGCATGTGTGGTTTTTTTGCGCGTCGGGATTGCATACAGACGTACGGAATTTCCGTCAAGAACTTTTTCCGTCGGAAAAATAGAGAACCAGCTCTCAATCTTTTGCTGGCGGAAATTCAGGAGCTCAATTGGATGGAGCATACACACAGTCGGAATATCCAACCAAAAGCTCCCATCACATTTTTGTTGACGGAAATTCTGCTCGTGTGTACAGGGCATTAGTCTGTAGGATTCAATATTGAGTTGGCCCACCCTTTGCAGCTATAACAGCTTCAACTCTTCTGGGAAGGCTGTCCACAAGGTTTAGGAGTGTGTCTATGGGAATGGTTGACCATTCTTCCAAAAGCAAATCACCTTTGTGAGGTCGGGCACTGATGTTGGACGAGAAGGCCTAGCTCACAGTCTCCGCTCTAATTCATCCCAAAGGTGTTCTATCGGATTGAACTCTGTGCAGGCCAGTCAAGTTCCTCCACCACAAACTCACTCATCCACATCTTTATGGTCCGTGCTTTGTGCACTGGTCCAAATCATTTGAAGGAGGGATTATGGTGTGGGGTTGTTTTTCAGAGGTTGGGCTTGTCCCCTTAGTTCTAGTGAAGGGAACTCTTAAGGCGTCAGCATACCAAGACATTTTGGACAATTTTATGCTCCCAACTTTGTGGGGACAGTTTGGGGATGGCCCCTTCCTGTTCCAACATGACTGCACACCAGTGCAAAAAGCAAGGTCAATAAAGACATGGAGGAGTGTGTTTGGGGTGAAGAAACAGACACACTACTAAACCTTGTGGATAGCCTTCCCAGAAGAGTTGAAGCTGTTATAGCTGCAAAGGGTGGGCCAACTCAATATAGAACCCTACAGATGAAGACTGGGATGCCATTAAAGATCATGTGCGTGTATGGGCAGGTATCCGAATACATTTGGCAATATAATGTATCTTTCCCCTAACTGATCATGGCTCAAATATATTGGATATGGGGATGTTGTTGGAGTCACTTCGCTGAACGAAAATATTTCCATATAACGGTTATATGAAGGATTTCTTCTAGGGGTAGATGGATATAGTTCTTCATTATGGGTATTATCTACATGCTCAGTATCCTGGTTCTCAGCATTATCCATTATTTGGCATTTGGTAATCTTACCCTTGTTATAAATATTTACATCACGTAGGTATTTCTTTTTCTTCTTATACTTCTGTTCCACTTCTGCGTTATCTAAAACCTTCTTAATTTTATCTGAGTCTACCTTAATTTTGTTAATTCATGTATGGTGAGCACTTGTGAGAAGAAAGTTTTTGGGTTATTTTGTGGGTATCATCATTGCATTATATGTATTAGATGTATAAACTTTAACCACTTCCCGCCCGCCCTATAGCGGATTGACGTCCGGGAAGTGGTTCCGTTATCCTGACTGGGGGTCATATGATGTCCAGCAGAATAACATGCCGCCGCACGCCCCCGGGGCGCACATCGCGGCGATCGGTGGAGCGATGTGTCAGCCTGACACACCGCTCCACCGATCTTGGTAAAGAGCCTCCGGCGGAAGCTCTTTACCACGTGATCAGCCGTTGATCGGCTTTTCCTCACTCGCGTCTGACAGACGCGAGTAGAGGAGAGCTGATCGGCGGTTCTCCTGACAGGGGGGTCTGCGCTGATTGTTTATCAGCGCAGCCCCCCCTCAGATCACCACACTGGACCACCAGGGATCGCCACTAGGACCACCAGGGAAGGGGCAACATGTGGATGGCCAGGTATGTACCCAATGGCCATCCACATGTGCCCAATCTGTGCCAATCAGTGCTCACAAATGGGCACTGATTGGCACCATTATGTTCAAGATCTGCCCAGCAATGCCCCCAATATGTTTTATCAGTGCCACCTGTCATTGCCCATCGGTGCCACCTGTCAGTGCCCATCTGTGCCCATCAGTGCCCACCTATCAGTGTCCATCATGGCCACACATCAGTGCCACCCATAAGTAACCATCAGTGCCACCCATATGTACCAATCAATGCCACCTATGTGTGCCCATCAGTGCCGCCTATGAGTGCCCATCAGTGCCACCTATGAGTGCCGCATATCAGTGCCCATCAGTGCCACCTATCAGTGCCCATCAGTGCCCGTCAGTGCCACCTCATTGGTGCCCATCAGTGCCGCCATATCAGTGCCCGTCAGTGCAGCCATAACAATGCCCGCCATTGAAGGAGAAAACATACGTATTTACAAAAAAATTTTAACAGAAACAAAGAAAAACTTGTTTTTTTCGAAATTTTCGGTCTTTTTTTATTTGTTGCGCAAAAAATAAAAACCGCAGATGTGATCAAATACCACCAAAAGAAAGCTCTATTTGTGGGAACAAAATGATAAAAAATTTGTTTGGGTACAGTGCAGCATGACCGCGCAATTGTCATTCAAATTGCAACAGCGCTGAAAGCTGAAAATTGGCCTGGGCGGGAAGGTGTCTAAGTGACTGGTATTGAATTGGACTGTGAGCACTTTATATATAATTTTGACTGTAAGGCAAAGACATTAGGAAGAATTTCATCATACTTTGTATTGTGTTTGACAATTTTCTTATCCTTTCATTTTCATTTGGACTTTTTATTTTTATAATTCCAGGGTGTGTTACTTTTTTTTTCAAATAAGTATAATATTGGTTATTGTATGGTATGGTTTTAGAATGATGATAATGTTGTATTATATTAGAGAACCTTTTACTTCCTATTTTCTTATGTTGGGGGGTGAGTTAAGTATTGCAGCTTAAATATATATATATATATATATATATATATATATATATATATATATATATATATATATTTGTTTTTTGTGTACTGGAATGTGTTTTTACAATTTTAGCTGTGAAGTAGTTTATTATTTTTTTCTTTATCTTATATATATTTAGGTTCACAAACACATTTACATTTTATAGATTAGCAAGGAGGGGTTGCAGCATTATTATTGTATTGTACTGTTCAAAAAAGAAAACACACTAAAGCATGACACTAAAAGTTCTACAACTTCCACAAGGTGGAAAGGTTAATAGAATAAAGAAATTCCAGCTTCTAACTATCAAACAAATTCAAGAGAGACTTAAATTATGGAAAATAATTGTATGAAGAACAGGCAACGTTCCCCCCCCCCTCTCTTTTCTTCATGTTTTTTTGTTGTCTATCACTCAGATGTTTGGTACACGGCATTAGTGGCAATTGAAAGGAACTAATGAGGAAAAATGACTATGGAGCTAGCAAAAGTAGTGGTCCTTGGAGACCTTGTTACTGTTTGTGATGCACTTCAGGGCAAAGTGAAGCTAATTGGAGTTGCCATACGCTGGTTATCAGACTTCACTTTAAAGGCCTGCGTTTCAATCACCTCCAGAGGTGTGAAAGGGAACAGCACCATCAGAGACATTAATGTAGTGCTTGATGAAATTCTAAATTAACATTTGAATGTGTTCTCCAAGTCTCGATTATTTTGCACTCTATCAATTCAAAGTATGCTTGAAGAGAAAAATGTCATGTAATTGACAGACTGGTCATGCGAAACAATTGTGTGGCTGGACAAAAGAAACAGTATACAGGTGGATATTAAAATAATTTTACTTTCTGACAATAGTAAAAAAGAAAAAAAAAAGAAAATCAATCAAGCACTCAGAAATATTTGTGGGATTTTGTGTTGTGTGTAATTCTTCACTAAGCTTTTCTAGATTATAGCTGGGGACAAATAAACTGCAATACAAGCCTGAGAAGGTTCACATCTCTTAACTTATGCAGTTTACTGACCCAGTGCTAACACAAGGACAGCACAGTACATTTTAGTGGATATGCCTGTTCCCCATGTAAGAACAGGGTCTAAAGGTGAAGATGTTTAACGGTGCAACTCCTACTGTCTATAAAGGTGAGTTCAGTAAACCTTCACAAATCATTACTATATCATGTTGTAACTGTACAGCCGACTCCTATCTATATTAAAGGGGTTGTAAACCCTTCAGATTTTTCACCCTAATGCATTCTATGCATTACGGTGAAAAACCTTCTGTAGTGCAGCACCCTACCAGAGCCCCCCTTTTTCTTACCTGAGCACGATCGTTTAAGCAACGGGGACAAGCACAGCAGCTCCAGCTGCTGTCTTGGGTCCTCATTGGATAGATTGATAGCAGCAGGAGCCAATGGCTCAGCCAACCAGTGACACGGGAGCCTGAGGGGTGGGGCCGAGTCCTGCTGTCTGTGTCAATTGACATAGCAGCAGGACTCGGCAGCACACCCGCACTAGTGCACCGATGGTAAGGGGCTCTCCGTGGGGGCACTTGAGAAGAGGAGGAGCCAAGTGCACTGCACGGGGACTCCAGAAGAGGAGGATCAGGGCTGTTCTGTGCAAAACCGATGCAGAGAGGAGGTAAGTGTAACATGTTTGTTATTTAAAAAACAAAACTAAAAAAAGAACTGTTACAACCCCTTTAACCATGTACCGTAAAGATGACATTGCTATAACAGAAATAAGCAGGTCTCAGAATTTATTCACATGGGTGCCAAAGAGTGTTGCTTGGCACACATTTTCAACATTTTCCAAGTGGCCCTCCAAATATGAAAAGGTCTTGTTCAACAGACATTAAGTCTCATTACTCTGACCAAAATATTGTGTTAAACATTTGAGCTGTGAAATCCTATTGTCTTCAATGGCTACCACAGAGCCCCTTTAACCATTAAGAGGAAAAGTGTTGGCTGTTTTTTTTCCTAGAACGTAGTCCTTAGTGTAATAAAAATGATTTGGCAAAACATCCTTCAACAGTGCTATGCTGAGAGTATAAGGCAGCCTTGGCATTTGCACAAAAAAACAAAAAAAAAACAAAACTACAAGCCTACAATAAGTTTCAAAGTTTAATAAGCTTAATGGTACAATAATGATTACAAATAGGCACAT
Organism: Lithobates clamitans; assembly: GCA_037952925.1. NCBI lineage: Eukaryota > Metazoa > Chordata > Amphibia > Anura > Ranidae > Lithobates > Lithobates clamitans. Next base: position 2,226,463 of record JBBGZY010000181.1, on the reverse strand, counting down.
GAACTTAACACTGTTATGGAAGCATGCACAATTTGCATACACCGTAATATGTATACTATGTACTTTAATAAATGTTATCACCCCACAGGAAAGACCAATGGCTTACAATTGCTCCTAAATTCTCTAGCCGTGCCAAAGCTGTGGGACTACCATTACAGCCTGCTCAAGGTAAAATGCGCAATATTACATTTAATTAAGATTAATTTAAAAACATTACCCAAGAAAATGAAATACGGTGTAGTCAGATAGCAATGGCAAACCATAGAAACATGATTGTTGGCAGAAGGCATCTCACCTTCAGGATCCAAACCAGACCCAAAGATATATATGGTCATCCCAAACGTCTTCCATTTAAGTATTATGGAGGCCACTGTGCTCTAAGGAAACCCTAAGTGCAGCAGAAATTTTTTGTAACCTTGGCCAAATCTGTGCCTTGCCACAATTCCGTCTCTGAGCTCTTCAGGCACTTCCTTTGACCTCATGATTCTCATTTGCTCTGACATGCACTGTGAGCTGTAAGGTCTTATATAGACAGGTGCGTGGCTTTCCTAATCAAGTCCAATCAGTATAATCAAACACAGCTGGACTCAAATGAAGGTGTAGAACCATCTCAAGGATGATCAGAAGAAATGGATAGTACCTGAGTTAAATATATGAGTGTAACAGCAAAGAGTCTGAATACTTAGGACCATGTGATATTTCATTTTTACTTTTTTAATAAATCTGCAAAAATGTCAACAATTCTGTGTTTTTCTGTCAATATGGGGTGCTGTGTGTGTACATTAATGAGGAAAAAAATGAACTTTAATGATTTTAGCAAATGGCTGCAATATAACAAAGAGTGAAAAATTTAAGGGGGTCTGAATACTTTCCATCCCCACTGTATGTGACAGACATTGACATCCCTTAAATGGGGGCTAATCTCTTTAAAGTGTTACTAAACCCAGGACCCTGCATGTACAATATCTGGTCTCCCACAGTTCACAGAACATGGAAATGCAGTTATTTTAGTAAATATAAACTACTAAATACCTTTTCTTTTCAGCAGTATATAGCAGTCTTGTAACTTCTATCAGTGTCTGGTTAAAGCTTGTAGGAGGAGCTTTCATTCTCCTCTGACTGTCCTATGAGGCTGAATGACCCCTGACCCTCTGTCTGGACAGTGATGATTGGCCCTGTGCTGATCACATGCACCCCCCAAACAAAAATACCTCTCTAGCAAGGAGGAGCGATGTGGTGACGTCACCGCATTCGCTCAGGTCCCATAGTGATGCGCAGCTAACGTTGAGCCAGCCAGCTTGTTTTATGCAACTTGCTTAACTGTAAGTGTACTACTATTTTCAATAATAAACACCCAAAGATTTTATGCTATAGAAGCTTTTATTTCTTCTTGGGGATAGCGCTCTGCACTATCAGGAGATTAGGGACAGTGGAAGAAGGGGAGGATCAGAGAAGACGATCTCAAACAGCCTTTTTACACAATGCGGAGGATTAACCCCTTAGGTATCACAGTGAATATAACAAGCATGCTTTACTGCATATACAGACTGATTTTACTGTTGTGGGTTTAGTAACACTTTAAGGTGTGTCCAAAAAATACAAAGGACTAGTCATCACTATTGCATGTAGTTTTCCTGCAACTGATCACTTCCCCATTAGTGACCTGCCATGCCTTGTTCTGCACACTGTCTAGGGGTGAAGGTGGTCACCTTTGCTTCACAACACTGAGCACAAAACTCTTTCAGGAGAAGTGCATGACGCAATTTAAGGGAACTGTTTAGGCACAAATATCATTTCACTTTTTAGTACAGGTCCACTTCAATGGCCTCCACTGTTCCATTTAACCACTAACACCTCATATTTTGGTTCCCTTCAAAGTTCTTCATCAGTGATGGGCATGCAACTTTTTTCAAGCAGCTAACTATGTAAATATATAAAAGATGTCATTTAAAGGTTAATATTGCAGCTAACACTCCACAAAATGCCCAACCAACAGCTTGTGGATGTTTACATAACCTGTATAAATATATAACTTCTTTTTTAAAAGCCAGCCAATCAAATGCACTTGTATAAAATGTTTCTGTAGCTGTGCTTTTTTTTTCTTCTTCATGAAAAAAAAAAACACAAGAGTTTATTTGGAAGAAATACTTGACACACTTATAGGGGGAACTAGGGACAAGTTCCACCTATTAGCATCCAGAGGTTTAACACGTATTTATAAAGGAAATGTTATTTCTGTGAAATTATAATCAATTCATCTATATCCATAACAAAGGAACAACATGAATACGGGCAGCTGAGAAGTATTCAACCCATCCGCCACATGAATAACACCACAACTGGCATAATTCAACAGTAGTCATTCAAAGGCATGGATTGCTTTGTGTTCAAGACAATTTCACACAAACGTGACTATTTACGCAGCCAGCAGAAAATAATTGTCACTACATGAAGTCCATCAAAGAGTTTTTAGAGCAAATCCATAGAGAAAATCATTTTTACTTTATACCTAGTGTCATCAAGGCCCCTGTACTCCATTCATTCAGCATTGTAAAATTACTTCGTTTTTTGTAATTTTATTTTGTGATAATATTAAAAACAGCAGGGATATATCAACAAATAATTATTGCATTTAATTGTTGCCATGCTCCTTCTAACTACCAATGGGTTACCCCCTACAGGTTTGATATTCTTTTACAGTAGGATGTATATTGGAATGTCCAACCCATCCATTAATGGCATATAAATGCAAAAAAAGAAATAGCCTAACTAAATCCAACATTTTTTGGAAGTCAGATGGTATTTGCACTGTTGCTGCATGGAAAACCTAGTGTAGCAATTCACCTGGGCATTTTGAAAGAATTCTAAACCTAACTTTTCTGCAAAACCAATTAAAGCATTAGCAAGTAAAGGTCAGACACCAAAAAGTATCACAAATAGCAGAACAAATATAAGCGTTTTAAATAGGATGTCAAATATAAAAGTTTCATAGGAAAGTAAGCACATTGATGCAGCACCTTATAATAGCCTGGTATAGAAGACTAAAGAATTAGGGGAACAAAACGTAAATACGACAAAGAGTAAACGTTAGCGGAAAATGTGAAAAAGAACAAAAGTTAGGAATAGTGTACCACATGGTTTGGTGTTGGGCCCTGTACTTCTTAATCTGTTTGAAAATGATTTGAGGGATTCAATTTTTTTCTTAAAGCAAAAAATTGTGTAGAAATCATGCTCCGCACAATTTCTACACAGGTACTCTTCAAAACAACTAATCTCTATTGTTTTTAAAATAAACTGCTGCCTGAAAAATCTTCAGAATCTGACACTTCCATCAGTGTGGGTTTTCCGGCCACCTTCTGTAGCAGTTTCTTTTCAATGAAGCAGAGATCTGTGATAGGCAGCAGAAGAGGTAAGTATTACTATCGTTTTTTGCAGGGGACAAATTGAATATTCATATTATAGCAAAAGGATAGCTTTAATATTGCCAGTCAACACCATCCTGCAAAATCAAACACATTATTTATTTTAGATTTGTTTAGAGGGCAAGAACATTTGCTATGTTTTATTTACAGTATGTGTCCCTTCTAGAAAAATTCACCCCTCTATTTTTATTGTGGTGACTAGGGATGGGCTGTCTGTTCAGGTCGAACATGAGTTCGACTCGAACATTGGCTGTTCGCCCGTTCGCCGAATAGCGAACAATTTGGGGTGTTCGCGGCAAATTCGAAAGCCGTGGAACACCCTTTAAAAGTCTATGGGAGAAATCAAAAGTACTAATTTTAAAGGTTAATATGCAAGTTATTGTCATAAAAAGTGTTTGGGGACCTGGGTCCTGCCCCAGGGGACATGTATCAATGCAAAAAAAGTTTTAAAAACTGACGTTTTTTCGAGAGCAGTGATTTTAATAATGCTTAAAGTGAAACAATAAAAGTGAAATATTCCTTTAAATCTCGTACCTGGGGGGTGTCTATAGCATGCCTTTAAATTGGTGCATGCTTCCCGTGTTTACAATAGTCCGAGAGCAAAATGACATTTCTAGGAAAAAAAAGTAATTTAAAAGTACTCGCGGCTATAATGAATTGTCGGGTCTCTGCAATACACATAAAAGTCATTGAAAAAAACAGCATGGGGTTCCCCCACAGTGCATTACCAGGCCCTTTGGATCTGGTATGAATACTAAGGGGAACCCCGAACCAAAAGTTCAAACATTTCATGTTGATGGGGACAAGGGCCTCATCCTCACAACCCTTGCCTGGTGGTTGTGGGGGTCTGCGGGCAAGGGGGCTTATCAGAATCTGGAAGCCCCCTTTAACAAGGTGATCCCCAGATCCTGCCCCCCCGTGTGAAATGGCAATAGGGTACAAATGTACCCCTACCATTTCACAAAAAAAGTGTCAAAAACGTTAAAGACAAGAGACAATTTTTGACAATTCCTTTATTAATGTCTTCTTCTTTCCCCGCTTCTTCTTCCATCCTCTTCTGGTCTTCATTCAGTTTTCTTCCTCCATCTTGTTCTTCCCCCACTTCTTCCTTCAGTCTTCTCGTCCGCATTTTCCTCCGGCTTCTTCTTCCAGGCTTCGTTCTTTGGACGATCCGCATCCATGGGAGGTTCCCGGTGTGTGATGCTTCTGTTCTTCAGACAGTTCTTATATAACTGAGTGCGGGGCCACCCGGTGACCCCGCACACGTCTGACGCACAGGGACTTCCCTATGGCTTTCCCCGTGGTGTCAGAGGATGGCGGGGTCACCAGTTACGTAACCGGGTGACCCCGCCCCCTCTGACATCACGGGGAAAGCCATAGGGAAGTCCCCGTTAAATCCCCGTGCGTCAGAGGGGGGCGGGGTAACCGGGTGGCCCCGCTCTCAATTATATAAGAACTATCATTAGAACAGAAGCGTCACACTGCGGGAACCTCCCATGGATGCGGATCGTCCGGAGAATAAAGCAGGGAAGAAGAAGCCGGAGGAAGATGCAGACGAGAAGACCGGAGGAAGAAGCAGAGGAAGAAGCAGGGGAAGAAGCAGGGGAAGAACAAGATGGAGGAAGAAAACTGAATGAAGACCAGAAGAAGATGGAAGAAGAAGTGGGGAAAGAAGAAGACATTAATAAAGGAATTGTCAAAAACCGTGTCTTGTCTTTTTTAACATTTTTGACACTTTTTTTGTGAAATGGTAATGGGGTACATTTGTACCCCATTACCATTTCACATGGGGGGGATCTGGGGGTCCCCTTGTTAAATAAAGGGGGCTTCCAGATTCCGATAAGCCCCCCGCCGGCATACCCCCACAACCACCGGGCAAGGGTTGTGGGGATGAGGCCCTTGTCCCCATCAACATGGGGACATCCTCCCCATGTTGAGGGAATGTGGCCTGGTATGGTTCAGGAGGGGGGGCACTCTCTTGTCCCCCCTCTTTTCCTGCGGCCTGCCAGGTTGCATGCTCAGATAAGGGTCTGGTATAGATTTTTAGGAGGACCCCCACGCCATTTTTTTTAAATTTTGGCGCAGGGTTCCCCTTAAAATCCATACTAGACCTGAAGGGCCTGGTGTAGAATTTGGGGGGACCCTCACGCATTTTTTTTTTAATTTTGGTTTGGGATTCCCCTTAATATTCATACCAGACCCAAAGGGCCTGGTAATGCACTGTAGGGGAATCCCAGGCCAATTTTTTCAATGACTTTTATGAGTATTGTAGAGACCGACAATTTATCATAGCAGCCGGCGCTACCACTAGTACTTTTAAATGACTTTTTTTTTCCTTTAGAAATGTCATTTTGCTCTCGGACTGTTGTAAACACAGGAAACATGCGCCACTTTACAGGCATACTATAGACACCCCCCAGGTACGAAATTTAAAGGAATATTTCACTTTTATTGTTTCACTTTAAGCATTATTAAAATCACTGTTCCAGAAAAAACGGCCGTTTTTAAAACTTTTTTTGCATTGATACATGTCTCCTGGGGCAGGCCCCGGGTCCCCAAACACTTTTTATGACAGTAACTTGCATATTAACCCTTAAAATTAGCACTTTTGATTATTCATGTTCGTGTCCCATAGACTTTAACGGTGTTCGAACACATTTTTTGCCTGTTCGCATGTTCTGCTGCGAACCGAACCGGGGGGTGTTCGGCCCATCCCTAGTGGTGACCATTGTCATTAAGACAGAAAGCAAGACTAAGCTCTAAATTTTAGAGTTGTCATGAGAGCAAGAGGTGGGAAATCTTTGATGGGGACAAATTTTGTGGTGACAACTTCCCTCTCCTTTCACTCCAGTTAAATCTCTAAGACAGAAGTGAAGGGAAATCACAGTAGAAAGGCACAGACAACAATAGATAACCTTATTAGGGTTTTAACCCTTCCTTGTTCTATTAAAATCCAGAAAATTGTGCTTAACACCCATCAGGACCTCAAAAGTAACTTATTGTACTTTCAATAAAAATAGCACACATTGGTAAAAAAAAGGAAAAGCTCCTATAAATACGTGCAGGTAGTAGTGGAGCAATAGAAAAAAAAAAAAGATAAGCTGCTACAAGTGACACTTCGAGTGTAACTGCCCATACCAAACTGGCAGTATCTATCACTCCCTCCTCAAAATTAACTTTTTCCTCGCAAAGTCCCAATAATAAGTAGCACAAACATATAAAGATCCTAACCCCACCAATTCAATGTTTCATCCATACAATACAAATCATTAATAAAGTCCCATAAACTAAAAATAGAACTGTGCCCAAACAAAACAAAAGAACAATACAGACACATTTTACAAATTCCATACTGCCTGTAATGCCTCTACTCACCACGGGAAAAAATGATTCTATATCATTAACTTTTCAATAGCCTCTTGTGGCCAGTTTGTATACCAATTCTATAAATTATAATACCCTTACAGTATATATCCATGTTAGGTGTTCATCAACCACTACAATTCGGCCGTATATAAGCTACTCATTTTCATAAATGTAAACAATGAAGATTAAATATTAACACATATATCTCCATATTTTTTATTATTCATGTATAAATAGTAGAAAGGGGAACCATCCTTTGAGGTCAAGCAGAGCCCTAGAAAACAGTTTGAAGATCCATGTAGCTTCAGCTTTTATTAGCATTTTGTCCAAATTCCCTTACCCTGGTACGAGATGTATGTCTTGTACAACATAAAAACTTCAACCCATCTAGTTTGCCACCATGTTTCTCTGAGAAGTACCTTGCTATTGGTCGGTCTCTTGAGGAGTATGTCATTTACAGGACCAAGATGTCATAGCTGTCTAAACGTTTTCCCAACATAAAACAATGGGCAGAGGCAGCTACCAATGTATATGAGGTCACTGAAACTACAATTGTAAAATGACTTACTTTGAAACCCCCCCCCCCCCGATTTATTTAGATTTACAAATTCCTCCACTGGGAGTACAAATGGAATGCCTTGCAATGGCAACAGTGAGAACACACTCCAGCAACAGGAGATCGTTGTCAGTGTGAGTGGTGGTAGTGGAGAGCAGCTTTTCTTTGACTTGATTTGCTAAGCTATTCATCAAGATTTTTTACACGAGTGTGTTTTTAATAAAGCTATACTGATTTTAAAATATAAAGAGCACCATACCTGAAATTCATTGGAGCAGACAGATTGTGAATTGTTTTTGCATTCATTCCAAAAATGGCACAGCATGCCCCCAAAGTCATGTACATGTCGAGAACTTGTAGTTGAATTTGGTACTGAGCCACTTTTAGAACGCACAAGAGACACTTTTGCACTTGTCTGCTCCAGGGTCTCTCCCTGTACACCAAAAGAGTGCTGGTCTTAATTAGCTCCACTTTCATAAGATAGGAACTGTCAATATTTCATTTTAAATTTAGTGCAGGCATTGTGACACAACGTAAAAGTGGCACATTTTAGAACTCCCTGAATATGACACACAAATTGCTGTCAGAACCAAGAGTGTCGTAGATACTTCATGGATTTGGTGGAACACATTAACAAGAGGGATTAACACCAGAAAAGTGATGCAGCAGCTTTATCGTATTCTCCTCTGTCTTTTAATTTTCTTCTGTGAGCACACCACCTGGATCAGTATCCTTATACCCCTATAGGAGTATTAGAAGAGAGTTTGTTATTGATTGCAGCTGATCCCAGATGCCTTAAAGGGAGTTTGCACTTTCAGACCTTCCGTAATTTGAAGGTCCAATGCTACGAAGAGAGTGTGTCCATAGGAGATGGTGAAGCTGTCAATGAGTTTTAACAGACTTGGACCCCATTCACAGTATTATATTTTCTGCAAATTTTTGTCTTCAGATTTACCAAAACCACGTAGTGAAAGGACATGCCTGATTGCATACAAATTGAAACTCTTAAGGTTTGACCTCATATTATATGGTTTTGGTAAATCTGAAGACAAAAATATGCAGAAAATTTTATAGTGTTTAGGGGCTTTAGAATGTGCAGCTCATCCTGCTTGTCTTAAGGGGAACCTGTACTTTTAGACCTTCTATAGTTTGAAGGTCCAATGCTAAGGTGGGAATGTGTCCACGTGGGACTTTAAATGTGTCAAGGAATATTTTTTACGCAGGATTGAGCTGGCAAATATGTTTCAATTGACTTGGAATGAGGACTTCTTTTTATAATAAATGTAATGATTTTTTCATCTTTTAATATTGCACACGATTGGAGCTGTTGGTCACTCTTTGCAATTTTGTAAAATAATTTTCTCAGAAAGTGTTTAAAGAATTAGCATAGTTGACTATATAATTACATTTTAACTGATTGGCATAATTTTGATGTCACATATTTTACACAATATATAAGTTGGTTTTTGCACATTATGGAAGGTGGTTTATTATCTTGATAACTGCAGCTTTTGATTTAATAAGAGGGAAGCGCAAGAGTATTTATAGATATCACTGAAAATGATTGAACCCTAAAACAGTTAATCTTTTTCTTTTTTCTGTATCAAGATTTTGCATCTATGTTCCCATTCAACATTGCTATCTTTTTGTTGAATGGTTTGTTTTATTCCCTCTTGAATGCAGACTGCTTGTTTGCAGAATGTTTTACTCTGAGTATCTATGTTCTGGGCCCCACTCGTGTTTCAAAGCAAGTAAGCCCTAAGGAAACAACATCCCAGAACCTGAATTTTAATGCATAGCAGCAACACAGCACAGAAAAAAATTTAGCATACAGAACACAGCAATACAGAATATAAGGCCTAGACCGTACAAGTATAATTAGAATTGTATTAACATTTGTGAAGTAGATGGTGATTCTAGCTACTTATAAAAATGTTTGCCAACAAAAATTCCCAGTCCAAAAATAATGTAATAACAGAAGGAACTCACTCAGAATTACAAGAATGCTTTTAGCAAAATACTAGAAAAATTATGCCCACTTAATAGTAAAGGTAAAATTGATCTCCAACATTTAGTTAAGTTTAAATAGCTCATTTGGACCAAGCTGGTCCAGGTCAACTACTGCCATTGCTAACAGATGCAGTGGCTTTCAGCTCTGAAAGGACTGTATGTAGCCTCGGGGAGCACTATATTGCACGACTGCACACAAAGCTTTCTCTGGTTGGCTGAGTTGGAAAGGCAGGCAGATTATGTCACATTTATTCAGAGAATACAAAGCTCCCTGTGAAAGGCTGATGATTACTGCCAGACTCAATTTTGTTCAAAGAGTGGGAAGGGAAGTTCCTATCTCAATGTTGGAACACAGAGACGTAGATTACTTACAGTACATATAGCATCGAGAGCCACTGCATGTCTTGGTTAAGTGGTTAAGTTATTAATTTGTTTGGATTGGCTTGGTCCAAATGAACAACTTAAACTTCATCATCACTTCTGCAAGGTGAGTTTCTCAGTTGGCAGCCTTAACCTTTACAGAACCCTTCCTTGCGCTATACAAGCACAAGACTGTTTTGAAGCCCAGTGCATCTTTTAACCTCAAGTTTGTTTCTTCCTTTCACCTTAACCAGGACATGTTTTTCCATCTTTGTACTGCTCCTAAACATCCAAAGGAAATTCCTCATTGTCTAGATCTATTAGGCACTGTTCAAACTACAGCTCCCTTTTCGGCAGTCCAACTCTCTGCTCGTCATTCCCGAAGGTCCCCATACGGGACAACCTGCTTCTCGTTTCCATATCCCCAATTGCTTTTAAAATTATTCAAGCTTAAGACCTCACTGCCAAGGTTCCTCTTTTCCCGGTTAAAGCATACTCCACTAGATCGGTGCTTTAACCCTTTCATGACTAAGCCTATTTTTGAAATTTGGTGTTTACAAGTTAAAATCCGTATTTTTTGCTAGAAAATTACTTAGAACCCCCAAACATTATGTGTATTTTTTTAGCAGAGAATCTAGAGAATAAAATGGAGATTGTTGCAATATTTTATATCACACGGTATTTGTGCAGCGGTGTTTTAAACGCAAATTTTTGGGAAAAGGGACACTTTCATGAATTTTAAAAAAAGCAAACAGTAAAGTTACCCCAATTTTTTTTGTATAATGTGAAAGATGATGTTATGCCGAGTAAATAGATGCCAAACATGTCACGCTTTCTAATTGCACGCACTCGTGGAATGGCGACAAACTACGGTACCTAAGAATTTCCATAGGCGAAGCTTTAAAATTTGTTTACGGTTACCAGGTTAGAGTTACAGAGGAAGTCTAGTGCTAGAATTATTGCTCTCGCTCTGACGATCGCGGTGATACCTCACATGTGTGATTTGAACACCGTTTACATATGCGGGCGCAACTTCCGTATGCGTTTTCTTTGCTGCGTGAGCTCGCAGGGACGGGGGCGCTTTAAATTTTTTTTTTATTATTTATTTTATTTATTTTTATATTTATAAATTGTGTTTAAAAAAAAAAAATTGATGACTTTTATTGCTGTCACAAGGAATGTAAACATCCCTTGTGACAGTAATAGGTGGTGACAGGTACTCTTTATGGAGGGATCCCTCCTTTGCACTTCAAAGTAATCAGATTGCCAAAAAACAGCGATTCTGAATACTGTGTATTTTTTTAAAACCGGCGCCATTGGCAGCCGAGTAAACGGGAAGTGACGTCATGACGTCACTTCCGCGTTTACAATTAGAAGGCTGGAACGAAGCCGCCCACAGCTTTGTTCCAGCCCGCCCCCAGCCGCCAGAGGCGCCGATTGGTCACTGGGCCTCCCGATCGAACGGGCTTTTAGCCGCATCGGTTGTTATACCAGGAAAGCCGATCGCCTGCTGTAAAAAACGGTACCGGGAAGATGCCTGCAGCTGCGGGCATCATCCCGGTATAACCCCCGAAAGCCGAGTACGCACATCTGCGTACGCTCGGCGGGAAGGGGTTAAGGACCTTTAAGCATCAGTCATCTTGTAAATCTCAGAGAGAGGATGCCATCTGGTATTCTGTGCAAACATTTATTAAGTTTTACTATGTGGATATTTAGGCCTCAACTGGCTTCAGTTGTAATGCTCTTTAAGCGACCCTGTAGGCTCTTTTTATCAACATCTGTTACCTGTTGATTTATTATGGACCTGTTAGCCCTTTGTTCGCACTTTTGCCCATCCTTCAGTTGGTTTATTTTTGCATGTACCTGAACACTCATCCTGTATTATGTCAAGAAAAATTAAGAAAATAGGATTTCTGACTAACAACAAAAACTTTTAATTCTGTACATTATGTAACATGGGCCCCTCAATTCTGTACATTACGTAACACGGTACCCTCAATTTTGTTTCTTATGCTACACTTCTACTATTGCTTGTGACAAAACTGAATTATGTTGGGAGTGGGAGGGGTTATACTGGGCTGTCCTTACAGCTTTGATTTGCCAGTGTTCAATCTCCTGAAGGTGGCAGCATAAACCTACTGTATGGACCTGAAAACCCACCCTGCATCATGTAATTTACTAAAAAAAAAAAAAAAAAAGGATTTTAGGGTTAGTCAAAATTCATGTTATATTTTAGTACTTTAAAATACAATAAGTTGCATTTTATTATTATAATTCCAATATTTATATGAGCATACTGATGACACATGGAACAGAATATTACATAGTTCACAAAACTATTCACATATTTTCCTATCCTAGTGGAGGGATGACAATAACAGACTTAGGGACAAGGGCCAATTAGCTATACCCAAACTCCACTGCTATTAACCCAAGCAAGTGTGCAGATAAAATGCTTCTCCAGAAGAACAGAATACATGTGCAAATGTGAGGAGGTTTTAATAGGTGTTATTTACATGAGGAATCAGGGTGCATATGATAGATTCAGAGGAAACAATAGTGTTTGGGAATGCTATATCTGGATCACTTGGTACTGAAGCTCATATCTTACACCAGATGTGCCAAGCTAAAACACTACTTAAAATCCCACATCCTTTAGTCAGTTTATTTAGAAGTCAGCAATCCTAGCAGTACACTTTTGGATTGCAGAAGGAAAATAGAGTCTGCAGAAGAAGCCCACACAAAGCGCTGATAAAATATTGCCATGCAGTTAATGACCCATAAAGGCAAAAAAATTACTCAACCATTGTGCTACCCTTTATTGTCCTAAATCTCATTAATACTTGTACAATTAATTCAACATAACTCAATATATAAAATACTATAAAGTATAAAAAGTAAAATCAAGCAGAAAGACTCAAATTATTGGCAATGAGGACATGACAACAAAAGTGAGGAAATAACTAAAATTATGGCCTTCATGACAGTTGGATTGACAAAAAAACAGAAATAACTTTATTTTTACAAAGTTAAACAGCAATTTGCCTGATTCATAAAAGATCAATTTCGCTGATGAAATGTGTTTTCTTTTATTGACGCTAGTTTGAAAAAAAAAAATGAGACCAAGTTTCATTCGGCTTCAAAGACAAGATTATGTCAAGAGAAGGTAAGAAAAATGTCACTTCTTTGGGACCAGCCATATACATTATATATATATATATATATATATATATATATATATATATATATATATATATATATATATGTATATATACACACACACACACATACACACACACATCGATGTCACATCGATGGAAATGAATGAAAATAATTAACCTACCAAGGGCTAAATTCAAAGACACCCCGAAAATCAAAGTGAAAAAATGATGCAACAGGCTAGTCCGAAACATAATGTCCCAGAGGTGTTCTATTGGATTTAGGTCAGACGAGCATGGGGGCCATTCAATGGTTGTCTGGATGTCTCCCCTGCCCTTCACTGAAGTTAATGGAGCACAGTTTATGCTCCATTACCTTTTTCCCCAGCCACAGTTGCCAGGGTAATGTGCAACTAAAACCAGTAGTGACATAATTCACAATAGTTATTTCTAGCTAGAAAAGATCAGCTGATTTTTACTGGTATCCCGTCTCTCTAACCGGTGACTACTTGACCCGCAGGTGGGGGAAGTGGAACCTGAAATACATGGTGGGATAGGGGAGGGGCACACCTTTTGGGGGTCCTTGGAAGCCATTCATGGAAGTTTTCATCTGAAAGCCAACAGTCAGCTTGTAATCTTTATATGAATTTCCCCTACTGAAGGTGATATTACCTTTGGGTTGAATGTAGCAAAAGGGTTAAACCCTGTTTTTCTTTTTCCTTATATATACACAGTGGGAAAAGGATAGGATAAGGATTGAACATGTCACCATTTTTCTAGGTAAATATATTTCTAAAGATGCTACTGACATGAAATTTTCACCACTTAGGTAACAACCCATGCAATCTACACATACAAAGAAACCAAAACAAATAAGTTCAGAAATTAAGTTATGTGTAATAAAATGTAGTGACACAAGAAAAAAAGTGTTGAACACGCAAAATTACATTTATTTAATACTACATACAAAATCCTTTGTTGGTAATGACAGCTTCAAGATGCCCCCTATATGGAAAAACGAGTTGCATGTGTTGCTCAGGTGTGATTTTGGCCCATTCTTTCCCACAATGCGTCTCTATTGGATTCAAGTCAGGTGATTGGCTGGGCCATTCTAGCAGCTTTATTTTCTTTCTTTGAAACCAATTGAGAATTTCCTTGGCTTTGTGTTTGGGATCATTGTCTTGCTGAAATGTCCACCCTTGTTTCATCTTCATCCTCCTGGTAGATGGCAGCAGATTTTTATCAAGAATGTCTTCATATATTTTTTCCATTCATCCTTCCTTTAACCACCTCAATACAGTGCACTTACACCCCCTTCCTGCCCAGACCAATTTTCAGCTTTCAGCGCTCTCAGACTTTGAATGACAATTACTCAGTCATGCAACACTGTACCCACATGAAAATTGCATCATTTTTTCACACAAATAGAGCTTTATTTTGGTGGCATTTGATTACTAGTGGTTTTTATTTTTTGTGCTATAAATAAAAAAGTCTGTAAATTTTGTGAAAAAAAATTTTCTTTGTTTTTCTTTGTTTCTGTCATAAAACTTTGCTAACTAGTAACTCTTCTTCATAAATTTTGGCCAAATTAAGAGTATAATATTTGGTCTTTGTGAAAGTTGAAATTGATCACATCTGATCAGGCCTTCAGTACATCAGGTGAATCCCATTTCTTGAGACACTAATAAGTCAGGAAAGTACAAATACCCCCCAAATGACCCCTTTTTAGAAAGTAGACATTAAAAGGTATTAAGTAAGTAGCATGGTGAGTTTTTTTAAGTTGTCATTTTTTCGCACAATTCTTGGCATAATGAAGATTTTTTTTTTTTTTTACAAAATTGTCATATTATCAGGTTATTTCTCACACACAGCATATGCATACAACAAATTACACCCCAAAATACATTCTGCTACTCTTCCCGAGTATGGTGATACAACATGTGAGACTTTTACACAGCCTGGCCACATACAGAGGCCCAACATTGAAGTAGCACCTTCAGGCGTTCTACGAGCATAAATGACACATCTCATTTCTCAACCACCTATTACACTTTTGAAGGCCCTGGAGCACCAGGACAATTGCCACAAAATGTCCCTATTTTGGAAAACAAACACCCCAACATATAATCTATGAGGCATAATGAGTCTTTTGAACGGTTCATTTTTTCCAGGAGTTGTTGAAAAATGTGGAAAAAAAAATTGAAACCGCATTTTTTTTTTTTTTACACAAAGTTGTCAATTTATAAGATATTTCTAACACATGTATATAGCATAAATTACACTTTAAAATACATTCTGCTACTCTTCCCGAGTATGGCGATACCACATGTGATTATAGCGTAAAAAGGTACCCCGCGCTGCCTGAACTAGTAATAGCAGCTAACACAACAAACAGATATTTTTTGTTTAAAATCACAGAGGTGTATATGTGTAGCGCTAAAGTGTTTGGGTTGATTAGCACAACCCGACCATTAACATAAGAAAGTGAATCACAAAATCTTAGTGAATCAAATTAGGTAAATCTATAAACCATAATGACCACAAAAAATACCACATATAATATGTATCATATAAGTGACTAAAATCTAAATGAAAAAAATTGGTGTGAAAGAAATAAATTAATAAGTCCGTGAAGTTCCTGAAAAACCACAACGTGCAATGAGTAATTGAAAGTCCACAGTATATAGTGAATAGATTGGAGGTCCTGGTCACCGCATAAGCATCCAATATGGTGGATTGAAGCTGAAAACACCAGTGTAATTAAGCCACCACCGAGGTAGATGTAAGCTTACCGGATGGTTTGAACTCAGAAGAACGCACGTTCTGTGAGTCAAACAGGCTTATGTCGTCAGCCGACAACCAGGATGGAGTCTTAGGAATCCTCTGTGGTTGAAACCCAGAATATCCCCGAACCTCATGAGAAATCGGTCCCCATACGGGATGGCTGTACGTCAGAAGATGTAGATAATGATAAATTGGATAGGGGAAATGGAAAAAGATGGCCACATAGCATAATTCCGTATGAACTCTTAAAATTTATTAAAAGTAAAACACTTACATTTGGAAAGTGATTACAAGCGCTTGTATAAAAATGATGGTGGCTTTGGAGTCCTTTCCAACGCGTTTCGTCTCAGACTTCGTCTGGGGTGTCCCTCCACTGCAGCCAGATTCACTTATTAAAAAAATGTGACCCCAATATCGAGAATCCAGCTCGTGCTGTGTCGCCACTGATTTTAGTGCACACTTCCGGGTCATCCAATATGGCGGACAGGCGTGCGTTCTACGGCTCAGTATCATAGCTGGGCGTGCGTTCCATGGGCTGCTAAGCTAATCAACTAGACGCTTGCATAGAACAACGTGCGAGCGTCAGGTCAAATTAACACAATGACGGACAAGTGGGCATGACGTTAAGTCAAAATGTAAATAAACTTCAACGCTCACACAGATCAACGTGCGAGCGTCCGGTAAACATAATGACGAACATATGGGCTTAACCCATCGTCATCACACATCCCCCCAGCTCAATTTATGAAGTGGCTAGAGGGACTGTAAAGCGCATGACAAGCTTAGCAGTGAGGGCACATAAGGTGAAACCACACTGCGCATCAGGCCTCAGCATGGAAAGTCTCAGTCTATTGGGGATATAGCTAAAATCTACCGTAAAAAAAAATCTAAAAAATTATTTTTAAACTATATATATGGGAAAATATGCTTGTAGGGCATAATATAAACCTATATAATAGAAGGACCAAAATAAAAAACAAATGCTAACATGACGTATTACGAGATAGTACTCGAAGGTGATCTACAACATGTATTTTACCGTATAACCAATTGATTAAAGGCATTTTTTAGATATTAAAAGGGACCTCCCCATTATTAATAAATAACTCCCAAGATAAAGTAATTGTGTACACAAACGTCCGAGATGGATTCTCTTAAAGGAGCCCTGGCAGCATTGACCTCAATCATAAACAAATAAGGTAAGGATGCATTGAATTATTATCTATATTACATATACCCTAAGAATTAAAGTGGAGTTCCACACAAAAATGGAACTTCCACTTTTCGGAACCCTCCCCCCCTCCGGTGTCACATTTGGTACCTTTCAGTCTGGAGGGGGTGCAGATACCTGTCTAAGACAGGTATTTGCACCCACTTCCGGCATAGACTCCCATGGGAGTCTATGCCTCTTCCTGTCAGTCCGCGCTGTCTCCTGGGAAACACACAGCTCCCAGGAGATAGCGGGGACCAGTTACGATGGGCAGTGCGACTCGCGCATGCGCAGTAGGGAACCGGGAAGTGAAGCCGCAACGCTTCACTTCCTGATTCCCTCACCTAGGATGGCGACGGCAGCTGCCGAGAACCGATCGGGTTCTTGGCGTCGCCTACCGACATCGCTGGACCCTGGGACAGGTAAGTGGCCATGTATTAAAAGTCAGCAGCTGCAGTGTTTGTAGCTGCTGGGTTTTAATATTTTTTTTTTTTTGGCGGTTAGGTGGACCCCCGCTTTAAAGTTATTTCAAATAAATATAAAAATAAATAGGAACATAAACATCGGGCAAAATTAGGATTCATTGATAAAGGCATTAATGTCCCACTCAACGTTCATTCCGAACAGAGAGTGGGACTGTAGCTCATATATCCAGAACATCTCAAGACGAGAGACCCCTCTGGTCATGGCACCTCCCCTCCAAGGTGGAATGTACCTATCAATAGCGATAAATTGTGATCCTTTGGGGTTGCTGTTTTGAAATTCCTTATAATGTCTAGGGACACTATGCTTTGAATCCCTGCCCTTGATTAAAGCAATATGTTCGCCAACTCTTGTAGAAAACATCCTGATGGTACAGCCAACATATTGCTTGCCACAAGGGCAAGTAATCAAATATACCACATATTTTGTGCCACATGTGCAAAAGTGTTTGATAGTGTACTTCTTTTTTGTGACGGTAGATGTAAATGCTACCACTTTACGTCTTCCCAGTGTGTTGTGTTGACATGCTACACATTTCTTGCAAGGAAAAAAAACAATCCAATTATGAAAAAAAGAAGGGTGAACCGGCGTATTAATAACATTGGGTGCTATACGACCTTGTAGGGATGGTGCTCCCCTAAAGATAACCTTGGCTTGTTCAGGTAATATAGTGCTGAGAATGTTATCCTTTCTAAGAACATCCCAATGTCTCTTCACAATTGTTTTAATTTGTTTGTGTTGTATTGAGAATGAAGTCAACATAGCATTTAAAATTCTCATCGGGTTCTCGTTTAGGTTTAATCGCAAGTAGTGACCCCCTATCTATATTGATGGCTTTCTGTAGTTCCAAATCAATGTTCTTAATGTTATATCCTTTGTTAAGAAACCTTTGTTTAAGGACCCCTGCCTGTATTGTGAATATATCCGTATCAGTGCAGTTCCTACGAAGTCTTAAAAACTGGCTACGCGGAACGGAACTCAACCAGGACTTATGGTGACAGCTATCTATTGGGATAAAACCATTACGGTCCGTAGGCTTAAAATAGGTTTGAAATTTAAACTGTTTGTCCACAATCTCTATTTCCAAATCGAGAAAATGAATTTTGGTTCCACTCGCTTCATATGACAAGGATATACCTTTATCGTTTAGATTGAGCTGATCAAAAAATTGTTTCAAAGAATCTGGGGTGCTACTCCATAGGAGGAGGATGTTGTCTATGTATCTGACCCACAGGACCAAGGATGGAGTCCTGTGGGCATAGACGACATCCTCCTCCCACTTTGCCATAAACAAGTTTGCAAGGCTTGGAGCGAACTTGGCTCCCATAGCTACCCCTCGTTGTTGGAGGTAGTAGCGTTGGTTAAACCAAAAATAGTTATGTTTAGTTGTGAATTCCAGAAGTTCTATCAGATACTTACATTGAAAGGGGGCTAGAGATTGATCACAGTCCAAAAAATGTCGGTCGGCCTCTATACCCCTTTCATGTGGTATACAAGTATATAACGATGCCACATCTGCGGTGGCCATAATAAAACCTTCTTGTATCTCAATATTCTCCAAAAGTCTAATAGTAGAATCAGTATCCTTAAGATACGATGGTGTCTGCCTGACTAGGGGCTGTAGATAAAAAATCTATATATTGGCCTACACGTGATGTGATTGAGTTGATACCATTCACGATAGGCCGTCTGGGAGGGTGTACTGGGTCCTTATGGATTTTGGGTAGATAATAAATGGTAGGAATTCTAGGCGTTTTAGGAATTAAAAAAGCTCTCTCTTTCTTATTTAAGATATTGAGATCATAACCCTTAGTAATAAGATTTTGGAGTTGTTTCTTATACATGCTGGTAGGGTTATTGGGAAGTTCCCTGTATGTATCAGGTTCACTTAGAATTCAGTGCATATCCATTTCATACTGACTTTTGTCTAAAACAACTATGCCGCCGCCTTTATCCGCCGGGCGGGTAACCAAGTCATTCCGTTCACACAGGGACTTCAAACCATCACTTGACAGAGGTCGGTGGCAAACACGTTTCACGGGGAGTTTTGCAAGGTCTTCAAGGACTAAATCCCTAAAGATCTTGACAGCTGGAGCTACCGGAACAGGGGGAGAGAAAAGAGATGCATTGGATAATCCAGAGTGGACAGTCCCTGAAGTGGCTGCTTGGTAATTGGCTCTATAAGGATTGGATATTAAATATCGCTGGATGTTAATTTCACGTATGTATTTGTGAACATCAATGAAGGTGCTAAATTTGTCTAGGTTTTTTTGGGGGGGCATATTTAAGGCCCTTATCCAAAACTGGCAATTCTGCCTGGGTGAGCACCTGAGTGCTGAGAGCTCTGGTTTAAATACTTTAATGATGTGGGCATCAGCTTCTTAAATTTTCTTATCTCAAAGAAAAACAATAGACTTCTCTCCATAGATAGAGAAATAAAAGAATTGAAGGATAAACTCCGGATACATAAAAATTCTTTAGAATATAATTCTCTCTCCTCTAATCTACAAAATCATCTTGAGAAAGAGGATCGAGATCAAAAATATAAGAAGCAGAAGACGTATTCCAGAGATGTGGGCGATTATAAGACAGGTACAGTTTTTGGTTGGCAAAAACTTCTTAATATCACCCCACCTATTGATACCACTCCCACCACTAGTACAGGGGCGGTAATATTATCTGGCCCTACATCTACATCAGAAAATATGGCCACACAATCTAGTTCAAACCAAAGGTCGCAATACTCGGAGAGGAGGAGATATACATGGTAATGATCCCCATTTTTCACAACAGAGGGTACGTCATTATTGTTCCCATACCCCAAATAATTTTATCAGGGGTAGGGGCAACCATAGAGGTAAAAGAGGGGGAAGAGGTAATTTTAAGGGTAATCCCCCTTATTCTGGGGCTTATCTTTATCAAGAGTATGATAATCATTTCCATTACCTCTCTCCAGCAGGACATGAAAAACGCTCTAATTCCTATCATACCAACTCTCAATATTATAATCCATCCCCTGTACCTACTTACAATAGGTTTTCTCCACTCAGGGATACACGCAGTTTTGAACATGAGAGATAACTATGAACAATCTCCATATGTACATAATCCCAATACCTATGGAAGCCAGGGTTTTCATGAGGACCGATATGCAAGAAAGCGAGGTCCAGACCTAAGAGAGGCTGCCGAGGGGGGAGAAGAATACAGAGGAGGAAAGAGAAGAAAAGTGTAACAGGCCAAGGTGTTTTCAACTTGAGCACTCAGGTGCTCACCCAGGCAGAATTGCCAGTTTTGGATAAGGGCCTTAAATATGCCCCCCCAAAAAAACCTAGACAAATTTAGCACCTTCATTGATGTTCACAAATACAACATCAATCATTTAAGTTCATTTTTTTCCTCATTAATGTACACACAGCACCCCATATTGACAGAAAAACACAGGATTGTTGACATTTTTGCAGATTTATTAAAAAAGAAAAACTGAAATATCACATGGTCCTAAGTATTCAGACCCTTTGCTCAGTATTTAGTAGAAGTACCCTTTGGATCTAATACAGCCATGAGTCTTTTTGGGGAATATACACGTTTTTTTACAGCTGGATTTGGGGAACCTCTGCCATTCCTCCTTGCAGATCCTCTCCAGCTCTGTCAGGTTGGATGGTAAACGTTGGTGGACAGCCATTTTTAGGTCTCTCCAGAGATGCTCAATTGGGTTAAAGTCAGGGCTCTGGCTGGGCCATTCAAGAACAGTTACGGAGTTGTTGTGAAGCCACTCCTTCATTATTTTAGCTGTGTGCTTAGTGTCATTGTCTTGTTGGAAGATAAACCTTCAGCCCAGTCTGAGGTCCTGAGCATTCTGGAGAAGGTTTTCATCCAAGATATCCCTGTACTTGGCCGCATTCATCTTTCTCTCGATTGCAACCAGTCGTCCTGTCCCTGCAGCTGAAAAACACCCCCATAGCATGATGCTGCCACCACCATGCTTCACTGTTGGGACTGTATTGGACAGGTGACGAGCAGTGCCTGGTTTTCCCCACACATACCGCTTAGAGTTGAGGCCAAAAAGTTCTATCTTGATCTCATTAGACCAAATAATCTTATTTCTCACCACCTTGGAGTCCTTCAGGTGTTTTTTAGCTAACTCCATGCGGGCTTTCATGTGTCTTGCACTGAGGAGAGGCTTCTGTCAGGCCACTCTGCCATAAAGCCCCGACTGGTGGAGGGCTGCAGTGATAGTTGCC
Source organism: Lithobates clamitans (assembly GCA_037952925.1). Lineage (NCBI taxonomy): Eukaryota > Metazoa > Chordata > Amphibia > Anura > Ranidae > Lithobates > Lithobates clamitans. The sequence goes on along the minus strand of JBBGZY010000181.1, from coordinate 2,204,873 downwards.
TATCCCACACCCACATAACTGTCCCTGAGCCACCCCCATCAAATCATTCTTTGCAGCTATTACCTTTTGTACCACCACCCCCTCCCTTTAGAATGTAAGCTCTACGAGCAGGGCCCTCCTGTACCTTTTGTATTGAACTGTACTGTAATTGTGTTGTCCCCCTTATACATTGTAAAGCGCTGAGTAAACTGTTGGCGCTATATAAATCTCAAATAATAATAATAATAGTTGACTTTCTACAACTTTCTCCCATCTCCCAACTGCATCTCTGGAGCTCAGCCACAGTGATCTTTGGGTTCTTCTTTACCTCTCTCACCAAGGCTCTTCTCCCCCGATAGCTCAGTTTGGCCAGACAGCCAGCTCTAGGAAGGGTTCTAGTCGTCCCAAACGTCTTCCATTTAAGGATTATGGAGGCCACTGTGCTCTTAGGAACCATAAGTGCAGCAGAATTTTTTTCTGTAACTTTGGCCAGATCTGTGCCTTGTCACAATTCTGTCTCTGAGCTCTTCCTGCAGTTTCTTTGACCTCATGATTCTCATTTGCTCTCACATGCACTGTGAGCTGTAAGGTCTTATATAGACAGGTGTGTGGCTTTCCTAATCAAATCCAATCAGTATAATCAAACACAGCTGGACTCAAATGAAGGTGTAGAACCATCTCAAGGATGATCAGAAGAAATGGACAGCACCTGAGTTAAATATATGAGTGTCACAGCAAAGGGTATAAATACTTAGGACCATGTGATATTTCAGTTTTTCTTTTTTTAATAAATCTGCAAAAATGTCAACAATTCTGTGTTTTTCTGTCAATATGGGATGCTGTGTGTACATTAATGAGGGAAAAAAATGAACTTAAATGATTTTAGCAAATGGCTGCAATATAACAAAGAGTGAAAATTTTAGGGGGGTCTGAATACTTTCTCCGTCCCCACTGTGTATATAAATACATATATATATATATATATATATATATATATATATATATATATATATATATATATATATATATATATATATAAATATATATATATATATACATAAATATATATATATATATATATATATATATATATATATATATATATATATATATATATATATACATAAATATATATATATATATAATATATATATATATATATATATATATTATATATACTGTATTTATTGGCGTATAACACGCACCCCAAGTTTAGGAGGCCATCATCATATGACGAAAGGCGCATCGGGAGGAGCTGACGCGCTGACGTCTCGCGTGTGCCGTTTGAGGGACGGGTGTTTGTACTAGCCGGCCGGCTGATTTGCTTTTAACAATCCAAAATATTGTAAGTGACATTCTTCATATACAATGAACAATGTTTATCAGTATTATGCTATGGTGATCCTTTCTCGTTCTGGAAACATCTGAATGCCACCACATTCTGCACATATCTATGATCTGTGACTGGCGAGTTTGGCGGTCTCTGCTCTGTATGCTGACCATCTTGAGGGGTTTTGCCTGGATTGCGTCCTTTTGGTCCTCCATTGGATAAAAGGCCCTGGCCGGGTATATGTCGCAAGCTTATAGAGCTTGCCGTCTGGTAAGCGAGCATTTTGTGTGTTTTATCACTGGTGTTGCGGTGGAGGATGAAATCAATCAATTGAACCACACTCACAATCCGGTTAATTGTTTGAGCACTGCCTACTTATGAAGATGGACATTTATTCATTTATTTAGTCTTTCCAGTTTTCATACTGCACATTGTTAAATACTATTGGTGTATGTTTTGCATTTTATAGTGTACTTAGCGCTGCTACTTATTGTCTTATTTACGTTTGTGTGTATCTCACTTCTAGCAGCGGCTTTTTTGATTTTCATTTATTTTATATGTAATTATTTGCATTTCATTTTTCAATTCACTCACAGCACGGTATTTTTTGTTTAATTAGCCCTAGTTGAGTGTGCTTCCACATGAAAAGGAGGAGTCTTCCTCTTTATATCATAAGCCTGAAAAATAACCTGTCTAATCCATCTAGAAAGAGTGGATTTTGACGCTGCTTGGCCTTTCTTATGGCCATCTGGCAGAATAAACAATCAGTTTTCTGCAAATAGACATTGACTGCTCTAACCACATCAAGAGTGTGCAAAGATTCTTCCTCTGCGGACTGCGGATCTGGAAAAAAGGATGGTAGGATTACATCTTAATTCAAATGGAATCCTGAAACCACCTTAGGTAAGAAGGAACGATTAGGACGCATAACAATCCTGACCTTGTGAATAATTAAATATGGCTCTTTACAAGAAAAAGCTGCTAATTCTGATACTCTCCTAGCAGAGGATATGGCTATCAAGAAGACAAATTTTTTAGTCAAAAGCGCTAAAGGAGCCAGGTGCAGTGGCTCAAAGGGTTGTCCGTGTAAAGCCGACAACACCAAATTCAAATCCCATGGGCATACTGGAGGTTTGACTGGCGGATTCAACCACAGTGCCCCCTGAATAAAGGCCCGGACCAGAGAATGTGAAGCAATTGCCTTCTGAAAAAATACTAAGCCGAAATTTGGACTTTGATAGTGCTCAAAGCCAATCTCATTTCTAGGCCTGACTGAAGAAAGGTCAAGATTCTGCTAATCATATACCTTCTAGGATGCCATCCCCTGGGTTCACACCAGGAAACATATGCCTTCCAGATTTTGTAGTAAATAAGCCTGGAGGCCGGCTTTCTGGCATTGACCAGAGTGGAAAGGACTGACTCCGAGAGCCCACGGTCTTTTAAAATGTGGGTTCCAACATCCAAGTCGTCAAATTTAGACTACGTAAAGCAGGGTGGCAAATCGGACCCTGTGTGAGCAGATCTGGCCGGAATGGGAGGACCCAAGGCCTGCCCACTGCCATCTTTACGATCTCTGCATACCAAGGTCGTTTGAGCCAAGCCGGGGCTAATAAAAGGACCGACTTTGCTTCCCTTTTGACCCTTCCCAGGAACCGCGGAAGAAGTGGGTTTGGAGGGAAGGCATACATTAGATTGTACTGATCCCATGGGATTGTCAGAGCATCTGACCCCTGAGCAAGTACATCCCTTGTTCTGGACACAAATTTGTCCAGCTTCCTGTTGAATCTGGACGCGAATAGATTCACATCTGGTGTACCCCACCTTTGACATATGGTTTGGAATATGTTAGGGTGTAGGGACCATTCTCCTGGGCATAATTGCCGGTGGCTTAAGAAATCCGCTTGCCAATTTTCCACTCCTGGGATGAATACCGCAGACAGGCAGGGAACATGGCTTTCTGCCCATGCAAGAATGCGATTCACCTCCCTTTGGGCATCCAGACTTCTGGTGCCTCCTTGGTGATTGATGTAAGCCACAGTCGTGGCATTGTCGGATTTGATCCTAATAGGATGACCCTGTAGCCTGTAAGACCAGTCCATGAGGGCCAAGTAAATTGCCCGAATTTCTAGAATATTGATGGGCAAGCGTCTCTCGGTTGCAGACCATCTTCCCTGCGTGCATGTTTCTTCCAGAACTGCTCCCCAGCCTGTCAGACTGGCATCTGTGGTTATGATCTTCCATTGTAGTGGAAGAAAGGCTTTGCCTTTCAAAAGATTTTTGGTTCGTAACCACCAATTGAGGCTTTTGCGTATCCTTGGGGATAGGCACATCAGAAGGTCCAAGGCATGAGTCTTTTTGTTCCAAGCTGCGAGAATGCTTCTCTGCAAGGGCCTTGAGTGAAACTGGGTAAATGGAACAGCCTCGAAAGTGGAAACCATCTTTCCTAACAGTCTCATACATAGCCGAATGGATGGACTCTTTTTGCTCTAAGCGGACTAGAGCCCTTACGGCCTTGACCTTTGGCTCTGGTAGAAACACTCTGCCTTGAGCAGTGTCAATGATCATGCCTAGATACTCCAACCCTGTTGAAGGTTGCAAAGAAGACTTTTCTAGGTTGATCATCCAGCCTAGTCTTTCCAAATGTCTTACTATCTTGAAGACAGCACGGTTCAGGTGTGCCACCGATTGCTCTATGAGTAGCAAATCATCTAGATAAGCTACCACAGTTATGCCCTGAGCTCTTAGATTTGCTAAGAGAGGGTCTAGAATTTTTGTAAAAATTTGAGGAGCTGTAGCGAGACCGAAAGGAAGGGCCACAAACTGGAAATGGCACTGATCTACCGCGAACCTTAGATATCTTTGGTGAGCGGGAAAAATCGGCACATGAAGATATGCATCCTTGATATCTATTGATGCCATAAATTCTCCCCCCTGCAGGGTGGAGACCACTGAACGAATTGACTGCATTCGGAAGGATCGAACGTGTAGAAACTGATTCAGATCCTTTAGATCTAGGATGGGTCTGACATCTCCATTTGGCTTTGGAACGGTGAAGAGATTCAAGTATAACCCTGAACCCTGATCTTTTGGGTTCATTTCTACTATCACTACCTGAGATAATAAGCGATCTAAGGCCAGTAGTAGCGGTTCTCGCTTTACTGGATCTTTGGGAACTCTTGACCTTAGGAAACAAGCTGGTGGAAGCTCTAGGAACTCTGTAACCTAGAGATACTGAAGAGACCACCCAATTGTCTTGAACCTCTTCCCGCCAGGCTCCTGAAAACTGTAGAAGCCTTCCCCCCACTCGGCCGAGTGGGGGCGCCCCTTCACAGGGATGTTTTGGGGCTCTGCTTGGCAGGCTTTCGTCCCCAAGCCTTTTTCTGCCCTTGGGTGTGACCCTGGGCCTTTCCTCTGAAAGTAGATTGGGAAGGCCGTCGCCACTGCTTAGAGCCTGATGTTCCAGGGGAAGGTGAAAGAGACCGTTTGAATGGTGGACGTTTACTCCTCTTAACTGGTAGGAGTGTAGATTTACCACCTGTAATTTTTGGGATAAAATTATCTAGGTCATCCCCCTTTGAATGGGAAGCCAGCTAAATATCTTTTGCATGAAAGCTCTGCTGCCCAACTTTTAAGTCAAAGGGACCTACGCATGTGTACCAACAGGAGAGACAAACGAGATGCTTGCTGGGCAGAATCCAAAATGGCATCAATCATAAAACACAGCACCTGTGGAAGGTCTGCATAGTTCTCCACTTCCTCACTAGGAAGGAGGCCAAGCATCTGCTTAACCTGTTCCTTGAGGAATTTACACAAACCTACAGTTGCGACTGTAGGTTGAACTACAGCGCCAGCCATGGAGAAGGAGGCTTTTAATAAAGTTTCCAGCTTTTTATCAATTGGATCTTTAAACACCTGAGCATTGTCCAAGGGACAGGTCAGGTTTTCGTTCACACAAGAGACAGCCGCATCCACGGATGGGACCTCCCACTTCTTGGTGAAGCTTTCCTCCAGAAGATAAAGCATAGAAAACCTTTTAGGAGGAGTAAACAGTTTATCAGGATGTCCCCAGTCCTCATACAACAATTTATCCATTAAAGGATGAATTGGAAAGGAAAAGGCAGTCTGTGGGATCCTTCTGACCCCCAGGGAAGAAACAGAGGATGTAGCGGCCTCAGCAGAGGGCATTTTAAATGTGGAACGCACTAGTTCAGTATAATACTGGACCTGCTTCTTGAGTGCCTGAGAGGAAGAAGCTCTCTCCTCTTCCTCTGAATCTTCAAACTGCTCTTGATCCCTATCTCTGGATAGGGATCTCTCCTCATTGTCAGAAGAATCATCTGAAAGAGAAAGTGCAGCAGAGGGAGTGGATCTACCCCTTTTTCTGCTATCTTTTAAGAAGCTGAAATAAAATTCATAATTCTTCCCCCAAAACCCTCCAATTTAGCCGGGGCTGTAACATTAGGAGAGGCTGCAAAACCTGACAGGGGCACCGACTCATCCTGTGAGGCTGGCTCCAGTCTTGCAGGGGAGGATAGTAATCTGCAGGCATCTTTAGGGCCCCTAAACACAGGCGGTGACTTTCTTGTGCCTTTGTTACCTCCCCCCGAGACCCTCTTACGAGGAGACACAGTCCCAAGCTGCAAAGCAGAGGTACTAGTACATATGCAATCACTGTTGTGCTAAAAGCCTCACAATATGCATTTATGCTTAATACTGCACAACCTGATGCCGAGTAGGTGTCTTAGGTTTAGCCTGGATCCGACCACTTTAGGATGCTCACTGCCCACACTCTGTGTACATCTGTTTACAGAGCTCTGAACACTCTAGGCTTTTAAATTAGCCACCTGGTGTCTGCACACCTGCAGTGGAGGAAGTGAGCGGATTGGACACCAGCTTTACTGAGTGTGTATCTTAAAGGCACGTAAGTTTTCTCCTTACTCCCTCTAGTGGTGGAAATCAGGTAAGACATGCAACTACTCATTGAAGAAAATCCATTTGTAATATAAATATATATATAGAATTAACTTCTCTTACCTGTCCCCGCCGCAGGAACTGCTGAGAACAGACAGTTTCCAGCCTTCACCCATCACGGCGGGTAGCGTTGTGTCAACCTTCAGGGTTTTTTGGGTTCCTACTCAGAGAAACCTCTTACCTGAACCTGTAAAAGACTCTGCCAGAAACTTTCGTGCCACTGTTTTCATAGTACACCAAGCCTGGTTTTCTCAGAGCCCAGTCCTCCAAAGAGAGACTTACAGGCAAAACCTCGCTTCTTCGGATGACGAGGCCCGGGTACCATACCATCTTGGGAGTCAAAATATCGGCCCGAGATATGGATCCGGTCAGCATAGCCCTTTAAGCCCCCAAAGGGACCAAACTGGAGCTTTCTTCACAGCACATGTTTTACGTGACCAACCACCTTAGACACTGGTGAAAAACTGAGGTCCTCCCCGTATGGGAGTAGTTATATAGGGGAGGAATTCTCCTTAATTGGGGTTAACCAGTGTCCAATCACCGATGGTGCCTATCTAACCCACTATGTAATGAATACTCTGTGTCCCGTGATGTATGATCAAGAAATACGGTATATAGCTATATATCTATAGATTAGATATATATCTATATATATATATATCTATATATATATATATATAGAGAGAGAGAGAGAGAGATCTCTATATAGATTTTTTAATGCCTTCTCCTCCCAAGCTGCTTCTTTTTTCACTCTGATGATATTAGTTTTCATGGTTTACCTTTCTGACATTCGTTGTGATCTTTGTAAGTGCAACAATGGTAAGGTGGAAATGTAAATTAAACAGAAAACGTAAATAAAATATAGTTGTGTGAAACAAGAAGGTCAAAGTTCAGCTTTCACTAACACAGGCTGTACAAAAGTTTAAAATATATATGAACTTTAATAACAGCTACAATAGTTTGTTTCCTCTACACTCAGTCTGTTAAGGTTTGGAGGAAATAGCATAGTCAAACAATATTTTTACTTTGTCTCTTTTCTATTTCCCCAATGAAGACAATAAGGCTTCTTATAATACAACTCTCTTTTGAAATTTAATGATAAATGAATGATTGTGAATATTTAACCTGTTTGCAAAGTGAATATGGGTAGAAGTTTTCTTTTTATCTGCAATGTATCTATAGAGCAGAATCATATCTTCATGTGGGTATCATGGGAGGGGAAAAAATCTTTTCGGATTGTACAATTTAAGAATATCAGGCAGCCACTTAATGCCTATATAGCAGTGGTTCTCAACTCCTGTCCTCAGGACCCACTAACAGGCCAGATTTTAAGTATTACCTTGGGGAGATGCGGACTAGAATACTGCAATCACTGAGCAGCAAATTATATCACCTGTGATATATTTCAGTTATCTTGCAAACCTGGCCTGTTGGTGGGTCCTGAGGACCGGAATTGAGAATCACTAATATATAGCCAGGTTAATCTTGAATATTTTTAGTTTATCCTCTGAAAAAATGATTGAATGGCTCTGTGAGGTAAAACAGTCCTTGTATCTAAAGGCAATAGAAATGAAAGATTTTTAAAAACTGGTGCATACAGTATTACAACAACATGTGGCTAGCACATCACAAAGCAGCATAAAGGTTAGCACACATTTGTATTTCTGTGGATAGGTTCACTGGATAGATAATGGCAATGGCCATTCTATGCATGAATATAAAAAAACCTTCTGTGTGCAGCAGCCCCCCCCCCTCAACCCCCCTAATACTTAACTAAGCCCCATCTCGATCCAGCAATGATGCACAAGAGACTTGGCTGTCCGTGACTCTACCTTCTGAATGGCTGAGACACACAGCAGGTGTCATTGGCTCCCATTGCTGCCAATCACAGCCAATGAGGAGAACTTTATTAATAAAAATGCATGCTCATGTGCCAAAGATGTATTTTCTCTTTCAGTAGATACTTGGCAAACTGCCTAACTTTAGTGTCTCTGTTCTTATGTTTTAGGATTCATTACTTTACAGTACATGCAGCTAGAGAGGCAATTGATCTCTTGTATTAAAGATCTTATAGTCCATAAGAATATTTCAAAAGTGTATTAACTATAGTCTGGGCACAGGAGCTTAAAGCACAGTATATTATCTGGAAAGGGAATGTGGTGTACAGCTTCTGTTCTTTAGATGAAAGGACTTTCTGATTTTGCCACCACCCACTGCTGGCACAGAGCACTGCCTTTTTTTTTCTTATATTATCATATTATTATATTTTATTGGTTTAACAATACAAAGTAGAGCTAGAACATAAGCAATTGTGTCAGGTACTCAGGTCAACAAGTACAAATGCAAATGTTGGTGGAGCGGGTACACTGTGGCTCTCTCTCTCTGGTTAAACAAGCTGTACACTCACTACTTTACATTGTAGCAAAGTGCCATTTCTTCAATTTGTCACATGAAAATATATAATAAAATATTTACAAAAATGTGAGGGGTGTACTCACTCTTGTGAGTTACTGTATATTATATAGCTGTGTCCAGCAGCACCCCCCCCCCCCGTTATCAGACCTGCACAGGGCGCCAGACACAAACACCCCTCCCTGGGTGGCTTAGGTGTAACTGGCTGGCGGACACCACGCCACACCCAATCCCCCGTCACCACAGCAGCTCACCTCAGGCTCAGGAGGACACCCCCATCGTAATCCGACACCCCCGCGCCACCCGGGCGGAGAATAGATTGAGATAGGGTCAGCAGTGCAGAGAGGAAATTACAGGCCAGGCGCAGGGTAGAGTGTTCTGGCTAAAAAAAAAAAAAAAAAGTAAGCCAGGGCTTTCGCCACCCTTGGGATGGTTTCACCTCTCTGTGGAGTCAGTACCTTGTTGGTGTGGGAGAATTATTGTAGTAGGACGGAGACCTGCTCCCAGAAGGGGTGTATGTGCGGGCAGTGCCACCAGATGTGAAAGAGTGTTCCTTTAAGTCCACATTCCCTCCAACAAAGCGGGGAAACAGATGGGTATATGTGTGCCAGTTTTCTTGGCGTGAAATACCAACAGTGATAGATTTTCATTATTTATTCCCAGGGTGTAACATTCCTTAATAGTCTGGCTGGTGTGTGGAGTGCTTGATACCAATTTGAGATGGGTACAGTGATGAAAGGTAGACAGCAATGCCTTTTAATATTTCCACTCCACTCATATTTGTAATTAATTTTGGAGTCCTATGGCTATTTTTCATCCTGTTTTCAATGAGTTACAACACATTGCTCTTTGCTCTTGTGGCCGCTATACCAAATGTTATCATTCATTAGTTTACCTATGTTGTCATTTTCTCCCTCTGGATTTGTGCCCATCAGAGCTTGTATGTAATTCTAGCAGAGTAAATAAATTAGCAGAATTAAAAATTTCTCATCATCTCTGTTTATTTCTTCCTGGGATGTTTTGTGTCTATTTGATCAACGCGTAAATAAATCCATATAAGAATTCTGCACTCAAAGAGCTTTTAAGGAAACTGATCAGATGATTAAGGTTCAACTGAAGAATGAGAAGCTGATAAAAGGAAATCCTTCTGTTCATTTGCTAGTGAAAGTTTCAGGGCCTCCTAAATGCTTTTAAAGAGATTCATTTTTTTTATTACAGTGCACAATCAGATTGGCGAAATTTTCAGCACATCCTGTAAAAAAAAAAAAAAAAAAACATGGTCAGAAAAAAAACAGCCTTGCCTATGGGCAGTCATAGCTGGTATAAAACCCCCTCTCTGCTATAGGCAATCCAGTTCCTAACAAAGCAATTTCAGAGGAAAAACTCAGAGGGGTAGGTGTTGTGTCCGTCAATGAACTCAGAAAAAGGGATTTTACAATGAGTAACAATAAAATCCAGTTTTCTCTTACATTCATTGACGGACACAGCTCTTCTGAATCTTGACCATAGGGATGTCTCAAAGCAGTGTCTCAATGAGGGGTGGTTAAACTAAAAAACAACTGGATCAACCAGGCAAACATTCCACCACCTAAACAAACCTCGGAGGGGCAAACAAGGAGCCCTAAGGAGCAACCTGCAAAACCTTTGCAGTCAAACAAAACACCCAAAAAATGCAAACGCATCAACTTTATAAAGTTTGTAAAAGTGCGCACAGACGACCAGGTGGCCGCTTGGCAACCTGAGATACAGACACCAAAAAGCACAGAAGGACCAGTTGTCCTAGTGGAGCTTGCCAGAATGGTGAAGAGAGGAGAACACCCCTAATAATGTATGCCCATACAAGTGTCTGCCAGATCCAATGAGAAATGAAGGCAGAGGGGGCCACCAGGCCTTCCCCTGGGTCGTATATGAACATAAGAGAAACTGACCTCTGGTAGTAGGCTGCAGTGGAAGGGCACACACAAACCACCTGGACCACATCCAATAAGTGTGATGCAACCTCCTAAGGATGTGACAGCTGTGGACACAGGGCAGGCAGGACAACGTTGTAAGGAAGGTGACAATCCAACACCACCTACATTAGAGAGAAGGGGCACAGACAAAGAACCAGCTTATCCTTGGCAGAACCAAACAGGGAGGCTTACAAGATAAGGACACTAGCTCACAGGCCCCCTGCGCAGCAGCAACGGCAACCAAAAAGGCAACATTTGGAGGAATGTAAAAAAAATGATCCACACACCGGTTGTTGCTCTTAAAATTTCTTCTTTTTATTGATTAGCCATAGTAAGCAAACGCAGATTAAGTCAGTTGACGCGTTTCAGCCTATAAGGCCTTAATCATAACCATATGACTAAGGCCTTATTGGCTAAAACGTGTCAACTGACTTACAGTAATCTGCGTTTGTTCACTGTGGCTATTCAACAAAATGAAGACATTTTAACAACCACCGGAGTGCGGATCATTTTTTCTACATTACTCTACTCAGCCAGCGACCGTGGATCGAGCACCTGGGAGCTCTTCTTTCTATGTGGTGTATGGGTAGTAGCACTGACTTTTCTGTTTAACATTTGGAGGAGCCAGCAGGAAAATTCCCCAAACACTCTCCAAAGGTAGGCTTCTGGAGAACAAAAATGTAATTCTCCAGTGGTAACAGGAAGTGCACAGTGGACGCCAGACAACAAGCTCCCAGAAAATACAGCGGGGCCAGAAAACTTGACCAGCAACGGCACTCAAGGCAATCTTTAGGTCAATGCCATGTCGAAGCAAAGGCCAACCCCCAAGCCACCAAGAAGGGATGCGGGTAGGCACCCAGAGCTTTGCACCAGGCAAATTAAGTCGTCCAGGAGCAATGTTATATTCTCCAAGAGGCAGACTCTCGAGCCTTCAACATTGTGGGAAAACCAAACCCGGCAACCTTCTGTTCCTCAGGACTCCCCAGTCAAACGGGCTGGCATCTGACATGACGACCATTCACTGAAGAGAAAGAGGATTTCCCAGCTCACAGGGCTGGGAACCAAAAAACCATGGGAGGGAGGCCCACAATGACCATTTCAGATGACTCTGGTTGTCTAGGAAAACCTTAGAGGAGTCCCAGTTGGACAGGATTTCCCGCTGCAGAACTCATATATGGAACTGTGCATATGGGACTGCCACAAAGGTAAACATCATAAGATCCAGAGTCTGCATGCAAGACCGCTTGGAGGATCACTTGCAGGACAAGAGCAGTTGGACCTCCGGAGTTAGTCCACCAGAAAAAACATGCAGCCTATCACTGAGACAAGGATCAGGCCCAGATCAGATGCTCCAGTCTCCTGGTAGGGGCAGACTTCTTGAAGTTCAGGACCCATTTGAAGTCCTGTAAGGGCTCATCTCAATGTAGCCCGTCAGAGCGGGGAGCAGGAGCAGATGACCAAGGCAAAGTCAGGAACCACCGATGTCCCTTGTAGATGGGAACGTGCAGTCATGCATTTGTAATGTCCAAGTATACCTGAAAATACCAATGTTGCCTGAAGCCACAGGTCTCCTAAAGGAGAGAAGCTCTTTCGCCAGCAGCATGGCAGCTTTCTTTAACAAAGAATGGAAGGATCCACCATAGGAGGAGAGGCCTCCTCCAGGAAAAACATAGCACAAAGCGCAGAAGAACCACAAAGGGACGCTTTTTAAATGCTGTAGACAAATACATCAAAGTATGGGAATCCAAACTCTCTTGGCTGGCGCAGGGCAACAGCTCTGAATCATGAACTCCTGAGGTATTGCCAGGGGAACCAGTGCACCACCAGCCCATGCATTTGTGTGGGAGTGAAGCAGGGGCCGCAACCACTCTCATGGCAAAATTGTCAACCGCAGACAAAGACCATAGTGATGCAAAAGTATGACAACCCAGCGCCTAACTCTTCCACTGCTGAACTGCAGAGCAATAGCAAGCAGTTTTGGGCATTACGCTACAGACTGCATCTGCCCACCCCAGGAGGTTATGCCAACCAATGCAACAGGGTAGGGGTGCCGCCCTGACAGGGCCCAGAGCCCCACTGCGCTGGCTGGTGACTAAGGGAGCCCGATCACACTTAGTATATCCAGGGAGGTGTCCCCAGGAGGAACCTGTACTATGCGGGGTCACGCCATGATGGGGGAGGTGATAAACTGCATGCAGGAATAAAACCTGCTTCTCCCATTAAGCGCTGCTACAACAGCATCCCAGCCACAAGGCAGAACACTGGGCACCCGCAGGAGCTTCCACTTGACATACCTCTAGCATGCAGTGCCACCAGGGAGGCTCTCCCCATCCATGGATGCAGAACGTCGTGCTACCAGAGGGGGCGGGAGGGTGGAGGTAAAAGCCAAATGCAAGACAGTGTGCCCGCCCTATACAGCGTCTGGTCCACAGCACCGCTCAACAAGGGGGAGGGCACTGGCTCACCAGCGCACTGGAGTGCAGATGGGGTTGCTGGCCACATCGAACATGGCGCCATAGCTAAGTTGGTGTGTTGAAAACAGAAAAAATGGGCAAACGTAAGGAATTTTAACAACTATGACAAGGGCCAAATTGTAATAGCTAGATGACTGGGTCAGAGCAACTCCAAAACTGCAGTTCTTGTTGGATGTTCCCTATCTGCAGTGGTTAGTACCTACAAAAGTGGTCCAAGAAAGGAAGGAAAACTGCTGGATTGACCACAAGGTCATGGGTGGCCAAGGCTCACTGATTCACACAGAAAGCGAAGGCTAGCCATCAAGTCCGATCCAATAGAAGAGCTACCGTAGCTCAAATTGCTGAAAAAGTTAATGCAGGTTTGATAGAAAGGTGTCAGAACACATAGTACATCACAGTTTGTTGTCGGTGTGAGCTCCCACTGCTGTCAATCAAATCCAATGATGCGAGCGCCGGGGGGCAGGGCCGAGTCAGGCATTGGTGTCTATGGACGCCAATGCTAGATTCGGGAGTGCATCCGCAAGGTAGCCCCCCAGGAGAACGTTTCTCCTAGGGGTTATCTGAAGTGAGGAGCCGTGAGAGCCGCCGAGAGGACCCCAGAAGTCGAGGATCGGGGCCAATCTGTGCAAAACGAGCTGCACAGTGGAGGCAAGTATGACATGCTTGTTATTTTAAAAAATAAATAAAATACAAGCCTTTACAATCACTGAAGAAATTTGGAGATTGTATAGTAATTGATCTGGTAGTATGTTGACCCTAGCTATTTGTTTTTGTCTTACAGCAAATTTTAGTTAAGAAATTTCGTGTAGCAACCATTTCTTAACCAGTTTCCGACCGGGCCATAGCCGAATGATGGCTACAATGCGGTCGGAGAGCTTATAATGATGTCCTCCCAGAATCGTGCTCTCACGTGCCTCCTGGCACCAAAGCTTTTGGCACCATAGCTTGTAGACTCTAACAGGGATCTCCAAACTACGGCCCTCCAGCTGTTGCGGAACAACACGTCCCATGAGACATTGTAAAACTCTGACATTCACAGACATGACTAGGCATGATTGGAATTGTAGTTCCTGAAAACTAGAGGTTTGGAGACCCCCGCTCTATAACTTTCACACAGACCAAAAAATATACACTGATTTTGGTTATTTTTACCAAAGATATGTAGCAGTATAAATGCTGGCCAAAATTTATGAAGAAAAGTTACTAATGTTCAAAATTTTATAACAGCAACGAAGAAAAGTGATTTTTTTTCTCAAAATTGTCAGTCTTTTTTTATTTATAGCACAATAAAAAAACCCAGAGGTGATTTACCACTTGACCACTGGGCACTTAAACCCCCTTCCTAACCAGACCAATTTTCAGCTTTCGGTGCTCTCACATTTTGAATGACAATTACTCAGTCATGCAACACTGTACCCATATGAAATTTTCGTCCTTTTTCCACACAAATAGAGCTTTCTTTTGGTGGTATTTGATCACCTCTGGGTTTTTTATTTTTTGTGCTATAAATGAAAAAAAATTTGTAAAAAAATGAATTTTTCTTTATTTTTATTATAACATTTTGCAAATAAGTAATTTTTCTTCATAAATTTGGGCCAACATTTATACTGCTACATATCTTTGGTAAAAATAACCTAAATTAGTGGATATTATTTAGTCTGTGTTAAAGTTATAGAGTCTACAAGCTATGGTGCCAATCACTGAAAGTTGATCACATCTGATCACACCTGATGTACTGAGGCCTATCTCATTTCTTGAGACCCTAACAAGCCAAGCGAAGTACAAATACCCACAAAATGACCCCTTTTTGGAAAGTAGACATTCCAAGGTATTTAGTAAGAGGCATGGTGAGTTTTTTGAAGTTGTTATTTTTTCCCACAATTCTTTGCAAAATTAACATTTTTTTTCACACCAATTTGTCATTATAACAGGTTATTTATCTCACATGGCATGTACATTACACAAATGACACCCCAAAATATATTCTGCTACTCCTCCTGAGTATGGCGATACCACATGTGTGAGACTTTTACACAGCCTGGCCACATACAGAGGCGCAACATTGAAGTAGCACATTCAGGCGTTCTAGGAGCATAAATTACACATCTAATCCCTCAACTACCTATTACACTTTTGAAGGCCCTGGAGCACCAGGACAATGGAAACGCCAACAAAGTGACCCCATTTTGGATAGCAAACACCCCAGCGTATAATCTATGAGGCATAATGAGTCTTTTGAACGGTTCATTTTTTTCCAGAAGTTTTTGGAAAATGTGGGAAAAAAATGACAACACATTTTTTTTACACAAAGTAGTCCATTTCTAAGATATTTCCAACACATAGCATGTACATAGCAAAAATGACACCCCAAAATATATTCTGCTACTCCTGAGTATGGCGATACCACATGTGTGAGACTTTTACACAGCCTGGCCACATACAGAGGCCTAACATTGAAGTAGCACATTCAGGCGTTCTAGGAGCATAAATTACACATCTAATTTCCTTACAATCTATCACATTTTTGAAGGCTCTTCATATTTCTAACACATAGCATGAACATACCAAGAATTTCACCCTAAAATACATTCTGCTGAGCAAAGGGTAAACAAAATTACCTGGTTAACAAGATTACCTGTGGTTTTAGTAGTGCAGTTGTCCACAGGAGGAGAGCCCTGGTCCAGGCAGCAGGCAGGGACATGGTTAGCGACAGTGAATGGAATTGTCCAGGCAGCAGGCAAGAATATTGTCCATAGTCAGTAAAGGCAGGGATACTGTTCTTATACAGTCCAGAGTCAGTGCAAGTAGAGACATTGCCAGCAGTGCCAAAATATTGGTCCTGGTAGTAAGCAGGAACATGGTCCAAGTAGCAGGCCAGGAAAGAATGGGGACAGGGGTAGAGGCTTCTCCCACCCAAATCTCTTTGAAGCCTCCGAGTCTCCAGACCCTAAATGTGGGAATGAGAAAACTAAAAAATTAGTTTTCTTCATCCAGAAAAACATTTCTGGAGCCCCTCACATATGTGAGACCCCTGTGTTCCCACTAGCATAGCAGGGTAAATGATCAGTCCAAGAGGCAGGCAAAAAACGTGGTCAAACAGTCCAGGGTCAGTTCCAGAGCAGGCAGAGGTAAGTACAATTTAGCGTTAGGCATAAGCTTGGTCGTATAACAGGCCAGGGTCAGTTCCTGAGAAGGCAGAGGTATGTTTATCGTTAGGCAGAAGCTTGGTCGTATAACAGGCCAGGGTCAGTTCCGGAGAAGGCAGAGGTATGTTTATCGTTAGGCAGAAGCTTGGTCGTATAACAGGCCAGGGTCGATTCCGGAGAAGGCAGAGGTATGTACAGTTCAGTGCAGTGGCATAAGGGGTGTGGAGGAAAATGACAGGAAATGAGAATTACGTTTACCATACTTCCCAAATAATGTAGAGAAGTATGGTAACGGCAGAAACATTCACCTATACAGAGGCCTGGTTGGGAAGGACATTGGGGACAATAAAATGAGGTGTCTCTTCTAATTCCTCCTCTGGAGCACACCCGGCATCTCTTCTGACGTCTCTGGCCTGTTTCACTGGGGGGGATTTTGTCAGGAAAGTGGCGTTTGTGGAGTCTGCTCACGGAATCAAAGCGAATAATTTCTGGTGGGCTTTCAGGGTACAAAAGGGCAGAGATTACTTGTTCCTGGTATTGCAGATAGGATATGGGGTTCTCTGTAGATTTTTGGTAAATAACATAAGTTATACATGGCCAACCTGAAAAAATAAATGGACACTTTTTTATACCAGTGGCAGGATTTTCTTGTGGGAAGGTAGGGTTCAATCATCTGATCGTTGAAGTCCACTCCTCCCATAAACAAATTATAATCGTAAACACAAGCAGGTTTCTGGACTGGGCCGTTTCTTCTTGGGACTTCCACGTAGGTGTCATTATGAATTGTCGTCAGCATGTGAACGCTTCGTCTGTCCCTCCACTTGACAGCCAATAGCTCCTGGTTCCGCAAAGACGCTGTCACCCCTCAGCGTAGCCTTTCATTGACCAGTTTTTGCGGGAAGCCTTTTCTATTGGTTCTTACGGTACCACATGCTGGGGTGTTTCTCCGGTGAAGATTGCGGAAGAGGGGCAAGCTAGTATAAAAATTATCCACATAAAGGTGGTACCCATTTCCAAGGAGTGGATAAACAAGCTCCCAGACAACTTTGCCGCTGGCTCCAATATATTCTGGACATTCAGGGGGATGCAGTTGGGTGTCCTTCCCTTCAAACACCCGGAAGGCGTAAATGTACCCCGTGGCTCGGTCGCAAAGTTTGTACATTTTTACCCCATATCGGGCCTTTTGCTGGGGATAAATTGTTTGATGCAGAGCCTGCTGGAGAATTTTACAAGGGACTCATCCACGGAAATATTCTGTTCGGGGGTATATAATTGGGGACATTTTTCAGCGAAATAATTTAGGATTGGCCGAAGTTTGAATAATTTGTCAAATGCTGGGTCATTTCGGGGAGGGCACTGGGTGTTGTCATTGTAGTGGAGGAAGCGCAAAATCATAAGGTATCTTGATCTTGGCATTATCGAAGAGAAGAGTCCCATTGTAAAAGTTAGGCCTAAGAAAATGTAAAATTCCTCTATGGTAAGCTCTCTCCACTCAAAGGGACGGGCATAACTAGAACCAGGGTTGCTTACTATGTACTGCTGTGCATAGAGGTTGCATTGGGCCACAATGGACGATAGTAAGTCTTCGGTGAAAATCAAAAAAAAAAAAAATCAAGCATGACAAAATCATCGGTGTTCACCTGGACACCTGGCTGGGCGGTAAAAGGGGGATATTTGCTGCTCCGCAATGAGGGGGAAGCCACAGGGGGTTTTGAAGGGCATAGGGAAGGGTAGCATGGCCTCTATCCTTTTGTGGCTGAGAGGACACCCTACTGGTACCTGGCCTTTGTTGCAGTGGCACTGCGCTTGAGGTGGACGGCACAGCTCTTGAGATGGACGGCACAGCTCTTGAGGTGGACAGCACTGCGCTCGAGGTGGTAGTAGGCTGCTACTCCATGCCAGAATGCCTTCTTTTCACGGGCACACGTTCCTCTTCCGATTCTGTATCAGACCCGCTGCTTGTCACGGGTTCATAGGCTGAATCCGAATTGGACAGAGACTCAGAGAGCTCCCCGCTGCTCTCATCGGTCATGCTGAGACGCTGGTAGGCCTCCTCGGCCGTAAATAATTTTTTTGCCATACTGGTGGCTGGTGAGGTTGATGTGGCGCAGATGAGCACTGATGGGCACAGGTGGCACTGGAGTGGGACTGGTGCGGCTCTGGTTGCACTGTAGTGGGACTGGTGTGGCTCTGGTTGCACTGTAGTGGGACTGGTGTGGCTCTGGTTGCACTGGTGTGGCACTGGTGGGCTCAGGCAGCACTGGTGGGCACAGGCAGCACTGATGGGCACAGGCGGCACTGATGTGGCACTGCAGTGGCGCAGATGAGCACAGTTGGCACTGATGGGCACAGTTGGCACTGATGGGCACTGTAGTGGCACTGATGTGCACTGTGGTTGCAGTGGTGTGGCTCTGGTGGCACAGAGGTGGCACTGGTGGGCTCAGGCGGCACTGATGTGGCACTGCAGTGGCGCTGATGAGCACAAGTGGCACTGATAGGCACAGGTGGCACTGGTGTGGTACAGGTGTGGCACTGGTGTGCACTGTATTATCACTGGTGTGGCTCTGGTGGCACAGTTGTGGCACAGATGACACTGTTGGGCACTGATAAATATGGAAAAACTCACTGATTGGCACTGTAAGGCTCTCCTCTCCTCTCACGCAGCATCGGTGTGAGGAGAGGAGAGCTGTAACCTCCTGATGACCCTGCTTTCCCTGTTTGTTTACATTTGTGATCGCTCCATCATTGGACGGAGCGATCACATGCTAAAGGGCCGCTGTCATTGGCCCTTTACCGCGATCCGTGTTGTGCCGGGTCCCGTGGACGCGGCAAACACGGATGTTCCCGTGTGCGCGCCCGGGGGGGGCGCACAGGAGTGGTTTTCCAGGATCACATCATATGACGTGATCCCAGAGTTATCCAACCGCCCTGCAGCTGTCATTCGGCTATGGGCCGGTTGGCAACTGGTTAAATACCCCAAAAGAACACTCTTGTATGAAAAAAGGACAAAAATGTTATATGGGTATAGTGTTGCATGACTGAGTAATTGTCATTCAAAGTGTGACAGCACTGAAAGCTGAAAATCGGCATGGTTAGGAAGGGGGTTCAAGTGCCCAGTGGGTAAGTGGTTAATAGTTTAAGTCAGTGGTTCTCAACCTGGGGGTCGGGACCCCCTCAGGGGTCAAATGACAATTTGCCAGGGGTCACCAAATCCTGGGCTGTTCCTGAAGCTCGCACCACTCTCCCAGCCTTTTCGCGGCCACCCACTCAGCCTCTTCCCAGTTGCTCATTCAGTTCACGGCATGGCTGGGGGCAGAGACTAGACGTCGGCTGACTGGTGAGGAATGTGAAGTGGGAGGCTGGAGGAGACCCTATCTCCTGATTTCGGCATAGGTGTCACAGCTGCGAGACACCACAGAGCTGGAGACACAGTGAAGCCGGAGACACAGTGAGTAACACTACCTGTGATTAGATTTGCCATTAAAAGTCCACACTACAGTTCTCAGATCATCAGATGACCTATGATCAAGAGCACCTAAGTTGCACCTAAGTTTCCCTAAAAGGGAAAGAAAGGAGAACAAAGAGAAAGGGTGGTACATCCTAAAATGTACCATAAGGGGTTTTAATACTGTACAGGTGGAAGGGACTCAGGGAGCGCTAAATGTCTGTGGGTTAGGGGTGCAAATTACTTGTCTTGAATTGGGTGCTGACAACCCACACTACGAAAATAATTTTACTGTTAGGGGTCCCCACAACTTGGGAAATTTTATCAAGGGGTCACAGTACTAGAGGGTTGAGAACCACTGGTTTAAGTGGACAAAATTCAGTAAGTAGAATTTTCAATTCAATCACCTGGAGGATGACTTGAGTAAAAGCATCTATTGGCTAGAAGTCAGTCTGTTTAGCAGCAGGCACATGCCTTCTTCTTTAAATTCAACATTGCCGCTTTACACTGGTGCAACATGCGCTCCGACTTTAAGAGCACATGTTGCATGACATGTAAAAATTAATGTTTTCCTATGAGAGCAGTCTTAACTGGTCAGACTTGTGTCGGTCCAAATTTGGAAATATCTCCTACACTACTTTGGTCCGACTTCTGTCCAATTTCAGCCCATAGAATTTAATGAAAGTCGGATCCTCATCTTAATTGTGATTTGTATTTGACATTACAGGAATATTGCACAGGAATTCCCAGAAGTTGCTTCAAAGTCGTGCCAAAGTCACCTGGCCAGGTTGTGCCAGTGTAAACCGAGCCTAACTTTTTTGAAGTTAATGGAGTCAAATCATTAGTCAACATCTATCTCTCCCAACCCTAATTTATTTATTGCACCTGCATTGTTAAAACGATGATGGTCATTCAGTTTTGAGCTGAATGGACTAGGTTGTATTAATCTAGTTATTTATTTAGGCCTAAGCTGCAAAAGGAAAGTCTTTGTGGTTGGTTTATTGGGTAATTATCCTTTACCATATTAGGTAACCCCTTTAAACAAACTAATATTTACTAATATAACGTGAATATATATTCTGCTTATCATTTTGATCTGTCTAACATTACATGCAATAGGGAACATTACATGTAGTAAAAATGCATGTATGTTTTCTTTATTTAAATCATCAAATTTCTATTAAGAATGATGTCATCTCATTTTTGGCAGTCAGGCATTTTTCTTTTACTATTTATTTTCCTGAGGTATTTCAAGACTGTCATATATTTAATAGCCTTCATTTTTCTCTTTATACGGTATTCATAGTGAAGCCTGAAAAGCCTTTGGGGTTTAATAAATGCTGTCATGTGCCAACCCTAATAAAAGTACAAAACTTACTGCACACTTTATACAGAAAAGCATAACTTCTATAATGATTTATATGAAGCCATTGCACTTGAACATCTGTAAAATGCATATTCACAAAACAGATGGTAAATAAATACATTTAGTCTGTAAATTGATTACAGGTTGCATTAACAATACAATCAATGAAAGTATGGTTGCAAGTTAAAGAGAAGATGAATAGCTTTAAAATGTTACCAGCCAATAAACAGAATTTTTGAAACAGTGTCACTGCACAAATTTATAGATAACTCTTATGCCCCGTACACACGGTCGGATTTTCCGATGGAAAATGTCCGATCGGAGCGTGTTGTCGGAAATTCCGACCGTGTGTGGGCTCCATCGGACATTTTCCATCGGATTTTCCGACACACAAAGTTGGAGAGCAGGAGATAAAATTTTCCGACAACAAAATCCGTTGTCGGAAATTCCGATCGTGTGTACACAAATCCGACGGACAAAGTGCCACGCATGCTCAGAATAAATAAAGAGATGAAAGCTATTGGCCACTGCCCCATTTATAGTCCCGACGTACGTGTTTTACGTCACCGCGTTCAGAACGATCGGATTTTCCGACAACTTTGTGTGACCGTGTGTATGCAAGACAAGTTTGAGCCAACATCCGTCGGAAAAAATCCTAGGATTTTGGAACAAAGTCCGACCGTGTGTACGGGGCATAACAAACATTCACAAAATTTCAGAGTAAAACATTTTAGTTTTGCTTTGATTTGTACAACAGTCAAATACTTATGAAAAAGTTTATTTAGTCTAACTTAAGCTGAATCACTGTTCCACATTTATTCTCCCAATTTGTGAATGCCAGCTGAATAGATTTGAAATCTGAAATAAAGCCATTTGTTTTCAAAGACCTTTTAATCCCAAGGAAACACCCACATCAAAATACCAATTTAGTGTAAGAAATGGAGTACCCAGAAGGGGTCAGTCCACATCAAGTAACAACACTAAGGGCATCATGATGCGACCCCCAAAGATATGAAGCTGAAACTGGCAGGCAAAGGAATAGTTGAACTGTAGTCCTGGCTCAACTTGGAGAGGGTGCTTGGCCTGGGAGCGTCTGTTCAGGTAAATAAACACAGGTCACCAATGTTGGAGGGATTTTTATTATTGTTACAGCCAGCCACTGGCCTCCAATGCTGGGGGGGGGGGGGGCGCGAGGGAGGTTAGTATTACAGCCAGCCACTGGCCTCCAATGCTGGGGGGGGGAGGGGGGTTAGTATTACAGCCAGCCACTGGCCTCCAATGCTGCGGGGGGGGTAGTATTACAGCTCACATTATTGGCCACTAATCCAGTGCACATATTTTTTTCTTCTTCTTGATAACTTCAAGGTCTACCTCCTATTTTCAAATGTTGGTAACTATGCAGGAAATAGATTATCTGACCTCCTGCAAATCAGGCAGATTAATATCCTAAGTTGCATATCTCTGCATAAAGTTGCAACCATACTTACAGCTGCTGTTATTCACCTTCAACAGCCAAATCTACTCCCACCCCTGTGTGCATGGAATTTATGATAATTACTGCCAAATTGTTGATTTAAGTGGGGAGAAATGGCACTTAGTGTAAAGGAAACCAGCCTGTTTGAGAATAAATGGAAACAGTGTACTAAGCAGGAGGTTGAACATAAGCACATGCTGAGTCCCAAAATGGTGTTAACTATTACAGGTGCAACATTTGCTGCTGTGTAAGCACTCCTCCAAGGATTAGCTACCATGTCACACTGCTCAAGGGGTTTTGTCTTACTCTGACCGAAAAAAAAAAAAAAAACAGGGATGCCACATTTTTAAGTGTACATAATGCTAAAAGTTTTTGTTTCTCCACTTTAGCTTTAGAGTGGTGAAGGGTAAGAACCCATATTGAGTTTTTCCCTGCAGTTTCATCCTATCTTAATGTCCTGGCTATGTGTCCTGGTTACCAATGTCTACTGGTGACCAATGTCGTAACGTGTAGGGATTGGCCGGAGCGAGACATACACATGAGGAGACGTGAGAGGGTGCTGAGAGCGCCGTACGTTCATTGTCATTTCTATTTTTGCTTTTAACATTTTATCACCATGTAAGAGTCCACCTTTATATTTAATAAAACACCTTTACAATTTTAATATACTACACTAGTGGAGCCCCTTACTTCTCTCCTTCTTCCCCTCATCACGGTGTTGCTGACACCAGAGTTTCACAGGTATTCCAGCAGAGGGCTCATAAGGAGAAATCTACAATCCATCTACAGATCACATACAACAGAAGCATTACCAGTATACTTGAACTCACAGATGCATTTATTTACCTGTCCTGAGGTGAGAATTCTGGGAGACTGCATTATATCAATTGTATGAAGCTTTTAAGGGGCAATATCACTATATTTATTGATGAGAAGCCAGCTATTTGGGTTTCATCTACTCCAACACCCGTGACTTATTTAAATCACCACTATTCCCCAAGGAGGACCTGACATTTTCAGCCACCCCCTCCTTTTTGGACTAGTTTTATTGCATATTGAATTATTTATTTGATCACCATCATTATTTCACTTGATTGATTATTTATTAACATCGATTTTATCAGCACTGTTGTGATTTCTATTAGCCCTTTATATATACATGTTTTTATTAGTATGAATTTATGATTTTTTATTGAATGCACTCTATGCGATTTTGGTAGACCTGTTATTATTTTTCACCCTATCACACCTAGAGGAGATATCCCTAGTATACTGGATTTATGCGCAAAATCACCTTTATTGTTGAGGTCAAAGGAGCTGTCTGAAGAGCTCAGAGACAGAATTGTGGCAAGGCACAGATCTGGCCAAGGTTACAAAAAATTTCTGCTGCTCTTAAAGTTCCTAAGAGCACAGTGGCCTCCATAATCCTTAAATGTAAGATGTTTGGGACCACCAAAACCCTTCCTAGAGCTGGCCGTCCGGCCAAACTATCGGGGGAGAAGAGCCTTGGTGAGAGAGGTAAAGAAGAACCCAAAGATCACTGTGGCTGAGCTCCAGAGATGCAGTCGGGAGATGGGAGAAAGTTGTAGAAAGTCAACCCTCACTGCAGCCCCCACCAGTCGGGGCTTTATGGCAGAGTACCCCGACGGAAACCTCTCCTCAGCGCAAGACACATGAAAGCCCACATGGAGTTTGCTAAAAAAAACACCGGAAGGACTCCAGGATGGTGAGAAATAAGATTCTTTGGTCTGATGAGACCAAGATAGAACTTTTTGGCCTTAATTCTAAGCGGTATGTATGGAGTAAAGCAGGCACTGCTCATCACCTGTCCAATACAGTCCCAACAGTGAAGCATGGTGGTGGCAGCATCATGCTGTGGGGGTGTTTTTCAGCTGCAGGGACTGGTTGCAATCGAGGGAAAGATGAATGTGGCCAAGTATAGGGATATCCTGGACGAAAACCTTCTCCAGAGTGCTCAGGATCTCAAACTGGGCGGAAGGTTTACCTTCCAACAATACAATGACCCTAAGCACACAGCTAAAATAACAAAGGAGTGGCTTCACAACAACTCCGTGACTGTTCTTGAATGGCTCAGCCAGAGCTCTGACTTAAACCCAAATGAGCATCTCTGGAGAGACCTAAAAATGGCTGTCCACCAACATTTACCATCCAACCTGACAGAACTGGAGAGGATCTGCAAGGAGGAATGGCAGAGGATCCCCAAATCCAGGTGTGAAAAACTTGTTGCATCTTTTCCAAAAAGACTCATGGTTGTATTAGATGGGCGGCACAGTGGTGTAGTGGGTATCACTTTCACCTAGCAGTAAGAAGGGTCGCTGGTTTGAATCCCAAACATGACACTACCTGCCTGGAGTTTGCATGTTCTCCCTGTGCCTGCGTGGGTTTCCTCTGGGTACTCCGGTTTCCTTCCACACTCCAAAGACATGCTGGTAGGTTAATTGGATCCTGTCTAAATTGTCCCTAGTATGTATGAATGTGAGTTAGAGACCTTAGATTATAAGCTCCTTGAGGGTAGGGACTGATGTGAATGTACAATGTATATGTAAAGCGCTGCGTAAATTGACGGTGCTATATAAGTAACTGAAATAATAATAAATAATAAAAAGGGTGCTTCTACTAAATACTGAGCAAAGGGTCTGAATACTTAACACCATGTGATATTTCAGTTTTTCTTTTTTTAATAAATCTGCAAAAATGTCAACAATTCTGTGTTTTTCTGTCAATATGGGGTGCTGTGTAAAAATGAATGAGGAAAAAAAATGAGCTTAAATGATTTTAGCAAATGGCTGAAATATAACAAAGAATGAAAAATTTAAGGGGGTCTGAATACTTTCCGTCCCCACGGTGTATATATATATATATTTTTTTTGTTGATGTGATATATTAGCACTATTTCACTACAGGATATACAACAGTGCGATCTGCTGTAGATGTGCTGAAAAAGGCCCAGACAGCTGAGCTTTGGGGAGTGGACTGGTAGATAACAGCTGCAGAATGTGATGGAATAGGGTGGCTGCTCTCTACTCTTTCTTGATGTCGGCCTCCATGGGGTTGTGCCTCCTCACCTTCAGTTTCCTCCTCTGCTCTATCTGGCACCAAAGTCACATCAGTGACCTCATCATCATCATCTCAATCATTACCACTGGAGACAACTTGGCAATACACTGCAGCTTGGGGAACACGAATGCCAATTTGTCTACTAGTGTTCCTCCCTCTCTCTAGGCTCATGTTCCTGTCATCCTCAACCTCAGAACCAACATCTGAATCCAGTAATGGCTGGGCATCATCAAGGAACAAGTGGCTGATGCTGTGGTCAAATAACTCAGCTGACTCCTCAATGGCTGATGTTGGAGCTATGGCAGGAATAGAGGTGGACAAGAAGGCAGGTTTATCCACTCTGGCAAGTGCAGGGGACTGCACACTTGTCTCTACTTGCGTGAGAGAGGATGAGGAGGATGAGGAAGGTTTAGTAAGCCAGTCCGCCACCTCCTCTGCATGCTGTGGCTGGATAGCATGGGCAAACTCACTAAACAGAGGAATTGATGCCCTGCCTGAATACTGACCACCATTTGTTGCTGACCCCCTTACAGTGCCATGGGAACTGCCTCTCGTTGTTGTCCTCCCAGACATTATTGGGAGGGGGCAGTGCTTATAAGCAGATGTAAAGAAGAAGAATATACTGCAATATAATGTGCCAAACGTACAGTGACGCACAAAACTATATGGCGTTAAACTGGCAGTAACGCACACAAAACTATATGGCGTTAAACTGGCAGTAACGCACACAAAACTATATGGCATTAAACTGGCAGTAATGCACACAGAAGTAAATGGCATTAAACTGGCAGTAATGCAATCAAATAGACGGTGTTCAACCGTCATTACACTACACTGACATCTAAACTGTCCCTACTCTAGCTATACACTAATGTAAAGGTTACTGACATGGTCTCACTACACTACACTGAAACTATCTGAGTTGTCCCTACTCTAGCTGCACAGTCTGCAAAGCTGAATGATGGTCCTGTTCACTACACTCACACTATCCCTAGACTGACACTAAATATTCTACACTGACAACAAAATAGCACAGTATAGCACACTAATAGCACTGAAAAGAGCCCTGTTCTAGCTCTCTCCATGCCAAAATCACACCTAAAATGGCTGCCATTGAAAGAATACTTTTATACTGTGGGGAGGGAATGAGCCATGATTGGATAAAGTCATGACAGTGTCCAATCACGACTCTGACAGTGCTCTGTGCCCTGACTGGCTGAAGTTTTCCAATCAGGGCTTGCAATGCACTGTTCAGCGCCGCTATGCATTGTGGTTGGTTCGGGGGGCCGAAAGGGTCGTCAAACATCCAAACAGCTAAAGCTTGGCCCGAACTTATGCTCGGGCTGAACCGTTCGCCCATCCCTAACAAGAAGTGAGAGGAATGTTCACAAAGTGATGGGAATTTATCTCCAGTAGAGGATTTCTCCTATATTGCCATTCTAGTAACAAGCGTAACATTTTAAAATTAAGAAAACCAAGTCTTCCTAGTAGCTTAAGGTTGTATGTATTGATTGTTGTCATGACGAATATTGCCACACTTTTGTATCCAAGCTCTGTTTAGTATGTAAGCAATACATCAGTTGGACTAATAAAGACAGGCTGATTCTAGCCTTTATTGACTGTAAATAAGACAATATTGTCAATCCCTTAACACATTATTGCTGATGTGCACAGTTCACGAAAGGCTAATTACATGCTTGACAAAATATGTAAATAGGCTTACTATTCAGATTTAAAAGGCAAAGCACAGCCAATTAATTTATCTATATACCTACAGATTTTAGGGTAAATAATGCTATTACTCTACAACATGGCTTATTGTATAAGTTAAGTTATACTGTAAATAATAGACGGTACTATGACCTACTACAATCACTAAGGTTTTAATTAGCAAGCAACCTATAGCAGAACATTATGAACATTTCACAGATTACTATAGGCAACACAACTATTTCCAAAAATATGGTGTCATTATTTGCTGTTTGTTGCAATGGGATCTGATGACATTTATCTCAGAATTTTAAGAGACTTTGATGTATAGTAGCGACTGGTGGACAGCTAAAATTGTACCTATTCACAAGAATGGTAGCAATGTAGCAGCTGGCAAATATAGACCAGTGAGTTTAAAATCTATCATGGTCAAATTATTTAAATACTGTAAGCTCCTAAAAAAAAAGATCAGTGATCACTTAAAAACATACAACTTGCAGGACCAAACACAACATGGGTTCACCGGGGGCAGATCAAGACCAGGATGGTGCCATGGACATAGCCCATCTTGATTTCAGCAAAGCATTTGAGTTCCAAATAATGATTTAATTAAAAGTTGTACAAGCTAGGACTGAACACTTGCATGATTGAGTTGATCCAAAGCGGGCTAAAGGATAGAGAATTTTTCATATGGAACAGAGATTAGTTACTAGTTGGTTCCACAAGGTTCTGTACTAGGTCTGTTTTTAATTAATTTGTTTGTAGATGATATAACTAAAAGTTTGGTGGGTAAGGTATGTCTTTTTGCTGATGACTCAAAGGTGTTTAATAAAGTTGATATTCCTGGAGGTGTCTAACATTAAACGTGATTAGTAATTACTGGTAGATTTGACAAAGAAGTGGAAGCTGCAGCTCAATTTTTCTAAATGTAAAATAATGCACATGGGGGAAAATAATCCCTTGATAGAGTACAATGTTGGTGGTACAACACTGGCCAGAACAACTAAGAAAAAAAAATGTGGGGGTACTTTTTTCAGATGTTCGCAAAATGAGCAAACAGTGTGGCTGTGGAATAAGAGAATAGAATTCTAGGGTGCATCACTAGAAGAATCACGAGCATGAGGTCCTTATCAGATGTCAGAGTGAGATCAATAATTCTACAGTCATCATTTACAGTTTACATTTTTCACCACTTTGCGAGCACATGCATTTAGGTATCTATTTTCTTTACACTACCTCACCTTTTATTATGTACAAAAATATTAGAGGATAACCACTTAAGGCCTAGCCTCGTTTTGGATTTTAGGTGTTTACATGTTTAAAACAGGTTTTTTTGCTAGAAAATTACTTAGAACCCCCAAACATTATATATTGTTTTTTTTTCTAATACCCTAGAGAATAAAATGGCGGTCATTGAAATACTTTTTTTTGCACCGTATTTGCGCAGCGGTCTTATAAGCGCACTTTTTTGGAAAAAAAATCACTTTTTTGAATAAAAAAATAAGACAACAGTAAAGTTAGCCCAATTTTTTTTATATTGTGAAATATAATGTTACGCCAAGTAAATTCATACCCAACATGTCACGCTTCAAAATTGCGCCCGCTCGTGGATTGGCGTCAAACTTTCATCCTTAAAAATCTCCATAGGCGACGTTTAAAAAATTCTACAGGTTGCATGTTTTGCGCTACAGAGGTGGTCTAGGGCTAGATTTATTGCTCTCGCTCTACCGGTCGCGGCGATACCTCACATGTGTGGTTTGACCACCGTTTTCATATGCGGGCGCTACTCGCGTATGCGTTCGCTTCTGCGCGCGAGCTCGTCGGGACGGGGGGGTTTTACATTTTTTATTTTTTTATTATTTATTTTACAATATTTTATTTATTTTTACACTGTTTAAAAAAAAAATGGTGTCACTTTTATTCCTATTACAAGGAATGTAAACATCCCTTGTAATAGAAAAAAGCATGACAGGCCCTCTTAAATATAAGATCTGGGGTCAAAAAAGTCCCTTTGATCTCATATTTGGACTAAA
This sequence comes from Lithobates clamitans, assembly GCA_037952925.1. Classification (NCBI taxonomy): domain Eukaryota; kingdom Metazoa; phylum Chordata; class Amphibia; order Anura; family Ranidae; genus Lithobates; species Lithobates clamitans. Next base: position 2,175,503 of record JBBGZY010000181.1, on the reverse strand, counting down.
ATGCAAAAAAAAAAAAAGTCTTTTGAAAAAATGACATTAAAAAATATGCCTTTAAGAAAAGTAGGTGGAGCTGACATAATGACGTCGCTTCAGCCGTCCAATGGTATGGAGACGGGTGGCGACCATCTTAGCCTCACTCGTCTCCATACCCAGGCACAGAAAGGTCCCGATCGCCTCCGCCGCTACCGACGGCTCCGATAAGCGGCGGAGGGCGCGGGAGAGCAGCGGGAGGGGGGGGTGGCACCTCTCCCGCCGCTGATAACGGTGATCGCCGCAGAGACCACTATTATCGTACACAGAACCGGCTCCTGTAAAGATGGATACCTCGGTTGTGGCAGCAGCTGCTGCCATTACCGAGATATCCATCTTCAAAGTGCCGACGTATATGTACAGGAGCCGGTCGGTAAGTGGTTAAATTATGTTTGTATGCAATAAAATTCACTTAATTTGACTGAAAATGTATATTTGATAAAAACAAATATTGTGCAACATAAAATATTGCATATACTATATTTTTGTTCTATGAGGTATCTGCTTTCAGAAAATATACAATGTTCTGGGGGGTTTTACTCATTTTGTAAACAAAAATACAAATTTTAACATGTTTGCAAAAAAAAAAAAAAAGAGAAAGTTTCTCTAGACGGGAACTGGTAAAATGTGAAAATAAGGTACAGGAGGGCAGTGTTTTTAATATTGAAGTTGAGATCAAGAACACAGGGACATGACCTCAAACTAGCAGGAGGAAATCTTAAAATTAATCTTAGACAGTATTATTTTAACAAAACGAGTAGTTGATGTTCGGAATAGACTTTCCACAGCGGTAGTAAGTCAGTCAACAGCAAGTGAATTTAAACATGCTTGGGACAAACCTAAATCTATACTCAGCCAAAAAAACGTAATAAGTAAAAAATTGGCGCAGACTCCATGGACCACTTAGCCCTTTTTTCTGTCGTCAATCCTACTTTTTTCTGGAGGGAACTGGTCATCCTGCAGCACATAAACTGAAAAAGCAGCCTCCATGTAGGACTGCACAGGAACAAACTAGAGAATGTTTTTTAGAAAGATACTTAAAAAGTTATTATATTCTTTAAAACCCTATTAAAAACTGGAGATGAACTTTAACCCCTTAAGAACCAAGAGTGTTACAATCTAAAGCAGGACTTCAAGAAAACATTAAATGCAAGGTTAAAATACATATTTGTGAACTGTTCTACCCACAATTTTTAATTAATTTTTTTTTTAAACAGCTATAGCATGTCACCCTGCATAGAAAATTGTCTACACTACGGCTATTTTCACTTCCTGTGTGACCTGCCTGTTCACTGAAACAGTGGCGTTCTAATACTGATTTATTGTTCAAGCAGGACGACATAAAACACACAAAGACTAAACAGATAGCAGTAGCAAAACCTGCCTGGATTAAAAAAAAAAAAAGTTTGCATGTATGTATATTTGGTTGTTTGGATTTATTTGGGCTACATAATTAATGATAATAACATGAAACATGCTATTGTAGATATGTTCCTAGGTTTATATGCATACCTGCCACTGTTAGCTTCATTTCACAGAGAATGTCTTGTGAGTCTTCACAACACCTCAACATCTCCCTGCACCCCTCTCCCATTAGGCCTGATAGTGGAATTACCCACAATAATCCAGAGCTTTCCTGACTAAACAAAAACAAATAGCACAGTTGTACATGCTTTAACATTGTCCTAAACAATGCTTTATGTATACCTTAGAAAAAAAGTATATATACATATACACAGTATATAAGGACCTGACCCTAACCCTAACAATAATCCTATGGCATAGCATACCTGTACTACTTGTGGGCTCCACTGTTGCACATGTGCATTCTTTATTTCTGAAATGTGTGCTGGAGTGAAATTTATGATAAATACCAACCCACTGCAATGCATATGCTGTATAATGCATGTTATTTATTTTAATAACACGCACAAAAATAAAGGTTTTAACATGTTTTGCTGCCCATCCATGAATACCAAACTGACCCCAAACTATTTAAGGTAATACCGGCCTTTCCATAAAAAAAAAAAAAAAAAAAACTTCCTTAAATTGATTGTAAAGCTTAAGGGTTTCTTTTTTTTTTGTTTGTTTTTTTTTAACAATAAGCATGTTATACTTACATTCCCTGTGCAAACGGATTGCACAGAGAAGCCCTGAACCGTCTCTTCTCGGGTCCTGCTCCAACTCCCTCAGCTCCTCCTCTTCTCAGTGGGCTACCATAGAACACGACTTTTGTCCCCTACTCCCTCCTCACAGGGTTTGATTGACAGCAGCAGAAGCCAAGGGCTCCTGTTGCTGCTTCTGTTCGAAGAGGGAGAGAGAGCAGTGCTGGTTTCAGACAAGCACAGCACTTAATTGATTTAGAACTTAGGTAAGTATACAGAGAGATGAGGGGGTGACTTACTTACTGAGTATATTTTCATCTTAATGCAGGGAATGCATTAAGGTAAAAAAAAAGTCTTGATTTTAAAACCACTTTAATCTACCCCTATATTAATGTACAGGCTTAGCAAAACAAAAATTCCACAGTAACAAAAGCAACACTCTATGGCTGCCATCCACCATCAATTCCATTGGCTTACCATCAGGGTTTAACAGAAGAGGAGTTAGGGAGTGGAGGAGTATTAATTGCTAATTATTTTACTAAGATCGCCCAATATACTGCCCTGCAAAAGCAAATCACCAGTAACCAAAACCTTTAAACGCTTGCCTACCGGTGCACGATGATGGACGTCGGGACAATGGCACGGCTGCACAAATGGGCGTACCTGTACATCCCCTTTAAGACGCGGCATTGTAGGCGCGCGCATGCCGCGAACTCTGGCCGTGCCCGCGGGTCCCGCAGACTCGATGTCCGCCGGTGTCCCGCGATCATGTCACGGAGCGGCGGTACGGGGAGATGCTTATGTAAACAAGCCATTTCCCTGTTCTGCCTAGCAACATGACAGATATACTGCTCCCTGTCACTGGGAGCAGTGATCTCTGTCATGTTGTAGCGAGCCAATCCACGCTACAGTTAAAATCACTCCCTTGGATACACTTAACCCCTTGATTGCCCCCTAGTGTTTAACCCCTTCCCTTCCAGTGTCATTTACACAGTAATAAGTGCATTTTTATAGCACTGATCGCTGTATAAATGAATGTCATGTACCTGGTGGTGAGCCTGACATGTGGAGGAAGGCCTCTCATACACCCCCGGCTCGTGAGCCACTGAAAGTGGGACAGAAGACTCAGGAGCATGGCGAGGTAAGAGTGCCTATGATCAGTCCAGAAGTCTGTGCAAGTAGAAGCCAGGAACCCACGAACAGGAAGCCGGAACCAGCAGGTAGCAGGTAAAAGGCAAGCAGAGGTGCACCACAGGAAGCAGGAGCTGTAGTAGGCTGGACGGCTAGAAGCAGGGTCAGACGAGCCGGGTTGACAACAGACAGGCAGATCAGGCATAGGCAGCAGGTAGAGGTGTAGTCGGGTCACAGGCAGGTTTTGGCAACAGACGGGCAGATCAGGCATAAACAGTAGGCAGAAGCATAGTCAGGTCACAGGTAGGTTTTGGCAACAGGTGCTAGGTAACAGGAACTGGAGGCAGAGATTAGTCCGCAGGAAGCCAGAGATCAGGGCAGGATGCAGGCAGAGGTATTCGGGAACAAGCTGGATCAGTAGCAGAAGTCAACACACACAGGAATCAGGATTCATGTAAACGCTGAAGACCAAGCAGCAACCAGTCAGCGTTGAAACTCCATTTAAATAAGCTGACTGGCGCCAGTTCTGGTGACAGGTGCGCACGCAAACGCGCTGTCGCGTTCATGCATGCGCATGTACATTTGCAGAAGTACCTGTGGCCGCTCTGGATATTCTTGGTTGGCGCCTGCGCACAGGTATGCGCCTGAGATGGCAGCTGTACTCTGCAGATGTCTTTCCTGGCAGACAATGGTCCCAAAATAGTGTCAAAAGTGTCTGCCATAATGTCACAGTCACAATAAAAATTGCAGATCGCCGCCATTACTAATAAAAAAGAAAATTAAAAATAAATATGCCATAAATCTAACCCCTATTTTTTAGACGTTATAACTTTTGCGTAAACCAATCAATATACGCTTATTGCAATTTTTTTTACCAAAAATATATATTAGAATGCATATTGGCATAAACTGAAAAATAAATTTGTTTTTATATATTTTTTGGGGATAATTATTATAGCAAAAAGTAAAAAATATTGCTTTTTTTTTCAAAATTGTCGCTTTTTTGGTTTATAGGGCAATAGGGCAAAAAATAAAAAAGGTGATCAAATACCACCAAAAGAAAGCTCTATTTGTGGGAAAAAAAGGACATCAATTTTGTTTGGGTGCAACGTTGCACGACCGCACAATTGTCAGTTAAAGCAACGCAGTGCCGTATCGCAAAAAGTGTGCTCTGGCCAGGAAGGGGGTAAATTTTTCCGGGGCTGAAGTGGTTAAGCCTACACTGACATTTTGCTCCTTGTGACATTGTTTGTTCAAAGCAGTGAACACAAAATATACTTTTCACTGTGACATTGGTTTAAGTGAAAAAAAAGCTACATGCACATTTAAAGTGGTAGTAAACGCTGTTACACCACTTGTACCTACAGGTAAGCCTATAAGGCGGCTTACCTGTAGGTACTGTGTATATCTCTTAAACAGTTTAGGAGATATTCAGAATGCATGCAGCCGATGACATCACCTGTGGAAAAGTCTATTTACATAGTAGGTAGAGGACCTGTATTGTGGAAGATGTGGTGAAAATGGCAAGTGGAGGGCAAATCACTAGTCAACATTATCAACTGTAGACTCTCTGTAGCTGATCTTTTCCCCATTACCTACCATGCCTTGGTGTACAAATTATGGAACATCAGATAAATACATCACGTGTGCATCAAGATGTTTAATGTTCCACAGTTTGCTTTTTCCCTAATGCAGCCAAAGCATAAGTAGAAAAGCTTGTCTATTACCAGCAACTGCAGAGCGGGGTACTTAATCTTGGTATAGAAGCCGTGATTTCTCTGCAGATGTCAGACACACTCTGTGTTAGACATATAGCTTTACAACACGTAAAGCTCATATTTTCTGCTGGTTTGAAAGCTGTGGCTCTACCTTAGCAAGGGTATGTTAGACTTCTGCAAAGATTTTACTGGTTTCCCACAGAGAGAAAGTGTTCCACTTTGCAGCATGCAGGCAGAGCACGGGCTTTTCTACTCAGCTGTAAAAGCTTGTTCACACTTGACTACAATTCTAACTCTTAACAAAAGCTCATATCGCATTAATGTGCTTTAGTATAGTCGAGAAGTGACATTACAGGAAATAAACAATGTGAGGTGTGGCTTGTCAATGTGAATGTTTCCTGTGCATATTCCATTAGCAGAAAAGGCAGCAGCATGGATTCCTTTACTATGCTTTATCTAATTTTTGCCTTCTCTAGGTAATGCTGATGTATGAGCAATTAGCTGAGCAGAGGAAGAGGGGAAGGGCATCCAGGCGCTACTGGGTACATCCAATTGTCTCTCAGAGATATTATATTATATATGGCACTTTCATGCCCTGTATAATGATTTTATGCACCTACCCTCAGAAGTTTTATGACTATGCCTGCATGAAAATCACATTCTTTGATGCACTGCTGGAGATTCTTAGACTCTGGTTGATACGCAGCAGAACCAGATTGAGGATTCCAGTACATCTAGATAAACATCTATTAGTCATGCTGCAGTAAGTAATCTAAGGTGACAAACGTATGCCACAGTTCTGTACACATTGCTATATTTAAATAATTTTAACACCCCGCAACCGCAACACAAACATCTGCCAGCAGAATTGTGGAGCGTTACCATAGACTTGAACAGGAGGCATTGAAAGGCTTCAAATGCCAAGAGCTTCAATTTTGAAGCAAAGTGATGCAATTCAATGCTAACGTTTCATGTATTGATTATGTGAACAGCACAGTATGCTGTCCATAGTATCATTTGCATTAAAAACGCCCTCCAAATGCCTGCTTTCAATGCCAGCATGAACTTAGCCCAATACTTTGCACACAGTTGTTTTAAGGCACCTGGGGCATATTTAGCTGATTTAAAGTAAAAGTTTATTTGGGATTATTATTTTCTGTTCGGGAAGGGAGGAAAGAAAGATGACTGAGGGGCCATCGCAATCCATCGAAAGTACTCCATTAGACATTGCCAGATAGAATAAAGTTTGAGGAGACGGCGGTCAAAATCATATGTTGATATCTCAACATATTGCTTGCAGGTTAGCTATTGATCGTTAATGAAGGAAAGGGACAAGATCCACTTTATACAGGAGATAACCTCGGATGTTTATTTTTATTTTAAATTACCAGCATGTAAGCATGCCTAGGGACTCCTGTGTCCACAACCTCATAGCTGTGCATCTATGTTGTAAGATCTAAAGCACTGCTGACACTGACTGCTAGTCTCAAGAGATTTGGTGATTCCTCCTTGCTGGAGGCTCTGACATGAGGAAGCAAACCAATACATCTACTAAGATGGTCCCCTCCACAAAGAGACACAGTGCATAATACAGCATGATAAGTAAATAATGGGATAAAGATCTGCTGCATGGAAACCACAAGCAATGCTAGTGATTAGTCATTTGCCCTCTGCCTGTGTTTTTTTGGGCACCGCTTCCAGATTTCAGTTCCTTGTTAAGTAATTATAAGTTGATGTCATGAAATAAATCCTTCAACTAACCTAAGAAAGTTTTAATTTCTAAGAATACAAGCTTTCCCATATGCATCTTTGTGGACTTTTTGGAGCATGTAAAAACAACCGGTCTTTGAGTATTCAAGCATGCCAACATTCTGCCATATCCTCCTGTTTAATACCTGCCCGTGTGCTTCCTAAACATAATTACAGATATTCATAAAGGCCATGACTATTATGACTTTAAAATACCTCTTTAATTTTTGTTTTTTCATGTGTTGCTCTTGTATGTAAAATTAACAGAGTAAAAAAAATTTGTATATAATATGCCATAGATGTAAAATCTTTAGTTGCATCTCACAACATTCCCGAGGTTCCAGGCAATATTATAGCATGACACTAACATATACTAAATGCCTACTGCACAAAACACAAACCTGAGTTTAAGGAAAAATTCAGAGAAAGGTTTAGAAAGCAAGTGGACTTAGAGGTTTTTTTTTTGGAAGTCTTATACAAATGTATAATTATCCCTTATAATAATATGAAAGTCAAGAGAAAGCTGTGCTCAGTTTCAATTTAAATGCTTGCCTGGGGTTTCAACATATGCAGGCATTTTAAAACATTCAAATGTTTGAACCTAAGATCATTTTTTAAGAGGCGTAATTTAAAATACAAGCAAAGAAAGCAGTTAGCTTCAATGCAACCATTAGCTGTAAGATGTTTAATGCTACTTCAGAGTAGAGGTAAATTACATAATTGGTAATAAACCCCTGTAATTATCATGTGTAATTAGTCTTTTCCTTACTTTGTGCATATTTCATCCTCACATTAGGTTCTAAATACATTTGCCCTGTCAACTCAAGCATAAACATGGATAATAAATGCATTATAATTTCTCTACAGTGAATAGAGATGCAAACCATGAAACATATGTTCTATACAGGAAATACACTACAGTTCAAGGTACTAAGGCAGGAAAATGCCAAGAGATGGGCCACCTGAGAAACAGAAATTCAAATCAGATAGCATCTGTTTTACTTTGTCTTTGTAACAAATTCAACAACAATGTTGTGTTTCATCTGTGTATAGGTGAAAAGTAGGGTTTAAAATGGAAATTAGAAAAAAAGCTAAAAAAACAAAAAAACCCAAGGACCAATTAACCACTATTATGCCCTGTACACCCGATAGGATTTTCCAACAACAAAATCCATGTTTTTTTTTTCAGACGGATGTTGGCTCAAACTTGTCTTGCATACACGCGGTCACACAACTCTTGTCGGAAATTCAAGAACGCGGTGACGTACAACACGTACAACAAGCCGAGAAAAATGAAGTTCAATAGCCAGTGCGGCTCTTCTGCTTGATTCCGAGCATGCGTGGAACTTTGTGCGTCGGAATTGTGTACACATGATCAGAATTTCTGACAACGGATTTTGCTGTTGGAAAATTTGAGAACCAGCTCTCAGATTTTGTGTGACGGAAATTCCGATGGAAAATGTCCGATGGAGCCTACATACGGTCGGAATTTCCGACAACAAGCTCCCATAGAACATTTTCCGTCGGAAAATCCTATTGTGTGTACGGGGCATTAGATGCAAACTTGAATTTAATGACTTCACTTATTGTGCTGCCTGCAATAACCAAATATCTGCCTGGTCACAAACATTGGTTGCACATTAATTAATTGGCTGAGATGGAATTATACCATGAGACCTGCATGCATGGATTTATCTGTGTATTACATAGGTGGCATTAAAGTTGCACGTCCGTAAATGTATAGCATCAATGTGCACTCAGTTTTAAACACCACTAAATTTTAAAAAAGCAGGAAAAAAGTTAAACAAATGGTTATTTAAAACTTCCAAATAGATTTTATTGTATAGTATTTATTGTACTAATGTATTCAAAGTGGACGTAATACATAGCTGGACCTGTCAGTCGTCATTCCTTACTCTCAAATGGAAATTGATAATCTATCACTTCCCCAATCATTGGAAAAGTTAGAAAAAGCCTTTGAGTAATCGTTTTTTGGCATAATTAAAAAAAAGGTTGTAATCACCCCTAATGACGCGTACACACGAGCGGTTTTGCCGTCGGAATAAACTCCGAAGGTTTCTCTGACGGAACTCCGACGGAATTCCGCTCACGGGGTCTTGCATACACACGGTCACACCAAAGTCCGACCATCCAGAACGAGGTGAAGTACAACACGTACGACGGGACTAGAAAAAGGAAGTCCAATAGCCATAGCTTCCGTCTCGTACTTGCTTCAGAGCATGCGTCGTTTCTGGTCCGTCGGAACAGCATACAGACGAGCGTTTTTCCAATAGGAATTGGTCCTGTCGGAAATATTTAGAACATATTCCATTTCTAGGTCCGTCAGAATTTTCGAAAAGAAAAGTCAGATGAGGCATACACACGACTGGAATAGACAATGAAAAGCTTCCGTCTGACTTTTTCTGTTGGACATTCTGCTCGTATGTACAAGGGCTACTTTCACACTGGGAATGGGGGGCGTAAGCGGTAAAGCGCCGCTAGTCTTAGCGGTGCTTTTCGCCCGCTAGCGGGGTTAAAGGGTTAAATGTGCCGAAAAGCGCTGAAGCACTTTGCAGGTGCTTTGGCAGCGCTGCTCATTGATTTCAAGGTGCACTGAAGGGTCTGGTATTGTCTTTGGGGAGGACCCCACGCTGTTTCTTTTGTGAATTTTCTGCTATTTTTTTTTTTTTAGATTCAGCTGTCAGCGGGGAAGCCCACTGACAGCTGATGACTCATTGGTTAAGGAATGCGGTGGCAGGCTTCCAGGCCTGTTCCGTAGCAACCAGCTATATATAGTGAATGTAAAAAAACACCTCAAATACCTCAAATTGTGGGAAAATCACAGTAAAAATTATTTTTTGTTTTGGAAGCAGGTCCATTGAAGTCTATTACATGTAAAACGCTGCATTTTGTGGGGAAAAAAGTCTCTGACTCTTTCCAAAAATGCAGAGGCACAAAAATGCATTGATCTGAATGTGTTCCATAGGAACCCATGTTAAAAAAATTCCCAACATTTCTGCATCAAAAAGCACATTAGTTTGAATCGAGCCTAAAAGCCAATCTGCACCTCTGTTTCTCAAGGCTTCCTTTTGCTCCTTTAACGAGATGTGCAGGCTCAGTAAGCAATACAGAGGCTTGGGAGAGTTGAAGAGGCAGAATCGATTTAGTCATTAAAATTGACTTTTTGCATATAGGCAGTTTAGCAAGACAAAAAAAGAAATAAGAACAATGTTTAGCACAGAAATGAATTAGACTTCTTCAGTCCAAGGCATCGTAAAAACAAGAGAAAACCAAGACCCAGGGGCTTCAATGGGCATAATTGGGAAATCTGTACATAAAATGCCAAATTATGTTGATCTAGCAGTTAACCTGCTGACTAGGAAAACATTGCCACAAAAATCTATTAGCCACTTTCCTTGTGTAAACAAAGTGATGATCTATTTAGTCATTTTCTAAGAATGCTTTGGCTGCAAATGTAATCTTGGAACGTCACGGCATCACAGAGGGGAGAACAGAAACACACTTTGTTAAACGAAAAAAAAGAAAGGTTTGTATTCTGTCATTTGTTATTGCTAGCAAAATAATCATTCAAATGCAGAATAACGTAACTAAATTAGCAGAACTACTAGGAGGAAATTTCACTCTACGTAAAATTTTGTTGCTAGCTTAGTCACAAAATGAAACCATGGGGTTGATATACTAAAGGCAAATCCACTTTGCACTACAAGTGCACTTGCAAGTGCAGTCGCTGGAGATCTGAGGGGAAGCTCTGTTGATTTTATCATCCAATCGTGCAAGAAAAATGCTGTTTTTTATTTCCCTTGGATGTCCCCCTCAGATCTGCAACGAGTGCACTTGTAGTGCAAAGTGGATTTACCCTTAGTTAAATAACCTCCACGTTCTTAATGATGATGTTTAAAATACTCCTATCTGTTACAAAATCAAAATAGAAAAAAGCATTCTGAAAATGATGAGGAACTCTGCTGTGCACAATTCACTACAGAGCCTATCTGGTCTATATTTAAATGCATTACCTTCCTCTGAGCTAAATTAAGGTGGAACTCTAAATATATAGCATACACCTCTGCCACAGTTAGTCCTTTTTCAGTTTTACAGATTCTTGGGTCACCAGCCTACTCACTGGGCTAATGATGAAGTTAATTTATTGTTCAGTAAGCAGATAGAAGCTGAGAGGTGACAATAGAAGGTGGAAAGCCAAGCAAGGAAACCAGTTATCTACCTGTCTTTAATGGTTCACACAGTTGCATGAATAGGTCTTGAATAAGGTAGGAACCGGCCAACTTTCATCAAATGTACAGCTCTCTGTCTGACAGAAGGTAAACTCATGACTGGCTTCTGTAAAATAGGCATGCTGGAAAACAAGTACGCGAATGCCATCCAATCAGATGGCTGACCAGTGTATTCGGGCAAGGGGTGGTCCCCTGTCAGAACACAATAGCACAGCAGGGGAGAGCTCTGTGCTAACATCGCTTGTGTTAGTACAGTGACCTGTCAGGTCCTTTTTTTCGTTCAGCCCATTGGGTTGAACGAAAAGAAAAACATATGGTATGTGTACCAGGCTTTAGGTGTCTGCTTATATGAAAAAAAGTGAAAACAGAATGTTAATGACTTTTAGGTCATTTAGACTATATGTATTGGTTTGTGTCCATAAATTGTGGCTATTCACCAATACGAATTTCTCTTCCCCAGCATAAAATTGCAGAGAGATGTCTCTGTGCAGTTGTCAGACATCTCCTGCTTAGTTAAAGCTAGAGTTCTGCAATCAGCAAGCAAGAAGTGTGAGCTTTGCTGACTGCAAAGCTGTAATGGCCCGTACACACGATCAGAAAATCGTACAAAAAATACCGCTTTTAAAGCAATAGTACGATAATCTGATCGTTAGTACCCAGGTTTCGAGAGTCGATCACGACAGTTCATCTGATATTATCCGATGGGACAAGCACAACATTTTTTTCTCATACGATACCAGATCATAAGCTTTTTGTTTAATCAGTACAGTTGCCATTCAAAAATACAATACTAATACAAAACAAAACATTACATCACTTCCGAATTGTTATTCTGTCATACGAGAATTTTCTTAACTTCAGTAAACTTTTAATTTTCAATATGAAATTAGCATGCAACAAAAAAAATGGACAATCATTTGTCCAATAATCTCATTGTGTGTACCAGGCATAAGTCTGACTTCGCAGGGGGTGTGTCAGGCCAGGAGTACTTCTCTGCAACTTACCTCTGGGGAAAAGAAGTTTGTACTGGGACAGGAGCACAATGAATGCATTACATGCAGTAAGACATTTTAAATGTTTGTTTGGTGTACAATGTATTTAACTTCCTCAAAGCTGTGTACTTTCACCTTCTTCCTTCCCAGACCAATTTTCAGCTTTCAGCACTGTCACTCTTTGAATGAGAATTACTAATTTTACACTATGTTTTCACACAAATAGAGCTTTTTTTGGTGGTATTTAATCACCACTGCGGTTTTTATTTTTTGTGCTACAAATGAAAAAAAAAGACCAAAAATCCAGAAAAAATATGCATTTTCTTAGTTTCTGTTTTAAAATTTTACAAAAAAGTAATTTTTCTTCATAAATTTTGACCAAAAATTATACTGCTACATTTTTTTGGTAAAAATAACCCAAATCAATGCATATTATTTGGGCCGTGTAAAAGTTATAGAGTCCACAAGCTATGGTAGCAATCATTGAAAACTGATCACACTTGATGTGCTGACAGCCTATCTCATTTTTGGAGGCCCTAAGGCCCCTTTCACACGATCGGACAGTTCAGGTCCGCCTGTCAGTTTTGACAGCGGACCTGAACGGGCGCTCCATGTTAGCCTATGGAGCGACGGATGTCAGCGGAGACATGTCCGCTGACATCCGACCCAGGCCGATCCGCTAAAAGCAGACGGATGGCCCTACGTCCAGGTCTGTCGTTGGCGGATCGGATCGGGTGAGATGTGACGAAAACGGACATGCTGTCCGTTTTCATCCAATGCCTCCATAGGCGGCAGCGGCGCCTGACAAGCCCCTTCCCGCTCAGTGAGCAGAGAGGGACCTGTCATCCGCCGGCTCAGCGGAGATCATTGGAGAGATCTCCCGCTGAGCCGGCGGACCGAGGCGGACTCCGTGGAAGCGGAGTCCGCCTCGTGCGAAAGAGGCATTACATGTCAAGGTAGTACAAATATTCCCCAAATGACCCCTTTTTGGAAAGTAGATAGTCCAAGGTATTTAGTAAGTAGCATGACAAGTTTTTGAAGTTGTAATTTTTTCCCACAATTCTTTTGAAAATTAAGATTTTTTTATTTAATTTTTCCCCACAAAAATGTCACATCAACAAGTTATTTCTCACACACAGCATATGCATACCTTCAACTACACCCCAAAACACATTTTGCTACTGGTCCTGAGTATGGCGATACTACATGTGTGAAACTTTTTCACAGCCTGGCCACCTTCACGAGCACCTTCAGCCATTATCCACTTGTGGACCGCCCGCTGTCATTATACAGCAGCTGTTTGAAGTGGAATACCGTTGTTATGGCAGCAGATAGCTGCCATAACCCCGGTATCCTCTTCAATGGTGGAAAGTCCTCTTTCAAATAAAAGTGGTCTCTGTGGCGGATTCAACGCAAGATCCCTTTTATCGTGGGCGGGAGAGGGCCCGCCACGCTACAGTCGTCTCCGCTGCTTACCGGGCCCGCCAATAGTAGCAGAGACGATCGTGTCCTTTCCCCTGTGAGGTTGGATAAGTATTTTTTAAAAGGACAGGGTAAAAATAAAAAGTAAAATAAATAAGAAGAAAAATAAAACAATGTAAAAAGCGCCCCGTCCCACCAAGCTCGTTAACAGAAGCAAACACATACATAAGTCGCCATTTTATTCTCTAGGGTGTCTGAAAAAATTATATATAATGTTTGGGGGTTCTAAGTAATTTTCTAGCAAAAAAAAAAAAAATTAACTTGTCAACACCAAGTCTGAAAAATAGGCTCGGTCCTTAACTAGTTAAGGCTTGATTCACATCTATGCATGTTGCTTTTGAGTGATTCTGCAGTGCTATTTGCTGTGCTTCCTGCGTTTTTGTAACCACATTTTTACCAAGATTTTACAACAATTTGGGTTTTGTGACGTGTGTGTTTTTTTTTTTACATTCACTGTATATAGCTGGTTGCTAAGGAGCAGGTTGGGCTGCAGGCTGGCAGGTCAGGAAAGGGAGGGGACGAGCGAGTGCCCCCCATGAACCATACTAGACTGCATGCCCTCAATATGGGCAACTTGTTTTTTTTTTTTTTTACATTTCACTGCTTTTTGGGGTGAATGGATAGGGGTACGATGTACCCGATACCCATTCACATGAAAATCCCCCACCCACAGACCCCGACAACCACCGGTCAGGGTTGACTTGAAGGTGCCCTTGTCCCCAACAAGGTGCTTTGGTGGTGGGGGCGCAGAGAGAAAGACTGGAGCAGCACGCTGTGAACCAGGGGACAGAGCGGCTGCAAGGATACTGCCCCTGCAGTGCCAGTTGTGAGTGTCGCCATGGGTAACCAAGAGTGAGAGGACATCTGTTTGGAGGAAGCGCTGTTACTGTATCGTTGGGATTGGTGAGAGGCCCTTGCGGCCATTATCCGTGGCTGTTACTAATTGCAGTGTTGGCAGTTCAGTTCAACCTCTGGTGCTGAGGGGCTGAGTCGTGACCCGACTCCCTGCTAAAGGACACACACACCTCCTTCCATCATGTATGCCTGTGCAAAGTTTGTCTCTACCCCTTCTCTGATCCATGCTGGATCCAAGGCTCTGTACAGACCAATTTCTGCATCAGTTTTGACCCGGCCAGAGGTGCAAATTGGAGGGGGAAACACACTCCTCAGTGGGACACAAAATCCATGCACCCAGCTGGTACTAAGGAAATTTCAGACCAGTGCAGTCAGCAGGAACATTGATACTGCTGCTAAATTCACTGGTGCTAGTGCTGCCACAGTCGGTGTGGCTGACTCTGGTGCTGGTACTGGAACAGTTTTTGGAAGTCTCATTGGTTATGTAAGAAATCCTCCCTTGAAGCAGCAGTTGTTCTCATACGCCATCTTGGGTTTTGCTCTGTCTGAAGCTATGGCTTTCCTGATCTTATTCGCCATGTAAATGAGGCTGGGAATGTCGACATTCGAGTGAACAGCTGTAAATTTTATTTTACTGTGGCTCCCAAGAAATGTTGTGTTGTTAAGGAAAATGTATCATATTTCCAAAGTCCTTTCATTAAAAGTGGTAAAACTTTAAAAAATAAAAATAAATAATAGGTTGGTTTTGTGTCGCAGTTTGGGCACTTGGGCTCAAATAGGTTCGCCATCACTGCCCTAGAGAATAAAATGGTGGATTTTGCAAATTTTAATGTCATACAGTATTTGCGCAGCAGTTTTTCTAACTCAAGTTTACACACTAAAGCATAAATACTTTTTAATTAAATTCAATGCACACAGAAACAATATAATAACCACATATTAAATATGGTGTTGCGCCAGGTAAACAGATACCAAGCATATCACGTTTTAAAATTGCGCACGCTTGTGAAATGGCGCCAAACTTCAGTAATTGAATATCTCCATAGTTGAAGCTTTAAAACCCTTTATCGGTTACCTGTTCAGAGTTACACAGGAAATCTGGTGCTAGATTTATTGCTCTTCTGATGGTCTGTTCTCCTGTTGCTCTTCTGATGTTCATGGCAATACCTGAGGTGTGGTGCTGTTTACAAATGTGTACGGGACCAACATATGCATTTGCCTTTGCAGGCGAGCACAAGGGGAGTGGGGGCGGGGTCGCTTTAAATGTTTTATTTATTGGTGGGACACTGGTACACTGACGGATCATTGTGTGCGTTCGGCTCTCCTGCGGGCCCCTTCCTCAGCTCCCGGGATGAACAAGCAGCCACCAGTTCTCATGTTCACATGGTCTAGACATATTTGACATGTACATGTGACAAGTACTTAGTGTGATTAGTTTATTTCTCCCCTCATTTATATATAATCTCCCTCGGGTTTGGGGTGTAACTGTGGACCATATCATTTATTTATGCTTTCTTTACAGACATTAGTGCACTCGCCCCTGATGATGTGGTAGGAAACTACAAAACGTGCGTCAGGCCAAATTTGTTGCACCATTTTCTTTTTAGATGGTTTTATTTCATCCACTCCCAAGCTACCTCACCTTGCTGCTTTTTAAGTGATTATTTACTATGGATGATTGTCTGATACCTCACTATGTCATCACCAAGTTGCTATGATTGTTTTTATGACTATTTGGTCAATAATATGTTTAATAATATGCCTATTTACTATGTATGTACTCATATTGCCATGTCATGTTTTTTTTAATGATTAAAACATGCATGTCTTGTTACATTGACTCATCTTTTAGCCATGCTAGCTCTACCTCATTTAAAGTCCCAAACCCTCAGTTTCTTGCATATAGATAGGGATGGATCTGTGTGATCCCACACCCCTCATTTAAAATCCCAAATCCCCCCACCCCCTCCTTTTGGTACACTGACAGATGTTGATCGGCCACCGGCGAACACTGACAGATGTTGATGTCACAACGGTACACTATTACAGATGTTTTGTGCACTGGTACAGATGTGATGGGGACTGACAGATGTTTTGTGCACTGGTACAGCTGTGCTCTCACTGAGCTCAGCGGGGAGAAATGTCACAGAGACAAGCGTCTCTTTACATTGTGACAAGTGTGATTGGACACTGCCAACACATGATGGGGAGGGCCAATCACCAGCACACAAATCCCATCCTGTACTCAGCTGGGTCCTGCGATCACAATGATCACAGGATCACGCCCCCGACATCCACCCAGCTGTTTATGTACAGTGGCCGGGTGGGAGGAGGTTAACTATTTTATTAGGCTTTAGGGGGGGCATGCTCTAAAGACATGAACCATCAAAGTATTTGAAATTCTGTCCAGTCACTTTAAGTTTCATACACCTCGAGCATAAAGCACAGTAAAACACTTTCACTGAGTTAAAAAATAAAGGTGTCCCTATCCTTTAGATTGGCGACTTTGAAAAAGAAGGATCAAAACACGCTGATTAGTCATCAAATATGCTTACTCTTTTCTCACTTCCTGTTAGTACAATCCTTTTAACCCCCTCCCACCGAACATACGCATATGTTCAGCCTCATCGAAATGGGTCTTTATCTGTGGAGCTGCATACTGCAAATTTATGCTGTGTTTGTGCTGGGAGCAAGCTGCACTGAGTGCTCCCAGCACAGAGACCAAACTCTCACCAGTCTTGCACTAATGATCCTGAACTAGCCTCTGGTTGGCTACCACAGCGATCAATCACTGTACAGCCCACCTCATGTTGTTTTCTCCACTTGAATAGAAAAAAAAGATACATTGGGGTTGCTTTACTAAAATTGGAGAGTGCAAAATCTGGGGCAGCTCTGCATAGAAACCAATCAGCTTTCAAGTTTTTTATTTATTTTTAATCAAAGCTTAATTGAACAAGCTGAACTTATAAGCTGTTTGGCTACCATGCACAGCTGCACCGGGTTGTGCACTCTACAGTTTTAGTAAATCAATCCCATTGCATCTTTTCTCCTTGCTAAAGGAGACAACTATAAACAAAGAAAGTTTTTGTAAAAAAAAAAAAAAAAATTGCTAGAATCGGGTTTGATGTAGGCCAGTGTTAGGGTCAAAGGTTATGGTCAGGGTCAGTGTATTTTATGTAGGATTAACCCTTTCGCTGCCAGACCAGTTTTTGAATTTTTTAAACACGTTTAAAAAATAGTTGTTTGGCCTGAAGATTACACAAAACCCACAATTATTATATATATTTAACCTAGAGAATAAAATAGTGGTAGTAACAATGTTTTATGTCACACGATATTACCGCAATGGTAATAGAAAACACGAAATTTCAGTGAAAAACACACTCACGTGAAATTGAGGACAAAAAGATCCAATAAATTACCCAAATGTTAGGTAAAATATAAAAGACGAGGTTGCACCAAGCAAATAGATACCCAACATGCCAAACCTTACGTTTTTTTGCTCCCGTGAAATGGCATCAAAAAGTCCTCATGTGATTTTTTTTGGTGACAGATTCTCTTTATTGAGATATGCATGTCTCCCCTGTGCTCCACTTAATGTTTTGCAGTGCAGATAGCATTGCAAAACATTATATCCCGGCTGAGCTAGCCGGGGACACCGAGAGCTTGACCCAGAAGTGATGTCAGAGATGTCGCTTTCTGGGTCACAAGAAAATGGGGAGGAGAGCGGACATGTGTCCGCTATTCTACTTCCCCTCCAGCCGCCAGCACTCGTCATGGAGCTCCCCGGATGGGCAAGTGGAGCCCAGTAATCATGGCGGGGCACGAAGGCAGGGGTGGCACCGGTATTGGAGGTGTGTGAGAGCAATCGTGCGTCAGTGACGCCACACGAATGCTCTCACCTGACAGCAGCTGCAGCTACCGGATTGTGTGTAATACCCTCCGCTGTCAGGACCGTACGACGAAAGGACTCAGCGGCGAAAGGGTTAAATATATAAATATATATATATATATATATATATATATATATATATATATACACACACACACATGGTAGGTTATGGTAATAGCATGAAATATACAGCTACATTTAAAATAAATATTTTTTACTTGTGTGCACCAGTTTTCCTTTGATAATAATAATTCTAATAATTAAAAAAAAAAGGAGATACACTACCATTTAAAAACCAAATGAAAACCCAATTTGTCTGAAGTAAGTCATAATTTGTCTGGATACACTAAGTAGCTGTGATGATATGCAGTTGTACCAACACATGTCAAAAGTACAAAACTGTGTTCAAGCATTAAGATTTGCTTTACCCTTCATCATGAAGGGGTTAAAGTAGAAGTCTGGGCTAAAACTATCTATACTTAAAATGGCTCCCATCCACCTTCTAACTCCATATACTAACTACACTGTAAAAGGAAGTTGCATATACTTACCTATTCTCAAAGTGCTCCAATCTGTTTAAGAGATCTCCCCAGCAGCTGGCTTCAGGGGAGAGAACACCTACAACAAATGGAATGCCTGTGCAGTGATGTCACCTGTATAGGCTTACTATCGGGCATCCATTGTCACCTGTCTCTCCTCTCCCCTGAAGCTGGCTGCTGGAAGCCAATCACATGACTGGACCGCTGCACCCTGAGAATATGTAAGTATGCATTTTCCTTCTAGGGGGTAGTTAGTATAGGTGTTATAATGAGAGGGGAGCAGTTTTAAGGTTAATTCTAGCCCAGAGTTCTACTTTAAGCACACGTGCATGCAGCAGAGCCAGATTCTCATTGCTGCACTTCCCTCTCCCAGTCTGAGTGCTGCTTTAAAAGGGATAACAGAGTTTGGATATGAAGTCAAACTCCGCTACAATGCTAGATGTATGTAAAAATATATTGAAATACTATCGCTGGGAAAACGTAATCTCCCAGCTCCTTACTGCTCCCATCATTTCCCAAGTTCCTTTCTGCAAGAGTCTCAAAACCCAATCTAAATCTAAAGCAGTTTTTACTTTCCCAAGTCCGCCATCACGTAGCAGCATGTTTTAGAAGAGTGACAATCAGTGATCGACTGCTGCAATCTGAGCTCACCACTGCCCCTCATCAATACACTGCGGCTGAAGTCTTCAGGACCAGTTAAGTCTCTGCAGATGGGCAGTTAACAGCAACGATGGCACTAACAAAAAGAAACCCTCTTTCTGCAGTCAAGAAGAAGGAAGACTTTTTTTATGCAATTGGAGGATTAAACTCTATTGGGAAGGGGTTGCCCAGATTCCAAGTTCTACCACTGTAAAGAAACACATGGCTACATTTATTAGTGGGATTTTTTTCCACAACTGTTCGAAATTCAATTTTAGGTATAAAATTATGACAAGTCACAGGTAAAGCATGAAGAAATGATAGTTGTTTTTGCTTGCAACCACTGGAGCAGTGGAATTCAAACTTTCAATTAAAATTTTCTTTATTAAGTGCTAACATTAACCACTTAAGGACCGCCTCACGCCGATGTACGTCGGCAAGGCGGCACGGGCAGGCAAAATCACGTACATGTACGTGATTTGCCTCCCGCGGGTGGGGGGTCCGATCGGACCCCCCCCCCGCCGCCCGAGGCGGTCCTGTTTTGTTCCCCGGCGATCGGAGAGGCCATCCGTTCGTGGCCCCCCCCTAGCGATCGCCGCCGGCCAATGGGAACACTCCTTTGCTGCTGTATGCTAAACAGCAGCAAAGGAAGTGATGTCATCTCCCCTCGGGTCGATAGTTTCCGTTCCGGCCCGAGGAGAGACGACATGTGAGTGAGTGCACCAACACACACACACAGTAGAACATGCCAGGCACACATTACACTCCGATCCCCCCCCCCCCGATCGCCCCCCCGATCACCCCCCCCCCCCCCCCCCCGTCACAAACTGACACCAGCAGTTTTTTTTTTTTTTTCTGATTACTGCTAGGTGTCAGTTTGTGACAGTTACTGTGTTAGCACAGTTACTGTTACCCCCCTGTAGGTCTAGGGTACCCCCCTAACCCCCCCTAAAAAAGTTTTAACCCCTTGATCACCCCCCGTCACCAGTGTCGCTAAGCAATCATTTTTCTGATCGCTGTATTAGTGTCGCTGGTGTCGCTGGTGACGCTAGTTAGGGAGGTAAATATTTAGGTTCGCCGTCAGCGTTTTATAGCGTCAGGGACCCCCATATACTATCTAATAAATGTTTTAACCCCTTGATTGCCCCCTAGTTAACCCTTTCACCACTGATCACCGTATAACCGTTACGGTTGACGCTGGTTAGTTTGTTTATTTTTTATAGTGTCAGGTCACCCGCCGTTTATTACCGAATAAAGGTTTAGCCCCCTGATCGCCCGGCGGTGATATGCGTCGCCCCAGGCAGCGTCAGATTAGCGCCAGTACCGCTAACACCCACGCACGCAGCATGCGCCTCCCTTAGTGGTATAGTATCTGATCGGATCAATATCTGATCCGATCAGATCTATACTAGCGTCCCCAGCAGTTTAGGGTTCCCAAAAACGCAGTGTTAGCGGGATCAGCCCAGATACCTGCTAGCACCTGCGTTTTGCCCCTCCGCCCGGCCCAGCCCAGCCCACCCAAGTGCAGTATCGATCGATCACTGTCACTTACAGAACACTAAACGCATAACTGCAGCGTTCACAGAGTCAGGCCTGATCCCTGCGATCGCTAACAGTTTTTTTGGTAGCATTTTGGTGAACTGGCATGCACCAGCCCCAGGCAGCGTCAGGTTAGCGCCAGTACCGCTAACACCCATGCAGGCACCGTACACCTCCCTTAGTGGTATAGTATCTGAACGGATCAATATCTGATCCGATCAGATCTATACTAGCGTCACCAGCAGTTTAGGGTTCCCAAAAACGCAGTGTTAGCGGGATCAGCCCAGATACCTGCTAGCACCTGCGTTTTGCCCCTCCGCCCGGCCTGGCCCAGCCCACCCAAGTGCAGTATTGATCGATCACTGTCACTTACAAAACTCTAAACGCATAACTGCAGCGTTCGCAGAGTCAGGCCTGATCCCTGCGATCGCTAACAGTTTTTTTGGTAGCGTTTTGGTGAACTGGCAAGCACCAGCGGCGTAGTACACCCCGGTCGTAGTCAAACCAGCACTGCAGTAACACTTGGTGACGTGGCGAGTCCCATAAGTGCAGTTCAAGCTGGTGAGGTGGCAAGCACAAGTAGTGTCCCGCTGCCACCAAAAAGACAAACACAGGCCCGTCGTGCCCATAATGCCCTTCCTGCTGCATTCGCCAATCCTAATTGGGAACCCACCGCTTCTGCAGCGCCCGTACTTCCCCCATTCACATCCCCAACCAAATGCAGTCGGCTGCATGAGAGGCATTTTATGTCCTCCCGAGTACCCCTACCCAGCGAACCCCCCAAAAAAGATGTTGTGTCTGCAGCAAGTGCAGATATAGGCGTGACACCCGCTATTTTGTCCCTCCTGTCCTGACAATCCTGGTCTTTGCATTGGTGAATGTTTTGAACGCTACCATTCACTAGTTGAGTATTAGCGTAGGGTACAGCATTGCACATACTAGGCACACTTTCACAGGGTCTCCCAAGATGCCATCGCATTTTGAGAGACCCGAACCTGGAACCAGTTACAGTTATAAAAGTTAGTTACAAAAAAAGTGTAAAAAAAAAAAATATATATAAAATAAAAAAAAATAGTTGTCGTTTTATTGTTCTCTCTCTCTCTCTCTATTCTCTCTCTCTATTGTTCTGCTCTTTTTTACTGTATTCTATTCTGCAATGTTTTATTGTTATTGTTATTATGTTTTATCATGTTTGTTTTTCAGGTATGTAATTATTTATACTTTACTGTTTACTGTGCTTTATTGTTAACCATTGTTAACCATTTTTTTGTCTTCAGGTACG
Organism: Lithobates clamitans; assembly: GCA_037952925.1. Classification (NCBI taxonomy): domain Eukaryota; kingdom Metazoa; phylum Chordata; class Amphibia; order Anura; family Ranidae; genus Lithobates; species Lithobates clamitans. Next base: position 2,153,300 of record JBBGZY010000181.1, on the reverse strand, counting down.
CCATTCACGACTTTGAGTGGTTAATACCAGAATGATGCCTGCAGGTTTAGGTATCATCTTGGTATCATTCTTTTCAGCCAGCGGTCGGCTTTCATGTAAAAGCAATCCTAGCGGCTAATTAGCCTCTAGACTGCTTTTACAAGCCGTGGGAGGGAATGCCCCCCCCCCACCGTCTTCCGTGTTTTTCTCTGGCTCTCCTGTCTCAACAGGGAACCTGAGAATGCAGCCGGTGATTCAGCCAGCTGACCATAGAGCTGATCAGAGACCAGAGTGGCTCCAAACATCTCTATGGCCTAAGAAACCGGAAGCTACGAGCATTTCATGACTTAGATTTCGCCGGATGTAAATAGCACCATTGGGAAATTGGGGAAGCATTTTATCACACCGATCTTGGTGTGGTCAGATGCTTTGAGGGCAGAGGAGAGATCTAGGGTCTAATAGACCCCAATTTTTTTCAAAAAAGAGTACCTGTCACTACCTATTGCTATCATAGGGGATATTTACATTTCCCAAGATAACAATAAAAATGATTAAAAAAAAAAATATGAAAGGAACAGTTTAAAAGTAAGATTAAAAAAGCAAAAAAATAATAAAGAAAAAAAAAAAAAAAAGCACCCCTGTCGCCCCCTGCTCTCGCGCTAAGGCGAACGCAAGCGGCGGTCTGTCGTCAAATGTAAACAGCAATTGCACCATGTATGTGAGGTATCACCGCGAAGGCCAGATCGAGTGCAGTAATTTTTCCAGTAGACCCCCTCTGTAAATCTAAAGTGGTAACCTGTAAAGGCTTTTAAAGGCTTTTAAACATGTATTTACTTTGTTGCCACTGCACGTTTGTGCGCAATTTTAAAGCATGTCATGTTTGGTATCCATGTACTCGGGCTAAGATCATCTTTTTTATTTCATCAAACATTTGGGCAATATAGTGTGTTTTATTGCATTAAAATTTAAAAAAGTGTGTTTTTTCCCCAAAAAATGCGTTTGAAAAATCGCTGCGCAATTACTGTGTGAAAAAAAAAAAAATGAAACACCCACCATTTTAATCTGTAGGGCATTTGCTTTAAAAAAATATATAATGTTTGGGGGTTCAAAGTAATTTTTTTGCAAAAAAAAATAACTTTTTCATGTAAACAATAAGTGTCAGAAAGGGCTTTGTCTTCAAGTGGTTAGAAGAGTGGGTGATGTGTGACATAAGCTTCTAAATGTTGTGCATAAAATGCCAGGACAGTTCAAAAACCCCCCAAATGACCCCATTTTGGAAAGTAGACACCCCAAGCTATTTGCTGAGAGGCATGTCGAGTCCATGGAATATTTTATATTGCGACACAAGTTGCGGGAAAGAGACAAATTTTTTTTTTTTTTTTGCACAAAGTTGTCACTAAATGATATATTGCTCAAACATGCCATGGAAATATGTGAAATTACACCCCAAAATACATTCTGCTGCTTCTCCTGAGTACGGGGATACCACATGTGTGAGACTTTTTGGGAGCCTAGCCGCGTACGGGACCCCGAAAACCAAGCACCGCCTTCAGGCTTTCTAAGGGCGTGAATTTTTGATTTCACTCTTCACTGCCTATCACAGTTTCGGAGGCCATGGAAAGCCCAGGTGGCACAAAACCCCCCCAAATGACCCCATTTTGGAAAGTAGACACCCCAAGCTATTTGCTGAGAGGTATAGTGAGTATTTTGCAGACCTCACTTTTTGTCACAAAGTTTTGAAAATTGAAAAAAGAAAAAAAAAATGTTTTTTCTTGTCTTTCTTCATTTTCAAAAACAAATGAGAGCTGCAAAATACTCACCATGCCTCTCAGCAAATAGCTTGGGGTGTCTACTTTCCAAAATGGGGTCATTTGGGGGGGGGTTTGTGCCACCTGGGCATTCCATGGCCTCCGAAACTGTGATAGGCAGTAAAGAGTGAAATCAAAAATTTTCACCCTTAGAAATCCTGAAAGCGGTGATTGGTTTTCGGGGTCCCGTACGCGGCTAGGCTCCCAAAAAGTCCCACACATGTGGTATCCCCATACTCAGGAGAAGCAGCTAAATGTATTTTGGGGTGCAATTCCACATATGCCCATGGCCTGTGTGAGCAATATATCATTTAGTGACAACTTTATGAAAAAAAAAAAAAAAGTGTCACTTTCCCGCAACTTGTGTCAAAATATAAAATATTCCATGGACTCAATATGCCTCTCAGCAAATAGCTTGGGGTGTCTACTTTCCAAAATGAGGTCATTTTGGGGGGTTTTGTGCCACCTGGGCATTCCATGGCCTCCGAAACTGTGATAGGCAGTGAAGAGTGAAATCAAAAATTTATACCCTTAGAAATCCTGAAGGCGGTGATTGGTTTTCGGGGCCCCGTACGCGGCTAGGCTCCCAAAAAGTCCCACACATGTGGTATCCCCATACTCAGGAGAAGCAGCTGAATGTATTTTGGGGTGCAATTCCACATAGGCCCATGGCCTGTGTGAGCAATATATCATTTAGTGACAACTTTTTGTAAATATTTTTTTTTTTGTCATTTTTCAATCACTTGGGACAAAAAAAATAAATATTCAATGGGTTCAACATGCCTCTCAGCAATTTCCTTGGGGTGTCTACGTTCCAAAATGGGGTCAATTGGGGGGTTTTGTACTGCCCTGCCATTTTAGCACCTCAAGAAATGAGATAGGCAGTCATAAACTAAAAGCTGTGTAAATTACAGAAAATGTACCCTAGTTTGTAGACGCTATAACTTTTGCGCAAACCAATATATATACGCTTATTGACATTTTTTTTACCAAAGACATGTGGCCGAATACAATTTGGCCTAAATGTATGACTAAAATTTAGTTTATTGGATTTTTTTTATAACAAAAAGTAGAAAATATCATTTTTTTTCAAAATTTTCAGTCTTTTTCCGTTTATAGCGCAAAAAATAAAAACCGCAGAGGTGATCAAATACCATCAAAAGAAAGCTCTATTTGTAGGAAGAAAAGGACGCAAATTTCGTTTGGGTACAGCATTGCATGACCACGCAATTAGCAGTTAAAGCAACGCAGTGCCAAATTGGAAAAAGACCTCTGGTCCTTAGGCAGCATAATGGTCCGGGGTTCAAGTGGTTAACAAATAGCTGTCTAGCAAGGAAAGAGCATTATTGCTGGAAATAGATTAATCTATTTTTTTACTGGTACATCAAAGTACCTGTTCTATTACTGATCACATAGCACAACATAGATAGTGATGTTTCTCTGCCAGCGAAAATACTTTTTTGTCACATATTTCAAAGGTAAAAAAGAAAAAAAATGGATTACAGATCAGTTTTTCCCTTTCACATAAAACTGTTAAATAGATGATTTCAACAATTCAACACAAATTTCATAATAAATGAATACTGTAAACTCATGCATATTTTCCATTCTAAAAAATAAGTTTAGTGTATGCATTGAATTTTTAGATCATGCAGAAAACACTCCTACAATATTTACAAAAATAGATGGATGGTAACACATAATATACACATATAGCATTATCCCAGAAGGACCCGCTGGGCTTTGGGCCCATTTCCCTCACACAGCACCCACAGCCAGGCAAAAATAATTTTCCAAACATCCAAACACTCCAGTTGGCGTAAGAAACAGTCTATGGCTTTTAGTGTTTATTTGGGGAATTAAGAATTTGGATAGGGATTGCCCAGAACTGAAGAAAGCTTGTAAACACAAAACAAACCATCAAGGAACTCTGGCTGATAAGAGTCCAACTGAACTATGCTGCACACCAGTGGGAGTAATGGTGCAGCTGAAAAAAAGTAAATACAAAAAGTCAATGCTGAAAAGATAGCACCTGGCTGTATTGCATGGCACATGGCTGTTCTAGACCCAAAGTACAGATGTTCGGGTGCTCCTGGCTGTCTTGTACTGCACTAAAGTTTTCCCTTTATCCCAGACACATGTGGTATTGCACTACACTGTCCTCTCTTGCTTTGGCTGTGATTGCTGGTGTGTACTCACTCAGTCCCTTTAGGTAGCTCATCGAATCCAGAAAGCTGCTGCACTGGCCTATCTGTTCAACAGGCTGCTCCTGGCTTGGCCTGAAGTCTGAAGCTAAGCCTAGCTGAGACAATGGCTGAGGGCAGTGCACCCAGCAGACTGCTGGACTCTGCTTTGAGACTGTCAGGCTTCAGAATATGTATGGGTTACTTCCCACCTTCTAGGCCAGCCTTTACCTACACTGGCCACTGAAGGAGTGCTACACACATAATAACCAAATGTATATGAACCACTGCAGTAATACTATGATTACACCATGAATCATAATGAATTAACGGAGTCTTAATGTTCAACTCCAGTCAAATATTGTGGGGTTTTTTTGGGATAGAAACTGGAAGGTTGTCACACTATCTGCCAGCCCTTGCTTTCTTCTCTGCCTCTTCTTATTATTCTCCTGTATATCTTTCTTGTTTCCTAAATTCCTCCCTTTCACTTTTCTGTCCCTTCTATCCTCTCCCAAATCTGAGCCTAACTTTTTTGTTGTGCCAGTCCCCCCTTATTACCCGGTTTCCCCGAAAATAAGACCTAGCGTGATTGTCGGCGATGGCTGCAATATAAGCCCTACCCCCCAAATAAGCCCTACCCTGTTTCCCCGAAAATAAACCCTTTAACTAGGGCTTATTTAGGGGGTAGGGCTTATATTGCAGCCATCACCGACAATCACGCTAGGTCTTATTTTCGGGAAAACAGGGTATTAATACTAATTAATTACTTTTTATATTACTTTTTATTTTAATTACTATTAATATAATTAATTTGGTTTCAATACCATAGCTAAATCATTTTGTGCAATCTGTATAATAACATTCCACTGCCTGATGCCCTATGTCAAGGATGAGTTCATGTACATTCTGAGAACCAGCAACCAACGCCTCACAAGGCAATGTTAAATGTTGTGGTCCCCATTGACTACTGGGCACCAACTAGTTTCTGATCATATGATTACTGTGCCAACTTTGATATTTGCAGACTGAAGACTCATTTGACAAAAATGAAAGCCTTCAGCTTGCATATGAACACTTTCATCTTCTTCCCTCAATTGTCAGACACAGTTGTATGATATATACTGTATATTGTGACATGGGGTAGTTAGCTTAGGGGATGTATTTATACAGTTAGTTCACAGCAGACAATAATTATTTCCAAGGGCTTGGTAGCCCACGTTTACTAAAACAGCAGAAAGCCTAACAACAGTCCAACACAAAGTTTCCCATGCAGTGGATCTTCTCCAGCTTCAGCAGAATACAAGCACTAGAAAATGCTGAGCTACCTGGCTCATTAGCTTACTCAGCTTCAACTGCAGTACCACGCTGCATCTCTTACCAGTCTCTCTGACTGATTTCCAGCTCTCTTGGATACTTGGCTCTCTAGCCTTTAATCACAGTGCCCTGCTGCATGGCCCGCCTATGGATTGGTGTTCTCCTGAAACCCCGATAGCAGCCAACCTGACTCCTGGAACTGAGACCCTTCATCTCTTGGCTGCACCCTCTGACACCTCAGTGAGACCTTCAGTCTTCCCCACTGGGAGCACTTTCCAAACTGGGAGCCCTGAGCTATCCTCAGACCTGGTATATACCGACCCTTCACACATGTGTACTCCAGGTTGCAGGTGTCTAGCAAAACCTGGACACAGGAATGATTGTTTCGATCCAGAGTTTCAAAATCCAGAAAAAGCCAAACAGCTTCCTCTGCTCAGAAACGCCAGTCTGGACCGTTGCATTCACCCCAAAGGCAAATCCTGTGTCACAATTTCCTATCTTTGCATAGGCTCAGAGCTTTGTCCTGTCAATATATATCTCTATCTAGATACAACTATATATATGTATATACAGATATAAATTTTTTAGGACAAACTAGGCTTTCTTTTTGTATTATACTTTTGTATTTTTTTTTTTACTTGTCAGGTTGCTTTAGAGTAGACCACTGCAAACAAGCAGCTTTTTATTGCAGAATAAACATGCAATGTCTCTTCTGCATAGCCTGCGCAGCTCAGCATGCATTCCCAGTGCACCTTGGCTGTGCCGATACGACTGATTCCCATGCACATGTGTAGGTTCATGTCCCCTGCCAACCAATCAAGACGCCGGGAGATTATGTCATGCCAGTGATGTAACCAACACATCAATGGAAGGTGCAGATGTGTATCTCAGGGGGTTTAGTTCATTTTTAAGTGACATCACATACAACAATGTTTAGATCATAGCTTATTCTTTTGATCTGAAGATGAATGAAACAGAGTAGATATGAAAGTGACAATTTTACTTTGCATTTGTTTGTGTGAAATTTGAACAGTGAGGAGAATTTATCAAAACTGGAGCAGCTGTGTGTGGCAAACCAATAGGCTTTATCGTTTATTTTAAGCTAAAGATAGAAGTCGATTGGCTGCCATGCATCAGAATATTTATGGAGCCACAGCTGCTCCAAATTCTATATGCTGTCAGTTTTAATCGCAATAAAAGGTCATCTTATAATGAAGTAACTGCTCTCATCTACAGTATTAGCCTCTCTAAAATGGAGCTTGCCTCGTAGGCCAGGTCTAGCTCTGGGAGATTTCAGGTTAAAGGATTAGTTCGCCTTTTGGAACTGTCAGGGCTGGGCTCAGCCCTTCCTTCTCAAAGCTGGCCGCTCAGCTGTCGGCTACTTGCCAGCTCCTTTCTCTCCACAATGACTCACCTGTTGATGATATCCTGCATGTCAGTCCTGCCTACTTAAGCCATCCAGCCCAGATGATCTCTTCCCTCGCCTTGGTCACATCTCTAGAGACGCTCTCCTGTGTTCCTGTTAAAGACTTGCTTGGCTGAAATTGCTTCTGGCTCCAGATCCTGCTTGCTGTCCTACTATGTACATCTCTGGTTCCCTGACGTTTTGGCTTGTCTGACTATCCGTTCCCTGAACTCTGGCTATGTTTTCAATACGTTTACTCTGTTTACCTATTTATTATTATTATTATTATTATTATTATTAAACAAGTATGATTTAACTGTACTTCTGTCTCAGTCATTCATGGTTTCTGACAGAAACATGTTACATATTCCAGTGGTATTTAGGGTAGAGCATGTAACATGTTCCAACAGCTGTATAGGTGATTCTCATAAGTATTTAAAAAAATCTTAGAGGATGTGTTACATCATAGTAGGTTTACCACTGTAACTAAAGAAATGGGTAAAAAAAAAAAAAAAAAAAAATTTCAAATATTTACAACAGAATTGTGATAGTGAGATGTCGGAATAAATTGACAATCCTTTTGGAGTTGGTCAAGAACAAACTGGATTATGGTTAATGACAGATTGAAATTCATACTAAAAAGTTTGCAAACTAAGTTTTCAATGACATGGAGTCTGCATATCCAATATATTTGACCTTCCTGGACATGCTGTGGAGTCCTTATCCATCTCTTTTCTTTGCGTTTCTTTTTCTTTATTCATTGATTTCTATTCTTGTCTTATTGTTTTAATCCGTACGCTTCTTTGTTTACCAGTTAACATGCTTAACCTTAAAAGAGAAGTCTAGCCAAAGCTTGTTTGGTAGTACTTTTCCTATGGATAACAGGGGTGCAATTCGTTTTGCACTCCTGTGACCCATTTTTAGCAGAGAGCGGGCTGAAATCTGCTCTCTGCTGACGTCACAGAAATCAGTCCAGGCACCGCCTCATCACGACAATGGTAGTCTGGATCTGTCAGGTGCCTGGACTGACACCCGTCTCAGCCTTTTAGCGAGCGGCTGAAAGCCTGAGATGACTGCTCCCCACCCCTTCACAGCTCAGCACTCCAATGAGCGAGGAGGGAGAAGAGCAAAGAGCTATGACTGACAGTCTACAGCTCTCTGATTGGGGAGCTCTGAAAACCGAGTGATCAACGGTGTTCGTTCACTCGGTTCTCAGTGTAGAGGCTCCAGGGGACCGATGCTGCATCCACCTAGGTAAGTATAAATGGGGGAAAAAAAAAAACCCTTTACTTCTCTTTTAAGGCTAACAGCCTTCCTAGAGAGTGATTTCAGCAGCACATTTCTCCCTTTTTTGGGCCTAGTAAAGAGCTATTAAGAGGAAGTGGATATTTGGTAGGAGTTAATGTTGCAAAGGATAAGATTCAAATTCCTCATATGAGGCTTTCCACATTGACTTTTGATGTTTAACCCCTTGCCAACCGGCTCACGCCGATATATGTCGGCAGAAGAGCACGTACAGGTATATTAACGTACCTATACGTCGCCCTTTAAGATGCGGCATTGTGGGGATATTTATTATAGCAAAAAGTAAAAAATATTGCGTTTTTTTCAAAATTGTCACTCTTTTTTTGTTTATAGCACAAAAAATAAAAACCGCAGAGGTGATCAAATACCACCAAAAGAAAAAAGGACGCCAATTTTGTTTGGGAGCCACATCGCACGACCATGCAATTGTCAGTTAAAGCGACGCAGTGCCTAATTGTAAAAAACGCTCTGGTCTTTGGGCAGCCAAATGGTCCGGGACTGAAGTGGTTAAGAACAATCAGTGGGGAAATAATGTTGAGAGTTAAATATAATTTCTAAGCAGATGTAAAACCTAACTTGATATGCAATGTGCTATGGTTTTGGGATATGAATGTACTCACTCTCATGTCGAATTTAGTTATCATAAAACCAATATAAATATTGAAATTGAAAAGTGTTTTCTACATCAGGAAGATACAGTATTAGAGTTTCAATTCATAATCAATACATTTAGGATAGGATATAAAATGCTAAAAAATATATTAAGCTGTAATAATTCAATGCAGATATTCACAAAACTAAAAATTACTTCACACTGTTTACTGTACTTTGGATAAAAGAACACAAAAACATGTCACCCACTCTTGTTAGATTCTCTTTCGGTTAATGTGTTTGGTTATAATGACACCACGAGTTTTCAGAATTATTTTATTACAGTTTACAAGCACTTACATCTGAAGATATGAATGATTTATAAGCAGGAAAAAAAAAGGAAACTTTTTTTTTTTTAACATTCAATTTTTTATTTAGTTATCAGAATATAAAATAACACATAAAGACATTAAGAAAAGTATCCTGTTATACTTTTTCTAATGTCTTTAACCAGTAGCCTACCGCCCACTGTCATATGACGGCCGGGCGGTAAGCCTATTGTTCTGAGTGGGCGTCATATGACGTCCACCGTTTAAACAGGGCATGCGCGCGATCGTGAGCGCGCAGCCCTGTACTGTCGGTGGCGGCGTGTCACCGAGACACCGCTCGTCACTGACAGGGGTGAACAGCCACTGGGCATGGCTGTTTACCACGTGATCGGCCGTGATGAAGTCACGGCTGATCACTAATGGTACATCCCGCATTGCACGGCGCATGCGCGCGATCGTGAGCGCGCTGCGCGTGCACGTCGGTGGCGGCGTGTTCCCCGGGAACACTGCTCGTCACCGACGACAGTTTACAGCCATTGGCCAGTACTGTGTACCATGTGATCGGCTGTGATCCATTCACAGCCGATCACTAAGTGTAAACAAAGAACTGTCACTAGCTGTTACTAGCCCTTCTCTCCTCACACACCGTTTCCAGTGTGAGGAGAGAAGAGCCAGGAGCAGTGAGTTACAGATCTTTGTATTTGTAGTGTCTGCACCAACACCACTTCTGTCCCATCGCCCCCCCCAATTGTCATCTGTCACCCAACAGTCACCCCATAAAAAGTGCACCTGTCACATAGAGACTGCCATTAGTGACCATCAGCGGTGCCCTGTCACCCACCAGTGACCGTGCCCTGTCACCCGTCACCCATCAGTGACCTGCCCTGTCACCCGTCACCCATCAGTGACCTGCCCTGTCACCCGTCACCCATCAGTGACCTGCCCTGTCACCCGTCACCCACCAGTGACCGTGCCCTGTCACCCGTCACCCACCAGTGACCATTAGCGGTGCACCCGTCACCCATCAGTGACCGTCGCCTGTCAACAATCTGTGACTATCACCTGTCACCGTCCGTGGCCTGTCACCCATCAGTGACCGGGCCCTCTCACCCGTCACCCATCAGTGACTGTGCCCTGTCACCCATCAGTGACCATCAGCGGTGCACCTGTTACCCATCAGTGACCGTCGCCTGTCAACTATCTGTGACCATCGCCCATCACACCATCACCTCTCAGTGAACGTCACCTGCCACCCATCGCACAGCCCATCAGTGACCGTCACCTGCCACCCATCTGTCACCCATCTGTCACCCGTCGCACAGCTACCCGCCACACAGCCATGTCCAAAAGAGGATATACAAGTGAGGAGGCATTCCAGATCCTCTCTATGACTGATGAGAGCACCGGGGAGCTCTCATCAGAGTCCCATTCTGATTCCGAAACAAGTTCGGCATTTGAGCCGATCGAGAGTAGCAATGGTTCGGATGAAGAATGGGTCCCTTCTAAAAGGGCACGACACTCTGGAACCCAGGAAGCCGCCAGCAACCGGGATTATATTCCCAGTACCAGCTCTGCCGCCAGAAATAGGCCCCAGGAAGATGTGCCCAGTACCAGTGCTGCCGCCAGCAATAGGCCCCAGGAACAAAGGCCCAGTACCAGTGCTGCCACCAGAGATGGGCCCCGCGCACAAATGCCCAGTACCAGTGCTGCCACATCACACCCGAGTTCCAGCACAGGAAATTCAACTCCCCCAACTACTGGAGTGTCACGTCCCCCAAGAGCCAGGGCCGCTACCTATATGCCAGATGGTCTTGCCAACCCAACATGGCTGCCTTCCAACTCGGGATCACCAAATATTCCCCCTTTCACAGCACAGCCAGGTGTGCAGGCCAACACCCAAAATTTTACAGAGATCAATTTTTTTCACCTGTTTTTGCCCGACACTTTGCTGCAGTTCATTGTGGACCAAACAAATTTGTATGCCCAGCAGTATATTGCCAGCAACCCCCAATCATCTTATGCCCGTCCGTTTGAGTGGAGAGATTTGAATATTGAGGAGTTCAAATTGTTTTTGGGCCTCACCCTAAATATGGGGCTTACAAAAAAAAATGAAGGACATACCTATTGGTCCACCCACCCCATCCACCATATGGCCATGTATTCTGCCGCTATGTCCAGGTCCCGATATGAGATGATTATGAGATTCTTTCATTTTAACGACAACACCCAGTGCCCTCCCAACAATCATCCAAATTCAGATAAGCTATACAAGATTCACCCACTAATAAATTCATTTTCCCAACGATTTGCAGAACTTTATGTCCCCGAGAAGAATATATGTGTGGATGAGTCCCTGGTACCATTTTCAGGCCGGCTAGGAATAAAACAGTATATTCCTAGCAAAAAGGCCAAATATGGAGTCAAATTTTACAAGCTGTGTGAGAGAGCCACGGGATATCTATATGCATTCCGCATATATGAGGGAAGAGATTCCCAGCTCCAGCCCCCTGAGTGCCCAGCCTACATGGGCACAAATGGAAAAATCGTATGGGATCTGGCTTACCCACTTCTAAAAAAAGGCTATCATATATACCTGGACAACTTTTATACCAGCCTGCCCCTTTTCAGACACCTATATATTGAAAAAACCCTGGCCTGCGGAACTTCAAGAAAAAATAGGAAGGGCTTCCCACAATCCATTGTGAACAAAAGGCTGAAAAAGGGGGAAAGAGCAACACTGAGATGTAATGAAGTGCTGGCCTTGAGGTGGAAGGATAAGAGGGATGTGCACATGATGTCCACCATTCATGATGACACTGCAGTTGTAGTTCAGCGAAGACGAGGTCCCATTGAAAAACCGACATGTGTCCAAGACTATAATCTCTACATGGGGGGGGTGGATTTCAATGACCAAATGATTCAGCCCTATTTGTCAATAAGGAGGTCCCGATTCTGGTATAAGAAGGTAGCAATGTATCTAATTCATTTGGCCATTTACAATTCCTACATAATCTACACAAAATCCACAGAAAGCCCCGCCTCCTTCCTAAAATTCATAGAAGAAGTAGTCACGTCCCTCATCTATCCACAAAGACCCCTCCCAGAATTACCTCGTTCTGATGCTGTTAGCCGACTTCATGAATGGCACTTCCCGTACAACATTCCACCATCGGAAGCAGGCCGAAGACGGCAAAAAAAATGTCGTGTGTGCAGCAGAAGAGGTTTTCGAAAAGATACCAGCTTCCATTGTCCCCGGTGTCCCTCCCAACCTGGCCTTTGCATTGGTGAATGCTTCGAACTGTATCATACATCCCCAAGTTATTAGCCCATATTTTCCCCATTTTCGCTGATCATTTTCCATGCTTCCCCAAATAACCATGCCACTGCCTTCAATGTGAACTGACCCTGGCCTGCTTTTTGACTATGCCTCTGCCTACCGTTTGGACTGCTTCCACATGAACTGACCCTGGCCTGTTTTGACTATGCCTCTGCCCACCGTTTGGACTGCTTGCTCGTGAACTGACCCTGGCCTGTTTTGTGACTACTCTTCTGCCTACCGCTTGGACTGCTTGCACGTTAACTGACCCTGGCTTGTTTTATGGACTATGCTTTTGCCTACCGCTTGGACTGATCTGTTGCCCTGCTACTATAGTACACAGGGGTCTCACATATGTGAGGGGCTCCAGAATAGTTTTTCCGGATGGAGATAACAATTTTTTTTGTTTTCTCCCGGTTTTGTAATTTCCGGATTAGGGTCTGGAGTCCGGAGGCTTCATAGAGATTTGGGTGGGTCGAAGCCTCTACCCCTGTGCCCCTGTGCACAGGTCTTACCCAATTGCGGCCCTCAGCCTTCTGCTGACTTACTGCCATCATGCCTTTGCCTGCCGCATGAACAGACCACACATCTGCCTGCTACCTGGACTATGAAAATAATTCGCTGTAGCAAAAGGCAGTATGTTTATGAAGGGCTGGAGAGCGGTACAATAATGTGCGTCTGCAGGTAACAGTGTACCAGGACCAATATTATGGCTGTGCTGGCTGTCTCTGCCTGGACAATTCCTATGGACTGTGCTGTGCCGACTATAGACAATATTCCTGCCTGCTGCCTGGATAGTTATTGCTGTCGCTAAGCACATCCCTGACTGCTGCCTGGACCAGTGCTCTCTTCTGTGGACACTACTAAAAGCACAGGTAATACTTTTTTTTTATCCTTTCCGCAATAGAATTTATTTTGGATTGTAATTCTTGGTATGTACATGCTATGTGTTAGAAATATGAAGGGCCTTCAAAAATGATAGGTTGCCAGGAAATTATCTATGTAATGTATTCTCCTAGAACGCCTGATGGTGCTACTTGGATGTTGGGCCACTGTATGTGGCCAAGCTGTGTAAAAGTCTCACACATGTGGTATCCCCATACTCAGGGGGAGTAGCAGAATGTATTTTGGGGTGTCATTTTTGCTATGTGTTGGAAATATCTTATAAATGGACAACTTTGTGTAAAAAAAATGCGTTTTTATTTTTTTTCCACATTTTCCAAAAACTTCTGGAAAAAAAATAACCGTTCAAAAGACTCATTATGCCTCATAGATTATACGTTGGGGTGTTTGCTTTCCAAAATGGGGTCATTTTGTGGGCAATTCCTTTGTCCTGGTGCTCCAGGGCCTTCAAAAGTGTAATAGGTGGTTGAGAAATGAGATGTGCAATTTATGCTCGTAGATCGCCTGATGGTGCTACTTCAATGTTGGGCCTTTGTATGTGGCCAGGCTGTGTAAAAGTCCCACACATGTGGTATCGCCATACTCAGGAGGGGTAGCAGAATGTATTTTGGGGTGTCATTTTTGCTATGTATTTGCTATGTGTTGGAAATATCTTATAAATGGACAACTTTGTGTAAAAAAAATGCGTTTTTATTTTTTTTCCACATTTTCCAAAAACTTCTGGAAAAAAAATAACCGTTCAAAAGACTCATTATGCCTTATAGATTATACGTTGGGGTGTTTGCTTTCCAAAATGGGGTCATTTTGTGGGCAATTCCTTTGTCCTGGTGCTCCAGGGCCTTCAAAATGTAATAGGTGGTTGAGAAATGAGATGTTCAATTTATGCTCGTAGATCGCCTGATGGTGCTACTTCAATGTTGGGCCTTTGTATGTGGCCAGGCTGTGTAAAAGTCCCACACATGTGGTATCGCCATACTCAGGAGGAGTAGCAGAATGTATTTTGGGGTGTCATTTTTGCTATGTATTTGCTATGTGTTGGAAATATCTTATAAATGGACAACTTTGTGTAAAAAAAATGCGTTTTTATTTTTTTTCCACATTTTCCAAAAACTTCTGGAAAAAAAATAACCGTTCAAAAGACTCATTATGCCTCATAGATTATACGTTGGGGTGTTTGCTTTCCAAAATGGGGTCATTTTGTGGGCAATTCCTTTGTCCTGGTGCTCCAGGGCCTTCAAAAGTGTAATAGGTGGTTGAGAAATGAGATGTGCAATTTATGCTCGTAGATCGCCTGATGGTGCGACTTCAATGTTGGGCCTTTGTATGTGGCCAGGCTGTGTAAAAGTCCCACACATGTGGTATCGCCATACTCAGGAGGAGTAGCAGAATGTATTTTGGGGTGTCATTTTTGCTATGTATTTGCTATGTGTTGGAAATATCTTATAAATGGACAACTTTGTGTAAAAAAAAATGCGTTTTTATTTTTTTTCCACATTTTCCAAAAACTTCTGGAAAAAAAAATAACCGTTCAAAAGACTCATTACGCCTCATAGATTATACGTTGGGGTGTTTGCTTTCCAAAATGGGGTCATTTTGTGGGCAATTCCTTTGTCCTGGTGCTCCAGGGCCTTCAAAAGTGTAATAGGTGGTTGAGAAATGAGATGTGCAATTTATGCTCGTAGATCGCCTGATGGTGCAACTTCAATGTTGGGCCTTTGTATGTGGCCAGGCTGTGTAAAAGTCCCACACATGTGGTATCCCCATACTCGGTAAGAGTAGCAGAATGTATTTTGGGGTGTAATTTGTTGTATGCATATGCTCTGTGAGAGAAATAACCAGTTAATATATAAATTTTGAAAAAAAAAAAAAAAAAAAAAAAAATCTTCCTTTTGCAAAGAATTGTGGGAAAAAATTACACCTTAAAAAAACTAACCATGCTACTTACTTAATACCTTGGAATGTCTACTTTCTAAAAAGGGGTAATTTGGGGGGTATTTGTACTTTTCTGACTTGTTAGTACCTCAAGAAATGAGATTCACCTGATGTACTGAAGGCCTGATCAGATGTTTTCAATTTTCAGTGATTGGCACCATAGTTTGTAGACTCTATAACTTTCACAAAGACCAAATAATATACACTAATTTGGGTTATTTTTACCAAAGATATATAGCAGTATAAATTGTGGCCAAAATTTATGAAGAAAAATTACTAATTTGCTAAATTTTATGACAAAAACAAAGAAAAAGGCAATTTTCACAAAATTTACGGTCTTTTTTTATTTATAGCACAAAAAATAAAAAACCCATTAGTGATTAAATACCACCAAAAGAAAGCTCTATTTGTGTGAGAAAAAGGACACAAATTTCATTTGGGTACAGTGTTGCATGACTGAGTAATAGTCATTCAAAGTGTAAGAGCACCGAAAGCTGAAAATTGGTCTGGGCAGGAAGGGGGTTTAAGTGCCCTGTATTGAGGTGGTTAAAATGAAACATGTTTTTAAACCAGATTTGTTTCTGTTTGCAGCAGGCCGTGTCATGATGTATCACAGTAAAGAGGAAGCATTACAATGCAGCAGCGGTGAAACTAATTAAACATTACACTCTACTGGGCATTCAGAATCCTGCATCCTCCCCACCATGCCTGACCCACACATTTCCAACTGTCTTTTTTTCTTTTATCCTGCTACCCAATCTGCATCAAACCCACACTATCCACTGCACCTGCATGCTTTCCCCCCAATCCCTGTACTCAAAACCAAGATTGCACCCTCTCCAACTATGACCACAGGGCTTGACCCTCCCTTCCCCAAATACACACGTTCCCTACCATGCCTGCACCCCTCCCTCAACACCATGCCTGCCCGCCCAACTGCATCTGCTCACACCCCCATTTTTCCCAATACCACTCCACCCCACTTTCAACACTGTCCCTGCAACCTTTTCTCACCTTCAAGAAAGGGCACCCCCTCTGCACTCACCATGGCGTCCGAACCCCATTTTACACCTTGCACTTATAACAGTGCCTGAGAATGCCACCACCATGGTCTCTATTTTGAAACAGCACATGCATAATGCCATAGTGATGGCAGAAAAAAAGGCCAAGTGGTCCGAGTATAGATCTACGTTTGGTCCAGGTGTGTTTGAATTGACATACTGTTGACTGACTCACTACCTCTGCTGAAGTCTATTCCAAGCATCAACATCTCTTTCAATAAAATAATACCTTGTAAGTATTGCATGCAACACAACTTAAACCCTTTTTCCCAAATCCCATCCCTAGTTTCAGGTTCACTGTAAAGTTCCAATGTTTCATAATTAGTGCAACAAAGAGAAAATAAAAACAGAAGACTTGAAAATTAGTTTGAGAACAATAGTTCAAACCACCCAACTAACTGGGAAGGTTTTTTGTCAATAAAAAATATGCCATATCAATACATTTTAAAGTGGTTGTAAAGCTTCGTCTTTTTTTAAGCAAACATACTTACCTCCTCTGTGCAAGGGTTTTGTACAGAGTGGACACAATCCTCCTCTTTTAAGGTCCTTCCACGGCACCCCTGGCTCCTCCTCTTCGAGTGACCCCACAGGGAAGCGCTTTCCCTGGGGGAATTGGTGCGGGCTCACTCCCGAGTCCTGCTGCAGCATCCATTGATATAGACAGCAGGACTCGGTCCCGCCCCCGGCTCCCGCGTCATTGGATTTGATTGATAGCAGTGGGAGCCAATGGCTCATGCTGCTATCAATCTATCCAATAAGGATCCAAAACAGCGGCTGGAGCTGCTGTGCTCGTTCTCGTCACTGGAAAGACAGGTTCAGGTAAGAAAAAGGGGGGCACTGCACTACGGGTTTTTCACCTTAATGCATAGAATGCATTAAGATGAAAAACCTTGAGGGTTTACAAATTCTTTAACCCTCTTCACTGGCAGGTCCGTACGCCGTACGGACCTACAGAAGTGTCTGCAGGTGGCCAAGTCCATACACCGTAAGGACCTAATTTCTCCCTCTGCTATAAGCTCATGGTCACTTCAATGACCATAAACATATATCAGAATTGTTCAACAGACTCTATAACTCTGGTCAGCGAATTACACCCTGCTCATCAGAGTTAATAATCTTAAATAACCATAATAACCCGGGTGGGGATGAAGTTGGGGCTTGGTAAACATGCATTTACTAAGCCCGCCTCCTGTAGTAGAGTGGGCGCAGGCAGCGATCACTACAGATCGCTCCTATATGTCCCACTGACAGCTTATATATAGTAAACCGCGAGTGTTACTATGTATCAGACTTTCATTTTATGAGTGAATGAGGAATCTCTATACAGATTCCTTATTCATTCAAGTAAAGTGCTACAGAGAAAGGGACCATCTTCAGTCCCTTTCTCTGTCTCAAAAAAAGAAATATGGAGATCTGTTTAGACCTCTGATATCTCACCAAAGACACCCTCCCCAGAAAAAAAAAATGACTGTAAAAAATGTAAAAAGGAAAAAAAAACATAGTAAGACCCAGTGACTTTTTTGGGGACGGTCACACTCAGCCTCTCCACGATGACGCTGCCGCCCCCCGCACTCACCCCTCCATGGTGACAGTCCTCCCTGCACTCAACCCTCCAGGGCTTCTTCGGGAGAAGCCGAAAGACAATAGCGAATACTAATTTGCTATTGTCACAACTGGGTGGGTTCGAGTGAGCCCAGTCTTTTTCAAGCCAATTAGAGCCTCAAGCTCTAATCATACGGCTTGAAAAAAAAAAAATCTTACAAACATACTAGTCCAGCGCGCCCTGCAGGGGGGCGGCGCCCCTGCACCCCTAATGGACCGGCGGCTCCTGTTAAAACCTCTTTCACATGGAGTGGACTCTGTCAAGCAGACCTGCCTGCTCAGCGGGGGATCTGTCTGCTGATCCCCGCTGAGCAGGCGGATGACAGGTCTGCGTCCTCTCTGCTGATGCAGAGCGGACACAAAAACAGCCCGCTGTTTTCTATGGGGCGGTCGGATGGAAAAGGACCACCTGTCCATTTCCATCGGATACCATCCGATCTGCTAAATGGATGGGGAATGGAATCCCCAGCCATCTATTTTTAGTGGACTGGATTAGATGCAGGAGGGTATAAATGGACACATTTACATTTATATCAGCCTCTCCATAAAGAACAATGTGTGGTCCGACTGGGCCCGCCTGAGAAATAGACAGGCAGACCCGATCAGTCTGCTTGTGTGAAAGAGACCTAAGGCCTTGTTCACACAGGGCATACACAGCATACATTTACAGGGGCGCACAGATGTTCCGTGCATCTCTGTGCAGGCAGTTCTATTGATGTCATTTGGGATGTAACAACTACACAAACAGAGCCGTTGCTCCCAATTTTATATCCATGAAGCTCTGCGTTCACACTGTCTGCATTTGGGGTGGTGTACCCACACCCACACTAATGTCAGATTGGGAACAGCAGCTATGCCTGTGCAGCCGCTGCATCCCAATTGACATAAATGGGACTGCCTGTATGGGAATGCACGTAACACCTGTGCATCCCTATTCGGGTAAACATGGCCCTCCATAAGCATACACTTTAGTATGCCACACGTGAATGATGCTTTAGTAGTATTTAGCAGGAATTTTGTAAATTATGTTGTGTATGTGCACTATTAATGATTTTAGTGTATTTTTAGTGAAAATAGCGATATGATGAAAATTTGCGCAATTATTGCAGGGCCCAAAAAATCAGTAGCACTTTTTTTTTTATTCTACAGGTCATGTGCTTTCAGAAAATGTGTAGTTTGAGGGGTCTTTTCAAATTCTGAAAGCTGTAAGTGAAAAATGGTAACCTCCGGATTTTTTGAGTAAATTGTTATTTACAATTTTGCGTACCTTCAGTTTTCACCATTTCACAAAAAGGTGCAATTTACAATGTACAAATATTTGTTATTTATAACTCAATACAGTTTTAACTTTTAGATTTACTAGGAATTTAGCAGGAATTTTGTACATTTTGCCATGTATGAATCCACTAGTAATGATTTTAGTGTATTTTTAGCTTAAATATTGTTTTGTCAAACATTTGCGCAAATATTGTGGTGCCTTAAAAATCAGTAGCACCTTCTTTTTATTCAACCGGCCATGTACTTTGTGTAAGTGAAAAAAGGCAAACCTCCAGATTTTTAAAGAAATGTTTACGTAGATCCGATTTTCACTATTTCTCAAATAGGCGCAATTTAAAATTCACAAATATTTGCTATTAATTAATGCAATACAGGTTAAGCTTGTATATTTAGTAGGAATTTAGCAGGAATTTGCTGTGTTTGTATCTGCTAATAATTATTTTAGTGTATTTTTAGCGAAAATATTGCTTTGGTAAACATTTGCGCAAATATCATGGGGCCTTAAAAATCAGTAGCACCTTTTTTTTATTCTACTGGTCCTATGCTTTCAGAAAATATATGGTCTGGGGGGTCTTTAACAAACTCAAAGCTGTAAGGGAACAATGAAAACCTGTAGATTTTTAGAGAAATGTGGTTATTTGCAGTTTTCACCATTTTGCAAAAAGGCGTAATTTAAATATGACATATATTTGTTATTTATTAACTCAATACAGGTTAAGCTTTTATATTTAGTAGGAATTTTGTAAAACATACTGTGTTTTTATCTGCTAATAATGATATTAGTGTATTTTTAACAGAAATATTGTTTTGATAAACATTAAACAAGTATCACTGTGTTCTAAAAATCAGTAGCACCTTATTTGTATTCTAATGGTCATATGCTTTCAGAAGATATATGGTTTGGGGGTCTTTAACAAACTCTGAAAACTGTAACGGAAAAATGAAAAAGCAGTGGAAAAATAGCAAAAATGGCCTGGACATCTGAGTGTAAAAATGGAGCACATGGCCTGGCAGCAAAAGGGTTAAGGCCTTTGGCAGTAAAAGAGAAAAAAAGTTATGGAGAGTGAGCAGCATTGCTTAATGATGACTTTATAGGACACAGTAATGTCGTAGAGAATAGAGGAACCAATAAAAGCTGCCAGGAACCTAGGCGATTGACACTCCTGAAAGTATTGCTTTTTACTATAGACTTCACATTAATATTTCTCATGAACAAGAGCACATTTTGGCAGCACAGGAAGTGCAAAAGTTCTTTTTTTAGATATGCTTGTTTCTAATAATTTGTTTAATGACAGTTTATAATTATTTGTGTAAGGACAAGGTCACTTTAAAACAACCAAGCAGATATGAATGAAATGCTAGGTATTACATGTTACTACATTTTGCCTTTTGTAGTTAGCTGTAGAAGTAATAATACTCAGAAAATCAAAGGATTTCTGACGGGTTGCCTTGCTATGAGTAATTCTGGCCATACATTTTTTTTCCCCATCAGCATGCAACCACATACATCTGCTACACATGGTTTAAATTGTTTTCCCACTTTTGAGTGGCCAAATGATAAAAACTGGAAAGGAAATCCATTCAAAATGCATTTAAACTGGCACTGTAGTGGTTCTGGCTGATTTCCATCTTAATAATTTGGTTGCCAGAAACTAGGAAACAAATAAAAGCCTGTGTGACAGTTTTCTGTGATGGAAAGCTGCAGAACATGGGTTCAGAATGACTTATTCTAGTTGGATGTTGATGCTTCAAAAAGTATCAATTATATTTTTAATAATCACAGATAGGCCTAAGGGCCCCGTTCACACCAGAACACGGTGCAGGAAACACGCACGCCATCATTCAAAACACAATGAAGTTGCGTTCTGCAGCAGGTGTCAATGTTAAGTTAACGACACCCCCAAACACAGTGTATTTTCCTGCACTGGATTGCATGGAATAGAAGTACCATGCGATCCAATTGTGGTGTGCTCTTATAGAGTAGTGTATGCACTCAAATTCAGAATTATTGGGCTCAAATCTCACTGCTGCACTGTGTGTGAATCGCACAGGATAATGGGCCGGGGGGGGGGGAATTTACTAAAACTGGAGAGTGTAAAATCTGGTGCAGCTCTGCATGGTAGCCAATCAGTTTCTAACTTCAGCTTGTTCAATTAAGCTTTGACAATAATCCCTGGAAGGTGATTGCTTTCTATGCAGAGCTGGACCAGATTTTGCACTCTCCAGTTTTAGTAAACCAATCCCTCGGAGTGCATTCCTGTGTGATTCCTGGTGTAAACCAGCCCTTAAAATAATTTGCAGGGAAAAAGTGCTATTAGCAAATTAAACCCTAACTGAATGACATTTGTGAAAGCACTTCCTAGGGAGCTGATGCGATATTGGGTCTTCCTGCAGTTGCCAGTGGTCACCCACCCTAAATTATGACTCCCGGACACACCAGCAGCCTAATTCTAGAAAGAATAAGCTGTGCAGAGGAAAAAAATGGTTAAAATAGCACACAAATAACAAGGCAGGTTTAATCATAATTTCAGAAACAAACATTGTTATACCAAACATAAAACGAACAACAATTTGGCCTATCTGCAGTTCAAAGGTCTTAAGCCTCATACACACGATCAGACTTCCATCTGACTTTTCCATGTATTTTTGTCTGAATGGGTGTTGGCCGTGAACTTGTTCTGTATACACACGGCAGAACATGTTCAGCCAACTTTAACCAAATCACGTGGTTTTTCAGCTCTTTACCGCCACCCTTTGGGCAACTTCTGTTATTGTTGGCTGATGTTTAGCATTGGTTCTGAGCATGCGTGTTTGTACTTTGGATTTTAGTCCGATGGACTTGTGTACACACGACTGGATTATCCTCCATCAGACATTTGTTGTCGAAAAGTTTGAGACCATGCATAGCAAACATTTGTCCGTTGAAAAAGCAACAACAATTGTCTGATGGAGCATAGAGACGGTCGGATTGTCCGATAAAACAGGTCCGTCGGACCGTTGTTGTTGAAAAGTCTGATTGTGTTATGGGTCTTTAACTAAACCGCTAGGCAGTGGGGTCTAACACATAGTCTGCCAGTGCTAGGGCCTGTGAACTCTCAATGGAGGGCTCTCCAATTTGCCTATGAGCCTATAATCCAAAGAGAATGACCCAGAAGTCCCAGGATAACTCTCTACGTGGCAGCAAAGTTTATAATCCCAGTTTTGCTTCGCTTTGGTCTCCAACATAGAGGCTGCAACCCATTCTATACTGTGTGCACTTTTTCCTTTCCTCTGGTGGCGGTGGGAGGGGCTAAAGTGCAGATGAAGTCACGTGACGTAATGCGAGTGGGAGTGGCTGGAGTCAGACGTGCACCGGAAGTGACGTAAGGAGGCGCTGAGAGCACCGGTTTTAACTGTTCTTAACAGATTTTAATATTTTACATGCACGAGTCTACCATGTTGTTTTCAATAAATGCCCCCTATCTTTCTAAACCTGGCTACACTATTGGAGGCACTTCTGCTCTCTCCCCCACTACTGCTGTATTAATGCACCGGAGTGCTTTGGGAGGCCTTAGTGGAGGATTGTGCAGCTGGAGAAGCTACTCTTGGCCACAGTATTAGTGTATGTGAGCTGGAAAACAACCCAAAGGGAAGAGGTGGAGAGTTATATCTATGCATACATGTGATTTATTACATCCTATGAGGTGTGAGTTCTGGGAGACTGGTGTTTTGAGAAGCAATTTATGAAGCTATATATGGACACTGATGAGCACTGATTAAGACACTTAATACCGTATATACTCGAGTATAAGTCGAATTTTTCAGCACATTTTTTTAGTGCTGAATGTGCTGAAAGTGCCCCCCTCGACTTATACTCGAGTCAAGCACTTTTCTGCAGCAAAAAATTTCATTTTCCGAACCGACTTGGGGGCCCCGTATCTCAGGGCCACTTGGTACTAGGAACCCCAAATTTGGTATGCAAACCCAGTGGAACTAGCACTACAACATATCCAAAGCTGGTATTCCTAGCTCTAAGTAGCCCCGAGATACGGGGCCCCAAAATCGGTTCGGAAAATGTCATTCTCTGCTGCAGAAAAGTGCTTGACATTTTCTGAACCGACTTTGGGGCCCCGTATCTCTGGGTTTGCACACCAAATTTGGTGTGCAAACCCAGTGGAACTAGCACTACAACATATCCAAAGCTGGGGTTCCTAGCACCAAGTGGCCCTGAGATACGGGGCCCCAAAACCGGTTTGGAAAATGTCATTTTCTGCTGCAGAAAAGTGCTTGACATTTTCTGAACTGATTTTTGGGGCCCTGTATCTAAGGGCCACTTGGTGCTAGTAACCCCAGCTTTGGAAATATTATGGTGCTAGTTCAACTGGGTTTGCATACTAAATTTGGGGTTCTTAGCACTAAGTGGCCCCAAGATACAGGGCCCCAAATTCGGTCAACTGTGTGCATCTGCAGCAGTGTCATTTCGGGACCCTTTGGGTTCAGAGACCCCAAATTTTGGCTGCAGCTAGGGGGCATCTAGGAACCCTTAACTACCGAGTTTGAAGTTCAGGGGACCTATGGCTGCAAATGGGAAGAGTGATGCTGCAAATGGACATTGTTGACCCTCTTTTCCACTTACAGTAGCTGTGCATTTCTCACCCACGTCTTATACTCGGGTCAATAAGTTTTTCCCATTTTTTTGTGGTAAATTAGGGCCTCGACTTATACTCGGAACGACTTATACTCGAGTATATACGGTACTCAACCTTTCTTGTCCAGTACCTTATGAACACTCTTTTCTCCCTTATCTAATAATTGGGAAGATTTGAAAACATGGACTTCTTCCTGTTTGTGTGGCATATTGTTTGAAATACATGTTGATGATTTATTTATTTTATGCAGCTTTCTGCACATGACTTGAACACTTGCTGCCACTTTTCTGCCCATGTATTGGGCACTTGTTGCCACTTTTTTTGATGCTTCTTATCGGAGCCACTAGCATTTTTTCCGCCATTTATTTCATTTTATTTGAGGTTTTTATTATCTCCATTTGGCTGCACTTTATTTGTTTGCTTAATTATTTATATTTCTGTGCGAGATCACTTTATATACATTAAAGTGCAAAGTTGTTGTGGTCAATCAGGTCAATACTCTCTTTCTCCTCTCCTGACAAGCTGTCCATCAAAGGCCAGGAAAGAAAAAATAAGTGATGGCCGGTGTTCTGTCAAAATAGCAAATTCATCGAGATCTCCGATCATGTCACTTCGGGTTACTATAAAGCATCAGTAATTGAAGATTTAGACAAGTTGCTGTTTTGACACAACACTGACAAGCATGTACACTCCGGTACACAAAGAGTTTGCCGTCTTGACAGAACAGCGGGTAAGGAGGAAAAAGCTGTCCCGCATTGGAGGCGGCCATGTTGTTGGTGAGTAAACGCGTAGGGCGTGGCCTAATCTGTGCTTCCCAAACATCACCTCCTGTACCAGCGCTGAAGGATATTAATGACGGTTTTGACGTTTTTACCATTTCGCTTGATTTTTACTGCAAAAGTGTGAGTACCCTTTCATTTTGTGTAATAAAACTTTTTTAAAGCAATTTTACGCTATGGGCACTCCCTCTCTTTTTATATATGATATACCACGATCCTGAGCCCGCCAGCGATCGCTGTACAGTGGCGATAAAACTGTAACTGCCTACTACCCCCGCAGGGGTGAAGTGATCTGGTGAGTGGCTGCAATTTCAGAGCAAAGAGATATTATAAGTGAAGGATTATCATCACAGCACAAGAATATGACACAAGAGACTTACTAAAGAATTTTGAAGCACGTTTGCACTTTTATCTTGTCACTGTTGCCTTTTGGATTGCACCAGCACATTTGCACTTTATCTTGCTATTGTAATTTTCCTTAGGAACAGATTTCCTACACCCCTCCCCACCTCCCTATCTCACTCCCTTCTCCCTTTCCCCCCCCCCTTTCCTCCTTCCCCCCCCTTTCTTCCCTCCCTAGCAATATTATATATGTAAGCATTTAAGTTATGTCTATGTATCACCTATGATTGCACAATATTGCAACAGAATATTTAATTGACACATGCACGGTATACTTGGGAATTCATATTGTTAATTTGTATTTAATATTTAATATATGCACGGTGCACCTAAGAATTTATTTTAATCTAGTAACCTATATGGAGGTAGGAAACTAAATAGGAACAGCGCCAAACCCTTCTATCATTTCTAATATATCTCAGCTGTCCCCATTTTAGGGTGACTGCCTGTTGGGAGGCAGCAGTTCCAAACTTTACCAATTAAGTCTTTATGTCCACTGCGCGGGTTCACCATCCCTGGACTAACAATGTCCACTCATAATATCGTGTACACGCTTGCCGGTAGTGTGTCTAAACAGCAACTCGTCTAAATCTTCACTTATTAATGCTTTACACTAACCGGAAGTGACGCAATTGGAGATCTCGATGAATTGGCTTTTTTGACAGAACACCCCCACTCTGTGTAGCTCAGCGTGAAAGGGGCTGCTGGCTGGGCTAGAATGGTTTCAAACTTTTTTCATCTTTTGTTGCATAGCTACTTCCTGACTGGGTGCATACATTCCATCATTGGCTGCATGGCTTTTCCCAGTGTAGGCTGCCTGATGGTGGACAAGAGTGGACCATGCCTGCCTAATGTGTATTGAAGTGGCCACTCGTAATCTCAGCTGAAAGCCTGTGTAAGGCCCCTTTCACAATTCGGCCAGAAGGAAGGGAATAAATCCCTTTTTTAAAAAGGTTTTGCCGGATCGGACCCAGAGGTATCCGCGTGTAAACAGACACAACCAACTGCCCATAGAGGGGAATGGATGGTCCGATCGGGTATTGCTGAGAAATGGACAGCAGGACTCATTTGAACCTCTCACGTGCAAAGGGTGAAAATGCAGGTGCACCACTGGGAGACAAGGACAAAGTGTTGCCACTCTACATTAACAGGAAGTGCCTGAACAAGGAGCTTTAACCGCTTCTAGACCAGTCACCAAAGTTATTCTGCGGCAGGTTGGCTTCCCTGGGCGAGCCGTCATAGCCGTATGTCGGTTCTTTAAGATGCTGTAGGAGGCGAGTGCCCGCAGCGTGGCCCCAGAGCCGATGCCCCGAGCCCGGCGGGCATCCGCGATCACTCGTGACAGAGCGAGAACCAGAATCTGTGTGTGTAAATACACAAATTCCGTTTCTGTCAGGGGAGAAGAGACAGATTGTGTGTTCATACTAAGTATGAACACCGATCGGTCTCCTTCCCTAGTCAGTCCCATCACCCCCACAGTTAGAACACACCAAGGGAACACAGTTACCCTCTTGCTCTTCCCCTAGTGTTAACCCCTTCCCTGCCAGTGACATTTATACAGTAATCAGTGCATTTTTATAGCACTGATCGCTGTATAAATGTCACTGGTCCTAAAAATGTGTCAAAAGTGTCCGATGTGTCCGCCGCAATATGGCAGTACCGCTAAAAATTGCAGAGCGCCGCCATTACTAGTAAGAGAAAAAAAATAAGAAAAATGCCACAAATCTGTCCCCTATTTTGTAGATGCTATAACTTTTGCACAAACCAATCAATATACGTTTATTGCGATTTTTTTACCAAAAATATGTAGAATAATACATATCAGCCTAAACTGAGGAAAGTTGTTTTTTTTTCCTTAAATTTGGGATATTTATTATAGCAAAAAGTAAAAGACATTGTGTTTTTTTTTTTTTTTCAAAATTGTCGCTCTTCTTTTGTTTATAGCGCAAAAAAATTTTAAAAAGCAGAGGTGATCAAATACCACCAAAAAAACAGCTCAATTTGTGTAAAAAAAGGACATAAATTTTGTTTGGGTACAGCGTCAGGCGTCTGCTCAATTGTCAGTTAAAGTGACGCAGTGCAGTATCAGAAAAAATGGCCTGGTCAGGAAGGGAGTTAAGTCTTCCGGGGCTGAAGTGGTTAAGGTAGGATCGCCATATTATAAAAGGGGCTGCAGATGTAAAATAACTTGAAATTGCATTACCATGTTAAAGCTTTTATGAGATTTTAGGGATTGGTTTGCATATATACCATGAAAAGAGAACGAACAATTGAGTTGATTGTTAAAAGAAAAAAAAAATTAACAAAAAGAAAAACAGCTTCATATTCAGATCCTGTCATTGTTCAAGAACAAAACAAAACTGTTGGCTATTAGGGTGCATCCTCTAGTTTTTCTAAGAGTACACATACTGACAGGTATAGTAGCATGGTACATTTTTATACAACCTTTTTTAAATGCTGGATCACATCCTAAAGACAAAGTATGTTGCGGAATTCACAGACATTTCTAATTCACCCCCATTTAATAAACTTTACATAAAGTCACTGAAATTTTTATAACATCACAACTTTAAAAATGAAAGCAGCATGAAATAGAGATGAACGGGAAAAACATTTAAAAAAAAAAAGTGATTGTATATAAAGCTCACTATAAGCCAACAGCATAATAAATATGCCACACAATTATCATTAACACATACAAATTAAGAAGCTGCAGTGCCATCAGTCAGCCATTTTAAACATTTTTTTTTTTTTTAAAGTCCTGCCTAAAAGGACAACAGCACAAGATGTTTGTTATAGCATATGTTAGCCCGAAAGCCTCTCTCTGAGCACTCTTTGAAACAAGTTGCACTATGTTTCTATAGTGCTCACTTCCCTGTGTTTAGGGATAAGCCCTACCAATTTTCATCCCCTTTATTTGCATCAAGGTTTAAAGAAAATCTATTTTCTATAAATGTTTAAAATAAGAAAAAAAAAAGTTCACTATACGAGTACCGAATGTGAAGAAAAACCATAAAGAACACTTATTCTTAACTCCAAAGGGGATATAGCTGCTTAAAAAGGAAAGCTAAGCCACAGATACAGCTCCTTCTTTACAATGTAATGAATTGTCTGGAGAAAGCTTCTAATTAAGTTAGAAGGAGGATTTCTGACACTTTTATAAGAGAATAAAATGCAGCTAATAATGACATTCATGTAAATCTGTACAGGTTGGGAGTCTCATTTGCCAAACACATTATTGGATTTCTACACATCATGTCATAATAATTGTCACAGCATAATAACCAAAAACTGTCACTTAAGGCTTACAAAATTATGCGACTCAAAGAGATGCTAATGTTCTGACCTCTGCAGTTGACTTAGTTGTAAAATGACATCTCATAAGCCCAACTACACTGGAAACAATGCAAGAAGTCTGGAGGCAATCCAAATGTCTCCCATGAGTCATAAATAGCTCAGATATCGCATACAATTTGATTTTAAATCCAAAAACACGGCAATTTCTATTACAAAGCCTTACGCTGAGAAGGCTAGCTCAACTCCTAGTTGACAGAAAATATTTTATTCACTTATGGTGAGCATAGGATTTTGACATGACAGACAAGTTTCTCTGAAATGATACAACGATACCCTGGAAATGATATAAAGATATATAGGGAACTCACAATAAGCTGTGATTACTCATGTTGTACCGCACAAACGCATGGGTCTCTGGCACAGATGGCCCTTACCTGTCATACAACAGCCTCAAGCACAGCTTATTACTTCAAGCCATTTTTTGACAGCTGGGAGAGAGGAACATGATCTGCCCGAATGGCTGTGAGGTTTACTATTAAAACTTGTTTTATATATTGATCGATGAATCAGAAATTGCCTTCTCTGAGAATTTTGAATCTGTGATTGTGGGAATCAGCCACCATGAGGGATATTAGTGCAAACATGCAATAACTAGTTGATTTCTTTAAAAAAGGTAATGTCTATAAAGAATTTTTTTCCTTTCTCTATACATTAAAAGCAAAAAAGTAAAACCTAGAAAATGAAAGTTTTATTCGAATTTTGAATTTCCGGTTTTCTACTATTTTTATTATGTGATTTGACATCAAAATATTGTTTTTTTGTTGTTTTTTTCTATACATTTCACTGTGTATTTTTAAAACTTCAACAATAAAAAAAAAAAACAGATTGTCGAATCAAAAAGACCCCCACTAAACCAGAAAGTGTTTGCATGCATCACCTTCATAACAAATTCCAAAAAGGCAGTGTATTGCTTATTTCAGGATAGTGGATGGAATAATGCAAATAATTCCATTGTGCCCCCATGGCCAAAGATAAACCCAGAACTTCTGGCTTATAGTGTAATAATATAGAGGTTTATTGGTTAACATCAGCATTTTGAAAAAATAAAGTAAATTCAGACAAGATACGATGAGGTGGGTCAAAAGGCAATTGGATAAAATTATCATTAAATGAGTAAATAAACAAAAACATGTTCACAAAACAGTATAAATTTAAAAAAAAAATCAAACCAAATAAATAAAAAACAAAATAAGTAGATCAGGAAGAGGAAAACATAAAATTAGGGCTTGTTAGCTATAACAAAGACTTAGAAGGAAAAAAAATTCTATATTTTAGGGCTAATTCACACCACCCTGTGCTGAAAATTAGCCATTTAACTACCCGTGTTGCTGTCCATTGTTTATGGGTAGTGGGGAACAGTGCCTTGTGTTTTTTACAACACAAGGCACCATTTAATTCTTGAACTTTACTGAATTGTCACAAAGTGACATTTCATAAATTTCTACGCATCACAGCTCAACTGCAATGCATAGATACACAAAAATGGATGAAGACTCCAAGAGAATTCTGCACATGTCAACTCTACTGTGTTGTGAACATGGCGCATAAACAATTGTTTTCTGTGTGCACCTAAGAAGACCTGCCTTTTTTTAAATGCAGAAAAATTAGCCCTTGAAGCATTCGTAAACTCAACATTTCATATTCCTGATATGTGCCTGCTGTACCATGTACTTGTATGAAAAATTATACTGTTTCCTTTGTGTAAAATCCCTGGTGTTCCTGCCAGTCCCTCTGCTTTCCTATCAAAGACTGACCACACTAAAAAGGAGAGCACACAGTGGTCAGTTCTCTAGTTGTGTCGGGAGCTCAGCCTGCTCTCCCCACACACACACACACACACACACACACACACACACACACACTTGTACAGCCTTTCACTGAGAAGATCAGCGTATGGCTGTTTCTCTCTCCCAACCCCCCCACCCCAGCTCTCATACAGCTGAGCACAGAGGGAATGTGATCATTTATAAAGAAAAGGGAAAAAGTTATTTATAATATTTTTTTTTCCATATCTATACACACATGGTTTGCTTTTCATTTTTATTTTAAAATGAATGGGTTGTTGCACAAGGTGAGAGTTTACAATCACTTTAAGAGTCACACTGGCAATTTGTGTAAAAAAATACATTGTACTTAGTTGATCTCAGAATCATAACTAGCTACAATGTACAGGTATTTATTGAACACAGAGTAGAAGCACTTGTTTCTGATGGTCACTGTAAAAAAGAGCTTCAAATAGAAAGTCTGCTACACATATTTGGGACCTCGGGTGTGACATTAAGTGACACATGGCCAGACTGATTCACAATCATCTGATTTACTGGCAAAAAGGCAAATAAAAAAAATGCAGAAAAAAATATTTGTAAACAATAAATATAATACAGCACTTCCACAATATTAGCATAAATAATATAACAAAAAAAAAAAAGAAAAAGTTAATTATTCAAATGTATACAAGTTCAAACTGCTGTAAATTGTCCAGTGAAGTACAAGTTTAACACCCATGTGATTCAACACAATACAGCAGTGATCTCCATGAGCAGGCCCATCACCGATAATTAAGAGGCTTACCAGAGTGTACGTCACACAAAGAGGTACATTGCGCCCAGCACGTATTAGCACGGGGCTGTATCAGAGTGCTTCTCCTTTCCCTCCGACAGCCAAAACATAAATGGTGGAACAACGTCTGACAAACATCAGAAGATCTTGGCTATGGAACCCCTGATCCTCTTACCCACATCAGGAATTCACAATATAATACATATCATGAGGACAAGAAAAAACTTTCATGGTCCAGTAAATCACAGCATTTACTGTGAAAACATGTAAAACCAAGTTTAGAAATAAGTCGGTAAAAGATACTTACATGAAAGCAGCTTCTCTCCAGGAGACAGCAGCTACAGATATCAGTGCATGCAACAAACTCCATCCAACAACATGTTCAAAATCCATGAAAAATATATATATTTTTTAGATTATTTATGCTAATACAGTGGAAGCGCTGCATTATAATTATTGTTTATGATTAGTTTATTTATTTCAAGTACTTTGCATAGCTCCGTCAATGTAGGCAGTGCTTTACATATACTTTGTACATTCACATCAGTCCCTGCCCTCAAGGAGCTTACACTCTAAGGTCCCTAACTCACATTCATACATACAGTACACATACTAGGGCCAATTTAGAGAGGATCCAATTAATCACATTCTGACCAGGCCATAGCTGACAGACGGCTACAGCGCGGTCGGCTTATTCTGGGTGGGCGCCCATGGACTCCTCACAGAATCCCGCTCCTGGGAACATCTGTGACCGCCGGGTCCGGGGGACCTGGTGCATCAAGGATCACGGTAAATGGCTGCTAATAGCGGCCGTTTACCATATGATCGCTCTGTCAAATGTTGGAGCATCACTTGTAAACAAACCAGCGTCATGTCATGATGCCGGTTCCTCCCTCCCCTCTCTGTACCAATCGGTACAGTGTGAGAGGAGAGAGGGAGAGATCGTTTGCAGTGCTGTGGGCACTACAGATCCAGCCCACAGCGCTGCTCAGTGCCCATACTCTGCCATACTCTGCAATACTCTGCCAATACTGTGCAATACTCTGCCAATACTATGCCAATACTATGCAATACTCGCCAATACTATGCAATACTCGCCAATGCTATGCAATACTCGCCAATACTCTGCCAATACTCGCCAATACTCTGCCAATACTCGCCAATAAATTTTAACTGAAATAAAAAAACATTTTTTACCAAATTTTAAGTCTTTTTTGATTTATAGCGCAAAAAATAAAAAACCCAGCGGTGATTAAATAACACCAAAAGAAAGCTCTATTTGTGTGGAAAAAAAAAGGACAAACATTTCAAAAGGGTACAGTGTTGCATGACTGAGTAATTGTCGTTTAAAGTGTGAGAGCACCGGAAGCTGAAAATTGGTCTGGTTAGGAAGGGGGTTTAAGTGCCCAGTGGTCAAGTGGTTAACCTACAAGCATGTCTTTGGAGTCATTTATATATTAATGCTAAATGCTAGCTGATGGAATTTGGTCTACTATACTTTTTGTAGCACACACTCTCTTAATTGTTCCAAATGATTTGTAATCCAAAAACTAATCATGGGTTTACATGATGCCACATGGAGCCCCCCAAATGCCTTTCCCTGTGGCACTTTTGAAAATGGTGCAGCTGTGCAGTGCCACAGCCACGTTATTCATTCATAGAAATCTGTCAACGAATGAAATAGAAGTCCCGCCTGACACTGCAGCAGACAGACTTGCACTTCTCAATGGAATACAAATGTGACGATCACCGCACTCGTAATCCATTGACTTTTCCTTCAGCTCTCCAACTGAAAGGCTGTACTTCAGTATAGGCAGGGAGCTTGAGGAAGAGTCTGCAGGAACCTGGCACTGCACCCATGATCTGCCAATCATGGGTACAATGCTTTGCAGGCTCTTGTGGAAAAAACTAAGAATGCACATTTTTTTTCCTTATTGTTTTTTTTTTTTTTTAAGTACTGTACATGTGCAACCTTACCTTGTAAAACAACTAGGGTTGCACCGATACCGATACTAGTATTGGCGCCGATACCAAGCATTTGCACGAGTATCGGTACTCGTGCATATGCTCCAATGCTTGTTCCGATACCTGCTGTATTGGACCAGGCATCCTCAGTGTAGTGGGGGGGGGTGGCAGGTAGCCTCACAGATGATCGGTGTGGCGGCAGGGGCAGTTACAAGCACCGATACCCCCGTATAGCCTTTCAATAGAGCAGCTGACAGCCGCTTCTCCCCCTCTCCCTCCCGCGGCTGTTAGCTGCTTTTTTTGAAAGGCTATATGGGGGATCAGTGTTTGTAACTGCCCCCACCGCCACACCGAATACCCCTGACTGTCCCCTGTGTCCTCCTCCGGCTCCCCGGGTCCTCCTCTGGCTTCAGGTGTCCTCTTTCCTCTCTCCATGTCCTCCTCCAGTCCCCGTCCTCCTCCTGGTACCCCTCTGGTTCTCGTCCTCCACGAGTCCTCCTCTGGGACCTACTACGTGCTCCACGGGTCCTCCTCTGGGTCCCACTCTGTGCTCCATGGATCATCCTTGGGTCCTCCTATTGTCTACGTTCTCCACTGGGAACCCCTCCAGGTCCCCCTCTGTGCTCTGCGAGTTACCACAAGTAAATGCTATAACGGACACCTATCAGGAATATGATGTGTTGGGGTAACATATCCTTTAAAGGTACAGATACAGCTGCAGCAAAGGACTGGTGAATGTCAAATCCACTGCTTTATAATTATGTTTTAAGTGTTGAAACCTTCTTTATGTACCAGTAGCCCGATATATTCCATTTCTTGTAAACATTGTGAATATATCCATCATATTGGCTTTAACAGCTATACAGCTTACTATTATACAAAGTTCCTATAAAAAGAAACAAAAATATGGCTAATGCCCAACTATAGACAATTGTGCCCCTATATAAATGCTGTTAAAGGGAGTTATAGTGAATCAACTAAATACTTATTAACCAATCAGTTCAGGCTCCAGAACTACTGCATATAATAAATTCTTTATTTACATCTGTTATGTTGTTTTATTCTTACTATTGGACACAAAAATTGCTGTCTCTAAAAATCATGCAGAAAAAACAAACAATGGCTCCCTATGGAGCAATACAAGTAGCATGCAGTAGCGTCTTGTAGTGATCAATTGCACCTGACTGGAGCATTGTGTGATCAAGCGATTGCTACTACATACTTCTTGTGTCAATAACTCCACAGGGAACCTTATTGATTTATTGTTTCATCTGTTTGGTCATCAATTGCTACACCTACCCATTAATCTCTAATGATTTTAGTAGCACAATTGAATTGGTAAAAATTGCCTGCATAGCTCTAGTGTAATGAGGTGAGTACCAGCAAGTGGTAAAATCTCTCATTAACAGAAGAGAATATGTGAGGTAGGTGTAATATGTTTATTATTCTTACCTTACTGAAATACACACCGGAGTCCAGGGATAAAGTCAGCTCACTGCTTCATATCCCTGCACATTCTTTAAATGGAACTAGGTATATACTCACTATTACCCTTCTGGAATGAAACACACAACCATTTTAAGAAATAAAAAAATATAAACTTACATTCAGCCTGCTAAATCCCTTTAAGAAAAACGTATGTTGTTTAACCACTTGCCTACCAAGCCAATTCTGACATTTCTCTCTTACATGTAAAAATCATATTTTTTTTGCTAATTACACAGAACCCCCATACATTTTATTTTATTTTTTTTAGCAGAAAATAAAATGGTGGTCATTGCAACTTTTTATCTTGCAACGGTTTTTGCACAGACATTTTTTTTAACACCTTTTTTAGGAGTAAAAAACAATTTCATGCATTAAAAAAAAAACAAAAAAAACAGTATAATAGTTTACTTTCCAGAAAAGCTGATCAGAGAAAAATGTGTATTTGTTAATTCAAAGTAAGATATTAAATTAAATGATATCATCGCTTAATGTCTGCGACGTCATATGACGTTGAGCGGGTGGGAAGTGGTTAAGAAAGCAAAATACTTAATAGCTAGTAGGCAGAGAGGAAAGAAACAGAGACTTAAGAATTTAACTACTTTGTAGTCTGACTTATTAAACACATAATTAAAGCACAACTTTCTAAGTGAAGAGAGCTACAGGGATCGGTTCACCATGTGTCACATTAGGTATAATTCAGTAATTTAATATTTTACTGTGAATTAACAAATACACATTTGCTCTCATCAGCTTTTCTGGAAAGTAAATTCCTATTGGTATTCATGGCAACTTATTCCCTTATTCCCATGGCCAACACAAACATTGCTGGGGTTTTGTAGCTCCCAGTATGAGCTAATGACAGCTTTGAGAGTTGCCAAAACCTGAAAAAAAAGATTGAGTGCAGATAAGAGATTTTTAGGATTGATAAAATATACTGTTTAACAAACAGTAAACTGCACATTTGAATCGAGCCCTGAAAATAACGGTGCCCTCTGGCCGCTTTCTCATACATCTGGACCAAATTGAAGATAGACAGTCATATTTAAGGTTTTAGCAGTGGTATTTGAATAAGCATGTTGGATTAATCAAAAATAGCAAAGTAGAATAAGGGTGTGTGTGTCAAAACAAAAATTATATTATATATATATATATATATATATATATATATATATATATATATATATATATATATATATATATATATATATATGTGTGTGTGTGTGTGTGTTTGTTTTTTTTGTTTTTTTTTAATTATATATATACACACGCATACACTAAAACACCATGAACATGACAGAGGAACTGGACAGAACATAGTCTATTGTACTTATTACTAAGAGTACTAAATAAATAACGCTAAGGAAATGTAAAACAGCACAGTGCACTAAAGAGCAAGCACATAAACATATGGTAGAAATATGGTCTATTTAAAGTGACCAACAAATATGGCACTGTCACACAAACATATAATTCAAACTATGTATTTATTGAAAAGGTATTGTTTGGCATGTGGACTTTGTGCATTAATGTACACTTATTACAGTCACTTCTTGTATGAAGATAAATAAGCACACTTTACCTATCTAGAACACAATACTGTGAGTTAAATGCACTGCCTAGCTTGTAAAATCATATTTGTGTGTACAAACGCATGTGTTTGGACATGGACATGCCAGACATGGTCTGATTTGCTCTAAATTGTACTAAAGTGCAGTAAAAAACAGCGAACTGTGTGTTTAGATCATTTCTTGTTTAACCACTTCAGCTGCGGAAGGATTTACCCACTTTCTGACCAGGCCATTTTTGGCGACGCGGCACTGCATGTTTTCACTGACAATTGCACAATGTTGTACCCAAATAAAATTGATGTCCTTTTTTTATGATTAGTCTGCATATCACTATGATCTCTGAAAAATTAGCAGCTAATTGTTTCTTATGCATGGCTTCCTTAAAGAAGAATTGTGGGCAATTTTTTTTTTTTCATTTTGCATAGAGAAGGGGAGGGTTATGACTCATGTAAGGTTTATTTTTACCATCTTTGTCCCATTTAGTAAATTTACCTTCACTTCCTGTCCCACAGCCAAACAGGAAGTGAGAGGAAATCTCTGCAAATTAAGGGGGTCTATTGGGGACCCCCAGATCACCAGAACTAGTGTTCCATTTGGAAGATTTCCTTTTTATTTTCCTGGGGCTAACCCAAAATTTGAGATTTTCTTTTACTTTCACTTTCACTGATAATGGTAAACAGGACAAAGAGAGATGGCAAATCTCCCTAACAGGTGAACAGACAGCAATAAAAACGGACGAGTTCTAGATGCACTCCCCGCTATCCAAAACGAAAAAAAAAAAAATGTTTTGTCTATAGTTATACTTTACAGCCTGTCAGACATGGATCAAAATTTAGTAGACCGGGTGAATTTTGATCCATGTATGGGAACGGTGGTTGTACAGAAGCTGATCTACCAATCTACTTCTGTACAACCACCCTATTGAAAAATTTCCAATCAATTAGCACTGCTGGCTATAGCCTAAGGCACTGATCAGTGTATTCTGATGGCAAGGAAGTCTCCCAGCTGTCAGAGTACAAAGACTCAGCAAGAGGATTTCCCCATCCACTTCAAATGTGTGGATGGGGGAATTGAGTCAGTTATTTTGTTCAACCCACTGACAGAACAAAAAAAATATGTCTCTATGGGCTGCCTTAGTCTGCTACCTGTGGCAGGGAATAGGGACCAGGTACAACAGATATGCAATTCTCTTAAATCACACAGGGATCAAAACAAACACATATAAACTAAAATTTTAGGCCAAAGGGACAGTAAAACCTGGATTTGTTGATCACATTTGTAAATTCTAGTTCATTTGGTATCAGGAAAATGGCTAAAGCCTACTAGAGATTTTACCCATCAGACATTTCAGTATGTCATGTCTGCTAGTGTATGTAATCATTTATGCAATTTAAGCTACAACCTCCCTATGTAAGCAACATTGTTATTATGGTCCACCTTTTAGTTCTGTTACTTTTTTTAAATGCTTAAGACCAGTGTACTTAATTTATATAGCCATGTACCTCCTAAGTAAATACTAATAATTTACAATAGGATAGCATTATATTTTGTGCTTTGTTATGAATATCTAGAAGCTCATTTAAATAGATATCCCATATGTTGGACTGTGTTGGTCCAAAAAATAAAAAAGCCTTGTTCAATGTTTTTTTTTGGAGGTAGGTTAGATAGCATTGCACTGTCTGTATCTTCTTTACAAATGTATTTTTATGTACACGTTGAAGTGAATTAACATTGTCCTGGAATGCTGTAGTGTTAATTTCTAATAAATGTCTTTTTAATTTAAAAAAAAAAAAAGCCTTGTCCTCTATTTTATCAGTTTGCCCTAATATGCTGGATTGACTGAGGACGGCCAACTGCATTTTGTTGCACTTCACCACATTGCAACACACTGCAGAAGTGTTAGCAAAATTAATGCAAAAAAAGCAGT
The DNA here is from genome assembly GCA_037952925.1 of Lithobates clamitans. Taxonomy (NCBI): domain Eukaryota; kingdom Metazoa; phylum Chordata; class Amphibia; order Anura; family Ranidae; genus Lithobates; species Lithobates clamitans. The sequence continues at coordinate 2,115,621 of JBBGZY010000181.1, read as the reverse complement.
ATATGTAAACAATACATAGCAGCAAAGCAAAAAGGCAACACACGCCATCAACCTGCACAAATGCATATGCAGTGACATGTGTGCTGTAGTGGGAATTGGCCACTAAGCTTGGATTTGGCTAAAACGCACATCTAATTTCCATATCCCTACACCTTAATTGTATTTTGTATAAAAGTAATTACAATTATAAAAATTTGAGAAATCCTATACACTCCAGTAGTGGGCAAACTGTAGCCCTCCAGATGTTATAGACAAAGTCCCAGGAGGCATTGCAAGACTGACAGTTACAAGCAAGATTACCAGAGGCATGATGGGACTTGTAGTTCAAAACAACTGGAGGGCAGCAGTTTGCCCAATGCAGCACTGATAGCCAGATACTGACTCATACATTTAGGTGACATAAAAAAAACAACACAAGTTGCTCTTGCACAGTATAGTCATAAAATTAACAGATTTAATAGTCCAATTAAGCAGACAAAAAACCATCAGCTCACATTGCAGAAAATATGCTGCACAAAATTAGTAACGAGGTAATGTATTTAAGCACCAACTTTGTAAATACGCAAAAAGTTCCCCTTGTGGCTTAGATGAAATATAAGTTAAAAACCGGCTGTTGCACAGTTTCAGCTAGCAAAGAATTAGTCTTTTATTTTTCTATGAAGTCGCTTTCTTCTGTGTCATCAATACAAAACTAACATTGACCTTGCTCCTAGAAGGTTAAACTTCTAGCTTTTGTTTGAAACGCTAGAGTGACTCTCCTCAGCAGAATGCTACATATACATGCCGCTAGCAATGAAAAGAATACACCATTTCTCCGACCCTTCATTAGTCAGAGGATCTTGGCAACGGAGAAGCGGCTTGTATACTGTCTCTGCATGAAAAACTGTTTTCAAAGGTAACCTTGCCAGGGGCTATGTTCTGTCTTGGCAAAAGCAGCAAACTTTTAGTTTTTCACCAGTTTACGCTGCATGAAAAACAGGTGTTATGGTCTGAAATGGGACTTGGAGCAGAAACAAACCAAATTCTCTAAAAATAAGTCTCATTTGAGTAAAGAGAAAAAAAAATCCACAGATAATAAGCCAGCGGGGCCTACATGTTTTTCGTTTTTTTTTTTCCTTTTTTTACATTTTTTTTGTAAAATGCAAATCATGTAGTTAGTTACAGGATTAAATGTTCCTTTTTTGCAGAAAAGACCACAGAGATTATAATTATTAATTAAAATCATGTAAATATTGTTCTGAAAGATCCTTTCATTTTTACCTTGCAGATTTATGAAAAAAAAAGACCCAATTGGTAAAAAAAGGTCCTGTCCCGGGAGTGTTACACTAATTAAAAACACAAATCCAATGTCATAAATGTTGGGAGGACTACAATCTTTCACTGTTAATATAAGTAGAAAGGATAACATTACAAATATTTGCAGAAATCAAACTTATATTATTCTTTGGTAGGTTAGGACAGATTAGGTATTCTCAATATTTGTTAGAAAATACATTTGAGACATTTCTGTTACAAAAACATTTGTGTTTATCCCTGATGCTACCCCAACAAACAGACTGAAGTGCATAACAGTGGATGCCTATGGCTAGAATACCTTGTAGCACAAACACCAAAAAACTCACATTTTTGGACACCAATGACACAACTTGTGAGCTGTAGGAAGAAAGCCAAAAGCCCAGAATAATCCCCTACTAGCATAGAAGAGTATAAAGTCAGACTCAACCCAAGGACCTCAGTGCTTTAACAGATCAGTATTAACTATAGCACTTTTGTGCTGCCTAATTACATAACACATAAGCAGATATTTATAAAACAGTAATGCCCCGTACACACGGTCGGAGTTCTCAAAATGTCTTTTGAAAAAGGTTAACAAGGCCACTTACCGAAATATATAAGCATTGTATCTACTCCTGTGAAGAAATAAAAATATTCATGCAGATGTTGGAAGTTGCCAGCTACTACTTTTACTTTATGTCTTTTAAAAAAGCGCCTTTCAACGTAAAACATGTCAAACGTGACCCCTGCTATTTAATAAACCAGAAAAGTTGCAACAGGAGTATAGCAATTCATTTTCTCTCTGTCTGCTTACATCTGTTTAAGCAGGGCTGTCCAACCTGCGGCCCAAAATTGCTATGAATTCGGGCCAACAAACATTTGTAAACGTACATAAAAATGTTGATTTTTTTATTTTTTGGAAAATGTATTTACACTTGGCAAACACATACAGCCAAAGAAAAATTTGACACAGTGTCTCTTTACTAGAGGCTTACAAGTTTTATTTTTCCAAAGAAAAATACTCCACTCTTCATGTCATCCGTTTTCGGCAACACCTACTGTATATTTGTGGGAAACTATTTTCAAAGATGAAGCTCGGGAAGGGCAAAATTAGAACCAAATAATCTGAAGAACACCATGAAAATTCATTGAGAATTGCTACTACATCCAACAAACCAGATACTGATGCGTTATTTTACCAAAAACTGTGTAAAATATTGAACTAGTTTTATGTTGTCCTCTTTTACTTCCATAATATAAAATTCTACAAAAAAAATTAAGATTTTCGGCTCATCAGCTATCCTTCTTGTTCGTGTATTTTATGTGTGGCCCAAGATAATTCCTCTTCTTCCAAAGTGGCACAGGAAGGTCAAAAGTTTGGACACCCTTGGGTTAAGGGATCTTCTTAATACTTTACTGTAACAGCTAAAACCAAAATTCTGTGATCAGACTTTACTGGTACAGATGAGATAGACAATACCATGAGTGTAAAAAGTTTATACAAAATGCATTATAGTTAAAAGTACATATTTAAAAGAAAGATTTAAAAGATTTAAAAGAAAGACTACACATGTTTTGGGGCCCTCCTGTGTATTGGAGGACCAACATAGCACATCTATACTACTCAATTGTTGTTTGAGCCCCAGGAAGATTAACCAAGAGAAGAGAGGTTGACGCATTTCGCTTTAACTGCTTCGTCAGGACCCTGTGCTCTTGAATGCATGGGTGAGTAGTCTAAGGAAATATATACATAATCAATATAAAGTAGAATTTTCAATAACAATATCAATAAATTCACATATCATTGTTACAAAAAATGCACATGCACAGAGATACCGATTCATGACTTACATATTGCCCTAGGAATGTAGGGATTGGCATAGAAAAAGCAGAGGATGGTGACAAGTCCCAGGGAGGGCAGATAATTAGAACCAACCTAGCTATTCCAAGACCCTGTGGATATAGTGTCTTCCAAGAAAACAAAAAAAATCAAAATAGATAAGGCTACAATGTTCCACGTAATGCAACTATTAGTGGTTTATATAGGACAAAAAAAGGGGGCGACTCAATCAATGATCAACTTATATAATTTATATTCACTTGACCTAATAAAGAAGATTGTTGGCCATCTAATAATGCAGGGTTCCCCAACTAAGGTCGGTCCCCTCACATAACACCATCTGAGGATGAAATCCATATCACTACAATAATTATCCAGATGTTGTTTAAATTCCCAAAAGAAGAGGACATTAAATTATCATGTGTTTACCTGGCATATGTTAACAACCATATTGTCTCTAACTCTAGAATAGCCAAAATCAAAGTCAAGGCCCTCCAGGCACAATATCAATGAATAAATGCCAATACATTATCAATATATTAACAGATATTGTGCCTAGATGGCACGATCCTCCGCTGGTTCTATGCCAAGTCCCACATTCATAGGGCAATAAGTAAGTCAAACAGCATTATCTCTCTGCATGTGCATTTAGCAATTTTTTGTAACACTGATATGTGAATTTTATTATATTGTTATTAATTGTTGAAAAATAGGATTTTTTTCGTCATACTTACCTGTAAAATCCCTTTCTTTGAGTACATCATGGTACACAAAGGTAGGGTAATATTCATTACCTACTGGGTTTTACGCCATCTCTAAGTGAATGGACACTGGTAGACAAAGTCTTAGACAGGAAGTGATCCCCTATATAACCCCTCCCATACAGGAAGTACATCAGTTTTGTTGCAAGCACCGAATCCTCAAAAAAGAGGGGAGGGATCTCTGTGTCCCATGATGTACTCAAAGAAAAGGATTTTACAGGTAAGTATGACAAAAACATCCTATTTTCTTTTCCATACATCATGGGACACAGAGTTAGGCTAATATTCATTGCCTACTGGGACGTTCCAGAGCAATAGCCTTAAGGGGAGGGAGACACCCTGCCAAACAATAGCCATCAGACCTTATACGGCATCCCGCAGTACACTGCGGCCCGAAAGCCGAATCCTCGGCTGCTCGAACATCCAGTTGATAACATTTTGGGAACATATGCACTGAAGACCAGGTAGCAGCCTTACAAATCTGAGCCAAGACATCTGATGGCGAAAAGCCCAGGAGGTTCCTACACCCCTGGTAGAATGAGCTCTCACTCTAAAGGGAGGAGCTTTACGTTTCAGACCATAGCCCAATGACCAATTGACAGACCAAATTGGCAATGGAAGGCTTGGAAGCTGCCTGCCCCTTCTTGGGTCCTTTTGGTAAAACAAAAAAAGGAGTCTGATCCTCCTATATCCGCAGATCTAAACAGTCGTCTCTCCTCCGCCAAACGAGGCGGAGAGAAAAAAAGAAGGCAAAATAATGTCCTGATTTAAATTAAAGGCTGACACCACCTTTGGCAAAAGGGATGGAACAGGTCGTAACACGAACCTCTCGTGGGGAAGGATCAAGTAAGGTTCCCTGCACGAAAGTGCCGCCAACTTTGACACCCTTCTAGCCGAGGTGATGGCCATCAGGAAGGCTAGTTTGCGTGACAGCAAGTCTAATGGAATTTCCTTGATAGGCTCAAATCGTTGTTTCTGTAACACAGACAGCACCAAGTTCAAGTCCCAAGGACACATAGGTGACCTAATGGGGGGAAGCAAATGAGTTGCCCCCTGCATAAAGGTTCGGACCAGTGAATGAGAGGCTAAAGGCCTTTGGAAGAATACTGACAGGGCCGAAATCTGACCTCTGATTGAACTCAAAGCCAATCTGATTTCCACAGCTGACTGTAGAAAAGAGAGAATTCTCCCAATCATGCATTTCCAAGGATGCCATTTTTTGGCTTCACACCAAGCAATAGAAGTCTTCCAGACCGTATGATAGATCTTCCTAGTGACAGCTTTTCTAGCATTCCCTAGGGTAGACACCACTGTTCCAGAGATGCCACGGTCCTTCAACACACTGGCTTCAATAGCCATGCTGTCAAATTTAGAGACTGTAGATTGGAGTGGAATATAGGACCTTGAGACAGTAGATCGGGGCGACGTGGAAGTGCCCATGGCCAGTCTATTGTCAATCTCACAAACTCTGGTAAACCAGGGCCTTCTGGGCCAGGCTGGTGCCACCAGAATGACTGGAACCCCCTCTCTCCGAATCCTGTGCAACAAATGTGGAAGGAGAGGGATCAGGGGGAAAGCAAAAACCAGGGAGTATTGGCTCCATGAAACTACCAGAGCATCTGCTCCGATTGCCAGAAGATCCCTTGTTTGGGACACAAACAGCTGTAGCTTGCTGTTGAACCGGGATGCCAATAGGTTGACCTCTGGCCATCCCCAACGCTGGCAAATTTACTGGAACACCCCTGGGTGCAGGGACCATTCCCCCGGGCAGATCTGCTGGCGGCTAAGATAATCTAACTTCCAGTTCAGTACTCCCGGCATAAGGACTGCCGATAAAATCGGCACATGACCCTCTGCCCAGGCTAGTATGTGGTTCACCTCCTTCATAGCTGAACGACTCAAGTTACAGCCTTGGTGGTTTATATAGGCCACTGCAGTGTCATCGACGAACTGAACACTGATAAGGCAGTCCTGAAGCTCCACCGTCAGGGACCGTAGGGCCAGGCGTACTGCCAGTAACTACAGGACATTGATGGGCAGGATCTGTTCTGTCCTTGACCACTTCCCCTGAGCTGTGAGCCCCTCTAGGGTCGCTCCCCAGCCCCAGAGACTGGCATCTGTGGTCTATACTCTCCAAGTTACCGGGAGGAAGGATCTTTCCTTTCACAGGTTCTGATCATGCAACCACCAGTTTAGGCTTAAGCATGCCTGAGATAAGAACATTGGATAATCCAAGGCTTGTCCTCTCCTGTTCCAAGCCAACAAGATGTTTTCTTGTATAGGCCTGGAATGGAACTGGGCAAAGGGCACTGCCTCGAAGGACACCATCCTTCCTAGAAGACTCATACAAAGCCAAATGGAAGGTTGTCTGGTGCCCCTTTTCTGACACACCTGATCCTTCAGGACACAGATCCTTACGGATGGCAGAAATACCCTTCTTAGACTGTAGCTGGGATCAGCCCCAAATACTTCAGATTTTGAGCTGGTCTCAAGGCTGACTTTTCGGTATTTATGACCCAGCCTAAGCTTTCCAAATACTGCACTGTGCAGGTTATGCTCTGTTCTAGAGCTTGTAGTGAGTGATCTCTGAGTAGGAGCCCGTCCAGATACCCAAGCACCAAGATCCCTTGGGCCCTTAAAAAGACCCAGTACTGGTGCTAGGACCTTCGTGAACGCCTGAAAAGCTGTGGCAAGCCCGAAGGATAGAGCCACAAACTGAAAAAGACGTTCCTTTACTGAAAACCGCAGGAACCTCTGATGAGGCTGAAAGATAGGTACATGTAAATATGCATCCTTTATATTGATGGAGGCTAGAAAGTCTCCCATCTGGAGCGAGGCTATAGCGGAGTGGACAGACTCTATCCAAAAGTAATGGATTAGTAGATACTGGTTCAGGGATCTTAGATCCAAAATGGGCCTTGTGTCCCTGTTTGGTTTCTGAACCCTAAACAGGTTTGAAAAAAAACCCTGCGCCCCTTTGGGATACAGGTACCTGTACAATCACTCCTTGATGCACTAAATGATGTAGTACCTGAAACAGTAAGTTTCTTTTTGGAGGATCTGAGGGAACACTGGATCTTAGAATCCTCTGAGGGGGAACCCCCCCCCCCGTAACTCCAGCTTGTAACCGCAGGATATAGTCAAGGTGACCCACTCGTCCTGAACCACTGTTCTCCAAATGTCTGCAAAGTGCAGCAGCCTTCCTCCCACCCGATAGAGTGGGGGCGTCCCCTCAAAATGAGGGCTTGGTGACGGGTTTAGAAGAGCTTTGGACCCAGGGCTTTTTCTGGCCCTGGTCTTGTGGCTTGCCCCTGGCTCTAGCGCCCTGTTGGCGGTGGAACTGCCTTGGCGCTGAAACACCTGAGGAAGCAGTCCCTGAGGTTTTAAATGGGGGACGCCTGGTGTTTCTCTTCACCAGAAGTAGAGAACTCTTCCCTTCTGAAATCTTTTGGATATATTTGTCCAAATCATTACCAAACAAACGTTCCCCATGAAAAGGGGAAACCTGCCAATAATTTCTTACAAGGAAACTCAGCCGACCAGTTCTTAAGCCACAAAGGTCTGCGCTTATGTACAGACAAGAGAGTCAAACAAGAAACCTATTGTATTAAATCCTTTAAGGCATCAACAGCAAAACACAGCGTTCAAGGAATATCTGTCTTATTTTTGGCAAGATCATGCTCCTGGTTAGGCCTGTCAGGCCGTCTGACCTGTTCCTTTACGGACTGGCAGATACCAATTACTACAACAGCTGGCTGAACAGCTGAACTGGCCAAAGAAAAGGAAGCCTTTAATAATGACTACAGTTTCTTGTCAACAGGGTCTTTCAAGCCCTGTGCGTTATCCACCGTCAAGTTAAGTTCTTGTTCAAGGAAGAGCCTGCTGCATCTACGTCTGGCATGCTCCACTTCAGCATACACCGCCTGTACCAAGAGTGGGTGTAAGGGGAAAGCTTGTGCGGCCTATAGAGGCCTCAGGGACCCCAAAGAGGACTAGGGGGGCTCAGTAACCTCTGCAAGAGGCAACTTAAAGGCAGAATGAACCATCTCGGTAAGAGTTTGGATCAAAAGCCTCTGCGACTAAGAGGCAGACACCAACTGGATATCTTCTTGTCCAGATTGCTCAGAACCAGACTCATCCGTCAGGCCCTCTACAGAATACTGAGCTTTTAGCTCTTCCCCATCCTCAACCCATTCCTGCTCCAAACTAGGAAGCACAGGGAAGGAGGATCTGTCACACTTCTTGCCACCCTGCAGGATGGAGGTAATCATGCCAGCAATCCTGTGCTCTAACCCGGCTGGGGCTGAGGACAGTTCATCATTGGTGATAAAGGGTGAAAAAGCAGTGTTGACACTAGGCACCATACCAGATAGGCGCAGCGGCTCAGATTGCCCGGAAGCCTCTGGTCTTTCAGGGGATACAACACTAGGGATAAGACTAGGTTCATCAGGAGCTACTGACGACATAGGTGTGCCCTTCCCTGTAGTGTTAGTCTCGCTCCTCTCTTTTGAAGACTCTTTTACAAGCCACAAAAAGGGACTAGCTGGGTGTAGTATTAACACACCTCAGAAGGGAGACCCTTAAATAGGGCTCACCAAGCACCTATGCAACAATCCTGCTAAGCACCTTAGCCTGCCAAGCAACGCCTGGTGACTCACGTGACCTGGGTAAGGAGAAATGAACCTGCTGAAAATGCCTGGTTCAGAACCTGCTCTGTGTCCCACAGCTGCCTTCTGGAAGCACCGCATGCTTGGCATACACAGCTTAAATTAGCTGGCTATGCGGCGGACGTTCTGCGCACGCATGTGCACGGTCCTGGCGAACAAGCGCGGCTGTGTCCGCATATGATGCAAATCTTCGTGAGCCCAGATTAGGCTATGGTGCATGCGCGGCTCCGAGTGACGCCAAGTGCACCATGGCCGCCAAACAAACTGCTGAGCATTTTGACGACCGGAAAAACAGCCAGACAAGAACAAAAAATGGTACACTTTACAAACATCCACAGCTAGCCCAAAACTCCCCCCGTATGGTCACTGCACACAGGTGTCCAGCCTCTTGCTAGCTTGAATGATTGTTCACTGGGACACCCCACAATAATAAGGGGGTTTCACTTACCCGTCCAGGCGCAGGGCAGCTTAGAATCTAAGAGCCCAATCTTCACCCATCACGGCGGGTTCCTGTCACTTGAGGCCCTTCAAGGACTGGGTACCCTTTTCATGTTTAGGGTCCACTCCCTTGGACCTGTACAGTACCCTGCAGGAATGCCTTAGCGCTGTGGTGTCCAGGATTCCACTTTGCAGGGTCCAGCGCCTAAAGGTAGCATTACAGGCAAACCCTTGCAGGATCTTGTGTCTTCTTTGCAAGGCTTGGGTACCATTTATCTAAGCATATAGTGCCTGTGTCAAATGGATCTGATCGGTCGATCCCTTGACTCATTTAAGAACGTTTGTGGGACTAGAGACCTGGAGCTCAGAGAGCTCAAACAAACGTGCCCATCCACCTTGCAGATACTGGTAAAAAATTGTCTGTCCCATCTGTACCAGTAAAGTCCAGTGACAAAATTTAGATTTTAGTTTTTAGGAAATATATGGATATAGTACATTTGTAAACAGCTGGATCTTTTATAGTTTGCATTTACTATAACACTGTTACAGAAGACTGAAGATAGAGCAGAGATCATTAAGCAGTGTACTAAACCAGACATACTGTATGTTTGTTCTCCTCATTCTGTTATGCCGCGTACACACGATCGGACATTCCTACAACAAAATTCATGGATTTTTTCCGACGGATGTTGGCTCAAACTTGTCTTGCATACACACGGTCACACAAAGTTGGTTGGAAATTTCAAGAACGCGATGACGTACAACACATACAACGAGCCGAGAAAAATTAAGTTCAATAGCCAGTTCTGCTCTTGATTCCGAAGCATGCTTGGCACTTTGTGCAGCGGAATTGTGTACACACGATCAGAATTTACGCAAACAAATTTTGTCGTTGGAAAATTTGAGAACTAGATCTCAAATTTTGTGCAACGGAAATTCCAATGGAAACTGTCCGATGGAGCCTACACACAGTCGGAATTTCCGACAAAAGACTCCCATCGAACATTTTCCTTCGGAAAATCCGACCCTACGGGGCATTAGGAGGAATTTAGGCCTCAAGCAGCACAAAACATCCTGGAAAACTTTATTTAGTGATTTATGTTTGATTTCGGATTCTAAGTCTTCTCCCATTTTTACATACATCAAAGCTGGAGGCTAATGTGACTGTAGCCTAATGGCCCATACACATGGGAGTTAAAACACATGCTTCCAGGTGCGTTTGTTACAAGTTTCTAAATGCAGCTGGAAGCATATAATGCTTTGCTATAACTGAATGTACACCTAGATGTAAAAGTGTGTAAATTGCAGGTACTGAGCTTTCTTGCGTTTGTAGTTGTAGGTCTAATGTTACAGTATATGAAGATTGGTGTTGATTACAAAAACACAAGCAAATGCATGTAAAAAAATGCAAGTACATTACACACACAGATGCTAGATTTTCTCTACAACTGGGCAATTTATGTCTGTGTGCATGGGGCATGTTTTCAAGTAGCCAAATTAAGCAGGATAGGGGGACATTTGTAAAGTAAGCATTGGTACTTTAGGGAAAAGGTAGCATTATATGCTGACAATGTTATTTTATTTTTATCAAATCTTCGGTCCTCTGTGCCAGCGGTTATGAGCTATATGGATGAGTTTGCGAGGTTCTCGGGGCTTGCTATTAATTGGGAAAAGTCTGTGCTTCTGCCGCTGGATCCACTCCCAGAGGATTTCCCATTAATGTGCCCACAACTTCTAATTGTTTCCTCTTTAAAATATCTGGGAGTTACTGTGACCGCATCCCCTCTGTCATATGTAGCGTTTAATATTGCTCCATTATTGACAAAATTTCAACTTCAAATTAGGGTCTGGTGTAAACTTCACCTTTCAGTAATAGGCCGCATAAATTTAATTAAGATGGTCTGGATGCTGCAACTATCTGGGAGTTACTGGGAGTTACTGTGACCGCATCCCCTCTGTCATATGTAGCGTTTAATATTGCTCCATTATTGACAAAATTTCAACTTCAAATTAGAGTCTGGTGTAAACTTCACCTTTCAGTAATAGGCCGCATAAATTTAATTAAGATGGTCTGGATGCTGCAACTTTTATATTGTTTACATAATTTCCCAGTTTGGATCCCTCTGAAAAACTTTATTAAGATTAATAGAATATTTACAAATTAGATTTGGGGAAATAAGATCAAACTAAATATCACACAATATCCAAAGGAGGCTGGGGGGTTAGCGACCCCAAACGCAAGGATTTATTTTCTTGCTGCTCAATTGCAGCATCTAGTACAGTGGGAATTGGAGGCCTCAACTGCTCCTTCGTTTCGCTTAGTCTCTTTTGGTTTCCAAGGACGCCAGACACTATTATTAGCCCAGGCATCGGGGTGCTCTTCCTTTTCTAATATACCCACCCTGGTACTTATATACAAGGTGTGGGAATCTGTTAAAAGGATATCAGGGGTTTCCTCCCTAACTAAATATACCCCTATTTGGGGCAATGAAGGGCTCCCTGAGATATTGACCCTCCAGGGCTTTCAGTGATGGGAACGAGCGGGTATTCTTACCCTCTCTCAACTTTATGAGAGAGCGTACTTAAATCTTTTGATCACTTGGTAAGTGAACTTTCTTTAAACCCTAGATGGTTCTAACAATTTTTGCAGCTGCGACATGGCTTATATGCCAAGTTTTCTTATTCTCCTGTTTTGTTTACCCGGGTCCCAGTTTTGGAAAGAGTGGTTCAAGGCAACCACTACTAAAGGTCTAATATTCGCTACGTATAAGTCTCTATTACAGTGTACTTCTAATAAATTTCATTGTCCATCTAGAGAGAAATGGGAGCGCGATATTGGCATCTCTGACTATGTCTTCAGGCTCTTCCCCTTGATTCTTCGGGCTCTTCCCCTTGTATCTCTTTCACCCTCATTTAGACTAACACAATTTTATATATTGCACAGGGCGTATAGGACCACACAATTTTTGTTTAATATTGGCTAAATAACCGACTCGGTTTGCTCCAGATGTGGCAATCCGGGGTCATTGATACATTTACTATGGCGATGCCCAAAACTTCAGAGGTATTGGGCAGAGGTTGTGGGTACACTTAATGGGCTCTTAGGTTTGAATCTTTCAGTGGATCCTTTAATATGTCTACTGGGCTATCTTGATACCTCAGTGCTTAAACCACAAAGGTGGTTTACGGTTGCATGACTGCTCTTTGTGGCTAGGAGACAAATTGTCATTAGGTGGACCTCTCCTCACCCTTCGACTATATGTGATTGGATATTCTATGAGAGGCATGTTTTCTATATGAGGAATTTATCTAAGAGATTTGATACTATTTGGAAGCCGTGGCTTGACCATATGGATACAGGAGTGAGTTATGTGTTACCTTTGCCAGAATATAGATGTATGGAAAAAGAAAAACAGTTTTTATAGGCTAAAAGGAGTGTATTGACTTGACAGTGGGAAAAGGGGTAGGGTAAAATTGCCCCCCTTTTTTTTTGCTGTGTGTATTTTTTTTGTGTTTTGATTTCAATGTTATGTTTGTGTATATGTTGTTGTGGTATAAAAAAAATAAAGAAAATCTGATTTAAATAAAAACAAAAAAAAAATTGGAACTTTGGTCACATCTCTCTAAATCAGATTAAGATCCTTGAATGTATTAAAACATTAACACCGGGGGTGCTTGTGAGCAGCGATCCATGGTGGCCGCTTGGTCATCCCGCTCCTCATCCACTAGACACATCAGCGCTACCAGTGGCTTCCAGTGGAGCTCTTCCTGATACCCCTGCCTTCCACCTTCCCCACAGCAGCAGCACCGATGGGGAGACCCGCGCCAAGCCGGCTGACTCCGAGCCCGCAACCTAACCACCGGCAGACTCACCAGAAGCCCTGGCCCCCAGTGTGGAACTCCTGCCGCCCCCTGTTGACGGGAGGCATGGACCTTCCATCGGATGCGGAGAGTGTAGCTGAGGCTCCTCCAGCACCTCCTCATCCAGCCCTGCAAGATGCCAAGCTCCTGTGCCGCTTTAAGGCCATACTACAAAGTGAACTTCTGGCTGCCACCACCAAGCTGTCCAACCATCTCACCGAAGAGATCCGGGAACTAGGGAGCCGCACAAACGATCTTGAGGAAAAAATAGATGCCACAGTCATGGTAATTGAAAACCATGAGCAAGATCTGACTGACATAAAAAAGGAACTTGCTGCCGCGCTATTTCGCCTTGAGGACTTTAAAAATCACTCCCACAGCAGCAATTTGCGCCTGAGAGGCATTCCTGAAACCCTTACAGACCTCACTTCCACAGCAACAGCCTTGTTTCAGGAGTTGGTCCCCTGCCATCCTTATAGACTTGTCTCAAATTTTACCGCATACACAGATCATGGGACCAAAAAGGTTGGACGGCCCCCCGAGGGACATTATCATTAAATTCATATACTATCGCACTAAAGAAACTCTTCTGATGGTTGCAAGGAACTGACTTAAACTTGCAGGGGCACCATTACCAGCTTATCTCAGATCTCTCCCAGATCACCCTCCAGAAGCGTCGCCAGTTGAAGCCCTTCACTTCTGTCCTAGTGAACCGGCGCATCAAATACACCTGTGGTTTCCCCTTTCGTTTGAATATCAGCGCAATCAATCCATCACTAACCCTGAGGAGGCACAACCCCTACATCTCCTGTCACAGCGGGGTGCTGCCCCAGTCCTGCACGTCTCTCTGGATCCCAACCGATCTTCAATCAACTCAGACGCCTCTGGGAGAAGACGCTGGGCTGCAAGCGGTCCCTTCCTCAGACCCCTCCGCAGTCAAGCCCTTCCTGTTCGTTTCCAGGTTGAATGAGCTAGGGAGTTACCTTTGACGCAATCTGACACCTGGTCTTCTTTTCATGACCATTGCTCTAACCATGTGTTTTAGCCACCCTGGCGCCTTGTTCCCCCTGTTCCCAGTTACAAAGTGGTTCTTTTTCTTCTTTTTTTTGGGGGGGGGGTTGTTTAGGTTTTGTTTTTTTACTCCCTGCTACCCAAGGCTGACTCCCCCTCCCTAGTTGCCATCCTCAAATGATCCCATCCGGAGGGTCTCTGAGCTGCAACTCATGGGGTCGTGTAACTGGGTCTGTGTCTCTTCAGAGACTGTTGCCTTCCTTGGGCCCCCCACAGTGGGAGGTTTACCACTTCCAAACCAGCGGATACTCCTGGCTGTCACGTGATGGATGAACATCTAGCTCGGGGCCCCTGGCTCCAGCATGACTCCAGGAACTTTGCCTCAGGACTTAATGGAGCTCTGCCCTTTCCTTGGGGACATTTCTCCATCAACAGACCATGTTCTTTCTGTTCATATCCCCCCCAATCATTCCTCCTTGTCCTGGGTTGGACAAAGTTTCCCCTTTCCTGTACTGAGACCTAGGGGTCGCTGGAGTTCCCATACCATCGCAAGGGGTCAACTTGCTGGGCCCCATCAGGACAGCTTGTTTCGATCCATGATTCCAGTTGGGGGATAACCTTTTTGAGGCGGGGTGGTCTCCACACCCAGGTACAGCTCTTGTCTCCTCCCTTTCAGCCTCTTCCCCTCCCCTTCTCCTGATTCTTCCCTTCCTTCTTTTTCCTCTTCCCTATATTTCCCATCTTACTGCCTTCATCTCTCCTCCTGATCTTTTGGACTGCTGTCCGGGAAGTGAACACGCCTAGCTTTTGCACCCGCCCTCTACGTGGACCACCACGTTATCACCCCTGAAGACATTACAGGCTTCCCTGGGCCTGGGGGAGCTTAAGCCTGAGCCTCAGGCCTGCTCCCTCAGGCTCTCACTCTTTGCAATTGGCTTTACTTTGTCCATCTATTGGCGTTGTTATGCTGTATGATGTTACCTAGTTCTAAGTTATGTTTTACTCCGGTCCCAAATCCCTGTCTCCACCCTCCTCCCCCTTGCCTTCTCCCTCGCCCTTACTTGGTCCAACACAAGGACGGAGAGTAAGTCCTTGGGGTTGCCAAGAAGGCCTTGCGTTGGACCAAACACAAATATTACATTTGAGCAGACAAACCTAGCTCAATGTTAGCCAGGAAGCTTAATTTGCTTGTGAAACTATAGAAGCGGATCAGATGGTGGTTGCCTGCAGGAAGTCATACTTCCAACCCCCCAATCTTTGCAGACTTGTTATCAAAACTTTATGCCAAGCCTGGCCCATTCCCCTGGACCAAGCAGAGGAATTTTTCCGTGACCTGAGCCTCCCTGCATTATCTAAGGATGCGTGTGAAACCCTCAATGCCAATATTTCTGAGGCTGAGGTGCTCTGGGCCATCAAGTCCTTGAAGCCTTCTTCAGCCCACGGCCCAGACGGCTTCTCTGGCCTTTATTATAAAAAGTTCTCTGAACTTCTGGTCCCATACTTAACCAGTTACCTTAATGCCTTAAAACAGCCTTCCTCGGACACACATTTCTATGACCCCCAAAACAGCAAAGAACACTCCGGAACCTCAAGCCTTCCGCCCTATCTCCCTCTAAAATGAGGACCTGAAGATCCTGGGGAAGATCTTAAGCCTTCGTAGCAATAAATGTTGTCTCATCCATAGAGATCAAGTTGGTTTCGTTTCTGGGAGGCAGGCCGCCGACAACGTTCGCAAAGTTGTCTACCCGATACACGTTTTACAACTCCGAAAAATACCGGGCTTTCTGCTCTCCTTAGATCTCTGCAAAGCCTCTGAAACCCTATCATGGGAGCACTATCCTGTTGGGGTTTTGGAGAGACCATCTTAATCTGGATTCAAGCCTTGTATAGGTCCCCTTCTGCTTCGGTGCAATATGCAGGGTTTTTCTCATCCCCTTTCTTGATCTTCAGAGGTACGAGACAGGGATGCCCTCTGTACCCAGCTCTCTTCATCCTAGCACTAGAAACTCTGGTGATGACCCTACGGGCCGATCAAACGTCTTGGGCATCCCTTACGCAGGTCACGAATATAAGCTTAACTTATTTGCATATGATGCCCTCTTGACCTGGACCAACCCCCTTACCACCCTTCCTAACCTGCAGCGAACTCCGACAAGTTTCTCATCAATATCGGGCCTATGCATTAAAATTAGATAAAATGGTTGCCCTCAATGTCACCTTACCTCCGAAACTGGTTACTCGCTTACAACCCCACTTACTTTTGAAACTGGGCATCCTCCCACATTGACTACCTTGGTATTAGGTTGACCCCCTCTTATTCCTCTCTCTTCACATCTATTATCCATTACTTCGCTCCTTGTTGGCACTTATGCAGTCTTGGCAGTTCCCACACTTGTCTTGGATAGGCTGAATTAATTCCGTAAAAACTACTATTCTGCCCAAACTTTTATATTACTTTTGCACTCTTCCGGTGTGGGGGTCCCATTATACTTTCTGCGACTGCTTCAGAATACAATTTTCCCATTCATTTGGGCTAACAAACGCCCTAGGATCTCCAGACTGTCCCCTATGATGCATAAACTACAGGAGGGCTGGGGGCTCCTAACATCACCAAAAATTCCCTCACACGTGATCTCACACGTCTGACACTTTCCAATGGCCAGAAAATTCCCAATGTGGGACTTGCTTCGGGAGTCCCATGATATTCCAGAGGCGGAATTCTTCCATTTCCAATTGCAACATTGGCTCACCTCACTGCATAGAACCTCCTCACACCCATTTCAAAAAACCTAATTTGAACACACCTGCCTACATTCTCCAGGATCCCCAGCTTCATTTCAGCCCTCTATGCTTCTCTGAATAGCTGCTCTTCTACCCCTTTCACCTATGTAGCTCAGTGGGAAAGAGACCTGGCAACTGAGATAGACTTGGCAGATTGGAGCGGTGCCTGGTCTTCTGTGGCCAAATGCTCATTTAACACAGCTACCTTAGAGGCGGCTTATAAGGTGCTTCTCTGCTGGTACTGTGTCCCTGCTCGTATTTTCCATGCCAATCCCCCCTATTGTGACTGTTGCTTCCTAGGCTGTGGCCATCGGGGTGATGTCGTGCACACATGGTGGACGTGCCCTAGACTAATTCGTTTTTGGCCTCCTATTCACTTTATTCCACCTCCCTATACAAAGAGAAGCCAAGTTTGCCCTACTACATTGCCCAATTCTGGGCCTGTTCGCTTACCAGCGGAAACTCGTTTCCTATTTTGTCAGCCAAAAGAACAATTGCTCAAGCTTGGAGGAAACCATCTGTTCCCTTCCAGGGGGTAAGAGGTTGCATGACCATGTTGATGCTAAATGAACAGATGTCTAGCATCCGCAATGATACGCATGCAAAGTTCCTGAACCATGGCTGTCTTATGCCTTTCCTACTCTCCCCCCTGCCAGCTTGAGTCGCTTGTGATGGACGACTTTATGCTCCCAGGTCCTTCCATCCCCCTCTCTAGGCCTCTAAACTGAGCCCTTTTCCTCGTTAATTTTTCTCATCCTCTCCCTGGTTCCCTACCCATCTGATGTGCCCTCCTCTCTTTTCTTAGTGCCACCTTTCTGCCTATCTTCCTCCTGGTTTCTGACTTATTCCTTCTTCTTAAATTGGTAAAGGCTATAAATTGCGCTACTATATGGACCTTGATGGGCCTCGTGCATACCCCGCTGTAGGGAACCTCCCCAGAATCCCTGGGCCCTCTGGGCATGATAAAAAGGCCTATCTCCTGTTACATAATTTCGCTTTTTCACACTGCTTCATTTTGCTTATTTGTGTATGCTAACTTTTGCCACCAATGTCAATGCTAGCCCCTGTGTGGGCGGAACAGTAACATGTTAGCTACTTGTTAAATTGAATAAAAATTATTGCAACAGAAAATGTTAACACTGGTTGTAAAATAGGCAGATTAAAAAAAAAATGTAAAGCATGATTTACTTAATGGTTAAGAAACAAAAGTGAAAGTGTGCCTTTAAAAACATTACATTATGTTGAATATCTGCTTAAAAATGTTCCACCTTCCAAAGAAAGAGGTTATGATCCTGTAATTGTGACCTTGTCATACGTAAAGGTCCACAGCAATAGTCACAACAGGCACTCAGCATCAGCTGTGAAAATAACCATATCTTATGTCTCCCACATAATCTGCCAGCTTGTGATTTGTATTAAAAAAATAAAAGGGGAGTCAAAAATTGTGTCTACTTGGTCAACATTCAGTAACCATAAGCCAGACTTCCTATTAACAATTAAAATAAAGAATCACAGCCAAACTAGATTCTGAACATCTCTTGAAAAATAAAAGTAATTAGGCTGTTTAAAATTTCAGCTAGTAGACATTGATTATTTACACTTTCTGAGAATACATGTGAAAGTTAGTTCCTGTAACTAATCCCATGGCTCCAAACAAAGAATTTTCTATTGACATCTCAAAAACATGATGTAATGGTGCAGCCTCTCTGAACCTGTCATATACCGAAGACTGGTGCTCAAAATTTTGTTGGGGGGACGCAAACAAACTAAAAAATTAAACTGTTTGTAATGCAGGGCTGTAAAGAGCCACTTATCAGATGATTATGTATCAATACTGCTAGGTAAAACTGTCAATTGCAGCCTCACTGTGCCCATTATGAGGGGTTCCCACCATCCCTGTACTGAGTTCCTGGGTTTGTACACCTGCTGTGCCCATTATGAGAGGTTAATTTTGTTTATTGAAAAATCTTACAAACAACTTCTTATATACAATAAAACCATAATAAATAAATAAAACATATTTACAAAATAATTGAATATGACTATACAAAACAAGAACATAATAAATGATGTAAACCAAATTGCGCACAACACAATCCCTACGGGAGAGCCAGACTAAGGAACATCACTGTCACCATGCATGTAGCCTTTTATCAAAAATATATTTGATCTTGAAAATCTAGGGGAGTGAAACAAGAATACAAAGAAAAGCTGCACACCCCGAGATCAACAGGCAGCAGCTACAGAGTCCTGATATTCCTCCACGCCCTTATCCAGGCCTCCTGCTGCCACCTGCCTTTCTCAAGACCCTGAATCTTCCCAACCTCACCCAGAATGTCCTGCACCACCACTTCGACAGGGAGGATTTTACTCCGTAAGGATACCTGACACTGTGCACTCCACGTGAATTAACGGACTACTAGACTAACTAAAAAAAGTGTTTCCAAATCATAATCCCGACGAGTCTGGAATGCCCCATACACCCACTCTGCATAACTCATATGGGGGAGGAAGGGTATACTCAGAGCCCTCCCCACCCTCTTGTACACGTCTATATTAAAAGGGCACTGAAGTAGAAAGTGATCCATGGACTCCACCACTCCTCCACACTCCACTCTCCACTCTCAGGCAGCCCCGATCACTCATGGAAAGAAACTTCAAGTTGCCCTTCACATATTGTTTTCTATGAAAGGCAAGCCAAGCCTGATCCCTAAACTTCATTGGGATTCTCTCCAAATTAATCAATCGCAAACCCACCCCCAAAACCAGGCTTGGGCAATCCCTCAAGGCCAGTGGCTCGCAAAAAGCAGAGCTCATTATCCGCTTCTCAAGAAGTTTCCCTGGAAGAGATCTGACTTCTCCTGCTGTTACTTGCCACTGCCGAAGCATTTTCAAACATGGGGCAACATAAGCCGGGAGCTTATCATGCCTGACCCTCAGGCTTTTTACTGGCCCACAATTTTCCCAGTCTCGCAAGAAAGGACCTAAACCAGGACTAGAAAATACCAACTCACCCAGGCGGTCTCTCTGCCAACATGTTACCAAGATTATACTTCACAAACATCAGAGAGAAAAAGACTACAGGGTTGATCATCCATGGACCACCCTCCCGCCTAGGAAGGTAAGTCACATTCCTTTTGACAAGGTTTATTCTGTTCCCCCATAACAGCTGAAAGAAACAACTATAGACCCTGGTATAGAGAGAAACTGGCATAACGCAAACAAAACTGACATACAGAAAAATCGGAATCAGGTATGTCTTGATCAGATCAACCTTTTCCCTCAAGGAAAGCTGCCAACCTTTCCAGCTTGCCACCTTGGCATCGGCGTTCTCCAGCCTGTTCACCCAATTTGCATGACCATAGTCACCTGGGCCGAAATCAATGCCTAGAACTCAAATTTTTTGTTGGGGATCCGGGAAGTCATCCGGGAGAACAAAGCTCTCACCTTCCACGCCCATCCAGAAAGCTTTACACTTGTCCTGGTTGATCTTTGAATCTGATGCCTATGCATTCTGCCTTATCACCTCCTGCGCCTCCCCAGTCCCAGAGACAAAAACAGAAAAATCATCAGCATGGGCCACAACCTTCAAAGGAGGATTCCCAGCGATGCCCAAAGGTACCCCACACAACAATTCACTCTCTACCCTTCTAATGAAGGGGTCGATTGCAAACACATATAGCAGAGGACTCAATGGACACCCCTGACGCACACCCGACCCGACCGCAAAGGGCTGCCCGACCCAACCATTAACCAGAGGAAAGCTTTCAGCCCCTTTGTACAAAATCTTGAGCCAATCAATGAAACCCCCCTCCAGGCCTTATTTGTCAAGAAGGAGCCACAAGTACTCATGATTAATCCGATCAAGGGCCTTAGCCTGATCCAATGTCAGCCAAAATTTACCCCAACCAGCAGCCCTACAATGCTCCAAGGCCTCCCGGACAGCTAACACCGCTGAGAAAGTGCTTCTACCTTGGACCGAACAGTGCTGGTGGCGGGATAACAAACTGCCTGCACCTGGTAATAATCGCCAGAAGAAAATCTTTGCCAGTATCTTTCTATCGACATTAAGAAGGCTAATGGGGCGCCAATTCCCAATCATCGAAGGATCGTTACCCTTTGACAGAAGGATCACTGCAAATTGCCTCATGGAGGGAGGGAGGGAACCCTCATTGAAACAGCCATTAAAAACCTCTACAAGGTAGGGAGCCAAGATCGTCTTAAAACATTTATAAAATTCGGCTGTCAAACCATCTGGCCCTGGCATTTTCTTGATGGCTAGTTTATCAATAGCCTGGTTTACCTCATCTGCAATGATTTCATCTGTCAAATTCATCAAAGGAACATTACTTCCCAGTCCCGGTGTAGAGTCCAAAAAACCCAACATCCTTATCCGATCAAGGTTTCTTCCTCCCAGGAGATCAGCATAGTATGACCTGACAACCTCCAGGATCCCTGACCTAGACTTCGTCAGAGAGCCCGTACTGTCCCTCAGGCCATTGACCATCCTAACTGCTACGCTCCATTTACAATTCTGGTAAGGGTCAGGTGAATGGTATTTCCCGTAATCCCTCTCCTGAACCAAAGAGGCGTGCCGCTCATATTGATGTCTCCTAAGGAGGAGCTTCACCTCAGAGATCCCCCCAGAATCTCCTCCATTCGAAACAAGGCGGTCAAGTTTCCTCCGCAAACGCTGGTAGGTGATATACTTCTCTTGCTGCTTCCTTCTTCCTATGGCCTTGAAAAGCCCAACAGTCCGCTGTTTAACAAGCTCCCACCATTCTGACTTACTGCTGCAAAAGTCTAGGATCGTTACCTGTGCTTGAAAAAAATCCACAAAGGATTGTTTTACTCCCTTGTCTTCCAGGAGGGCCGAATTCAATCTCCAGATACCCCTCCCCCTAGGTGGCATGACTGGGGCATTCAGAGTCACAGATAGAATACAGTGATCAGAAAACTCCACTGCCGGACACACAGGCGCTGAAAAAAACCCTTTAAAAAAAAACCTATCTATCCTACTCTGACTACTACCTCGCTGAAAAGTGAACCCCGCGCTGTCTGGGCAGCGCTTAATGTGCGCATCTACCAGACCTGCTTCCCTAACTAACGCATTGAGAAAAAGGGTGTCATAGCCCAGCTTATCTCTGAAACCTCTCCTGTTTTTAGACCTAGTAATGGTGTTGAAATCACCTCCAAAGATAACCTGCTGGGCTGTAAAAAGAAAAGGCTTAATCTTAGTAAAGAGGCATTTCCTGTCCCACTTCGTCTGGGGATCATAGATGTTAATCAGGCGCAAGTCCTGCCCCTTCACAGAGACGTCTAGACCATGCATCTCCCTATATCTACCTCAATTACCCGCCGACACGTTACCATACCAGAAAAAAGGACTGCAACCCCGCTGTAAGGCTCGGCTGCAAGAGACCAAAATGAGGGACCATGTCTCCACTCCTTCTTTGCCAGATGTATATCGGCCAGACTACTCAGATGGGTCTCTTGCAAAAACAAAATGTCAGCATCAAACTCGCTGAGCAAAAATAAAGCCATATGACGAGCACTTACTGATCTTAAGCTGGCAACATTAATGGTTGCCACTATTAACGAAGTGGGAACTGCCATTAGGGTAGCTGAGGCAGCCGTTTCTTAGCCTGACTACTCCCTCTTCCTGGACAACCAGCACGCTTCGTTGCACCTTGGCACTTATCCTCCATAGAGGATGCAGAACTCAATGAGTCCCATTCATCCTCATCATCTGACAGGACCTTAAACTTATTTTCCAAAGGCAAAACCTTAGGACTTAAGGTAACTGTACCTCTTTTTTTTCTTCCTTTTATCCTCCAACCACTCCATATCATCCTTGGACAAACCGGAGTCAACAGCCTCCCCACACCTATCCTCCCCCCCACTCTCCCTTCCCTTATCCACCACCAGGCCATCCTCTCCACCATCCTCCCCACTCCTCTGCACCCCACGAACCTTAACTGCGTTGAGGGAGGGGGACTGGCACCGCACGTGACGTACCAGCCTCAGCACCTCTCGCTGCCTCTGCAATTTTAGAAAACACATTAGGATTGGACACATTCTCAGTACCAGAAACCTTACATACACACTGAGTAAACGCATAGACTGGGGCACCACAGACTGAGAAGATGCTGGCACACTAGGTAAACGCACAGACTGGGGCACCACAGACTGGGGAGACAGACACATTGGGTGTTGGCACAGACTCAGATGGATTCACAGGCACCCCAGCTGCTGAGCTCTGAGCATCCTCCATGTCCAGGCGGAAGAACTCTCTCATGAGCTCAGGCTTGTTGTGCATTGCCTCAGGACACTGACTATAAGGATGTCCCACTGCATTGCACCTGATAATATTACAGTCCTTCGCCAAATGTCCTATACCCTGACACATTGAGCACTTCATTACTGGACAGGAGGATGCAAGATGCCCTTTATCTCCACATTTGCTGCAGAGCTTTGGCTGGCCTGGATAGAAGATGGTCAGCCTCTCCCTTCCCAGGAAAGCTGAGGATGGCAGATGCTGGACGACATTGTCAACGACCTTTAATTTTAACTGCACAGACCATCCCCCCGTCCATATTCCCAGATCGTCCACAATCTTTTTTAGGGGGCTCAGGACGTCTCCATTCCTCCTCAACCATACAGTTAAATACCCTTGTGGTATGGACTCATTGCAGACCAAAATTGTAACCATTTTAATGAAGGGCTGGCGTGATATAAGCTTTGGGATGAGCCCTTTCCAGTCTGGCAGGTTCCTACACACGTGTTCATACTTCTCCCAAAATATGTCCAAGGACTCCGGACAAATAAAGGACAAATCATACTCATAGGAACCTGCCGGACTGATCAGGGCGAAGATATCTGTGGGTGTAAACACCCATCTGCAGGATTTTATCCACCACTGTCCTCCTATGTGGGGGGATTCCACCGCCTTCCCATTTTAACTGAACAACATTCCTCCTTTTAAACAGGGAGGAAGATAAAACATTCCCATTTTCCTTCCCTGCTTGCTCTCCCCTCCCAGATCCTGTAGCAGCAACACCAGCATAAGTTTTTCTTACACCAGCAGCATTTGCAGTCTTGTCCTTAGACACATTCAAACCTGCGGGCAGAGAGTATGAATCAGCTGTGATAGCAGTCTTCTGATTAGCGGAGGCAGGACCCGCCCCCTCCCCCTGCTCTGAACACATAGCTTCACTCCTGGGATCAAAGTCTTAATTGCTGCAGACTCCTGGAGAGTTGTAGCACTACTGCACCCAGCATCTCCTCCACCATTCACAGGAACAGCCGCTGTGGCTGGTCCAGGCAAAGTCACTCTGTATTGTCCATGGACCTCTCTGCAGACTGAAGCTGACAGTTATTATCAGATGTTGTTTTATGTTGGACATTGTCTATGGGTCTGGGCTGACTGCCTGTAGCACTGCAACCCTCAGCAAGCACATTGTCATTAATAAAGTTCACACCACCATCCTGCACACACACTGTACTTGCTTGTTGTGCTGTCACCTCTGTGATTTCATGGCCGACGCTGGGATCAAACTTCCGCTCAGCTGCTGCAGACTTTATGGTGGATCTTGTTCTCTCCACAGGTCTCTCTTCCATAGGGCGAGGAACGGTGTCCATCTCCTCATCACCATCTTGAGAAGCCGCATGCGGAGGGGATTCCAGCTTAGTGATGAACTCCAGCATGCCAGAACCTTCAACCTCCTGCTCAGATGTTCCATATTGCTGGGGAGTGAAGGGGACAGAGGCCTCCACCATTGAGGGCTCAGCAGATGTCTGAGGTGTTGAAGAACTGGGCTCATCCTCCGGCGCACTTTCTCACTCTCTGCTGACTCTGTCGGTACCTGCATCTCCTCGCTGAGTGGGTCACCTTCCATGCAGGAAGCAGCTCCTCTTCTCATGCGATTAAATCGCTCCTCATTCCTATATTTTTCTTTAAATATACCACTATTCGCCTTCAGAGAACTCACCAGTTCCTTCTGCTTCCTCACAGCTTGCTCCAAGTCCTTCAACTCAGGCCTCAGAGCCGGTCTCTTCTTACTGTATAGTTTGGCACAAATCATTTTTTTCTTTCTGAATTCAGCCATCAAAACCAACAATTTCTCCTCTTCCTTCTCAATCTGCTTCAGCTTGCTGACAGGCCCAAAATCTTCTACAGGCTGAGGCCTATTCAGGGGGCCCCCGCCAGGGTCCTTCCCAGGATCCAGCATCTCTCCTGGGAGGGAGGAGCAGTGTGCTAACGTCACCACATACCACGCTGATCCCGGAAGCGACGGGCAGCATACTGAAGCCGGCCGGCCCATGTTTTTAACCAAGCCTTTGATTTACAACATAATTGTAAGTGCATTTCTTTTTATCTAATAAACTGTGTGAAAACGTATTACGCTATGGAAGCATCTTTTATATATCCTTTTATGGGGGATGAGTGCCCATCCATGGCTTACAAGATTTATGGTGGGGAGAACCAATAGGATCCATCCATAATAAAGACCCGAGGCTGGGGTACAAAGCCACACGCCTGCATGATCTCCTGTAATAAGAGATCTTAGGAGCTGGTAAGGGGCAGCATTTCTATCGGTGGAGGAATTCTTCTGTCACCACGTTCTTCTGGGTGTTATGGTCGCATGATTCACACCATATGGAAGCTTGTCTAACTAACATTTGAAGGACTGTTCTGCCAGTGAACTTTTTTACTTTTTGAATAGACTGAACATACCCATTTATCTACGTTTTCCAATTTTTTGACCTATCTTATTTATTCTGTCACTGTTTGTCACATTACAATGGGTGCTTAATTATTTTATTTAGATGTGATTGTATTGTTCTATTTACTTGTATCACTCAATTTTTATAGTGCAGCTACACATTTAAGGTGGTCATAGAATGATGATTCCTTTTTAATTGTATTCCTACTATGGCCACCTTAAATGAGTAGCTACGCTATAAAAATTGAGACACCCTTTCCATCCCAGATTACTTTTTATCTCTTTCAAACTGTTCAGCTCAGTACATTCTCTGCACTCATTTAAGGTGGCCATAGAATGATGATTCCTTTTTAATTGTATTCCTACTATGGCCACCTTAAATGAGTGCAGAGAATGTACTGAGCTGAACAGTTTGAAAGAGATAAAAAGTAATCTGGGATGGAAAGGGTGTCGGGCAGTGATTGGAATGGTCAGATCTGACACCAGAGGCGGCAGGATGGGAGCAGTAAAGATACATGTGAGGGGAGAGCAAACAGGATATAGTGAAGGGGGGATTATCATGTGATAGGGAAGGTGTACAGACTTGTATTCCACAGAGAGAGGGAAAGTAAAGTTGGAGGTGAAAAGTGCAGCTGTAGAGTCAGGACACAGTGAAAATAGCATAGGAGGTGCCCCTTCTGCCCCCACCCCCCTCCTCCAGTCATGGCCCTGCAGCATGTACTGTAGCTGGAGATTTCTGTGTGATCCCTCTGTGTGCACTGCTGGTTTCCAAGTTTGTTTCACTGTCACAGGGAGATGAATGAACTGCTGCCTCGGCCTGCTGCAGGGACCTATCACTCCCTGTCAGCACTGAGCCTGCTACTGTTCTTCTGCTGCTGATTCCCCTCACTTGCTGAAGGAGACAGGCAGCGCGTGAGCCAATGACACCGTGGGTCCCATAAAAGCCCCGCAAATCAATAACAACCACAGGAAACCTAATGCTAGAGGTGGAGAGTTCGGGCGCAGGGCTCATAGTCCCAAGGACACTGTAAACGACGCCAATAGAGCTTCTTAGCCCCAATCACGTGTTTACACACGCATCATGGCTCCAGTAGCACCCCTGTGCCCGCCGCCGCCCCTAACACACACACTTAAAGGGACACTTTTTTTTTTTTTAATAAGTAGCTTTAGGGGATGGCGGGGGAGGGGGTGCGACGCCCCCTATAGACGGGCCGCCACTGACCGAAGAGTAAAAGCAGACCCTGCTGCTACTAAACTCTTAGCGAGAGCATTGAACAAACTGACAGTGCTAGCAGAACAGATTATTGTATTACAAGTGGAGAAAACCCCTTGTAATAAAGTGGATCTGAAGTAGAGCGTTTAATACAGAGAACTTGCAGCTTCTTGAAGGAGGTCGGTATATATCACATTTGCGGAAAGTGAAGCAAAACAGATTATTTTAGCAAAAACTCGAAGCTCTGATGATGCATACATAAGGTAATCATGTTACATAGTTACATAGTTACATAGTAGGTGAGGTTGAAAAAAGACACAAGTCCATCAAGTCCAACCTATGTGTGTGATTATGTGTCAGTATTACATTACATATCCCTGTATATTGCGGTCATTCAGGTGATTATCTAATAGTTTCTTGAAGCTATCAATGCTCCCCGCTGAGACCACCGCCTGTGGAAGGGAATTCCACATCCTTGCCGGTCTTACAGTAAAGAACCCTCTACGTAGTTTAAGGTTAAACCTCTTTTCTTCTAATTGTAATGAGTGGCCACGAGTCTTATTAAACTCTCTTCTGCGAAAAAGTTTTATCCCTATTGTGGGGTCACCAGTACAGTATTTGTAAATTGAAATCATATCCCCTCTCAAGCGTCTCTTCTCCAGAGAGAATAAGTTCAGTGCTCGCAACCTTTCCTCATAACTAAGATCCTCCAGACCCTTTATTAGCTTTGTTGCCCTTCTTTGTACTCGCTCCATTTCCAGTACGTCCCTCCTGAGGACTGGTGCCCAGAACTGGACAGCATACTCCAGGTGCGGCCGGACCAGAGTCTTGTAGAGCAGGAGAATTATCGTTTTATCTCTGCAGTTGATCCCCCTTTTAATGCATGCCAATATTCTGTTTGCTTTATTAGCAGCAGCTTGGCATTGCATGCCGTTGCTGAGCCTATCATCCACTAGGACCCCCAAGTCTTTTTCCATCCTAGATTCCCCCAGAGGTTCTCCCCCCAGTGTATAGATTGCATTCATATTTTTGGCACCCAAATGCATTATTTTACATTTTTCTACATTGAACCTCATTTGCCATGTAGTCGCCCACCCCATTAATTTGTTCAGGTCTTTTTGCAAGATTTCCACATCCTGCGGAGAAGTTATTGCCCTGCTTAGCTTAGTATCGTCTGCAAATACAGAGATGGAACTGTTTATCCCATCCTCCAGGTCATTTATGAACAAATTAAATAGGATTGGTCCCAGCACAGAACCCTGGGGGACCCCACTACCCACCCCTGACCATTCTGAGTACTCCCCATTTATCACCACCCTCTGAACACGCCCTTGTAGCCAGTTTTCAATCCATGTACTCACCCTATGGTCCATGCCAACAGACCTTATTTTGTACAGTAAACGTTTATGGGGAACTGTGTCAAATGCTTTTGCAAAATCCAGATACACCACGTCTACGGGCCTTCCTTTATCTAGATGGCAACTCACCTCCTCATAGAAGGTTAATAGATTGGTTTGGCAAGAACGATTCTTCATGAATCCATGCTGATTACTGCTAATGATATCATTCTTATTACTAAAATCTTGTATATAGTCCCTTATCATCCCCTCCAAGAGTTTACATACTATTGATGTTAGGCTAACTGGTCTGTAATTCCCAGGGATGTTTTTTGGGCCCTTTTTAAATATTGGTGCTACATTGGCTTTTCTCCAATCAGCTGGTACCATTCCAGTCAATAGACTGTCTGTAAAAATTAGGAACAACGGTCTGGCAATCACCTGACTGAGTTCCCTAAGTACCCTCGGATGCAAGCCATCTGGTCCCGGTGATTTATTAATGTTAAGTTTCTCAAGTCTAATTTTAATTCCGTCCTCTGTTAACCATGGAGGTGCTTCCTGTGTTGTGTCATGAGGATAAACACTGCAGTTTTGGTTACTGAAGCCCCCCAATTCACTCGTGAAGACTGAGGAGAAGAATAAATTCAATACCTCTGCCATCTCCCCATCCTTTGTAACCAGATGTCCTTCCTCATTCTTTATGGGGCCAATATGGTCTGTCCTCCCTTTTTTTACTGTTTACATACTTAAAGAATTTCTTGGGATTTTTTTTGCTCTCCTCCGCTATGTGTCTTTCATGTTCTATCTTAGCCATCCTAATTGCACCCTTACATTTCTTATTGCATTCTTTATAAATTCTGAATGCTGTGGATGATCCCTCAACCTTGTATTTTTTGAAGGCCTTCTCCTTTGCTTTTATATGCATTTTTACATTGGAGTTAAGCCATCCAGGATGTTTGTTCGCTCTTTTAAATTTATTACCCAATGGGATACATTGGCTAATGCCCTTATTTAATATGCTCTTAAAGCAAACCCATCTCTCCTCTGTATTCTTTGTTCCTAATATTTTGTCCCAATTTATGACTTTTAGCAAGGTTTGTAGTTTAGGGAAGTTGGCTCTTTTGAAATTCAGTGTCTTTGTGTTCCCTTCATGTCTCCTATTTGTGTGATTTATACTGAAACTAATTGACCTGTGATCGCTGTTACCTAAATTGCCCCGTATTTCCACATCTGTTATCAGGTCTGTATTGTTGGTAATCAGTAGATCTAGTAATTTTTTATTTCTAGTTGGTGCGTCTACCATCTGACCCATAAAATTGTCCTGCAAGACATTAAGGAACTGGCGAGCCTTAAATGAATGCGCGGTTCCCTCCGCCCAGTCTATGTCTGGATAATTAAAATCCCCCATTATGATAACACTTCCCATCCTTGCTGCTAATCCAATTTGTGATAGGAGATCCGTCTCCACTTCCTCCCTCAGGTTAGGGGGCCTATAGCATACTCCAAGTATTATTTTCCCCTTAGCTTCATCCCTTTGGAGCTCTACCCATAAAGATTCCACCTCCTCCCTAGCCCCCTCAGTGATGTCATCTCTCACATTCACTTGTACATTATTCTTGATATATAGGCATACCCCTCCCCCTTTTTTACCCTCTCTATCCTTGCGGTATAGGGTATACCCTTGAATGTTTGCCAGCCAATCATGAGAGCTGTTGAACCAGGTCTCTGAAATTCCCACAAAATCCAAATCCTCCTCGTACAACAGTATCTCTAGTTCACCCATCTTGTCCGCCAGGCTCCTGGCATTGGTGAACATGCCACATAGTTTAGACCGGTCGCATATTGTCCTCGTATTGGGTGTTTCAAGATTGCAACTTGGACTTGCTACTATACTCACCTTGTGTTTTTGTGCTTTGGTTAACCTACCACTAATGCCCCCAATACTACCCTCTGGAATATCTTCCGCGCTGGCTATCACTGTCTCTGGACCCTCCCCCCCTTCGCCTAGTTTAAAAACCCCTCTAACTTTTTGGCCATCTTCATTCCCAGCAGATCTGCACCCTCCTCATTTAGGTGCAGTCCGTCCCTTCTATAGTACCGGTTACCAACTGAGAAGTCGGCCCAGTCCTCCAGGAACCCAAACCCCTCCTTACTACACCAGCTCTTCAGCCACTTGTTTACTTCCCTAATCTCCCTCTGCCTCTCTGGTGTGGCTCGATGTACCGGTAGTATTCCTGAGAACACTACCTTGGAGGTCCTTTTCCTCAATTTAGCTCCTAAGTCCCTAAAATCGTTCTTTAGGACACTCCATCTGCCTCTGACTTTGTCATTGGTGCCAACGTGCACCATGACAGCCGGGTCTTCCCCAGCCCCTCCCAGTAATCTGTCCACAAGATCCGTGATGTGCCGAACCCGAGCGCCCGGTAGACAACATACTGTTCGGCGCTTCAGGTCTTGGTTACAGATTGCCCTCTCTGTCCTTCTAAGAATTGAGTCCCCTACCACCAGAATCTGTCTTTCCTTTCCCTTTGCTGCCCCCCCACTCTCACTGGAGGAGTTCTTCCCCCGGCAGCTAGGAGAGTCCCTCATCTCCAGCAGTGCTGGTCCCTGACTGGTTACACCAATGTCACTCAATGGAGCGTACTTATTGGGATGCTCCAGTCCTGGATCGGCCTCCCTGGCACTTCCCCCTCCTGACTGTCACCCATCTACTCTTTGCTAGCGCCTGCACCTCTTTGTCTCCACCCGCCTCTGTGCTGGCCCCTGCCGGCACCTGCCGTGTACGTTCCTGGCTCACCTTTAGTATGGAGGGACTTCTCAGTGCTGACAGTTGCTTCCCTAGATTCAGAACCTGGGCTTCCAGGGAAACAATGTGCTTACATTTTGCACAGCAGTATTCGCCCTCGATCGGATGATCAAGGAACGCATACATGCGGCAAGATGTACAAAGAGTCGCCTCTCCACACCCGCCGGGCATCGTACCTATTAAATTTAGTGAGGATTTGGGGATTTTACCCTGTCCAAATTACCTAACAACTAGCTTCCTGGCACTAATACTCAAGACAATACACAGGTACACGACAAGACAATACACAGGTACACAATACACAAGTACTAACGATCCACACACACTACTCAGACAACACTCAGATACTCACACTACACAGGTACTATGACCCCTGTTTTAAACTCTTGTTTATAACTCCCACTTAAACCAGCTCCACTTACACCAAGCTCCACAGCTTCAAACTGAGCACGCTCAACTGAGTCCTACAACAAGTTAAATAGTCACCTGGGAGCAATTAACCACACCCTTAATTGATAGACTGATGAAACAAAAAAAAAAAGAAAAAAAGCTATTTAAAAAGTGACAGCAAAAGGCAAGATAAAAACTAAAAGGAAAAGTCCCCAAAATGCAACCCAGCAAACACCAACAGACAGCAGCAATACACACACCAGCAGACAGCAGCAATACACACACCAGCAGACAGCAAGACTTGTATACTCTAACACTTGTTTATAACTCCCACTTAAACCAGCTCCACTTACACCAAGCTCCACAGCTTCAAACTGAGCACGCTCAACTGAGTCCTACAACAAGTTAAATAGTCACCTGGGAGCAATTAACCACACCCTTAATTGATAGACTGATGAAACAAAAAAAAAAGAAAAAAAGCTATTTAAAAAGTGACAGCAAAAGGCAAGATAAAAACTAAAAGGAAAAGTCCCCAAAATGCAACCCAGCACACATGTATATCTGTTAACATGTGTGCAATGACGAGAGACATATATTGAATACATACAGGTAAATAATCAGCGTACTTTTCACTTATTTTACAAGTGCAAAACCGAGAAAATCCAACTGCCATATACAAATGCCAATACTTCAAAGCGCATATTTTATGGATACTTTTTTGTGTTTTAAATCTGATAAAACACATGTTAGACAGAAAAAAACTACATAAAAAGAAAATCCCCACACAGTTCTAGCTGCAGGTTAAAGTGTCACTAAAGCACACCAAAAAAAAAAAAAACTTTTCTAATAATCACTACAGAGTTTTTATACCCTTTGTTTAGGGCTAAAATCTTTACTTAGAAATAGGTTCCTTGGGTAAGCGGTCTGCACCGTTGCAACCACATAGCACACGATTTTCTTCTCGGAAAGCGATTTCTACACATGACTTACTGTAGAAGGAGCTGGAGCAGTTTTGCAAGGAGGAATGGGCAAAAATACCAGTGATAAGATGTGGCAAGCTCATAGAGACTTTTCCAAAGTGACTTGGAGCTGTGATAGTCGCAAAAGGTGGCTCTATAAAGTATTGACTTTAGGGGGGTGAATAGTTATGCACATTGACTTTTTCTGTTATTATATCCTATTTGTTGTTTGCTTCACAAAAAAAAAAAAAAGTTGTGGGCATGTTCTGTAAAATAAATGATGCAAATCCTCAAACAATCCATGTTAATTCCAGGTTGTGAGGCAACAAAACACGAAAAATGCCAAGGGGGTGAATTCTTTTGCAAGGCACTGTATTTGCAGAATTTCAAGTCTTGAACCAGGTTTACAGTAAGCGAAGTCCCTGCAGATCCAAAGCTCCTATTCACTACTGCTTTTTGCCCTCAAACTGCACCCTATGTGGCCACGTTTATTCACATGCAAATGTCAGGCTTATAAATGTACAACCATTCCTTTGCCCAATTATACATTTTTGAAAAGTACAGTACCTATATATTTAAAATACAGGATTTTGAGCACACTAAGGAAGTAGGTTTGTGAAAGCAGATAGAAGAATAAGAACTGATGAAATCCAATATGTCTGTCCTCAAATTTTAAAACCTGTACTCGGGGAAGGAAATGCCAAATATTTTACATGGAGGTCTTGTATAGTTCACAATCCTTGTTTTAATAATAGCAGTATCATTTCCCAATAGCCATCGGATCCTCTAATTATCCAATCTCTAAAAATTATATCAGCTCCTTTTATTTTGCGATTGAAGCACTTTAAAATCACATCTGGGAAATGCTCAATGCTAGGTATTGCTTTAATCAATGTTGTGTACACCCTCATTATTGATATTCATGTCCTAAACCTGTATCTGATGCCAAGAAATAAATATCTATATATATATTTCCTGGACCTCCCCATGTCAGCCTACCATGTCAGCCTACTATGGGTCAGCTCCGCCCCCTCTGACCCCTCCAGGACCACCTCTTTCTTAGCCCATAAAGAGCGTCTGTCTGCCCACACCAGTGCTCTTTTTTCGTCCTCGCTCCGGACGCCTTTTAAAGTTTATTTGGAGTCTTTGGAGTGTGGGAGGAAACCGGAGTACCCGGAGGAAACCCACGCAGGCACAAGGGGAACATGCAAACTCCAGGCAGATAGTGTCATGATCGGGATTTGAACCAGCAACCCTATTGCTGCTAGGTGAAAGTGCTAACCACTACACCACTGTGCTGCCCTTAATTTGGCTTGTCCGCCTGAGGAAACATTTGGCTCTATGGTTATTATGACGGCTGTTGCCCATTAAAAATGTGAGTAGCATTGCATTGAGGGTTTGGCTTATTTTTTATTTTTTGTCTTCCCTCCCTTCTTAATATTACTTGGTATATCCCATAGTAGGCTGATATGGGGGGGTCCAGGAAAAAGGAAAATTGTTATCCAAACTTACCATAATTTTCCTTTCCTGGATCCTCCCCATGTCAGCCGGGGATTCCCACCCAGATTATGCGTCGCGAGGCGGGTTTTTTTTTTAACACTGGTGAGGGCAGACAGCCGCCCTTTATGGGCTAAGAAAGAGGTGGTTCTGGAGGGGTCAGAGCTGACCCAGAGTAGACTGACATGGTAGGCTGACATGGGGAGGATCCAGGAAAAGGAAAATGACGGTAAGTATGGATAACAATTTTCCTTAATATCTCTCTCTCTGTGTATATATATATATATATATATATATATATATATATATATATATATATATATATATATATAGAGAGAGAGAGAGAGAGAGAGAGAGAGAGAGAGAGAGAGAGAGAGAGAGAGAGATTTTTTATATATATATATATATATATATATATATATATATATATATATATATATATATATACATATCTTTTACTTATTTTTTTACAGTTTTGAAGAATGGAAACTCTTTTAGATGTGGGATCCATAGGAGCCTGAAGTTTAACTTTAACAAATAAAAATGTAACCTCCTTTATAGTTTAAGGTCTTCATAAACCTACCAATTTTCAAAGCCACCTAGAATCTATGACATAAAACATTTTTATTTTCATTTGATTGATCTAAGACATATTAATAATTAGTTACCCATGTGTTGCCAAACCTGTCTTAAGACTACAGTTTCAGTTTATTATTCATCAAGCTCATTTGTGCATCTCTTGTTTTTCAAACAATGCACACATGAATCTATTAAAAACATACCCATATCTATCCATGTGTGTATACATAGGGGAAAGTTATCTACATACACTATATGAGTAGCACTATTATTTTTAAAAATGTAAAATATCCCATAGCGAAAGTATGGAAATCTGACTCACTCTGTATTTTGTCATTTAAGAACAGAATAACTCAGTTCATGATCCACGCAAAGACCGAAGCAATCTTACTTGACAATTTATCGAAGTATGAAGCCTTATGGAGACCATGGTTTGAGCATTTCCTACCTGCAGGATTTGATAATTCATTATTTCTTCTTTGAAGACATTATATGGACAGCCTATAATGTTACTATAAACTATATATATTGTCTTTAATTAGTGGTTTTCTCTGGTAATTCCCCCATGTCCCACCCCCTTATCTCCTTACCCCCAACACTGTGCAGTTAGTACCCCCTTCACTTACTACTTGACTTTCTTGAAGTGTGAATAACTGAAAATAGTTGGAAAGACTTATTTAATCTCCAGATGAAGCCAAGCCATATTGCAGGAACTTGGCCCTGGAACTATCTACTGATTCTTCCCCAACTAACTTACTTCCTTTTCTTTATTATACTTACTTTACCGCATCTTACCTCTCCACACACTTCTTAATAAACTTATTCCAACCCCACTTCTCCTATACTTTACCTTTAATTTGTATAATTCTTGTTTTCTGTACTCACTTATTATGATATAAACGTTTATGATATATTGTGTGTTACTTTTCATACCATAATCACCTATGTGATGCATTACAATTGCCTGTTACCTTATATATACAAGAATGTTATTATCTTTCTTTGTAAACCTGAACTATATTTAACTCAAAACAATAAAATATTTTAAAAGGAAAAAAAAACAAAAAAAATGTAAAATATCTACACACAGATATTACTGCACAGTATTAATATCATACATAAAAATATAATGAAACAAAAACATATACAATATTGCAATATGTCTAGAAACCAGCAAATAATATATTTGAAATGATAATTTTATATAAATAAATATATATAAATTTTTTGTTTGTCTTGTTTTTAACCAGTTGCCGACCGGGCCATAGCCGAATGACGGCTACAGCGAGGTCGGATAACTTTGGGAGGGCGTACTATGAGGTCCTCCCAAAATCGGGCGCATACCTAGGAATGTCATTGACCGTCGGATCCTCCAGACCCGGTGCGTCACGGAACAGGGTTAAGGGCCAATAACAGTGCCCCTTTGCCACATGATCGCCCCGTCCAATAACAGAGCGATCAGTTGTCAACAGACCGGAGGATGTCCAGTTCAGCTCCTCCCCTCTCCTGGCACTGATCGGCACAGTGTGTGAGGAGAGGAAGGAGCTGGGTGCAGCAGCGCTGTGGGCTGGATGTGAAGTGCCCACAGCGCTGATTTATGCCCATCCATGCTCATCCATCCACAAAAAAGTGTAATATGTAGTCAAATTAGATGTATAATTAATGCTCCTAGAACACCTGATGGTGCTCCCTGCATGTTGGGCGTCTGTATGTGGCCTGGCTGTGTAAAAGTATCAAATGTGTGGTATTTGCCATACTCAGGAGGAGTAGCATAATGTATTTTGGGGTGTAATTTTTGCTATGTACATGCTATGTGTTAGAAATATCTTATACATGGACAACTTTGTGTAAAAAAAAAAAAAAAAAGTGTTTACATTCCAAAACCTTGTGGAAAAAAAATGACATGTCCAAAAGACTCATTATGCCTCATGGATTATATGTTGGGGTGTCTGCTTTACAAAAGGTGGTAATTTTTTGGGCGTTTCCATTGTCCTGGTGCTCCAGGGCCTTCAATAATGTAAAAGGTAGTCAACAAATGAAATGTGTAATGTATGTCCCTAGAACACCTGATGGTGTTCCCTGCATGTTGGGCCTCTGTAAGTGGCTAGACTGTGAAAAAAGTCTCATGTGTGGTATCACCATACTCAAGAGGAGTAGTAGAATGTATATTTTAGGGTGTAATTTGTGGTATGCATATGCTGTGTGTGAGAAATAACTTGTTATTAGGACAATTTTGTGAAAAGAAAAATAGAGCTGTGATTGTTTGTTCAATGTTGATTCAATATATCTGCTAAATGACCCGACTGAAGTGCCTCATATTTGGCTTCCATGAAGTTAGACCCAAGGATATTACGCCTAACACTTAAAATAACGTTGGCTCCCCCACGTACTCAACGACACGTACCTCCTTGGACGGGGGATACTGAATCTCAACCGTTCCCTCTTGACACTTTTCACCCCCCCACAAGACGGGAATGTAAGTATTCCTGTCAAACCTTACCGGATACCTTTTTAACTTTAGGGTAGGTTATATATAACCTCCTTAACTCTGGATTACCATACATCCCACTTCTTTCTAAATCCCAGTTTACCTACCCCATACTCCTTCTCTCTCTCTTCCCCAGTGTTTCCCTCCTCCCCCTCTCCTCTCTCTCTTGTATCTTTCTCCTTTATCCCCTTCTCTTTCCTTCCTTCCCTCTCCTTTCCTTCTTTACTTCACAGTCTCAGCCACCACCACGGTCCAACCAGAAAAGAATCCACAAAAAGTTTTTTTCCCCGGACCCTTCCAACTCACACGTGAGAAAAGAACTGCCTTCTATCTCTCGCTCATTTTATAACGCTAAGACTGAACAATAATACACTATGGCACACGTGAACGCCACCAAAAAACCCTCTACACTTAAAATAGTCTCACTAAACGCAAAGGAACTCAACATCCCAGAGAAGCGTAGTCAAGTTCTTGATATGATGTCCAAACTAAAGGCAAACGTGGTGTTCTTACAAGACACACATTTTCACACAAACAAAATTCCAAAGCTCATGAACCACATGTTCCCAACAGCATAACCATGCCACCAATTCTCTTGCAAAGTCCAAAGGGGTCTCAATTCTTATTTCCAAAAACCTTGATTGGCAACTCGAGGACTTACTCATAGACACAGAAGGCAGATACCTCTTTCTAAAGGGCCGATTCCAGGGACGACCTGTGACCCTGGCCAACATATATAGCCCCAACTCTGCACAAGTAAGCTTTTTTAGATCAATCTCACAGCTACTTTCAGATTTTCACTCTGGACTGACCATCCTAGGGGGGACTTCAACGTGGCCCTTTCCCCAATCTTAGACACCTCCACTGGTACAACCTCTCTTCCATACAAAGCTATCCGACAAATTAAGCTACAAATCCAAAACCTTCTTTTACATGATACATGGCGCTCTCTCCACCCTGACGAGAAGGACTTTACTTTTTTTTCTGCCCCACATAATAAATATTCTAGAATCGACTATCTATTCCTGTCCCAGAAAGATATTCCCTTTTTATCTACTGCCACCATTGAACCAATGCTGCTTTCGGACCACCACCCAATTACAATGACCCTGACGTTCCCTGACAAACCCACTCCCAAAAACATTTGGCGCCTAGACTCATCATTGCTCACTTCGGAAGAAGTAGTTAACGATATCAGTAGTTGCTTACGCACATTTTTCTGAGAGAACGACAGACCGGACACACAGCCCCACTCACCCATGGGGAAGCCCATAAATGTGTAGTCAGAGGTAAACTCATTGCCCTTAAAGCTTCACGGCGAAAAGCACAACAACAGAAAATTACAGATCTCCTTGACAAGATTAAAAAACTTGAACTTGCCCATAAACAAATACAAGCACAGCAAACTTTTCATGAACTCACCCTAACCAGGAAAATGCTACATGAAGAACTGAACCGTAAAACGCAATGCAAATTTATTTTGCACCAAAAGATCTTCTATGAATTCGGCAATAAATGCGGAAAATATCTTGCTAAAGCCCTCCAGACCAGGAAAGCACATGCAAACATCCATACGATTAAAGATCCTCAAGGGAGGCCCCATATCACCCCGACAGACATAGCAGCCCAATTTGAGACCTATTACTCTAAGCTATATAATCTCCCGAACCAAACCACAAGCCATAATGGATCTGAAAACAGATGCAATATAATTAAGTCTTTTCTCAACAAATTTTCCCCCAAACCCACAGATAAAGAAGATGCCGCCCAACTAGAAAATCCTATATCGGAAGAAGAACTCAAAGCGGCAATCAACCTAAAAATGGGAAAAGTCCCGGCCCCGATGGACTTACAGCCACTTACTTCAAAACCTTTACAGATACCCTAGCCCCACATATGATTATGACCTTTAACTCCTTAACATCATCCACTCTCCCTTTCCATAGGCTACTAGAACCTCACATCACAGTGATCCCAAAAGATGAAAAAGACCCCACATCAGTAAGTAATTACAGGCCGATATCCTTATTAAATGTTGACGTAAAGCTATATGCCAAGATTTTAGCATCCCGCCTTTTACCTCTTCTACCTTCTCTAATAGGGAGAGACCAAGTTGGCTTCATACCTGGAAGAGAAGCTAGGGACAACACAATCAAGGCTCTGAATATATACCACTGGATCACGAATCAAAAACAAAAGGGATTCTTTCTGTCGCTAGATGCAGAGAAGGCATTCGACAGGTTGGCATGGGACTACCTAGGAGCAGTCCTGAGACGTAATGGTCTCCAAGATCAGATGTTCAATGCTATTATGTCTCTCTATACCACTCCAACCGCTAGGGTACGTGTTAACGGCCACCTGTCGAACGCATTCTCTATTAGTAATAGAACAAGACAAGGATGCCCACTTTCCCCAATCTTATTCATCCTAAGGCTGGGTTCACACTGGTCCGACAAACGCTCCGACATTGGGAGCTCATGTCGCATGACGTGTGAAATTTAATGTTTCCCTATGGGAGCCGTCCTAACTGGTCCGACACAAGTCGTTCCGACTTTAGAAATGCTCCCTGTACTACTTTGGTCCGACTTTGATCCTACTTCAGCCTATTGACTATCATTGAAGTCGGATCAAAGTCGGATTGCCGTCTCGCATGATCCGACTTCGGCACGCGACTTGTGCTCAGATGATCTTGAGGGGGAACTCCGCGCCAAATTTTAAATAAAAATCCGGCATGGGTTCCCCCTCCAGGAGCATACCAGGCCCTTGAGTCTGGTATGGACCTTGAGGGGAACCCCCTACGCCGAAAAGGCGGCGTGGGGGGTCCCCCAATCCATACCAGACCCTTATCCGAGCACGCAGCCCGGCCGGACAGGAATGGGGGTGGGGACGAGCGAGCGCCCCCCCCTCCTGAACCGTACCAGGCCGCATGCCCTCAACATGGGGGTTGTTGCCTTGGGGGAGGGGGGCGCGCTGCGGCCCCCCCACCCCAAAGCACCTTGTCCCCATGTTGATGAGGACAAGGGCCTCTTCCCGACAACCCTGGCCGTTGGTTGTCGGGGTCTGCGGGCGGGGGGCTTATCGGAATCCGGGAGCCCCCTTTAATAAGGGGGCCCCCAGATCCCGGCCCCCCACCCTATGTGAATGAGTATGGGGTACATCGAACCCCTACCCATTCACCTAGGGAAAAAGTGTCAATTTAAAAAAAAACACTACACAGATTTTTAAAGTAATTTATTAGACAGCTCCGGGGGTCTTCTTCCGACTTCGGGGGTCTCTCCGGTTCTTCTCCACGCTCTCCGGGTCTTCTGCCGGGCTCCTCCGCTCTCTTCTGCTCTTTTGCAGCTCTTTTGCTAAAGCGGAGGAACCCGGTCTGCTGCCTTCTTCTCTTCGGGGGTCTCTCCGGTTCTTCTCCGCGCTCTCCGGATCTTCTGCCGGGCTCCTCCGCTATTTTCTGCTCTTTTGCTATAGCGAAGGAGCCCGGTCTTCAATCTTCTGCCTTCTGCCCTCTTCTCCTGATGTTGACACGACGCTCTCTGGGGCTGGAATGCACTCTGAGCGCTCCGCTCTGACTTATATAGGTGGTGACCACGCCCCCTTATGCCGTCACAGTCCCTGGGCATGCTGGAACTGTGACGTTTTAGGGGGCGTGGTCATCACCCGATGACCATGCCCCCCTTATGCCGTCATAGTCCCAGCATGCCCAGGGACTGTGACGGCATAAGGGGGCGGGGTCACCGCCTATATAAGTCAGAGCAGAGCGCACAGAGAGCATTCTAGCCGGAGAGAGCGTCGTGTCAACATCAGAAGAAGAGAGGAGGGCAGAAGACCGGGCTCCTCCGCTTCAGCAAAAGAGCGGCAAAAGAACAGAAGAGAGCGGAGAAGCCCGGTAGAAGATCCGGAGAGCGTGGAGAAGAACCGGAGAGACCCCCGAAGTCGGAAGAAGACCCCCGGAGCTGTCTAATAAAATGCTTTAAAAATCTGTGTAGTGTTTTATTTTAAATTGACACTTTTTCCCTAGGTGAATGGGTAGGGGTACGCTGTACCCCATACTCATTCACATAGGGTGGGGGGCCGGGATCTGGGGGCCCCCTTATTAAAGGGGGCTCCCAGATTCCGATAAGCCCCCCGCCCGCAGACCCCGACAACCAACGGCCAGGGTTGTCGGGAAGAGGCCCTTGTCCTCATCAATATGGTGACAAGGTGCTTTGGGGTGGGGGGGCCGCAGCGCGCCCCCCTCCCCCAAGGCAACAACCCCCCCATGTTGAGGGCATGCGGCCTGGTACGGTTCAGGAGGGGGGGGGCGCTCGCTCGTCCCCACCCCCATTCCTGTCCGGCCGGGCTGCGTGCTCGGATAAGGGTCTGGTATGGATTGGGGGGACCCCCCACGCCGCCTTTTCGGCGTAGGGGGTTCCCCTCAAGGTCCATACCAGACCCAAGGGCCTGGTATGCCCTTGGAGGGGGAACCCATGCCGGATTTTTATTTAAAATTTGGCGCGGAGTTCCCCCTAAAGATTCATACCAAACAATGCCGGGCATTGGCGGGGATCCAAGTCGGATCCCCGTTCATTGAAAGTCGCAGGGTAAAGTCGGATCCAAAGTAGGACGGCTGTCGTGTCGCACCAGTGTGAACCCAGCCTAACCCTTGAACCCTTCCTCCAATGTCTCAGATCCAATAATATCAAGGGCCGGCATCACCGATCGCACTTATAAGATCGCACTTATAAGATCGCACTTATAAGATCGCACTTATAAGATCGCACTTATAAGAATACTATTCCTGAGGGAGCCACACATATTGATCCCAAACCTCCTAAAAGAATTAAATCTCTTTCACACCATTTCCAATTTCAAGATCAATTTCGCAAAATCCCAGGCCCTAAATATCTCCTTCCCGCAGGAACTGGTAACACGATGCAAAAGCAACTTCCCCTTTCAATGGAAGCTCGATCAGATTAAATATCTCGGGATACACTTAACAAATCTTTCAGACCTATATTCCAAAAATGATCAACCCATCCTCAAAACCATTACAAACGACCTAAGTAAATGGAATACTCCCCGTTTTTCCTGGTTTGGAAGGGCAGCAATTCTAAAGATGAATATACTTGCCCGCATCCTATATTTCTTACAAACCATACCCATTAAGCTCCCCTCGACCTTCTTCCAACTATACAAGCGTATATGTACTAGATTCGTATGGAGACAGAAAAGACCTATGACAGCATACGACCAACTAACAAATCCTAAAACAAAAGGGGGCATTGGTCTCCCAGATCTCAAGAAATATTATTGGGCTTTTCACCTTTCTAGAATTATAGATTGGTCAGTGCATGACAAATGTAAAGATTGGGTCGCTCTTGAACATACATTTTCCCCACTACCACTACGATCCTTGCCTTGGACTTTGTCCAAATACACCCCGAGAATTCTAAACATTCATCCTCTCATTGCCCCGACACTCCAATGTTTTGAGGAAGCCTGCCGAAAGCTACACATTTCCTCTAATCCGGGACCCCTTACTCCAGTAAAACACAACCCAGCTTTCCCACCCGGTATGTCCACCAACTTTCTGACGGATACCTGGCAACACTCAGAAGTCCTAGTCTATCACTTCTTCCGATCGGGTACCCTTCTGGAGCGTTCTTCCCTACCAGCTAATGTAAACAATAATGCCTTTCCACTCAGGACATATTTCCAGATCAGACATTTCTTATAAGAAATTGACAATGTTTCCTCTGTTTCTCGTCCGCTCACACTATTTGAACAACTCTGCGCTCACTCTACACCCCAGCAGCATATGATCTCAAACGTTTACAACTTACTCTCTTCTGGAAGCTTAATGAAAACTAACAAAGCTTGTTTAAGCTGGGAAAGAGACTTACAAACAGAAATAACAGAGGCACAGTGGGAACACATTTCTAAGATAACACATACAGGCTCCCTTAATGTCTCTATCCAAGAGAATAATTACAAAATTTTAATGCGTTGGTACAGAACCCCAGTAATTATAAACAAATACTACCCTGCCCTTTCTGACAAGTGCTGGAGATGTGCCAACGAAATAGGTACTTTAGAACACATATGGTGGTCTTGTCCCTTAATCCAGCCATTCTGGACCCAAATACAGGAACGGACTTCACAAATCTCCACATACACCCTAGAGCACACACCAGCACAACTCCTCCTTCACCACTCGGACACACCAATACCGCAAAACACTAATACCACCCCTATTAAATGCAGCCAAACTGTGCATCCCTCTTCACTGGGGAACAACCCATGCTCCTACGATCCCGGAATGGCTCAAATGAGTAGATAAAATTGCGGAAATGGAGGAACTGATCTCCATAGCCAAAGACTGCCCTACCAAATTTTCATACACATGGGCATGTTGGCCTCACTTTCGTACCAACGATCAGTACAAAAGATTGACCAACCAAAATCATACAGACCACACACCCCAGGACGTAGGCAATTCTTAATAACTTTTTTACTACATTTAGAAACTAAACTTATCAAAACATGGGGTGATTGGCCTCCCTCACCTAAACAAGGGAAAAATGAGGGAGGCCCCTTGTCACTTTATATACGTATTCACCCAAAGATCCACCAACCAGGCAACCTGATCCACATTAATTCAAACTTTCAGACATGGTGGCGGAGAATGTGGGGTACTCCAAACCTCATCCACCCCCCCTCCCCTACTCCCTTCCGCTCTCCTTCTTCTCTCTTCTATCCCTTCCCCCCCTGCGTCTTTCTTCTCCTACATATTTAGGTTTACACCATAAACCAGTTCCCCCATTTGGCAGAATCCCATCTTTGTAAACACTGATATTCAGCCAACTTTAGCTGTAGACGGAAATAGTCACTCAACGTTAGATACTATAACATAGTAAGTCTTAGATTCTACTCATGAAATACACCCAAACATACTCAGGTGTCAGACAGAACTAATAGTATTGGGATAAATGCAATTATACAATTGACCTTTCACAACCATATCTCATGTTTCTATAAATGTCTACTATATCACCATTAGCCGAAATAGGTTTTTGTAATAATTACTGTTTGTTAGCTTTGAATGTCACTTCTGTCAAATATTTTGTTATGCCTCATTTGCAGTACTCAAATGCAATGTAAACCTTATTTTTTTTTTTTACCAATAAAATATTAAGGAAAAAAAAAATAAAAAATTTGCAAAGAATTGTAGGAAAAAAATTAAAACTGCAAAAAACTCACCATGCCTCATACAAAACACCTTGGAATGTGATCTTTCCAAAAGGGGGTCATTTGTACTTTCTTGGCTTGTTAGTGTCTCAAGAAATGAGATAGGTCGTCAGTACATCAGGTGTGATAATTTTTCCAGAGATAGGCACCATAGTTTGTAGATTCTATAACTTTCACAAAGACCAAATAATATACACTCATTTTAGTTATTTTTACCAAAGATATGTTGCAGTATAAATTTTGACCAAAATTTATGAAGAAAAAATACTGCTTTGCAAAATTTTAAAACTGAAATTAAGAAAAATGCATTTTTTAACAAAATGTTTGGTCTTTATTCATTTATAGCACAAAAAATAAAAACCCAGCGGTGATTAAATATCACCAAAAGAAAGCTCTATTTTGTGTAAAAAAAAAGGACAAAAATGTCATATGGGTACAATGGTCCATGACTGAGTGTTATTTAAAGTGTGAGAGCAATGAAAGCTGAAAATTGGTCTGGTTAGGAAGGGGGTTTAAGCAAAAAACACTGATATTAACACACTTGATAACATGCCATTGCCTTGGACTGACCACCATGTGATCAAATTCAAAATAAACATCACTTACCAAATACCAACACACTCATCGACAATACAATGGACAAGATCACAGAACAAACTATACTCACAACTCTTCAAAACGACACTATCCAACAAAATAGCGGTGCTAACCCAAAACTACTCAAATAAAGACAAACTCAACTCCCTTAACACCGCATTATTACAGACAGAAGACATAGTCGCACCAATACGCAGAGCACCCACCCGCAAAAACAATTCGGGCTGGTTCAATGACTCTCTTACATCACTGAAACAAGAACACAGAAGAGCTGAAGGAGCATGGAGAAGGAACCCAACAATGGAAAACCACACAAATTACAAATCACTCACCACAAGATACCACAAAGCCATCTTCATAGCAAAAAAAGAACATTTTTCCAAAACCATCTCAAAAGCCATAAACCGCCCTCGAGCACTCTTCAAGCTAGTCGCCCAGACTATGAACCCCACCTGTTTAGAGTCTCCAGC
The DNA here is from genome assembly GCA_037952925.1 of Lithobates clamitans. Taxonomy (NCBI): domain Eukaryota; kingdom Metazoa; phylum Chordata; class Amphibia; order Anura; family Ranidae; genus Lithobates; species Lithobates clamitans. The sequence goes on along the minus strand of JBBGZY010000181.1, from coordinate 2,070,698 downwards.
AAACAAAACACAAGAATTCTGCAATGAGTTATCTGATTTTTTCATTGACAAAATCGCAACCATTCAGGAAATAATTCAGCAGAACATAGCAAGTAACCCCACTCGGCCAGAGCAAAAAGGCAAAAACCACACAAAAATTCTACAACCACCGAGATTTACTCTGGTCCCAATCACCATTGACGCCACCAAAACCATCATCAGAAACCTTTGAGACAGCACATCGCCAAACAACATTATTCCCACAAAACTTCTGAAAGTACCGTACCGAAAGTACCAACATCTTGGCAACCATCATAACATACCTCATAAACCAGTCATTTAACCCCTTCCCGCCGACCGTACGCACATATGCGTACCCGCAGCTGCAGGCATCATCTCGGTACCGTTGTTTACAGCGGGCGATCGGCTACCCGTGTATAACAACCGATGCGGCTAAAAGCCGCTCGGTTGTTATACCGGGGGAGCGGGAGGGGACATCCCCCCCTTCCCGCCGCCTCCCGCCGCTGTTACCGGGCCTCCCGTGCGATCGGGAAGCTCGGTATCCAATCGGGTACTTTCGGCGGTTGGGGGCGGGCTGGAACGAAGCTGTGAGCGGCTTCGTTCCAGCCTTCTTGTTGTAAACGCGGAAGCGACGTCACTTCCCGTTTACTCGGCTGCCAATGGCGCCGAATTTAAAAAAGTACACAGTATTCAGAATCGCCGTTTTCGGTGTAAAGGAGGGATGGGGTGTCTTTTAGACCCCCGAACTCTCCATAAAGAGTACCTGTCACCACCAATTACTGTCACAAGGGATGTTTACATTCCTTGTGACAGCAATAAAAGTAAAAAAAAAAAAAAAAATTTAAAACACAATTTATAAAGTAAAAAAAAAATAAAATAAATAAAAAAAATAAAAAAAAATTTTTTTTAAAGTGCCCCTGTCCCCGCGAGCTCGCGCAGCGAAGAAAACGCATACGGAAGTCGCGCCCGCATATGTAAACGATGTTCAAATCACACATGTGAGGTATCGCCGCGATCGTCAGAGCGAGAGCAATAATTCTAGCCCTAGACCTCTTCTGTAACTCTAACCTGGTAACCGTAAAAAATTTTTAAAGCGTCGCCTATGGAAATTCATAGGTACCGTAGTTTGTCGCCATTCCACGAGTGCGTGCAATTATAAAGGGTGACATGTTTGGTATCTATTTACTCGGCGTAACATCATCTTTCACATTATACAAAAAAATTGGGGTAACTTTACTGTTTGGATTTTTTAAAATTCATGAAAGTGTCCCTTTTCCAAAAATTTGCGTTTAAAACACCGCTGCACAAATACCGTGTGATAAAAAATATTGCAACAGTCGCCATTTTATTCTCTAGATTCTCTGCTAAAAAAATATATATAATGTTTGGGGGCTCTAAGTAATTTTCTAGCAAAAAATATGGATTTTAACTTGTAAACACCAAATTTCAAAAATAGGCTTAGTCATGAAAGGGTTAAAGAAGGAATCGTCCCGACCTCCCTCAAGCAAGGCACAATCAAACCCCTCCTAAAGAAGCCTAACCTCGATCCCAAAGACCCAAACGACCGCAGACCTGTCACAAGCCTCAACACCATCTCCAAAATTATCGAGAAAGCAGTAGTGCAACAGCTACAACTCCATCTGGACACCCATCAACTCTTGGACCCACTACAATCTGGTTTCTGCCCTGGCACCGGGACAGAAATTGTACTCCTCAAAATCTGAAATGACACCCTCGAAGCAGCAGATTTAGGAGAATTGTATCTCCTGGTGCTGCTGGACCTCAGTGCAGCGTTCAACACAGTAGAGCACAAAACCCTGGTTCGCATCCTTCCTAGAGAACCGATCTCAGAAAGTGAAACTAGGAGCTTTCACTTCAGAAGCACGAAAAATTACATGCGGAGTCCCTCAAGGATCACCCCTGTCGCCCGTGTTCTTTAACATCTATCTCCGCCCACTCCTCAAAATTATCAGCAACCAGGACATACTTTATCACTCCTACGTGGATGACATCCAACTCTACCTACACATCACCAACAAAAAAGACCAATACCAAGCACTGAAAAACTGTCTCTCATTGATCGACGATTGGATGACGGAGAGCTCCCTTAAACTCAACGGATCCAAAACAGAACTCTTCTTCCCCCACGCAAACCGAAACAAAAACACTGGCACGATGTCCACACCACTCACCATCCTCGGACAACCCATCACCCCCAGCACTAAAGCCAAAAGCCTCGGAGTCATTTTTGACTCAAACATGACGATGGATGCACAAATAGGATCAGTAGTCAGCGGCTCCCACTACCTTCTTCGCCTATTGTGTAGACTCATCCCCTTCATCCCGGAAGGAGATACAGAAGCAGTAGTTGGAACAATCATCAATTCCCGACTCAACTATGCAAATTCCCTCTACCTAGGACTTCCAAAATACCAAATTTCACATCTACAAATCGTCCAGAACACAGCAGCCAGACTGGTAACTGGAAAAAAACCCTGGGAATCAATCACCCCGTCCCTGAGGACCCTCCATTGGCTTGCCATGAAGGACCGAGTTACATTTAAGACCCTCTGTCTCACTCACAAATGTACACAAGGGAAAGCCCCACAATACCTCTGCAACAAAATAAAGCACTACACCCCAGGTCGCCCTCTCCGGTCAACTAACCAGAACCTCCTCCACATCCCCAAGACCCGTTATAAATTAAAAGGCGACCGAAGGTTTGCAGTCCAAGGACCACGGCTATGGAACGCTCTACCCGCGGACATTTGCTTGGAAGAAAACCATCTGGCCTTCAGGAAGCAGCTCAAGACCCATCTCTTCTGAAGACCCAGACGGACACTGGTGGCAAAAGTGACCTGAGGTGATTTAGTTCGCATATGTAGAGCTATACAAGTTATTCATTCACTCGAAGAAAGAAAGAGAGACTCATTTCTATAAATAATTGTTTCAGCTTTTTGATACTGTTGCAGCTGTGACAGAATTAAGTCTTTGCCTTTGGTAGAATCTACATTGCAATTTGCCGTAAGTCACAATTAGACAAACCAAGAGAAAGGCCTCTGTATGAAAGACTTCAAAGGGGCGATTCCACAGGCTTCTATTTGGTGTTAAGATTGAACTCTACCCTGCTATCTCACCACTCTGGACTTGAAGCATAAAATGGGAGAAATAACTACTGTGTTATTCTCAGCACATATTAATTATATATAGGGTTTCCCCTTCAAATTGATGGCACCTCATAATGGTTCTACTTTAACGGCAACAATATATAGGGCTACATTTCCAGCCGAACCTGCTTTCCACCCTAAGTTATGGTTATGACGAAACCCGATTTCCCCTAAAAATTCCAAGGACAAAACCTTTGACTTCCTCAGTACCTACAACTAAAAATAATCTTTAGATTTAGCACCCTGAGGCTCCTGAGTACTGGTACTTAAGTGATCTTATCCTAGCATGATTTTACCAGATTCCCTACTCTCATAGATTTCTTATAGAGTTGATGCAATATCCATCAAGAATCCTGCATGACTAATTGCTAATACCATATACACCAATCTTTGAGTCAAATACTCAAATATTTTCTAGGCAGTGGCCCTGGGGCTTTGCTGTTTGTATCTCCCAGACCCACATGCCTTGCATTATCTTCAGCTGTTTGTTTTCAGCTATTTGTACTTACTGAGTAAAGAACCACTCAGCAATAGAACTAAAGGCATTATTTTTCATTTTGGATAGAGCAAGGAAGGCTTATAACCCCTGCCAGATTTATTTTTGCCATCTGTGTCCTATTGCGGAGATTTCCCTTCACTTCCTGTTCCATAGCCAAACAGAAAGTGAGAGGAAATCCCTGTAAATTAAGGGAATTTCTTGGGGACCCCCAGGTCACCAGAACTAGTGTCCCCATTGGAACATTTACCCTTTATTACTTTTCTGGGGACAACCCCAAATTTTGTGATTTTCTTTTACTTTCACTTTATATGATAACGGGGAATAGGACAATTAGAGAGAGTGAATCTCCTTAAGGGGGGCACAGACAGCAATAAAAACTGACAGGTGTTCTGATCTATCTCCAGGACAGAAGCAGCCAGTAGAATCCAGTTTAGTGTGGATGTATATCTGTGTGTCATCAGCATGGAAGTGATATTTGAGCCCATGTGATCTAAGCAGTTGGCCAAGTGGAAACATGTATTAAAAATTTAAAAAAAGTAAGGGACCATAGGTTGAGCCCTGATGAATATTGCACTTGACTGGACCAACTTCAGACTGGAATCCACCAAGAGAAACAAAGTGACAGCGATCAGTAAGATATGACTAAATCAATTTCAGAGCCAATTCTGAGACTCCAAATACGGTTTCAAGGAGGGAGAGTAAAAATATTGTGGTTTACTGTATCAAAGACAGAACTAAGATCCAGTAAATTAAGAATAGTCAGCGAGTCGGAATTATAATCTAACAGAAGGTCGTTAGTGACTTTGACCAAGATGGTTTCTGTGCTGTGCAGTTGCCAAAAACCATATTGAAGGGGTTCAAATAGGTTATTTTTAAAGTCAGGTGACAATGTAACTGAGATATCACAGCCCGCTTAAGGATCTTGGTAAGGACAGGTAATTTAGCTATAGGGTGAAAGTCGTTTAAATTGTCCAGAGCCATGTTGTTTTTTTTGGTACCAGGGTAATGGTGGTAGTTTTGGGGATTGTTGGTATAAAACCAGTACTAAAGGAGTCATTTATGAAATTGAGAATAATGGGGCATAGAGAACTAAAACAGGATTTCAATAAATGGGTGGGAATGGGATCAAGTATGAAGATGGAAGATTTCATATTAAAGACCAATTTAATCAGGGATGCAGAGTCAAGTAGAGAGAAGTGGGAGAAAGAAGAGAAAGAGAAAGAGAAAGAACCAGAAAAACTGGATGGGTCAGGAAGTGATGTGGATGAAATATGTGGTGTGGTAAGAATTTGATGCTTTATTTTTTCAATTACAGAGCTGTGTTGAAGCTGGTAATGTTGGGGACAGAAAGGTTTTAATACACTGTTAATGGTGCAGAAGAATTGTCTTGGGTTGCTGAGATTTTTTTTAAGGCATGGGAGAAATAGTTTGATCTAGCAGTCTCAATGTTACCCTTATAGACACACAAATGGTCCTTCCAAACCTGATAATGGACAGTCAGGCCAGAACGGATCCACCTGCGCTTCAGTCTCCACAAGACTGCCTTCATTGAACGTAGGTGAGAATTATACTACAGAGCTGGATGGGAGAATGAGACAGTTCGAGTTTTTAATGATGCAAAGGTGTCAAGGGAAGACGAAAGTGCATGATTAAGGGGATTAATTTTGTCAACAAAGGTGTCAGAGGAGGAGATGCAGGAAAGGGAGGAAGTAACAGAATTTGCAAATTTGTGCTGATCAATAAAAGCCCAGTTGCAATAATTTACAGATCGAGGCATGGAGGTGTTAGAAATTGCTAATTCCAGAATGAAAGAATAGCTAGGTGGTCAGACAGGCCTAAGTCAAGGGAAGAGTAGTCAGAGAAAAAAAAAGAACCATTAAATCCACATCATTAAAATCTGTCAGTACATGCACTATTACATGCTGTGCATACTCATTCAGTTCCTATTGGGTTCGATTTCTGTATTCTGCAATAAACCTGGTTGATTCTGTTGTTCACTGTCCCTCCCTCCTTGCCCGTGTTCCCACTGCAATTGAGATTGTGAAGACCAACTGCTGCCACATGTAATGAGCATGCTCTAGTTTCAGTTAACTTCCCTGTTCTGTTTATTGCTTTTTTCTTATCTGTGAAGCCTATGTGACTATACACCCACATATGTGGGTGTATACACTCCAGATAAATGACAGCACACTCCCTCCTTCTCCAATGCTAACTAAACACAATGGGGACAGGGGATTACATGTGGATTGATGGAAGCATCACCTACCTGTAATTCTAAGCTCATACAAAAAATACACACAGACTGGAGGGGCATGAAAAGGGCTGTAATTGGCAGAACCTCCTCCTAGATAGCCCATGCCATGTTTTACAAAAATTGGCTTATGTATTGTGTTTTTTTGCATTAAAATTCAAAAAAAGTGTCTTTACCCCCCAAAAAAATGTGCTTGTAAAACTGCTGCGCAAATACTGAGTAACATAAAAAATTACAACACCCCCCAATTTATTCTCTGGAACCTCTGCTTTTAAAAAATATTTAATGTTTGGGGGTTCTAAGTAATTTTCTAGCAAAAATACTGATTTTTACATGTAAACAAAAGTGTAAAAAAAGACCAGGAACTGAAGTGGTTAAAATACGCTTGTCACGTGAAGATAATATATAGTTATATCTGTTGATATCTATACCATACTGGATTTCTCAATTAAATGTCAGTTAAAAGACACACAGGTTTTGACCAAAAAAAAAAAAACACAATTTCCTAAGAAGTATAAATCTAGAATACAATTCACCACAAAACCATCAATGGAAAGGATAGATTTATTCCAATAGCACACACACAGGGCTCCTGGATAATGCAATGCTTGTTAGTGTCAATGGGAAATAATTTAATTTCACATCTTAATACAACTCATGGTTAAGACATCTCAGGCATGCTGTGAAGGCAAACTGCTGGGCAGCTGAAAAATGCCAAGAAATATTAGAGAGAGTGAGAAAATACCTGACTCTGAGCTGCGGGCCAACACACAAAGACAATATGCTGTGACTGGCAAAATGCCTGTTGCTATTAAGGGTTGTAGGGATAATTAGCAAATTCATTAATCTTTTTTATCTGCAGTTCTTACGGAACACAGATATGCAATGTACAAACAGGCATAGAATACAGAAGTGCATTCAGTGTAAGGGCCCGTTCACACTGAACGAACAGCTGCCACACAGTTAAACCGCAGCGATTTACATGTCTGGCAGCTGTCTGTTCTGGCTGTGATAGGGGAATGCATGGTGTGCAATTCAGCACATCACACAGCTCCCTTTGTACACGCTTAACTTTATTTGAAGTGTACAAAAGTGACACCTTGGGGTTGATTTACTAAAACTGGTAAGTGCAAAATCTGGTGCAGCTGTGGATAGTAGCCAATCAGCTTCTAACTTCAGCTTGTTCAATTAAACCTTGACCAAAAAAAAAATGGAAGTTGATTTGTTTCTATGCAGAGCCACATCAAATTTTGCACTCTCTAGTTTTAGTAAATCAAACCTACATGTTACTGTACAGCAGCACGTTGCACTGCACTGCTCTACGGAGACATGCAATCCTGTGCTGCGATAAAATGCAGCATGTCTGCATTTTATTGCAGATCACTGCAGTGCAGCTCTGGGCTGCATTTCAGCATGAATAGGACACACAGAAAACAACTGTTTCCTGTGTGTCCTAACAATGACTGGCATCTTACGGTGCGGTAAAACGCTGGTCATCACACTGATGTGACATAGCCCTAAAAATACTAGCACTATATTATTGTACATTCACTGTTGTACCAAGCAAGGAATGCTTGCGTGATGGAGTCAAGGTTCTGGATTTGGAGAGCGTTTGTGGCCAACAGTACACAAAGGGCTAAACAATTGCCACAAGCAGAGCCCAGTGCCCAAAGGTCACATTTCAGGTAGGCCCCACACTCTCCAGTGCAGTGATGACTGGGTAAGGCCTCCAAGGCTTTACCAAGTGTACATCGATCCAGACAGCAGCATAAACAGCTAAGCTCAGCAGAATTCAGGTGAAACCTTGAAAATAAAAAAAAAAATCTTTACAAAAATGAATTATTAAAAAAAGATAAACTTTTGTTGAGAGGTTATACCTGACTGGCCAAGGGCTTTTTTTGTTGGCTAGTTTTAAAGTCCTTATGTACGTGGCAGTATAGCCCAATTGTTTTCTTTTAAATTGCAATTCATTTGTTGTCTTACTTGTTCTAACCGCCTAATGTAAGGAAGGAAAAAAAGGAAGCTGGACTCCCTAATCTTCATGAGGTATATCTGCCAACTGACTAAGTGTGTGACTAAAGTGAACACCTGCAGAGTAATGGTGTGTCAATGAATAATAATGAACACAGAGGGATATAATCGCAAACACTGAGATGTACATGATAGCTCTGTAGTGTTTAGTTTGAACACAAAAATTAAGACACGGTCCAATCAGCTGGCTGACTGTTTAATGGTGCTCTTACCACTAAGTGTCCTGAAAAACTATGGCTTTATGGCGGTTTCTGGGCTTGAAAAAAGATGTATTAGTAGAAAGCTTGGGTGATGCCAGGTTACTGTGGTGTGGTGACTTGCCATCTGCCAAAAGCCCAAGTTAAATTGATGACAAGTATTCACTGCCTTTACAAACTCTGTGGTGGCTAAATTAAAAGCAAACTCAAAATACAAAATAAAAAGATATTATTTATATTTATATATATATAAATATAAATAATATCTTTTTATATATATATATATATATATATATATATATATATATATATATATATATATATATATATATATACACACACAGTATCTCACATTTTTGTAAATATTTTATTATATCTTTTCATGTGACAACACTGAAGAAATTACACTTTGCTACAATGTAAAGTAGTGAGTGTACAGCTTGTGTAGCAGTGTAAATTTGCTGTCCCCTCAAAATAACTCAACACACAGCCATTAATGTGTGAGTACACCCCTAAGTGAAAATGTCCAAATTGGGCCCAATTAGTCATTTTCCCTCCCCGATGTCATGTGACTCGTTAGTGTTACAAGGTCTCAGGTGTGAATGGGGAGCAGGTGTGTTACATTTGGTGTTATTGCTCTAACTCTCTCATACTGGTCACTGGAAGTTCAACACTGCACTTCATGGCAAACAACTCTCCAAGGATCTGAGAAAAAGATTTGTTGCTCTACATAAAGATGGCCTAGGCTATAAGAAGATTGCCAATACCCTGAAACTGAGCTGCAGCACGGTGGCCAAGACCATTCAGCGATTTAACAGGACGGGTTCCACTCAGAACATGCCTCACCTTGGTCAACCAAAGAAGTTGAGTGCACGTGCTCAGTGTCAAATCCAGAGGTTGTCTTTGAGAAATAGACGTATGAGTGCTGCCAGCATTGCTGCCGAGGTTGAAGGGGTGGGGGGGGGGTCAGCCTGTCAGTGCTCAGATCATACGCCGCACACTGCATCAAATTGGTCTGCATGGCTGTCGTCTCAGAAGGAAGCCTCTTCTAAAGTTGATGCACAAGAAAGCCCGTAAACAGTTTGCTGAAGACAAGCAGATTAAGGACATGGAATACTGGAACCATGTCCTGTGGTCTGATGAGACCAAGATAAACTTATTTGGTTCAGATGGTGTCAAGCGTGTGTGGTGGCAACCAGGTGAGGCATACAAAGACAAGTGTGTCTTACCTACAGTCAAGTATGGTGGTGGGAGTGTCATGGTCTGCGGCTGCATGAGTGCTGTCGGCACTGGGGAGCTACAGTTCATTGAGGGAACCATGAATACCAACATGTACTGTGACATACTGAAGCAGAGCATGATCCCCTCCTTTCAAAGATTGGGCCGCAGGGCAGTATTCCAGCAAGATAACGACCCCAAACACACCTCCAAGATGACCACTGCCTTGCTAAAGAAGCTGTGGGTAAAGGTGATGGACTGGCCAAGCATGTCTTCAGACCTAAACCCTATTGAGCATCTGTGGGGCATCCTCAAATGGAAGGTGGAGGAGTGCAAGATCTCTAACATCCACCAGCTCCATGATGCTGTCATGGAGGAGTGGAAGAGGACTCCAGTGGCAACCTGTGAAGCTCTGGTGAACTCCATGCCCAAGAGGGTTAAGGCAGTGCTGGAATGTAATGGTGGCCACACAAAATATTGACACTTTGGGCCCAATTTGGACATTTTCACTTAGCGGTGTACTCACTTTTGTTGCCAGCGGTTTAGACATTAATGGCTGTGTGTTGAGTTATTTTGAGGGGACAGCAAATTTACACTGTTATAAAATCTGTACACTCAATACTTTACATTGTAGCAAAGTATAATTTCTTCAGTGTTGTCACATGAAAACATATAATAAAATATTTACAAAATTGTGAGGGGTGTACTCACTTTTGTGAGATACTGTACATAAACACACAAGAAAAAAACTTTTGTGTTTGTTTGCATTTTATAACTTACCGTTTATACATTTAAATTGCATGCGCAGGGCATGGCCCAGAAACTCTCTCACTTCACTTCCTCTTCATGCGTCGGCAATGGTTCCTGGCTAATTTACTCATATACTTACTTCTTATACCTATTAAGTATTCTATTGGAATGATATCCTCACAGCAACTGCCAAGTTTACCCAGCTGCTGCATTCATTAGAAAAGACAATTTAGGTAAACCCAATCTGATTAAAAAAAAAAAAACAAGTCAAAAATTGACACATATACTACATGCTGTAGTATGAAGGACACCTACTGGAACACATCAAGGAAAAATAAGAGCACACAGAAGCAATAAAGCTTGAAGTTTGCACCATCAATCTAGTCTTATCATTAAGGTCTTTCAAGTAATTTTAGGCCTCATGCACACTGGTTTCTTGTAAATGCTGTTTATCCTGACACAAGAAAGCTAGCGTTATAAACTCACCTAAGCTGCATTTTTGTAAACCAGTTTAAGCAAGTTTAGCAGTATTTGGAGATTGGGTGTTTTTTTTTTTTTTTTATTGAATTTTTTTATATAGAAATTCAATTTCACTTGCAAGACGGGAAAAAAAAGTCCTGGAAGCTGCATCTTAGGGATGGTGCGGGAGCGGTGTATACACCGCTTCCGCACCACCCCTGCCCATTAAAATGAATGGGCAGTGCTGCTGAAGTGCCAGCAAAGCGATAAAGTAAAACTGAAGACATTTCTTAAGAAAGCAGTGCTTTCACGGAGAAAAGAGAAAATGTCTGATGACTATGTACATTTCAACAACTTAAATAGGATTCCTCAAACATACATTCTTAAAGAAACTTTCCTTATAAATATAATGTGTCCATGCCAAGGTTACATTTCCAAACTTACACAAAGACTTTTTACTAAGGAAGGCCTTCAGTTTAATTTTTGAAGCAGAGCAAGTTTTGATGCCAGAATGCTTAATCCAAGCAATGTTCCACCATTCAGTTTAACGTACTCTGTATTTTACTGTCCCTGCCAATGAGCAAAGAGAGCCTATTCAGAAAAGCCTGTATGTCTGTTCCAAAAAAGGCGTTAAAGGAAAACATGAACAAGTGGTTTGTATGCAGATGTCAGTAACTGGCAGAATCTCTCAATGCAGCACTGTTTCCATATAATTCCACTGATTTTAGAATTGGCTTTTGAACTAAATAAGGCATTTACCATGTTTTAAGAATCCATTAAGTGAAAAGAAATAAAGGCTAAAAAAAGACTGAGGAGTAAAAAAAAAAGCAATAAACGGTAATTGCATTTTTTAAAGTAATCCTCACCTTCAATTTAGGTGTGTTATGACAATACTTTGAGCCAACAGTCACATGCACTATACAGAGAAAGAAAATCCCTATAAAATAATTGAATTCTGACATAGACCTCCACATTAACAAAAAGAGAAAAAAGTTATGGAAATGCAAACATCTATATTTTACATTAACAACTGAAAGGAGACTGCAATTCTAGTTTCACCGCTGGGGGATTCTGCCTCCAGGCACTGAAATTAGCTGAACACAGAATACCAAGTTAAATCCCACCCCCACCACACATATTGAGCTCTCTACAAAAATCCCCCCCCCAGCACACAACGTACTTCACCATATCCATGCCAGTAGTGAGAAGGCCTCATCAGTACACAAGCTTGTATCCACATTACCAGAATTACATTATCTCCCTAAAAGTCCAGCCCACAAAGTTCAATTGTTAAAGGGTAACTTCCAAGTCATATTGTAATTGAATGTTATTAAAAATTGCCTTTCCTTTTCAATCTGCAGCACTGTCATTTTTTATACAACGCAATGCATTATGGTAACCTGGAGGCATTATGTACACAGTCGGTATAGGGAACACCCCCCCAGAAAAGTCATTTATTGCTTGTGTGATTGGCTTAGTGATTTTCCCAGAAGCCTGCACTAAGATACAAATAGGAATTTTGGCATCCCCCTGCAACAAAAATGTCATTTTTGGTGAGAAACTCCCAAAGGGAAATCATGTCTAAGGCTACTTTCACACTGAGGCATTTTACAGGAGTTTTTGCGCTAAAAAAATCACCTGAAAAACACCTGAAAACTGCTATTCTGAAGCCCCAGTGTGAAAGCCTGAGTGCTTTCACACTGGGGCAATGCGTTTGCAGGATGGGAAAAAAAGTCCTGCAAGCAGCATCTTTGGGGCGGTGCGGGAGCGGTGTATACACCGCTCCTAAACCGCCCCTGCCATTCAAATCAGTGCAGCAGTGCTTTTGGGGCACTTTTAACCCTTTCCTCGGCCGCTAGCGGGGTTAAAAGCATTTTTAACCTCCACTAGCGGCTGAAAAGCGCACTATAACAGCAATAAAGCACTGCTAAAATTAGCAGCGCTTTATTGCCAACTCCCCTCCGCCCCAGTGGTAAAAGCAGCCTTAAGGAATGCAGATCCTGCAACTTTCCTCATTAGAACCCTGCAGTTGCAACAGCTGATTGATAACTATAAAATCACTTCCATTCACATTAATTTTGTGCATAGACACAGAAAAATAGCTACTGTATTTCTTCAGAATAATGTAGTCCAACAAGGCAGTCTAGGACCCCTCATATATTTGGAGGCTACTGTTTATATACAGGGAAGCACACCAACAATGAATATGGTATTTATATTGTTGATTTTAACATCAGTGCACACATGTTTTTGTCTAATGTAAATAAAGGTCGTAAAGGTATTTTTTAGCCAGTTTTGTCCTTTAGTACCAGTAAAAGTCTGAAGTGTCCTTCCCTTCAAGGGTTTGTTTGATGGACTAAAACTGCTGGCCTGCAGTTAGGCCACTAACATGTTTGGTGGGCAGCTGCCAGAAAAATTGGTTCTTGCCATAAAGATTCTACTGACAACTGACAACTATAAGTGAAATATAAATGTATATAAAGAGACTATAAAAAGATTAAAAGAACACCAAAGTTAAAAAAGCATAGCTTATGACAGTATATATAAAAAAAAAAAAAAAAAACTTGCACCTTTGATTTTTTTTTTTATGACAAATACACATAAAAATACACTAATTGCTCCATACAGGAGTCAGTACAAAGTAATTCAAAAGTCTTTTTTTTAAACTTCATCAGGTCAGACCTAAGAGCTCTGGGCATCAGTGGTTATGTTACCTTGATTGAATGCACATCTAGCTGCTGTTTCTATCAGTACACAAAAATATACAAGCTTGGTTGTATGTACAGCTTCCAGCAAGCAGGTTTGCTAAATTGACCCTGAAATGGTTTTCAGACACGCTTCAGAATGCAGATCTATCTGGAGCTGCATGGAGAAACAGCAATTAGGATTACTTTTGTAGCTAGGTAGCATTCTATGTCGCTGTCACATTCTGCTGCTTTCATCATACGCAAAAAAAAAAATCTACAGGGTTTTAAACTTCTGGTTTGAAAAACACACTTGAAGCAAACATTTAGTGTTCAAATAAACTGTATACCCCAACAGTGAAATGCAGGCATCATAAGATGTTAGTACACCTCTCTTAAGCCACCAGAACACCTCCAAAGGTTACTGGACACCAGCTATCCAAAAGTCAGAGCAAGTCCTTATTCACACAGACAGGAGTTTTATTTTGTGAATATGTATAATAGCAAAACAACTCCTAACATTGATTTTTTTTTAAACTAAAGATGGTATGTTTTATAATACATCAAGTACAATTTATAACAAATAGCAAAAATTAATAATTAGTCAAATCAAATCTATACAATCCTGTATAAAGTGTATGTAAGGTTAGCCTTTTATAATTTAGTTTTGGATAAAATTGGGAAGGGTTAAGACCTCTGTCAATTTTTGGTATCTGTATTCCATTATGAAGATTGAGTGAATAGAACAGGAAGTGAAAGGAAATCCATACAAAATTAGACAGTCGTCACTGGATGTCCCATTGGAAGGTTTACTTTCACACTTTATTCTGGTGATAACTAAAATTTTGGATTTCCCATCATTTTTTGACTTGGTGACAATGTCAGTGGGGCAAATACATTGTATAAAATGAGAATACCCATAGTAGGGATACAAAAAGCAATAAAAACTTAACAGAGGTTCTAGATATTCCCTCTATTCAAAATGAAAAAAAAATAAAAAATAAAAAATGGGGAAACGGCCGTCAGCGAAGCAGAATGGTCTTATAGGAGCACAGCTCTAAAACAGCAAACAGACTTGGCGAACAGCAGGAGTGTCAAGAGGCCTGGTGAGGTGCTTCTACACCCCAAGACAGCAAAGCTCACAAGGAGAATAGCAGACTGGGGAAACTGACCAACTTTTTCTCCCTACCGCTCAGGCATTCTAATGTTGGCAGCAAGTTTCGGGCTTCCCTCCACAGCAGATCACCAACTGCTAGAGACTAAGGAGGATTGGCACAATCCTCAATATATCAGGGGAGGCGCATCTTAGGCTCCAGCTTCCTTCAGCAGCCCTGCAACAGCAATATCAAGAATAAGCTAGCTAGCTACATCCAACAAAGAGGTAAGCACAACAGACTTAACCCTTGATGATATTAGGGAGCTGCATGACTATTTTAGCTTTCCCTACACAAACCAAGCCTATCTTAGACATTACTCTAAAGGACATGCTAGTCTCATTGTGTAGTTTAGGGGTAGGCAACCCCTGGCACGGGTACCGCAAGAGGCACACAAAGCCTCTTTTGCCGGCACTTGACTCCCTCCCCATCAGCAGAGCAGCGCAAGGAACTGTCAGTGAGACACTAATGCATTCCAATTTCAGAATTCCCCACGCCACACCTGCACTGAAGGGGAGGCACTGTGCCCCCAATCACAGTTCTGCTAGCTCCGTCCACCATCTTGAGGAAGATGACTCACTTGGTTGCCACTACCAATCTCAAAAAGAAGGGATTTCACTGTGATTGAGAAACCACAATCAGGTGACAGTTTGTGGAATTACTGTTGAGCTTCTGGGAACTTTGTTGAAATTATTACTGAACCTTTGCGTCACCTACTACTGAACCCCTGCACTCTGCGTCCCTTTAGGCCACAGCAAGTATTCAGCGCAATGAAAATCACACCCAACTTTTGCTGCGGTGCAGAGCGCCACACTGTTTCTCTGTTACTGGGGCCCAACTTATGATCCTGCACACAGGCCCACTGCATTCAGAAAATATCCCTGACCTGAGCTCATCATTGCACATCCACTCCAGATGCGTGTATGTGATATCACATACAAGCACGTGGGATGGATGCGAGAGGTGGATCAGCAGGATGAGTGTGCCAGGACAGGTAGATGTGTCTCATTCTGCTTCCTTTCACCAATCTGCACATCACGCATATAATAGATGAGAAGAGGGTACGGCTGTGGGAAAAATGAGCAGGAGGGGTTCAGCAGTGGGACAGAAGAGCAGGGAGGTTACAGTGGTGGGGCAGATGAGCAGGGAGGTTACAGTGGTGGGGCAGATGAGCAGGGAGGTTACAGTGGTGGGGCAGATGAGCAGGGGGGTTTAGTGTTGGGGCAGATGAGCAGGAAATTCAGTGATGGGACAGAAAAAGCAGGGGATAGAGCAGTGGGGCAGATGTGAAAGGAGGTGTATTGTGGGAGAGATGAGCAGGGGTTTACAGTGGTGGGGCAGAAGAACAGGGGGGTACAGAGGTGAGACAGATGTGCAGGAGGTACAGAGGTGAGACAGATGTGCAGGAGGTACACTGGTGGGGCAGATGAGAAAGCAGGTTACAGTGGTGGGGCAGATGAGCAGATGGGTTCAGTGTTAGGACAGATGAGAACATGATTCAGTAGTAAGACAAAAGAGCATGGGGATATAGCGGTGGAGCAGATGTGCAGGGGAGGTACAGTGGTGGGGCAGATGAGAAAAGGGGTACATTAATGGGGCAGATGAGTAGGGGGGTTACAGTGGTGGGATAGAAAAGCAAGGGGGTACAGTGGTGGGGCAGATGTGCAGTAGGTACATTGGTGGGAGGGATGGGAGGGATGATAAGGGGGTAAAGAGGTGTGACAGAAAAGCAAGGGGGTACAGCAGTTTTTCTCAACTCCAGTCCTCAAGGCGCCCCAACAGGTCATGTTTTCAGGCTCTCCATTATTTTGCACAGGTGATTTGATCAGTTTCACTGCCTTAGTAATTACCACAGCTGTTTCAGCTGAAGGAAATCCTGAAAACATGACCTGTTGGGGCGCCTTGAGGACTGGAGTTGAGAAACACTGGGGTACAGTGATGGGGCAGATGAGCAGCGGGTTACAGTGGTGGGAAAGATGAGCAGGGTGGGTCCAGTGTTGGGGCAGATGAGAAGGGGGTGCATTGGTGGGACAGTAGAGCAGGGGGTTAGTGGTTGAGCAGAAGAGCAGGGGGTACAGAGGTGGGGCAGATGTACAGGGGGTACAGTGGCGGGGCAGAGGAGAAAGAAGGTACATTGATTGGACAGATGAGCAGGAGGTTACAGCAGTGGGACAGAGAAGTAGGGGGAACAGAGGTGGGACAGATGTGCAGGAGGTACAGTGGTGGGCAGATGAAAAAGGGGGTTACAGTGGTGGGGCAGATGAGCAAATAAGTTTAGTGTCAGGACACATGAGAAGAAGGTTCAGCGGTGAGACAGAAAAGGATGGGGGTACGGCGATGGAGCAGATGTGTAGGGAGGTATAGTGGAGTGGTAGGGCAGATGAGAAAGGGGGAACATTTGTGGGACAGAAGAGCAGGGTGGTACAGTGATGGGGCAGATGTACAGGGGGTTACAGTAGTGGTATAGAGAAGCAGAAGGATACAGAGGTGGGGCAGATGTGCAGGGGAACAGTGGTGGTGTAGATGTGCAGGAGGGGACAGTTGCGGGGCAGATATGGAGGGGGAACAGTGGTGGGGCAGATGTGCAGGGGGGACAGTGGTGGGGCAGATGATAAAGGGGGTTAAAGTGGTGGGGCAGATGATAAAGCGGGTACATTGGTGGGGCAGATGTGCAGGGTGTACAGAGGTGGGGCAGATGTACAGGGTAGTACAGTGGTGGGGCAGATGTACAGGGGGTTACAGTGGTAGGGCAGATGTGCAGGGGGTACGGCAGGTAAGGCAGATGAGCAGGGGGATACAGTGGCGGGACATTAGAGCAGGGTGGTACAGTGGTGGGGCAGAAGAGCAGGGTGGTACAGTGGTGGGGCAGAAGAGCAGGGTGGTACAATGGTGGGGCAGATGAGCAGAGTGGTACAGTGGTGGGGCAGAAGTACAGGGAGTTACAGTGGTGGGGCAGATGTTTAGGGGGTTACAGTGGTGGGGCAGATGAGCAGTGGATTATAGTGGTGGGGCAGATGTGCAGGGAGTTACAATGGTGAAACAGATTTGCAGGGGGACAGTAATCTGAGGTGCGAAGGTGCATAAATTGGGGCTGATCTGAGGCGTGAGAGTGCAGGATGTTAATTCCTCACTACTACTCAAGTAGTTTACAGCATTTAATTTATAAAAAATCCTTTTCGTGATTGAGAGAGTTAAGTTTACATTTTTTTGTTATAAAATCGGCACACTCAATTTCTTTGAAAACATTTTTCGGCATACTGTGCTCAAAAGGTTGCCTACCCCTGGTGTAGTTCAATACATTCTGACATTATAACTTCAATAGGGCGGCACAGTGGTGTAGTGGGTAGCACTTTCGCCTAGCTTTCAAATCCCAACCACGACACTACCTCCAGGTACTCCGGTTTCCTCCCATACTCCAAAGACATGCTGGTAGGTTAAATAGATCCTGTCTAAATTATCCCTGGTATGTATGAATGTGAGTTAGGGGCCTTAGATTGTAAGCTCCTTGAGGGTAGGGACTAATGTAAATGTACAATGTATATGTAAAGCTCTGCATAAATTGACGGCGCTATACAAGTACCTTAAATAAATAAAATAAATAATAAATGAGCTGGTAGATGCACACGACGACAGGGAGGATGGAATTGTGTGGCTTAACCACTTAAGGACCAGCCTCGTTTTGAGATTTTGGTGTTTACATGTTTAAAACAGGTTGTTTTTTTTGCTAGAAATTTACTTAGAACCCCCAAACATTATATATTGTTTTTTTTCTAACACCCTAGAGAATAAAATGGCAGTCATTGCAATATTTTTTTTCACACCGTATTTGCGCAGCGGTCTTACAAGCGCACTTTTTTTGGAAAAAAAATTCACTTTTTTAAATAAAAAAAATAAGACAACAGTAAAGTTAGCCCAATTTTTTTTTTTATATTGTGAAAGATAATGTTATGCCAAGTAAATTGATACCGAACATGTCACGCTTCAAAATTGCACCCGCTCATGAAATGGCGTCAAACTTTTACCCTCAAAAATCTCCATAGGCAACGTTTAAAAAATTCTACAGGTTGCATGTTTTGAGGTACAGAGGAGGTCTAGGGCTGGAATTATTACTCTAACGATTGCGGCGATACCTCACATGTGTGGTTTGACCACCGTTTTCATATGCGGGCGCTACTCACGTATGCGGGACGGGGCGTTTTAATTTTTTTTTTTTCTTATTTATTTTACTTGATTTTATTTATTTTTTCACTGTTTTTTTTTTTTTTTTTTTAATTGTGTCATTTTTTTTCCTATTACAAGCAATGTAAACATCCCTTGTAATAGAAAAAAGCATGACAGGTTCTCTTAAATATGAGATCTGGGGTCAAAAAGTCCTCAGATCTCATATTTGGACTTAAATGCAATTTAAAAAAATGACAACAGAAAAATGTGCCTTTAAAACATATGGACGGAAGTGATGTTTTGACGTCGCTTCCACCCTGCTATGGTATGGAGACGGGTGGGGGCCATCTTCCCCTCACTCATCTTCATACCAAGCAAGGGGACAGACGCGATCGCCTCCACTGCTGCCGACGGCTCCGGTAAGCGGTGGAGGGCACCAGATAGCGGCGGGAGGGGGGCCCTCTCCCGCCACCGATAAAAGTGATCTTGCGGTGAATCCCCCACAGAGACCACTTTTATCTTGTAGCCGACTGCCAGACAAACACAGGGATACCGGTGTTATGGCAGCTAGCTGCTGCCATAACGATATCCGTCCCCAAAAAAGGGACGTACATCAGCGTGCAGTGGTCGGCAAGTGGTTAAAGCGAAAGCAGCAAATCTTAAAGACTGCACACTGTGGAACAACCTCACAAATTAGAGGTATTCCTAAAACAGGTAAATCTCTGGACCTGGGGGAATATTTTACTAAAATGATACAAGAGGCCATGCCAGATATTCCAAATGGGGAAATAATCAACAATCACATTCACATGCTTTCAAAGCCTATGCACACCCCCTGGGATATTTTGGTATTCATCCGCTTTTATAATATTAAGCAAAAACTTTTGGAACTGTCCAGAAATCCAGCCGAGCTGCCACAATGCTTCATGGGCCTGTCACTATATGCAGACCAATCTTATCACACTTTACAGCAGTGGAAAAGTCCCTACATAAGCATCATATCTCCTATCGCTGGGCATACCCTGTTAAACTCATAATCTCAAAAGAAGTGCAAATCTTCACTGTTAAATACTTAGAAGGTGGTTTGTCACTGCTATGCGATTGGCAACCAGAAGTGGCCAAAACTAGTTCACCTCAAAACACCTCTTCTTCTAAATATACTGTCAAGGAATAGAATGTAGGTTCAATGAGGACATTACTACCTAAGATAGCCACTCTCCCTGCTACAAATCAGTACAGCGACAAAGGGACAGCGAGTTTGCTGCTTTGTTACATGTTCAATCTGTTTATTTCCTCCCTATACAATTTAGTTGTATTCTACCACCTGCATTTTTTTCCTCTGAACACTGTTTGGTATTCAAATACTCCAAAATTCTGCCTCAAACATTTCCCTATATATTTATGTCTAATATGCCAGCTAAAAAAAGCTGTGAAAGATTCTGTTGTGTTCAAACCCAGGGAAGTGCAAACCGATGTGGAGGGCAAATATAGCATACTAGTTTGCTACATAAACTATGTCCTGTATACCTTGGTCATTACATATTTGCTCAAAGCAAAACAACTTTCCAGCTTAAGGAAAATCTGGAAGAATGTTTCCAAAATTCAGAGGGGCCACTTGGTCCTCTGTTGGGACTTCAATGCTTGTCTTTGGCAGAAATGCTCGTAGATGGGTGTTGGACCAATTCATTTCATCCATGGATATGTATGATGTGTGGAGGTGCCAACACTCCTGTGAAAGGGACTACTCCTTTTTTTCTAAAGCTCATTTTACTTATTTGAAAATAGACCTATATTTTTATTGCTAAATTCCTTTTTCAGAATATCAGACTTACAGAAATTCACAAATTAACTTGGTCCAACCATGCTCCAGTGTCCATAAGAACAGGGGACACCTGCAACAGAGGTCAAATCCGTATGTGAACGAATGATATATGTCTGACGTTGCAACCAACGTTGCTAACCTTAAACAACACATACAAGAATTTTTCAGTATCAATGAGCCCTTTGTCTCTGACCCCTTCATGCTCTGGAATACACATAAGGCTTATATCAGGGGTATTTGTAGGAAATTGTTTAGTTATACTAAATGGCAGAGAACAGTGGATGGTAGTGGATGAACCAGCTCTTAACCATTATTACAATATTAGAGGAAGTTAACAAGAGCACACGCTCACCAAAGAGTAGCTCTCAATTGACTTAAGCTAGGCATGAACTACGTTTGTTCCTGCTATCCCAACACACCTGTCACATGTCACATTAACAATCTAAAAGCTCATTTTTACTTAAGTGGCAATAAAGCAGGTAAACTACTAGTGGCAGAGGTAAAAGAACGAACTACTAGACACCGTAAAAGATATTGTAAAATATCCATCCGCAATCAGGCTAAACATGCAGGATATTGCAGATGCATTTATTACATATTACAGTGGGTGGTATAACTTAAAGAATGACCTAGAAACAACACAACCCACTACAGAAGATATACATTTCTTATACTCTGTATACTCAATTAAAAAAAGAGCATTTACAAATGCCTAATGCCTCATTCTCTGCTAGATAAACAGCAAATATTAATAAAACCCCACATGAGTAGATTTGGATTCTGTGGCAACATCCAATTACGGTAGCTATACAGTCCCTAAACCCATCTCCATCAGTGCATGTATATTCAGAGGGCATGCTCTCAAATAATTTCACCATAATAAATATGACTTGCCAAGAGTGCCTACTGTCACCCGATATATTTGCCCTCATAATATAACCCTGGGCAGAAAAGATTAGATGTCAGCAAGAGATCTCAGATGTGACAGTGCAGAAACGTACGTATAAAATTACACTATTTACTGATGAGACAATTCTCTCTTTATCAAACTGTGCTTCATCACTGGCTAAGGTATCATTTTGAAATAGTTTACTATGGTTTTATATTATAAGGCAAACAAATCAAAATCCAATATTTTGAGTACAGGTGTTGACTCATTTCGTTTAATAATGTCCATCCTGCAATACATTTTCCCTTTCTTTCCGGCTTCAGATTCTATGGTATATCTGGGCATATACCCTACTTCTCCTACATCTAAGCTATATCAGCCAAACAAAGCCTCTACTAATTTTTGTACAAAATGAATTGGAAAGATTATGTAAATTTTATCTATCTTCATCTGGTTTCATTTAAGATGCTGATCCTGCCCCGAAGATTCTATACTATTTTCATGTTAATATATATATATATATATATATATATATATATATATAGCTAGCATGCTTAGTAAATTTGTGAGGTTGGAATGTAGAGCTGGATGTTCGTATCCCATTCTTATTGGGCATAAATTAGCAGGAGGAATATAGCTGCCAGACATGATAGAATATGATATGGCTGCGATGCTAGACCACATTAAACACTGGTTTACAGCATCTCCCACTAAACATTGGAGAATAACGATCGCCTACACTCATTATTGGCATACCCCTTCATGGACAGGAGCTTATACCGTAATCACGCAACTATTACAGCAACCCTTAGAGCTTGGAAGTACTATCTAGACTCAAGCAGTAGTCAAAAAACAGCACAAGTCTCACTAACTTTAGAGGTCTTTATTTTTTAATTCCTGAGCTGTCTTTCAATCATTGGTGTTTTTAAGATCAACATAACATTTCAGATATATTTGAGGAGGGTAAGCTGATCCCATTTGAATGAATGCAGGCTCTTTTTTTTTTTTTTTTTTTGTACCTAGAGAGGACTACATAACTTATGTTAAAATAGCCTTCTTTTGACACAGGTACAGCAAAGGGTATATCCTTGTTTCATAACCTATTACAGTCCAATTTATTATTTGCCAAAAGCCAACCTTTAATCAAATGGGAACGGGATCACCAAATCTCACTTGTGGAGAAACAATGACAACTGGTCCTTGAGATTACTTCACTTTGTGTTAAAATATGCCTTCTTTCATCTTACTAAATGTGGGTGCATTTTTTTACTGTTTTTAATAATAAACACTAACTTGCTATATTTAGAAGTGACCTCTGGTGTTCACTGGTACACATTAAAACCCGTTTTGAGATTTTAAGGCTAGTATGGAGGAATGCCCACATTTGGTTTTGGGGCTGTGAATAGGTTTGAATAGAAACCTTTTAATCATTCTTCTAAAAGGACTGGTACAACCACTCGTCTGAAACTGGTGCAAGGCGGTCATTAAAACTGTCTTCTTCTGGCCCGAAGCTAGTATACTGGAAGGCAGAGATAGAAACTCTTACCCCTTTGAAATGACAGACTGGACCCTAAACTTCAGGGAATCTAGGATACACACTGGCATAAACACCAACAAATGCCCTTTCATTCTCAAGGGGGCTCCTGGACAGATTTGGGATTTCAGGACCTGTGACAAAAGGCGGTACTAAGCTTTGGTTTGGGATGAGACACCTAGGGAGATGAAACAAACTCCTGTGATGAGAAGTTGTAGTAGCTGTAGGAGTTCGAGACTCAGCAAATTTTTTAGCTACAAAATTATCTACATATGCACAGAAAAAGGTAATTTCTAGAAGCTTGGGGAGTCATATGGCATCCACTGTAAGAGAGCTTGTCACCAAAAGCAGGTTCATGCTCTCTATTGATATGACCTGCCCAGCTAGCAATAATCTGGCAAATGGACATAGCAGCTATAACTGGCTGCAGGACAGGACCTGCAAGGAAGGTCTTTAAGAGGTGTTCCAGATGCCTATCAACAAAATACCTAGAAGAGGGAACATTCTTCAGATGGAACTGTAGGGTGTTTATGTGGACTGAAATGGCAGGATCCACCAACAGAACAGTCCATTTCATTTTAAAATACTTTTCTATAGGATAAATCTCAGGAAAACAACATAGTAGTTAATGTCCTTTTAGGATTGGACCAGTTCTCATGAAGTGCACAATCAATCTATGCCTTTATCTTTGAGGACAGTATTTTAGTGCTCAAAGGGACCTGTTTAGGCTGTTGAAAATCAGATGCTGTTAGGCAAAGTCTAGTTCACACTGCATCAATTGTGTCCGCAGTAGAGATCTTTCGACGTGAAGCCGCAGTATGTGCCTCATAAAATGTAGGGAAAACAATCTTTTGCAGCTTCTGCTACAAAATCAAGGTCCTCATAACTTTCCTACATAATATCCTCAAGGAAAGGTGGGTTCCACTTTTGAATCCTGAATAGGGTCCAGGGGAATAGAGGATGTGTAGCATTTCTGGCCTCTGAAAACTGACATTTTTAGAAGTGCCAAGAGTTTTCCCAAGAATTCAGACAGTGACAAAATCAGTTTTTGGCAAAAGACAAGCTGCATGCCTGAGAGGGAGCCAGAATCAGATAAGGGGAGAACTATTACCCTAAGAGGCGCTTAGAGTTCCTGTAGGCCTCCTGCACACGCATGCTAATCAACCCTTATGTCCCAGCTTCCTTGCATATGTGATTTGCAGTCTGTGATTGCTAAGTGAGGAGAGGTTGTGAATGTCTGGATATAGAAACCACTATAAGACCTCATGCACATTGCAGCTCAAAGAAGCTGCTTCTTTGAGCGCTTGAGCTTTTTTTTTCTCTGCTTTTTAACTCCCCTCCATGTTAGCCTATAATTTAGTGGCAGGCGAGTTTACAGAGGGAAAAAAAACATCATGTGTGCATGTTGCAGAGGAGCTTCTGAGCATAAAAAAACTTAACACATTCTAATGGCCAGAATTCTGTGCAATAGAATGTATTAATCCCATGCAAAACAAGGCTTTTTACCTAATTTTTGCTGCTGCTAAATTCCTGTAAAAAAAAAAAAATTAAGAGCATAAAGTGCACATGAGGCCTAACCCAGACACTGACCACAATTCTGCTAAGGCTGTGTCTTTGTAGAAAATAACAGGAGTGCAGCAATGTGCTGTGTGTGTTTGCGGCAGAAAAGGAGGGCAGGAGAGCATCATCCAGGAAATGTGACACAGTTACCACATCCTCCCGAGGCCAAGTCTGGACAGGAGGAGAAAAACTGCCAAGTTTAAATCGCCTGTACCAGAAACATTAGAGGGATAATGTCTGGGAACCATACAAATGGATCATGGCTCTGGCCCTTTATAGCACCCTGTGGCTAACTACAAACAATGCACATGCCAAGGTAAGTGCCTAATAAAAGATCCAGTAGCTGAAACAAACATTACAGGCCAGCTTCACACAGTGGGGTTGGGGTACGTGTTCCCAAGGTACACACCGGGGGGGGGGGGGAATATCTGTAAACTGCTTGATAGCACAGGGCAGATGGCAATCGGATGATGATAGGAGCACATTGCAAAAAACTGAATGGTTAGAAAAATAAAAAAAGAACAAGTCCATCACCTAAGGGCACAAGCAAAAAAACTAGAGTCTCACACAGTGGCTGGTGTTAATAGTACACTTTAGGAGCAGCCCTAGCAAGCTTTTTGCCAGTATCCAACCAATCAGAAGGTAGTTGCATACAACCCAGAATTCAAGTATTGTGTCCTGCACTGAACGATCAAGATATATTTGTTCTATGCTCTAGATTAACATGAATAAATGTGACGATACCCCTAAACTACGTTTTCTTCCTAACCTTCAGTTTTTTTCTTTTTTTTTGGCTACAATTGTTTCACAGAAACAATTTATGCTTGATGGTTGAAAATTTAATATTGTAAAACCATTTTTTTTTACACATAGAAGCTAATTTAATGAAGGAGAGGAGGCTCTTCACTCAGCAAAGTGAATGTTTGCTGTGAAATGTAAATGATAATAAATAAGAACAACCTGTGTTCACTTTAAATGCTCAAGCGTGTGTGAGGCAAAAAATATATATATTATTTGTGCTAGCATGTGATAGTTTGATTGAAATTTTACATGCCTTTATCTCATTTACTAATTTAAGTAAAGATTCATTTGCAAAAAAAGAGGAAAACAATTTCTTTACCACAAAATTAGCACCCATCAAAAGGCTTCTGTCACAAGAATTGAAAGGGAGGGAGAAAATGGGTTTCAAGACTCTTTTTGGGCCGGGTCTTTTTCTCTGTCAAAAAAAGTAAGCATCACAATCTTCCTTCTAAGCCTCAACAAGTTCCACTCATAGAAAATATATCAAAGAGCATAAGAGGCATGGGGGTGACAGAACTCTTTATTTAAACATAATTATTTTTATGTTTTAGGAAGTAGCGTGGTATAGCAAATGATCAGAGGGTCTTCCTTGAAAAAAATTGCATTGCCTTATATACAGTAGACAAACACAATGCAACAAGTTACTTTAACTCTGACAAGAGTGAATAAAACATTACAAGTGCCAGTTTGACCCCCTTTTCATTTTTAGCAGTTCCAACTGAGTGGCAATAGCTGCTTGAAATTCAGCAATCACATTTCTCACTGTTCCAGAATGACCCATTTCTCACTAGAATGAGCCAGAGAATTCATACATATAAATAACTATTTGCCATTTCAGAAAACAAAAATAAAATTGCATACATTGGGTACACATAACATTGCATTTACACATATCATATATTGAAAGGATAACATTTATATAGACAGGTCTATATATAGTGACAGTATGCGATGCTGTCACTGGAAAATTGGTGGCTTAAAAGACACAGAGTGTAGCTGTGGAGTGGAGAAAACTGCTTTGAAGCTTTCTCCAGGTTTTGGTATATCTGGATGGGGCTCTGTAGTTGGGAGATTCCATGGTGTCTTGGGTGGGACGGAATCTCCAACCTTGCGTCCAGATTTTGTGGAGGACCAGCAGGGGTGTGTGCTCAGATGAGCATACTCCTTTTAATAAAGGTATGGGAATACCTTAGGGCCCCCAGTTGGGGACATCACAACCCAAGAGAGACAGGAGGTCTCAAGGAGTCAGAGGTTGCAGGTGGCAGCCAGAGCATGTGTGTCTGCAAGAAGCAGTAAATGGCCTGAAAACTAAGGCCAGAGAGGAGCTTTGGGCGCTAGAGTAAAGCCATCCACACTGAAGAATCCCGTGGTTTGTGTGACCAGCATAAAAAGCAGAGCTACTGCTAAGGAGAGAGCCAGGTGGGCTAGCATTTTCTGTTTGTGAATTTACTGGAGAAGAACCTCTGTGTGGGAAACCCTATATGTTTTGGACTTTTTATTTTGCCTTTTTAATAAAAAATGGGCTACAAGGCCCTTAAAATATAGTTCCTGACTACAGTGAATCACGAGAAAACACATCTACCACTAGAGCCAACCATCCCCCATATTACAATATATACAGTATCTCACAAAAGTGAGTACACCCCACACATTTTTGTAAATATTTTATTATATCTTTTCATGTGACAACACTGAAGAAATGACACTTTGCTACAATGTAAAGTAGTAAGTGAACAGCTTGTATAACAGTGTAAAATTGCTGTCCCCTCAAAATACCTCAACACACAGCCATTAATGTCTAAACCACTGGCAACCAAAATGAGTACACTCCTAAGTGAAAATATCAAAATTGGGCGCAAGTGTCAATATTTTGTGTGGCCACCATTATTTTCCAGCACTGTCTTAACCCTCTTGGGCACGGAGTTCCCCAGAGCTTCACAGATTGCCACTGGAGTCCTCTTCCACTTCTTTATGACAACATGAGAGAGTTGGTGGATGTTAGAGACCTTGCGCTCCTTCACCTTCCGTTTGAGGATGTCCCACAGATGCTCAATAGGGTTTAGGTCTGGAGACATGCTTGGCCATTCCATCACATTTACCCTCAGCTTCTTTAGCAAGGCAGTGGTTATCTTGGAGGTGTGTATGGGGTCATTATGTTGGAATACTGCCCTGCGGTCCAGTCTCCGAAGGGAGGGGGTCATGCTCGGCTTCAGTACGTCACAGTACATGTTGGCATTCATGGTTCCCTCAATGAACTGTAACTCCCCAGTGCACTCATGCAGCCCCAGACCATGCCACTCCCACCACCATGCTTGACTGTAGGTAGGACACACTAGTCTTTGTACTCCTCCCCTGGTTGCCACCACACACTTGACACCATCAGAACCAAATAAGTTTATTTTGGTCTCATCAGACCACAGAAGATGATTCCAGTAATCCATATTCTTAGTCTGCTTGTCTTCAGCAAACTGCGGGCTTTCTTGTGTATCATCTTTAAAAGAGGCTTTCTTCTGGGAAGACAGCTATGCAAACCAATCTGATGCAGTGTGCGGCGTATGGTCTGAGCACTGACAGGCTGACCCCCGACTTCTACAACTTCTGCAGCAATGCTGGCAGCACTGATATGTCTATTTCCTAATGACCACCTCTGTATATGACGCTGAGCACGTGCACTCAACTTTTTTGATCAACCATGGCAAGGCCTGTTCTGAGTGGAACCTGTCCTGTTAAACCGCTGTAAAGAGTTAAGCTAATATTCATTACCTGCTAGGTTATACTCCATCTCCAGGTGAATGGACACTGGTAGAGCAAAGGTCTTTAGACAGGAAGTGATCCCCTATATAACCCCTCCAACACAGGAAATACTTCAGTTTTGTAGCAAGCACTGAATCTCCAAAAAAGAGGGGAGGGACCTCTGTATTTTCTTTTTCATACATCATGGGACACAGAGTTAGGCAAATATTCATTACCTACTTGGACATTCCAGAGCAATAGCCTTAAGGGGAGGGAGACACCCTGCCAAACAATAGCCATCAGACCTTTTACGGCAGCCAGCAGTACACTGCGGCCGAAAGCCGAATCCTCGGCTGCTCAAATATCCACTTGATAAAATTTTGTGAACGTATGCACTGAAGACCAGGTAGCAGCCTTACAAATCTGAGACACAGATATCTGATGGCAAAAAGCCCAGGAGGTTCCTACATCCCTGGTAGAATGAGCTCTCACCCTAAAGGGAGGAGCTTTATATTTCAGACCGTGTGCCTGAATGATCAATTGACGGACCCAATTGGCAATGGAAGCTTTGGAAGCTGCCTGCCCATTCTTGGGTTCTTTTGGTAAGACAAAAAACAAGTGTGATCCTCGGATCTCTGCAGATCTAGACAAATAAACCTTGACTGCTCGGACAACGTCCAAGAAATGCAGTCGTCTCTCTTCCGCCGAACGATACTGAGAGAAAAATAGAAGGCAAAATAATGTCCTGATTTAAACTGAAAGGCTGACACCACCTTTGGCAAAAAGGATGGAACAGGTCATAACACGACCCTGTCATGGTAAAGGATCAAGTATGGTTCCCTGCGCAAAAGGGCCACCAACTCTGACACCCTTCTAGCCGAAGTGATGGCCATCAGAAAGGCTAGCTTGCGTGACAGCAAGTATAAAGGAATTTCGCTGAAAGGTTCAAATGGTTGTTTCTGTAACACAGACAGCACCAAGTTCAAGTCCCAAGGGCACATAGGTGACTAATGTGGGGAAGCAAGCGAGTTGCCCCCTGTATAAAGGTTCAGACCAGTGAATGGGAGGCTAAATGCCTTGGCAAGAACACTGACAGGGCCAAAATCTAACCTCTGATTGTACTCAAAGCCAATCTGATTTCCACAGCTGACTGTAGAAAAGAGAGAATTTTCCCAATCACTTATTTCCGAGGATACCATTTTTTGGCTTCACACCAAGCAATATAAGCTTTACAAACCTTAAGATAGATCTTCCTAGCGACAGCTTTTCTAGCATTCACTAGGGTAGACACCACTGGTCCCGAGATACCACGGTCCCTCAACGCCCTGGCTTCAATAGCCATGCCGTCAAATTTAGAGACTGTAAATTGGGGTGGAATATAGGACCTTGAGGTCCTTGATCGGGGCGACATGGAAGCGTCCATGGCCCGTCTGTTGTCTAGGCTGGTGCCACCAGAATGACTGGAACCCCCTCTCTCCGAATCCTGCGCACTGGAGTACTGGCTCCATGGAACTAACAGAGCATCTGCTCTGATTGCCAAAGATCCTCTGGCAATCAGAGCACCTGCTCTGATTGCCAGAGGATCTCTTGTTCGGGGAAAAAAATGCTGTAGCTTGTTGTTTGAACCTGGATGCCAGTAGGTGGACCTCTGGCCATCCCCAATGTTGGTAAATGTCCTGAAACACCCCTGGGTGTAGGGACCATTTCCCCAGGCAGATCTGCAGAAGGCTGAGATAATCTGCCTTCCAGTTCTCTACTACCGAGATATGGACTGCCGATAGAATCGGCACACCCCTCTGACCAGGCTAGTGTGTGGTTCACCTCCTTCAGAGCCGAACGTCTCCTGGTACCGCCATGGTGCTTTATATAGACCACTGCAGTGGTATTGTCGGACTGAACCCTGACAGGACAGTCCTGAAGCTCCACCGTCCAGGACAATAGGGCCAGACGTACTTCCCGTAATTCCAGGATGTTGATGGGCAGGAACTGTTCTGTCCTTGATCATTTCCCCCGAGCTGTGAGCCCCTCTAGGGTCGCTCCCCAGCCTGAGAGACTGGCATCTGTAGTCAGTACTCTCCAAGTTACCAGGAGGAAGGATTTTTCCTTTTGCAGGTTCTGATCCTGCAACCACCAGTTTAGGCTTAAGCATACCCGAGGAGATAAGAACATTGGATAATCCAGGGCTTGTCCTCTTCTGTTCCAAGCCAACAAGTTGTCTTGTTGTAAAGGCCTGGAATGGAACTGGGCATAGGGCACTGCCTCGAAGGAGGACACCATGCTCCCTAGAAGACTCATACAGAGCTGAATGGAGGGTTGTCTGGTGCCTCTTATCTGACACACCTGATCCTTCAGGACACAAAAATACCCTTACTTGGACCGTATCTAGGATCAGACCTAAATACTTTAGACTTTGAGCTGGTCTCAAGGTTGACTTTTCGGTATTTATGATCCAGCCTAAGCTTTGCAAATACTGCACTGTGCATGTTATGCTCTGTTCTAGTGCTTGTAGTGAGTGATCTCTGAGCAGGTCGTCCAGATACCCGAGCACCAGGATCCCTTGGGCCCTTAAAAGACCCAGTACTGGTGCTAGGACCTTTGTGAACACCTGGGGAGCTGTAGCAAGCCCGAAGGGTAGAGTCACAAATTGAAAATGATTTTCTCTACTGCAAATCACAGGAACCTCTGATGAGGCTGAAAGATAGGTACGTGTAAATTTGCGTCTGTTGTATCAATGTAGGCTAGAAAGTCTACCATCTGGAGTGAGGCTACTACTGAGCAGACAGACTCCATCCAAAAGGCTTGGATCAGTAGATACTGGTTCAGGGATCTTAGGTCCAAAATGGGCCGTGTGTCCCCGTTTGGTTTTTGAACCGTAAACAGGTTTGAGTAAAACCCCGGACCCCTTTCGGGTACAGGAACCTCTACAATCACTCTTTGATGCACTAACTGATGTAGTGCCTGAAGCAATGAGTCTCTTTTTGGAGGATCCGAGGGAATGCTGGATCTTAGAAACCTCTGAGTGGGAACCCCAAGCAACTCCAGGCTGTAACTGCGGTATATAGTGGAGGGCTTGGTGTTGGGTTTAGAAGAGTTTTAGACCCAGGGCTTTTTCTGGCCCTGGCCTTGCTGCTTGCCCTGGCTCTAGTGGTGCCCTGGTTCTTGCCCTGGTTGGTGGCAAAAATGCCTTGACGCCAAGATACTTGAGAAAGCAGTCCCTGAGGTTTTAAACGAGGGGCGCCTGGAGCTTTTCTTCACAAGAAGTAGAGAACTCTTCCCTCCGGAAATCTTGTGGATATATTTGTCCAAATGATCAAATAAACATTCCCCATTTAAGGGGAAAACTGCCAATAACTTTTTACAAGGAAGCTCGGCTGACCAGTTCTTAAGCCACAAAAGTCTGTGCATATGTACAGACAAGAGAGCTAAACAAGAAACCTGCTGTATTGAATCCTTTAAGGCGTCAACAGCAAGACACAGCACTTGAGGACTATCTGTCTTATTTTCAGCCAGATCATCCTCCCAGTTAGGCCTTTCAGGCCGTCTGACCTGATGCTTTACGGACTGGCAGATACCAACTGCTGCAACAGCTGGCTGAATAGCTGAACTGGCCAAAGAAAAGGAAGCCTTTAATAATGACTCCAATTTCTTGTCAACAGGGTCTTTCAAGCCCTGTGCGCTATCTACCGGACAAGTTAAGTTCTTGTTTAAGGAAGAGACTGCTGCATCTACGGCTGGCATGCTCCACTTCTTAAACTTTTCATTCATGGTATATAAAAGGGAAAACCTCTTATGAGGAACAAAAATCCTTTCAGGATGTACCCAATCAGCATGCCCAGCCTGTTCCAACAGAGGGTGTAAAGGGAAAGCTTGTGAGGCCTGAAGAGGCCTCAGGGACTCCAAAGAGGACCCAGGGGGGCTCAGTAACCTCTGTAAGAGGCAACTTAAAGGCAGAACGAACCATCTCTGTAAGAGACTGGATCAAAAACCTCTGCAACTGAGAGGCAGACATCAACTGGATATCTTCTTGTCCAGATTGCTCAGAAGCAGACTCATCCACCAGGCCCTCTACAGAATCCTGAGCTTTTAGATCTTCCCCATCCTCAACCCATGACTGCTTCAAATTAGAAGGCTCCAGGGAGGGGGATTTGTCACGCTTCTTGCCACCCTGCGGGATTGAGGCAATCACGCCAGCAATCCTGTGCTCTAACCCAGCTAGGGCAGAGGACAGTTCATTCTTGGTGATAAAGGGTGAAGCAGCAGCATTGACTGTAGGCACAATACCAGATAGGCGCAGTGGCTCAGATTGCCTGGAAGCTTCTGGTCCTTCAAGGGATACAAACACTAGGGATATGACTAGCTTAATCAGGAACTACTGACAACATAGGTGTGCCCTTCCCTGTAGTGTTAGTCCCGCTCCTCTTTTTTTAAGACATTTACTAGCCACAAAAAGAGTACCTGGGTGTAATATTAACTCACCTCAGAAGGGAGACCCTTTAAAAGGGCTTACCAAGCCCCTATGCAACAATTCTGCTAAGCACCTTTAGCCTGCCAAGCAACACCTGGTGACTCACATGACCCGTGGAAGGAGAAAAAGATAAGCTGCCAATGCCTGGTTTAGATCCTGCTCTGTGTCCCACAACTGCATTCTGGAAGCACCGCATGCTTGGCATACACAGCTCAAATAAGCTGGCTGTGCGCCGGAACGTTCTGCGCATGTGTACGCACGTGCACGGTCCCGGCGAACGGACATGGCCATATTCAAAATCTTCGTGAGCCCAGATAAAGGCTATGGCGCATGTGTGGTGAAGCCGCGTGCGCCATGGCCACCAAACAAACTGCTTGTGAACGCATGTGCGAAATGGCGAACCAAGGCAAAATTGTGCGCTGTCGTGCACCATCATACAGGTAAAAAATAGCCAGACACTAGCAAAAAATACACTTTGCAAACACCCACAGCTAGCCCAAAACTCCCCCATATGGTCACTGCACACAGGTGTGCAGCCTCTAGCTAGCTTGACTGATTGTTACAATCATTGGGACACCCCACAATAATAAAGGGGTTTTACTTAATCGTCCAGGTGCAGGGCAGCTTAGAAACTAAGAGCCCAATCTTCACCCTTCATGGTGGGTTCCTGTCACTTGAGGACCTTCAAGGACTGGGTACCCTTTTCATTTTTAGGGTCTACTCCCTTGGACCTGTACAGCACCCTGCAAGAATGCCTTAGCACTGTAGAGTCCAGGATTCCACTTCGTAGGGTCCAGCAAACGGAGGCCGCATTACAGGCAAAACCTTGCAGGATCCTGAGTCTTCATTGCGAGGCTCGGGCACCATTTATCTAAGCATATAGAGCCTGTGTCAAATGGATCTGATCGGTCAATCTCTTGATTCAT
This sequence comes from Lithobates clamitans, assembly GCA_037952925.1. Taxonomy (NCBI): domain Eukaryota; kingdom Metazoa; phylum Chordata; class Amphibia; order Anura; family Ranidae; genus Lithobates; species Lithobates clamitans. The sequence continues at coordinate 2,037,397 of JBBGZY010000181.1, read as the reverse complement.
TTAAGAACCGTTTGTGGGACTAAAGACCTGGAGCTCAGAGAGCTCAAACAACGTGCCATCCACCTTGTAGATACTGGTAAAAAACTGAAGTGCTTCCTGTATGGGAGGGGTTATATAGGGTATTACTTCCTGTCTAAAGACCATTGGTCTACCAGTGTCCATTCACCTTGAGATGAAGTATAACCCAGTAGGTAATGAATATTAGCCTAACTCTGTGTCCCATGATGTATGAAAAATAAATGTGATATGTGTGTGTGTGTCACACTTCAAAGCATGTGAATCACTTTTCAAAGCCCCCCACACATGTAATTAGCACAATAGTGTGACTCGCACTTCAAAGTGAATAGATCACTCCTCAGAATCTTCTGAATGTGACAGTGACTCACAAACAGGACAATCCCTCTACCACAAATTTCATGCTTACCAGAAAGTAAGCTGTGTAGTGCTTACGGCTAATAACCCAGCCTGGGCCTTTAATCTCCAGTTGGAATCAGACAGCAGCTCTCATCCAGCGGCCACTTACGACGGGGCCAGACAGATGGAAATGGACTTTAAGGTGAACCCCCATGAGGTTAATTTCAGTCATTGGTGGTGCTCAAGATAACCCAACTGACTCGCAATGGAGTAAAACCAATGGACCAATTTATTAAATGAAAAGTAATGCACTTGCTTAAGGAGTTTAAAATACAGCATGTAAAAAAAACAGCTATAGCAAACGCCTGTCCCTGTGGGTTCGCTGCAATGCGGTGACCTCAGCACGTCCCTCCTCCCTTTCTAACGCCAGTTACCATGGTATGGATCATTTTATTAAACAACGGATGTTTTAGATTTTTATGCCGCGTACACACGACTGGACTTTCCAGCAGAAAAGGTCCAGCGGAATCATTCCGTTGGACATTCCGATCGTGTGTGGGCTTCATCTGACTTTTTCTTTCTAAAATTCTGACGGACCTAGAAATAGAACATGTTTTGAATCTTTCCGACGGAATCAGTTCCTATCAGGAAAACCTCTCATCTGTATGCTATTCCGACGGACCAAAATCGACGCAAGGGCAGCTATTGGCTACTGGCTATTGAACTTCCTTTTTCCAGTCCAGTCGTACGTCATCGCGTTCTAAACGATCGGACTTTGGTGTTATCATGTGTAGGCAAGTCCGTTTCAGCGGAACTCCGTCGGAAAGAGCGTCGTTTCTATTCGTCAAGTCTATTCTGACGGAAAGTCCGGTCGTGTGTACGCGGCATTAGTTTAATTTCTGAGGAAACCTTTTTTTATTTGTTTTCTATCTCACAGTGGTGGTAGGGAAACACCTTGAAGATACAATAAAATACCTTGCCCATATACAGTAGAGGGTAAGAGTCTTACTAGACATTGGATAGTATCAATATTGGGTTGGTATTTTTTTCACTCTGGGTGTAATATAAGTATTTTGGTTACTTATAAGTAGGTAATTTTAATATGAGGTCTCAAGTGGTGGAATTTTTTTAAAATTGCTAATCATTTTTAATAGGATTTGATATATATGGTTCAGCACACATACATATATATATATATATATATAAATATTTATATGAAATGCTATATATATGAAAAGCGTTAACAATGGTTTTCTGGTATGGGATTGTATGTCCTTTGTTTGCTCCCCACAGAATGGATCCCATTTGGGCAAGTGGGAGATGTGTGAAAGAATTTGGGCTTTTTTTTTCTTCTCACCTTTTCGTCTCACCCCTTTTTGTGGTAAGATTCATAATAGTGTATTTTGTGTTTATTATGCAATTGTATATAATTATGTTTGCATAGGTAATTTTATTCATCTTGTTTATGGCTTGTGTAAGAAGCGATCTTTCACAAAACGCATCAGTCCTAGGATGCCAGATACCACCATATTGGATGTATACATGAACTCTGTATTTTTAACAATGTTCTTCATTTTTGTATCATTTTTAAATGATGTAATAATACAATATTTACATTTTAACTCTATGTGATTTCTCAGTCCCAATTTTCCTTTCCGGACCTCCTAGAGTGAAGGGGTTTCTGTATTGTTTGTGCATGACCAGGGATGGTGTCCACTGGAAAACAGATATTAAATGTGTTGAACACAAAGCACCTCCACAAACAGTACTGTGCAAATGTTTTAGGCAGGTGTGAAATAATGCTGTAAATTAAGAATTAAAATAAATAAATAAAAATAAATAAAAGTGATAATAGTTTTATCAATTAACAAAATGGAAATTAAATGAACAGAAGAAAAATCGAAATCACCCTTTGCCTTCAAAACATCATAAATTTTTCTAGGTACTCTTGCACACATTTTTTGAAGGAACTCGCCATGTAGATTGGTTCAAACATCTTGGAGAACGAACCACATATCTTCTGTGGATGTTGGCTGCCTAAAACCCTTCAGTCTCTTCATGTAATCCCAGACTCGATGATTTGAGATCAGGCCTCTGTGGGGGCAAAAGCTTCACTTTCAGGACTACTCGTTGTTCTTTAAGCTTAATATAGTACTTAATGACAGTGGCTGCATGTTTGAGTTCATTATCCAACAGCAGAATACCTTTGAGGCCAAACTTACGCCTCCCTGATGGTATGGCATGATGGATAAGTATCTGCCTGTATTTCTCAGCATTGAGGACACCATTGATCCTGACCAAATCTTCAACTCCATTTGCAAGGAACCTCCACCATACTTCACTGTTGCCTGCAGACCCTCATTATTGTACTGCTCTCCAGTCCTTTGAGAACAAGCAGTCTCCTGCTACAGCAAAATATTTAAAATTGTGACTCATCAGTCTAGAGCACCTGCTGCCATTTTTCTGCATCCCAATTCCTAGGTTTTCGTAGTTGAGTCACATGAACTTGTTTCCTTGTCTGAGTTATGGCCGTTTGGCAGCAATTCGTCCATGAAGACCACTTCTGGCTAGACATCCCCAGACAGTAGATAGGTAAACCTGGGGTCCACGGGTTTCCGCCAGTTCTGTGCTAACACTGCTCGACATCTTAAAGAAGAACAAGGAGTCCTGGAAGTGATGGTTTGGCCCCCACAGAGCCCTAAACTCAACATCAAGTCTGTCTGAAATTACATGAAGAGGCAGAGGAATTTGGGGCAACCGACATTAACAGAAGATCCATGATTAGTTGACCAATATATTTGGAACAACCTACATGCCGAATTCCTTCAAAAACCGTATGCAAGTGCATTTAGAAGAATTGAAGCGGTTTGGAAGGTGGTCTTACTAAATATTGATTTGTTTTAGATTTATCTTCTGTTCATTTACTTTCCATTTTATTTGATAAAAAATAAACTATTAACACTTATATTTCCGAAAGCATTCTTACTCTACAGCATTTTTTCACATCTGCCTAAAACGTTTGCACAATACTGTATATAGTTAATATTTATGAGGTCTGAGACCACTAGAAGCACTGGGCTATATACTTACAGTGTTCATTCATTATCATCACTGATAATAAGCACAGCAGCTTAGTTTAAAGCTGATCATACATGAATCAAAATTTATCCGGTTCAGCAAGGACCAGCTGAATTTTAATCCATGTATGGGCACCCTGGTTGTACGATTCAAGTATAACTGGCAGCAGTGATCAGTGTGTTCTGAGGGAGGGGAAGCCTCCCTGCCATCAGAACACAAGAATAGAATGCATTAAGGTAAAAAACCTATAGCCTTTACAACCACTTTAGTGCTCATTGTCAATATAGCTGCTGTGACCACACCCATTTATAGTGAGGGGGTTGGCTTATCCTAAAGTCCACCTTACTGATCAAAGTTTAAAGGCCAGGCATTAATGTTAGAAATAATTTGGTTTGATGAATTTACACATTCATTTTCTGGGACTGTGAAATTCAAACCTGCTGAATTGGCTGCAAATTGATGGTAAGAGAGAGCCAGAACCTCATCCCTAGTCCATAATATAATAGAACAAAATTTTAACTTTACATCTTCAAGGAAGGTCATTTGCATTTCTCTTACTGAGACTCTGTTCACTGCCAATATAGCTTTCTGAATCATAAAATTTGAGTAGCACTGATCAAAGGCATAGAGTTATTTAATGCGGCGAGGTAAAATCCTCCCCTTGCAGGAGGCCAACAGGGACTCAATCATAGAGCAGCAAAGTCATCCCCACCTCCCTCCCTGCTGTCTGAAGGAATGTACTAAGCAATCAAAGTGTGTTTTTCATTATTTTACACTACTTTCATTTTCTGGTTAAATGTCAGTTTAAAACATAAAAATATGCAGACAGTCTGCAGATGTGAACCTAAGTGCAGTAATAGTTAAAAAATGCTTTAAAATTCTAATCAAAACCAAAAAGTTAAAGCATATCCCTGTTTTAATTCTTAACATTCAACTTTAGTGAAAATCCCTTCCTTTTAAAAGAGAATACTTTAAAAAAACTGATAAGAAAACAAAAGGCAAACTATCCCAACTAATTTAAAGTGGTTCTAAAGGCAATAAAGTAGTTGTAAACCTGGAAAGTCAAATCTAAAGAGAACAGTGAATCTAATAAAGAACAACAGCACAAATAATTTGTGCATATTATGGCAGGTAGAACAGCCTGTCATCTGTAATCCTCCTCGCTCACCTGATTAAAAAAAAACAAACACCATGAAAAAAATGGTGGTCCACGCCCCTTCTTATTTGATTGGCAGCCTGTGTATTGAGACATATGCCTGAGCTTGTGTGAAGGGGGCGTGTCTACTGCTGTTCTGTACCTTGCTGTGAGATGTGACTGAGATAGGATTGGAGTTTACTTTCACTTTCCTCTCTCCTCTCCTTTGGAGCTCCAGGTACAAAGCTCACCGACTCAGCAGAGCATACAGAGAGACATCAGACAGAGAGGGACATCAAAGAATACTGAGAAAGAGAGAGTGACATCAGAGAATACAGAGAGAGGGACAGAGACATCAGAGAGAGAGACATCAGAGAATAGAGTAAGAGAGAAAAAGACACATCAAAGAATACATAGAGAGACATTGTGATTAGGTGGGAAAGGAATAGTGTGATGTTAGGTCTCAAGCTTTGGTGCCAAGCCACGCCAACAGATCAGCAGCTTTTTAAGGGCTACAAACGAATGAGGATGACTTTTTGAAAGGTACACACAATGTGAAGTAGGTATTAAAAAAATATCTACTAAACTGTACCATTTAGACCCTCCTTATACCTACCTAAACCTGATTTTGATGATTGAGCACTTTTCCCAAAAGCAGCAGCGCTCTTTGCTCTTGCCCTCTCACAGGGCAAATAGATAGCAGTGGGAGCCATTGGCTCAATCAAATCCGGTGACAAAGGAAAAGGGCAGGGCTGAGATGTACTGTCTGTGTCTACAGACACAGAAAGCATGGCTCGGGATCAAGCTTGCATGAGTGGCCGCATAGGAAGTGGCTTCCTATGGGGGGGTTTGACAAAGAGAAAAGAAGAGAATCGGTGGAGAGGTGGGGATGCTCTATGCAAACCTATTGTAGAGAGCAGGTAAATATGACATTTTCATTATTTTAAAAAAAGGCTTACAATCACTTTAATGAAAGAATAGCTGTTATTGCTCCATTAAGCCAATTCTGTAGTGGTCAATCATGTTTAGATATACAGTGTGTGTCATTTCTATATTTAGCATCTTCTACTTATAATTTTTAGATAGTAGGAGGCGTCACGTAGAAGTTTTTGAAACTGACCGAGCATTAGAGAAAAAAGTAGAGAATGATTCACAAGAATTCTTACATTGCATATCCATTACACTGGCAATTGCCTAACAGGGCAGCATGTTTTACTATCATGTTTAGAAGAAGAATTCTCTCACAAAAATATATAGAATAAATATGGCACATTTCAATACAAAACTGACTATATTAACAAAAATTAATGTACTTAATGTAATTAATGTACTTAATGTAATTAATGTAAAAAATTAATGTACTTCAACTGCAGCCGTTTTTTTTTTAAACTCATAAATTTTGTACTGAGTTTTGAGTGTACACAAAAGAAAATGTGGAAGATCAGAAAAGTGTGTAAAACCATACATAAACATTCCAAGTACAAGTAAGGTGCGCCATACAGGACCTTTAAAGTAGTAGTCAACAGAGTATATCAAAATATAAGAAAAATAAGAGAAAAAAAAAAGTGTGGCTTAGCCATTAGAGGTTATTTACTGCATATACCACTTATGAATATATTATAATTTCTGCATGTTCTGTTTACAAGTACCATTAAACTCATGGTTACAATTCTTGTCAAAGGATGGGCAGGAGGCAGACCTAATAGCCAAGTGTAACTGCAGCCGTTGTGTTCTGTTTTGCATAGAGCTGGGACAGAACCTCTGTAAGAGTATTATTCTGATTGGGGTGGAACAGATGAGAAACCTTCCCAAAGGAGATTAATGAAAACTGCTAGAAATGAAAAATTTTGAGAGTCCCACTGTCAGAATACAATGCCCATGTACGGGGAAGTGATTGATTCCATTAGCCATCTTGTTTTAGCGGATGGAGGAATCTGTTAGGCCCCTTTCACACTGGGGCGGTGGGGGGCATCGGTGGCAAAACGCTGCTATTTTTAGCGGCGCTTTACTGTCGTTTTAGCGGCGGTAATTGGCCGTTAGCGGGACGATTTTAACCCCCACTAGCGGACAAAAAAGGGTTAAAACCGCCCACAAATCGCCGCTACGGCACTGCCCCACTGATTTCAATGGGCAGGAGCGGTGTATACACTGCTCTAAAGATGCTGTTTGCAGGAGTTTTTTTTTTCCTCCTGCCAGCGCACCGCTCCAGTGTGAAAGCCCTAGGGGCTTTCACACTGGAGACACAGCAGCGGCTGTTTTAGGTTGGTTTGCAGGCGCTATTAGCGCCTGCAAACCACCCCAGTGTGAAAGGGGCCTAAGTTTTAGGTTGCTCAGCCTGAATGAAAAAAAAAATGACCGTCTATGGGTTTAGCTCAAATGTTGGAGAGTAAGAGCTTACCTGAGTGGATGATCTCATTGCCACTTCCCAAGTAACAGTGTTCAAGCTGCGTTTTTGGCTGCTCTGGTCTAAGTACTGACATATGGGGAAGATTAACTGCTCCCCTATACTCAGAAACTTTAATCCATTAGAGCAACAGAGAAAGGAGGCAATGAGATAGCATAGGGGGGTGGACTATCAGCAGACAATGTCAATTTTCATAAAAGAGCAAAGTGGCAGTAATTATTTAGTGACCATGTGATGCCCGATCATAGCCTGAGTTACAGATACTCATGAAGATTTTTATGTGAAGGTAAGAAAACAGTGAGCTAAATGCAAAGGAAGCCCAGCAAGATCAAATTTACAATGTCCCTTTAAATGCTTGCCTACCTGGGCAATTTTAAAATTTTTCACATACATAATAAAAATCAACATATTTTTGCTAAAAAATTTGTTAAAACCTCAAAACATTATATATTTTCTGAAAGCAGAGGCCGGGAGAATAAAACAGAGGCTGTTGCATTTGTTTATGTTGCACGATATTAGCGCAGCCACTTATTAAGTTCAAATTTTCAGGAAACAAATACACAAATGATTTTAAGTGTACACAAACACAATGTAATAACCAATTTTTTGGTAAAATGTGAAAGATGATGCCGAGTCAAGAAAATAGATACCAAACATTTGAAGAAATTGTGCTGACGTGTGAAATTGATACAAACTACAGTACCTAAAATAGTTAATAGGTGATGCTTTAACCACTTAAGGACCGGAGGGATTTGCCCCTTTGCGATATTTGCGATACAGCTCTGCATCGCTTTAACTGACATTTGCGACATTCTACCCAAACAAAATTTATGTCCTTTTTTTCCCCACAAATAGAGCTTTCTTTTGGTGGTATTTGATCACCTCTGCAGTATTTATTTTTTGCGTTATAAACAAAAAAATACAGAAAATTTTGAAAAAAATGCAATATTTTTTACTTTTTGCTATAATAAATATCCCCAAAAAAATAAAAATTTCTTCATCAGTTTAGGCCAATATGTACTCTACTACATATTTTTGGTAAGAAAAAAAAATTGCAATAAGCGTATATTGATTGGTTTGCACAAAAGTTATAACGTCTACAAAATAGGTTCAAGATTAATGGCATTTTTATTTTTTTACTATTAAGGGCGGTGATCAGTGATTTTTATTGGGACTGCGACAATGCGGCGGGCAGATCGGACACTTTTGATACTTTTTTGGGACCTGTGACATTTATACAGAGAGCAGTGCTATACAAATGCACCGATTACTGTATAAATGACACTGGCGGGAAGGGGTTAACACTAGGAGGTGATCAAGGGGTTAAATGTGTTCCCTGGGAGGTGTTTCTAACTGTGGGGGGAGTTAACTGACTGGGAGTACAGAGAGATCAATGTTCCAAATCACTAGGAACAGACAACAACTCCCCTGATAGAACAGGGATCTGTTTGTTTACACTGACAGATCCCCATTCTGGCTCTCTGTGAAGTGATCGCGGGTGGCCGGCGGACATTGCATCGGCTCCAGCCACATGCATTGGCTCCGGCCGCGCGCCCACTGTATCTATTGCACAAAGTGACCTATACCTACGGCGATTCACGCAATAGAGCCAACCTGCAGGAGTGTAATGATGGCGGCTGGTTGGCAAGTGGTTAAACGCCTTTACAGGTTATCTGTTTAGAGTTATTCACAAATCATGGCCCTAGGATTATTGTTCTCACTCCGACGGTAGGGGCTATACTTCACATGTGGTGTACTCACCCTTTACATATGTGTGCTGGACCTGTGTGCACATTTATGTTTGTCTGTATGTACTGCTGCATACCATGATCCTGGTATAACCGCTTATCATCTTGGATGTTTTTATACATATATAATTATATCATATATATAATATATGAATGGGTGAAAACATCTGCCTTCCATGTACTGCCCAGCACTATGTGTTGCTCAGGGTTGATAAGCATCATAAAGGACACCAGGGTCCATAATACAATTGAAAATAACTATGTACACAACCTGCTCAAACAGCAGACAAGTAGGGGCAGCTCCACTATCTGATAACATCGAAGGAAAATTGTCCCTTTTCTTTTTTCTATTTTTTTTTTGTGGTCCGGCCCAATAGAGCATGTATGTAGCATCATTTTAAACTGCCCAAAATTAATCTGTTTCATTTAATTTAAAGTTGGATTTAATAAAAGGCATTAGATTAGTGAATATTTTATTTTACATTTCTAAATATGCTTAGTCATTGAGGGTAATTTGCTAAAATTAGTTCAGACTGTCCACACAATAATTGTGTGAGGATTCACTTCAATTATCTAGTCATATGAAAAAAAAAATGTTTACCCATTTTATCTGTGCATGATTGGATAATAAGGGTCGATTTTCACACAATTTTGTATGTGAACACTCTCAAATCCTTTAGTAAATTAGTGATCTTTAGTAAATCTAGTTGACTTGTGATGATGAATCTTGAGTTTTTTAGGTCCTGCTTGTAGCTTATTGGTTTTAAATTTGTTTTTAATTATAAGCTTACAAACCTAGAGTTGATATACAAGGAGGTGCAATTTAAATTTCTCCCTGTGTTGCTCTTGATAAAGCCTCAGACAACAGAAAAACAAGAGATTATAATCTGTGCCCACTTTATTCACAACTAAAAAATAAAAAAAAATTCCCACATATATTCCACACTTGCCCTTTAAATGAGTGTCCTTGACACCCGGTCTTACCACTTCACTTGATGTAATTAATAGATGATCTAAAATCATAACTGTCTTCAAAGACTACTGTGTGATGGTCCTCCCTTTAAAGCTTTCCAGACCTTTGATGAAGCAGTTGAAGGCAGGCAAACAACTAAAACCAAAAAACTTGCATGTTCCTAATGTGCAGTTCAACCTCTAATTTTAAAGTCTGCAAGTAGCTTGGCTGCCTTTTTCCATTTAAACAAAAATTTGTAATATTGAAGGAATATTCTAATTCCATTTTTTCTAGTTTTTATGCAAAGATAATGCAAGAGATCGGAAAAGTATAATGGTAAAAAAAGAAAACAGAATAAAATATCAGTAGCCATCCAAGTGACAAGAAACTATAAAATGCTGCGAACTGAGAAAAGACCATGAACTCTTAGTATGTTATGCTGCAAAGCATTTACATCCTGGTTGCCAACTTCTGATAGATTCAATTGTAAACTATTATCTTCTACATCAGTATTTTCATTGTATCAATAGGCAACTTAAGTTAAAATAAAGATAAGATGAGGAAGGAATTTTTTCTGATATCTAAACAATAACCTGTGAAAAAAGTATGCGTATTTAAAAACGTCACGGTGTAACACTTACTATTTATATTGTAAAATGATAACATTTCAGCTTGCATTTTTTTCCCCACAAATTTTCAGGTTAAAACACTGGAACATTATTTAAATGCCACACATTTCTATAAATGTTTTAAATATGTGTTTTTTTTATATCACAGAAAAGGCTGCCTTTACTGAATTTCCATTACACAAATGGTGGTTGCCCATTCCTGTTACTAACCTAATACATTGTATGCATATAAAAATGTATGATTTTACACTACCTTTTTGTGTTTTCTGTTCTGGAAATATTTCTATGAGACTGCATATTGCCTTATCTGGATGCCCTTATGTGCTCTGTATACCACTCAGGATTGTTCTGCTGTACTAAGTTGTAAGTATAATTGTCTGTATTTCTTTTTTGCAAAAAAATAAAAAAATAATTTATAAAAGGACACTCAACTGTCCAGAAATCCAGCACTGTCCTCGCCCAGGCTGGTACTCTGACAGTCTTCGGGTCCAGGATGTTTACTGTGGGAAGCCAATGACTCTTTACGGCTTCCCAACGGGCTTTCCACTTTGTGAATGGTCCCACAGCCACATACCCAGAAGTGATTCCATATTGGCATGGCCTATGAAAGAGGCCAGCAATCGATATACAGAGACTAGCTGCCTAAAGATATCAATGGCCGGCAGGGGGCTCCAGGGTGCCGCATCGCTGAACTGAAGGGGAGAGTAGTTCTGTCTTAAGGGTTTACAATAAGTATTAAAGGCGTGGTTACTTGTCTGGTCATGTTACCAGAATAATCATAGAGAACCTGAAAGCAGCCAATGTAGAATTAAAGACTGGAGAAAAGGCAGCTGACTGACTTGAACTAGAGACAAGTGATTAGACTACATTGCGATGAGAAACCCGAGCAGATGTGTGGGATTTTGGGAATGGAGTGCACACCGGAAAATGGGCATATTAATTTATACTTTTAATTACTAAAAAAGCAACAATAAATATGGAGGCAAAGATTTTCCTAAAATATTTTTCTTATGTATGTGAAAATGAGAAATGTGTAATACTACGCAACATTGTTTATACGGTATAACAAGAGCAGAAGCTACCTGAATTTTTTTTTTTTTTTTTTTAAATCTAATGTTTAAAAATAAAAGTGGTTAAACTATAGCAATAAAATGTGCAGTATGAATGGAAATTATGCATGAGCAATGCTTTTGATTTTGATCTCACCCAATTTGAATACACAGGGGCAACCTGTCAGACGACTTAACCACCTGACAAGTTGCGCTCCATGCAGTGCAATGGAACCGTTCTAAAAGGGGCGACTCAAGTCGCTCCGACTTGGAAAAAGGTTCCTGCACTATTTTGGGGCGACTTTGGAGCTGCTTGCATTGACTTCTATTAAAGAAGTCATTTGTAAGGCGCGTTGAGGTCCTATATTTCAACAAAAATGCAATTTCACTGGCAAACTATTGGATTTGTCAACTTAGTACGGTTTTTTTCTAATTGTGACACTTGAAGCAGTACTGACTAAAGATTACTAAGGCTAGTTAAGTAACTTGACACAAGTTGATATAGACAGGAATGAGGCAAATCTACAGCTTGGATCTCCAATATATTAACATACTATCAACAGAAGATGTGATTACTAATTGTGTATGTACCCTATAATATGTGAGACTTGTTGGATAGCTGGTTCTCAAGAAATCTTCATTATGGGATTTCCTTGAAAGGTTTCCAATATACGGTCCCATAGTATTCCACATATTATAAACATATTGTGATGTAACTAAAAAAAACTATCATGCATTAAAAATACTTCTTACAAAAATAAGTTTATTTGAACTAACAAAATGGAGAAATGTTTTTTTTTTTTGTTTTTTTTACCACAAGGTCCAGGAGTGCACTTACTTGTGCTCTCCTGTGATCCAGAATCAGGCGACAACAAGCTAAAGCCTGCTTTATGGCTGACGTCACAGAGCAGCTCCAGGTTCTGTAATGATCCCGACAATAATGTTGGGATTCACCAAGATGTCTGACAGGCAGCTAGCTCAGCCTCACAGCGTGATGCTGAGACTCTGATTCAGCCACTCTCTCCCCCCTCCTGCCCAGCACTCCAGTGAGTGCTGAAGGGCAGAGCAGAGAGTGGTGACTGACTTAAGTGTTCTCTAATTAATCCTAATTTTGTATTTACTGTAACACAAGCTTAAGATGAATCAATCAATGACATAGCTTCCCCTATGATGTTAAAGGAGGCTGATGTGAGATGACTCCTTATATTTACTCTGTGTAATTAATCCATGGTTCTAAAGATGACACCAAGTAAAGATTTACCTGGATACAAATTCATAGCTGTCTTTAAACAGCTCACATATTAAAGGCTTATACAATTATTTATTGATTTATTGACTGTAGAGACCTCTTGCTTACCCCAAAAACTACTTCTGATTCATTTCTAACTTGAGTCAATTCATCACATTAGGCTTCAAATAAGTTAAGGTCTTTGGTTCAGAATGACTTTAAATTCACTATAACACAATTTATAAATCATCATTTACTTTAATTGATTTTTATTGTTTTTGAGGGGCAATTACACACATAAATGTAGATGCCTAATTGAAATAAATTAGGCAAGAAACTGCAGCATGTCTAAAATGCTAAATAAAGCTGTTGTATATTAAGTATGCATATAGCAGAATTTATATGAGCATGACAAAGGGCTGCAGCACGTGTATGATTAATTGTGTATGGATCAACGAAACAAGGAAAAATGAACATATAAAATTACTGAAACCAATTCTCTTGTAATTAGCTGGCTAAAATGCTCAAAACATACAACAAATATAGATGTAACCTACATCACAAATGATAACTTTACAACTAAATATGCTATGTTTATTGACAAAGAGTGCAGATTATTTTCATTCATACATTTTTAAACTTGTATCTCCTATCCACTATCTTTTTCCTGCTGGTGATATTGTCCTGGAGGTATTTCTATCCTTATCAAATAACATCAAAACCCATGTCCTCTCAGTTATCAAATGACATGTATTTATTGATCATTTTTCCCATACCTGTACTTCCTGCTACATAAAGACTGAAACTTTAAATGTTTTGAGGAATTTTAAATACATTTCTTAGGCAGGCCATACATGGTCGAATTCCGAACAGCGTTTCTTTTCAAAATCAGAAAGTTTGTGCGTTTTGTGATCCGATGGTGCCACCATTGACTTTCTAAACTCGACCAACCAAACCTTCAATTTCACCTCGTGTTGCTACAGAAAATAATTTTCATGGCCAGGAATCTTCTTTCCTTTACGGGAATTTTCTTTTCTTGCACTCACGTGCATTCCTTTTTCTTTTACATTTCTCGCATGATTCTCTGATCATTGATTAGAAAATTGTTCGTTATTCAAAAAATTTCCAACATGCCCGATTACTCAAATTTGATTGCTGCACCAAAATCGGCTGTTGCTGGAACTCACTAATAATGCAAAATTCGAATGAAAATTCTTAGATAAGATTTTCTAAAGAAAGTTCTTTCGAAATTTAACCCATGTATGGCCAGCCTAAATCTATAAACTGATATTTTGTATGTAGGATTCTCTGAGCTTTATTAAGAAAGAGCACAGAAGAAATTCTTTACCTTACAGATAGATCATTTCACATCAAAACCTTGGACTAAGCTGCTCTGACAGACACACTTGTCTGTATATTATATTTTGAGCTATTCTGTACTCTAAAAAGACAGTTTACATCAAAACGTAAGGAAAAACTGGGATAGGTTTTAAAAGGAGCCTGAATTCACTAGAAAAGAAAAATGTTACTTTGTATCCCTGACCACAATACATGAAGAAATAATAAGTGCAAAACCACTCTCAATTCCTTTAAGGCTACCAAATTAGGAGGGGGGGGGGGGCTGCCAAATTTTCATGCAGAAGTTAAAGCTGAGCTTCAGGCGAGGAGCTAAATACACAGATACCTATATACATATACGGTTTTACATGCCAAAATAGTTTTTTTAATTCTGGTGTCATTCATTCCAGTCAGCAAAGCCAGCTTGTAGACCTGATTTCTGTCTACTGCAGTTAAATAATACAACTATCTCTGTCACCAATCTGTGACTAAGGTAAGCCATAGATGATGCAACCACCTGTTGCAGGAAAGAAAATTGCTTGATTCCATTCCTCCCACTGAGCTATTGTTTTCTCCTGGCAGGGGACTTGGAAAGCCATCCATTTTGGGAGAACATAGTGATTATTGCTAGCTTCTATAGCCGCTAGCAATAATCGCATCCTAAAAATCCAACATGGTGGTTGTACCCAAGTCGATTGATGGATTGACTTGGGTACAATCAGCCTGCGCATAGATGGTTCTAAATTTCGGCCAGTCCCTGCTGAATCGGTCAAGATTCAAACCATCTATGGCCGGCTTAAACACTACATCCTGCTATCAGCACTTCTTTGTTAGCATAGTAATGCATTACAACCAATTGGTTCTTTGTACTACTTTTCCCTCTCCTAGTCTGAGCTCTGCTGTACAGGAATTGAAAGTGGATATCGCCCAGTCAAATTTAAGATTGTATATTGGTTGCTTTTAAAAATGCATTTACTAATACGGTTTAACCCCTTGCCAACCAGCTGCCGTCATTTTACTGTGGCAGGTCGGCACAATCCCGCAAGCTGTCGTAGCTATACGTCGGCTCGCGGGATCGGGATAGCAGGCACGCACGCGCCCGCTGCACAGCGGGGATGCCGATGCTCGTGGCCGACGGTTGCGATGACCGTCGGCCACGAGCGATCGCGGGCACGAGAGGCAGAACAGGGAAGAGTGTGTGTAAACACACAAATCTCTGTTCTGTGAGACGTGACAGATCGTGAGTTCCTATTAGCTAGGAACTACGATCCGTCACTTCCTCTAGATCAGTCCCCTCCCCCTACAGTTATAAACACACCTAGGGAACAGAGTTAACCCCTAGATCGCCCCCTAGTGTTAACCCCTTCCCTGCCAGTGACATTTTTACAGTAATCGGTGCATTTTTATAGCACTGATCACTGTATAAATGCCAATGGTTCCAAAAATGTGTCAAAAGTGTCTGATATGTCTGCCATAATGCTGCAGTCGCGATAAAAATCGCAGATCGCCGCCAATACTAGTAAAAAAAAAAAAAACATAAAAATGCTATAAATCTATAACTTTTGCGCAAACCAATCAATATACACTTATTGCGATTTTTTTTTTATCAAAAATATGTAGAATACATCTCGGCCTAAACTGAGAAAAAATTAGCTTTTTTTTAAAAAAAAAAATGGAGATATTTATTATAGCAAAAAGTACAAAATATTGTGGGGTTTTTTTTCAAAATTGTCGCTATTCTTTTATTTATAAGGTAAAAAAATAAAAAGAGGCAGAGGCGGTCAAATACCACCAAAAGAAAGCTCTATTTGTGGGAAAAAAAGAATGTCAATTTTGTTTGGGTGCAAAATCGCACAACCGCGCAATTGTCAGTGAAAGCGACGCAAAGCTGAATCGCAAAAAAAAATAGCCCGGTCATACAGCAGCCAAATCTTCCGGGGCCGAAGTGGTTAATAAACACATTTTATTGGTCTATTGTTCAGGTTTAAAATGCAAAACAACCTCAACTATATGTAGCTGATTTTAAGTAACAAGAGGGCAAAAGGAAGAAATGCAAATTCACCTCATGATTTCAGAATATTTTCTCAACCTTCATGAGGTGTTTCTTGGCACCGCTACTAAGATTTTGATTTCCAGCTGTTAAATTCAAACATCAGCAAAAGTAAACAGGGGAGATTCTGCTGGAAATAGGGCAACCAATAGCACAAAAACTCATTGCATTAAATATTGTGAGGTTTGCTTGCTTTTCAGGCAACTTTAGAGATATATGTTGGCAATAAAAAAAGGAAAAAAAATAAACAGACATTTACAGTTACATGGAAACAAGCAACTTTAGAAATGATCTTTCAACTATTCTTTTAGTACATTAGGTCAAATATCCTCTCAACGAATTCTAGTACACTTATTCACATAAAGTCGGTAATTACTTTGAGAAGGAGCGATTACCACTAAGAATTCATGTAATCTGTGTCACCAATCAATGTAATCGATGAAACCACTGTCAGCCTGAAAAGCGCAATACCAGTGCACAGCTCGCACTTTCTCTCCTCTTGACAGGCCATGGTTTAATTATCCAACATGTCAAGAGGCCAAGTTGCACAAAAGAATTAGGAGTGATGAATCTGGAGAACCAGTGATAAAATAATATCCTCTGGGGGGTGTTTTACTTCGGTCATTTACTTTTGCACATTTTTAGCAAAGCTAGAAGAAAAAAAAAAAAAAAAAAACGAAACAGAACAACATCTGTTATACTGTTTAACAAAAGTTAAAGTCAATTGCCAGGAAAGCCAAAAATGCAGATGAAGACAGTCCAAGCAAAAAATGAAAGAGGTAGTGGAAGAAGGGCACTGGACACAGTTTTTTACAGGTTATGGAAGCATGGACAAAATAATTGCTTGAGCCCAACTGGCCTGTAGTTAGCACCTAATCACAAAGACAGAGATAGCCCAGGAGAGAATATTCAACTAAGCTGAGAAATCCAAGTAAAGGTTAAAGAAAGTGCCAAATGAAAAATCTTTATTCCAAGGTTTTAATTGTCAACTGGTTACAACAAGCAGGGCAAAGGACAGCCAACATGTTTTGGGGGCAGCACAATCCTTGTTCATCAGGGCTGGAAGAAAAATTTAAAATGGCACACATAAAAAATAATGATAAAACAGAATTGTTATTTAAAATATCCATTTATAAAAGAAAAATAAACACATAAAAATGGCATGTCTGTTGAGGGAAAAACATATCCTTGGAACCAGAGTGCAATACAGCTTGACAATATAAAAATAAGAATAAATGGAAGCCACATTTTACACTAAACACACATATTAAATTGTATGAATACAGAGTTGATGGCCATTCAAAGATGCTGTTGGCTTCCTTAAGAGACACAAAATAAGAGATAGTATCAAAGAGCAATCACAAATACCACCGTGTAACAGAAAGTAACCAAAGGCCAATTCACACTAGTACAATCCTTCACAATCCTAACTCAATCTCCCCTAGATCCAGCAAAACCATGAAATAGAAGGAGAAACATGAACAATCAATTCAACCATTTTCAAATCAGGTGGCCATTCCACTACTGCTGGTGGAAGATCCAAAGCAGAAGTCAGAGTGAAGACAATCGGTTGTTGGTTGTGTTCATTTATTAATTTGTTAGCAAACAAAAAATGAGGAACCAATTCAAGCTTATGTTAATTTGTTACTTTGCACTAATATATTTAATTTATGCACAACTCACTGAGATGTCTAAAATATTCTAACAGAAGATTTCAAAAAGCCTCTAAAAATAACTACTATTTCAACAACGGGGTATTCTTAGAGCACATCTACTTTATTTTCCACCGTTTCCTTGTGAATAATATATACTTTTACTTTTTTGCCTATTTTTTACTTAAATAGAACAGCAGCTAATTATAATAGAATCCATGAGTTAACCAAGTCCTGTTAACTTGTTTTTACCATAAAAAACGGTTTACTGGATCCTGTGCACTTTTTTGTTATCATAAAAAAACATCAGGCCTTTTGAGTATACTAGGCAGAAATTTTACATGAAAAACTAGCTATTCAGGCAAATGGTATAGCCAAAACACAAAATGTAGGACTGTAGCATATTACTACAGTTTACTTCTTTAATATAGGAGCTGATAGGGCCAAAATAGTATTAGGAGAGAAGGAGAGATGATAAATTGCTTGGAATGGGCTCTTTATAAATATATATAGGTATATATATATACACACTTTTACCAAGCATCAAATTGATTTGCAGTATACACATGTCAAAAACATGGACAACTCTTTTTTCTCTCATTCAGTGTGCTAGCAGTGTGGATGGGGGAATCTTGACTACCAACTATTGTATGCAGGAACCAGCTGCTGCTTGAATACAGTCACACTACTAAACAGTGACTGCATTTGATAAGATGCAATCACTGTTTGGCCGATAATTTTCCACTTGACTTAGTTGAAGTTAATCGACTTTTGATGAGCCGGATGGTGCTTGCAGGGCCACCAATGGCTCAAATTTTGTTTTACTCAGCAGAAATCAGCCGAACTTGCAACCATCTATGGTAGACTTAAGGGCAGTACTTTAAAACATAGTGAATGTATTATGCACATTTCTGCTGATAAATCGGTGACAGCAAAGGATAAGGTGGAAGGTTATAACTAAACATTTAAAAACACAAGTAAGTTCTGTCAAAAACACTAAACTCTAGCAATGATAATCAATTGCATGTTTTCAATCATTTAAAACTTACGCCTTTACAAAAATCATATATGAAAACATTTGCTTCGATATACAATTAACTAATTTACCATTATTATGAAATTTAGTTTATGTCAAACATAATAAGCATTTTTTTATGTATGACTGATTACATAAAAACAAATATAAATACAACGAACAAAGTGCAGAAAATGAGGAAATTTAAATAGTGTTGCATGTTTACCTTCTACCATGTAAAAAAAAAACAATAAAAACAACAAACTATATTTAATCAGAAAACTGCTATTTAAAAAAAATATTTATAATATACAGTATATATACATATATACTTATATGTCAAAAACAGTGAAAGCATCCTAGACAAAACATAAAAAAATACTGTAATTAAGCACTGAGGAATAGTTCTCTTGAATATTTGACTGTAATTGTTATGCTCTGCAATTAAAATCTGCCCATGCTGAGCAATATTCTGCTGTGTTACTGGTAATCAACAATAAAAAAAAAGGAAATAAATAATCTTAGAGCATGGCTAGGTTCATATTTCTCTGCAGATAATATATTTATCTTCAAGTATATCTTCATATTAGTATGGAATATGAGCAGTCAATCTTTAGGGATCTCTTAGTCAAACCGACCTGGCTGTACTTCAATAGGAAAACAATGTTTTTACAAGAAAGGCTGAGTGGTGAAATAAATGAAAAGTGAAAGGGTTAACGCCATACTCACTTTAGTTTGTCACCTTATTATAACTTGCCCTGAGGCGAGAGGCAATCTAAGGAAAAAAATTCTGATGGCTGTCACCTAAGCTAGTAAAATTTCAAATGCAATAAGAATCTACAAAGCAGAGCTGAAAATGATGTGAAGTTCTGTTGCATCGTTTTATTCCTGGGCATTTTTAAAATTTAATGAGATGTTGATATCTTTTACCACTCACTAAAGAAAAAACAGCAGGGGCACTCTTTAGCATGCAGCTGCTGCAGGTACTAACAATGAATGGGACCACAAAGCTGAACACAGGAGGGAATCCATCTTTGCATGCTTAAAGCTATATTTCATGTTTAGAGGGGTAAGCTTGCACATGAAGTAGAAATGAGAATGCTGTAGTACAAAGTCATTTCTGCCATTCCCAATACACCCCTTCCTACACTACTGACTGTTTAACTTAAGACTAACCTGAATGTTGCATCCATAAATATCTCTGGCATGTATATTTCTAAATGACCTAGCAGACAAATATTCACAAAGTGACCATAAGCAGCAACTTTTGGGGCTTTTTGTCTTATACATTTTAATTATCTTGCCCTGTAAGACATTTGTACCTCTAATTACAGTTGGTAAAGGCTATTTTATTATAAAATCACCTACAGTGCCAAAACACCTACATAAACCGAACACTACTATAACAACTATTATTTTTCCATAATTTAAGCATAACTACTGACTGGAATGGTACCAGCTAACTGGAGAAAAGCCAATGTAGCACCAATATTTAACAAAGGGCCAAGATACATCCCTGGGAATTACAGACCAGTTAGCCAAACAGCAATTGTATGCAAACTCTTGGAGGGGATGAAGGACTATATACAATATTTTAGTAATGACAACGGTATCATTAGCAGTAATCAGAATGGATTCATGAAGAATCATTCTTGCCAAACCAATCTATTAACCTTCTATGAGGAGGTGAGCTGCCATCTAGATAAAGTAAGGCCCATAGACGTGGTGTATCTGGATTTTGCAAAAGCATTTGATACAGTTCCCTATAAACGTTTACTGTACAAAGTAAGGTCAGTTGGCATGGACTATAGGGTGAGTACATGGAGTGAAAACTGGCTTAAGGGATAAGTTCAGAGGGCAGTAATAAATGGGGAGTACTCAGAATGGGCAGGGGTGGGTAGTGGGGTCCCCCAGGGTTCTGTCCTGGGGCCAATGCTATTTAATTTATTCTTAAACAACCTGGAGGGTGGGATAAACAGTTCAATCTCTGTATTTGCAGACGATACTAAGCTAAGCAGGGCAAAAACTTTTCCGCAGGATGTGGAAACCTTGCAAAAAGATGAACAAATGAATGGGGTGGGCAACTACATGGCAAATGAGGTTTAACCACTTCCCGACCGCCTAACGCAGATATACTGCGGCAGAATGGCACGGGCAGGCAAAATAACATACTTGGTACGTGATCTGCCCCCCGGGGGCGCGCATCGCCCCCCCGATGCCCGAGGCGGTCAGCTTTGTTAGGGAAGCGATCCAGGCTGAGGGGGAGGCCACTCATTTGTGGCCACCCCCTCGCGATCGCTCCCAACGAAAGACAATCTTCCTCTGCTGCTGTAATGTAAACAGCGGCAGAGGAAGTGATGTCATCGCTTCTCAAGTCGGTCTTTTCGTTCCGGCGCGGAGGAGAGAAGACATCAATGTGAGTTGCACCAACACTAGACTAACAGTAGAACACACTAGGCCCACTTTCCACCCCCCCCGATCTCCCCCCTGTACCACCTGTCACAGTGACACCAATAGCAGTTTTTTGGTTTTTTTTGCATTGGTGTCAGTTTGTGACAGTTATAAGTGGTAGGGCAGTTAGTAGTAGCCCCCTTTAGGTCTAGGATACCCCCCTAACCCCCCTAATAAAGTTTTAACCCCTTGATCACCCCCCGTCGCCAGTGTCACTAAGCGATCATTTTTCTGATCGCTGTATTAGTGTCACAGGTGACGCTAGTTAGGGAGGTAAGTATATAGGTTTGCCGTCAGTGTTTTATAGCATCAGGGACCCCCATATACTACCGAATAAAGGTTTTAACCCCCTGATTGCCCCCTAGTTAACCCTTTCACCAGTGATTACCGTATAACTGTTACGGGTGACGCTGGTTAGTTTGTTTTTTATAGTTTCAGGGCACCCGCCGTTTATTACCTAAAAAAGGTTTAACCCCCTAATCGCCCGGCGGTGATATAAGTTAAGTTTTAGGGTCAGATAAGGTCTGCGTCGCCCCAGGCAGCGTCAGGTTAGCGCCAGTACCGCTAACACCCACGCACGCAGCATACACCTCCCTTAGTGGTATAGTATCTGAACGGATAAATATCTGATCCGATCAGATCTATACTAGCGTCCCCAGCAGTTTAGGGTTCCCAAAAACGCAGTGTTAGCGAGATCAGCCCAGATACCTGCTAGCACCTGCGTTTTGCCCCTCGGCCCAGCCCTGCCCAGCCCACCCAAGTGCAGTATCGATCGATCACTGTCACTTACAAAACAATAAACACACATAACTGCAGCGTTCACAGAGTCAGGCCTGATCCCTGCGATCGCTAACAGTTTTTTTGGTAGCATTTTGATACAGTCGCTAACAGTCAGGAGTCTCACTAGTGTACCACTAAATTTAGAGCCCAAAATGGCAAATCGAAGGTACACTAGTGAAGAGGCCTACACGTTTCTAAGCATGACAGATAGTGAAGAGGAAGTCACTCATCTGTTAGATTCAAGCTCCTCAGAATATGATCCTGTAGACGACAGCGGCTCCATGACAGATAGCTCTGACGACGGAGTTGTGGTCCCTGCCAAGGTCAGGCGTACCAGACCCCGAACTTCTTCTGTCGTTGATGTGCAAGAGCCGCAGGTCCCTCGTATGGAGTAGAGCAGTACTAGCGCCGCTATTCCTTCTGGTGAACTGGCAAGCACCAGCGGCCTAGTACACCCTGGTCATACATCCAGCACTGCAGTATCACGTGCTGACGTGGCGAGTCCCATAAGTGCAGTTCAAGCTGGCGAGGTGGCAAGCACAAGTAGTGTCCCGCTGCCACCAAGAAGACGAACACAGGCCCGTCGTGCCCATAGTGCCCTTCCTGCTGCATTCGCCAATCCTAATTGGGAACCCACCACTTCTGCAGCACCCGTACTTACCCCATTCACTGGCCAACCCGGCATTCAGGTGGAAACAGTTGATTTTACGTCACTTGATTTTTATTCGCTGTTTTTCACCGCAGATCTCTATAGATCTATTGTGGACCAAAGCAATTTGTACGCTGGTCAACACATCGCCACTATTTCCCAGTCCTCCCTTGCCAGAGATTGGAGACCAATTACGGTCTCCGAATTTAAGCTCTTTCTGGGCCTTTCCCTCAACATGGGCATAACCAAAAAGAGTGAGTTGCGGTCATATTGGTCCACTGACCCAATTCACCATATGCCCTTGTTCTCTGCCTCCATGACCAGGGCACGATACAAGCAGATCTTGCGGTTCATGCACTTCAATGACAATGAACTCTGTCGTTCTCGTAGAGACCCTGGATACGATCGGCTCTACAAAATTCGGCCCCTCGTAAACGACTTCAACCAGCGTTTTGCAAACTTGTTTACTCCCCATCAAGTTGTCTGCGTTGATGAGTCCCTGATTAAGTTTTCTGGCCGCTTGTCATTCAAACAGTACCTTCCCAGCAAGCATGCCAGATACGGGGTCAAGATGTATAAGCTCTGTGACAGGGCCACAGGCTATAAATGTAGTTTTATGGTTTACGAGGGAAAAGATAGTCACATGGCCACTTTTTAGTCACTTGTTTGAGCAGCAGATTGGAGCATGTGGCACCGTGCGACCTTATCGCCGGGGCTTTCCCCAGCGGCTTGTAGATTCCAGTCTTAGGTTGGGGGAGAGAGCCTGCTTGCAGTGTAATAATTTGCTCACTATGAAGTGGAGGGATAATAAGAATGTTTTCGTTCTTACCTCCCTTAATGCAGACACGACGGTCCAAATTACTACAGCGACTGGTGTTGTGGGGAAACCCCTCTGTGTCCACGAAAATAACCAAAATATGGGAGGGGTGTACCTCAATGACCAGTTGTTGGCGCCGTACCTAGTTGCCTGTAAGGCCAGACGCTGGTACAAAAAAGTGTCTGTTTTATTTATTTCAATTGGCTTTGCTGAATGCTTATGTGCTATACAGAGCTTCAGGACGGACTGGATCCTTCCTTAAATTCCAGGAAGAGATTTTTAGAGCCCTTCTGTTTCCAGACGGTGCTCCACCTCACCTTCCCCAACCAAATGAAGTAAGCCGGCTGCATGAAAGGCATTTTCTTTATGTCCTCCCGAGTACCCCTACCCAACGAGCCCCCCAAAAAAGATGTTGTGTCTGCAGCAAGCGCGGATATAGGAGCGACACCCGCTATTATTGTCCCTCCTGTCCTGACAATCCTGGTCTTTGCATTGGTGAATGTTTTGAATGCTACCATACACTAGTTGATTATTAGCATAGGGTACAGCACTGCACAGACTAGGACACACTTTCACAGGGTCTCCCAAGATGCCATCGCATTTTGAGAGACCCGAACCTAGAAACAGTTACAGTTACAAAAGTTACAGTTACATAAAAAAGTGTAAAAAAACAAAACAAAAAAAAACAAAAAAAAATATAAAAAAAAAAAAAAAAAAAAGTTGTCGTTTTATTGTTCTCTCTCTATTCTCTCTCTATTGTTCTGCTCTTTTTTACTGTATTCTATTCTGCAATGTTTTATTGTTATTATGTTTTTATCATGTTTGCTTTATAGGTATGCAATTTTTTTTATACTTTACTGTTTACTGTGTTTTATTGTTAACCATTTTTTTTTGTTTTCAGGTACGCCATTCAGTTGCAGAGCGGATTTATTTATCTTGACAGCAACAGCGTTTGCTCCCACGATACATAAAGACGTGACTCCAGCGCTGTCGGAGGTGATTTCACCACCACAGTTACATACTTCAGCATATATGCCAAAGCATGGGGGCAGCAGGGGCGGAGGAGCGATTTGCTCCTACCTTTTGCGGAAGGATGCCCCCATGCTTCGGCATATATATATATATTTAAGGCACAGGTTGCGTTAAATGTTTTATTTTTTACTATGTTTTTTTTTGTATTTGCTTTGCAGGTATGGCAAGTCTTACTGTTATACTGTAATGTTACTTTGTTTTATTGTTAACTATCATTTGCTTAGCAGGTATGGCATTCAGTTGCAGCGCGGATTTATTTATCTTGACAGCAACAGCGTTTGCTGGGGGATTAACTCCAGAGATAAAACGATAATTCTTCCACTCTACAAGACTCTGGTCAGGCCACACATGCAGTATGCTGTCCAGTCCTAGGCAACAGTCCTCAGGAAGAATGTGCTGGAACTGGAGAGAGTCCAGAGAAAGGCAACCTAATAAAGGGACTAGAGGACATTAGTTATGAGGAAAGGTTACGAGAACTGAACTTGTTCTCTCTGGAGAAGAGACGCTTGAGAAGGGAAATGTTTTCAAAGTACAAATATTGTACTGGCGACCCCACAATAGGGATAAAATTTTTCCACATAAGGGAATTTATTAGAACACGTGGCCATTCATAACCTTAAACTGCGTAGAGGGTGCTTCACTGTAAGTGCGCTAAGGTGTGGAATTCTCTTCCGCAGGCAGTGGTTTTGATAATTTCAAAAAACTATTAGATAAGCACCTGGACGACCACAACATACAGGGATATACAATGTAATACTGACATAAAATCACACACATAGGTTGGATTTGATGGACTTGTGTCTTTTTTCAACCTCGCCTACTACGTAACTAAAGGCAAAACTTATTTTTTCCTTTTGGAGTAGGATTAGATTAACTGTCAGATTTGTATTGTCTCTGTGCCCCATCAGATTGATTCACTCTCTCTATCTGTCTTGTTTACTGTTATCACCAAGACTGAAAGTAAGTAAAAGAAAATCCAAAATTTTGGGTTGTCACCAGAACTGGAATCAAGCAGAAATCTTCCATTGGGGATTTCTGGTGACAACCAGGGATTTCCTCCCTTTTGAGGTTTTTCAACTAAAAAATAAAGTTTGCCTCTAGTTCTACTTTAAATGATAAGTGCACTTTCAAAGTGCACTTATTATTTTCACCCCTTTACCATGACCTAAACTAATCCAACTTCCCCCTCTCTGTAGATGCATATTTACCTTGATCAGAAAGCTGTGTCCTTCAGTTATTGTTTACATCCAGCACCTCAAGTCTCACTCCTTTCAGACCCAATGACATCTACAGGGCCATCTTCCATTCATCTCTGGCCTTAGTGCACAGCCCCAAATACGTTCATGAGGCTATAATACGCAGTCACGGCAAGGAGTCAGACTTCCAGTGCCTGATGTAAACAAACACTGAAGGTCATGGCCGTCGTGAGGATGCGTTAGTTTAGGCCAGGGCTTAAAGGACAAATGTCCCCTTTTTTTATGAAGTGCACTTATCCCTCAAAAGGCTTCAAGAAAAACAAGATTAATCAAGTTGCCATAATGAATAAGCATGCAAAAAAGCCAAATTAATCAAATAGAGAATATTTACAGTTTTATCAACCACACCACCTCTGCAATCTGCAAATGTATGTTACTTTGCTTGATGGCCCATTCTGATTGCAGCAGAATAGTGATTGTGAAACAATTGCTCATGCTATGCACATTGAGAGAAATCCTTCTTTTTAAACAAGAAACTAAATGTAGTAACAAAATAAAAATAAAAATACAAAAAAAGCTTAAAATTTAAAAAACCTTTTATCCATTTGTTAGGCTATAAGAAGAAATCTGAGCGTGGCATTTTTTTTAAATGCATGTACCAAATGAAACCATTGTAAACCATGTGCCAACCCATTGAAAACCCATTGAAAACCATGTACCAAATGAAAGTCTTTATAGGTCCTCTTTTTCAAAAAATATTTACTGTAGGTAGGCAAATTATTTGTTATTGTTAAGATAATCAACATTTGCTAATACTACTAAATTTGGTCTGGGCATCTACAGTAGGTATCACTAATCACTGCTTACAAAAAGGGTTAAAATTTGTTTTGACAGTGCAGTGGACTTGCACAGAGCAGCCCCAATCCTCCTCTTCTCGGGTCCCTCTTCTGTGATCCTGGCCCCTCCCTCCTGTTGAGTGACCCCACAGCAAGCAACTTGCTATGGGGGCACCTAGTCACAGCTCCCTGTGGCCACACCCCATCTCTCTCCTGATTGGCTAGCTGACTTTGGAATAGCGCCACTGCTGCCAATCAGGAGGAAGAATTTTATACAGCTGAGGCACTCGTGTACATCGCTGGACAGAGAGGGACCTTAGTTAAGTGTTAGGGGGGGACAATTATTATGGTATTTTACTAAGTGATGCAAAAAAGGGAATGCAGTGACCTTAGTGATTACAACTTTTGCCTTGCAGCCAGAATACCGCACGGGCTTTGCATGTTCTCTGTGCTTGTGTGTGTATTTACTCTGGTAGGTTAATTGGCTCCTGTCTAAATTGGCCCTTGTATATGGGTAAGTGTGTGTAGGTATGCATGTGGGATAGGGACCTTAAAATGTAAGTTCCTTGAGGACAGGGACTGATATGAACATTCAGTATGCAAAGTGCTGCATACATTTTTGGTACTTTGCATTTACCTTCGCCTTTACATTTTTTACCTAACTGCAATTCCCTCTCACTTTTTAGCTCTAGGAAATGATTAACTGAGAGCAGCACTTCCATCTCTATAACCTTGCCAGATTATGGAAGCCCCACGCAACCTAATGCTGTAAAACTATAAAAAAAAGTAAAATGTTAAAAATTAAGCTTTCCAGGGGCCATCAGCACAAAACATACAGAAATTGATATTAATCGAAAAGACAACTTCACTTTTAGAGACCAAGCCATCCCATCCCCAGACTACAGTCAGCATAGTTATTCTTTACCGTCATCCTCACTAATATGGTTTTGCTCACTGTGCAGCCCTGCCCGCGCTGCATCTAAAACAGCCAGGCCAGGTCTTCTACCTAGTACATAAACATTCCCATTCATTTTTTTTCTTCACACCACTGAATACTTGGGGACACCATGAGTACAGACAATCCATAGGAATCAATAGGGCTTTGGTGGAATTTGCACGCAGACAGATTGTTTTGGATGTAAAGGCTGTGCAGCTCCATGCAGGGCTGCACATTGAAAAACCTGGGGGCAGGGATAAAGATAAGCATCAAACTATGCCAGTTAAATATTCAGGGGGAAGTGTGTAATTATTATCATTTATTTTATTACGTAATTTTGTAATATAAACATTATACAAATATACAAAATGTACTTTTTATATATATATAACTCTGCAAAAAGTTTTACCAGCTGAATTAAAGTGATTCTAAAGGCTCAATTTTTTTTAAGTAGAATAAAAAGAAGTTATACTTACATGCTCTGTGCAACAGGATTGGACATAGCGGTCCCTTACCTCCTCTCTTAGAGTCCCCATCAGGCACTGTCAGATGGTAAAGTGGGTGCTATGGGGGCCCACTTCTAAGCCAGGCGGTGTGCATCTATAGACACACAAAGCATTTCCCCGCCTCACCACCCTCTCCCTTCTCACAGGATTTAACTGACAGCAGCAGGAGCCAATGGTTCCCACTGCTACCGAGTCTTCTGTGAGAAGAAGAAGAGGGGAGAGAATAGATGTAGCTGGGCACAATCAAGTGTTGGGGGGGCACAACAAGTAGTAAAAAGTTATTTTCATCAATACAGGGAATACATTAAGGTAAAAGAAGGTTGAACTTTAGAACCATTTTAACATACATCATGAGGCTGCATGTGCTACAGAGGGTGTGGACTAACCTATGAGTCACAGAGATCCCCTTTCTCTTAACTCCTTGAGAAAAAACCTGCTACTGGGAATTAGTTACCCCTTTATGCTTCCACACTGACAGGCAAGCCAACTGATAGCTCCCTTAGCCTTACATCATCCCCCAGAAAAGCTACACTGGTTACATTTATACAAACCATTACGCATAGTATTCCACCACTGAACTTTGTAGAAAACATTGTTTTAAATTTAAGATAGAACTTTCACTAGGAAGCATACTGCTGTAAAACAATTTTAGTATCACTTTATACAAAACAGCTAAACTGCTTATTTAATCTTGTTCTCTATTGTAATATGTAAATATTGTATATTCCCTTTAGTTTGGCTTTACTTATTCATTTCTGTCTGTCTTAATGTCTCATGTTTTTATTAAAATTGCTCAAATCAAACTCATGCCTTTTAGCACAAACCTGACAGCTAGCTGTAGATGCAAATTAGCTGTAGTATTGATGCTTATGTTCATGTATATTTCATATAGACAAGCTTTAAAAATATGCATCCTGAACATTGCAAGTGCTTTGCTTACCTTGTGTAAAGGACACAATTTTTATTTTTGTTAATAGGCACAGAAAAAATATTACAAATGATTCATAATCACACATAATTACCTTTTCAATACATTTATTGTGGGCAAGTGCATAAAAGTGGCAAACTATTGTTGACTAGTTCTGTATTTTGTGCATACACCTCAATCATTGTAGTAGTATGGACATATACATATCTAGATCTGAGAGATCTTACAACAGAGGTAGTTCGTTCCGCAATACACATTTATTAATAGGGTTACATAATCTATACAAAGTACACACCCAACAGTATTTACAACACAATGTACAGTGTAGGTCTCCTGGCTTACATGGTATTTACAAATTACCCACAACACCCATATTTACAGTACAGTATAAAATACAAGTATGTTAGATTACCTGTGCTCATATTGGAATGGTACTCTAAAATAGTTGAGCTGTAGTCTGAGCGTTCTTGAACTACTGGATGGTCTTGGTGCACCCTGCATGTTCTCCAGTGCTTTGTCTAGAAGCATCATGGGTGACTCCGAGTAAATTCCTCCCCTACTCCCACCCGCCAGTCTCTAACGACTAATAAATATAAAAACAACACTATCTAAAAGCCTTTTTAACTTATCTGGAGCCATGTGACTCTCTGGCCTGAGTCTTCTCCTCTTCTGGTTACTTTCTGGTTATGGGTCTTTCTTTGGTGTTCATGTCAGTACCTGCCAATTTTTTTTTTTTTGGATGGTCCTCTAGGGATCAAGGAAAAGTTGGATTCCAAGAATAGAGGGGACTGGAGAACTGTGCAGCATTGAATCAGTGTTACCGCCGACCAAAAACAGTGCCAGTGTGGGACCCAGATAGGGGACATAGGTGGTGATTTATATATATATATATATATATATATATATATATATATATATATATATATATATATATATATATACATATATATATATATATATACATATATATATATATATATATATATATATATATACACACATATATATACGCATACATATATTATACACACACACACACACGACAGTTTTTTTAATAGCAAATTTGGACTAAAATCATTCAACATCGACATTTTTTCATGTTTTGTCTAATTAGATCAATGCAAGTAAAAATAGAAAAATACTATTTATCCTGCCAGAAATCTGTAGAGCTACACTACAATCTCAGCCCTGCACATTTCTTCTCTTTTGCAAAAACAATAATGCATTATACCTAACCTGCAACAGCACAAATGCCATCTATCAAAAGACTGGCATGCTGGCCTAAAAGTATTTTTTGAGGCAGAACCTGAACTTTGAAGGTGGAGGTTATGCCAAGCCATTATTCCATATAACCCTGAAACAAACCTTGCCCTCATCTTTCTCATCCCACATTTTCTTCTGTTCATTAGCATTTTTTCTTTTAGCTATCGGCTGCCATATAGGTTAACTTGTGAAAACTGGCTTTTTTGCAACTCCAAGTTGGTAATAATGTACTGTGCTGTATATGGGTGACATATTTTAAGATAGACTGCTTCAGAATACTATTTAAGGAAATGTAAATAAATAAATATATATATTATAACACATAGTATCTCACAAAAGTGAGTACATCCCTTACATTTTTGTAAATATTTCATTATATCTTTTCATCAGACAACATTGAAGAAATTACACTTGCAACAATGTAAAGTAGTGAGTGTACAGTTTTTCTAACAGTGTCAATTTGCTGTCACCTCAAAATAACTCAACACACAGTCATTAATGTCTAAGCCGCTGGCAGCAAAAGTGAGTACACTCCTAAGTGAAAATATCCAAATTAAGACCAATTAGCCATTTTCCCTCCCTGGTGTCATGTGACTTGTTATTGTTACAAGGTCTCAGGTTTAAATGGGGAGCAGGTGTGTTAAATTTGGTGTTATCGCTCTCACTCAACATGGCCCCTCATGGCAAAGAACTCTCTGAGGATCTGAAAAAAATAATTGTTGCTCTACATAAAGATGGCCTAGGCTATAGGAAGATTGCCAAGACTCTGAAACTGAGCTGTAGCACGATGGTCAAGACCATACAGCGGTTTAACAAAACAGGTTCCACTTAAAACAGGCCTCGTTATGGTTGACCGAAGAGGTGGAGTGTACATGCTCAGCATCATATCCAGAGGTTGTCTTTGGGAAATGGACGTATGAGTGCTGCCGGCATTGCTGCAAAGTTTGAAGGGGTGGGGGGTCAGCCTGTCAGTGCTCAGACCATAAGCCACACACTGCATAAAATTGGTCTGCATGGCTGTCATCCCAGAAGGAAGCCTCTTCTAAAGATGATGCACAAGAAAGCCTGCAGTTTGCTGAAGATAAGCAGACTAGGGACATGGATTAATGGAACCATGTCCTGTTGTCTGCGAGTAGCAAGATAAACCTATTTGGTTCAGATGCTTTCAAGTGTGTGTGGCGGCAACAAGGTGAGTACAAAGACAAGTGTGTCTTGCCTACAGTCAAGCATGGTGGTGGGAGTGTCATGGTCTGGGGCTGCATGAGTGCTGCCAGCATTGAGGGAACCATGAATGCCAACATGTACTGTGACATACTGAAGCATAGCATGATCTCCTCACTTCGGAGACTGGGCAACAGAGCAGTATTGCAACATGATAACGACGCCAAACACACCTCCAAGACGACTACTACCTTGCTAAAGAAGCTGAGGGAAAAGGTGATGGACTGACCAAGCATATCTCCAGACCTAAACCCTATTGAGCAACTGTGGAGCATCCTCAAAAGGTAGGTGGAGGAGCGCAAGGTTTCTAAAATCCACCAGCTCAGTGATGTAGTCATGGAGGAGTGGAAGAGGACTCCAGTAGCAACCTGTGAAGCTCTGGTGAACTCCATGCCCAAGAAGGTTGAGGAAGTGCTGGAAAGTAATGGTGACCACACAAAGTCTTGACACTTAGGGCCCAATTTGGACATTTTCACTTAGGGGTTTACTCACTTCTGTTGCCAGCAGCTTAGACAATAATGGCTGTGTGTTGAGTTATTTTGAGGGGGACAGCAAATTTACACTGTTATACAAACTGTACCCTCACTACTTTACATTGTAGCAAAGTGTCATTTCTTCAGTGTTGTCACATGAAAAGATATAAAAAAATTTACAAAAATGTGAGGGGTGTTGGTGAGATAATGTGTATACATTATATATATATATATATATATATATATATATATATATATATATATATATATATATATATATATATATATATATATATATATATATATATATATATATATATATATATGTCAAAAGGTGATCAAATTTGAAGCTATTATATTCAAATGGGAGCCTATTCAGGCCATGGAGCTGTGAAGACATACTGGTTCACTGTTACAGTCTCCGTGCACCACAGAACATTCAGTGTACCCAAAAGAAGGATAACCCCAAAGATCACCTAGAACCCTAATAGAGTTGATCTACTAAGATTTCTCCCACTGCACAGTGCATATCCAAGAGGAAGTAAGGGTCACAAGTGCAGTCTCCCAAAACTTTCTTACAACCACCTTTTCCCACTGCAACAAATATTCCTACGAGATACTTTAACACATCCATTTCACCAGACAAGTCCAGAAAAGACTCACAGATAGAGACTCCCTGCTTTCCAAGCACAGATTTTCTAGCAGCCTCTTCCCACGCTTTTTCGAATGTCAGGGAGGTCTCCAGGGAGGAGCTCGGGGGCTTACTCACAGACCGCATAGAGGGAGCCCTAAAGTCGGAACCCAGATAGACTCTAGGGTAACCTCCCTGGAATCATACTGAAATCAGACAAGGTCCAGAATCATAACACTGAAGACCTCTCAAGCAGCTCATGTTGAAGCCCTGAGGCTGCTTAGATTGAAGGTGGATGATGGAGAGAAAAGGAGCCGCTACATTTGCCGCAGGACAGCTGACATCCCTTTGGATCAAGACCTCTCCATAGAAATTTAAATTGACAGAGTACATAGCATTGCAGGCTCCAGAGTGCTGAAGAGAGACAATCATATAGATGTTTTGTGCTACATCTCCAGGAGGAAATAATCATAGAGGAAGGCTTGGGATTAAACAGTGACGTTCGATGGGGCCTTTATATCATTTCTACCCAATCTCTCTGGTGAAACCTCCTTCATAAAAAGGCAGATGAGGACACTACTACAGTGCATCCAGGAGATGGGGGGCCTATCCATTACACCTACAAGTAAGGAAAGAAGGCTGGCAGTTCAATCCCCATGTTCCAGTTCAACGCCCTGCAATATTTGAGTTTCTGGACTCTCCAGCAGTAAAGGACACGGATAAGATGCTTTTGAGGAGTCAGCTCATCTCCCAAGCAGACAGGCACCAATACCCCAGCAGCAATGGAGATGACCGATCACAATCCGCATGCAGAGACCAATGGCTTGACCCGACATCCAATGAAGCTTGAGACCACCTGAATGAAGTTTTTAAAAGTTCCTCCTCATTTTGCCCAAAGACTGTTATTTACTATTTCCAGTAATCTACACAATAGATTCTGTAGCCTATAAGACACCCAACAGTTGTGTGGTGTTTGGATGGGGGTCTTTCCTGCTTCCCAAGTGACTTTCTCCCTGCAACACAAATCAGCTGGACCTGTAAGTACATTTAATAGCTTCTTCATGGGTCCCTGTATTACCATGACTCCTCTACACCACTGTACACACCATTGATAGGTCCAGGCTTGATTTAGCCTTAGGACCTCTCAAAAGCACCAACTCACCTGGAGCTGATAGCTCAATAAAAATGTTCTCTCAAACTCCATGGCCACTACCAGCTGCCCATGCCATGCCTGCATTTAGTTGCCCTGTGCCTAGGATTCCCAACCTGCATATGGCTCAGATTTGCACCTAAGGTTTACCTGGCATGCCAGGGGATAAGATACTGGCGGGGGTTAAAAGATGTCCTTGGACTGCCACAACCAAACAGGGAACTAGCTCACTGGAAAGAACATATCACTGGTGATAAGAGAAAAGGTTCCAATTCACGTACACTGTTCTGTCCATCTTCTTGTCTTCGACCCGACCCCCAGAGTGTTTTCAAGTGCCTATGAACTGTATAGGAGGTTGTAACGCTATTACTGCAGTGAGAGGAGGTGGGGTGATTATTAAAAGAACAATAGATGATTATTATTTTGACAGAATGACTCTAAATACCTTATTTTGTTAATATATTTATTGGTTATAGTTTTCAGTTCCTTGCTCTTAATCTTGTTATACTTCAATAAGTGGGTTATTCTATATTTGCTGTTTTTGCTTAACTACATTTAACAGGGTTAGTCCCTCTGAGAATACTAGTTATACCATATAGGAGATCACCCCACATTGGTCCATGGAATGTGGTCTGGTGTCACCCTCTCGGTCTACGTGAGGACATCTCTAGTTCTCCCAACCCCTTCCCATCATTCTCCAGTACTTCACTAATTTACTTCCCCCTAAACCCTACATCTAGATGCTATATCCTCCCCCCGCCACCCCTTTTCTTCCTCTCCTTTCCAGCCTGACCTGACAGTTCCTGCTGTACACCAAAGAGGCTGACGGGGAAGATTTTTAAATTAAATGTTGGATCAATGTTCACTTAACAGGCCAGACTAGGCCTTAGGGGATTTACTTCCAACAACTCCTATAATAATCTCCTGCCTAGGTTCACAGTTCCTAACATAGAGAGCTCCTAATTTCCCCTTGTTTGAGGATACAAAGGCTTAGAGGTTGTCATTGCAAATAGTTTTTTTAAATATTACTCCAGTTCAATATATCCAATTTTCTTTTCCCTTTCTCTAATTCAAAATCATGCCACCTTCTGCTGCTTACAGTTGAGGCAGAGTTGATATATACTCCTAGCCTTTTCTTTCTTTCTAATCTTTTAGTTTGCCCCCCCCCCCCTCCTTTCCCATAACCTACCACCATTTATAACCCACAGGTCTTTTCATAGCCACTTCTTATTGATCCTCCCATACTTACCTGATAATGGCAATTTGTCCCAATGCCAAAAAAGATAAAGCGTTCTGGATGACTTGTGGGGGTTGAAGGTGCAGGTGGATTTTCTCCAAGAAACATACTTAGTCAGGGAAGATCCCTAAGTTTTGAAATTATTGCTACCCTCACACGTATCATTAAGCATCCTTGGACTTCAGATGAAGAGGGGTGATAACTGTGACTATCTGGAATACCAACTGGAGTAACCTAGATCAGAAAGTAGACAGTCCGGGCTGCTCTCTCCTTCTAGAAGGAAATTCTCTCCCTAGAAGTTACTTTCACTCACTGGAAGGAATCACGGTAATGTTGGTGTGATGATAAAAATGTATGTACCTATTACCAATATAAGTTTCCTAGAGGAGAGGCCCAATGGTATATCTGACTTTTGGAAAGGAACTCTCATTCTGAAAGGACCTGAATACAGCATTGGATCCACTCCTGGATGTTTCTCTTAACACCCTTCATACTCCTTTCTCAGTTCAAAAGGATTCTACATGTGGCCCACTTGGTCAATGCCTGGAGAATTTTGAACCACAAGGAAAGGGACGAAGCATTTTACTCAGTGGCCCATCAACCTTTTTTCTAGGATTAATTCCTGGGCAAACAATCTGATCTTCATCGAGTACCCTTGGCATCATGCGAAACATGCACCCTTCTCTGACCACTCACCAGTATGCACTGAGGAGTCAGCACGCTGCCCGTGCCCAGGAAGATGTCATTTTGTGCCGAAATGTGTCGGAAGGAGGGCCGTGCTGAGGTCACCACATTGTTATGATCCCAGAAGGACGGGTGGTCTATGTAAGCTGGCCAGCTTTTTATCCTTGCTTTTATTTCTGCTCCTTGCTGTAAGTGCAACACCATTAGTTGGTTTTACACTATAGTGAGTTCTTTTTTTGGGTTATCCTGGCATAACTGTCCACTGATTGCGAAGTTGACTCGTTGGTCTCTGAGAGTTTAGGACATTTGCTTGGCTTCATCCCGTATTGAGGGCAATCCGTCCATGAGCTGACATCAGAATTATCCTCAGGATAAATGCCTTGCCTTTCTAAGCTTGCCATCTGGTAAGCGTGTCTTCTATGTGGTGGAGGTGCACTATTTTTGTTGTGGTGCGGCAATATTTACTTAATTGTCACACTGAACATTTAAAGTGACCTTTATTTCTTCAATATTCTGGTCGATGGATTTGATGATCTATATGGACTATTATTTCACTGTTTATGTTCATGTTTATGCACATTTATTAATTTATTTCACCAAGGTTAGTGCAGCTCTTGTTTTTCCATTTGTATTCTCTGTGTGTGTATCTCACAGTAGAGCTGCAGACTTATTTAATTTGTTTATGTTATTGTTCAGTATGTGTTAGCGCGGTAATTTTCCATTTTTTGTTCCATTTTTATGCACTGAGATGTTGCTTAGCGCCGAGTTCCACAAATTATGGCAATGGAAACTTAATGAGTGCCAAGGTTACCAAATTCAAACAATAACAGAGCCTGGATCCTCCTTTTTCTTCCAATTGCACCACACCACTGACTCCCCTCCCTATTAATGTTTTGAAAAACACAGAAGCGCTATATCGGAGGAATCACCTCCATTCTTCTAAAAGTAAAGCAGCATTAAAACCAAAAGCAAATATTTACTACATTGCAGCTTACCATGTCTTAGATGTGATGGATGCATTATTTTTTTTCAACTTTCTTTTCTTTTTACCTGGTGATCCAGCCAGTGAGTCTGTATTTCAAAAGAAACTCTCCAGCGGAATGTATGACTTTACATGGATGAGACAAACCACTTAAAAATGGCAGGGGTAATTACCATGATTAGCTTTTATTTGTTCATATAAACTTTTATACAAAAAAGAAAAAAAAATTGTTTGCTGTAACTGATTATACGGTATTAGCTGGAGTTTGGCTTCAATTTGTTAGTGTATTTAAATCTGCTAGTGCATTACCTCTCCCCTCCCCCAAGGATAATAATGTTGCTGTCCAAAGGTGCCAGCTGGGCCCAATCATCCAGAGTGGGGGCACTCTAATACAGGAGGTGTGTTACTGGCCAGATCACCAAGTGAAAACAGAGATTTCACTAGTTTTAGATTAAATATAGTTTTAAAGCTTGCCTAATTAAACCTAGGAATTTATTTTACTCACAAGGAGATAAGGCTGGTAAAACCCTGGTGAGAGCCCAATGGGACATTAGTTTGGGAGCCTTTATCTCACACACTCATAGAGCACTACACAACTCTAAAGAGATGACAGAATGACTTTTAGATTACTACCAAGATTTAAAAAACTCTTCCCGCTGACAAACCCAGAAGATCAACCATGCAAAGTGGACAAAACCATTCAGTACCTCGCTGATTCAGGACTGCCATGCCTTGCGCTTAAAGAATTATAGATTGACGTATTACAACACACGAACTAGCCGCAGCTCTACAAGGCACTAAACCACACAAAGCGCCAGACCTCTGCGGCTGCACACTTCCTTACTACAAAATGTTCATTCATCAGCATTCCCTTTTGTTCAGGGTTTTAACTTGATCCTAGATGGACAGAAACTCCCTACAGACATCATTAGGTCCAAAATTATAATCATTCTGAACAAGGGTAAAAAAGCTAAGGGTAACAAAACTGAGAGCGCTAAATGCGATCCACCTGGCCCACTTCCCCAGATACCCTACTTTGCTTGGATTGGACATTAATGAACACTACGTTAAGCCACCTGGAAAATGGGGAGAATTTGGAGAAGTAGATTAGGGAGATCTATTTGACACTATGGGCAGAAAATTGATTAACCTCACACTACTTTATGCTACAGTATGTAATAGTAGAATAAATGTAATACTCCTGCGCTGTCAAATTAAAAACTAAGGGTACACTGCAGCAGACACCTGGTTAGCTAATACTTAGCAAATAGAGAGGTGAATGAAGAAATAGTGATGTTGCGCTGTGAACCTTCTAAAATTACTATATTAACTACCTCCCACCCGGCCACTGCACATAAAAGGCCAGGTGGTCCTTCCCTTGTTCTGAGTGGACGTTCAGGAACGTCCCTCAGAACGAGTGCTCGCAGCACGGCTCGATCCTGTGATCATTATGATCACAGGATCCAGCTGAACAGGGATCGGGATATGGGCGCTGTGATTGGCCTTCCCGATCACCTGGCGGCTGTGTCCAATCACAGCCGTCACAATGTAAACAGAGACGCATGTTTCTGTGACAGTTCTCCCCGCCAAGGTGATCGGAGGAGGATGCCTCGTTGATACTATGCTGTTGGACTGATTATACAGCTTTATGGTTGTCAGCCCGGACCCCGACTCCTCCTCCTTCCCCCTACATCACAACCTGTAGGTCTCCCCCGTTTGGATCTAGCTTACAGGTCCGGTTAATTTTTGGACCCCAGCCCGCGCACAAACGCCGCGCCAAATCTTAGGCGCGGCGGTTTTCAGCACCCATTGGGATTGCATTATATGCACCAGTCATTACAATTTCACTCTACATGGTCCGCGATCTGGCTCTCTTTGTATGCACATGGCCTGGAAGACCGTTGTGAAGCTGATTCAATACCTTGGATACTTCTATAGCACATGTATTTTGGAAATGGTAACTCTCACTTAATGAACCCTGATGAAGGATTCCCCGAAACGCGTCGGTTCAGTGAGACTTATTACATTTCCACTTTTGGTTTTCCTCTCAATGTGATGCAGTTGTGTCCAAATTACATGTCCTTGCTTTTTGATGTATCCCATTGTAGATATTGTTTGTGTTTGATTTGTATTTTTGTATATATTTTTTGTTGTACTTTTGAATTTTGTAATAAAATTATATATATTTTTTACTTACATTGCATCATTGATGGTAGTGCCTCAAAAGTCCCGCTCTAGGGGAATGTTTTGGTCTTTTTGGATTTTTGGGATGTGGCACACTCTCTGCTCAGTACTACTCCCTGTCAGAGACCTCTTGTTCTCCCCGCCAAGCTCAGTGAGAGCTCAGTGCGGGGGGGGGGGAATCTGCAGATCTGTGACAGCTCTCTGTGTGAGGATGATGACTCACCTCACAAAGTACTCCAAGCACCACTGATACCCCTGTCCCTATACACATTTCAGTGTCCCTATAAAAAAATCTGTTTGTCCCCCGTCACTGCCAACACCAAATAAACACTGATTTGGATTATTTTTACCAAAGAAATGTAGCAGCATCATGTTTGGTCAAAATTTACTTACTTGCAAAATTTTATAACAGAAACTAAGAAAAATACATTTTTTTGAAAATTTTCAGTCTTTTTTTTTATTATAGCATAAAAAATAAAAACCCCAGCGCTGATTAAATACCACCAAAAAAAAGCTCTATTTGTGTGAAAAAAAATGATAAAAATGTAATTTGGGTACAGTGTTACATGACCGCGCAACTCTCATTCAAAGTGTGACAGCGCTGAAAGCTGAAAATTGGTCTGGGAAGGAGGGGGTGAAAGTGCACAGTATTGAAGTGGTTAAAGTTCTGGTGCAAAATAAAAACACAAGGGTGTATATCTATACAATCAAAAACTTGCTGAGTGCTGGAGTGCAAAGTGAAAAAAAATTTGCAACAAAAAGTAATCATCAACATCTGATGGTGGCAACTTAATAATGAAACCAATCACGTAATGATAAATCAGTGAAAATATTGCTAACGTGCAGTCTTGAAATAAATAAGGTCAATAGCGTGTAGCAATAATAAACATATATATAAATGTAAACTCCAATGCACACTCTAGATTGGAGTATCATAAATGTATAAACACAGTCCCAAAAATCACTGTGACAATCAAGCAATGTTGAATGAGTGGTATATCCCTCCACCGTGAACAAAAGAAAACGGCCGATGCCAACCCACTGTAGTGACACCTGAATGTGAACAAGTACCTCATCTTACTGCTGTAAGGTTACAGCATGAATGGATCAAGGGAGGTAGGAAATGGAAGAAAGATCCCAATAGCATAATCCCATTTAAAATGTGTTAATGTATTAAATTGCTAAACAGATACACTCACTTTTTGTTTAAAAAACTCAGGTAACACTCCATGAGCGCCAAGCTTGTATACTTCCGGTTTCTGCCTATTGCTCCAATCCCGAGATGTATCGTCACATCTCGTGACTTCATCAGGGGACTGCCTGACCAATTCCTGGACATCAAAGGCCTTATTTCATTTTGGGCATTTTGTAGACATAAGAACCAGAAGCTATTCTCTTTCGCGGATCTCTAAATAAACTACCAAATTGTGCTTTGTATGGCTACCTGCAATTGCATCAATTTGCCCATTCTATCATGCATTCCTGACAATTTTTCTAATGAGCACCCTTCATGTGTATTGTCCTTGAAGGCCCCTCACACAAGGTGATGGTATAATATCTGATATCTAGAAAGTTTTTAATACAATCTCATTGCAAAATGCAGTAAAATTTTCCTACATGTGCAAAAGGGAAGCAATTTTGGGGTGGAATTGCCTCTAGAGTCCTGGTTGATAATCTGGTTTCAGTATTAAAAAGCTCTATTTATACCATTTATAAATAAAATCTGTACAAAGATACCTTGGTAGTAAACGCCAGAGCTTCTCCATACAATCAACAATTGAACAGTAATAGACACTAGAAACATAAAAGGGAACTAGGCTCCCTCCACCACATTTTGCTATTTTATGCTCATATTTTATTCATGGGTCCCTTTTACTCAAATTTTTCCTGGTGGGCCTTCCTCCACCAAATTTTCTAAAATTCCCAAGAAATTACTATTGCACATTCTCACAGCAGCTAGATGTTTGGTAGCTTACTAGAAAAAAACTAAACCCCAACTCTACTAGCATTATATGTCAGAATTAGAGATGTTAAAACAATGGAGACAGCACACCTTCAGCATCCATTACAGCAGTTTAAGAAAGTTTGGGTGCTGTGGCTTTCTAGGGAGGATTCAACATGATGTAGGTCTTCATGTCTGAAGGCTCTCTGTTGCAATACGGGTGCTGCACGCCCAGTATCAGATGTGGTAGTACTGTAGATCTCTGTATTGTCTTCCTCTTCATACAGACCAGTGCCTCTTTTTTTTTTTTGAAGAGTCTTCATACAGACCAGTGCCTCGCTTTAGCTTCAAAAGGTTGAGGCTCTCTCTTGTCTATATTATCCAGAATTGAACATTCCAAAAGCCTGTTCATTGATATGAGACACTGATTTTAAGATAATGATCTTGGAGAATTTGTAGCCATATGTGCATGAAATTGTTCTTAGAATGTTATAACCTCTGTTTAACACAACCTTGTTACTTAGCACACTGTCTATCATCTCATACTACCATGGATCATGCAATGAGCCTTTGTTGATAGTCTCTCTTAGTGTGATGTGCCTACACCTTTTCTATGTATCATGACAAGATGTACCTGTTACTAAAAATTGTAAAAAATAATAAAATGGTAATTAAAAAAAATAGAATAGAATTAGACCTAAATGGACCAAAGAAATGGTTTCAAATGATTTTGGCAAACAGAAAGGGTGACTGCACATTAAACCTTACATATAATGTCAACGCTAGAGGTAATGGTAAAATTACAGTTGTGAAAGCATACATTGGTCTTGAAGCTCATTAAATTATTTAAGTTTGCCATTTTTAGTTAAACCTCCCAGGGGACTCATTTAGTATGCCTTATTGCACATTCTTGCATGGAGTATCTGGTCTTGGGGGGGTGGGAGGATGTCGACGTTAGATTAAAGGTCCAATATGATGGTGTTCTTAATCCTAATTTAACCACTTTAGCCCCGGAAGGTTTTACCCCCTTCCTGACCAGAGCACTTTTTACAATTCGGCACTGCGTCGCTTTAACTGCTAATTGCGCGGTCATGCAATGCTGTACCCAAACGAAATTTGCGTCCTTTTCTTCCCACAAATAGAGCTTTCTTTTGATGGTATTTGATCACCTCTGCCGTTTTTATTTTTTGCGCTATACACGGAAAAAGACCAAAAATTTTGAAAAAAAATAATATTTTCTACTTTTTGTTCTAAAAAAAATCCAATAAACTCAATTTTAGTCATACATTTAGGCCAAAATGTATTCGGCCACATGTCTTTGGTAAAAAAAATGTCAATAAGTGTATATTTATTGGTTTGCGCAAAAGTTATAGCGTCTACAAACTAGGGTACATTTTCTGGAATTTACACAGCC
This sequence comes from Lithobates clamitans, assembly GCA_037952925.1. Classification (NCBI taxonomy): domain Eukaryota; kingdom Metazoa; phylum Chordata; class Amphibia; order Anura; family Ranidae; genus Lithobates; species Lithobates clamitans. Next base: position 1,995,452 of record JBBGZY010000181.1, on the reverse strand, counting down.
TTTAATTTATGACTGCCTATGTCGTTTCTTGAGGTGCTAAAATGGCAGGGCAGTACAAAACCCCCACAAATGACCCCATTTTGGAAAGTAGACACCCCAAGGAATTTGCTGAGAGGCATGTTGAGCCCATTGAATATTCATTTTTTTTGTCCCAAGTGATTGAATAATGACAAAAAAAAAAAAAAAAAAATTACAAAAAGTTGTCACTAAATGATATATTGCTCACACAGGCCATGGGCATATGTGGAATTGCACCCCAAAATACATTTAGCTGCTTCTCCTGAGTACGGGGATACCACATGTGTGGGACTTTTTGGGAGCCTAGCCGCGTACGGGGCCCCGAAAACCAAGCAACGCCTTCAGGATTTCTAAGGGCGTACATTTTTGATTTTACTCCTCACTACCTATCACAGTTTTGAAGGCCATAAAATGCCCAGATGACATAAAACCCCCCCAAATGACCCCATTTTGGAAAGTAGACACCCCAAGCTATTTGCTTTGAGGCATGTTGAGTCCATGGAATGTTTTATATTTTGACACAAGTTGCGGGAAAGTGACACATTTTTTTTTTTTTTTTTTGCACAAAGTTGTCACTAAATGATATATTGCTCACACAGGCCATGGGCATATGTGGAATTGCACCCCAAAATACATTTAGCTGCTTCTCCTGAGTACGGGGATACCACATGTGTGGGACTTTTTAGGAGCCTAGCCGCGTACGGGACCCCGAAAACCAAGCACCGCCTTCAGGATTTCGAAGGGCGTACATTTTTGATTTTACTCCTCACTGCCTATCACAGTTTCGGAGGCCATGGAATGCCCAGGTGGCACAAACCCCCCCCAAATGACCCCATTTTGGAAAGTAGACACCCCAAGCTATTTGCTGAGAGGCATGGTGAGTATTTTGCAGCTCTCATTTGTTTTTGAAAATAAAGAAAGACGAGAAAAAAAATTTTTTTTTTCTTTTTTCAATTTTCAAAACTTTGTGACAAAAAGTGAGGTCTGCAAAATACTCACTATACCTCTCATCAAATAGCTTGGGGTGTCTACTTTCCAAAATGGGGTCATTTGGGGGGGTTTTGTGCCACCTGGGCATTCCATGGCCTCCGAAACTGTGATAGGCAGTGAAGAGTGAAATCAAAAATTCACGCCCTTAGAAAGCCTGAAGGCGGTGCTTGGTTTTCGGGGTCCCGTACGCGGCTAGGCTCCCAAAAAGTCCCACACATGTGGTATCCCCGTACTCAGGAGAAGCAACAGAATGTATTTTGGGGTGTAATTTCACATATTCCCATGGCATGTTTGAGCAATATATCATTTAGTGACAACTTTGCGCAAAAAAAAATAAAAAAAATAAAAAATTGTCTCTTTCCCGCAACTTGTGTCACAATATAAAATATTCCATGGACTCGACATGCCTCTCAGCAAATAGCTTGGGGTGTCTACTTTCCAAAATGGGGTCATTTGGGGGGGTTTTGAACTGTCCTGGCATTTTATGCACAACATCTAGAAGCTTATGTCACACATCACCCACTCTTCTAACCACTTGAAGACAAAGCCCTTTCTGACACTTATTGTTTACATAAAAAAATAATTTTTTTTTGCAAGAAAATTACTTTGAACCCCCAAACATTATATATTTTTTTTAAAGCAAATGCCCTACAGATTAAAATGGTGGGTGTTTCATTTTTTTTTTCACACAGTATTTGCGCAGCGATTTTTCAAACGCATTTTTTGGGGAAAAAACACACTTTTTTACATTTTAATGCACTAAAACACACTATATTGCCCAAATGTTTGATGAAATAAAAAAGATGATCTTAGGCCGAGTACATGGATACCAAACATGACATGCTTTAAAATTGCGCACAAACGTGCAGTGGCGACAAACTAAATACATTTTTAAAAGCCTTTAAAAGCCTTTACAGGTTACCACTTTAGATTTACAGAGGAGGTCTACTGCTAAACTTACTGCCCTCGATCTGACCTTCGCGGCGATACCTCACATGCATGGTGCAATTGCTGTTTACATTTGACGCCAGACCAACGCTTGCGTTCACCTTAGCGCGAGAGCAGGGGGGACAGGGGTGCTTTTTTTTTTTTTTTTTTTTTTTTTTCTTTATTATTATTATTTTTTTATCTTATTTTTAAACTGTTCCTTTCATTTTTTTTTTTTTTAAATCATTTTTATTGTTATCTCAGGGAATGTAAATATCCCCTATGATAGCAATAGGTAGTGACAGGTACTCTTTTTTGCAAAAATTGGGGTCTATTAGACCCTAGATTTCTCCTCTGCCCTCAAAGCATCTGATCACACCAAGATCGGTGTGATAAAATGCTTTCCCAATTTCCCAATGGCGCTGTTTACATCCGGCGAAATCTACGTCATAAAATGCTCGTAGCTTCCGGTTTCTTAGGTCATAGAGATGTTTGGAGCCACTCTGGTCTCTGATCAGCTCTATGGTCAGCTGGCTGAATCACCGGCTACATTTTCAGGTTCCCTGTTGAGACAGGAGAGCCAGAGAAAAACACGGAAGATGTTGGGGGGGGGGGGGGCATTCCCTCCCACTGCTTGTAAAAGCAGTCTAGAGGCTAATTAGCCACTAGGATTGCTTTTAAATGAAAGCCGACCGCTGGCTGAAAAGAATGATACCAAGATGATACCTAAACCTGCAGGCATCATTCTGGTATAACCACTCAAAATCGTGAATGGCATACCTGAAGACAAAAAAATGGTTAACAATAAAGCACAGTAAACGGTAAGGTATAAAAAATTGCATACCTGAAAAGCAAACATGATAAAACATAATAACAATAAAACATTGCAGAATAGAATACAGTAAAAAAGAGCAGAACAATAGAGAGAGAATAGAGAGAGAGAGAACAATAAAACGACAACTATTTTTATTTTATATTTTTGTTTGTGTTTTTTTTTTTTTTTTTTACACTTTTTTTTGTAACTAACTTTTATAACTGTAACCGGTTCCAGGTTCGGGTCTCTCAAAATGCGATGGCATCTCGGGAGACCCTGTGAAAGTGTGCCTAGTCTGTGCAATGCTGTACCCTACGCTAATACTCAACTAGTGCATGGTAGCGTTCAAAACATTCACCAATGCAAAGACCAGGATTGTCAGGACAGGAGGGACAATAATAGCGGGTGTCACGCCTATATCCGCGCTTGCTGCAGACACAACATCTTTTTTGGGGGGTTCGTTGGGTAGGGGTACTCGGGAGGACATAAAGAAAATACCTCTCATGCAGCCGACTGCATTTGGTTGGGGATGTGAATGGGGGAAGTACGGGCGCTGCAGAAGCGGTGGGTTCCCAATTAGGATTGGCGAATGCAGCAGGAAGGGCACTATGGGCACGACGGGGCTGTGTTTGTCTTTTTGGTGGCAGCGGGACACTACTTGTGCTTGCCACCTCACCAGCTTGAACTGCACTTATGGGACTCGCCACGTCACCACGTGATACTGCAGTGCTGGTTTGACTACGACCGGGGTGTACTAGGCCGCTGGCGCTTGCCAGTTCACCAAAACGCTACAAAAAAAACTGTTAGCGATCGCAGGGATCAAGCCTGACTCTGCGAACGCTGCAGTTATGCGTTTAGTGTTTTGTAAGTGACAGTGATCGATCGATACTGCACTTGGGTGGGCTGGGCCGGGCCGGGCGGAGGGGCAAAACGCAGGTGCTAGCAGGTATCTGGGCTGATCCCGCTAACACTGCGTTTTTGGGAACCCTAAACTGCTGGGGACACTAGTATAGATCTAATCGGATCAGATATTGATCCGATCAGATACTATACCACTAAGGGAGGTGTACGGTGCGTGCGTGGGGGTTAGCGGTACTGGCGCTAACCTGACGCTGCCTGGGGCTGGTGCTTGCCAGTTCACCAAAACGCTACCAAAAAAACTGTTAGCGATCGCAGGGATTAGGCCTGACTCTGCGAACGCTGCAGTTATGCGTTTAGTGTTTTGTAAGTGACAGTGATCGATCGATACTGCACTTGGGTGGGCTGGGCTGGGCGGAGGGGCAAAACGCAGGTGCTAGCAGGTATCTGGGCTGATCCCGCTAACACTGCGTTTTTGGGAACCCTAAACTGCTGGGGACGCTAGTATAGATCTGATTGGATCAGATATTGATCCATACAGATACTATACCACTAAGGGAGGCGTATGCTGCGTGCGTGGGTGTTCGCGGTACTGGCGCTAATCTGACGCTGCCTGGGGCGACGCATATCACCGCCGGGCGATCAGGGGGCTAAACCTTTATTCGGTAATAAATGGCGGGTGCCCTGACACTATAAAAAATAAACGAACTAACCAGCGTCACCCGTAACAGTTATACGGTGATCAGTGGTGAAAGGGTTAACTAGGGGGCAATCAAGGGGTTAAAACATTTATTAGGTAGTATATGGGGGTCCCTGTCGCTATAAAACGCTGACGGCGAACCTAAATATTTACCTCACTAACTACCGTCACCAGCGACACTAATACAGCGATCAGAAAAATGATCGCTTAGCGACACTGGTGACAGGGGGTGATCAAGGGGTTAAAACTTTATTAGGGGGGGTTAGGGGGGCATCCTAGACCTAAAGGGGGGTAATACTCACTGCCCTAACACTAACTGTCACAAACTGACACTATGCAGTAATCAGAAAAAAAAAAAAAAAATACTGCTAATGTCAGTTTGTGACAGGGGGGGGGGTGATTGGGGGGGGATCGGGGGGTGATCGGGGGGGGATCGGGGGTGTAAGGTATGCCTGGCATGTTCTACTGTGTGTGTGTGTGTGTTGTGCACTCACTTGTCTTCTCTCCTCGGCGCTGGAGCGGAAACTGCCAGACCGAGGAGAGATGACATCACATCTTCTGCCTGTGTGAAACGACACACAGGCAGAGGAGAATTCCCATTGGCTGGGAGCGATCGCGAGGGGGGGGCCACGATCGGATGGTCTCCCCCTCGCCTCCCGACGCTCCCAGTCAAATGCCGACCGCCGATGGCACCGGGGGGGGGTCCGATCGGACCCCCCGCCCGCGGGAGGCAGATCACGTACGGGTACGTGATTCTGCCTGCCCGTGCCATTCTGCCGCAGTATATATGCGGTAGGCGGTCGGCAAGTGGTTAATAAAAGTCACAATACATTGATGAATACATTTGGTTATGTATTGACACAGGAGGACTGGCTGACAAACTGACACATTAGCCAAAATTTGTTTCCTGTGGGCTCAACTGTCAGTTTGACCTCCAGTTCTGCTCTGTTTGTCAGGAGCAGCTGTCGGCACTCATGAAACACACACTGGAAAAGCAAATAGACTGTGCACTCTGCAAGTGCAGTTGCACTAATTTTCCCAGAGATTAGTAAATGTAGTAAAGCTCTGCTAAGTTCCATCATGATTGATCATGATTGGGTATTCTTGAAAAAGTGAAGCTTTACCAAATTTACTATGCTCAGGGGAAAGTGAGTGCACTTGCAAAGTACACAGCTGTGATCACATGTGCTGGAAAGGTGATTATAGGTGATAGAAGTAGCAAGTTTCATAGTATGCAGATAGTGTTTCAATGTGGAGATATGAGTAGAAACTGGAAAAAAGCCATGTAGTATCATCTTTAACCTCTTGCCAACTGCTATCACAGCACAAGCCAATCAGCGAGTCCTGGCCAATGATTCACTGCCGTCACCCGCTGATCAGTGAAGAGGATGACAGGACAGATCTCTGTGACTGTAAACATTACAGAGCTCTGTCCTGTCAGCAGTGATGTGTCAGTTTTCCAGGGGATAAAAACCGACAAACCCCTTAGTAAAAACAGCACGCATTGAATGCACCAAGCACTATATATATATATATACACACACACACACACACACACACACACACACACTATAACTTTCGCCCAAACCAACATACAGTTATATGGGATTTTGATTTTTTTACCAAAAATATGTAGCAGAATACATATTGGCCTAAATTTATGAAGAAATTAGATTTTTTTACTGGACATGTTTTTTTAGCCGAAAGTAAAAAATATATTTCCCCCCAGCCCCAACATGTTCAGTCTATTCGTTTTTATGGCCCAAAAAAAAAACAGTGGCGATCAAATACCACCAAAAGAAAGTTCTATTTGTGTGAAAAAATGATATAAATTAAATTTTTCTACAGTGGCCACGCAATTGTCAGTTAAAGTAACGCAGTGCCCAAAAGCAAAAAATGGCCTGGTCATAAAGGCGGGTAAATCTTCCGGAGGTTAAGTGGTTAAAGAAATAAAGGATATAAAAAGATATGATCTGGATGATACCACTTCTTGCATCTAAGGTGACATATGGGCAGTTTCTAAATGGCTGCAATAACCAAATATAAGTGAAAATAAAACTGTGCATATCATTAAAAAAAAAAAAAAAAAAATATATAAGAGTCCACTCTAGAAACAATTCTTCATCTTCCAAGATGTCCTTGGGAATAATGTGCTTGATGAAAGATGCCCTTAAAGAGTTTCCAATTACTCATCTGTGTCTTCCACCAATTTCATGAAATACTCACCACAGTGCACACCCTAAGGGATAAGCACTTACCAGATGATGTTGACCACTTTATCCATCTGGTAAGTGCTTATCATTTGGGGTGCGCACTGTGGTGAGCAGTCAGCCTCTTGAGTTCACAATGCATCAGGCTATGTTATATACACTCACTGGCCACTTTATTAGGTACACCTGTTCAATTGCTTGGTAATACAAATTGCTAATCAGCCAATCACATGGCAGTAAAAGGAAATAAGAAAATGCAGCGCTTATAAAACATTTTCATAAATAAAAATGGCATTTGTGAAAATGTCCACCACATGAAAAACAAACAATAAAGACCGAATGGTCAAGTGAATATGCACTGTCCATGATAAACAAGCAACAGAGACCAATTGGTATAGTAAATAAACACTGTCCGTGGATAAAGAAAATATAAATCAGTAGACATCAATGGGGGGTCAACAAGTGGAGAAATCTTGTGCGAAAACTGCCACCAATATACTGAAGGCTTACCAGAAAGGTTGGACTTGAAGGGGCTTATACCTCTCAAAGTCATAAAGGCTTGGGTGTCACAACACCAGTGTTTATGGAAAACCCACGACAGTTCCGATATTCACGTTCACCCACACTTGATACGGTAAGGGACATCAGTATGTGCCCAAACAAACATTAAATAGAATCCAGCAAATGGAGGGAATTCATAGAGGTAAATCATTGTCTCACACGGTAAAACCAAAAGGGTAAAAAAGGTTCCACATAGCGTGATAACGTTTCAAATGGTTTATTTAAAAAAATTGTATAAAAATGGAACACTCACATGTCAAATGGAGGAATAATCGCATAAGATGGCACATTGGTAATGGCAGCACTTGGCAGTAACTCTATGTCATTTAGGCATCTAGACGCAGTGAAGACAACTTGCTGAAGTTCAAACTAAGCATCAGAATGGGAAAGAAAAGGGATTTTAGTGCCTTTGAATTTGGCATGGTTGTTGGTGCCAGACGGGCTGGTCTGAGTATTTCAGAAACTGCTGATCTACGGGGACTTTCACGCACAACCATCTCTAGGGTTTACAGAGAATGGTACAAAAAAATAAATCCAGTGACCAGCAGTTGTATGGACGAAAATGCCTTATTGATGTCAGAGAATGGGAAGACTGGTTTGAGATGATAGAAAGGCAATAACGCAAACAAGCGCTCGTTACAACCAAGGTATGCAGAATACCATCTCTGAATGCACAACACATCGTACCTTGATGCAGATGGGCTATAGCAGCAGAAGACCACACCAGGTGCCATTCCTGTTAGTTAAGAACAGGAATCTGAGGCTACAATTTACACAAGCTCACCAATATCAATAGAAGATATAAAAAAACGTTGCTTGGTCTAAGGAGTCTCAATTTCAGCTGCAACATTCAGATGGCATGGTCAGAATTTGGTGTAAACAACATGAAAGCATGGATCCATCCTGTCTTGTATCAACAGTTCAGCCTGGTGGTGTAATGATGTGGGGGATATTTTTTTGGCACACTTTGGGCCCCTTAGTACCAATTCAGCATTGTTTAAATGCTGCGCCTACCTGAGTATTGTTGCTGACCATGTCCACCCCTTTATGACCACAGTGTCCCATTCTTCTGATGGTTACTTCCTGCAGGATAATGCACCATGTCACAAAGCTCAAATCATCTCAAACTGTTTTATTAAACATGACAATGTGTTCACTGTACTCCAATGGCCTCCAGTCACCAGATCTCAATCCAATAGAGCACCTTTGGGATGTGGTGGAACAGGAGATTTGCATAATGTGCAGCCGAGAAATCTGCAGCAACTGCGTGATGCTATCAGTTCAATATGGACCAAAATCTCTGAGGAATGTTTCCAATACCTTGTTAAACCTATGCCACAAAGAATTAAGGCAGTTTTGAAGTGTACCCAATAAAGTGGCCTGCGAGTATATATAGTTACATTGGCGCAAGCTGGACCAATGTAACTTTGTAAAAATATACCACGCCTGGAATTCATCTTTATCATGTATGTAGTCCAAGCTGCAGCTGGGAGTCGGTTTAAAAGCTTGTGCTGCCACCAATGTAAGTTATACTTCAGTGGCAGTGAAAGGGTTAAAGTATACTTAAAGCCTTTGAAACTTTTTTTTCATTTTGAATAGAGTAGGAGAGGGTTAAAACCTTGCCATCTTTCTCAGCGTTTCTCAACCTTTTTTTCAGCCAAGGTACCCTTTAAAATTTGACATAATTTTGAGACACCCTATCCTAAAATATAAAAAATAAACGAATACTATTACATAATGCAGCAACACCCACACAGGTAGAACAACATACATTCGAGGTGATTTATTTTTCCAAAGCAAATACACTGGTACTGACTAGTATTCCAATGTTTTTCTTCTCACTCAGTTCCTCTCCCTCACTCAGCTAATGTGACCCCAGTGCTGATGAAGAAGGGAAGGGGAGGACAAACAAGGATGCTTTGCAGGGACATGATTTACTTCATAACAACGGATGGCATCATTGGTTGTTAAAACACTGGTAGTTGAAAGGTTGTAATGGTGCACAATGAAAGCCTGTGGCTTTGTCCATGCAGACTTGATTGACCCGGTGGCTTGTGTATTTGGACAATTTGTAGGTATTTTGACAAGGCACCCCTGAAAAAACCTGAAGGCACCCCAAAGTGCCTGGGCACCCTGGCTGAAAAAGACTGATCTCTCTCATAAGGAAGATGATTTCTCTTCACTTTCTACCCTGTAGACCCAACAGGAAGAACAATTATTTCCAATGTGAAGGAAATTGCCTCTTAGTCATCACAGAAACAAATTTCCCCATTGGAAAATTTACTCTGTACTCTGATTCTGGTGGCAACCCAAAATTTTTGACTATTCCTCACATTCCCAGTGACATTGTTGATCAGGGGAATTAGAGAAGGTGAATCTCATAACACGGAACATAGAAAGCAATAAAAAGGCACCAGCCATTGTAATCACCCACCTCTATACCCAAATCTAAAAAAAAAAAATGAAATACCTTTTATCATAGAACTCTTATGCCCCGTACACACGGTCGGATTTTCCGATGGAAAATGTCCGATCGGAGCGTGTTGTCGGAAATTCCGACCGTGTGTGGGCTCCATCGGACATTTTCCATCGGATTTTCCGACACACAAAGTTGGACAGCAGGAGATCATATTTTCCGACAACAAAATCCGTTGTCGGAAATTCCGATCGTGTGTGTACACAAATCCGACGGACAAAGTGCCACGCATGCTCAGAATAAATAAAGAGATGAAAGCTATTGGCCACTGCCCAGTTTATAGTCCCCACGTACGTGTTTTACGTCACCGCGTTTAGAACGATCGGATTTTCCGACAACTTTGTGCGACCGTGTGTAGACAAAACAAGTTTGAGCCAACATCCGTCGGAAAAAATCCTAGGATTTTGTTGTCCGAATGTCCGAACAAAGTCCGACCGTGTGTACGCCCTATTATACCTTGTCACGGGATTCTGAGATGCACCCCCCCCCCTACTGTATAATTACAGAGCACAGTCCTTGCAGAGGTACATAAAGGAACACACTCTATTTTCACAGATTCACAGACCCGCAGAAGACAAGTATGGTGATGCAGGGCAGCCAGCTGTATTACATACGAAAATGGAAATTACAGCATCTCACACAGGTTGCGCCATGTAAATAAATTAAAATGCAAATTGTTCCAAGGGCACTTTTTGACCTAAACTATAACACGACCTAAAAGAGAACTCAACTCAAGACTTATTTATTCACAAATATGACTCATTTAATTATTTTCCACTTTATAATTTGGCCTATAGATACTGACCATTGGCCAAGATAGTAACTCTGCATATACTGTAAGAACATTACTAAGCATCCAACCATCAATCATTTTATCTTTAGCCTTCACAGCTCATGTCAAGGTGAGATCAATTTTAAAGAAAGCAAATATAAAAAAAAAAGAGAATCCATATTTCTCAACAAAAACAGAGACCTGAGAAGGTTACTCAATGATAATTTAAGTTTAGATAAACCAATCAATGAGCAGGATAGAAACAAGTTCAAGAAAACACAATGGAGACATTGTTATTGTTAAGGAAGCACTCAGATTTTTAAAACACCTAAATGAGTATTAAGGTTGTATAATTATTGCCATTAAAGTTATCACTATCTCACTGATCTGGAGATCTTTGGATTTAAAATAAAGGAGCCAGCACTCTTCCGTTCTCAGTGCACAGATTTTGCTCTGCAGGCAGTCGGATTTGCTGAATTAATTATACGTTCTTATGAGACCGATCGTGAATCCTACAAATTATGGATGGATCCTCTGCACACTGCTACACCCTTCCAAGCAAGCTATGCAATGAAAAACAGAGATATTTAGTTCACATATATTGCAATACATGTTTAAGCTGACCAACTGCTTCAAAGTAATCCCTCTTCTGGACAGGTGGACACCATGCCAACATGGGGCATAAAGACCCAAGGTGGAGGAGAGCTACACGGTTCAGCTCTAATCACTGACCTGCGTTACAACAAAAAAAAATAGATATCCCTGTGCTCAGTATAAGCACAGGTATATATTTTCTTTGACAGCGAATCCTGGCTCCCTGTGAAGCATTGCGCTCAAAGCAAAAGTGTACCACCTTGTGAACGTCAAACTCAAAGGTCTGGATAAGGGGCACACAGGTAAAACATAATGCACATACCTAGTCACAATTTTAAAAAAGCTAAAATTTAAAGTTGTTCAAAATTAGTCCACAATTACACACAAAAAAACCCCCAAACATAAATGAACACAAAAGAAGAGGCTCACATTAAAAAAAAAACACATAAATGTGCTTAATTCCCAGCATGAAAAGCAGATAAAAAAAAGATGTGAACAGACCCTAAGGCTACTTTCAAACTGAGGCATTTTACAGGCGCTATCGCGCTAAAAATAGCGCCTGTAAAGCGCCTCTCCTGTCACTCCAGTGTGAAAGCCCAAGAGCTTTCACACTGGAGCCGTGCGAGCAGCATCTTTGCAGCGATTTAGGAGCAGCACCGCCGTAGCGCTTGCAAAGCACCGCATGAGCAGCTCTTTGCTGGCGTTTTTAACCCTTTATTAGGCCGCTAGCGGGGTTAACAAAGCGCCCTGCTAGTGGCTGAAAAGTGTCACTAAAACTACGGTAAAGCACCACTAAAAATAGCGGCGCTTTACCGCCAACGCCCCCAAAGCCCTAGTGTGAAAGTGCCCTAAACTAACAAACTCACACCCTGCTCCTGCCCACTAGCGGTCCTCTATTTAAAACAGATACAGCCAAAACTTAACAGAGCCAGAATTACCAACTTGCATATTAGTATAAGGTGTAAAACCGAATAATTTGCATAACTCCACCCACATATCCATAAACAGATAACCAGCATCTTGTTCTAGGTTTAGTGCTGGAAAGGAAGGATATGTAAAGTCCTTCTATTTTGCGAACGTAATGCTTAATCTCACACAAAAAGTAATTGTTTTTTTTAGTTTCTTTTGTAGAACCTCACCATGATTTTAATAGTTGTACTATTCCCATCGACTCACAAGTCCTATGCCAAAGAGACAGTAAGGCTCTGTTTCCACTACTGCGACTTGTTTTGCGACTTGACACATGACAAGTCAAAACCCATGTATTTCAATGGTCCCCGTTCTAATTGGTGCGACTCAAGTCGCAGCATCTCCAAAAAAGGTTCTTGCACTACTTTGTTCCGTCTTCGGTGCAACTTGTTCTCCATAGAAAGGTATTAAGTCGCAATGCAGTCGCATGTACATGTCTGATACCGCAACTTTGTTGCGACTTCCACGGAAGTCTACAGAAGCACGTGATCTCTGCTCCTCCCAAATACATCACTTCCTATATTGATGTATGTGAGTGTGGAAGACAGGAAGGGGAAATAACTAAGCAGGATAAGGAATTACATCACTCTGACTAAATCGCAGAACATCAAAGTCGCACAAAATCGTTTTTAAAGTCACATCAAATTGCAACATAAATCGCATTGTAAAGTCGCAGTGTAAATCGCGCGACTTTGGGGACGCAATAGTGGAAACAGAGCCTAAAGCCATATCTTGTACTGAGGAGGGCTATGAATCTGGAAACAGCTGTATGCAAGTTGATATAAGTGGCTCTGTAAAATATAACTATATCTGTGCTATACACCAAAGGTTCTGGATGCACAAAGGACTAAAATGGGTACAAAAGAATGATATGAATGACTCCATTTACCCATAAGCAGAGATGCAATGATTTGCAAATCTCATAAACCTATTTTTTATTCAAATGTTTGAACTGAGAAAATGTACAATTTTAACAAAAAGTTGGGACAAGGCAACAAAGAGCTGGCATAGTAAGTGGTACTAAGAAGGAAAGGCTGGAAATTTGTTTGCAACTAATTAGGTCAATTGGCAACAGGTCAGTAACATGATATGGTATAAGATGGGCAGAGGTTCACCAATCTGTGAAAAGCTGCATCTAAATATTGCTGAACAGTTTCAGAATAATGTTCCTCAATGCAAAATTGCAGACTTTAAAATGCCATCTATAGTACATAATATCATCAAAAGATTCTGGTAATCTTACGAAATCACTGTGCATAAGAGACAAGGTCGGAGTGCAATACTGGATGCCTGTGAACTTCGGGCCCTCAGACGGCAATGCATTAAAAAAAAAATCTGTAGTGGACATCACTGTATGGGCTTCTGGGATACTTCCAAAAATTACTGTCTGTGAACACAGTTCACTGTGCCATCTAAAAACGAAAGGTATCTATCATGCCTGCATCTCTGATAGTATGGGGGTAAATTAGTGCGTATGGAATAGGCAGCTTGCACATCTGGAAAGGCACAATCAATGCTGAAAGATACCGTATTTATCGGCGTATAACACGCGCCGGCGTATAACACGCACCCCAAGTTTAGGAGAGAATTTTAAGGAAAAAACTTTTAGGAGGGAAGTTTAAGGAAAAGAAACTTACATTAAAATGCCCATCAATGCAGCCTAATCAGTGTTCATCTGCAGCCTTGTTAGTGTCATTGCAGCCTTTTCAGTGTCAGTGCAGCCTTGTCAGTGCAGCTTTGCCCCAGTGCAGCCTTGTCAGTGCAGCCTTGTCCCCAGTGCAGCCTTATCAATGCAGCCTTGTCCCCAGTGCAGCCTTATCAATGCAGCCTTGTCCCCAGTGCAGCCTTATCAATGCAGCCTTGTCCCCAGTGCAGCCTTATTAATGCAGCCTTGTCCCCAGTGCAGCCTTGTCAATGCAGCCTTGTCCCCAGTGCAGCCTTATTAATGCAGCCTTGTCCCCAGTGCAGCCTTATTAATGCAGCCTTGTCCCCAGTGCAGCCTTATCAATGCAGCCTTGTCCCTGCAGCCTTGTCCCCAGTGCAGCCTAGTGTCCATGCCTCCTGCCGCCGCCGCCATACACATAGTAGTAGTTTTAAATATGGCGCCGCGGAGTTCGGAGAGACTCGGCGCCGGCGGAAGTGAACGAACGCCGCCGAGATACACATAGCCGAGGGTTCTCGGCTCTTTCCGGCGCCGCTCACAGTCCCGCCCAGTCCCGCCCTATGATGGACATAACACAGGTCCAATGGCGGGACTGGAAAGAGCCGAATACACCCGACTATGTGTATCTCGGCTCTGTGATTTCGGCGGCGCTCGTTCAGCACCGCCGAGTCCTTCCGAAGTCCGCGGCGCCATATTTGAAACTACTCGCTATGTAAATGTCGGCGGCGATCGCCGACATTCACATAGCGATAGCGGGGATCGGCGTATAACACGCACCCGTGACTTTCCCCTGATTTTAAGGGGAAAAAAGTGCGTGTTATACGCCGATAAATACGGTATATGCAGGTTTTAGAGCAGCATATGCTCAGGCAAGAATGGAACAACATTCCTCTCCCATAAAGAGATTTATTCTCCAAATACAGAAAGGCTTCTTCACAGTAAGAGCTGTGAACAGTGCTGGGACAAGGCCATTAGGTGCCCAGGGCGAATATGGCAAACTGCGCCCCCCCCCCCCCCCCCCCCGGTTTTAATAAAGAATCAATGTTGTTTCAAAACAAGAATATACTTAAAACAATACAACTATTGCAGAGTATTGCACAGTGCACAGTATTGTGGGGTATTGCAGAGTATTGCACAGTATTGTGGAGTGTTGCAGAGTATTGCACAGTGTTGCTGGGTATTGCAGAGTATTTCAGGGTATTGCAGAGTATTGCAGAGTATTTCAGGGTATTGCAGAGTATTGTGGGGTATTGCAGAGTATTTCAGGGTATTGCACAGTGTTGCGGGGTATTGCAGAGTATTTCAGGGTATTGCACAGTATTGTGGGGTATTGCAGAGTATTTCAGGGTATTGCACAGTATTGTGGGGTATTGCAGAGTATTTCAGGGTATTGCACAGTATTGTGGGGTATTGCAGAGTATTTCAGGGTATTGCACAGTATTGTGGGGTATTGCAGAGTATTTCAGGGTATTGCACAGTATTGTGGGGTATTGCAGAGTATTTCAGGGTATTGCAGAGCATTGCACAGTATTGTGGGGTATTGCAGAGTATTGCACAGTGTTGCGGGGTATTGCAGAGTATTGCAGAGCATTGCACAGTATTGTGGGGTATTGCAGAGTATTGCACAGTATTGTGGGGTATTGCAGAGTATTGCACAGTATTGTGGGGTATTGCAGAGTATTGCACAGTATTGCAGAGTATTTCAGGGTATTGCAGAGTATTTCAGGGTATTGCAGAGTATTGCACAGTGTTGCGGGGTATTGCAGAGTATTGCACAGTGTTGCGGGGTATTGCAGAGTATTTCAGGGTATTGCAGAGTATTGCACAGTATTGTGGGGTATTGCAGAGTATTTCAGGGTATTGCACAGTATTGTGGGGTATTGCAGAGTATTTCAGGGTATTGCAGAGTATTGTGCGGTATTGCTGAGTATTTCAGGGTATTGCAGAGTATTGCACAGTGTTGCGGGGTATTGCAGAGTATTGCACAGTGTTGCGGGGTATTGCAGAGTATTTCAGGGTATTGCAGAGTATTGCACAGTATTGTGGGGTATTGCAGAGTATTTCAGGGTATTGCACAGTATTGTGGGGTATTGCAGAGTATTTCAGGGTATTGCACAGTATTGTGGGGTATTGCAGAGTATTTCAGGGTATTGCAGAGTATTGCACAGTATTGTGGGGTATTGCAGAGTATTGCACAGTATTGCACAGTATTGTGGGGTATTTAGCAGTGGTGGTCACTGGTCATTAACCTCGCCTCAGCCTCCTCCCCTCCCCCCAATCCAGCCATTTATTAATCTGTTTTTTAGTGTTTACTTACACAAGTTCAGACTCAGAAGTTATGAGTCTGAACTTGTGTAAGTAAACACTAAAAAACAGATTGATAAATGTCTGGATTGGGGGGAGGGGAGGAGGCTAAGGCGAGGTTAATGACCAGTGACCACCACTGCTAAATATCTGAGTCAGAACACTGGCACTGCGCTCTTCTACCTTCCAGATTGAATCCAGCCAGCCAGGTAGCAGCTCCTCAGCTCGGCTCCGCTTGAGATAACAGACGCCGACACGACACAGCACAGCTCCCGCCTCCCTGTGCTCCTCTCTGCGTCCTCCCACCTCGCCTCCGGCCGTGAGTGACGTCACGGCGCTGGCAGAGACAACGGGACTCCTCCGTAGGGGAGTAACAGTGTAGTTGTGTGCTGAGGGAAGGGAAGGGAGGATCATGCAGGAGCGCACAGCTGCGCCCCCCCCCCCCCCATACCAAATGGTATCGCCCAGGGCACGTGCCCTCTCCGCCCCTGCCTTGTACCGGCCCTGGCTGTGAAAATGTGGAATAGACTCCCTCAAGAGCTGGTTCTGTCCAGTTCAGTAGATTGGTTAAAAAAAGACCTGGGGTCTTTCCTAAATATACTTAATATAACTGGATACTAATATACAGTATCTCACATAAGTGAGTACACCCCTCACATTTTTGTAAATATTTTATTTTATCTTTTCATGTGACAACACTGAAGAAATGGCACTTTGCTACAATGTAAAGTAGTGAGTGTACAACTTGTATAACAGTGTAAATTTGCTGTCCCCTCAAAATAACTCAACACACAGCCATTAACCCCTTCCCGCCGAGCGTACGAAGATGTGCGTACTTGGCTTTCCGGGGTTTTACCGGGATGATGCCGGCAGCTGCGATTTGGCTATCCAGATATAACAACCGATGCGGCTAAAATCCGCTCGGCTGTTATACTGGAGCAGCGGGAGGGGACGTCCCCCCCCTCCCGCTGCCTCCCGCCGCTCCTTGGGAGGCCCAGTGACCATTCGGGTGCCTCCGGCGGCTGGGGGCGGGCTGGAACGAAGTTGTGGGCAGCTTCGTTCCAGCCTCCTAATTGTAAACACGGAAGCGACTTCATGACGTCACTTCCCGTTTACTCGGCTGCCAATGGCGCCAGTTTTAAAAAGATACACAGTATTCAGAATCGCCGTTTTCAGCGATCTGAACACTGTGAAGTGCAAAGGAGGGATCGGGGGCCATAAAGAGTACCTGTCACCACCTATTACTGTCACAAGGGATGTTTACATTCCTTGTGACAGCAATAAAAGTCATCAAAAAAATATTTTTTTTTTTAAACACAATTTATAAAAATAAAAAAAATAAGGAAAAAAAATGTTTAAAGTGCCCCCGTCCCCGCGAGCTCGCGCAGCAAAGAAAACGCATACGGAAGTCGCGCCCGCATATGTAAGTGTTGTTCAAATCACACATATGAGGTATCGCCGCAATCGTCAGAGCGAGAGCAATAATTCTAGCACTAGACCTCCTCTGTAACTCTAACCTGGTAACCGTAAAAAAAAATTTAAAGCGTCGCCTATGGAAATTCTTAGGTACTGTAGTTTGTCACCATTCCACGAGTGCGTGCAATTATAAAGCGTGACATGTTTGGTAACTATTTACTCGGCGTAACATCATCTTTCACATTATACAAAAAAATTGGGGTAACTTTACTGTTTGGATTTATTAAAATTCATGAGAGTGTCCCTTTTTCCAAAAATTTGTGTTTAAAACACCACTGCACAAATACCGTGTGATATAAAATATTGCAACAATGGCCATTTTATTCTCTAGATTCTCTGCTAAAAAAAATATATATAGTGTTTGGGGGTTCTAAGTAATTTTCTAGCAAAAAATACGGATTTTAACTTGTAAACACCAAATTTCAAAAATAGGCTTAGTCATGAAAGGGTTAATGTCTAAACCGCTGGCAACAAAAGTGAGTACACCTCTAAGTGAAAATTTCCAAATTGGGCCAAATTAGCCATTTTCCCTCCCTGGTGTCATGTGAATCTTTAGAGCCCATTCACACAGGGACAACTTGTCAGGCGACCTAGTCGCCTGACAAGTCGCCTCCCGTTCTGTACAATGGAACCGTTCTAATCGGCGACCTGCAAGTCGTGTTGCCCCTGTGTGAATGGGCTCTCAGTGTTACAAGGTCTCAGGTGTGAATGGGGAGTAGGTGTGTTAAATCTGGTGTTATCGCTCACTCTCTCATACTGGTCACTGGAAGTTCAAATTGGCACCTCATGGCAAAGAACTCTCTGAGGATCTGAAAACAAGAATTATTGCTCTACATAAAGATGGTTTAGGTTATAAAAAGATTGGCAAGACCTTGAAATGAGCTGCAGCACGGTGGCCAAGACAATACAGCGGTTTAACAGGACAGATTCCACTCAGAACATGGCTCGCCATGGTCGACCGAGGAAGTTGAGTGCATGTGCTCAGCTTCATATCCAGAGGTTGTCTTTTGGAAATAGACGTATGAGTGCTGCCAGCATTGCTGCAGAGTTTGAAGGGGTGGGGGGTTTGCCTGTCAGTGCTCAGACCATACGCCGCACACTGCATCAAATTGGTCTGCATGGCTGTCGTCCCAAAAGAAAGCCTCCTCTAAAGATGATGCACAAGAAAGCCGCCAACAGACTGCTGAAGACAATGAGACTAAGAACATGGATTTCTGGAACCATGTCCTGTGATCTGATGCGACCAAGATAAACTTATTTGGTTCAGATGGTGTCAAGCGTGTGTGGCGGCAACCAGGTGAGGAGAACAAAGACAAGTGTGTCTTGCCTGCAGTTAAGCATGGTGGTGGGAGTGTTATGGTCTGGGGTTGCATAAGTGCTGTCAGCACTGGGGAGCTACAGTTCATGGAGGGAGCCATGAATGCCAACACGTACTGTGACATACTGAAGCAGAGCATGATCCCCTCCCTTCAGAGACTGGGCGGCAGGGCAGTATTCCAACATGATAACGACCCCAAACACACCTCCAAGATGACCACTGCCTTGCTAAAGAAGCTGAGGGTAAAGGTGATGGACTGGTCAGGCATATCTTTAGACCTAAACCCTACTGAGCATCTGTGGGGCATCCTCAAATGGAAGATGGAGACATCCTCAAATGGAAGATGGAGAAGCGCAAGGTCTCTAACATCCACCAGCTCCATGATGTCATCATGGAGGAGTGGAAGAGGACTCCAGTGGCAACCTGTGAAGCTCTGGTGAACTCCATGCCCAAGAGGGTTAAGGCAGTGCTGGAAAATAATGGAAGCCACACCAAATGGTAACACTTTTGGCCCAATTTGGACATTTTCACTTAGGTGAGCACTCACTTTTGTTGCCAGTGGCTTAGACATTAATGGCTGTGTGTTGAGTTATTTTGAGGTGACAGAAAATGTACACTGCTTATACAAGCTGTACACTTACTACTTTACATTGTAGCAAAGTGTCATTATCTTCAGTGTTGTCACATGGAAAGATACGATAAAATATTTACAAAAAATGTGAGGGGTGTAGTCACTTTTGTGAGATACTGTATACAGGTAAAGTTGATCCAGGGAATATCCCATTGCCTCTTGGGTGATCAGGAAGGAAATTTTTCCCTGCTACAGCAAATTGTTGTGTGTATCATGACTTAGGTAAAGCTGTTTACAGACGAACGTTAAAAAAAGAAAAAAAAAAAAAAACTATTAACCACTTGCCGACCGCCTCACGCCTATATACGTGAGCAGAGCGGCACGGGCAGGCAAAATCACGTACCTAGTACGTGATTGCCTTCCCGCGGGTGGGGGGTCCGATCGGACCCCCCCCCTGTGCCAGCTGCGGTCGGCATTTGGTTGGGAGCGATTACAGACGAGGGGGAGACCATCCGATCGTGGCCCCCCCCTCGCGATCGCTCCCAGCCACTGACAAACATCCCCTGCCTCTGTATAGTACACAGAGGCAGAGGATGTGATGTCATCTCTCCTCGGCTGTCAGTTTCCGTTCCAGCGCCGAGGAGAGATGACATGTAAGTGCACCAACACAAACACACACACACAGTAGAACATGCCAGGCATATATTACACCCCGATCCCCCCCCCGATCGCCCCCCGATCCCCCCCCAATCACCCCCCCCCCCTGTCACAAACTGACACCAAGCAGGTTTTTTTTTTTTTTTTTTTTCCTGATTACTGCATAGTGTCAGTTTGTGACAGTTAGCAGTGTTAGGACAGTTACTGTAACCCCCCTGTAGGTCTAGGGTACCCCCCTTACCCCCCCTAATAAAGTTTTAACCCCTTGATCACCCCCCCTCACCAGTGTCGCTAAGCGATCATTTTTCTGATCGCTGTATTAGTGTCGCTGGTGACGGTAGTTAGGGACGTAAATATTTAGGTTCGCCGTCAGTGTTTTATAGCGACAGGGACCCCCATATACTATCTAATAAATGTTTTAACCCCTTGATTGCCCCCTAGTTAACCCTTTCACCACTGATCACCGTATAACCGTTACGGTTGACGCTGGTTAGTTAGTTTATTTTTTATAGTGTCAGGGCACCCGCCGTTTATTACCGAATAAAGGTTTAGCCCCCTGATCGCCCGGCGGTGATATGCGTCGCCCCAGGCAGCGTCAGATTAGCGCCAGTACCCCCCCTAATAAAGTTTTAACCCCTTGATCACCCCCTGTCACCAGTGTCGCTAAGCGATCATTTTTCTGATCGCTGTATTAGTGTCACTGGTGACGCTAGTTAGGAACGTAAATATTTAGGTTCGCCGTCAGTGTTTTATAGCGACAGGGACCCCCATATACTATCTAATAAATGTTTTAACCCCTTGATTGCCCCCTAGTTAACCCTTTCACCACTGATCACCGTATAACTGTTACGGGTGACGCTGGTTAGTTAGTTTATTTTTTATAGTGTCAGGGCACCCGCCGTTTATTACCGAATAAAGGTTTAGCCCCCTGATCGCCCGGCGGTGATATGCGTTGCCCCAGGCAGCGTCAGATTAGCGCCAGTACCGCGAACACCCACGCACGCACCGTACACGCACCATACACCTCCCTTAGTGGTATAGTATCTGATCGGATCAATATCTGATCCGATCAGATCTATACTAGCGTCCCCAGCAGTTTAGGGTTCCCAAAAACGCAGTGTTAGCGGGATCAGCCCAGATACCTGCTAGCACCTGCGTTTTGCCCCTCCGCCCGGCCCAGCCCAGCCCACCCAAGTGCAGTATCGATCGATCACTGTCACTTACAAAACACTAAACGCATAACTGCAGCGTTCGCAGAGTCAGGCCTGATCCCTGCGATCGCTAACAGTTTTTTTGGTAGCATTTTGGTGAACTGGCAAGCACCAGCCCCAGGCAGCGTCAGGTTAGCGCCAGTACCGCTAACACCCACGCACGCAGCGTACACCTCCCTTAGTGGTATAGTATCTGAACAGATCAATATCTGATCCGATCAGATCTATACTAGCGTCCCCAGCAGTTTAGGGTTCCCAAAAACGCAGTGTTAGCGGGATCAGCCCAGATACCTGCTAGCACCTGCGTTTTGCCCCTCCGCCCGGCCCGGCCCAGCCCACCCAAGTGCAGTATCGATCGATCACTGTCACTTACAAAACTCTAAACGCATAACTGCAGCGTTCGCAGAGTCAGGCCTGATCCCTGCGATCGCTAACAGTTTTTTTTGTAGCGTCTTGGTGAACTGGCAAGCACCAGAGGCCTAGTACACCCCGGTCGTAGTCAAACCAGCACTGCAGTAACACTTGGTGACGTGGCGAGTCCCATAAGTGCAGTTCAAGCTGGTGAGGTGGCAAGCACAAGTAGTGTCCCGCTGCCACCAAAAAGACAAACACAGGCCCGTCGTGCCCATAGTGCCCTTCCTGCTGCATTCGCCAATCCTAATTGGGAACCCACCACTTCTGCAGCGCCCGTACTTCCCCCATTCACATCCCCAACCAAATGCAGTCGGCTGCATGAGAGACATTTTCTTTATGTCCTCCCGAGTACCCCTACCCAACGAACCCCCCAAAAAAGATGTTGTGTCTGCAGCAAGCGCGGATATAGGCGTGACACCCGCTATTATTGTCCCTCCTGTCCTGACAATTCTGGTCTTTGCATTGGTGAATGTTTTGAACGCTACTATGCACTAGTTGAGTATTAGCGTAGGGTACAGCATTGCACAGACTAGGCACACTTTCACAGGGTCTCCCGAGATGCCATCGCATTTTGAGAGACCCGAACCTGGAACCGGTTACAGTTATTATAGTTAGTTACAAAAAAAAGTGTAAAAAAAAAAAAAAACACAAACAAAAATATAAAATAAAAATAGTTGTCGTTTTATTGTTCTCTCTCTCTCTATTCTCTCTCTATTGTTCTGCTCTTTTTTACTGTATTCTATTCTGCAATGTTTTATTGTTATTATGTTTTATCATGTTTGCTTTTCAGGTATGCAATTTTTTATACCTTACCGTTTACTGTGCTTTATTGTTAACCATTTTTTTGTCTTCAGGTATGCCATTCACGACTTTGAGTGGTTATACCAGAATGATGCCTGCAGGTTTAGGTATCATCTTGGTATCATTCTTTTCAGCCAGCGGTCGGCTTTCATGTAAAAGCAATCCTAGTGGCTAATTAGCCTCTAGACTGCTTTTACAAGCAGTGGGAGGGAATGCCCCCCCCCCCCAACATCTTCCGTGTTTTTCTCTGGCTCTCCTGTCTCAACAGGGAACCTGAAAATGCAGCCGGTGATTCAGCCAGCTGACCATAGAGCTGATCAGAGACCAGAGTGGCTCCAAACATCTCTATGACCTAAGAAACCGGAAGCTACGAGCATTTTATGACGTAGATTTCGCCGGATGTAAACAGCGCCATTGGGAAATTGGGAAAGCATTTTATCACACCGATCTTGGTGTGATCAGATGCTTTGAGGGCAGAGGAGAAATCTAGGGTCTAATAGACCCCAATTTTTGCAAAAAAGAGTACCTGTCACTACCTATTGCTATCATAGGGGATATTTACATTCCCTGAGATAACAATAAAAATGATTTAAAAAAAAAAAAAATGAAAGGAACAGTTTAAAAATAAGATAAAAAAATAATAATAATAAAGAAAAAAAAAAAAAAAAAAAAAAAAAGCACCCCTGTCCCCCCTGCTCTCGCGCTAAGGTGAACGCAAGCGTTGGTCTGGCGTCAAATGTAAACAGCAATTGCACCATGCATGTGAGGTATCGCCGCGAAGGTCAGATCGAGGGCAGTAATTTTAGCAGTAGACCTCCTCTGTAAATCTAAAGTGGTAACCTGTAAAGGCTTTTAAAGGCTTTTAAAAATGTATTTAGTTTGTCGCCACTGCACGTTTGTGCGCAATTTTAAAGCATGTCATGTTTGGTATCTATGTACTCGGCCTAAGATCATCTTTTTTATTTCATCAAACATTTGGGCAATATAGTGTGTTTTAGTGCATTAAAATGTAAAAAAGTGTGTTTTTTCCCCAAAAAATGCGTTTGAAAAATCGCTGCGCAAATACTGTGTGAAAAAAAAAAATGAAACACCCACCATTTTAATCTGTAGGGCATTTGCTTTAAAAAAAATATATAATGTTTGGGGGTTCAAAGTAATTTTCTTGCAAAAAAAAATTATTTTTTTATGTAAACAATAAGTGTCAGAAAGGGCTTTGTCTTCAAGTGGTTAGAAGAGTGGGTGATGTGTGACATAAGCTTCTAGATGTTGTGCATAAAATGCCAGGACAGTTCAAACCCCCCCCAAATGACCCCATTTTGGAAAGTAGACACCCCAAGCTATTTGCTGAGAGTCATGTTGAGTCCATGGAATAATTTATATTGTGACACACGTTGCGGGAAAGAGACAATTTTTTATTTTTTTTATTTTTTTTTGCGCAAAGTTGTCACTAAATGATATATTGCTCAAACATGCCATGGGAATATGTGAAATTACACCCCAAAATACATTCTGTTGCTTCTCCTGAGTACGGGGATACCACATGTGTGAGACTTTTTGGGAGCCTAGCCGCGTACGGGACCCCGAAAACCAAGCACCGCCTTCAGGCTTTCTAAGGCCGTAAATTTTTGATTTCACTCTTCACCGCCTTTCACAGTTTCGGGGGCCATGGAATGCCCAGGTGGCAAAAAAACCCCCCAAATGACCCCATTTTGGAAAGTAGACACCCCAAGCTATTTGATGAGAGGTATAGTGAGTATTTTGCAGACCTCACTTTTTGTCACAAAGTTTTGAAAATTGAAAAAAGAAAAAAAAATTTTTTTTTTCTCGTCTTTCTTTATTTTCAAAAACAAATGAGAGCTGCAAAATACTCACCATGCCTCTCAGCAAATAGCTTGGGGTGTCTACTTTCCAAAATGGGGTCATTTGGGGGGGGTTTGTGCCACCTGGGCATTCCATGGCCTCCGAAACTGTGATAGGCAGTGAGGAGTAAAATCAAAAATGTACGCCCTTAGAAATCCTGAAGGCGGTGCTTGGTTTTCGGGGTCCCGTACGCGGCTAGGCTCCTAAAAAGTCCCACACATGTGGTATCCCCGTACTCAGGAGAAGCAGCTAAATGTATTTTGGGGTGCAATTCCACATATGCCCATGGCCTGTGTGAGCAATATATCATTTAGTGACAACTTTGTGCAAAGAAAAAAAAAAAAAAAAAAAAATTGTCACTTTCCCGCAACTTGTGTCAAAATATAAAACATTCCATGGACTCAACATGCCTCAAAGCAAATAGCTTGGGGTGTCTACTTTCCAAAATGGGGTCATTTGGGGGGGGTTTATGTCATCTGGGCATTTTATGGCCTTCAAAACCGTGATAGGTAGTGAGGAGTAAAATCAAAAATGTACGCCCTTAGAAATCCTGAAGGCGGTGCTTGGTTTTCGGGGCCCCGTACGCGGCTAGGCTCCCAAAAAGTCCCACACATGTGGTATCCCCGTACTCAGGAGAAGCAGCTAAATGTATTTTGGGGTGCAATTCCACATATGCCCATGGCCTGTGTGAGCAATATATCATTTAGTGACAACTTTTTGTAATTTTTTTTTTTTTTTTTGTCATTATTCAATCACTTGGGACAAAAAAAATGAATATTCAATGGGCTCAACATGCCTCTCAGCAAATTCCTTGGGGTGTCTACTTTCCAAAATGGGGTCATTTGTGGGGGTTTTGTACTGCCCTGCCATTTTAGCACCTCAAGAATCGACATAGGCAGTCATAAATTAAAGGCTGTGTAAATTCCAGAAAATGTACCCTAGTTTGTAGACGCTATAACTTTTGCGCAAACCAATAAATATACACTTATTGACATTTTTTTTACCAAAGACATGTGGCCGAATACATTTTGGCCTAAATGTATGACTAAAATTGAGTTTATTGGATTTTTTTTAGAACAAAAAGTAGAAAATATCATTTTTTTTCAAAATTTTCGGTCTTTTTCCGTGTATAGCGCAAAAAATAAAAACGGCAGAGGTGATCAAATACCATCAAAAGAAAGCTCTATTTGTGGGAAGAAAAGGACGCAAATTTCGTTTGGGTACAGCATTGCATGACCGCGCAATTAGCAGTTAAAGCGACGCAGTGCCGAATTGTAAAAAGTGCTCTGGTCAGGAAGGGGGTAAATCCTTCCGGGGCTGAAGTGGTTAATACAGAACTGAAAATACATGTATCAGACCTTTTTGCCTGAAGCATTTATCATCAATAAAAAAGCCATCACAACGTATGTGAACTCATATTAAAAAGCAGAACAATGCATGTAAAAGGGTATCATGGTGCACATCAATGAATGTTGACATGCAATTTGTTGCAACATGTTAAACCCCAATGCCACAGATTTCAACATTAAAAAAACACCTGAAAACTACATAAAAAAGAAGAGGAAGCTTAATTAGGGTCTAAAGACCAGTTAAAAACTAAAGAGCATCTATTAAAATGTTATTTTCAGTCACCTGCTGTTCTCTGCAGTTCTGCTACAATAATATCACAGAACAAACCTTTGGGGCCCATTGAAATGTCTTTAGGCCATTGTATTCATTTTTCAATGGGCTGCAAATGCACAGCAACAGAAAGAAAATAGGATGTGATCTTTTTGTTTGGTGACCAACTGCATCAAAACACATGGCATATACATTGTGGTTCACCGCAGTGCAGGTACTCTAACACTCTGCACATGAAACAATCTATAAAAAAAGTATAAATGTTATACCAATTCCTCCAATTTTAAACCTAGCCCCATACATAATATATTGTCAGGGTTTCTCTGGTATAAAATTTTCAGTAATATGTATTACTTATACTTGTGATAAATCAGACTTACATACAGTACATGTAATTGTTAGCTACTTGACAGTGAATAAAATGTTATTTACGTTGATAATTGTGCTAAAAAAAATCTCTACACAGAGTAAACAGACAAAGGAAAGTAGTCAAGCTAGTGTAGTATATATATTATATATATACACACACACACACACACACACACACACACACACACACACACACACACACACACAGTGACATTATGAAAGGCGAGGTGATTGATGGACGTTACATATCACTTTGCATGCGCTAATATGCAGGAATCCTGTCCAGGTTTTCTGGGCCACCTTGGCAGTGTTTGTTCCGGACCAGATTTTGTGGTCCACTAGTGACCACCAGCAGGTGGTATAAATAAGGAAAACTGGAGCAAAGAAGCCAAAACCTGAGAGAGCTACTGATGTGAAGTTTGCTTTGTGAGAGAAAGAAAAAGGTTTGCATTATATTTGTTTTGTGGGTGATTGGGAGAAGCCCTTCACCTGTTGAGCCCTTCAACTGTTGAACCTGAAAATGTTTAGTTAGTGTCTGTAGGTTAAGGATTTATTTTCTGTTGTGTTTGATTTTTAATGCAACCTTTTAAATAAAATTGGCTACAAGTCAAATTTAAAGAAAGATCTGCTGTCTGTACTACCTTTTTTCCCAGGGAAGGTGGGCTAGCCCCCCCACAATACATACTGTATATATCGATTAACCCTTTCGCTGCCAGGCCATGTGCTCCATTTTGTGCAATTTTTCCTTTGCTTTTTTATTTTTCACTTATAGCTTTCAAAATTTGTGAAAGACCCCCTAAACCATATATTTTCAAAGAACACATGATCAGTAGAATAAAAAGAAGGTGCTACTGATTTTTTAGACCCCGCGGTATTTGCGCATATGTTTATCAAACCAATATATTTGCAAAAAATACACTAAGACCATTATTAGCAGATAAAAACACAGCTAATTTTACAAAATTCCTGCTAAATCCCTACTAAATATAAAAGCTTAATCTGTATGTGGTTAATAAATAACAAAAAGTAAATTTTTTTTATATTGCGCCTTTTTGCAAAATGGTGAAAATCGAACGTACGCAAAAATGTAAATATCCAAATTTCTCTAAAAAAGTTTTTCATTTTTTCCTTATAGCTTTCAGAATTTGTGAAAGACCCCCAAAACCATATATTTTCTGAAAGAATATGACCTCTAGAATAAAAAGAAGGTGCTACTGATTTTTTACAAAATTCCCTACTAAATATAAAAGCTTAACCTGTATGGAGTTAATAAATAACATATATTTGTAAATTTTAAATTGCGCCTTCTTGCAAAATGCTGAAAATAGAACGTACCCAAAAATTTCTCAAAAAATTTGGAGGTTTTCATTTTTCACATACAGCTTTTAGAATTTGAAAAGACCCCTAAAACTAGACATTTTCTAAAAGCAGATGACCTGTAGAATAAAAAAAAGTGCTACTGATTTTTTTGGGCCCCGCAATAATTGCGCAAATGTTCATCATATCTCTATTTTCACTAAAAATACACTAAAATCATTAATATTGCACATAAACACAATGTAACTTACAAAATTTGTGCTAAATTAGTACTAAAGCATCGTTCACATGTGGCATACTAAAGTATACGCCCACGGGGGGCCATGTTTACCTGCACAGGGATGCACAGGTGTTCTGTGCATCCCTGTACAAGCAGTCCCATTTATGTCAATTGGGATGCAACAGCTGCACAGGCATAGCTGCTGTTCCCAATCTGACATCTGTGTGAGTACACCACCCCAAACGCAGATAGTGTGAGCTCAGGGAAATGCATGCAGACCTACATGGATGTAACATGGGGAACAACGGCTCTGATTCCAAATGACATTAATGGTAAAGCCTGCAGAGGGATGCACGGAACACCTGTGCATCCTGTAAAGGTACGCTGTGTATGCCCTGTGTGAACAAGGCCTTAGGCCCCATTCACATAAGCACACCGATCAGGTCTGCCGGGTCTGCCATTTTTCAGGTGGGCCCAATCAGACCACCCATTGTTCTCTATGGAGAGGCTGATGTAAAAATGGACATGTGTCCATTTACAACCGCCTGCATCCAATCCAGTCCACTAAAAACAGGCCAATCCACTCCATTCCCCATGTATCTAGCAGATCGGATCAGATGATAATCGATGGCACTGGACAGGCGGCCCGTTTTCATCCGACCGTCCCATAGAGAATAGTAAGCTGTGTCCTCTCTGCATCAGCGGAGCGGAGACACAGACCTGTCATCCATCTGCTCAATGGGGATCAGCAGACAGATCCCCCGCTGAGCAGGTGGATCTGCTTGACAGAGTCCGCTCCATGTGAAAGGGGTCTTACCAGGAGGGACCGGTCCATTAGGGGTGCTGGGGCATCACCCCCTTGCAGGGCGCCGGACTCATACATTTGTATACGTTTTTTTTTCAAGCCACATGATTAGAGCCTGAGGCTCTAGTTGGCTTGATAAAGGTTGGGCTTAGGGCACGCAGCATTGCACCCCGAACCCAGCCACTTACTAATATTCGCTATCGTCTTCCGGCTTCTCCTCCTGACCAATCAGGATGGATTAGGTTGGCCGAGAGGAAAAGCTGAGGTATCTGTGGAGAGGGGAGTGCGGGGGGGACCATCACTGTGGAGGGGACAGTGCGGGCAGACCTGGGGGGTTTTTACTAGTAACTATTGGGTGTGTGGACAGGGGATTATAACGGTGCTAGGGTCAAAAAGTATAGAGGAGAATGACGAGAAACAAGGAGATGTAAAAAACAAAAAATTACAAAATTTATTGATAATAATACATAGATAGAAAATACATTTCAAGCAATTAATGTTTAAAATAGGTACATGTACTGTATGTGACCCAGAAAATGATGAGGTAGGCCAGATGGAAATGGCCGTCGAGAAGGGGGGCTCAATTTCCTACATGTTTCGCCAAAGCATTGGCTTCTTCAGGGAACAAGAGCTCAAAAAGTGAATATGTAAAACAATTCTGTATAATGGAAATAGAAAACATCATGTAAGCAAAATTATCTAACAGTACAATACTTCATATGCACAAAAGAGAGTAAATGCTGTGGCTGAACAGTCATGCGACCCATAGGCTCCACTGAGCTTCGGAAATGCACATATACCTGGGATGTCGGCGCCCAGGAGGGGGAAGGGGGGGAGGGGGAGAAAAGGCCGCCCAGAGGCGTCACCGCAGGGGAGCGAGCAAGCCGCGCCGTATATTATGCCTGCAGGGGGCATACAGTAGACCTGGCAATGGAAAGTAATAACAACGAATGAATAATGGTGCACTTTTGTATATGAAAGCCTAGAAATAAAACAATTGCACATCAGTGCATTATGCTTGAAAAGATATGTAAAGGTATATATAGGAATCAGTGTGTCTGTATCACTAGGGAAAGTGCAAACTTACATCATCGTTTAAAAACAGTAGAATGGAGTGGACACAGAGTGCCTGTAAGTAGGTGCATGCACACAACAAGGTAATCACCAAGGTAAACGAGATCTGCAATCAGTTGAAAAGGAGCCTGAATAGAGGAGTAGATAGCATTAGGGGTACTGCTGATGGTAACTTAGAACTTAGAAAGGAGTCAGGCAGGTACTTACTTAATAAGGTAAGCGTAAAATAGAAATCTCATAGCAATTCAGTCACAAGCATGAAATGCCTAGCCCACGGATTGTAAGTTAGTTTTTTGAAAGGGGCAGTAATCGCAACATGTCCTACAGAGAGTAGATGTAAAAGAAAGAGAAGTTAGGACCTTGAGATTTAATAGAGCAAGGACAGGGCTGCTGAGAAGACTAAGAGCATATTACCTAGTCCGCCATAGCGCAGACAGTGTTGCTCAAGAAGATCAATGCTTGAGCTGAATAGTCCCTTTTCTCTGTATCACTTTACCTAAATGAATGAAGAATCTGTAAAGATTCCATTTATTCAGAAAATGACAGTCTCGCAGTTACAATATATCAGCTGTCAGTGTGCAAATAGTAGTGATCAGTAGCGATCGCTGCATGCGCCCTCTCTTCTACAGCAGGGGTGTTTAGTAAACAAGTTTACTAAGCCCCTACTTCACCCCACCCAGCCTGACAGATCACAGGAGATCTGTGCAGGGAGAAGCTGCAGGCGGAGGGAGGGGAAGGAGAGATGCCGCTTGGAGCTGCCATGGATCGGGGTGCAGGGGCATTTGGGGGGGTGATCTGACTGGCGGGGGGACACATCTGGACCCCCCCAAGCCCCATGCAGAACCTGAAGCCAGCGGGAGTGTAAGAGGAAGGATTCCGGCTAATGATTGGTGGCTGCGGGGAGCGGGTTTGCAGTGGCGGGTTTGATCGGGTGAAGGGGGTAATCAGTGCTGGGGGGGAGAAGAGGATAGGAGAGGAGAGTGGGGGGCAGTTTTAGATGGAAGGGTACATCGGGGGTGGAGAGGCATGGGATCGGCGGCATGGGTGGGGGAGCGGTCACTCTAAGGGTTAATAACTCTGATCAGGGGATTGCAACCCCTGCTGAACAATTCTGATATAAGCTTATGGTCATTGAAGTGACCATAAGCTTATAGCAGAGGGAGAAAGAAGGTCCATACGCCATACTAACAGCCACCTGTGGGCACTTCTGTAGGTCCATAGGGCGTACGGACTTGGCAGTGAAAGGGTTAAATAACCAATATCACTGTCTTGATTAATCATTTAAACTTCCTGACAATAAACAGTATATCTATCTAATAAATTCAGATATTGGAATGTCCCCTAAATCTGTCAAACATTCCATTAGTTACAAAAAGCACCATTTAAAATGGGAAAACTGGAGAAGTGGGTATAGATTTAATATTTAATTTAAATTGCTTTCATGAATTTTTGGTAGGGATATTATGTTGATGAGAAAAGACCAGTATTAAAAGTGGTTATAAAGGCAGAACCTTTTTTTTATCTTCATGTATTTTTCCATTTAGGTAAAAAATGTCCCCCTCACCTCTCTAAATACTTATCTGAGTACTATTGTTATTCAGTGCATGCCTGTCTGCTGCGGAGCTCTCCTCTCTCCTCACTGGACATGGAGGCAGCAGCAATAGCTATTGGCTTCTGCTACTCTCAATCAAATCCTGTAAGCAGAAAGCAGGGGATGGGGCAGAGCCATACAGTGTGTGTCATAAGAAGCGGCTTCCTATGGTGGTACACTGAGAAGAGGAGGAACCAGTGCAAGACCTTAAAAGGGGAATTTCGGGACCGCTCTGTGCAATATCATTGTACAGAGTAGGTAAGTATAACATGTTTATTATTTTTTTTTTTAATATAATTTTTGCAACCACTTGAAGGAAAGGTAACCAGTAGTACTACATTAGTGTCTGATGAATGCTACTCCTTTAGTCCTTTGGACAAAATACGATGATCACATCGGAACCCCAAAGCAGCCAATCCAGCTAGGGAATTCAGCTGCAGCAGTCAGAAGTCTTATCTACTGGTGTGGATTTTTTTTATTAAAAGCCTGTTTACAGTAAAACATTGATGGAGCTTCCTTTTGTTACCTATGAGGGGGCAAGTGGAATGGTGTGCACATGAGTCCATTTAGGCCAGCTTACTTATATAGAACCATAGGAGGCTGAATAGGGTGAACCTGAGTGATGCTTTCTGGAGCTACTGTGGTGATGTTTTCTGCAGTGAACGTGCTTTTTGGCAGGCCATACATGGGTCGAATTTCCAAAGGATTTTCTTGTGAAAATCTTATCTAAGAATTTTTTTTCCGTATTATGCACCATTAGTGGGCTGCAGCAACAGCCGATTTTCGTGTGGCCATCAATTTGAGTAAGTGGACATGTTGAAAATATTTTGAAAAATGAACTATTTTCTACTCAATGATGGGAGAATCGTAAGAGAAATGTAATCGAAAAAGAAATGTGCATGTGCAAGGAAAGAAAATTCCTGGGAAAGAAAAGAAGATTCCCAGCCACGAAAATTCTTTTCTGTAGCAACAGGAGGTGAAACTGAAGGCTTGGTTGGTCGAATTTTGAAATCAACGGTGGCACCATCGGATTACAAAACGCACAAATTTTCTGATTTTCAAAAGAAAATTCTTTCGAAATTTGACCATGTATGGCCAGCCTAAGACCTATTTGGCAATAAGTAGTCATGAGAATCTTGTGAGTGTGCTGGATTTGAGCACCTTCGCGCTGAGGATGTGAAAATGTGGAAAAGGAACAGCATGTTGCACGGCTCACTTTGGTGTTTTGTCATAGTAGATGCACAAAATTATGAGAGAGAGTTCATTATTTACTATTTTTTTTATACTTTTATACTTTTTTTTTTTTATATTTTTTTGGATCATTTCTCACATTATTTATGTTATACAAACGCTAATGTCAGTGGTCAAATGGTTTTGCTATACATTGTTATTGAGTTTCATAAATTATTTCACACTGATTTTGATGTGTGGGAACTGTTTGTGATTGTTGGTGGGGGTACAGCACTGGGTATTTTGATAAAGTCAATCTTTGTCCTGCACCCTGATCCCTTCGACTCCAAAGCCAGGAGCCTGCTCGTACAATTTAACACAAGCTCACAGCTGAGCTTGTTTTAACCATTTCAACGCCATACTGGGTTATTGGCAGCGAAAGGGTATAGTGCACAAAAGAGGGCATTTTTCAGGGGCCATGGAGCATGTGGTTTTTAGCTAGCTGTACATTTTCCTGTTACCATCATAACTTTACCGGTATCAGCAGTTCTTTGTCTTTTGAGCCTGATGGTAAAATGTTCATTTACAGATTTTCATTACACATGTAACAAATATGCCACAATGTCAGGGGAGATGGTAATATGATTTTGGGAAATCAGGAGAGTTGCAGCTGGTGACACAAAACACATGACAATAAATATTAAAGGAGGGCCTTCGGCATACACACTGCTTAGGGACAAAGCTATTTTCCACCGGAGGCACAAAAACTTTTAAGAATAGGTCACGTATAGATTTAATTTATGCACGTTTCAGACAAGTAAAGCCTATCAGTGCTTGTTAATAAAACATCAGAACATACTTGAGCCAAACTGTAACCCTTGGAAAAGTTTTTAGGCCAATTATAATCTTACAAAAACTTTATGCTTACTTCATAGGATAGTAAAAAAACATCCTACACCACAGCTAGAGGGAAAAAAAACAGTCAATTTAATAGACCGTTAATATCCTAAAGGCTTTTACAATAATTACACGGCTACAATGTGAACCAGAATTTATGAGGCTAATCACTGCCTAAAGCGCAGATTTTATACGAGACTCTCTGAAGGCTGCAGCAAGCAACAATGAACATAAACTGTATAGTTGAAGTAATCACTTTAGAATAATATACAAGTTAATAGCTACATTTATTTATTTTTTTAACATATTGGCACTAAATTACTGTTACATCTGTAAAAATATTAAATAGATAAGCATGTCCTTTTGTACAAATTTAAGGCCAAAGTGGGAAAATCATAAACAGTGTAGTGTACCTCCACACATGACAGATTCATGTACCTGTTGTAAACAGGTACAAGAATCTGAGGCAGGCATTGAGAGGTGCACTGAGACCACATGGACTCTCAGTCCTCAGTGCAGCTGCTCCTGCCACTGCAGCTGTCACACAGACAGCACAGTGGCAGGGACTTTTGTAGCTGGGTGGGCAGAGCCTGATGGAAATTCACAGACTGCAATTGTCAGAAGGCAATGGTGGAATCCTAAGTCAATACAAAGCCTGCTTTTGGCTATAGAACCTGCTCACTGCCTGCTATCAATCACAAGAAGAGAATGGAACTGGTAAATAACAAAATGATTTAGTGTCCCCACCAAGCTCCATTTACGGCAGCGTCACTGATGGCTAGATGGCTATCGGGTGTGAAGCTGACAGCATCCTTACAAACCAGTGACAGGGAGGGGGTAGCAGCGGCAAACATACCGCTCTGTTACACTGTGTACAGGGACAGGTTCTCTGCCTGTCTCTGTAAATCAACCTGCAGTTGGTCTTAATTTCTTCTAGTTTCAGTATCCAGGAACTGGAGGTGAATACTTTTGAATGTGGTGTATTAGTGAAATTTTGTAAAAGGGATGGGATTTTTTTATCTAGTACAGGCCATTTTAAAGGCCCATAGAACCAGAAATCACTAGAACTTTACTGAATTCCCCTCAAAATTATCAATCAAAATGGAAATTTACAAGGTCAAAATAACTGAACACAAATTGGCAAAAAATATGGTATATGAAATAAGAAAAATTGTATATTCATCAATTAGTTTCTCCTGATCTATCTGCTTGCAAGTCTGTCTGATCTCTTGAGAGTTTCACAGCTCAAACAGATTCATGAATT
Source organism: Lithobates clamitans (assembly GCA_037952925.1). Classification (NCBI taxonomy): domain Eukaryota; kingdom Metazoa; phylum Chordata; class Amphibia; order Anura; family Ranidae; genus Lithobates; species Lithobates clamitans. Next base: position 1,960,961 of record JBBGZY010000181.1, on the reverse strand, counting down.
TTTACTATCTACACCACTGATTTCAGCTACCAGACAGTCTTGCCATCTTCAGAAGTTTTCTGATGGCTCTGCGGTAGTGGTATGTATCAGGGATGGGGAAGAGACCGAGTATACATCGAGAGACATCAATCCCGTTCTCGGAGCCCACTAACAGGCCAGGTTTTATGTATTACCTCGGGGAGATGAAGACTAGAATACTGCAATCACTAAGCAACAAATTATATCACCTGTGATGTATTTGAGTTATCTTGCAAACCTGGTCTGTTAGTGGGCCCTGAGGACAGGGTTGATGACCACTGGAGTATAGGACTGTGGTGGAGAACTTTGTCACATGGTGTGAGGTTAATCATCATTAATCACTCAATAAACTGATTTGCAAGGCCAATGATGTTATTGAATTTAAATTGGAGTCTTTTACAACAGTGTTGGAGAGGAGAATGATGTTCAAGTTACGTTCTATTTTGGACAACTCCTCCCACCCACTCGACAATACACTGGTCAGTCTGTGGATTACCACCAGTGGCAGATTGTTACACCCACAATGCACCACAGAGCGACACAGGAAATTATTTTTGCCTGTGGCGATAAAGATATACAATTATTTTTTGTGAGGGCTGGGGGTGAAGATTTAATTCTTTGTTTATGACCAGGATTTTGTTTTGTTTTTATAGTATGTTAGTATTGTGTTGGTTATTATCTGGGGTGGTGTTCAAGAAAGTGGTGTATTATTTGTATTTGGTAGTTTGCCTGTTATTTTAATATGTGTTATTTATTTTATTTTGTATTTTATTTGTATGGATGTTTTATTTGTAGTGTAGTTTTAATTATTTGGCGTTAATGGCTGTTATTGGTAATTTTGTTGTGTTTTTCCATCTTGTTCAGTCTATTTTTGTGATCTTGTGTTGTCTTTGTTAAGACACAGACACACTTAACAATTTCCCTTTGGGATTAATAAAGTATTCTGTATCATAGCTATGATTAAGCACCAGTTTTGGGTGTGAAACATGTCAGCTGGTTTTTGTTGTTCACCACCATTTGCCGTATAATACATGCTTTTGTTGAAATAAAGAGTTTGCATGGGAGTGCGGCCATCCAGCCAATTCATTTCTTCCTGCTGTAAGCAGGGCCAGCACCTGAAATACACACAGAGGCAGCAGAGCAGTAAGGTAGGTGATTTGTTCCTTAAGCAGTACATTACACTTCCATGTGTTCGGACAAAATGCAGAAAGTGTTGATGTGAGGGGAAAATGAGGATGTATAGATATTCATCTTTTTAATCTACGGATACCAGAAATTCTCCTTGTCTGAGAGACGCAATGACAGATTTTGTTGATTTCATCTAAATTTTTGGTACAAAAAGAAATGTTTAAAAATTTTATATTCAGTTTGGGGCAGGTGCCCCAATTTGTTTTTGTTTTTTTCTGTGAATAGGTTTAACCCCCCTGGAGGTATTCCCGAGTGTGGCTCAGGGTGGATTTTTAGTACCAAAAGCGGTAACCCCGAGCCACACTCGGGACTGCATCACAGGATCCAGGAAGAGGTTACTTACCTTCTCCCCAGGATCCTGCGATGTCTCCCAGCTGTGCGTGCGAGCCGTCCTCCGCTCGATTCATCACGGAGCCAAGCTCAGTTCCCTACGAGCGTTGCGATGCACGGGGATGGAGAATGGCGCCAAATTCAAAAAGTAGAACACACAATACATATACAGTATACTGTAATCTTACAGATTACATTACTGTATCAATTTATTTCACATCCCTTTTGTCCAATTTCAGTGTTTTTGATTTGATTACATTATTAAATAATTTTTAATATTATTATATTATTATTTGGTATAATTATTTATAGTTATTTATTATATTATAATTTATGATTTTGTTTTTAAAACTTTGTCATACCCAGGATGTCTACTAGACTCTTGTTTGGACAGATTTAAGTGTGTTATTCCTAAGAATTTCAGGCCTACAATAAAAAAAGCCAAATTTACATGCAAAATAATTGTACCGCTTTCAGCGTCAAAAATCTGAAATAATCATACCGCCAGGGAGGTTAAATGGAAATCCTGAAAACTTTCTTCTAAAGAACTGGTACAACAACTTCCTGTCCCCGAAATTGGTGGGTGCTTCTCCCCATTTACCATACACTATTGCACGCTTTCACATGTTTAATTACGGTTATACACCTGTCCTTGTTTTTCCTCACTTTTCTCCCTTCTTGTGAAATTGCATGATTCTCATGTGATTTTTCACCTTTCTATTCTTTTCCTCTCTGTGGTGTGCTTTTCTTCCTCCTTGAACTCACCACTCCCTTTACTTTTCCAGGCAACAATGGGTGCTGGCTCTCTTTTTATTATTAAATGGGAGGGGCCCTGGGTGTGTTGGGTGCTACTTATACCCTCACTGGGTGTCTTGTTAACATTTTGGTTTTCCTTTCACACATGCACTTCAGTTTTTCGAGTGCGTGTCTGCACCATGCCACCAGGTAACTATTTCTGATTTCTTCTCCATCACACTGATTGCACATCCTTTCGTTCCCTTCACTCTTTTCCCCTCTGGGTTTTGCATGTCTTTCATGCGATTTTTCCACTATTTTTCATGCCAATCACTTTTTTCTTTTTTGCTTGTCCAAGTCGAATCCCTCACTATCACAACATTCAATCTCACCACACTTGGTTACGGGTTTTCCCGTTCCCTTCTACACATCATATTAATTTCACTGTCTCAATCACTCATTTACATTTTCAGAAGTCGAGTTCATCGATCAGTTCCTGGTCACTCCCCATGGGAGAACTTCACAATTGCTCTTGGCTCCATCAGCGTGCCCAATCCTCAGCTCCCGCGGTGGACCCTCTTATACAGTCCTTGTCCTTGTTCCATGCACAGTCGACATATTTCCAGCGTTGTCAGTTTGGTCCCTGATACTTACTACTTTTCCCAATCCTTTGGTATACTCATTAGACTCAGCTACTTATATACATTTGTATTTCTATAGAATGATGCTGCATCAGCCCCTGGAGAGTCGGCATTGTCCCACGAAATGCGTTGGACTTACACAGATGCACCTTGTCCTACAGATGGTCTACCATGCTTTTAATGCGATATATTTTAGACCCTATATGTTGTATAGTCCTATAGGGAATTCTGTCATGGAGATCATTCATCCACACCATGTTATGCTATGTGTCATGTTATTTATGTCATAATTATGTTTTATTAAAATTTGTAACTATGCATTTACTTACTGTCATAGACCTGTAAAGTCACTATTGTAGAAAGAACAAATAAATATATGTTTAACAATTATTTATTATCCAAAAATATGCCTCATTCAAAGTCCCAATCTCTCAATTCCATTTCACATATTCCCAGTTAAGTGAATAGCCAGGTGATGCACACAGATTAAACAAATCCCCCTATATAAGTGTTATCTGTTTATCTGCAGCCTGTACAGTCTTGTAAAACACACAGATCAAAGGCAGAAGAAAGAAGGAGTGGGGATTTGACGTCACATTCACTGCAGAGCTAGAGCACAGAGTTCAGTGAAATCTCAGTCCTGATTGAAAACAAGGGACACACCTCCCTCCCCCTAGCAAACAGGAAAGAACACAGCTGAGGCAGTCAATCACAGGCTGTGTGCTGAAGCTCCCTCTCCCATCCTCGAGTTCTTGATTTGGAAATACCCATCAGCAGTGACGCATGCAGATAGCAGAGGAAGGAGACAGCAGAGAGAAATCACACTCAGTGCTTAGAATAGAGGAAAGTACACACTAAAAAATGAATTGATTTGTCCATTTTTCATGTCAGAGGTTTACAACCACTTTCTGCTTTCTTCTGGACTAAAGCTGGCAGATTGGAAGACAAAAAGCCAAGAGGGGGCAGAAACTAATTTTTGTTCCCCTTTCAAATGACAGACCGAGATGTTTTCTAATGTCCCCAACTTTCTGAGCAATCCCCAGATTAATAGTTTCCTAGTACTCCTGTAGATAGACCCCCCTTCCCCATTCCCAGTGACTTTGCCAAGTGCCTTCCAGTGTAATATCTGTACCTCCAATGGCATCCAGCTTAAGACCAGTGATGCCTTGAACGTCCAGGCTTCTGGTGTGTTGCTGTGCCATTAAAAAGAGGAAGAAGCTACATCCAATGCATGTGTACTCCTAATTAATTCATTGTTGTATAAATGTCCTAATTTATGAGAATGGAGTGAGGGACCACACTTTTGCAGAGGTGCTGTAACATGCAGTGTGGATTTACATTTTGCAAATGTATGCAACAAAAACCTCTGTTTTTAAAGAGCACCTCTTGCCAAAACTATTCTTTTTCTGTTTTAGAGAAAGAGGGGAGGGGTTAGAAACTCTCTTAAATTTTTATAATGTATGGGTCCCCATTGGGGAGACTTGGCCCAGTGACAGGGAGTCAAAGGAAAAGGAAGTAATGATTAAAGTGGTTGTAACAGCTCAAAGTTTTTTACCTGCATGCATGAAGGTAAAAAAAAATTGTGTGCAGCAGTGCCCCCCCAATACTGACCTGAGTCCCATCTTGATTCAGCGATGTGCACTAGAGCCTCAGCTCCACAAGGACTCTCCCTCCTCATTGGCTGACACGGCAGCAGGAGCCATCGTCAATCACAGCCAGTGAACCAATGAGGGGAGGGAAGGAGGGGGGTTGGGACCAAGCCACGGCTCTGTGTGTGCATAGACACATAGAACAGTGGCTCGGGAGCGAGCCTGCTTGAGTGCCCCCGATTGCAAGCCGATTGTTCTAGGGGCAGGAGGGAGGGGCCAGGAGCGCCGCTGGGGGACCCCAGAAAACGATCTGGACTGCTCTGTGCAAAACCACTGCATAGAGCAGGTAAGTATGACATGTTTGTTATTAAAACATTAATATCACTTTAAAGCAGTATTAAATTTAAAAATAAAAATGTATTAAATTGCAACTCAGCAATTCTTAGATGGGGTAGCTGCATTTGTTTTTCTTTTTTTTTCTTTTACCTGGTGATCCAGCCAGTAAGGCTGTTATTTTTCAACTTTCTTAAACAGACAAAGCTGTAAAGACAAACAAGCAGTTGGAGGGTTGAGCCAGACCATTGACAGGGGTGCTTACAATGGTCAGCTTTTATTCATTTGTGTAAAACTTTTACCCCAAAAGAAAAAAAAATGTTAAAAATGTAGCAGCCGCTAAAGTGTTAGCTGATGTTCAGCTTGAGCCTAGGTTCACATTTGTGCGAACACAGACATCGCATGTGATTCACACCTGCACTGCGGGGCCAATCACATGCGATGTCTGTGCAATGAGAGTTCAGCCATACATTTGTATGGCTGAACTCGCATTGAATTTGCACAAAAAAGGTGCGGGGACTTTTTTCACTCATGCGATCCGATTCCTGTGCAAGTTCACAGTTCGCACTGCGATTTGTGAACCGATCTGGGGGTGTCATTAACAATGTATTGCCACCCGTAGTGGTCCGCAGAGGGCAGTGTGAACTGCCTGCGGGAGAGGTGCGATTACGGCGCCGGTTCCCACATCGCACAAGTGTGAGCCTAGGCTCAATGTATTAGTCAAGTCTATCTAAATCTGCTAGTCAGCTAATACTACCATCTCCCTCCCTGACAATACTGATGTTCAAATGTATTTGCTTTACTACTTTTTCCAGAATGCAGACACCCTAATACAAGAAGTGTGTTACTAGCTGGATCGCCAGGTGAAATAAAGAGAAAAAAGGCCTATAAAAAGAAAAGTAATGCAGTCACCACATTTCAGGATTGGTAAGCTGCAATATATTACATTATTCCTTTTGGATTTTGGTTGAAACTTGGAGCAGTTTAAATAGCCTTTTAGTCTGAATATTGTCAGGTCACCTGGGACCAGGTGACAGATGCACTCTGTAGGAGTCAGAAGTGCACCGCTAGGTAGTGGACCCTAGGACTGACTGCTGCAGATTGAACCCTGGAAGGTTCAGGAAGCAGGTCTACAGGATAACTAACATGGATCCCAGGGGGAGCTAGAGCATAGATTCCCCAGGGCGCAGAGTCTAAGAGCCAGCGGGTGTTCACCAGAGCCTCTAGTGGTGAGGATGGACTGCGCTGCAGTCTGGCTCCAGGTCACGGCCCCCAGGGTCTCACAGCACACGCTCACCGTAGACTCCAAAGAGAAAAGAGAAGGAGGCAGCAGGCTGGAACAACAAGGAAAGTAAGGGACAAGCCAAGGTCGGGGCCACAAGCAGACAAGGACCACTGAGTTCACGCCAAGGTTCAGGGTCACAGGCAAACAGGGATGGTCGGGGACATGCCAAAGGTCAGGGTCACGAGCAGACAGAAATAGTTAAGAACAGGCCAAAGTCGGTAACAGGAATCAGACGTAGGAAACACAGCAAGTACACACAGAGGCTAACACACAATGGTTGATCAGCACTGCTGGCTTGCAGTGCACAGGTTAATATAGGGTTTCCTGATAGGTCCTGGGGTGGGGCCATGCTTAGAGGAGAGGTTATAAAACCAGTCAGGTGAGAGGCAGCTGGTCTTGAGAGATGAACACATTGAGACAGGTAAGCTGACAGAAAACTCTATTGCATAACCATGACAACTATCTGGAGAGTGTGCTGGGCATTTTTGTATTATTAACATGTATTCAAGTATACAACCACCCTGTCTAAAATCCTTGACTGCACACCCAGTTTACTGATGAACACATGTAAAAAATCCCATTAAATAACATATTTTACTTGAAATTCATTGTTATTCAGCAGTTTAAGACACAATCCACAAATGTGAAGGCAGATCCATATAGAAATAAAAAATGCTAGCAACAGACATAGAGCTTATGCTAGCTCAAAAACTGTGCTGATACATCAAAGCACAATGTAGGGTTTATATGATAAAAACAAAAAACAAAAAAAAACAAAAATTGAACAGCCTGGCAAAACATGAAAAGAGCTGAATTACTAATTACTCATGCTCTGAACAATAGCTGCTTTAAGGATAAAGTCCCTTAGGATACCATACCACAGCAATCAATTGTGTGACTAATACATAAAAACCTAAATAAAACTGCCCAACAGACCCAAAGCCTAAAATATTTTGTCATAAGGACATATTTCTGATATAAAGATTTGCGTCCCCAACAAAGGATCTTTATTATGTATAGTTTGGGTGTTACAAAATGGACAATTGTATGTATTTGATAAACCAGTGCTTCATGTTTCAAGATTGATATACAGAACAATAAAAGCGTCCCCTCGTTTTTTTGTCCCATTACCAAATGCTCTCCTTTAAGGTTTTTAAAAAGCTCAAATCCCATCTTTAGAAAAAATAAATCATTATTAGTACTCACATCCAACACAGAGCAAATGTTAACACCCATAGGGTCACAATGTTATTTCTAGTGATCAGCAACCAATTTTTGCAAAAATACCACATAACATAAAATTAATGAACAGAGCAGCCCCGCACCTGCTCTTCTGGGTTCCTCCACCATCACTCTCTATTCCTCCCCTTCTGTGTCTGCCCCCATAGCAAACTGCCTGCTTTGGGGGCAGACGTGCAAGCCCAGTCTTGAGCCAGGTTGTGTGTGTCAATAAACACACACAGCCCAAATTGACCCAGCCCCTGCTCCCTCCTCACAGAATTTGATTTATAGCAACAGAAGCCAATGGCTCCCACTAATGCTTCAGTCCCTTTGAGTAGAGGGAGAGGGGAGAGACAAGATGTACCTGGGCATAGCGCTGGATCAATTGAGAACTCCAGTAAGTATTTTGAGAGCTAAGGGAACAAGTTGTAAAATCTATTTTACCTTTAACACATTAAGCTAAAATAATAATAATAGTAATTTTAGCTTTAGAACCATTATTAAAAGGAATAAAGGAAAATTATATATAACTATATATATATAAAACTATATATATATATATATATATATATATATATATATATATATATATATATATATATATATATATATATATATATATATATATATATATATATATTATGTATACACTGTTCAAAATAATTAAAGGAACACTTTTTAATCAGAGCATAGCATCAAGTCAATGTAACTCCTGGGATATTGATCTGGTCAGTTAAGTAGAAGAGGGGGTTGGTAATCAGTTTCAGCTACCTTGGTGTTAACGAAATTTACAACAGGTGCACTACATGGGAAAAAATCAGACGACTTCCAAAACAGGAATGGTTTTACAGGTGGAGGCCGACATTTTATTTCTCTGCTCATCTTTTCTGACTGTTTTTCACTAATTTTGCATTTGGCTAGGGTCAGTTTCACTACTGGTAGCATGAGGCGATACCTGGACAATATAGAGGTTGCACAGGGAGTCAAACGCCTCCAGGATGGATACGTGCCATTGCCAGAAGGTTTGCCACGCCTCCCAGCGCAGTCTCATAAGCATGGAGGAGATTCGAGGAGACAGGCAGTTACTCTAGGAGAGCAGAACAGGGCCGTAAAAGGCCCTAAACCCATTAGCAGGACCAGTATCTGCTACTTTGTGCAAGGAAGAACAAGATGAACACTGCCAGAGCCCTACAAAATGATGTCCAGCAGTGCACTGCTGTGAATGTCTCTGACCAAACAACCAGAAACAGACTTCATAAGGGTGGCCTGAGGGCCAGAAGTCCTCTAGTGGGCCCTGTGCTCACTGCCGGGAACTGTGGAGCTCGATCAGACCCTACGCTGGTGTAGCGGGTCCTGGGTTCCTCCTGGTGCAGGACAATGCCCAGCCTTATTTGGCAAGAGTATGCAGCCAGTTTCTAGAGGATGAAGGCATTGATGACATTGACTGGCTCCCACGCTCGCCTGAACTAAATCCAATCGAACACCTCTCTGACATTATGTTTCGGTCCATCCAACGCCACCAGGTTGCACCTCAGTCTGTTCAGGAGCTCAGTGATGCCCTGGTCCAGATCTGGGAGGAAATACCCCAGGACACCATCCGTCGTCTAATTAGAAGCATGCCCCAATGTTGTCCGGTATGCTAACAAGTATGTGGGGGGCATATGAACTACTGTGTACCATTGAGATTTGCTGCAATGAAATTTCAGCAAAATGGACTAGCCAGCTGCATCATTTTTTTCACGTAGATTTTTGGGGTGTTTTTGAATTCAGCTCTCTGTAGGTTGATAATTTTAATTTCCATCAAATGATGTGGCATCCTTTCATTCCTAACACATTATCCAGTCCATATTCGTATCCAGCATGATATTTTTCTCCATTGAGATCTGAAGTAATTTCAAAGTGTTCCTTGCATTTTTTGAGCAGTTATAGACATACACAATTTTTGTGATTATTATAAAATCCTTTTCTCTGAGTCCAATAAGGGACACAGCAGATGCTGAGCAACCAAGGGTTATACTGCCATTCATGGTCAATGCCACATTGGACACTAAGCACATTTAAAACTGTCAAAAGAGAAACAAGAGCACATGATGGGAGAGAGCTGTGCCCTTCAATGGACTCCAAGAAAAAGATTTTCCAGTGAGTAAAAAAAAAATCCTGTTCTCTCTGTTGCCTTTTGAGGGACACAGCTTTAACCACTTCAATACAGGGCATTTTCACCCCCTTCCTGCCCAAGCCAATATTCAGCTTTAAGCACTGTCACACTTTGAATGACAAATGTCATGCGAAGTTGTACCCAAATTAAATTTTAATCATTTTTTTCCCCCACAAATAGAGCTTTCTTTTCGTGGTATTTGATCACCTCTGCATTTTTTATTTTTTGCGCTATAAACAAAAAAAAGACAGACAATTTTGAAAAAAAACCCCACAATATTTATTACTTTTTGCTATAATAAATATCCCAAACAAACTTTTCCTCAGTTTAGGCCGATATGTATTCTTCTACATATTTTTGGTAAAGAAAAAAAAAATTGCAATAAGCGTATATTGATTGGTTTGCGCAAAAGTTGTAGCGTCTACAAAATAGGGGATAGATTTATGTAATTTTTATTATTATTTTTTTTTACTACTAATGGCGGTGATTTTTATCGTGACTGTGACATTGCAGCAGACAGATCGGACACTTTTGACACTATTTTGGGACCATTGACATTTATAAAGCGATCAGTGCTATAAAAATGCACTGATTTACTGTATAACTGTCACCTGCAGGGAAGGGGTTAACATTAGGGGACGCTGAAGGGGTTAAATGTGTGTCCTAGGGAGTGACTCTAACTGTGGGGGGAGGGGACTGATGAGGGGAGGAGACCGATCTGTGTTCCTATATACAAGGAACATACGATCAGTTCACCTCTCCCCTGACAGGACGTGGATCTGTGTGTTTAAACACACAGATCCATGTCCCTGCTCTGTGATGAGCAATCGCGGGTGCCCGGCGGACATTGCGGCCGCTGGGCATGCGCATCGGGTTCCCAGTGATGCGGCAAGCGTGCACTCTCCACAATGCCGGGAAGCCGAGGACGTCATAGGACGTCCACCTGGAGGGAGGAAGGGTTCCTGCGGCCGTCATTTTACTATGGCCCGGTATGGAAGTGGTTAATGACAGTAAGCAACTTAGGATGTCCAAAAGCTGTGCAAACTGAGGGGTGCGGACATCCAAACAACACAGTTGAACCCAACAAGAAAAAAATAGCTTCAACTAAAGCTAGCATCTGAAGAAACAGACCTTGTAAAACTTAAAACAGGTATGAGCAAAAGACAAGGTTACAGCCTTATAACTCTATGACATCAAGGCCTGGTATCAAAATGCCCAAGAAATACTGCCCTAGTGGAGTGGGCTTTAACAAAAAAAAGGAGGCATGTTACCTTGTAACTCATAGGTCTACACAAAAACTTGTCAGATCCACTTAAAGTGCTTGTAAACCTCAGTCAAGAAATTAGAACAAAGCACATACAGTATCTCATTAAAGTGAGTACACCCCTCCACATTTTGTAAATATTTTATTATATCTTTTTATGTGACAACAATGAAGAAATGACACTTTGCTACAATGTAAAGTAATGAGTGTACAGCTTGTATAACAGTGTAAATTTGCTGCCCCCTCAATATAACTCAACACACAGCCATTAATGTCTAAACTGCAGGCGACAAAAGTGAGTACACCCCTAAGTGAAAATGTCCAAATTGGGCCCAATTAGTCATTTTCCCTCCCCAGTGTCATGTGACTTGTTAGTGTTACAAGGTCTCTGTGAATGGGGAGCAGGTGTGTTAAAATTGGTGTTAGCGCTCTAACTCTCATACTGGTCACTGGTCAAGTTCAACATGGCACCTCATGGCAAAGAACTCTGAGGATCTGAAAAAAAGAATTGTTGCTCTACATAAAGATGGCCTAGGCCAGTGATGGCGAACCTTGGCACCCCAGATGTTTTGGAACTACATTTCCAACGATGCTCAACTACACTGCAGAGTGCATGAGCATCATCGGAAATGTAGTTCCAAAACATCTGGGGTGCCAAGGTTCGCCATCACTGGCCTAGGCTATAAGAAGATTATCAAGACCCTGAAACTGAGCTGAAGCACGGTGGCCAAGACCATACAGCGGTTTAAAAGGACAGGTTCCACTCAGAACAGGCCTCGCCATGGTCAACCAAAGAAGTTGAGTGCACGTGCTCAACGTCATATCCAGAGGTTGTCTTTGGGAAACAGATGTACGAGTGCCGACAGCATTGCTGCAGAGGTTGAAGGGGTGGGGTGTCCACCTGTCAGTGCTTAGCCTCTTTTAAAGATGATGCACAAGAAAGGTGGCAAACAGTTTGCTAAAGACAAGCAGACTAAGGACATGGATTACTGGAACCATGTCCTGGGTTTGATAAGATCAAGATAAACTTATTTGGTTCAAATGGTGTCAAGCGTGTGTGGTGGCAACCAGGTGAGGAGTACAAAGACAAGTGTGTCTTGCCTACAGTCAAGTAGGGAGTGTCATGGTCTGGGGCTGCATGAGTGCTGGCAACACTGGGGAGCTACAGTTCATTGAGGGAACCATGAGTGCAACATGTACTGTGACATACTGAAGCAGAGCATAACCCCTCCCTTTGGTGACTGGGCCGCAGGGCAGTATTCCAACATGATAATGAACCCAAACACACCTCCAAGACGATCACTGCCTTGCTAAAGAAGCTGAGGGTAAAGGTGATGGACTGGCCAAACATGTCTCCAGACCTAAACCCTATTGAGAATCTGTAGGGCATCCTCAAATGGGAGGTGGAGAAGAGCAAGGTTTCTAGCATCCACCACCACCTCCGTGTCATCATGGAGGAGTGGAAGAGGACTCCAGTGGCAACCTGTGACGCTCTGGTGCACTCCATGCCCAAGAGGGTTAAGGCAGTGCTGGAAAATGGTGGCCACACTAATATTGACACTTTGGGCCCAATTTGGACATTTTCACTTAGGAATGTACTCACTTTTATTGCCAGCAGTTTAGCCATTAATGGCTGTGTGTTGAGTTATTTTGAGGGGGCAGCAAATTTACACTGTTATACAAGCTGTACACTCACTACTTTACATTGTAGCAAAGTGTCATTTCTTTAGTGTTGTCACATGAAAAGACAATAAAATATTTACAAAAATGTGAGGGGTGTACTCACTTTTGTGAAATACTGTATATCTGTAGTGTTTACTTGTCTCTCTCAAAGCTCTAAAGGCAGGCCATACATGGTTCAAATCTCATCCAGTTCAGCAGGAACCAGGCAAGATTCGAACCCTGTATGGGCTGGCTCAATTGAGGTATAACCAGCATGACGGGTTTTACATGCGATTGTCACTAATTATCACTAGCGGCTGCTATAGCTGCTAGCAATAATCGCTGTCTTCTCCCAGCCGGGATGGCTCCCCCTGCCAGGAGAATTATTATTCAACACTATATGTTTTGATGGGGGAATCGAGCAAATTTCTTTCCTGCAACTCGTAGTTGCAAAAAAAGAAATTTGCTTTGCGTATGGCCGGCCTAAGTGTGTTTTTTCTCTGGTGCTTCGTTCCTCTGTCATCAGCATGAGTCAGCTTTCCCCACACATGAGATTGTGACAGAAAGTGAGATAAGTACATAGCTTGTCTATTCAGAATACAGCTCTGCATGTTCCTCTACATATGTGGAGGGGGGGTGTCCCTTTTCCTCAAATCAACACACAGTGTATAAAGAGCTCTAACTGCAGCTCTCCACCCCCTCCTCTGTACTCCTCACAGATGCAGAAAGATTTTATCACAGTTGTGCTCTTTTGAAGGGTTGTAGACAAGAGAAGACTGCAGATAAATAAGTAAAACTTATGTAAGAGGATTTGTTTCATCTCTGTTTATCATCTGAGGCTATTCACTTCACTGGGTATATGAGAGGTGTGAAGATACGGGGTGATTATGCTCAAGTGGTGCATGCGGTTTCAGGAACACGTGTCAGTCCAGACTGTATTTTTAAGGGCATGGCAGCCCAATTTTATTCAAAAGAAACAAAAATCTCACACAAACAGTAATCTTCCCTCGCAGAGAGTTCCACCATCCCTGTGTAACACAAACTTCAGCCTCCTGGCTTAAACGCTGTTACTTGATCAAACTCCCTCTTGGAGCTTATTTGGTCAGCTTCGTGCTGCTCGGTCGCGAGCCACATCTGCCTCCTGCAGACATGCACGCCTCAGACTGCCACCTGCAGTCTTAGACTCCTAGAGACCTTCCTGTCTCTCTCGTGGAGCCGTCTCCTCGTGGAACCCTCCCGACTCCTAGACAGGCCTCCTGCCTGTAGGGTGGAGCTGTTTCCAAGTGCTAGCGCTGAGCTCTCTTAATGGGATGCATATGAACCCAGCACATAGGTGTGCAATTAGCATACCTGCCAAAATCAGGTATATCTTGCTAATATACACTGTTACATGGGGTCGCCTCTCCACAGAGGGTTTACAACCACTTGGAGAGACAGTGGGCCTGGAAGCCAAATAACCTCTCATAATACTTTCTTAAATGACAAAAAAAAAAAACAATAACAGTCTGCCAAAAGAAGCAATGACAGGTGAACGAACATACACCCTGACAACCTCTTCTACCTCTGGTCCCCAATGTTCTTACCTCCGTGGATGCAGAGTTGTGAGCGCCAAGTAGCTGGTCCAGGGATTTTAAATCCCCGCTCTTCCCAGCATCGCTCTTATTTGTCCTGGAAGCACTGCACATAGAACAGAGAAGAGAGGGGACTTCAACTCCTTAGACCCTTGGATTGGCTGCATGGGCACTGAAAGCTCAGCAGCCCCGGAGGTTAGTACAGCGGGAACCTGGGAGAGTGGGCAGGATGTATGGTGTTAGTTAATCCTTAAATGTTTTATGTAAAAGTGAACTTTTAGGGTAAAAAGAAAAAGTCACTTTAGGTAATATGGCAGTTAGTTTAAAACAAAAAAAAAATCTTATCTTAGTGTAGAATCAAATGGGGCTCTCTAAGGTACAATTTTGATAACTCAGAAAACCTCTTGACTAAAGTGAAGGCCACAAGAAAGGCTACTTTCTGAGGCAGCAATGTCAAAGATATGTCCTTAAAGTGACACTAAATGTTCAATTTTTATTTTTTAAAAATAACAAACATGTCATACTTACCTCCACTGTGCAGCTTGTTTTGCACAGAGTGGCCCCAAATGGCGTTTTCTGGGGTCCCCCAGCGGCTCTCCTAGCTCCTCCCCATCTCAGATAACCCCCTGGGAGAAGCGCTCTCCTGGTGGGTTACCTTGCGGGCGCACTCGTCCATAGCCGCGGAGTGCAGGACTCGGCCCCGCTCCCCGGCGCCCACGTCATGAGATTTGATTGACAGCAGCGCGAGCCAATGGCTGGCTGCTATCAATCTATCCAATGAAGAGCCGAGAAGACCAGGCCAAAATCCAGCGCGTTCTCGATGCGGGACTTTCAAGGGCTCAGGTAAGTACATGGGGGAGCTGGGGGGCCAGTAAGCATCGGATGTTTTTTCACCTTAATGCATAGGATGCATTAAGGTGGCAAAACGGGAACCTTTACAACCCCTTTAATAGGTTTGAATAGAGATCTTTGAAACACTGACAATACTAGATTTAAATCCTATGGTTGTAGTAGAGGCTCTAATGAGGGGAGCAAAGTGTGTAGTCTCTTATAAGGCTACACGAGTAAATAATCAGCAAGAGGATGTTGAAAAAGGATAGTGCAAATACCTGGCCTTTGATGGTGCTAAGTGGGAAGAGTTGTTCTATCCAAACGTGCAGTAGGGAAAGAAAACATGGAAATGCAAAAGACTCTCACCAGTGAAAATAACTCTTCCACATCTGATACATGCATACTTGCTGTGAACAGAAACCATAGGAAGGAAACTGCTTGATGCACGCCCAAGTTTAAACTGGTGGTCTGGGATGAAACAGACTCTGGCTGAGACAATACAAATGGCTCTGGCTGAGACATAGCAAATACTAGGCCCCAGAAAAAATGAACAGGAGGATTGATCAATACTGTGAAATAATGTTCAACCACCTTAGTCAAATATAATAATAATTATACAAGAAGCACAGAGCAGAAAATACAGGAATACTATTATCACACAGTGCCCAGGTAATTGCAACAGCTTAAGACAATATTGTACACCCAGCCTCAGATATATTAAGATTATTTCCCAACACAGTATATAGCCTGATAAAGCCACTCACAAAAGTCAGTCTTCAGAGACAGGGGACAGGTGAGACTGCCACAGTTCTGGTGCACACAACACAGCAAGCAATCCACTGGTGTACCATCCTGACCTGAAAGCAGAGTCCAGTGTTAAAAAAAGGGTTGTCACTGTCAATTGCAGGACCATCTCAGAGAGATCACCAATTAATCGACTGCGGTAAACCTGCGCTTGTTGGCTGAGAAGACTCACAGAAATTCCATGATCCAGTCTGAATCCACCAGTGGCTGTTAATGGTAGAAAAGAAGTCTTCCAATTCAAACTAAAAATAGAGCAGAGGGGAAGGAAGTATCCATTTTCCTAAAGATACTAAGCAAAAGGTGTGAGGTGGGAAGGATTATAACCTCAAGAGAGCTGGCCTTCAGTTTTGTATGTGACAAGTGTCCCATTTTTCCTGTAGATGGCAATGTAAGCCTAGGTTACTTTGTGTGATCAAAGCTGTGTCCCTCAATGAATGATAGAGAGCGGTTTAACAATTTCATACTCAATCCAAAACTATATAAAAATGTTAGATACTGTGTAGTTTTGCCCATTCTGATGATATTTATAGCAAATTCAATATGGAATATCATTTTTAGCTACCATCTTGAAGAAAAAGTTAAAGTAGTATTAAACCCAAAACCAAAAATGTATTAAATGGTAGTTTACCAGTCATTAGATGTGATGGCTGCATTAGTTTTGTTTTCTTTTTTTTTCTGTTTTCACCTGGTGAGCTGGCCACACCTCCTGTATTAGTGAGACACAACTCTGGCTGAATCAGCACAGGGGCCACAGCAGACAGCAGCATTGTCAGACTGGGGGGAGGGTAGTCTTAAATGTTTAAGCAGATTTAGCTTACACAAGCCAAACTCCAGCTCACACAGTTGCAGCAGGTTTTCCTTTTGGAAAAAAAAAGGTTTTGCATGAATAAATAAAAGCTGATTGCGCCTGCCAGTGGTTTATCTCGTTCATGTAGACTGATATATTCTGCTGGGTGGCTTGGGCTTTTGAAAAACAGACTTGCTGGCTGGATTACCAGATGAATATAGAAGAAAGCAAGCCTAAAAAAACGAATACAGCCATGGCATCTAAGAATTGATAAGCTGCCATATAAAAAACGTTTTCTTTTGCTTTAATTTTAACTAGAATTCCATTTCACTCAGTCATTAGCTGGGCTTCCTTTGCTTAAATGATAATGTGGTTGCCCAGCATGTCTGAAAGGCTGGTTAAACAGGAAGTGATGTAGCAGGTAGGAGATCTAATATTAATGTGATCGAGAATACAGGGCAGGATGGGGAGAGTGAGTGGAAACTGCTGTGTACTCTGACCATGCAGTGGTGCATGCAGGAACTGGACCTTAGAGGCTGTTCCTTTTTCTATAAGCCATGGATGACCCAGACTAACAGGTCCCACAGTCATTTGTAAAGGTAACTGAGATCGGCAAATTGGAAGAATGACAGACCAGAGCAGATTAGGAGCCTCTATTCTTATTTTTCTCCATATCCATTGGAACTTAGCATGGCTTACTGTTAAACAGGAAGCTGCATTAGTTGTTGGATCAGTGAAGGTAGACATCATAAGGCCAACAATGTTTCATAGCCGACATCATTTTTTTCCTGTTAACACTGTTAAAATTAAAAGGTTGGAGCTTAGGAACACCACTTTAAATATAAAAAAACTGGAACGTTGCTGCCAAGATGAAGAATGGTAATTAGCGGGGAGTTTGTTTTAATTCAAATTAGAGAAGTGTACAAAAGCAATGAAAATGGGAGTAATTAATATCTGCATTGTTAAAGAGATTCTAGTTATGTATTCATTCAACAATTAATGTTAGAATTATAAAAAGAAGAAAACAAACAGTGGATGAATTATACAAGAATGGTACAAACATTCAACAGTTTAACCAATAATTAGTCTAGATTTGAGGACAACTAGGTTTCAATGATAATAGATTTGCACCAAAGATACCAATTTCATGTCAAATGAGTTAATAATAAAAGTCAAATTGCTAATAATTTAGTGTGACTGTAAAATTATTATAATTATAAAATAAAATACAAAACTAGTTAAACAAAAGGTAAGATGATTCATTTGTCTGCACTTTTGAATTAAAAAAACACAAAAAACAAAAAGGTTCTTCATGATTACTAACCTTTGCATTAGTACTTTGGTTGGGATAGACAATAATTGAACCCCCTAAGTACTGTGTTTTTCTTTTCAGTAAACCACAGGTATAGCTGCTGCTTTACTATGCCAGATAAAATGATAAGTGTATTTGTGGCTTACTGTAACTCATTTTAAAATATCCTTTATGCCCTGTTTTGTATTCTTTTATATGGCAAACATAATGGAGTGTCTTAAAAAATTAAATAAAACCAGGAATAACAGCTCTTTGAAAGCATTTCTCTGTATAACTAAACAGAATAATTGAAGAGCTCTTAATGCTTATACTAATAGCTAAACCTAAATCTTTGTGAGCAGAACTGATAAAATGCTTTCAATTAATAGTTGTTGCTTAAGGTTATCTTTTTCCTGCACAGTAACAAATGCATCTAATAAATGGTGGGTGCTGGAATACCAAATAAGATTAGAGTAATACATTTAAGATAACGAGCCATAGGCTCATGGGCAGAAGAATAAAAAAAAAGCATCATGGGTATTTGTTGTGCAGCTTGGTTCCAATTTAGGCTTAGCCAGTCTGCACCTTTAATGCTTTTGTCAAACTCAGAGCCTCAGCGTGATCCTAGAAAACGCGTACCTCAGATCTGTCTAAAGACCAGTTAACCACTAGAGTCCCCAGAGCTTTTTTTTTTTCTTTTAGCTTTGGCTAGTTCTTGGTTCTGCAAAGTTTATCTTTCAGGTTTGTAGTCTACCCTACTGTACAACACACAGCATTTTTTGGGACAGCTACAGCTTCAATTTGGTAGCAAAGTGTGTGTGTGTGTGTGTGTGTGTGTGTGTGTGTGTGTGTGTGTATATATATGCACAGTGGATATAAAAGGTCTACACACCCCTGTTACAAGGTATGGTTTCTGTGATGTAAAAAAAAAACGAAAATAATATGGTTGCATAAGTGTACACACGCTTAAACTAATACTTTGTTGAAGCACCTTTTGATTTTATTACAGCACTCAGTATTTTTGGGTATCAGCATAGCACATCTTGACTTGCCAATATTTGCCCACTCTTCTTTGCACAAACACTCAAAATCTGTCAGATTGAGAGGGCATCTCCTGTGCACAGCCTTCCTCAGATCACCCCACAGATATTCAATCGGATTCAGGTCAAGTCTGGGCTTTGGCTGGGCCATTCCAAAACTTTAATCTTCTTCTGGTGGAGCCATTCCTTTGTTGATTTGGAAGTATGCTTTGGGTCCTTGTCATGCTGAAAGATGAAGTTCCCCTTCATGTTCAGCTTTCTAGCAGAAGCCTAAAGGTTTTGTGCCAATATTGACTTGTATTTGGAACTGTTCATAATTCCCTCTACCTTCGCTAAAGCCCGTGACCCAAATTAGGAAAATCTGCCCCAATGCTTGATGCTGCCACTACCATGCTTCACTGTGGGTATAGTGTTCTTTTGGTGATGTGCAGTGTTCTTTTTGCGCCAAACATATCTTTGGGAAATATGGCCAAAAAGTTCAACCTTGGTTTCATCAGACCATAACACAATTTCCCACATGCTTTTGGGAGACTTCAGATGTATTTTTGCAAAATTTAGGCAGGTTTGGATGTTTTTCTTCGTAAGAAAAAGCTTCCATCTTGCCAATATACCCGATAGCCCAAGACATATTAAGAATATGAGAGATTGTTGTCACATGTACCACACAGTAAGTACTTGCCAGATATTCCTGCAACTCCTTTAATGTTGATGTAAGGCCTCTTGGCAGCCTTCCTGGCCAGATTTCTTCTAGTCTTCATCAGTTTTGGAGGGACATCCAGTTCTTGGTAATGTCACTGTTGTGTCATATTTTCTCCACTTGATGATGACTGTGTTCACGGTGTTCAATGGTATATCTAATGCCTTCGAAATTCTTTTGTACTCTTCTCCTGACCGATACTTTTTAACAATAAGATCCCTCTGATGCTCTGGAAGATCTCTGTGGACCATGGCTTTTGCTGTAGGATGCGACTAAGAAAATGTCAGGAAAGACCTACTAGAATAACTGAGCTTTATTTAGGGTTAATCAGAGGCACTTTAAATGATTGCATGTGTGTACTGACTCCTATTTAACATGAGTTGGAATGCGATAGCTTAATTCCAAACACAGCTACATCCTTAGTTAAGAGGGTGTGCACACTTATGCAACCACATTATTTTAGTTTTTATTCTTACTTCCCCCCTAAAAGATTTCAGTTTGTTTTTCGATTGAGTTGTACAGTTTAGAGGTCACATTAAGCCCCCGTTCACAACTATGCGAATTAGATGCAGCTTACACCGCATCCAATTCGCAGGACATTTTAAAATACATTCATTTGAATGTATCTGGTTCACGTGTGCGTTTTTTGGGCATTGCGGTGCGAATTACAAGCCCATTACCTCCTATGGTAACGCATATGATTCGCAGATGCATTGCGTTCTGAACAAGGATTTTCTCCTTCTCCTCACTACACCTGCCCCTCTCACCCCCCCCTCCCGCCCTCCCTACTCACTGATCCGCAGCTGCAATGCAGAGAAGCCTTTGAACAACTGATTTTTATCTTCCCTGTGAAACCTGAGCTTCAATTCACACCGCACATGTGTGAACCCAGGCTAAAGGTGCAAAAAGTCCTGAAATGATTCACCTTTGCCTCATTTTTTTACTTTACAGAAACCTGACATTTTAACAGGGGTGTGTAGTCTTTTAAATCCATTGTGTGGGTGTGTGTATATGTATGTGTGAGTATATATATATATATATATATATATATATATATATATATATTTATATATATAATCAGACCTTGGGTTTTATTGGTAATAAAAGATAAAAAAAGTAAAAAGTAAGCACACCCCCATATATCTAACGCACTGTATAATCAACAGTCTTCTGACTAAAATTATATCACATTTGTGTGACATTTACGGTATATAATGTTGGAGAATAGGACAACCGCTTTTTTACCCTTTTTTTTTTATGCTGCACTGCAACGCTCACAAAGGAAAAAATGTTTGTGGAAAATGTTGTAGTATCATTAAGATTAAGTCAGATTGATGGCGGCATAAATTAACAAAAATTAGACTTTTTTTTCCACAAGTGAGCAATCACTAAAAAATGCTAATGAAATAGCATACATTAATGTGAATTTGTGATGCTTGTTAAGTAAACATAAACTTACTTTAACACCTTTTTTTGCTATGGTGGGAAGGGGGGAGTTAGATCTGGTTAGTGGAGACCCCTCCATTGAAAATGTGCAGCAGCAGATTACTTCAAATAATGATCCACTACTGGCTGCAATCAGCCACCAAGAGATCACTATACAGTATCTCACAAACGTGACTACACCCCTCACATATTTTTAAATATTTTATTATATCTTTTCATGTCACAACACTGAAGAAATGACACTTTGCTACAATGTAAAGTAGTGAGTGTACATCTTGTATAACAGTGTAAATTTGCTGTCCCTTCAAAATAACTCTCACACAGCCATTAATGTCTAAACCACTGGCAACAAAAGTGAGTACACCCCTAAGTGAAAATGTACAAATTAGGCCCCAAGTGTCAATATTTTGTGTGGCCACCATTATTTTCCAGCACTGCCCTAAACCTATTGGCCATGGAGTTAATCAAAGCTTCACAGGTTGCCACTGGAGTCCCTCTGCCACTCCTCCATGACATCAAGGAGCTGGTGGATGTGAGAGACCTTGAGCATCTGTGGGGCTTCCTCAAACGGAAGGTGGAGGAGCGCAATAGGCTTTAGGTCGGGGAGACATGCTTGGCCAGCCCAACATCTTTACCCTCAGCTTCTTTAGAAAGGCAGTGGTTGTCTTGGAGGTGTGTTTGGGGACGTTATGTTGGAATACAGCCCCAGTCTCCGAAGGGAGGGGATCATGGTCTGCTTCAGTATGTCACAGTACATGTTGGCATTCATGGTTCAATGAATGAACTGTAGCCCCCTAGTGCCGGCAGCACTCATGCTGCCCCAGATCATGACACTCCCACCACCATGCTTGACTGTAGGCAAGACACACTTGTCTTTGTACTCCTCACCTGGTTGCTGCCAAACCCGCTTGACCATCTGAACCAAATAAGTTTATCTTGGTTTCATCAGACCACAGGACATAGTTCCAGTAATCCATCTCCTTAATCTGCTTGCCTTCAGCAAACTGTTGGCGGGCTTTCTTGTGCATCATCCTTAGAGGAAGTTTCCTTCTGGGATGACAGCCACCCAGACCAATTTGATGCAGTGTGTGGCGTATGGTCTGAGCACTGACAGGTTGACCCCCCCTCACCCCTTCCACCTCTGCAGCAATGCTGGCAGCACTCATACGTCCTTTTTACCAAAGACAACCTCTGGATATGATGTGGAGCACGTGCACTCAACTTCTTTGGTCGACCATGGCAGGGCCTGTTCTGAGTGGAACCTGTCCAGTTAAACCGCTGTATGGTCTTGGCCACCGTGCTGCAGCTCAGTTTCAGGGTCTTGGCAATCTAGAGTTTTTTTGCCATGAGGTGTCATGTTCAACTTCCAGTGACCAGTATGAGAGAGTGAGAGCGATAACACCAAATTTAACACACCTGCTCCCCAGTCACACCTGAGACCAACACTGTATCCTGGCCTAGGCCAACAAGGCCCAGGCCTAGGGCCGCACTTTGTAGGGGGGCAGAACAGAAAGAGTTACCGCCAGCTTGCGTTACACTGTTATTGTAGCGTCAGTCTTATGGGGCGGACTGGGCTGAGAGGCAAATTAGTCTAGTGCCCCCATAAAGCGGCCTCACTGCTTCCGGTATGCGGGCGGCCGGCATTCCGCAACTGTGGTGGGGGGCACTTCTAATTTTGACTGTCCTATCATCCTGGACCACAAACCTTCCTCACTGTGCTATATGTTTTCTGCTGCACCATTGGCATGGTTATATCTTCTTAGTCCTCTCCATAAAATCATCAGAAATTTGTGCTTAACCATTTCAGCCCCGGGAACTTTGGCTGCTGAATGACCAGGCCATTTTTTGCGATACAGCACTTTGTCGCTTTGACGGTCGTGCGACATTGTACCCAAACAAAATTGATGTCCTTTTTTCCCCACAAATAGAGCTTTCTTTTGGTGGTATTTGATCACCTCTGCGGTTTGAATTTTTTGCGCTATAAACTAAAAAAGAGCGACAGTTTTGAAAGAAAACAAATTTTTTTTTACTATTTACTATAATAAATATCCCCCAAAAATATTTTTTTTTCCTGAGTTTAGGCTGATATGTATTCTTCTACATATTTTAGGTAAAAAAAATAATATACGCAATAAGCGTATATTGATTGGTTTGCGCAAAAGTTATAGCATCTACAAAATAGAGGATAGTTTTATGCCTTTTTTATTATAAATTTTTTTTTTTACTAGTAATGGCGGCGATTTGCGATTTTTATCCGGACTGCGACATTATGGCGGACACATCGGACAATTTTGACACATTTTTGGGACCTCTGTCATTTATACAGCGATCGGTGCTATAAAAACGCACTGATTACTGTAGAAATGTCCCTGGCAGTGAAGGGGTTAACACTAGGGGGCGATCAAGGGGTTAATTGTGTTCCCGTGGGAGATGATTCTAACTGAAGGGGGAGGGGACTGACTAAAGGAAGTGACGGATTGTGGTTCCTAGCTAATAGGAACACACGATCTGTCACTCCTCTTCGGAACGGAACACGGAATTGTGTGTTTACACACACACACTTCCGTGTTCTGCCCCTAGTGCTCCCGACCGCATCGGCAACCTCGCTGTGCAGTGCGCGCGTGAGCTCGCCTGCTATCCCGATCCTAGGACCCGATGTATAGCTACGACGGTTCTCAGGATCGTGTCGACCTGCCGCCGTATAATGACAGCGGCTGGTCGGCAAGCGGTTAAACAGCAAGGGGTGTGGCCTTGACAGGAAGGGGTGTGTCATATTTAAATTAGGGGGTCACAAGTTTTGTCAGGCCTTCGGCAGCACAAAACCTAAATACACTACTGCCTGAGACCTTGTAACACTAAGGAGTCAAATGACAGCTGAAGCGTAAAATGGATAATTGGGCCCAATTTGGACATTTTCACTTTGGGGTGTACTCACTTTTGTTGCCAGCGGTTGAGCCATTAATGGCTGTGTGTTTAGCTATTTTGAGGGGACAGCAAATGTACACTGTTATACAAGCTGTGCACTCACTACTTTAAATTGTAGCAAAGTGTCATTTCTTTAACCACTTCAGCCCCGGAAGGATTTACCCCCTTCTTGACCAGAGCACTTTTTACAATTCGGCACTGCGTAGCTTTAACTGCTAATTGCGCGGTCATGCAATGCTCTACCCAAACGAAATTTGCGTCCTTTTCTTCCCACAAATAGAGCTTTCTTTTGATGGTATTTGATCACCTCTGCCGTTTTTATTTTTTGCGCTATAAACGGAAAAAGACTGAAAATTTTGAAAAAAAATGATATTTTTTACTTTTTGTTATAAAAAAAATCCAATAAACTAAATTTTAGTCATACATTTAGGCCAAAATGTATTCGGCCACATGTCTTTGGTAAAAAAAATGTCAATAAGCGTATATTTATTGGTTTCCGCAAAAGTTATAGCGTCTACAAACTAGGGTACATTTTCTGGAATTTACACAGCTTTTAGTTTATGACTGCCTATGTCATTTCTTGAGGTGCTAAAATGGCAGGGCAGTACAAACCCCCCCCCCCCCAAATGACCCCATTTTGGAAAGTAGACACCCCAAGGAAATTGCTGAGAGGCATGTTGAGCCCATTGAATATTTTTTTTTTTTTTGTCCCAAGTGATTGAATAATGACAAAAAAAAATTACAAAAAGTTGTCACTAAATGATATATTGCTCACATAGGCCATGGGCTATGTGGAATTGCACCCCAAAATACATTCAGCTGCTTCTCCTGAGTACGGGGATACCACATGTGTGGCACTTTTTGGCAGCCTAGCCGCGTACGGGGCCCCGAAAACCCAGCACCACCTTCAGGATTTCTAAGGGCATACATTTTTTATTTCACTCCTCACTACCTATCACAGTTTTGAAGGCCATAAAATGCCAAGATGGCACAAACCCCCCCCCCCCAAATGACCCCATTTTGGAAAGTAGACACCCCAAGCTATTTGCTGAGAGGCATGGTGAGTATTTTGCAGCTCTCATTTGTTTTTGAAAATGAAGAAAGACCAGAAAAAAATTTTTTTTTTTCTTTTTTCAATTTTCAAAACCTTGTGACAAAAAGTGAGGTCTGCAAAATACTCACTATACCTCTCAGCAAATAGCTTGGGGTGTCTAATTTCCAAAATTGGGTCATTTGGGGGGTTTTGTGCCACCTGGGCATTCCATGGCCTCCGAAACTGTGATAGGCAGTGAAGAGTGAAATCAAAAATTTACGGCCTTAGAAAGCCTGAAGGCGGTGCTTGGTTTTCGGGGTCCCGTGCGCGGCTAGGCTCCCAAAAAGTCCCACACATGTGGTATCCCCGTACTCAGGAGAAGCAACAGAATTTATTTTGGGGTGTAATTTCACAAATCCCCATGGCATGTTTGAGCAATATAACATTTAGTGACAACTTTGTGCAAAAAAAAAAAAAATTTGTCTCTTTCCCGCAACTTGTGTCACAATATAAAATATTCCATGGACTCGACATGCCTCTCAGCAAATAGCTTGGGGTGTCTACTTTCCAAAATGGGGTCATTTGGGGGGGTTTGAACTGTCCTGGCATTTTATGCACAACATCTAGAAGCTTATGTCACACATCACCCACTCTTCTAACCACTTGAAGACAAAGCCCTTTCTGACACTTTCTGATTACATGAAAAAATTATTTTTTTTTGCAAGAAAATTACTTTGAACCCCCAAACATTATATATTATTTTAAAGCAAATGCCCCACAGATTAAAATGGTGGGTGTTTCATTTTTTTTTTCACACAGTAATTGCGCAGCGATTTTTCAAACGCATTTTTTGTGGAAAAAACACACTTTTTTAAATTTTAATGCACTAAAACACACTATATTACCCAAATGTTTGATGAAATAAAAAAAGATGATCTTAGGCCGAGTACATGGATACCAAACATGACATGCTTTAAAATTGCGCACAATTGTGCAGTGGCAACAAAATTAATACATTTTTAAAAGCCTTTAAAAGCCTTTACAGGTTACCACTTTAGATTTACAGAGGAGGTCTACTGCTAAAATTACTGCCCTCGATCTGACCTTCGCGGTGATACCTCACATGCATGGTGCAATTGCTGTTTACATTTGACGCCAGACCGACGCTTGCGTTCGCCTTAGCGCAAGAGCAGGGGGGACAGGGGTGCTTTTTTTTTTTTTTTTTTTTTTTTTTCTTTATTATTTTTTTTTTTTTATCTTATTTTTAAACTGTTCCTTTCATTTTTTTTTTTAATCATTTTTATTGTTATCTCAGGGAATGTAAATATCCCCTATGATAGCAATAGGTAGCGACAGGTACTCTTTTTTGAAAAAATTGGGGTCTATTAGACCCTAGATCTCTCCTCTGCCCTCAAAGCATCTGACCACAACAAGATCGGTGTGATAAAATGCTTCCCCAATTTCCCAATGGCGCTGTTTACATCCGGCGAAATCTAAGTCATAAAATGCTCGTAGCTTCCGGTTTCTTAGGCCATAGAGATGTTTGGAGCCACTCTGGTCTCTGATCAGCTCTATGGTCAGCTGGCTGAATCACCGGCTGCATTCTCAGGTTCCCTGTTGAGACAGGAGAGCCAGAGAAAAACACGGAAGACGGTGGGGGGGGGGGCATTCCCTCCCACTGCTTGTAAAAGCAGTCTAGAGGCTAATTAGCCGCTAGGATTGCTTTTACATGAAAGCCGACCGCTGGCTAAAAAGAACGATACCAAGATGATACCTAAACCTGCAGGCATCATTCTGGTATAACCACTCAAAGTCGTGAATGGCGTACCTGAAGACAAAAAAATGGTTAACAATAAAGCACAGTAAACGGTAAAGTATAAAAAATTGCATACCTGAAAAGCAAACATGATAAAACATAATAACAATAAAACATTGCAGAATATAATACAGTAAAAAAGAGCAGAACAATAGAGAGAGAATAGAGAGAGAGAGAACAATGAAACGACAACAATTTTTTTTTATTTTTGTTTGTGTTTTTTTTTTTTTACACTTTTTTTTTGTAACTGTAACTTTTATTAATGTAAGCGGTTCCAGGTTCGGGTCTCTCAAAATGCGATGGCATCTTGGGAGACCCTGTGAAAGTGTGCCTAGTCTGTGCAATGCTGTACCCTACGCTAATACTCAACTAGTGTATGGTAGCGTTCAAAACATTCACCAATGCAAAGACCAGGATTGTCAGGACAGGAGGGACAATAATAGCGGGTGTCACGTCTATATCCGCGCTTGCTGCAGACACAACATCTTTTTTGGGGGGGTTCGTTGGGTAGGGGTACTCGGGAGGACATATAAATGCCTCTCATGCACCTGACTGCATTTGGTTGTGGATGTGAATGGGGGAAGTACGGGCGCTGCAGAAGCGGTGGGTTCCCAATTAGGATTGGCGAATGCAGCAGGAAGGGCATTATGGGCACGACAGGCCTATGTTTGTCTTTTTGGTGGCTGCGGGACACTACTTGTGCTTGCCACCTCACCAGCTTGAACTGCACTTATGGGACTCGCCACGTCACCACGTGTTACTGCAGTGCTGGTTTGACTACGACCGGGGTGTACTAGGCCGCTGGCGCTTGCCAGTTCACCAAAACGCTACAAAAAAAAGTGACAGTGATCAATCGATACTGCACTTGGGTGGGCTGGGCTGCGCCGGGCGGAGGGGCAAAACGCAGGTGCTAGCAGGTATCTGGGCTGATCCCACTAACACTGCATTTTTGGGAACCCTAAACTGCTGGGGACGCTAGTATAGATCTGATCAGTTCAGATATTGATCCGATCAGATACTATACCACTAAGGGAGGCGTACGGTGCGTGCGTGGGTGTTAGCGGTACTGGCGTTAATCTGACGCTGCCTGGGGCTGGTGCTTGCCAGTTCACCAAAATGCTACCAAAAAAACTGTTAGCGATCGCAGGGATCAGGCCTGACTCTGCGAACGCTGCAGTTATGCGTTTAGTGTTTTGTAAGTGTCAGTGATCGATCAATACTGCACTTGGATGGGCTGGGCCGGGCGGAGGGGAAAAACGCAGGTGCTAGCAGGTATTTGGGCTGATCCCGCTAACACTGTGTTTTTGGGAACCCTAAACTGCTGGGGACGCTAGTATAGATCTGATCGGAGGTGTACGGTGCGTGTACGGTGCGTGCGTGGGTGTTTGCGGTACTGGCGCTAATCTGACGCTGCCTGGGGCGACACATATCACCGCCGGGCGATCAGGGGGCTAAACCTTTATTCGGTAATAAACGGCGGGTGCTCTGACACTATAAAAAATAAACGAACTAACCAGCGTCACCCGTAACAGTTATACGGTGATCAGTGGTGAAAGGGTTAACTAGGGGGCAATCAAGGGGTTAAAACATTTATTAGATAGTATATGGGGGTCCCTGTCGCTATAAAACGCTGACAGCGAACCTAAATATTTACGTTCCTAACTAGCGTCACCAGTGACACTAATACAGCGATCAGAAAAATGATCGCTTAGCGACACTGGCGACAGGGGGGGATCAAGGGGTTAAAACTTTATTAGGGGGGGTTAGGGGGTACCCTAGACCTACAGGGGGCTAACACTCACTGTCCTACCACTGCTAACTGTCACAAACTGACACTATGCAGTAATCGGGAGAAAAAAAAAAAAAACCTGCTTGGTGTCAGTTTGTGACAGGGGGGGGTGATTGGGGGGCGATCGGGGGGGGGGGGTTGGGGGTGTTTAGTGTGCCTGGCATGTTCTACTGTGTTGTGTGTGAGTGTTGGTGCACTTACATGTCGTCTCTCCTCGGTGCTGGAATGGAAACTGGCCAGCCGAGGAGAGATGACATCACATCCTCTGCCTCTGTGTACTATACAGAGGCAGGGGATGTTTCTCATTGGCTGGGAGCGATCGCGAGGGGGGGGGCCACGATCGGATGGTCTCCCCCTCATCTCTCATCGCTCCCAACCAAACGCCGACCGCCGATGGCACTGGGGGGGGGTCCGATCGGACCCCCCGCCCGCGGGAAGGCAATCACGTACCAGGTACATGATTTTGCCTGCCCGTGCCGCTCTGCTCACGTATATAGGCGTGAGGCGGTCGGCAAGTGGTTAATGTTGTCACATGAAAAGATATAATAAAAGTTACAAAAATGTGAGGGGTGTACTCACTTCTGTGAGATACTGTAGCTGTGATTTAATGCTGTAGGGAGAGACTGGAGAGAGCTTCAACAGCTCTATCCAAGCCTCCATACTGACAGAATGTGCAGCGGCATCACTACACTCCAGGAGTAAACACTATGTGCTGTATGTCACTGAAAGCCAGAAGTACTAGCCTGAACTTGTGTCAGACCCACAGGCACCTCTAATGCCCAGTGCCATTTTAAAACAGCACTGGCAGAAACAGCTGCTCTCCCAGTATCTTTGCTGGCACTGGGGACTAATGTGTGGTATTTTATTTTATGATCAGCAAACAAGGAGTTGCAGCAGTCACATCCATAGGCGTGCGCAGCCTTTTGCATTAGGGTGTGCACCCCAAAGCTCAAACACAAATGCGTGTCTATATATTACACTATATTACTAAAAGAATTGGGACGCCTGCCTTTAACGCGCATGAACTTTAATGGCATCCCAGTCCGTAGGGTTCAATATTGAGTTGGCCCACCCTTTGCAGCTATAACAGCTTCAACTCTTCTGGGAAGGCTGTTCACAAGGTTTAGGAGTGTGTCTATGGGAGTGTTTGACCATTCTTCCAGAAGCGCATTTGTGAGGTCAGGCACTGATGTTGGATGAGAAGGCCTAGCTGGCAGTCTCCACTCTAATGTGAAGGCCAGTCAAGTTCCTCCACCCCAAACTCACTCTTCCATGTCTTTTCGGGCCTTGCTTTGTGCACTGGTCCAAAACATTTGGTGGAGGGGGATTATGGTGGGGGGGGGGTTGTTTTCCAGGGGTTAGGTTTGGTCCCTTAGTTCCAGTGAAGGGAACTCTTAAGGCGTTGGCATACCAAGACATTTTGGACAATTTCATGCTCCCAACTTTGTAGGAACAGTTTGGTGATGGCCCCTTCCTGTTCCTACATGACTTCGCACCAGCGCACAAAGCAAGGTCCATAAAGACATGGACTTAGCAAGGGTTGTGGAAAATTTCAAGTGCAAAAATTCACATTTTAATAACTAAAACATATAGAATTGAATGCAATAATCTAAAAAATAAAAATTCCAAAGTGCTATAATGGTGTGAACCTCCCAACTAAAAAGTTGTTGCACATGAAGTTAATTTGTATTGCAATTATCTGTAGAGGGGTTTCCACCATCCATGTTAAGTTTTAAAAAAAATGTTTATGTCTTATTCTCATTTTGATGTGTATTACATGTGAAATCACTTATCACTGGAATTATTGCACTTGAAGTTAACCTGTATGGCAAATATGTACAGGAGGGGTTTCCACCAACCCTGCTAAGTTTAATTGTTTGTCTTTTTTTCAGTTTGATGTGTATTATATGTGAAGTTACATATCACAGAGAGCGGTTTTGTGGTAATATTTAAGTTTATTGAGATTTCCATACATTGGAGGGTTCCACCATTATTGTTAAGTTGTTGATTAGTATGTTAGCAGCACACCTTTTTTTTTGTGGTGTGGGAACACATAACAGTGGTTAGCAGCAGGCCTTTTACTGAGACTTTTTTATTTTACCTCCAGTAGTTTATTGTAAATAGTAGTGTGGTGATTACCTATTATACTAAAGATCAGCATGTGGCATTAATAAACATCAACAGATTTCAGATGTGCCCCACCAGGCCGGCCCCATGGACAAGGTGCCAGGCAGCTGAGTTTGAATAAAGTAAGTGGTGATTGCGCTGTGATAAGTGGGGAAGGAAGGAGGAGGCGGGGAAGGGGCTAGCTCAAATGTATAGAGAGGTGAATGAAAAATGAAAAAAATTATACAAAATAAAAAGGTGTAATGAGCATGAGGGCTAGTATCATACTAGCACATAAAAAATATCATGTGAATACTGAAACAGAAGAAAAGAAAAATCTCAGTGCAAAAGGGCTAGTACCATACTAGCACATATGTGGTAACTCAGCAAATACTTATCAAAAGATAAAACTCAGTGCAAAAGGGCTAGTATCATACTAGCACATAAGTAGTAACTCAGCAAATAATTGATGGTAACTCCAAGTAAATAACTAAATGGTGAACAGTCCCACTGCCTTGTAATACAAAGTGCTCAAACAATGAGTCATCAGTTCCAAAAGGCAAAATGGAAAAATTATACAAAATATAAAAGTGTGATGAAATGTAATAAAGTGCAGTCTAATGAGCACTAAATCTGAATAAACTGAAGAAACAAAATAGTCTAAAGCGTATAAAAAGCTATGAAATGAGTGACAAATACAGTGTGGGTACAAAAAAAAAATATATAAATCAAACAAAGTCCATGTGCATGAGGGCTAGTATCATACTAGCACATAAAAATATTGTAAATACTGACAGGGGATGCTTCATCCCCTGATGAAGCCACGTGACCCGTGACGCCACGCGTAGGGATAGGCACACCCTTCCACTGTCAGCAGTGTACGAGCTCGCCGCTCGTCTGGATACACTGCATAATCCGCTCGTTTCTGTGTGAGTACCGAATCTGTTGTATTGATAATAAAGCTCTATTGATAACATTACTACACTATACGGTATCCTTGTTTCCTTTGGTTACCATATATGTGGATACTCTGAGGCTAAGTGAGAGACAGCGCTGCGCGCAGGAGCCACCCCCACAGGAGACACCAGCGGTGCCTGATTGATTCTATGCTGTAACCTCAGGTTAATGAGGTAAGGGGCCATTACCTTACAGTGTAGGAGCATCTGCATGGAAAGCACCTGTATACACTTCACATCTCTATCTCAGCTTATCACTATGTGATACAATCCAGTCTGTATCCCCTCATCGTTTGGCATGTTTTGAAGCATCTGAAGCTGTTTGAGATTGCACAGACCACTGTTTGGATTTTTGTACACTTTATTGTTGCACAAGTCACCTTCTCTGAGAAACTTTTAACCTGCGGTTTTGCACTTGTTGTTTGGCATTGAATACTACATTATATCTGTATGGATCCCTATGGACATTCATTATAATATTGCACGTCAATTTTGGATTAATAATTTTGCTCTACCATTATAGTGTTTTTTTGCTTTTCTTCACCTTATGTCACGTTTGCAATATTATTGGAGGTGTTTAGATTGCACAAGTCACTCTTTAATTTGTATACAATTGGTGCCAATATATAAGTCACTGTTTTGATATATTTGATTATTGTGTTTTAAATACCCACTGTAGATATTAGTTATTTTTCTGCAGCAACTGCAGATCTCCACGGGCACTTAGTGTGACTTTGTATACACCATCTTTTTGTTTTGGTTTATGCATTGGAGATTAAAAAATTATTATTATTTTTTTTTTATTATTCCACTGCTTTTCTGGTTTGTATATATATGACTGTATAGTGATTATACACTTTTGTTTAGTTTCACACATTCACGTCCAATCCCACACAGCACGTTAGGCACTACAGCCATCGTGTGATCAGTAGGCTCCATATTCCACGGCCATTTTTGATGTAAATATGTTGATGCCTGGGCTTCCTAATAGGTCATTGAGGCCTTGAATTGTATTGTAGGATGGAGAGTGATTTTGCCCTTTCAGGAACTTGATATATGTATAGCTTGGTCAATGGGATAAAGAGGAAATCTGGAGATCTAACAAGAAAATTCTTAAAATATACTGGCATATTACAGTGTAAATATCCCTACATTAATAAACAGCGATAAACGGGGCAATGAAAAACAGGTTCCTTTATTCTTATAAAATAAACTGTTTCTAGGCTTAAAAACTGACTTTTAATGGATTTCTATTCATAGAGTCAGAAAAAGTCATCTGCACTGAAAGAAGCAAAACAAGTTACACTTAGAAAACTTATTTCTTCGTTTAAATAAAAGAAACATAAAAAGAAAAAACTATGAAGAAATGTTAAAATACATTATTTAATGGGCTCATCTTTGCTGTTCTGAAAGCTAAGCATTTTGAATGATTGCTGAAGTTCTGTGTTTTAATAAATTACCTAAATGGATCTTCATGATGAATGTCAGTAAGAGAATGTGCTCGAGCTTTGCATTGCCTATAAAAATCGATTCATAAATAAATATTTAATGGCTCTCTAATTTGTCTGGCACTAAGACATTACATTAACAAAAGTGTTCAAATGAAAGTGGAAATTAAAACAAAAGTAGTGGGATTTTGGAATGTAATCTAAAATGCACTACAAAATGGATTTTTTCACTAAAAACATTCCAGTAGGGTGACACAGTATAATCTGCTAAGTAGGAGTGGAAATTATTTTATTAATACAAAGTAAATGGTTATTAATAAAGTATATATTTAGATCTTTAAAAATAGCTTTAACTAAAGTGGGAAAAGGGACTTTGTTTTTCTGCTGATGCAAGGAGATTGCAATAACGCAGCATTATATGTAATCATGTTCCAAATATGTTTAAGCAGACTTCGCTGGTGAAATTTGTGCTACCTTTTTTTTCACTTAGAAAACCAACAAAACTTGTCATTTACTTTGGGTCATCCAATTATTTGCATTAAATTGAATGTCGTTGCCAATAAAAAAATAAAGCATTCATTCAAAATACGATCTCAAAGCATCTTTACTGACTGGTGATTCAAGCAAGCTTGTTGGGGCCAACATTATCAGGCACAATACAATGGAAGATGCCATCACCCAACTTTAGGAAGCAGTACATAATCTAGGAAAGGCAGGACAGGACAAAGCTACTTATCTATCCACGCACCACGAAAATCAGTAACTTCACTCAATTATCTTAAAATTGTAGCTCATCATAGCCCAAATAAACATTCAGATTTTATTATTTAAATTAATTAACAGAACATAAGGTGATCAAAGTCTTGAAGGATAAGTTCACCTTTTTGTAACATGTTACACTCATATTCAGTGCGTAACATGTAACAAATACACAGGCCCCAGCATCCCCCCTGAATCCCTGTTTTGACAGCTAGCGGGAGGATTTTCTCCCTCAGCTAGCTGTCACAAAAAAATATTCAAAAGTGCGGGGCTCTGCCCACCCGGCTCGCATAGTTCATTCACAGGAAAACCTTTGTAGCTGTCAGCTTGTAGTTCTCAATTAACTACTAGAGCGCTATTGATCACTAGGACCTAGGTCTAGAGTCTATGTTGTTCACTGACTGAGCTTCCTGTCGGAGTATAACTGCCTGCCCATATCGGAGGTACAAGCAGACAGATGCATAGACAGTCTCTAGGACTGTGACTTATCTGCTGATCATGGGTTTAATGCCTTACAAGTCCATAAACAAAAAAATAAATAAAAATAAATGCATTTTTTTTACCTTAAAAAAAGTGTGCATTTATTATTTTTTGTGAAAGTGAAGTAATCCCTTAAGCCCGGTAAACAAGTATTCAGTACATGCATACTGCAGTCTATTCAACAGAAGCTGGTCTAATGGCCTGCTTCTGTCTAACGATCTTGCAGGAATACCAGCATTTGATGGCTGTATAAGCCAATCAATATGTTTTGATAGGGGGGTCCTCCCTCTCAAACAGCTCAGGGGGAGGGATACCTGCATCACACATCATTGTGTTGATGCAAGGATGTCAGGTTATTTTGTTCAACTCGCTGGTTGAATGAGAAAAAATGAACATATACACCCTGCTTTCAATGTTATTCTCTTTAGAAAGCAACCACAACACAAGTAGAAAAGTCTATTTTCTGCCAGTAGGCTGCAGAGAAGGAATCTAGCTCCCTCTGGGAGTCTGCCAGGCCCCTGCTGAGTCAGAGCTAGAAGCTCACCAATCAGCAGAAAGCATGAACTTTGCTCATTTTGTTAGGAGTGTCAATGAAATTTGAATGTATTAAAATAAAGTGTCAGATAAAAAGTAGACCCAGAGAAGATAGAGATGAGGCCAGTTTTTAGCTATTAATGATGTTTGTCTGGTAGAACCTGTCGTGCAGGTAAACATATTATTTCCATAATTTCTTTATCTGGGGCAGGTCAGCCAAATGTGTATATAAAGTCCCAGAATCAGCACTTTTAAGCTCATATTATTTAAAGTGTCTACTACCAGTTGAGCAGTTCAGTTCTGGGCAGAACACCGCTGAAAAAAAAACAAAACACAGAAGAGCATTTAACCAGGTATGAATATAAAAGTGTGAAAAAAAAAAAAATCACCACTAGAATTTATACCGATTGTGCGTTGCAGTAAAACCTGAACATCTTAAACTCTAATAGAAAACAAGTTCTATTAAAAAGGAAGCCGTATTGTGTGTAATAGCTATTTTTTTGTCTGCAAATGAAGAAATAATGATTTTCTTTTGAGAGAATCTTTAATTAACGCAAAAGTCCAAATTTTGAAAAACTACAAGAACCAACACCAAAATCAGACACAGCCAAAACAATTTTTAAATATTTGTAGCTGAAATTAGTTATATTAACATAAAATGTGTTTTATTCTAACTACATCATTTGAAAAAGTTCTGGAAAACATTACTATGTGACAACACCAATACCATAAAAAAAAATCAAAAGAAAATGATAAATGTTTTGGCCAAATTATTTGCATTAAAGTGATTGTAAAGGCAGAAGGTTTTTTTATTTTAATGCATTCTATGCATTACAATTAAATGACTTCTTTGTGCAGCAGCCCCTCTGAGCCCCATCTATTGCCAGCAATGTTGTAGGAATGTCTCAGCTGCCCTGGGACTCCCCTCCTCATTGGCTGAGACAGCAGCAGGAGCCAATGGCGCTGTCGCATCAAAGTCAGTCAGCCAATGAGGATAGAAAGGGGTGGGGCCAGGCTGCAGCTTCGTGTCTGAATGGACACACAGAGCTCTGGCTTGGCTCAGGTGCCCCCATAGCAAGCTGTTTGCTGTGGGGGGCACTCAACAGGAGGGAGGGGCCAGGAGCATGGAAGAGGGACCCGAGAAGAGGAGGATCTGGGCTGCTCTGTGCAAATTCATTGCAAAGAGCAGGTAAGTATAACATGTTTGTAAGGTCTAATTTTTTAAATTAAAAATAACAATCACTTTAAGGGTACACTATTAGTTTCCTTTATTCAACTCTCAAAAAACATTGTATTGCTAATTATGCACCAAGTTATAACAGATTGAAGATATCATTATTTATTGCCTGGCAAGAAAACTGAATCAGTTAACATAGGAACATTTAAGGCCCCTTTCACACGGGCGCCTCCGCTATGCGGAATCCGCTTGCTCAGCAGAGGATCTCTCTACTAATCTCTGCTGACCAGGTGGATGACAGGTCTGTGTCTGCTTCACTATGCAGAGCAGACATAGACACAGCCCCACTCTCCTCTATGGGTCAATAAAATAGACACAGACCACCTGTCCGTTCCCACCCAATCCGCAGGACAAATGGAAAATAGGACCATCAGTCTGTTTTTGGCGGACAGAATCGGATGGCAGCATTTGTCAGCAGACATATATGTCTGCTGACATCTGCAGCTCCATAAAGGACAATGCAATGTCCGATCAGGTCCTACTGAAAAACTGAAAGGCTGACCTGATGGGACAGCCCGTGTGCAAGGGGGCTAACTTTTCCAGTGCATCTAAAACAGAAGTCAAAGTATACAAAATGTCTTTCTTCTTGGTATCTGTATATGTAAAAACATTTTTATATCAATAGTAGCAGCAACCTGGTCTATCTTTAACCCTGTCTTAAAGAAATCAAAGTAAGCTTGAAGTATAACCAATTTGTTCAAATGGTGCAAGAATGCAATTTAAACATAATATATATTAAAGTCTAGCTTGAATGTTTATAGGCCAATTGTTGATGGACTGAATTAACCCTCCTTTGTTTAGATCTCATACATCAGCGATAAGATTTCCTTACAGTAATTTGCCTGTACTTCTGTTTTCACAAGGCCATACTATCACACTTTTGGAACTGGATTCCCAAGTAATTTTTTAATTCTACTTTATGGAGAATCCATAAATCAAATTTGGCACCATCATTTGACTTAGAAATGGAGAGTGCAACTGGGATTACTGTTTGTGTTCATGCAATCATTAACCTTAATGGACTCACTATAACCTATTTATATACTCATCAGAGAGTGAGACAGCAAGATATGATTGAGAGATTTACCCTCTCCAACTGCCCTGATCACCAGTGTCCTCAGGAATAAATGTAAAATTAAATCCAAAATTTTGAGTGGCCTCATCAACTCAACCAGTAACACAGTATCTTCCACTATGGGCAACACATTATCTATAACTAAAGACTTTCCTCCTTGATGCTATTTAATCAAACAGCGTGCCTTTACTGAAAAATTGATTTCCACATGAATTCTGTAATTAAACACTTATCAGATCCTCTGACTTCACAGCATAACAGAGGTCAGTACTCACTACTTTAGATCACACCTGGGATTAATACCGCTCTGACACCTCTATACCTACTACAGGTCCACTATTCAGCCTCTACTATCACTATTAATCGAGTAAGATACAGAAAGTTGTACCCATAACAGATAAGGATGCACCACCACACTCTCTCCTTTTATAGGCCTCGATTTTGCAGCACTATATCCACTACAGGTAAGGTTATATCCAGCTCTCTCTCTACCTTAGAAATAATCGTAATTCTGTGTTTTGAAGACTTCATACAGGTGACTCATCTTGCCGGAAGTATATACACACTGAAAGTTTGCAAACACTTCCCCTCCATGGTGCGCCATCAATGTGATTCAGGTGGAAAAAGAAAAAAAAAGAGATTGGCAGTCTATGACATAAAATTAATACACATAGTCCTGCTAGTGTAATGGAGTGCTTAACCACTTCAGCCCCGGAAGGTTTTACCCCCTTCCTGACCAGAGCACTTTTTACAATTCGGCACTGCGTCGCTTTAACTGCTAATTGCGCGGTCATGCAATGCTGTACCCAAACGAAATTTGCGTCCTTTTCTTCCCACAAATAGAGCTTTCTTTTGATGGTATTTGATCACCTCTGCCGTTTTTATTTTTTGCGCTATACGCGGAAAAAGACCGAAAATTTTGAAAAAAAATGATATTTTCTACTTTTTGTTCTAAAAAAAATCCAATAAACTCAATTTTAGTCATACATTTAGGCCAAAATGTATTCGGCCACATGTCTTTGGTAAAAAAAATGTCAATAAGTGTATATTTATTGGTTTGCGCAAAAGTTATAGCGTCTACAAACTAGGGTACATTTTCTGGAATTTACACAGCCTTTAATTTATGACTGCCTATGTCGTTTCTTGAGGTGCTAAAATGGCAGGGCAGTACAAAACCCCCACAAATGACCCCATTTTGGAAAGTAGACACCCCAAGGAATTTGCTGAGAGGCATGTTGAGCCCATTGAATATTCATTTTTTTTGTCCCAAGTGATTGAATAATGACAAAAAAAAAAAAAAAAATTACAAAAAAGTTGTCACTAAATGATATATTGCTCACACAGGCCATGGGCATATGTGGAATTGCACCCCAAAATACATTTAGCTGCTTCTCCTGAGTACGGGGATACCACATGTGTGGGACTTTTTGGGAGCCTAGCCGCGTACGGGGCCCCGAAAACCAAGCACCGCCTTCAGGATTTCTAAGGGCGTACATTTTTGATTTTACTCCTCACTACCTATCACAGTTTTGAAGGCCATAAAATGCCCAGATGACATAAAACCCCCCCAAATGACCCCATTTTGGAAAGTAGACACCCCAAGCTATTTGCTTTGAGGCATGTTGAGTCCATGGAATGTTTTATATTTTGACACAAGTTGCGGGAAAGTGACAAATTTTTTTTTTTTTTTTTTTTTTTGCACAAAGTTGTCACTAAATGATATATTGCTCACACAGGCCATGGGCATATGTGGAATTGCACCCCAAAATACATTTAGCTGCTTCTCCTGAGTACGGGGATACCACATGTGTGGGACTTTTTAGGAGCCTAGCCGCGTACGGGACCCCGAAAACCAAGCACCGCCTTCAGGATTTCTAAGGGCGTACATTTTTGATTTTACTCCTCACTGCCTATCACAGTTTCGGAGGCCATGGAATGCCCAGGTGGCACAAACCCCCCCCAAATGACCCCATTTTGGAAAGTAGACACCCCAAGCTATTTGCTGAGAGGCATGGTGAGTATTTTGCAGCTCTCATTTGTTTTTGAAAATAAAGAAAGACGAGAAAAAAATTTTTTTTTTTTCTTTTTTCAATTTTCAAAACTTTGTGACAAAAAGTGAGGTCTGCAAAATACTCACTATACCTCTCATCAAAAAGCTTGGGGTGTCTACTTTCCAAAATGGGGTCATTTGGGGGGGTTTTGTGCCACCTGGGCATTCCATGGCCTCCGAAACTGTGATAGGCAGTGAAGAGTGAAATCAAAAATTTACGGCCTTAGAAAGCCTGAAGGCGGTGCTTGGTTTTCGGGGTCCCGTACGTGGCTAGGCTCCCAAAAAGTCCCACACATGTGGTATCCCCGTACTCAGGAGAAGCAACAGAATGTATTTTGGGGTGTAATTTCACATATTCCCATGGCATGTTTGAGCAATATATCATTTAGTGACAACTTTGCGCAAAAAAAAATAAAAAAAATAAAAAATTGTCTCTTTCCCGCAACTTGTGTCACAATATAAATTATTCCATGGACTCAACATGACTCTCAGCAAATAGCTTGGGGTGTCTACTTTCCAAAATGGGGTCATTTGGGGGGGGTTTGAACTGTCCTGGCATTTTATGCACAACATCTAGAAGCTTATGTCACACATCACCCACTCTTCTAACCACTTGAAGACAAAGCCCTTTCTGACACTTATTGTTTACATAAAAAAATAATTTTTTTTTGCAAGAAAATTACTTTGAACCCCCAAACATTATATATTTTTTTTAAAGCAAATGCCCTACAGATTAAAATGGTGGGTGTTTCATTTTTTTTTTTCACACAGTATTTGCGCAGCGATTTTTCAAACGCATTTTTTGGGGAAAAAACACACTTTTTTACATTTTAATGCACTAAAACACACTATATTGCCAAAATGTTTGATGAGATAAAAAAGATGATCTTAGGCCGAGTACATGGATACCAAACATGACATGCTTTAAAATTGCGCACAAACGTGCAGTGGCGACAAACTAAATACATTTTTAAAAGCCTTTAAAAGCCTTTACAGGTTACCACTTTAGATTTACAGAGGAGGTCTACTGCTAAACTTACTGCCCTCGATCTGACCTTCGCGGCGATACCTCACATGCATGGTGCAATTGCTGTTTACATTTGACGCCAGACCAACGCTTGCGTTCACCTTAGCGCGAGAGCAGGGGGGACAGGGGTGCTTTTTTTTTTTTTTTTTTTTTTTCTTTATTATTATTATTTTTTTATCTTATTTTTAAACTGTTCCTTTCATTTTTTTTTTTTTAAATCATTTTTATTGTTATCTCAGGGAATATAAATATCCCCTATGATAGCAATAGGTAGTGACAGGTACTCTTTTTTGCAAAAATTGGGGTCTATTAGACCCTAGATTTCTCCTCTGCCCTCAAAGCATCTGACCACACCCAGATCGGTGTGATAAAATGCTTTCCCAATTTCCCAATGGCGCTGTTTACATCCGGCGAAATCTACGTCATAAAATGCTCGTAGCTTCCGGTTTCTTAGGTCATAGAGATGTTTGGAGCCACTCTGGTCTCTGATCAGCTCTATGGTCAGCTGGCTGAATCACCGGCTGCATTTTCAGGTTCCCTGTTGAGACAGGAGAGCCAGAGAAAAACACGGAAGATGTTGGGGGGGGGGGGGGCATTCCCTCCCACTGCTTGTAAAAACAGTCTAGAGGCTAATTAGCCACTAGGATTGCTTTTACATGAAAGCCGACCGCTGGCTGAAAAGAATGATACCAAGATGATACCTAAAGCTGCAGGCATCATTCTGGTATAACCACTCAAAGTCGTGAATGGCGTACCTGAAGACAAAAAAATGGTTAACAATGGTTAACAATAAAGCACAGTAAAGTGTAAATAATTACACACCTGAAAAACAAACATGATAAAACATAATAACAATAACAATAACAATAACAATAAAACATTGCAGAATAGAATACAGTAAAAAAGAGCAGAACAATAGAGAGAGAGAATAGAGAGAGAGAGAACAATAAAACAACAACTATTTTTTTTATTTCATATATTTTTTTTTTTTTTATACTTTTTTTGTAACTAACTTTTATAACTGTAACCGGTTCCAGGTTCGGGTCTCTCAAAATGCGATGGCATCTTGGGAGACCCTGTGAAAGTGCGCCTAGTCTGTGCAATGCTGTACCCTACGCTAATAGTCAACTAGTGCATGGTAGCGTTCAAAACATTCACCAATGCAAAGACCAGGATTGTCAGGACAGGAGGGACAATAATAGCGGGTGTCACGTCTATATCCGCGCTTGCTGCAGACACAACATCTTTTTTTGGGGGGTTCGCTGGGTAGGGGTACTCGGGAGGACATAAAAATGCCTCTCATGCAGCCGACTGCATTTGGTTGGGGATGTGAATGGGGGAAGTACGGGCGCTGCAGAAGCGGTGGGTTCCCAATTAGGATTGGCGAATGCAGCAGGAAGGGCACTATGGGCACGACGGGCCTGTGTTTGTCTTTTTGGTGGCAGCGGGACACTACTTGTGCTTGCCACCTCACCAGCTTGAACTGCACTTATGGGACTCGCCACGTCACCACGTGTTACTGCAGTGCTGGTTTGACTACGACCGGGGTGTACTAGGCCGCTGGCGCTTGCCAGTTCACCAAAACGCTACCAAAAAAACTGTTAGCGATCGCAGGGATCAGGCCTGACTCTGCGAACGCTGCAGTTATGCGTTTAGTATTTTGTAAGTGACAGTGATCGATCGATACTGCACTTGGGTGGGCTGGGCCGGGCTGGGCGGAGGGGCAAAACGCAGGTGCTAGCAGGTATCTGGGCTGATCCCGCTAACACTGCGTTTTTGGGAACCCTAAACTGCTGGGGACACTAGTATAGATATGATCGGATCAGATATTGATCCGATCAGATACTATACCACTAAGGGAGGCGTACGGTGCGTGCGTGGGTGTTAGCGGTACTGGCGCTAATCTGACGCTGCCTGGGGCTGGTGCTTGCCAGTTCACCAAAACGCTACCAAAAAAACTGTTAGCGATCGCAGGGATCAGGCCTGACTCTGCGAACGCTGCAGTTATGCGTTTAGTGTTTTGTAAGTGACAGTGATCGATCGATACTGCACTTGGGTGGGCTGGGCCGGGCGGAGGGGCAAAACGCAGGTGCTAGCAGGTATCTGGGATGATCCCGCTAACACTGCGTTTTTGGGAACCCTAAACTGCTGGGGACGCTAGTATAGATCTGATCGGATCAGATATTGATCCGATCAGATACTATACCACTAAGGGAGGTATACGGTGCGTGCGTGGGTGTTAGCGGTACTGGCGCTAACCTGACGCTGCCTGGGGCTGGTGCTTGCCAGTTCACCAAAACGCTACCAAAAAAACTGTTAGCGATCGCAGGGATCAGGCCTGACTCTGCGAACGCTGCAGTTATGCGTTTAGTGTTTTGTAAGTGACAGTGATCGATCGATACTGCACTTGGGTGGGCTGGGCGGAGGGGCAAAACGCAGGTGCTAGCGGGTATCTGGGCTGATCCCGCTAACACTGTGTTTTTGGGAACCCTAAACTGCTGGGGACGCTAGTATAGA
The DNA here is from genome assembly GCA_037952925.1 of Lithobates clamitans. Lineage (NCBI taxonomy): Eukaryota > Metazoa > Chordata > Amphibia > Anura > Ranidae > Lithobates > Lithobates clamitans. The sequence goes on along the minus strand of JBBGZY010000181.1, from coordinate 1,918,321 downwards.
TCTGATCGGATCAGATATTGATCCGTTCAGATACTATACCACTAAGGGAGGCGTATGCTGCGTGCGTGGGTGTTAGCGGTACTGGCGCTAATCTGACGCTGCCTGGGGCGACGCATATCACCGCCGGGCGATCGGGGGGCTAAACCTTTATTCGGTAATAAACGGCGGGTGCCCTGACACTATAAAAAATAAACAAACTAACCAGCGTCACCCGTAACAGTTATACGGTGATCAGTGGTGAAAGGGTTAACTAGGGGGCAATCAAGGGGTTAAAACATTTATTAGGTAGTATATGGGGGTCCCTGTCGCTATAAAATGCTGACGGCGAACCTAAATATTTACGTTCCTAACTACCGTCACCAGCGACACTAATACAGCGATCAGAAAAATGATCGCTTAGCGACACTGGTGAGGGGGGGTGATCAAGGGGTTAAAACTTTATTAGGGGGGGTTAGGGGGGTATCCTAGACCTAAAGGGGGGTAATACTCACTGCCCTAACACTAACTGTCACAAACTGACACTATGCAGTAATCAGAAAAAAAAAAAAAAAAAAATACTGCTAATGTCAGTTTGTGACAGGGGGGGGGTGATTGGGGGGGGATCGGGGGGCGATCGGGGGGGGATCGGGGGTGTAAAGTATGCCTGGCATGTTCTACTGTGTGTGTGAGTGTTGTGTGCACTTACATGTCATCTCCCCTCGGCGCTGGAACGGAAACTGCCAGACCGAGGAGAGATGACATCACATCCTCTGCCTGTGTGAAACGACACACAGGCAGAGGAGCATTCCCATTGGCTGGGAGCGATCGCGAGGGGGGGGCCACGATCGGATGGTCTCCCCCTCGCCTCCCGACGCTCCCAGTCAGATGCCGACCGCCGATGGCACCGGGGGGGGGTCCGATCGGACCCCCCGCCCGCGGGAGGCAGATCACGTATGGGTACGTGATTTTGCCTGCCCGTGCCGCTCTGCCGCAGTATATATGCGGTAGGCGGTCGGCAAGTGGTTAAAGTAATACTAAAAGTTCTTTTTTTTTTTTTTTAAATAACAAACATGTCATACCTCCACTGTGCAGCTTGCTTTGCACAGAGTGGCCCTGAACATGGTCTTATGGGGTCCTTCGATGGCTCTCTCGGCTCCTCCCCGCATTAGATAACCCCCTGGGAGAAGTGCTCTCCCGGGGGGTTACCTTCCGGGCGCGCTCCCGAGTTCAGCATTTGTGTCCATAGATGCCGAATGCACGACTCGGCCCGCCCCTCGCGTCATTGTATTTGATTGACAGCAGCGGGAGCCAATGGCTGCGCTGCCATCAACCGAGAACCCCCTAGCCGCGAGACGGCGTGTCCCTATGGGACAAGTTGGAGGGTATCAGGTAAGTAAAACAGGGGGGGCTGGGGGCCAGTCACTGCCAAGGGTTTTTTCACCTTAATGTATAGGATGCATTAAGGTGAAAAAACACAAACCTTTACAACCCCTTTAAAGTAAAAAAAAAAAAAACTCTTCAGGTTGAGTCTACAGGATAGGAAATTAAGTGACAATTCCCTAAAAAGACACAATAAAAAGTTTTAACTCTTCCTTAGTCTAATCAGAGAAATAAAAAAAAAGCTTGGGCTTTCAATATACTTGAAATGTATATTTTGTATGCGACAGGGCATTACTATACACAACCTGAATATTTCACTCTGTTTTTTCATTAAAGAGTTATCAGACAAAACACAGCGAGCCAAATTTGAGTCATGTCTGCCATTTTTAATTATCACCACTCAAAGCCAGGCAATTTCTCATTTGGTTAATGTGTGTACCTATCCTGTGAAATATTTTTTTTATGTCACAATTCATAAAACACTTTAGGTTGAAGTTAAATCCCCTTCTCTAAATTAATAACTAATCACAGGAGATATTTATCATCTCCAGTTTCTAACATGAAAATTGTCAGAATTAATCACCTTGCTCATATTTTTACTATTTACAGCTGTTCATTTATCACACATTATAAGCCATTTGACAACACTGGGCTACAATCAAAGTACTTTTTATACAGTTGCTTATATTAAAAGCCGTAATAAAAAGAGAGGGAACTGTATCTCTATCTGTTAGCATATGAATCAGGAAAGTGTCATTGTCCTGAAGTTAATGCAAAATACATATCAGAACAAGAAAACTAGAAATGCAAATAAATCACTTGCATACAAAAGCTTTGCCACCTTGAAATTTGAAGTCTTTCTTCTAAAAAGTTTAAAATTAAGAAGGATTATGCCTGTTCTTGAAAGGATATGGCACTCAAATTAAATGATGTCTGAGGAATTAAATGAATGCCAAACGATTAAAGAAGAACTCTGGTTGCAGCAAAGAAACGTTCCTATAGTTCAGTATAACAAGGTCATTCAAAATAGTACATATACTATTTTATCAAGTGTCCCTGTTTTTAACCACTTCCAGAACGCCGCGCGCTGATATACGTCCTAACTTTGAAGTGGAATATTGTTGTTATGGCAGCAGCTAGCTGCCATAACCCTGGTATCCTCTTGTTCAGTCGGTGGTCCGGTTCCTGATAATAGGGGTTTCTGTGGCAGATTCGCCGCAGAAACCACGGTCAAAGCTTTGTTGGCTATGATTCTCCTGTGAGCCACAGGAGAGCAGTCGGTTATGCACTCATGTGACTAGTTTTCAGCCGACAGCTGACATCAAAGAGCAAGTCCGGGCTCTGAAGAGATCCCGAAGCATATGGTCAGGATCTGCCCAAAAGCCTGGACCAGCAGCTGGCTCAACCTCTCTGGGAGCCGCTGAGATTCTAAGCCAGCTGCTTCTGCCTTCTCCACAGCCCAACGCTCCAGTGGGCAGAACAGAGCTCTCTGCAGGATGAGCACTGAGAGATGAGAAATCAGCGGTGTTTGATAACTCAGTTCTTGGTTTTAGAGGCGGCGGGGGGCAGCTGCAGCTGGGACTGGTGCTGTAGCCATCTAGGTGAGTAGGATTTTTTTTGTTATGCGATTCCCATATTTCTTTTTTGACTGGTCCATAGTAATATAAATGTTAACAGAAGTGTGTAGAAGATATCTGGCAATCCAGCAGCCAAAAATAATTTTCTAACTGAACTCAGCTTTAAATGCTATGGGGTTACAACTATTAATGTGACTGTAGAAAAAAAAATTGTAGAGAGATCCACCATGTGCAGCAATCAAAGTGTGTGCTTGAAACCCATCTCATGATATCACCAAAATCGTCCCCTCCACTCCTCCCAGGACCTCCTGCTCTCTAGCTCCCTTGTTACCTCCTCCCATGCTCGCCTTCAGGACTTCTCCAGAGCCTCTCCCATCCTTTGGAACTCCCTGCCCTGGTATGTCCGATCAGCCCCTAACCTGTCCACCTTTAGGAGATCCATGAAAACACACTTATTCAGGGAAGCCTATTCCACACCCACCTAACAACTGTCCCTGAGCCACCCCCATCAAATCATTCCCCGCATCTACTACATTTTGTACCACCACCTCCTCCTTTAGAATGTAAGCTCTATGGGCAGGGCCCTCCTCTCCCTTCTGTATTGCACTGTACTGTAATTGTGCAGACCCCCCTCTACATTGTAAAGCTCTGCATAAACTGTTGGCGCTATATAAATCGTGTATAATAATTATGCACTCACCAGAAACATGTATTGCAAACACATACTGTAGATCATGGTATCTTTAGGAAAGTGATGTATTCCACCATGTGCCATGAAAGTTCCAGTGATGTCAATTATCCACCAATTATGCACTCACCAGAAATATGAAATTTAAACTCCTCTACTAGATCCCTATTACAGGCAATCCACCAGGCTTCCTCTCAGAGTTTCAATAGCTGCATAAAAAAGCTCATCACATGTAGCCCAGAAAGCACTATATAGCGTAGTCATTTATTACTAAATCATATTATCTAAAAGTGTTATTTAAAACACTGCATCGTATATAAATATGCATATAAAAACAAACATTGTGCTGGCCAGACTTACAAGATGGCTGTCGTTCCAAACACTGGAAGTGACTGTGTGACATCTGCGCATAGGCCCCTCCCCTGACGTCACGGCGATTCCACCGTTTTATGTTTTTTTATTTTCTTCCTTGCACATGGTTGGGTATTCTTTACAAAGTGAAATTTCACCACATTTACCATGCTCTGGGGAGAACTTCCTTGCAAACCCAACTTCCCTTGCAAAGCGAACAGCTTATTTCACTTCATTAAATTGTCCCCTATATGTCATCCTTGTATGCAATGCAGACTGATTCTGCATTCGTGAGCCACAGAAGAAGCAACTGAAATGACCACTGCAACTTTCCAACATTTCAAGTATGTTGTTCCTTTAGATATTTTTAGGCAAGATCTGTTTACCTTAAAGTGACAGTAAACAATTTCGCTATTCTCCAAAAATAAGCCACACATATCCACAACTTAATTACCCCTGTAATCTCTCCTCTTCACTTTTAAACATGCTGTGCACATTAGTTTTGTTTATGTGCACTGCTCTGTGCACATTTCAAATCCCATAGTCTCTGGTTCATCTCGTGAGCCACCCTCTATCAGAAAGTAGGCTTTTTTTTAGTATCACTTTAACCACTTCAGCCCCGGATGATTTGGCTGGCCAAAGACCAGAGCGTTTTTTGCGATTCGGCACTGCGTCGCTTTAACTGACAATTGCGCAGTCGTGCGACGTGGCTCCCAAACAAAATTGACGTCCTTTTTTTCCCCACAAATAGAGCTTTCTTTTGGTGGTATTTGTGTGTATACACCGCTCCTAAAGTGCCTCAAAGATGCTGCTTGCAGGACTTTTTTTTAACGTCCCGCAAGTGCACCACCCCAGTGTAAAAAGCCCTCAGGCTTTCACACTGTTGTGACAGGAGAGGCGCTTTACAGGTGCTATTTTTAGCGCTATAGCGCCTGTAAAGTGCCTCAGTGTGAAAGTAGCCTAAAGGTGATGGACTGGCCAGGCATGTCTCCAGGCCTAAACCCTATTGAGCATCCTCAAAACAGAAGCTGGAGGAGCGCAAGGTCTCCAAGATCCACCAGCTCTGTGATGTCGTCATTGAGTGGAAGAGGACTCTAGTGGTAACCTGTGAAGCTCTGGTGAACTCCATGCCCAAGAGGGTTAAGGCAGTGCTGGAAAATAATGGTGGCCACACAAAATATTGACACTTTGGGCCCAATTTGGACATTTTCACTTGGGGGTGTACTCACTTGTTGCCAGCAGTTTAGACATTAATGGCTGTGTGTTTTTTATTTTAAGGGGACAGCAAATTTACACTGTTATACAAGCTGTACACTCACTACTTTACATTGTAGCAAAGTGTCATTTCTTCAGTGTTGTCACATGAAAAGATATAATAAAATATTTACAAAAATGTGAGGGATGTACTGACTTTTGTGAAACACTGTAAATGTATAGATAAACACATGGCTCTTCCGTGCACAGAAATATGCACAGTTTTTATAACAATGGGTCTCTGCACCCATGTGAGTGAGCCTTAAAGACAAAGGAGCTTTAGTTCGTTCTTCTGATGTAAACCTGATGTAAACCTTTAAGATTCTTTTTCTTCACAATATTTGCAGTAAAAGGTCAGTAAGCTAAATACAGTTCACATATACTGTGTGTGTATATATATATATACATATATATATATATATATATATATATATATATACATACATAAACACACATACACACTATAATATGTTGTAAAGTTTGGGTGTTAACCACTTGCCGACCGCCTCACGCCTATACACGTGAGCAGAGCGGCACGGGCAGGCAAAATCACGTACCTGGAACGTGATTGCCTTCCCGCGGGTGGGGGGTCCGATCGGACCCCCCCCCGGTGCCAGCTGCGGTCGGCATTTGGCTGGGAGCATTGAGAGACGAGGGGGAGGCCATCCGATCGTGGCCCCCCCCTCGCGATCGCTCCCAGCCAATTAGAAACATCCCCTGCCTCTGTAAGTAAGTGCACAACACAAACACACACAGTAGAACATGCCAGGCACACTAAACACCCCCCGATCCCCCCCCCCGATCGCCCCCCGATCCCCCCCCAATCACCCCCCCCCCCTGTCACAAACTGACACCAAGCAGGTTTTTTTTTTTTTTTTTTTTTTCCTGATTACTGCATAGTGTCAGTTTGTGACAGTTAGAAGTGTTAGGACAATTAGGGTTAGCCCCCTGTAGGTCTAGGGTACCCCCCTTACCCCCCCTAATAAAGTTTTAACCCCTTGATCACCCCCCCTCACCAGTGTCGCTAAGCGATCATTTTTCTGATCGCTGTATTAGTGTCGCTGGTGACGGTAGTTAGGGAGGTAAATATTTAGGTTCGCCGTCAGCGTTTTATAGCGTCAGGGACCCCCATATACTATCTAATAAATGTTTTAACCCCTTGATTGCCCCCTAGTTAACCCTTTCACCACTGATCACAGTATAACTGTTACGGGTGACGCTGGTTAGTTCGTTTATTTTTTATAGTGTCAGGGAACCCGCCGTTTATTACCGAATAAAAGTTTAGCCCCCTGATAGCCCGGCGGTGATATGCGTCGCCCCAGGCAGCGTCAGATTAGTGCCAGTACCGCTAACACCCACGCACGCAGCATACGCCTCCCTTAGTGGTATAGTATCTGAACGGATCAATATCTGATCCGATCAGATCTATACTAGCGTCCCCAGCAGTTTAGGGTTCCCAAAAACGCAGTGTTAGCGGGATCAGCCCAGATACCTGCTAGCACCTGCGTTTTGCCCCTCCGCCCAGCCTAGCCCAGCCCACCCAAGTGCAGTATCGATCGATCACTGTCACTTACAAGGCACTAAACGCATAACTGCAGCGTTCGCAGAGTCAGGCCTGATCCCTGCGATCGCTAACAGTTTTTTTGGTAGCGTTTTGGTGAACTGGTAAGCACCAGCCCCAGGCAGCGTCAGGTTAGCGCCAGTACCGCTAACCCCCACGCACGCACCGTACACCTCCCTTAGTGGTATAGTATCTGAACGCATCAATATCTGATCCGATCAGATCTATACTAGCGTCCCCAGCAGTTTAGGGTTCCCAAAAACGCAGTGTTAGCGGGATCAGCCCAGATACCTGCTAGCACCTGCGTTTTGCCCCTCCGCCCGGCCCAGCCCAGCCCACCCAAGTGCAGTATCGATCGATCACTGTCACTTACAAAAGACTAAACGCATAACTGCAGCGTTCGCAGAGTCAGGCCTGATCCCTGCGATCGCTAAAAGTTTTTTTGGTAGCGTTTTGGTGAACTGGCAAGCGCCAGCGGCCTAGTACACCCCGGTCGTAGTCAAACCAGCACTGCAGTAACACTTGGTGACGTGGCGAGTCCCATAAGTGCAGTTCAAGCTGGTGAGGTGGCAAGCACAAGTAGTGTCCCGCTGCCACCAAAAAGACAAACACAGGCCCGTCGTGCCCATAATGCCCTTCCTACTGCATTCGCCAATCCTAATTGGGAACCCACCACTTCTGCAGCGCCCGTACTTCCCCCATTCACATCCCCAACCAAATGCAGTCGGCTGCATGAGAGGCATTTTTATGTCCTCCCGAGTACCCCTACCCAACAAACCCCCCCCAAAATAGATGTCGTGTCTGCAGCAAGCGTGTATATAGGCGTGACACCCGCTATTATTGTCCCTCCTGTCCTGACAATCCTGGTCTTTGCATTGGTGAATGTTTTGAACGCTACCATTCACTAGTTGAGTATTAGCGTAGGGTACAGCATTCCACAGACTAGGCACACTTTCACAGGGTCTCCCAAGATGCCATCGCATTTTGAGAGACCCGAACCTGGAACCGGTTACAGTTATAAAAGTTAGTTACAAAAAAAAGTGTAAAAAAAAAAAAAAACACAAACAAAAATATAAAATAAAAAAAAAATAGTTGGCGTTTTATTGTTCTCTCTCTCTCTATTCTCTCTATTGTTCTGCTCTTTTTTACTGTATTCTATTCTGCAATGTTTTATTGTTATTATGTTTTATCATGTTTGCTTTTCAGGTATGCAATTTTTTATACTTTACCGTTTACTGTGCTTTATTGTTAACCATTTTTTTGTCTTCAGGTACGCCATTCATGACTTTGAGTGGTTATACCAGAATGATGCCTGCAGGTTTAGGTATCATCTTGGTATCATTCTTTTCAGCCAGCGGTCGGCTTTCATGTAAAAGCAATCCTAGCGGCTAATTAGCCTCTAGACTGCTTTTACAAGCAGTGGGAGGGAATGCCCCCCCCCCCCCACCGTCTTCCGTGTTTTTCTCTGGCTCTCCTGTCTCAACAGGGAACCTGAGAAAGCAGCCGGTGATTCAGCCAGCTGACCATAGAGCTGATCAGAGACCAGAGTGGCTCCAAACATCTCTATGGCCTAAGAAACCGGAAGCTACGAGCATTTTATGACTTAGATTTCGCCGGATGTACACAGCGCCATTGGGAAATTAGGGAAGCATTTTATCACACCGATCTTGGTGTGGTCAGATGCTTTGAGGGCAGAGGAGAGATCTAGGGTCTAATAGACCCCAATTTTTTCAAAAAAGAGTACCTGTCACTACCTATTGCTATCATAGGGGATATTTACATTCCCTGAGATAACAATAAAAATGATTTAAAAAAAAAATATGAAAGGAACAGTTTAAAAACAAGATAAAAAAGCAAAAAAATAATAAAGAAAAAAAAAAAAAAAAAAAAAAGCACCCCTGTCCCCCCTGCTCTCGCGCTAAGGCGAACGCAAGCGTCGGTCTGGCGTCAAATGTAAACAGCAATTGCACCATGCATGTGAGGTATCACCGCGAAGGTCAGATCGAGGGCAGTATTTTTAGCAGTAGACCTCCTCTGTAAATCTAAAGTGGTAACCTGTAAAGGCTTTTAAAGGCTTTTAAAAATGTATTAATTTTGTTGCCACTGCACGTTTGTGCGCAATTTTAAAGCATGTCATGTTTGGTATCCATGTACTCGGCTTAAGATCATCTTTTTTATTCCATCAAACATTTGGGCAATATAGTGTGTTTTAGTGCATTAAAATTTAAAAAAGTGTGTTTTTTCCACAAAAAATGCGTTTGAAAAATCGCTGCGCAAATACCGTGTGAAAAAAAAGAAATGAAACACTCACCATTTTAATCTGTAGGGCATTTGCTTTAAAAAAATATATAATGTTTGGGGGTTCAAAGTAATTTTCTTGCAAAAAAAAAATAATTTTTTCACGTAATCAAAAAGTGTCAGAAAGGGCTTTGTCTTCAAGTGGTTAGAAGAGTGGGTGATGTGTGACATAAGCTTCTAAATGTTGTGCATAAAATGCCAGGACAGTTCAAAACCCCCCCAAATGACCCCATTTTGGAAGGTAGACACCCCAAGCTATTTGCTGAGAGTCATGTCGAGTCCATGGAATATTTTATATTGTGACACAAGTTGTGGGAAAGAGACAAATTTTTTTTTTTTTTTTTTTTTTTTTTGCACAAAGTTGTCACTAAATGATATATTGCTCAAACATGCCATGGGGATATGTGAAATTACACCCCAAAATACATTCTGCTGCTTCTCCTGAGTACGGGGATACCACATGTGTGGGACTTTTTGGGAGCCTAGCCCGTACGGGACCCCGAAAACCAATCACCGCCTTCAGGCTTTCTAAGGGCGTAAATTTTTGATTTCACTCTTCACTGCCTATCACAGTTTCGGAGGCCATGGAATGCCCAGGTGGCACAAACCCCCCCCCCAAATGACCCCATTTTGGAAAGTAGACACCCAAAGCTATTTGCTGAGAGGTATAGTGAGTATTTTGCAGACCTCACTTTTTGTCACAAAGTTTTGAAAATTGAAAAAAGAAAAAAAAAATTTTTTTTTCTGGTCTTTCTTCATTTTCAAAAACAAATGAGAGCTGCAAAATACTCACCATGCCTCTCAGCAAATAGCTTGGGGTGTCTACTTTCCAAAATGGGGTCATTTGGGGGCGTTTTGTGCCATCTTGGCATTTTATGGCCTTCAAAACTGTGATAGGTAGTGAGGCGTGAAATCAAAAATTTATGCCCTTAGAAATCCTGAAGGCGGTGCTTGGTTTTCGGGGCCCCGTACGCGGCTAGGCTCCCAAAAAGTCCCACACATGTGGTATCCCCGTACTCAGGAGAAGCAGCTGAATGTATTTTGGGGTGCAATTCCACATATGCCCATGGCCTGTGTGAGCAATATATCATTTAGTGACAACTTTTTGTAAATTTTTTTTTTTTTTTGTCATTATTCAATCACTTGGGACAAAAAAAATAAATATTCAATGGGTTCAACATGCCTCTCAGCAATTTCATTGGGGTGTCTACTTTCCAAAATGGGGTCATTTGGGGGGGGTTTGTACTGCCCTGCCATTTTAGCACCTCAAGAAATGACATAGGCAGTCATAAACTAAAAGCTGTGTAAATTACAGAAAATGTACCCTAGTTTGTAGACGCTATAACTTTTGCGCAAACCAATAAATATACGCTTATTGACATTTTTTTTACCAAAGACATGTGGCCGAATACATTTTGGCCTAAATGTATGACTAAAATTTAGTTTATTGGATTTTTTTTATAACAAAAAGTAGAAAATATCATTTTTTTTCAAAATTTTCGGTCTTTTTCCGTTTATAGCGCAAAAAATAAAAACGGCAGAGGTGATCAAATACCATCAAAAGAAAGCTCTATTTGTGGGAAGAAAAGGACGCAAATTGCGTTGGGTACAGCATTGCATGACCGCGCAATTAGCAGTTAAAGCGACGCAGTGCCGAATTGTAAAAAGTGCTCTGGTCAGGAAGGGGGTAAATCCTTCCGGGGCTGAAGTGGTTAAAGGGGTTGTAAAGTAAATTTTTTTTTTTAAAAAAAATAACAAACATGTTATACTTACCTTCACTGTGCAGCTCGTTCTGCACAGAGTGGCCCCGAACCTGGTCTTCTGGGGTCCCTCGGCGGCTGTTTCAGCTCCTCCCCGCAAGCATTTACCACCTTAATGCGAGCTCCCTCGCACGGTGGTGAGTGCTTGCGGGCGCGCTCCCATGATACAGCCGGCGGCTATAGCCGCTCGCTGTATCACTCGGCCCCGCCCCCCCGGCGCGCCGCGTCATCGGATGTGATTGACAGCAGCGCGAGCCAATGGCTGCGCTGCTTTCAATCCATCCACTGCAGCCAATCAGCGACCAGGCTGAGCTGCAATGAAGATGACGAGGACGTGCAGCGAAGATTCGAGGCGTCAGGTAAGTAAAACGGGGGGCCTGGGGGCGGCGGTACTGTCAAAAGTTTTTTCATAGAATGCATTAAGGTGAAAAAATTTTTACCTTTACAACCCCTTTAAAGCTCTGCGGGATCATGTGCAAAGCCATTTAAATTTTAAACAAAAAAGTGTTTATTTTTTTTGTAGCAAAGTGTAATTTCTTCCGTGTTGTCACATGAAAATATATAATAAAATATTTACAAAAATGTGAGGGGTGTACTCACTTTTGTGAGATACTGAACATATATGTACACATCCGAGCCTTTCCTCCAGGGACAGATGGGGGCCCCTGAACACAAACTTTATATGTCCAGGGATGCACATCTGTCCCTGTGTGCAAGTAAACAATTCACTACTGAGTGCATTTTTCACGGTATATAGCTTGCTGCGGCTGTGTGACTTCAGACTCAGACTTTAGCTTTTGAGGATACATTTCTTCAAGTTACATTCAACTACAGATGTCAGTGAGGGCTTGTTTTTTTACTACAAATTACACTACCTAGAAATCCAAAACGAAAATGAAAACAAAAAAAAGCATGCATGTACTGACTCCAGGTACTGGACACATACATTAAACACCATCTGCTAAAAAGACACCAAAACTTCAGTATGGATATCACTGTATTTCAGAAGCTGGATATGTTACAAAGCTCCTTTCATTTAGAATATCTGAGACAGCCAAAATATTCCAGAAATTATTTCTATTCAACTTAATTTTTAGGCTCATATATAAAAATGATTAAAATTGCATTGCTATAAACAGAGAAAATCTATGGCTTGAAAAAAAAAATAAGACAAGAAAACGCTGCAATGTGCTCATATAAGCATGTCTCAGGCCTGTCATGAGTCTGTGCTCTGTTGACTCATAGCAAAGAAAGTATGGGTTAAGAAGTGGTGTGTGTGTAAGGGGGGTGGGGAGTTTTACTTACTACTGACCTCTAAACTCTGTGTTCCATACTGCCAACCCCTGAACTCTTCATTAATTACTTCTGACCCCTCTGCATTCTGTGTTACTATTTACTGTGGTATATTCAACTGATTTCTGTGTTACTTACTACGGACTACTGACCTGTGAACTCTGAATTACTTACTCCTGACCCCTGCACTCTGAGTTTCATACTAATGATCTCTGAACTCATTTAGTTTTTAATGGCACTTTACTAGGCTATTGCCAAAAAAAAAACACACACTAGGCCATGGTGATCTTTGACCTTTTCCATGTTGTTTAGGTACGTCTCCAACTCTCCAGAGTGCTCCACCACTAGCCTATGCATTCCTTTTCCGTAGACTTTCAACTGTATATTTGCAGTGTGATAGCTCAGGCACATTTGCCTCTAACTGCCAGTCTCACCAGATTTGAAGTGATATTTTAAAATGACTGATGTGAATGTACAATATATATGTAAAGCTCTGCGTAAATTGACGGCACTATATAAGTACCTTAAATAATAATAATAGTGTTAATATTGCACTGATCACTGCTATTCTTGCTGCAGGCTCTGACATGAGGAAGTAAAGTCCTGCCTCTACCAATGGGGAAAACCACTGGAAACACTGGTGATTAGTACTTTGTCCTCTGCTTGACTTTTGTTGGGCATAATTATCAAGGTACAGTTCCTTTTAAACATGTTTTTGGCAGATATACCCTTTAGCTGCAGTAAAATTCCAACAACAACTTGGGATGGTTAAGAAATTTGCCTTGATTTTATTGTTGGGTGTGTATTAATTCCCCTATCAAAAAATACAATAAAAAATATGGAAATACAACCTGAATTCCTATAGTAATACAAGATTATACACAGTTTACAACACACACAAACTTAATCTACAGATCTGACAGAATAGATAAGTCATAAGGGCAATTCAGCCTTGTAAACCAAAAGAAAAACAATGAAAATAGTTTATACCATTTACTCTAGGTTTGCATCTTACTTTTTTGCAAATAGGTCACAAGGTTGCTTCTGCTGCATTTATTTATGACTTCACTGATTCAGTATTTCCTAAATAATAATCCCCAGAGATTTCAAGGCCTTAGGCACAGCCAAGGGCCTCCATCTCACTCCGTTATTAATGCTTCTGTGATGCATTGTCCTGAGGGAGTTACAGCAACCAGGGGCTAATATTTAATATTTATTTTATAAAACATACTCTGCTGTCAAAAAGATCCTGAAATTTTATGCCAGAGCTAGAAACGGAAGACAAATTAAGTCAGTGCAAAGTTAACCTGTAATGATATAAAGATATTTTAGAAAAAAATTAAAAATGTTACATACGGTACTGGTTTTAGTTCACAAATGTGTTAAAACATATGAAGTGTATATTTTACCTAAGATGTTTAAGTGGAGAAACTATGTTCTTTAGCAAGAAAAATACATTCCACATTATTAAGTATGGAGCCAAAAATAGCGTGTGCTGTAAATTGCCAAAAATTTCGCTTCATCTGTGTCCAACAATGCAACCCACATGTGCCCATCAATGCAGCCTACCTGTGTCCATCAATGCAGCCTCCCTGTGTCCATCAATGCAGCCTCCCTGTGTCCATCAATGCAGCCTCCCTGTGTCCATCAATGCAGCCTCCCTGTGTCCATCAATGCAGCCTCCCTGTGTCCATCAATGCAGCCTCCCTGTGTCCATCAATGCAGCCTCCCTGTGTCCATCAATGCAGCCTCCCTGTGTCCATCAATGCAGCCTCCCTGTGTCCATCAATGCAGCCTCCCTGTGTCCATCAATGCAGCCTCCCTGTGTCCATCAATGCAGCCTCCCTGTGTCCATCAATGCAGCCTACCTGTGCAGGGGAAGAGAGGAGAGGAAGAGGATTGCTGCCCGGATCATGAGAAAGCCGAGGAACATCGCTGTAATGGTTCACCGTCACATACAGCCCGGTCTCCTGGCCCAGATACTTTCATACTCATCACACATCCAGGAACTGGATGGGTGATCTGTCTATCAAAGTACCCGGACCAGGAGGCGGGGCTGTGTGTGACAGCGAGTGTGGGGAACACTTGGCAATTCTAATGAAAGCTGTTACAGTGATGTTCCTCGGCGCTCTTATGATGCGGCCGCCTGCTCTCCTCTCTCTTCCCCGAGGTGATCGCTGGGAGAACGACTCCCATTCAACCCCGCCTGCCGGTGGTGCTCGTCCCCCTACTCCCAGGCAGCCCATGCTCGCCAGCCCTCATTTTTCACTCGTAAAACGCGAGTACAAAATTTGCGGGCGGACATATAATGTGCTTGGGGGTCCTCATCCACCTTGTTGCTGCCTCTACGTGTTTTGTGGGAAAGAACGCGCTTCCTCAGGAGGACTTCATAATCATAATATCAGCATCTAATTCCTCACTGCTCCCTTCCTTTTTCCCAATCGGTCCAGTGGAAGACCTCTACCCCGGTCCCCTCCTCCAGGGTCCGTAATGCTGGAGGCCCCTCCTCGTCTGGGAGAGCTGGCTGAGTGGAGCCTATACATCCTAATGTGTAAAATGTTTGCTGATGTATTTGTATATATGTATATACATAGATGCACAGTTGGGTTTGTGTAAATATTGTTATGTCATATATCAAGAGTCTTGATTATATCTGTGATCATTCTAGACTTTCACCTCCCAAAGTCCTCCTGAGGAAGCGTTTTTTTCCCTGCAAAACACAGAGGCAGGAACAAGGTGGATGAAGAACCCCCACACACACTATATGTGACATTGAGCAGGCTGGCCATACACGGTTCGAATTGGCCAAGATTCGAATCGTTAATGGACAGAACTAAATGTACCAAGTTGATTGATCGATCTATTTGGGTACAACCAGCCTGCCAGATTCTCTTACGGTTATTGCTAATGGCTGCTAAAGCCGCTAGCGATAATCACCGTCTTCTCCCGGCGGGAGAAGCTGTCAACGGCCCAGCAGGAGGAATTCCTGCAGCAATACTGTCCGTGTTGATGGAGGAATCAAGCTAATTTCTTTCCTGCAACCTAAGGTGTATGGACGACAATCCTTCACCCACAGTTGATCCAGAGGAAGACGAAAAATCCCAGCAAACCATGCTCCAATTTGCTACAGCAGGGGAAAAAATTCCTTCCTGACCCCCCGAGAGGCAATCAGATTTTCCCTGGATGAACTTTACCTATAAATGTTAGTACCCAGTTATATTATGTACATTTAGGAAATAATCCAAGTCTTTTTTAAAGCAATCTACCGAGCTTGCCAGAACCACCTCTGGAGGGAGTCTATTCCACATTTTCATAGCTCTTACTGTGAAGAAACCTTTCCATATTTGGAGATGAAATCTTTTTTCCTCTAGATGTAAAGAGTGACACCTTGTTCTCTATGATGACCTTAAAGTGAATAACAACACCAAATTCACTATAGTATTATTATTATTATTATTATACAGGATTTATATAGCACCGACAGTTTACGCAGCGCTTTACATTAGGGCAGACAGTACAATTACAATACAATTCGATACAGGGGGGAATCAGAGAGCCAAGCTCGTTAGAGCTTACAATCTAGGAGGGAGGGTCAAGTTATACAAAAGGGTAACCGCTGTGGGGGATGAGCTAATGGATAAAATAGTGCAGTTGTTAGAAGGAGGCTGGATAGGCTTCTCTGAAGAGGACAGTTTTCAGGGATCGCCTAAAAGTGGATACATTTGGAGACAGTCTGACAGATTGGGGTAGTGAATTCAAGAGGATGGGCGAGGCTCAGGAGAAGTCCTGGAGGCGGATATGGGAGGAGGTGATGAGGGAGCTAGAGAGCAGGAGTTCTTGGGAGGAACAAAGAGGGCGATTATGTTGGTATTTCGAGACTAGGCTAGTAATGTAGCTGGGAGCAGAGTTGTGGATGGCTTTGCAACTTATTGTTAGTATTTTGAATTGAATTCATTGGGCAAGTGGCAGACAATGGAGGGATTGGCAGAGAGAGGTAGCAGACACTGTGCGGTTTGTAAGGTGGATGAGTCTGGCAGCAGCATTCATGATGGACTGAAGAGGGGATAGTCTATTTAAAGGTAAGCCAATGAAGAGGGAGTTGCAGTAGTCAAGGCGAGAGATAACCAGGGAGTGAATCAAGAGCTTTGTGGTTTCGTTGGTTAGAAAGGAACGTTGTTTAGAGATGTTGTGGAGGTTGAGGCGGCAAGCTTTGCAAAATGATTGGATGCGGGGCCTGAAAGGAGAGTTCAGGGTCCAGGATAACACCTAGCACGCTGACATGTGGGGATGCGTGGATGGTTGTGCCATTGCTCTTGACAGATAAGTCAGGGGATGAGGCACGTGGGGGAGGAAATATTATAAAATTGGTTTTGGACAAGTTGAGTTTGAGGAAGTGGTGTGACATCCATACAGATATGTCTGTTAGTAAGTTAGTGATGCCTGAGGAGACTGATGGAGTGAGTTGAGGGGTGAAGAGATAGATTTGTGTGTCATCAGCGTAGAAATGATATTGAAAGCCGTGAGAGGCTATCAGCTGACCCAGAGAAGAGGTGTAGAATGAAAATAAAAGAGGTCCAAGAACAGAACCTTGGGGGACCCCGACGGAGAAGGGAAGAGGAGTGGAGGAAGTAGAATTGTAAGTGACACTGAGGTGCGTTGGGATAGGTGGGATGAGAGCCACTGAAGAGCACAGTCACGGAGACCAAGGGAGTAAAGTTTTTTGAGGAGGAGCGGGTTGTCAACCGTGTCAAAGGCAGCTGAAAGGTCTAGAAGTAGAAGTACAGAATAGTGTCCGTTGGTTTTTGCAGTTTGTAGGTCATTTGTGAGTTTTAAAAGAGCAGTTTCTGTGGAGTGTTGAGGGCAAAATCCAGATTGAAGGGTGTCAAGAAGGTTATTCTTAATGAGGTGGCCACTCGGTTGTAAACCAGGCGTTCAAGGAGTTTAGAGGAAATGGACCACTTATGTATTTATATATGTTGATCATATCCCCCTTAATCTCCTCTTCTCAAGAGGGAATAGATTGAGTTCCTCTAATCTTTCCTCATAGCTGAGCGCCTCAATGGCTCTTATCAGTTTGGTTGCCTTTCTATGCACTTTCTCCAGTTCCCCGATATCCTTTTTGAGAACTGGTGCCCAAAACTGAACTGCATAATCCAGATGAGTTCTTATGAATGATTTGTACAGGGGCAAAAATGATATCTCTCTCTCTCTGGAGTCCATACATCTCTTAATATAAGAAAGGACTTTGCTAGCTTTGGAAACCACAGCTTGGCATTGCATGCTATTATTTGGCTTATGATCTACTAAAACCCCCAGATCCTTCTCCACCATTGATTCCCCAAATTGTACTCCCCCTAGTATGTATGATGCATGCATATTCTTAGCCCCAAGTGCATAACTTTACATTTGTCAACATTAAACCTCATTTGCCACTTAGTTGCTCAATTAGACAGTGCATTGAGGTTGGCTTGCAAATTGGAGACATCCCATGAGGATATCCCACTGCATAGTTTAGTGTCATCTGCAAACACAAAAATGGTACTTTTTATCCCAGACCCTATGTAATTTATAAAGGTATTAAGGGTCCCAGCAATGAAGCTTGGGGTACACCACTGATAACCTTAGAACATTCAGAATAAGAGTCATTAACCACTACTCTCTGAATGTTGTCTTTTAGCCAGTTTTCTATCCATTTATAAATTGATCTTTGCAAGTCAGTAGACTTTACCTTACACATGAGCCCTGTGTCAAACGATTTTGCAAAATCCAAGTATATCACGTATACAGCGACCCCTCTGTCCAAGGTTTTACTTACCTCCTCGTAAAAAGAAATCAGGTTTGTTTGACAACTTCTGTCTTTGATGAATCCATGCTGTCTGTTGCTTAAAATATTTTTTTCCAGCAAGAACTCGTCTATGTGGTCTTTTTTTTTTTGAAAACTCTGCAGTATCTTCCCGACTATAGAAGTTAAACTACCAAGTCTATAGTTACTTGGTAAAGACTTTGATCCCTTTTTAAATAATGGCACCACATTGGCCCTGCGCCAATCCAGTGGTACAATGTACAATTCCAGTCAATAACGAGTCCCCCGAATATTAGAAACAATGGCCTTGAAATGCCAGAGCTCATTTCTTTTAGGATCCATGGGTTAATGCCATCTGGTCCAAGGTGCTTTATCCACCTTTATTCTGCCTAAATATTTCTGGACCATATCACTTTTGAGCCATGGTGGATCATTTGGGGCTGTGTCACTACCATGCCCACTATGGGCATGAGCCCCCCAAAGCTCCTTTGAATGCACAGAGCTGAAAAAGTATTTAATAAATTTGCCTTCTCTTTGTCCCCAGTCACCCATTCTGGATTATCCTGTAAAGTGTTTTAACTTAATCAATACTTAATCAATATATGTTAAAGGGTTAGTTCACCTTTACCAAGAAACTGCCTAAGCAGTTAAAGGGTGCCTATAGATAAAAAGCAACTGTGCAGCTCTAACTAAAATTGAATAATGTTCTTGCTATACGTAGAGGCCATACGTACCTCCTGAAGATTGACTGGAATACTCCCAGGATGTTGTTAGGACATAGCTAAGCTAGGACTAGTCATTACGGCTCACCTCTTCCATCACTGAAATGAGCTCTCAAACACTGAGCTCAATGCTACTGCATCCGAGAGAAAAGGCATGTGGGGGGATTTGAATCAGAGAAAGATCTCACTCCTGTGATGGTGGAGGTGAGCACCAACGACTAGGCCTCACTTAACAATGTCCTGGGCATTATTCAACGTTAGTCAGAGATGCACAGTTTGTTTTTAATCTACAAACACCCCTGTCCTGCAAAGGCAGTTTTTATGTAAAGGTGAACTAACCCTTTCATAAAGTTTGTTGTAGATATTTTAGTTTGTCGCCCTTATACACCAGTAAGAGTTCACAGTGTCTCTCCCTTTTTTGGGATTTTTCCATTCGATAAAATGTGAATGTGGTGCTTTTTAATACTGGTTCCCTCTTCACACTAGACAATTGCAATACATTTTAGTTTTGCAGTTTAATTCCACTTTAAGGCCATCAAACCCATCTTTTCATTTGTAGAAACTAGAGAGAATTTTTTATTTAATTGATCTGCATTTTTCATATCATTTGTAACCAAATTACTGCCGATTGTGCCACCCATGTCAGAGTGAAAGCAATAATTCTTGGGCTATCATTCACAAGTAACTTGTTGGGAAGTTCAAAACACAGCGCTCCCTAGAGGCTGTCCACACTGCCTACAAGCCATCAAAGTAGAACTCTGACTCACTGCTTTGTTTGGGCACTTTTGTTTTAGTTTTAGATAGAATTGAGAATGATTAGAACACCTACTAGGTTTTAATTACTGTCTTTGTTCCCATTAGGGAATTCATCCTCAGAAAAGTAATAGAGGGGAAATCTTTCAATGAGGATACTATTTCTGGTGACCTGGGGGGGGGGGGGGGGTCACAAGAGATTGCCTTAATTTAACATGTGTAAATAAGTTAACCCCTATTATCCTCTTGGGGTTGGAACCCTGCCAGCTAATGATATTGAGCCATTATATATTATATAGGAGAGGTTAGTATAAGGGACTCTCATTCATCCAACAATATATTATCAAAAAATATGAAAGTATTTTGGAATATTATATTGGTTATTGTTCTCACCTAGGGGCTGAGGTGTATTGGCATCACCGCATCTACTCATCCATCTTTCCTCCTTTTTTGACATAGGCATATCGATTCTCCTTTTTTAGGTGGAGTAGGTGAAGCTATCATGTGTAAGTCTGTATGCTAAATTAAGTATAGTTCTTTTTTTTCCCTTTTTTTTCTCTTTTTTTGAGGACATTTTGATTATTTTGATATTTTCTTGCATGAGATATGTGTACTCCATACCTGTTTGACATGAAACTATCCTCAGTGTCATGTGTCTCTCCTACAGGTTCTTAATATGAGGTTCTGTTGTTGAAAATCACTGAGTAATCGGTTCTGAAGAAGCTATTAAGTGAAACGCGTCAACCATCTCTGTCATATCTTTTGTAACTATTGTATTGAACCTTACAATTAATTGGATGTTTTTATCATGTGTGTTTTCTATGTGTAAATTTTGTTACAATAAATTTATTCTTTATTAACTTGTGTGTAAAATCCCTCTCTGGTACCGCAATAATCCATCATGTTGGTTCTCTATCTATGCAAAGTTGAATAAGGATGAGGTACCCCCATAGCCTTAATGTTCTTTTTTCTCTATATGGTGCCTATTTACATCAGCGCAGCTTTGGGTGGATTCCATGATGATTTTGGCCCCACAGAATATAAAAACCAAACATAAAATGCAGTCAAGTTGCACTACATAATCACACTGAAAATTGGATATCAAATTGCAGCCACAGTAGTGTGAACTTTACTGAAAATATGGGTTTATTAAGCATGTGTGCTAATGTCATATAACATTTAACAACGCCAACTACCACTATTTTATTCTCCAGAGTCCCTGCTTTTAGAAAATATATAATGTTTTGGGGTTTTAACTAATCTTCAGGCCTAAAATTTGCATTTTACCACAGGTGCAAAAATTTACAAAATGGGCCCAGGTTTAAGTGGTTAAATATCTGATATCTCCAGGATTAAAAGCTATATACCATTTGTATGTGTTTTATTCTTCTAATATGTAAATACAGCTGCTTATCTGTATAAAGAGATAACAGCTTTAAGAAAAAATTAACTACTGCAAAAACCCCGTTACAACTGTAAATCAACAACTCTAAATCAATGAATCTAAGAACATTACAAGCTCCACAATTTTATAAGAGAAAAAAAAACACAGTTACCTAAACAGAAAATTTGATTGCTGTAAAAATGTATTGTCTGAAATGACAAGTGGTCTCCAGGAGGTCATTATAGCAAATGCAGTCATAGGGAGATTAGCTCCTCTACAGAACTTTGTTAGCAGTTAGCATTCTCTTACCTTGTCGTCTTTGTTTTCTATTCACTTCAGCTGAGTTGCAGCTTAAGCCTTGTAATCGCTGTGAATGTCTCGCCTAAATTAATCGTTGCTACTGAAAAGATATAGCTCAACTGAGCACACAAAATTGTGTCTGATTGCTGCAGTCATTATTTCTGACATTCACGTGCAGAAGGTCTTATAAAGATTATTACAAAGGTTTAAAAGGTACAGTGTTGACAGCACTGAGTAAGAGGAGATTTTTGAGATTTGGAGCCAAAGTTTTTTACTGCATGGTTGGAAACAAGATGTCAATAAGGATAAAGAAAATAAACTTTAGGGTGTGGGGGGATTATTTACATTAGGTGTGGGGCCTAAGTGTCTGTAAAAACAAAGATTTTTGGGTAGTAATGTATTGCAGTGGGCAGTAGTCCAGTGTAATAGGCTTGAGAAGGGAGGGGTGAATAGTTTGACCGTCAAACTCCACAAAGGGGGATCCGACTAGACAAGAGGGTGAATTACAGCACGAGAGGGTGAAGGAGACAAAGATGTAGGGAGGAGAGTGAGAGGTGGGAAGGAAGGGGCAGGAAACAGGAACAAGGGGGAAAAGAATAAAAAAAAGAAGAGGGAGCAAGAAGGGAAGGGAAGGGAAGCAAGAGAGGAGGGACAGAGAGGGGGGAGAGGGAAGGGGAAAGGGGAGAAGAACAGGGGAGCGGAGTAGGATAGGGCTGTAGAGCCTGAGAGAGGAGTGGGGAAGAGGGGAAGAAAAGAGGTACCAAGTGTGGTGTGTACCACCACTCACTTTGGAGTACCCTGCCTCCCCTCTACAATCCCGCCTCCCACCCCTCTATAAAAGTGCTGTTAATGCTCGGAGAACAGTAGTGGTAGGTGGCCAGTCTAATATCGGAATCTGAGTGTTCCCAGTTAAGCAGCCAATCAATGGGTCTCCCATAAACCTGCTGTATTCTGGCATGGTTTGAAAATAGGTCTAACATGATCATGTGTTTCTGAATTTGGAGGGATTATCTTGTGGTACTGCGATTGGTTTCTCCATATCTGCCATTTTGCCGAGTCATGAGAACCAGTCACGTACAGTCGGTGTGCGAGTTGAAGCCAAGGAGACGGGCACACAGAGACTAGCTACATTGGTTATATGCATGGCCAACAACATAATTTCCTGGGAAGAGAGGTGTGATATAATAGAAGTGCTGGTATCTTTTTAATCTTACTGTCTACTTGCCCAGGGGGATAGGATTACTCCAGCTACTGGGGTTGTTGTATATATGATTTGTGAGTGCAGGATGCTAGATTTTTACTGACAACTAGGTATTACCTCGCATTGGGAGGGATTTCCTCTCATTTCTTATTTTGGGTATGGGACAGGAAAGTGAAAGGAAAACATAACAAAAAAAAAAACTGAAAGGGGTTATAACTCTCCCATACTTTATCCATAATGATAATGCCCTTAACCTCAATAGGGTGCAGTTTAGTGTTAAAAAAAAAAACTGAAACGCTAGTGGCAATATAAACTAGAGAGAACAAATGGTGCCTCCTTTTATAGAAGTATTTACTTGTGCAAAATATTGCACAAGTGATCAGTGCAATGTCAGACTCCTTCAGACAAGTTCTACAGCTTTCTGCCCATAACTCTGTACAGGCTTTTAGCTTGAAAGCTGTAGGGCTTATCAGCACCCTTGCAGTTCTTTGAAAACTACAGGCCCGTCATGGTGGCAGACGGGACTTGTACTTTTCTCATTCTGAGATTGCGGTTAACGAATAGTGCAGCTGGAGCCCTGTACAGTTGTGCCAATTTTTGAAGAGGACCCCCCCCCCCACCCACTGTTACAGAAAGGGGAGGCTTGGAGTATGTTATGTTACAACTTAAATACATGTGTAGCACGTGACATGCTCTAAAACTGAACTTATCCTTTAAATGGAATGCAGGTCTGTGCTAAAAAATCTGAATCAAAACAGGTCATGTATAAATGAGTTTTCATGATATGATCTATGACCAGGCTACAGAAGCACTTACAAATCTGCTGTATACAGTACATAGTTACATCCATCAAGTTCAACCTATGTGTATGTTTATAAGTCAGTATTAAATTGTATATCCCTGTATGTTGTGGTTATTCAGGTGCTTATCTAATAGTTTTTTGAAACTATCGCTGCCCCCCGCTGAGACCACCGCCTGTGGAAGGGGCATCCACATCCTGGCCGCTCTTACAGTAAAGAACCTTCTACGTAGTTTATGGTTCAACCTCTTTTCTTCTAATTTTATTGAGTGGCCACGTGTCTTGTTAAACTCCCTTTTATCCCTATTGTGGGCTCACCAGTACAGTATCTGTAAATTGAAATCATATCCCCTCTCAAACGTCTGTTCTCCAGAAAGAATAAGTCCAGTGCTCGCTACCTTTCTTCACAACTAATGTCCTCCAGTCCCTTTATTAGCTTTGTTGCCCTTCTTTGTACTCGCTCCATTTCCAGTACATCCTTCCTGGACTGGTGCCCAAAACTGGACAGCATATTCTAGGTGCAGCCGGACCAGAGTCTTGTAGAGTGAGAGAATTATTGCTGTATCCCTGGAGTTAATCCTTTTTTAATGCATGCCAATATTCTGTTTGCTTTGTTAGCAGCAGCTTGGCATTGCATGTCTTTGCTGAGCCTATCATCTACTAGGACCCCCAGGTCCTTTTCCATCCTAGATTCCTCCAAAGGTTCTCCCCCTAGTGTATAGATTGCATTCATATTTTTACCACCCAAATGCATTATTTTACATTTTTCTACATTAAACCTCATTTGCCGTGTAATTGCCCACTCCATTAATTTGTTCAGATCTTCTTGCAAGGTTTCCACAACCTGCGGGGAAGTTATTGCCCTGCTTAGCTTAGTATCATCTGCAAATACAGAGATTGAACTGTTTACCCCATCATCCAGGTCATTTATGAATAAATTAAATAGGACTGGTCCCAGCACAGAATCCTGTGGGACCTCACTACCCACCCCTGACCATTCCGAGTATTCCCCATTTATCAACACCCTCTGAACGCACCCTTGTAGCCACGTTTCAACCCATGTACTCACCCTATGGTCCATGCCAACCGACCTTATTTTGTACAATAAACGTTTGTGGGAAACTGTGTCAAATGCTTCTGCAAAATCCAGATACACCACGTCTATGGGCCTTCCTTTATCTAGATGGCAGCTCACCTCCTCATAGAAGGTTAGTAGATTTGTTAGGCAAGAACGATTCTTCATGAATCCATGCTGATTACTGCTAATGATATCGTTTTCATTACTAAAATCTTGTATATAGTCCATTATCATCCCCTCCAAGAGCTTGCATACTATTGATGTTAGGCTAACTGGTCTGTGATTCGCAGGGATGTATTTTGGGCCCTTTTTAAATATTGGTGCCACATTGGCTTTTTTCCAATCTGCTGGTACCATTCCCGTTAGTAGACTGTCAGTAAGAATTAGGAACAATGGTCTGGCAATTACTTGACTGAGTTCCCCAAGTACCCTCGGATGCAAGCCATCCGTTCCCGGTGATTTATTAATGTTAAGTTTGCCAAGTCTAATTCTAATTCTATCCTCTGTTAGCCATGAGGGTGCTTCCTGTGACGTGTCATGAGGATAAGCACTGCAGTTTTGGTTACTAAAGCCACAGAAACAAAACAAAAAAGTGACAGGTCCACTGATGGCACCTCTACCATTTATGTGGATTAATTCAGACCCTATGCCACTCACCCTTATCAGGTGTTGCTGCCATAGCCAAGCAGACCAGGCAAAAAGAGAAGTGGGAGAAACCTCAGATGAGGGAACCCCAGGGGATAAAGCGGCTACAAAGGCAGCAAAGGGCAATACTTGAGTCTGATAAAAAATACAATAGAGTTTATTCAATTCAACAATGTGGGGAATAAAAGCATGGCTCAGGTTGCTGAGAAATGGGATTACATCTACACTGGTTACAATTTATAAAGTCCCACACTACTAGAATAGAGTGTGGTACACAGACAAACAAATAACAACAAAAGGTCCGGACACCAGATTACTATACACACAGAGATTGCCGGCTGTAAATACATCTTGGTAGGTGTAAAGAAAAAAGGACTTCTCAAATGAGAAATCCTATCTAGGAGATCTATGTGTATATGACCCCCAGGGGGTATGGGAAAGCTATAAATGTGGAAAGTCTGCTGTATGCCAGACGGAAGGTATCTAGTGCTGGGACTCCTGGGATGGGATTGCTAACTATTAATCGGTGCATAAAGCCTCTGAGCCCATATGTTTCAAAGAAGCAGTTACTGTGGTCAGAAGAAAATGCATGGAAATTGCTCTTGCCACTTAAGAAAGTCCTGCAACAAACAGGTAATGTTCTGCATATTATAATGACCACTGAATAGATGCACCAAAGTTGCTGCTGAAATGGTTGCTGATCACAATGGACATTAAATCGTTGGCCTCAGATTGAATCCCTATGTGTACTGAATTGACTGCTGGTTCCTGGAAGGCAAACAGTGTTAGACCTCATAGTAAATGCCTGCACGTGTGCAGTTCTTCCAATTCATAAATTCACTGGTATGCCAGATATAGTCATATGCGCATCAGTCAAACATAGACACATGCATGTCAATAGCTAGCAATGCCCAGAACTGCTGACCACAATAGAAAAGAGTCCCGCTTGATGGACAGCTTGTATGTCAGATTAGCAAGCAGACAGAGGCATTTGAAGGCAACTTTTCCGGCAGCTAGCGGGGGTTAAAAGTGTCCCACTAGCGGCCCAAAAGCGCCGCTAAAAATGATGGTAAAGCACCGCTAAAAATAGCGCCATTTTACCACCGACGCCGGGAGGGGGCTCAGTGTGAAAGTGCCCTTACAGTGTGATGAAACTTGCCATCATGACAATTGCAGCAGCACATTTGGACATTTAGTAAAGGTAATAAAAGGTTGACCAGCAGATTTTCTGGGAAGTGATGTAGAAATCTTACATTACCATCTTATGTGACAGCTTTGTAATTTAATTTGCAAATAAACCAGAAAAGCAGACTGTGCAGATTACTTCTAGGTTAATTTTCTGGGGAACAGAAATGGTTGTCATAAAGTGTTTTTCATAAATTATTTCATATTTTACATGTAAAAGAAATTTCTTTAAATACTTTAAAAAATATTTTATGATCAAACCTTTGGTTATCTAGGAATGAGACTGCGACTTATCATTTGAAGCCTTCTACCCTACAGACAGTGGGTCTTCCTATACAGATACAATGACCAAAAGGGGATCAAACCAGTTGCAGTCTAAAAAGCACATATATACTGTACATATACACACATACACAGTACAGTACACACATATGCTTAGCGCAGTTTTTCTTTAAATATGGTACAAATGTATGTAGCAGCAGAGCTGAGCAATTATCATACTGTCAAAATGGGAAAGCATGTCCTTCATGTTGCTAAAACCACAGAGCAACACCCTGGGGTGTGCCTTCAAGGCAAAATGTTGTAGAGCTGCTCAGGGAAAAGTTTTGTATTTATATTTCTAAATGTGTTTATATAGTGGGCATACAGCTCACTGACTAAGAATGACACAACGCAGATATTGGGCAAATAAATGGAAAACGAAATGTAATACAATAAGATAAATTCACCAGAGAGACAAAGACATAAAAGGAAAGTGAATGCTTAAACAGCATAGAAACAGCTGCTATGTTTAAGAAAATAAAACACCCTTGGGATATCTCAGGCAAAAACACACTGCACAGTCTCATGCAATGGCAGCAGAACTACAGATGCATTGCTCCAGTTGACATGTTTAATTTAAAATGGTGTCAATCCCTGCTGAGATATGGCCTAGTAAACATACTGTAAAATACAAGACAATCTAGAAAACGTGTCAGAAAATTGTGTCAGTTTTATGTAAGCGGTGGATGGAGAACACAGAAAAAAAAATCAAAAATAAATCTCTATTAAGCAGTTATCATAAGCTTACTATTTAAAACCATAAATGCATTAGTTCTATATATATATGGAGCAATGAGTAAAATTTGCTTAGAATTAGGTATCAGGTAAATTATAAAAGTATATACAGCATGCTGTTATAACTCAGAGAAGAAAGTTACATAAATGGATAAGCATTTATGTTCTTCAGCTTAATGACTTGACAGGGCTAGTGATTAGCTAGAGTTTGGGCCAAAACTAATTTGGCCTGAACCCAAGAGAAGCTGTCATAAAGGATAGCAAGCCACTGGCCCAGTCCACTTCTACTGGGAACTTCCCCACCCCAAAGCCGCACATAACAAAAGGGCATGGTGTTGGGGACATTGACCTAATGTGGCCATGTGGTCATATTTGGCAAAATACATTGTCCAGATATGGCCGTATTAAGACAATGACGTAGCCAACATTACCTCCCCTTTGGCATATGTGGCTGCAGATGATCGGACCAGTAGCCTCCTTTTATGTGACAGGTTTGAGCGTGTTTGGGCCAAAAGAGGCTTGACCCAGTCCTTAGCTCATCACTAGTCAGAACCATATGATTTGATCATCATGCTGCAAATGCGGTTATGAACTTTGGACAGCAAAAAGTAAAAATAAACAATACGGAAGGCGAACCCTGGAGAAACTTTACAGTGCTGGAATGCTATGCTAAGGATAATTATAATATTGGGAACAGTGTGCCTTTTTTGATAAATTAAATGTGTGATTTTGAGTTACAGCTGCCTTTAGATAATATATTCATTATATGAAAGAGCACAAAGTGAGATTTGTCAAACTTTCAGATGAAGTTAATATGGAACATGTAAAGGAATGCAGCTGTTGCTAACAGTCAGTGCAAGCCTGCTTACTCATTTTATGCTTGGGGAAAGGTTTTCAAATAAAACAAGAGGGCAGGCCCCAAGTTACATAAACTCTTCTCAATATATGCAGTTTCCCCTTTGGTTCCCTGTTAAAACACCCTTAGCGCATTGTTCATGAACAAAACATAGCCAGAAAATCATACATTTTTAGTTTTCTGGGTCATACTATAATACAAAAAAATAAACTGTGGCATGGGTAAACGACCCGTGAACTAGAAATGCAATAGACAAATAGGTGCAGTAGCTAGCACTACAGCTTCACAGGTTAAACATAATCTTAAAATATGTATAACAAAAATTATACAAAAAAATCAATTATATCAAGCTTTTCTAAACTTGCAGTAAAAGAACCAGTGTGGAAGGCATAAGAATCATAGTTTATCATTATTGCATGTAAAAAAAATAAAAACAAGTTGTAATACAAAGGTTACCTGTCGTCAATATTTCTATTCAGGCAAAGATTGAGTGATGTGAGATTCTGGCACTTCTTCACTATCTCCACCACCGTCTGATTGTCCAGTTCAGTGATGTTTCGTAAGTCAAGGCTGGAGAGATTTTTAAGCTAAAAAAAAGACAAAAACTTTTACTTGTTTGGCTAATAAAATCAAGACAGTATACACCTGGTTTTTAAACTAGCTTACTTACACTGGTAAGGTGGATAACCCCATGTGAGGTGACAGAGCAGCCCATGAAACCAACATACTGCAACTCCGGGCAGTGTTCTGCAAAGGCTTCCACAGACCTATTTGTCACCTGAAACACACAGAACAAAAGTACTTAATGGATCATGTAAGCTATAAAGTAAGACAAAAAATAAATAAAAAATAAGTGACCTGCCACATATTATATTGCTAAAACACTCTATCCTTCTTGTAATCAGTATAGTAGGAACAAGATAACTGACATGGTGGGTCCAGAGCAGAGAGGAGAAGATACAGTACTTCCATTTAATATTCAGGTAAATGATGGTGTCATTTTCTGCATTACCAATTTATTGCCTACATGAAGGAGAGATGTTTAGTCATGCTATGCATTTACTAAACTTATTCAGTTACTTATTGTTTGTCACATAAATCATGGGAGGAAGATGAAGCATGCAGCACGCTAAAAGCATCTAATTTGATAAAAGAGTCTAATTTCCCCTCTGTTCCTTTATCATGGGTTTCAAATACATTTGATTTCCCTATTATTTACCTGACATTAGCCAAGCACCACAGCAAATATATCATATCTGGGGGTTTTCAATAATTTTCTAGCAAAAAAATCATGCTGATTTTGATGTGAAAATGTCATACTTAGTCAGAACTGGAAGTGGTTAAGGTATTCCCCCATCCCAGGGAGTGAAGATCGCCTGGTTGAATACTTACCTCTGTCCCCATTCCAGTGAATTTCACTGTGTGGTCCTGCCTGAAGCCACACAGCCTTTCATCCGAAAGTGCCCCTGCTGTGTCTTTTTCATTACTCCTATTGTGATTTATTCCTATTGGGAATAAATTCTTTTTCTCTCCTAGTGTACTACTCATCTTACCATCTTGCTTTTAATAAGTACCCCATGTGTGCATATAAAACAGTATATATCTTCATTTATATGCCCACTGTGGTGATTATTTTATGTATTAAGTAAGTGGTGTTGTTATTTGGAGATGGGAGGCACAAGATTCAATTAGGGAGGGGTTCACTTGCTATTGGATCATGTACACTATTTACTATTTAAGGAGTGTCTTCATTACCATTACTGTCTGATAAAAGGTGTTTGTTTGAGATCTGAAATGTTGCTACTGTTCCTGTCACAGATGTTAACCCTTATCCACTATTAAAAAAATAAAAATGCAAAAGTTTTAACTGGCATGTGGCTTTAAAGTGATTGTAAAGGAAAAATTTGTATTAAAAAAAAAAAAAATAAGAAACATGTTATACTTACCTCCTCTGTGCAGTGGTTTTGCACACAGCAGTCCACATCCTCCTCTTCAGGTCCCCTGCTGGCGCTCTGGGCTCCTCCCCCTTCCGGAGTGACCCCATAGCAAGCCCCTTGCTGTGGGGGGCAGTTGTGTGTGCTCTCTCTCGAGCTGACTCTCTGCCTCCATAAGACACCGAGAGCATGGCTCAGCCCCACCCACTTGCTCCCGCCTCACTGACTTTAATTGACAACAGTGGGGGCCAATGGCTCCAGTTGCTGCATCTCAGCCAATCAGGAGGAAGAGACCCAGGAGAGCCTAGTTTCTGGTGC
This sequence comes from Lithobates clamitans, assembly GCA_037952925.1. Classification (NCBI taxonomy): domain Eukaryota; kingdom Metazoa; phylum Chordata; class Amphibia; order Anura; family Ranidae; genus Lithobates; species Lithobates clamitans. Next base: position 1,888,146 of record JBBGZY010000181.1, on the reverse strand, counting down.
ACATTGCTGGATCGAGATTGGGCTTAGGTAAGTGTTAGGGGGCGCTGAGGGGGGAGCTGCACACTGAAGGTTTTTTACCTTCATGCATATAATGCATGAAGGTATAAAACCTTCAGCCTTTACAACCATTTTAAAACCAGTAGTCTACAGCAGATATTAAGTTATTAATAGTTTCTGAATTAGTCCTGATGCCAGCTACAGGGGGTCCCCGGGTTACAAACAAGTTAGGGACTGTAGGTTTGTTCTTAAGTTGAATCTGTTTGTAAGTCGGAACAGGTACATTTTTTAAGTGTAGCTCCAGCCAAAAAAACTATTTTTAAGCTTTTTTGGATAGCATAGGGAAGGGTTAACACCCCTGTAATGTTTGTTTTGCTGTGTGTGCTCCTCTTCAGAAGATTTCACCTCACTTTCTGTCCCAATGACAATTGGATTTTGAAAATTTGGGGTTGTTGTGGAAACAAGCCTTGGTGATAAAGCATCAGTGGAGGTACCTTCTCCCCATAATAGCTCTTACAGGAGTGAATTTCCCTTCCTAGGGGTAGATTTCCTCTCACTTCCTGTTGTCTCCCTCCGTTTGTAAGTAGGAGTCGTTTGTAAGTCGGATGTTTGTAACTAGGGGACCCCCTGTATTTATCTTTAAGGATACAGGCAATTTTCTGTCCCCTTTGATGCCACCTGGCCCCCAAATGTTACTTTACCAATGAGAACAAAGTGAATAAAAATGATAAAAACTGCTAGCAGGTTATGCAACAGCAGGTTTTTCCATTGCAGAAGAGACTGTGTATGTCTCTTCTAACTGCCAGATCCTTTCCCGCTAAATGTACACTAGCTGTGCATGCTCAACTTAACAGTGTACATTCACAGCATGCCTTGGCACGGAGATTAATTCATCCCATGCACATGTATTCTATGTCATCTTTGACGAACGATTAAGGTGATTGAAGACAATGAATCCAGAAAAGATTAAAGATGTCAGTGGCAGCAAAGAAGCTTGTTAACGTCACAACAATGGATGAGAGACGAGTATGTCAGACTTTAGGTTTGCTTTAAAATCGTGCTGAAAAAAAAGCTAAAATCCCCTTTAAGGGCTGGTTCACACCAGAATTGCATAGGAATGCAGTGCATATTCCCGTGCATTTGCCTGCCTTTGCCATATCGCACGAAAAGTAGTGCATGCACTACTTTTGAAAAATATGCAGCACCAAACTGCACAATACTGTGGTACCATGCAATATGGTGCCAGCAAATGCACTAAGTATGCAATCTGCATTTGGGGTGCCATTAATAATACATGGGCACCAACAGCAGATCGCAAAGGCAGTGCATTTTGAATGCAGTGCAGGAAACAATGCGCTTTTTCCACACCATTTTCTGGTGTGAAGCAGCCCTAATTCATTAAAATTAGTGGTCATGTAACATGTTGCGTCCCAAATCTATCTTCTACAATGCATTGGCAGAGCTGGTAGGGGAAGGTAGTTGTTTGGGAGAGAAAGGTAAGTTTCAATTATGTTACCTGCTTTAAATATACTGGAGAACTACATTTTTACTAGTGAAATACAACTCACACATGTGCCTAACAGTATTGGGAAACAACATTTATTAATCTCTGGTCTGCGTTAACCACAGTGATAACCCCACTTGATCTATTGTTAAATTGTCTCCATTATGTCTATATCTGTATCACTTAGATTTGTTTGGCGCTTTGGATTCTAAATATAGTGTTATGGACATTATCTTGCATAGATGATGGTACACACTGTGCGTGAACTTTGTGCATTAACTGAATCCATAACAGACTGCCAGACTAGCGGAGCTGGCTTGTAATCACTGCACAATGGTTTAATCAATATAACAGAACAGTTACAAGACAGGCCTCAAGACAGGTTCACATAAGAAATGCATTGCTCCATCTCCACAGTGAATGCCACTGACATCTTTAAATAAATATAACAGGCACATGAAAGAACATATTGTTTAACATCATTTAATCATTTCATTTAAAAAGAAACGTTTAAAGAGCTTGCAATAGCTAACAAGTTGTTATTGAGCATACACCTTCCCTACTAGCAGTAGCCCTTAGAAGAGCAATCCACAGTGGATGGTTGTTCAGAGGATGTTTGTCAGGCAGGTAGAAGGCTTTATGTCGCTCTATTATTATCCTGGCGTTGCCTGGAAAATGAGACATGGGGGGATTTTTCTGCACAGCAATCTGCAGCATCATATCTGTGGCATGTGTTTGCCCCTGTATGGTTGCGTTTGCAACTTGGGGGGAGGAAGGTAAAAAATGCTACTTAGTCACCTTTTTGATTTTACCAACCCAACCCCCCCCCCCCCCATGTAACCTTGCCATAAAAATAAGGTTACCAGATTTTCATAATAAAATCCAGGGACACACTACTAACCATGCCAACAAAACCACATCCTTGTTTATAGCCACACCCACAAATTCACACTTTCATTTTATTTTATGTTCTTTTAGAAAAAAATCTTTATACATTCTCAAGAGGCAGGCTTTGAAGGTATAAAAACAAAATACCCTGGGTGCCACATGACATTCAAAGATTCAGCATGGCAAATTGTGGGTGAGGCTGCATTACTTTAACAGCGGGCAGGGCTTAAAAGTTATGGTTAAAAAAAATAAAATAAATTAAACTATGCTGTTATGGGTCAAGAGAGTGTGAAACTTGAGAGCTTAGGGGTCAGGGTTAGGAATCACAGAGTTTAGACCTTGAAATCATGACCCTTGAACTATGTTACCTAATCCTGACCCCTGAACTGTGTCCATTACTTTATCCTGTCCCTTGAACTGCGTACATTACTTAATCCTGACCCCTGAACTGTGTCCATTACTTTATCATGTCCCTAGAACTGCGTACATTACTTACTCCTGACCCCTGAACTGTGTCCGTTACTTTATCCTGTCCCTTGAACTGCGTACATTACTTAACCCTGACCCCTGAACTGTGTCCATTACTTTATCCTGTCCCTAGAACTGCGTACATTACTTAACCCTGACCCCGGAACTGTGTCCATTACTTTATCCTGTCCCTAGAACTGCGTACATTACTTAACCCTGACCCCGGAACTGTGTCCGTTACTTTATCCTGTCCCTTGAACTGCGTACATTACTTAACCCTGACCCCTGAACTGTGTCCATTACTTTATCCTGTCCCTAGAACTGCGTACATTACTTAACCCTGACCCCGGAACTGTGTCCATTACTTTATCCTGTCCCTAGAACTGCGTACATTACTTAACCCTCACCCCTGAACTATGTCCATTACTTTATCCTGTCCCTAGAACTGCGTACATTTCCTAATCCTGACCCCTGAACTGTGTCCATTACTTTATCATGTCCCTTGAACTGCGTACATTACTTAATCCTGACCCCTGAACTGTGTCCATTGCTTAATCCTGATCTCTAAAATCTGTGCATTGCTTAACCTCAACTCCAGAATGCTATCATTACTTAATTCTGACACACGAGCTTCAGGAATCAGGATTATTTAACGCAGAGAGAGTTCAGAGGTAAGGATTAAGAGTTCACAAATCATTTAGTTACTCACGGATTGTGGCTTGGGTCTGGCTTCAAATTGGTGCCAACAAAATGCTGAAGTCATGATACATGCGCCTCATATTTAAAGTGTATGTGACCCTATACAATGCAGAGCTCCAGTCCTACATTAGTTTCCTTTTTCAAACTTTCTTTTCTTTCATTTTCATCTGGTGATCCTGCCATTAATACACCTCCTGTGCTAGGGTGACAACGCTCACTGACTGTACTGTATCTATGGAGGAACAGCATTGTCACTTTAGGACAAGAAAACTTAGGACTACAGCAAACTTTTCCCTTTTCTCGTCTCATACTTCACCTTGCCAAATCCCATCTAATGCTGATGTTTCAGTTTCAGGTAGAGTTATTCTTCAATGCAGTACTCAAAGCAAGGCAATAAGAGTCTAAGTACCTTGCCAATTTAGTACTTATTGTTGAAAAGCAACTAGCAATATAAGAAGTAAACATCAAGCTGCTTGTCTCGTCTTTGACGGATCTGTGGTACCCATTAGAAAGCAGATAAACCTTTTTTTTTTCTAGGTAATAGAGACAAACTGGAGAGAACGTAATAAAAACAAAAGCATCATTAACATGCCAAATGACAGTAAGCAGAATTTATGGTTATACATCTAAAGAGCAATAATGAGTGAAACCATATTACAAAGGTTGTTTTTATTTCAGAAGAAAATGGTCACACTATTGCCAATTACACCACAGATGTATTAAACACTTGACGTCCACGCTGGAATATTTGAGCATGCATAGATTTGTAGCATTAGTAAGCCATAAGTGGTCTGAACAGAAATAAAGCTCCCTAATTAGAATGTTACTTTAAAACAGTAATGAGGGAAAGCTGTTAAGGCACTTGTGGACACTGTTCTACTTCAAGAGGCCTTTATTACAGCCCCATCTCCTTGCTACTGATTCCCTGGGTGAGTGTTCTGCTCCATTTCTTTTGTGCTTCACTGCTTGAATATTTTGTACTAATGCACTAAACATTTGTCATGTAGTGCCTGGACACTATGGAATGCTGTATTTGTACTCAGAATGAATGAATGCAACAATAAATAAATAAAACCAGTAAACATGGTTATTTTTTCTATTATAGCGCCACATGGACACATGACAGGCCAGGGACACAGGGCCACCCAGTAACGACAGTTCAGTTCCAGGAGATCAAGGGAGATGTACTTTTCAGCTTTTTCATGAATACATTCAGAACAGAGCCAAAAGCGCTCTTTCAGCCCCTGTTAAAATAACTGCAGTGTTTCCTCTTAACAAAATTCCACTTGAGTTTTAGAGAAACAACATTCTCTAGTTTACACTTGCAGTCAGGGAGTAAAAAACAGGCAATTAAGCCATGTTATTACCACCCTCCGAACAGCTACCGTAAACTGCAAAAGAAGCCAGACAGGGCTGCACGCTTGCTGTAGAACAAATTATGCCTCCTCTCATGTTCAGTACCGTTGCCTGAATGAGGACCCATTTAAATTAATGGGGCTGATCCGCAATGCTTACAGGGTTAAAACAGTTGGTAAGCAGGCAACATATCGCCATAGTGCCTCCCAGTCGTCTGTCAAATACCCTCCTGAAAGCGATCCAGCATAGATAGTTTTTCATAGGGGTGGCAAGGGCTTCCACATGTGTAAACAAGCCCTAAGATGCACTAAAATTCAGACATGCAGCACACCTGTGTGGCTTTTGTCTTTCCTGTGCATGTCAATGAGGGCTGGTGGGAACAGTCTATGTAGTTTCACTTGAGCCCAAATGCACAATTCCCGGTAACATTAACAGGGGGTACAGAGGTTACAGGGATCACCCTGACCTCGGCCCAGGAGTTAACAAAGCAAGGGTCAGAACAGCCAAAAGCCTGCACTTTAAAAAGCTAGTTGGCAGTGGAATTTGAATATTTCTAACCACACAGGTTTACAGTTTAGATGCTATGAAAAGGCTACACTAACTAGTGGTGGTACATAGAGTGACCACAGCTGTGTATATACTCTTGAATCTATGGTCATTTGGAACACCTTAAAACAGAGTTCCACCCAAAAATGGAACTACCACTTTGAGTGATTGTGACCCCCTGACATGTCACAATTGGCATGTCATATTTTTTGGAGGGGAGCGGATACCCAGTTTTTATGGGCACCCAGCTCCCACTTCCTCACTGGGCTCTGCGGCGCTGGAAGGAACTTCACCTCTCCCCCCTCCCTCCCCTGCAATCTTCTGAGACACATCACAGGTCCCAGAAGATTGCCCGACCATTCACAGCTCGCAGCGCGGCTTGAGCATGCGCAGTGCGCGCCCACAGTTAGAATGTTGGCACCTCGGAGAGGAGGGGGAGAGGAGCGAGGCTTCGTGAGCCCGCATCGCTGGACCGTAGGACAGGTGAGTGTCTGATTTTTAAAAGTCAGCCACTACACTTTTTGTAGCGGTTGACTTTTAAATGGGTGGAATGTCGCTTTAAGCTAGAACAGAAGGTTCCATGATCTACAAAGCACCCCAAACCAAGAAAAAATTACAGAGGATCATGTATAATTACATCCATTTTATTTCTGAAAATATCACCTAAAGGAAGTAACAACGAGAGGTTTTTCTCTCTCTTTTATTTTTTTATTTTTTTTCAATAAAGGTAAAAGTACAAAAATAGAGCCTGGGCAAACCCCAACTCAAGGTAACACAGTAACAAATACATAAAACAAAAACAGTGAAGTAAAATGTGCTATCAGACTTAAAGTGATTGTAAAGGCAGAAGGTTTTTTATCCTAATGCATGCTATGCATTAAGATAAAAAGTCTTCTGTGTGTAGCAGCCCCCCTCATTTCCTCTATTACTTACCTGAAGTCCCTCTAGATCCAGCGAGATTGCAGGATTGTCTCAGCTGCCCGGAACTTCCCTCCTCATTGGCTGAGACAGCAGCACAGCACGATTAGCTTCCGCTGCTGTCAAAGTCAGTCAGCCAATGAGGAGAGAAAAGGGGTCCGGGCCCCAGCTCTGTGTCTGAATGGACACAGGGAGCTGTGGCTTTGCACGGGTGCCCTATAGCAAGCTGCTTGCTGTGGGGGACCTCAACAGGAGGGAGGGGCCAGGAGCACTGAAGAGGGACCCCAGAAGAGGAGGATCTGGGCTGCTCTGTGCAAAACAATTTCACAGAGCAGATAAGTATAACATTGTTATTTAAAAAAAAACAAAAAACACTAAAGTATAACTAAAGGCAAAACTTTTATTTATTTATTTATTTTTTGTTTTATTTTGGATAGAGGGATGAGGGATTAGTAAACCTGTATGGTTTTATTGCTGTCTGTGCCCCCATAAGGAACATTCACCCTCTCTATTTGTCTTGTTTACCATCTAATTTTTCAATGGGGAAACTATTTCTGATGACCGGGGGGGGAGGTTTACGTGTAAGTCAACACTACCTTTTCTGAAGCCGATCCCATCTCCAGCGGTGGAAGCTCTGCAGAGAACACAGCAGGCAACGGCTGTGAAATGAATGGGGAGTTAAGTTACTCATAGGCTTACTATAGGGATTCCATTGTCATACGTGTCCTCTGTATCGCCTCCACAGAGAAGCCGCAGCTGACAGATCAGTGTGGGATTAGCTGCAGAAAAGGTATGTATACAGATTTTTTCTTTACAGGTCTAGATAGGTTAGTGTATGATCGTGGATATCTGTAGATGCAGGGATTTTTGTGTTAGGATGGACTTCTACTTTAACAAAAATGGATAATGATCACCTGGCACTTGCCTCTGGACCTTTTGGGCTATTGTGGTAAGCTCAGTGTTTAAATCATCACTGGACAAGCAGACCCAGAGGTGTCAGCACTATTCAATAAGCTCTGGTGACTACTACAAGACTATGGTCTACAAACACTTTTTACTAAATCTAATTTCAAAAAATAAGTGAATATAGTAAAATGAAATCTTAACCACTCAAATGTGAATTTTCCTTTGCAGGAAGGGAAATTAAAATACCAAATATGACCCCTTGTCAACAAGGTTATAGACATTTACAAACTAATCACATTATAACAAGTCCATTAGCGTTCATTGTGAAATCTGTAATAATTTCATTGCTTGTTCGACCTTCACTGACTTACACTCACAGCAGCCTGCTTGATGTTGGTTTTGCTTTGCAAGTGTATTAGTGGCTGATGAGAAAAGATTTATAAGTCATGGACTAAACTATTGTGAATAAGAAAGATGTTGGCACAAACTTAGCGGTCAGGAAATTAAGCATTTGTCATAAAGGTCTACAGTTACTTATGTATGGCTAAACTATGTGCCAATAATTTATTTCACTATCTTGTACAAGAGCTGTAGTCTCACTTTATTAGAATTCCACAGGTAAATATGAAATTAAAATGTAATAAAATGCACATTACAATTAAATATGGGAGGCCACAAAAAGTCTTTAGCAAACTGCAGTTTAATTTTTCTCAAATCTAAATTAATTACAATATATGTCTGCAATTATTTCATGACTGGTGTTTGGCTTACTATAGAGAACTCCAACTAGTTACGAAATGAAAAATCTGATAAAACTAGTGTCAATTCCAAGTTCAAACTGCCATAAACCTATGAATGATGATGCCATTTTTAGAGGCCCTGAACCATTTAGCCACCAAAGCTTACCTGGTTATGTAGCAAAGCAATGAATCCTTACCCTGACTGGTAGAATAACTTAAATGACAGCTAAATGTTGATAAGAATGAAGATTCAACAGAAGCTACAGCGCCGCAGAAAATATTTGGGAACTTAAACACAATAATAAAAAAATTATTAATGAAACAGCTGCCACTTCTTTTTTGATTAAACACCAAAAAAACACTATTAGAAAAAATGAGCAGCGCTGGTCTGTACTACCCTCTGTGAGCACTCCTTAATTGTGCTAAAGACAAGTGGATAAATAAAATAAATTTCAATCATATATGTGCGGGAATAAATAACAAATCAGATAAGTGATCAATATATACAAAGCAATCCAATATTATCGCGCATCGATGTGCAAACATTGCATGTTCAAAAAGTACAAACAATACATGAGTGCTAATAAAGTGCAAAGAATTAATAGAAAAAAGTGCAAAAAAAAATGATTCAATCAAAAATCAATAAAAATTCCATATGTGATCCAAAGGAGAAAGTCCCAAATAAACACTCCAAACTGAATACTTCTCAAAGGTGTTTTTCATGCTACTGTGTGCAACACCCAGTGTGATCCTTCACACCAAATTGACTCACCAGAGTTAAAGTGATTGTAAAGCCTTGTTTTTTTTCCATAAAAATAACAAACATGTTATACTTACCTGCTCTGTTGCAGTGGATTTGCACAGAGCAGCCTGGATCCTCCTCTTCTCGGGTTCCTCTTCTGTGATCCTGGCCCCTATCTCCTGTTCAGTGCCCCCACAGCAAACAGCTTGCTATGGGGACACCCGAGCTGAATCACAGCTCCCTGTGTTCTTTCAAACACAGAGCCCGACCCGACCCTGCCCCCCTCTTTTCCCTGATTGGCTAGTTGACTTTCATTGACAACAGCGACAGCCAATGGCGCTGCTGCTGTGTCTCAGCCAATTGGGAGGGAGAATTTCTAACAGCTAAGAGGTTTGTGGACATCAGTGGACAAAGAGGGACCTCAGGTGTTAGGGGGGCTGAGGGGAGCCCACCTGTTGGAACTTTGAGACCTGGTGAGATCCCTACAGCACAGGGCGGACGACGCTGAAGACAGGCAGAGAAGGAATAATATACGAGTGGTGGGGCTGCTGGAGGGAGCCGAGGGGGACAAATCTGTCCTGTTTGCAGAGCTACTTTTCAAAGCAGCTACATTAATTGCAGGACCCACCCCTCACCTATGTTGTGGAATAAGCTCACAGGGCCCCCACTGGTGTTAGACCCCCAGGTGCCTTCCCTAGGCCCTTCCTTGTCAGATTCCTGAACTACAGGGACTGGGACATGATTTTAGCCAAATCCAGGCAACCGCAAGAATTACGCCATAAGAATGCCGCGTGATGCTGTTCCCTGACTTCTCGGCTGCAACCCAGCAAAAATGTTGCTCCTGTAATGATGTCCCCAAGTGCTTGAGAGAAAAGGAGATTCAGTATTGTATGCTCCACCCAAGTAAGCTTTGTGTTCAATACAGAGGAGCCGTGAAGCTCTTTGAGAATCCGGTGGAGGTAAGTGAATGGTTGGACAGAGAGCTTTAATATCGTTGCTGCTTGCTCACTTTCATTGCATTGGTCTACATGCTGTGCTGCTTATGATTGATGCTACAACTGCTGTGTCCTGTTAAGCAACTTCATCTTCTTTCACTTCATGTCCCAGCTAGTAGAGTTTTTACTCTGGGACTATACCTCCTTAGGCCACTAGATGGAGCCGGCTTTCTGATACAGCCAACTTCACTCCCTTGCAATATTCTAGTTTGTGTGGTGGATGAGGGCGAGGGTGGGTGATCACTTTTGGCTGGCAGGTATAGCCAGGATGTCATTCTCATGGGGTCATATTGCTGACGGCATTTATTTTTGACCATAAGAAACGTATCACAGTGTGCCACTTGAGGGAGCCGTTCCCCTATCTTGCTTTGTTTTTGTTTATTGCTCCTACTTGCACCTATTTTTTCTATTGCTCCACGCTCCTGCCGCAAGGAGCGCTCACAGAATCTGTAGAATCACCAATGGAACTGCCAAACTTTCGATTGCTGCGGCTGGATCACACCGTGGGGGGGCTTGGGAGTTTTAAATGTCACAGGTCATCAAAATGTTTTCATTTTTTGTATGTTTTTCCTAGGGAATGCTATTGCTATTTCTAATAACCTTGATAAAGGTGATATGATAGCCATGGCACATAAAGTTACAATTTTGTCTTGAATGTTAGGGGCCTTAACCACAAGTTTAAACGGGCCTCAATATTCCAATACTTGAAAAAGGCAAAGCCACATGTCATTTTCCTGCAGGAGACTCACCTGGATGGTAGTAATATGCTCTACGTAGGCCGTGGATTCAAAGAGCCTTCCACTCTACTTATTCTACATTTGCTAGAGGTGTTTCCATACGAATTAGTAAAGCCATCTCCCGCACAATCCATCAGGTGGTCTCTGATCCGGGAGGTAGATATGTGGCGGTGGTTCTGGATATGTGTTTTCGTAAAATACTGCGGGTTAATATATACCTGCCTCCTCCTTTTAAGGTACAATTACTGTATGATTTACTGGTTCGGCTGGCACAATATGCAGTAAGCAAGTAAAAGGCGCAAAAAAACGGAAATCCCTATATTACCATCATGTTGGTGACAAAAAGTAATTATGGCTAATATAGTCCATGAAAAGTCTATATGAACAGAAGCAAACTCATATTGGAAAGTCCACACAGATGGCTGCCTTCCAGGAAGAGCTGAAACCAAGCTCCAAAAATCTGCAGAAAAAACACAAGGGGGGGAGGCGCCTCTAAGTGCAGTATATAAGCCAAATTTATTAAAAACACTGTGCAAAAAACTCACATTACAAAATAGCTTTTGATGAAGGAGCGCGGCTATCGTGACATCGTAGCCCGTACGCTCATGAAATGCGTCGCATTCCAGTGACATCACAGCTCCGCGCCTGCTTTCCACCAGCGTTCCAGGCCTCGCTTTGGAGTACCTCATCACCGCGGCTGGCTCAAGCGGTGTTCAGCATAGCCCCACGCACAACAGGAAGCAGCGATATCTGTGATGGATCTGATGGACTCCCCTCCTCTTGGATTTTAACTACACTACATGCTGTATTTTATCCTACTAAAATGTGAGTTTTTTGCACAGTGTTTTTAATAAATTTGGCTTATATACTGCACTTAGAGGTGCCTCCCCCCCTTGTGTTTTTTTTGGCACAATATGCACATGTTCCCATGGTTCTGATGGGCAATTTCAATGCCGTCCTAGACGCGGTGTTGGACTCCTCCAATCCGAATAGATTGGGCTCCTCAGATTTGATCAGCTGGGCCACTGTGGCCGGATTGTCGGAGATATGGTGTTGGAAGCATCCAGCAGATATATGGTTCTCTCACATATCGACGGCCCACAGATCTTCAGCCAGGATAGACATGGCCTTTGGCAATAGTCTTATCTTACCGTTTTTGACAGACATTGAGTACTTAGCTGGGGAACTGTCAGACCATAATCCTCTTTCTCTCAACCTGACTTTTTCAACAGGGGCGAAGAAAGGGGGTTGGCGGCTCTCACCCAGCTGGTTGCAGCATGAACAAGTTTCTGCCCAGCTGGAGGAATCAAGTCATATTGGTCCTTTAATGCTGATACAGCAGATCCCCCTGTGGTATGGGATGCTTTTAAGGCTGTGGCTAGGGGGGAGTGTATATCTGCCATTAACACAACCCGCACGAATGACAATGAGGAATTTCAACTTCTGCAACAGGGGGAGAGAGAATGTGCAAAAGCTCATGTAGGATCTCCTGCGGGAGCCTCTTATGAGTCCCTGCTAGAAGCACGGCGTCTCTTATCTTTACATTTCACAGGGCTGACTTGCTCAGAGGTAAAGCGGAGGGTGCACACGGTATTTGCGGAAGGGGATAAAAATGGGAAACTCCTATCTATGTTGGTTGCAGACTATCACCCGATCGCAAATATTCTGGTTATCACAAATAGAGGGGGAGCCGTGGTCACCGATACTTTACTTATAATGCAGGAGTTTGTAGATTTTTCTCTTCCCTCTACTCCCCCATCCCAAAACTATGATGAATCAGCTCTAGGCTCCTTGCTGGAGGGTCTGCCACTCCCAAAGTTGTCAGGGGGAAGATAGCATAAAGCCCCTGGCCCAGACGGCTTCCCGGCTGATTTCTATAAATCAAATGTTGAACACTTGGCTGTCAGACTTAGCTTGCTTCTGGAACACTGCCTTGAAAACAACACTCTGCCGGATTGTATACTAGAAGCTTACATGATCCTTTTACTTAAACCAGGGAAGGACCCGACAGCTATTTTAAATATGGATCTAAAGATTATAACCAAAGCATTGGCGATCAAGTTAATCCCTCTAAAGTGAATATAGATCAGACACTAATTTAAGGAGACTCTTTACTCATTTGCAACTCCCTCCTATGGAATCCAAGACTAGAACAGTAATGTCGATAGACATTGAGAAAGCTTTCAACTCAGTCGATCGGAAGTTTATGTTTAAGGTTCTGGAAGTTATGGAATTCGGGCCACAGTATAGAAAGTAGATTTCCATGCTTTACAGGCATCCTAGGGTGGGATTTTCAATATCTGTGTTCTTTGAGGTCAGTGGGGGCACCAGACAGATTGTGTCACTTGTCCCCCTTCCTGTTTTCCCCATGCCATTGAGCCCTTAGCTGTTGCACTTAAGTTATCAGGGGGATACAGGCTATTAAAGTGGGTACAATAAACGAGTCCCTGGCGCTGTATGCTGATGACATGCTAATATTCCTCAATGACCCGGGTGTTTCCCTGCAGACGGCATTAGATATTCTTGATGAATTTGCTAAATATTCAGGGTTGAAAGTAAATTGGAGAAAGTCATCTATTCTCCCCATTGACGCGGGAGCCAGGGAGAGGGCCAATCCAAATATTCTGTTACAATAGGTTACATCCCTCCCTACCATCTAGGGGTTAAGCTCACCGCAAATGTACATGACTACATATCCCTTAATCTATTCCCACTGCTGTCTTTACTTAAACAAAAGGTTCAGGCTTGGATTAAACTGCCGTTGTCTTTGATAGGTCGGATCAGTCTGCTCATTTTTTACAGCCCAGTCATTTTATACTTCTTACGACATTCACCTACATGGGTACCAAAATCGTATTTTAAGAAGATTGATAAGTATTGTCAGTTCTTTCCTCTGGGCACCCAAACCTCCTAGAATAGGCATCAAAGTGTTGCAGGAACCGGGATATCAGGGGGGATTGGTATTGTCTGACTGGCAGAAATACTATCTGGCTGGCCACATGGTGTTTGCCCGTAGATGGTTACTGGCGCATGATGGATATGCGGCCACTGTGTTTGAGGCAGCTCTTTTGGGGTCATATGAAAGTTTGTGTTTAGCTCTGTTTAGGGGTACTAAAACTGATCTACCATTGACTTGACGTCAACAATGAAGGCCACTATCAGAGAAAGGGAAGCTGCAGTGAAGTTGGCATGTCCTAGCTATCAGGGAGTCACCCCTTCTGCCCCTCTGTGGATGAACCCCACATTGTCACATTTTTATAATCAAAAAGATGCCACAGGTCTTATCCAGAGGTAGGGAAAAGCGGGAAGCTGAGGTTCCTGAAATACAGTGAGAAGATTGGGATTTCTTATTGACGCAGCCCTTTAAACATCTTGTGTCAGCTAGAAAAAGATTGTTCCAATTTAAATTTCCCCATAGGAGTTACTATACCCCGGCTAGGTTGGTTAAGATTTTTCACATGGTCTCGGCTGAGTGCTGGAAATGCTCTTTTTCGCCCGCTAATGCTGATGATATTTTCTGGCAGTGTCCATAAATCCAGTAACTTTGGCCAGAAGTCACCTCTTGTATCTCGGACCTCCTGGTAATACCCATACCACTGATGGTGAGGGTATGTCTATTGGGCCCGGTGGATGAGGTGGTACCATCTAGAGCTCTGAGAACTCTGCTGAACATTCTATTGTTCCATGGGAGGAAGGCTATTCTACTAAACTGGAAGAGGCCAAGGGCTCTGGATGTGATCTTCTGGAAGGGTCTGGTAAACACCATGATGCCTTACTACAAAGCTACATACAGGGCTAGGAGATTCGGGAAGAAGTTTGATAAAGTATAGCTGGCGTGGTATAACTCTAAGGATACTATAGGCTAATGGGTGACTATTACTAATCACCGAGACATACCTGAGGAGAGTCTAGTGTCCCCCCAAAGGGCACGGATCAGTATTTAACTTTGCAAGACAGTTGCCCTGGTATATGGATTAGCGATCAGTTCAGTCGGCTATCCCATCTATCAGTAAAGAGATTTAGTATTAGTTCCCTGTCAAGCAATGGATACAAGGAAAAACCAAAGAATCCTCCTGGGTTGACCTGTGAACAAAGGGGGGGGGTGGGGGGGATGTGTTGAATATGCATGTTAGACTATGTTAGTCAGGAATGTAAATGCTTTTATTCTTGAGCCATGCGTGGCCATGGATCGGGCTAGTGTCACGTTGACACAACCAGAATGTTGTATGTTATACATAAAATCTTAATAAACAGAATAAAAAAAGAAAAAAGGAATGCAGGATGGCCGAGCCCACTATCCTCCTTAAAAGGTGATGACTGTCCAAACAAATTTGATTGGTCATTTACCCAGATACTAGCCTGTATCTACCACAAACTGGAATAGACTAATCTCACACCAGAGCTTGAAAACCATTCAAGCGTTTGAACCTGGCCGGCCATGTTGCAGTAACAGCAAACAGGAGTCCATGGCGCAAACATCTTTAGTTAAGTATTCTTGTTATATTTTATTTATCTTTATCTGTCATTACTTTTAATAAATGTTATTCTTTTAAGTATTTGTGTGATCTCTCTGTGCACATATAGAACACAGCCCCAAAAACATGACAAAAAATGGTCACGTTATAAACCAGCTACTGCGCCTCTTAGTTTTCCCGTTAAAGGTTAATGGCTCCACGATACTGGCTCCAGATTCAGTCCCTCACACTGAACCCTCTCATACAGGTCCTGATTACACATAGAAGCACGATATAAGAAGGCGAACTTCTATATCGTAAAAACGTTTTATAACCAGGCAATATTTAAAATAGTACAACACTCACATATTCATAGTGTCTTCCCGACACTAGGTAACCACGCTTGTTCAGTTTTAAAATAGCATGTCAGGCAAAAAGAAACATACACAGTTCAAATACATTTAAAGTGTAACTAAAGGCAAAACAACACATACACACACAGTGTATATATACAAATATACACACACACACACAGTAGGGAGAACAAGTATTTGATACACTGCTGATTTTGCAGGTTTTCCTACTTACAAACTGTGAGAGACGATATCTAAAACAAAAATCCAGAAAATAACATTATATGATTTTTAAGTAATTAATTAGCATTTTATTGCATGACATAAGTATTTGATACATCAGAAAAGCATTACTTAATATTTGATACAGAAACCTTTGTTTGCAATTACAGAGATCACATGTTTCCTGTGGTTCTTGACCAGGTTTGCAAACACTGCAGCAGGGATTTTGGCCCACTCTTCCATACAGACCTTCTCCAGATCCTTCAGGTTTCGGGGCGTTCGCCGGGCAATACGGACTTTCAGCTCCCTCCAAAGATTTTCTATTGGGTTCAGGTCTGGAGACTGGGTAGGCCACTCCAGGACCTTGAGATGCTTCTTAAGGAGCCACTCCTTAGTTGCCCTGGCTGTGTGTTTCGGGTTGTTGTCATGCTGGAAGACCCAGCCCAGACCCATCTTCAATGCTTTTACTGAGGGAAGGAGGTTGTTGGCCAAGATCTCACGGATACATGGCCCAATCCATCCTCCCCTCAATACATTGCATTCGTCCTTTCCCCTTTGCAGAAAAGCAGCCCCAAGGAATGATGTTTCCACCTCCATGCTTCACGGTTGTCATGGTTTGCTTGGGGTTGTACTCATCCTTCTTCCTCCAAACACGACGAGTGGAGTTTAGACCAAAAAGCTCTATTTTTGTCTCATCAGACCACGACCTTCTCGCATTCCTCCTTTGGATCATCCAGATGGTCATTGGCAAACTTCAGATGGGCCTGGACATGCACTGGCTTGACCAGGGTGACTTTGCATGCACTGGGGGATTTTAATCAATGATGGCGTATTGTGTTACTAATGTTTTTCCCTGAAACCGTGGTCCCAGCTCTCTTCAGTTTATTGACCAGGTCCTGCCGTGTAGTCCTGGGCTGATCCCTCACCTTCCTCATGATCATTGATGTCCCACGAGGTGAGATCTTACATGGAGCCCCAGACCAAGGGAGATTGACCTTCATCTTGAACTTCTTACATTTTCTAATAATTGCGCCAACAGTTGCCTTCTCACCAAGATGCTTGCCTATTGTCCTGTAGCCCATCCCAGCCTTGTGCAGGTCTACAATTTTATCCCTGATGTCCTTACACAGCTTTCTGGTCTTGGCCATTGTGGAGAGGTTGGAGTCTGTTTGATTGAGTGTGTGAATATGTGTCTTTTATACAGGTAGCAAGATCAAACAGGTGAAGTTGAATACAGGTAATGAGTGGAGAACAGGCTTCTTAAAGAAAAAATAACAGGTCTGTGAGAGCCGGAATTCTTACTGGTTGGTAGGTGATCAAATACTTATGTCATGCAATAAAAAGCAAATTAATTATTTAAAAAACATACAATATGATTTTTTGGATTTTTGTTTTATATTCCGTCTCTCACAGTTGAAGAGTACCTATGATAAAAATTACAGACCTCTACATGCTTTGTAAGTAGGAAAACCTGCAAAATCGGCAGTGTATCAAATACTTGTTCTCCCCACTGTATATACACACACACACGCACACACAGTATCTCACATTTGCTGTCCCCTCAAAATAACTCAACACACAGCCATTATTGTCGAAACCTCTGGCAACAAAAGTGAGTAAAACCCTTAAGTGAAAATGTGCAAATTGGGCCCAATTAGCTATTTTCCCTACCCAGGGTCATGTGACTCGTTAGTGTTACAAGGTCTCAGGTGTGAATGGGGAGCAGGTGTGTTAAATTGGGTGTTATCGCTCTCACTCTCTCATACAGGTCACTGGAAGTTCAATATGGCACAGAATGGCAAAGAACTTTATGATGATCTGAAAAAAAGAATTGTTGCTTTACATAAAGATGGCCCGGGCTAGAAGAAGATTGCCAAGACCCTGAAACTGAGCTGCAGCACGGTGGCCACACAGCGGTTTAAGAGGACAGGTTCCACTCAGAACAGGCCTAGCCATGTTCGACAAAATAAGTTGAGTGCACGTGCTCAGCCTCATATCCAGAGGTTGTCTTTGGGAAATAGACGTATGAGTGCTGCCAGCATTGCGGCAGAGGTTGAAGGGGTGGGGGTCAGTCTGTCAGTGCTCAGACCATACACCAGACACTGCATCAAATTGGTCTGCATGGCTGTCGTCCCAGAAGGAAGCCTCTTCTAAAGATGTTGCACAAGAAAGCTGGCAAACAGTTTGCTGAAGACAAGCAGACTAAGAAAGTGGATTACTGGAACCATGTGCTGTGGTCTGATGAGACCAGCATAAACTTATTTGCTTCAGATAGTGTCAAGCGTGTGTGGCTGCAACCAGGTAAGGAATATAAAGACAAGTGTGTCTTACCTACAGTCAAGCAGGGCAGTATTCCAATATGATAACGACCCCAAACACACCTCCAAGATGACCACTGCCTTGCTAAAGAAGCTGAGGGTAAAAGTGATGGACTGGCCAAGCATGTCTCTGGACCAAAACCCTATTGAGCATCTGTGGGGCATCCTCAAATGGAAGGTGGAGGAGCGCAAGGTCTCTAACATCCACCAGCTCTGTGATGTCATCATGGAGAAGTGGAAGAGGACTCCAGAGGCAACCTGTGAAGCTCTGGTGAACTCCATGCCCAAGAGGGTTAAGGCAGTGCTGGAAAATAATGGTGACCACACAAAATATTGACACTTTGGGCCAAATTTAGACATTTTCACTTAGGGGTGTACTCACTATTGTTACCAGCAGTTTAGACATTAATGGCTGTGTGAGTTATTTTGAGGGGACATCAATTTTTTTACTGTTATACAAGCTGTACACGCACTACTTTACATTGTAGCAAAGTGTCATTTCTTCAGTGTTGTCACATGAAAAGCTATAATAAAAAATATTTACAAAAATGTGAGGGGTGCACTCACTTTTGTGAGATACTGTGTGTGTGTGTATATATGTATATATATATATGTATATATATATAATTTTTATTTTTTTCCCCCTGCCATCTGCATCCTATTGAGGAGACTTTTCTTCATTTCCTGTCCTATAGCCAAAACATGAAGTGAGAGGAAATCTTTCCAAAGTGAGGGAATACTTGAGTATCACCAGAACTAGTGCCTCTGTTTCGTCACATATGACAACCCATCACATTTGGCTACCCGCTGGAGTGTGCATGCGCGACACCGCCATATACGGTCCAACAGTTTTAGGACAAAAGAGCAAACTAAAACCATGACGGAAGTGACGTACCGTCGCCACCATCTTGCTACACCCCGCACTTCTCCATAGTAAGGATACACTGAGAAGGGGAAAGCGGACATCTTCTTACACCCACTGGAGTCTTGCATTTTACACTTATTTCTAGCAGTAAAGTGAGTTTATCTAGCGAAATACAGTACTTACAATTCCGTCTGACTCGTGGATTTTTAAAAACAGCGTCAAGCCTGCTTATGTCATAGGTTTGCTAATCTGACAGAAGTTCGCTGCTTTCAAAATTCAACATCTAACCAGTCAGACGTGGTTCTAAGTACTGTATTTCACTATATAAACTCAGTTTACTGTTACAAATAAGTGTAAAATGCAAAATTCCGGTGGGTGTAACAAGATGTTTGCTTTCCCCTTCTCAGTGTATCCTTACTATTGAGGAGTGCAGGATGTAGCAAGATGGCGGCGAGGGAACGTCACTTCCATTACACATTCTGACAGGTCGCCTAATCTGACGAAACAGTGTTAGAATGTATATTGCCGCGTCGCGCATGCATACTCCGGGGGTGGCCAAATGTGATGGGTTGCCATATGTGACGAAACACCCCTAACAGAAGATCTCCCCTCTATTTGTGTTCTGATGTCAAAACAAAATTCCTTTTACTTTCACTTTTGATGAGAACTGTAAACAGGACAAATAGAGAGGATGACTCTCCCTAATTAAAACACAGACAGCAATAAAGATGGATAGGTGTTCTAATCCCTCTCCACTCCAAAACTAAAAAAAACTATAAAAAAAAAAAAAAAAAAAAAAAAAAAGTTTTTCCTTTAGTTATACCTAAAGTTTACTGTTATACCTGTCAAAGAATTTATAATATTGCCCAGTGATTCCTGTGAGACATCCATTTATATCAATCTGTAAGATCAACTACTTTCTTCCATAGCAATAGTGCTTCCTGTGTGAGCTCCATGGTAATCATTTAAGGGTGCCGATTCATGGCCCAATAAGCAAGCGGCAGGCAGTGATGATAAAGAAAACCGTTTGTCATTTTTTTTTTTTTTTATGGTAATTCACTGCAAAAGCTGTGCAGGGGAACCTTAGTGGAGCCCGGTTGCGGATATTTCATGAGGTAAGTAGAACATACTACCCTGTTTCCCCGAAAATAAGATCTAGCGTGATTGTCGGTGATGGCTGCAATATAAGCCCTACCCCCCAAATAAGCCCTAGTTAAAGTCTTTGTAGGTCTTATTTTCAGGGTAGGGCTTATTTTTGGGGAAACAGGGTAGGGCTTATATTGCAGCCATCAATGACAATCACGCTAGGTCTTATTTTCGTGGAAACAGGGTATACTCATTTAAAGTGTTTGTTACCCCCAACAGATCATATTACTGATATGTAGCTGCTGTACCATGTATTTGTATGAAAAAGTATCCTGTTCTCTTTGTATTGCTTCCATTGTGTGAAATCCCTGGTGTTCCTGCCAGTCACTCTGTTTTCCTTTTAAAAACTGACCACACTAAGCAGGAGAGCACACAGTGGTCAGTTCTCTAGCTGTGCTGGGAACCCTGTATGTGTGCTCTGCTCCAATGATTAGACTTGCTGACACACAACCCCCCCCCCCCCCCCCGCACAGCCTTTCACTGGGAAGCTCAGTGTACTGTTCCTTCTTCTCCTCCCAGCTCTTATGCAGCTGAGAACAAAATGAACAGAGAAAATATGATCAAAAGGGAAAAAAGGTATTTATAATTATATATAATTAATTTATATTTTTTTTTTATCTATACACAAGTCTTTTGCCTTTCATTTCTATTTTAAACTGAATGGGTTGTTTTACAAAGTGATCGTTTACAATCACTTTAATTTGTAACTTGACCAGAATAGTGTAATTTAGATTCCATTATAGGAATGTATGATTTAGCATCTCTCTGTCATAGACAAGTGATAGCCGTTGGTTTTAGGCTTCTGATCAGAATTTGATCTGGTTTATGGAAAAAAAAAACATTTTGAAGCCCAGACACATGCCTCAGCTGCAAACAAAAAAAAGATAGGTGGCAATTATTTTTTAAGCACAATTTATGCATATCAACTGTTATTGTTCAGGTATTGACCTGAAGAACAAGAAAGTGAAGTGAGACGCAGGAAAGCCTTTGCAAACAAGAGGAGGAGAAACTTTCACTGGTTATATATTGAACTAATTCTTGGCCAAAGGAATGGTGGTCACTTCAGGTGACCTATACAAGTGCTACCATACTTTGTAACCACAATTCAATTCTGCTGTTTCAAGGTCAGCTTATAATTCATCTTGGAAATATCTTTTATAAATCTACTTTCACACTGGGGCGGTGCCGGCGTTAGCGGTAAATCGCTGTATAGAGTGCTCCCACACCTCCCCAAAGATGCCGCTTGTAGGACTTTTTTTCCTGTCCTGCTAGCGCACCACCACCGTGAGAAAGCAGACTGGGGTGGCTTGAGAGGCAGTTTTCAGGCACTTTACTTTACTATTTTTAGCGTTAAAATGCCTGAAAACTGCCTCAGTGTGAAAGGGGTATAATAGTACCATACATACAAACATAATGTTGCTATTGTATGTCTTTAACCACTTGTGCCAAATGACGGCTGGGTGGTACGGCTCTCGTTCTGGGTGGCCGTCATATGACGGCCTCCCAGATTGAACGCTCTTGCGCGCCCCCTGGGGTGCGCAAAGCCGCGATCGCAGCCGGTCACATGTAAACACGGAGATGCCGATAACCGGCGCTCCTCGCCTCACACTGACAGAGTGTGAGAAGAGGAGAGCCGATAAGTGTTATCTCCTCACAGCGGACAGCTAGGTATGTAATTAGGGCACAGATCATCAGTGCCATGATTATAATTAGTACCCACTAGTGCCAGCAATGATTGCCCACTGCTGCCAGCAATCAGTGCCAACCAGTGCCCACAATTGCCTCCAATCTGTGGCCATTAGTGATGCCAGTCAGTGCTGGCTATCAGTGCTGTCCATTAATACCCATCATTGCTGCCCATCAATGCTGCCTATCTGTGCCCACCAGTGCCGCCCATCTGTGCTGCCTATCAGTGCCCATAAGTGCAGCATATTTGTTTCTCCTGATCAGTGCTCTTAAGTGCCACCTCATCCGTGCCCATCACTGCAGCCTATTGGTGCCCATCAGTGCCGCCTCATCAGCGCCCATCAGTGAAGGAGAAAAATTACTTATTTACAAAATTTACTGACAGAAACTAAGAAAAACATTTTTTGTTTTCAAAATAGTTTTTTTTTTTTAGGAAAAAATAAAAAACCCAGAAGTGATTAAATACCACCAAAAGAAAGCTCTATTTGTGTGAAGATAACAATTTCACATGGTTACAGTGTAGCATGGCCACGCAATTGTCATTCAAAATTAGTGGTGCACCAAAATATCGACTGAAAACTGTTTTGTTTTTTTTCGATCTCTGTGTGTGTGACAGGGCGGGCACTCTAGTCCTCCCTGCAGTGGAAGTCGGGGCTGTCCGCTGTGAGAATCGGGCGGAAGGAGGCCGCGATGCATTGTGGGCAATGTAGTCCGGAGGTGAGAAATGTTTGCCTGAATCTCACACCTCAGAGGCCACGAGAAGGATAAAACATTCTTAACCACAAGGTGAGGGTGGTACATAGTAAGTAAAAAGCAAGCTTTTGACAAGGATCAATGATATACATACCTGTCTGTCCAGTAAGCCAAAGAGCTATGTGCAAAGTGTAGTAATCCATAGCAAATAAGCAGAATTAAGTTTTCACTGATCTGACTTCAGTAAGCCGAAATTTGATCTTGCTGTTATTGCTGCTCTTTGCATTTTCCAATTGTCCTTTGTGTTGTCTTACTGAAAAGGTGGCACTTTCACACACACAGCCATATATGTATGAGTGCCCAATGGATAGTCTCTGACCGTCTCCTGTACCACGTCTGCAGTCTCTGACCGTCTCCTGTACCACGTCTGCAGTCTCTGACCGTCTCCTGTACCACGTCTGCAGTCTCTGACCGTCTCCTGTACCACGTCTGCAGTCTCTGACCGTCTCCTGTACCATGTCTGCAGTCTCTGACCGTCTCCTGTACCATGTCTGCAGTCTCTGACCGTCTCCTGTACCACGTCTGCAGTCTCTGACCGTCTCCTGTACCATGTCTGCAGTCTCTGACCGTCTCCTGTACCATGTCTGCAGTCTCTGACCGTCTCCTGTACCATGTCTGCAGTCTCTGACCGTCTCCTGTACCATGTCTGCAGTCTCTGACCGTCTCCTGTACCATGTCTGCAGTCTCTGACCGTCTCCTGTATCATGTCTGCAGTCTCTGACTGTCTCCTGTACCATGTCTGCAGTCTCTGACCGTCTCCTGCATCATATCTGCTAGAGGTGTACCAAATGGAAATTTTGCTAATACTATTAGCAATGTGTTGTATAAAAATGTATATGTTTTATTTAAAATATAAAAATACATTTTATTTAAACTATATAAAAATAACAATATTTTAAAAAAAAGTCATTTTCAGTATCGGTTTTCGGCCTAGTGTATTTTTCAATTTCAGTATCGGTTTCAGCACCAAAAAACCTATTCGGTGCACCCCTATTCCAAATGTGACAGCGCTGAAAGCTGAAAAATGGCCTGGGCAGGAAAGGGGGTGTAAGTGCCCTGTATTGAAGTGGTTAAGGACCACAGAAGCTGAAGAGCGTTGAGAAGACATTCTTTTATCTATGATGAGACAAGTATAAGGTCAACTGATATTAGACAATCACAATGCACAGTACGTGGTAGAAAGCTTGGATTAACCAGCACTTACAAAATCATTATAATTCCAAGAGGTGGGCTAACAATTATTTTAAAGGTTAACCTCACTGCTTTACAAGAGCAGTCTATTAGATGAAGAATGAAATGATTATATCATTTATCATTGAGAACAGTGTTTATAGCATATCATTTTCAGCTTTACTACGTGTAAGAGCAGGATAAGAGTGTTTGGGTGTTTTATGAAAATGCAAAGGAAGGGCAAACAAAGAAAAACTAAACTTTGAAAAGTAAAATAAAACAAAAATAATGCCACAGGAGTTTCAGATCTCACTTGTCAAATGTCTGAATCAGCACACTGTCTGCCTTCAGGCTCAGAATATGGGGAAAGAGGGAAACCACAAGGGAGGAGGCTTGTCTCTATATGTACTACAGCTTAGGTTGCACACATTGATAGGTTTTCTGTGTTCATGCAGTGGCAAAAAAATAATATGTGAACCCATTGGAATTAACTGGTTTCTGATGTAATTTGCCATAAAATGTGATCTGATCCTCATCTAAGTCACAACAATAGACAAACACATTGGGGGTTATTTACGAAAGGCAAATCCACTTTGCACTGCAAGTGCACTTGGAGGTGCAGTCACTGTAAATCCGAGGGGGACATGTAAGAAAAATAAAAAAACAGCATTTTAGCTTGCACATGATTGGATGATAAAATCAGCAGAGCTTCCCCTCAGATTTACAGTGACTGCACTTCCAAGTGCACTTGTAGTTCAAAGTGGATTTGCCTTTCGTAAATAACCCCCAATGTGCTTAAGCAGATAAAACAGAAACAATTCTCATTTCTGGGGTCTTAATTGTATATACTTATTAACCGCTTCAGCCGCCGAAGATTTTACCCCCTTCCTGACCAGAGCATTTTTTACGATTTGGCACTGCGTCGCTTTAACTGACAATTGCGCGGTCGTGTGACGTGGCTCCCAAACAAAATTGACGTCCTTTTTTTCCCACAAATAGAGCTT
The DNA here is from genome assembly GCA_037952925.1 of Lithobates clamitans. Classification (NCBI taxonomy): domain Eukaryota; kingdom Metazoa; phylum Chordata; class Amphibia; order Anura; family Ranidae; genus Lithobates; species Lithobates clamitans. The sequence continues at coordinate 1,863,679 of JBBGZY010000181.1, read as the reverse complement.
TCTTTTGGTGGTATTTGATTGCCTCTGCGATTTTTATTTGTTGTGCTATAAACAAAATAAGAGCGACAATTTTGAAAAAAACGCATTATTTTTTACATTTTGCTATAATAAATATCCCCCAAAAATATATAAAAAAACATTTTTTTTCCTCAGTTTAGGCCGATCGTATTCTTCTACATATTTTTGGTTAAAAAAAAAATCGCGATAAGCGTTTATTGATTGGTTTGTGCAAAAGTTATAGCGTCTACAAAATAGGGGAGTTTTATGACATTTTTATTAATAATTTTTTTTTTTTACTAGTAATGGCAGTGATCAGCGATTTTTTATTGTGACTGCGACATTATGTCGGACATTTTTGGGACCATTGTCATTTATACAGCGATCAGTGCGATTAAAAATGCACTGATTACTGTGTAAATGACACTGGCAGTGAAGGGGTTAACCACTAGGGGGCGGGGAGGGGTTAAGTATGTCCTAGGGGAGTGATTACTAACTGTAGGGGGATGGGCTGTGTGTGTGACATCACTGATCTCTGCTCCGATGACAGGGAGCAGAGATCGAGTGACACTGTCACTAGGCAGAACAGGGAGATGCTGTTTACATCAGCATCTCCCCGTTCGTCCTCTCTGTGAGGCGAGATGAGACTCACGGAGCTCCCGGCCGGCACGTGCACGCGCCGCCGGCGGCGCGCACGCAATGGCACGGCAAGGAATTCAAATGGACGTACCTGTAAGTCCATTTGCCCAGCAGTGCCATTCTGCCGACGTACATCGGCGTGCACCAGTTGGGAACTGGTTAAACTTTCACAGTACTGGAGGAAAAAAAGCAAGTGAACCAATAGACTAATTACTTCAACCAACGCTAATTGGAGTCAGTAGTTTGCCCACCTGGAGTTCAATTAAGGAAATAAGTTTGGAGGTGTGTTCTAGAGCTACTTTGAATGATACAAATACTCAAACATTTTAAGATTGCTGTTCATAAAAAGCATCAGCTGATGTGAACTATGCCTCACAAAGAGGAGTTCTCTGAAGTCATACAATCGAGAGTAGCTGATCTTTATAAGGCTGGAAAGGGATACAAAGCAATATCAAAGTGTTTATGCATCCATCAGTCGACAGTTACACTGTCTATAAATGGAGACAGTACTATAGGTACTCTTACTAGAAGTGGGTGCCCAGCAAAGATGACTCCCATGGCACAACACAGAATTATCAATGAGGCAAACAAGACATTGATGTTATCAGGCCAAAATAGGGTCATTTGGGTAGCTTCTGCAGCCATTATGATTTAAAAAGAGTAAACACAGTTGATTGACAATAAATGACTTTAGCCAAACACTAACCATGAGTGAAAGAAAAGATTTTGTGTTATTCATAATCTCTGAAAAATGGCCAAGAAATCAAATTCCAGGGTATGTAAACTTATGAGCACAACCAAGACTGTAGCTCTTGTGGGATGTTCTGAGGCTGCAGTGGTCCAAGGAAGAAGAACCAGTGACATGGTGATGGACGGCCAAGGCTCATTGATACAATTGGGAAGCAAAGGCTGGCATGTGTAGCCGATCCAATAGAAGCGCTACTATAGCTCAAATGGATGAAAAAGGTAATGCTGGTTCCAATAGAAAGGTGTCAGAACACACAGTGCATTGCAGTTTGTGTATGGGGCTGTGTAACCGCAGACCAGTCAGGGTGCCTGTGCTGACCCGGGTCCACAGGCAAAGGTGCCTACATTGGGCACATGAGAATTAGAACTGGACCATGAAGCAATGGAAGAAGGTAGTTTGGTCTGATCCGACGGCCTAGTGGTCTATACCACAGCATATCTTCAAGATATGCCCGACAAAGCCTGTTATTTCTGTTTGCTGCTCAATAAAGCAAACTATCTGACAATAGCCTGTTTACCCATCTGATCCTAACAATACACATATACAGTATATATAAATATTTTGGAGTTGGACAAAAAGTGCCGAACTGTATTGAACGGCTCATGTGGCCAAATTTCAGAAACAGTGGCAGAATCTTAAAAGGGACAATAAATATCAGGGGTGCGTTATATGAAGTGTTAAAGTGTTTGTTAATCCAAAACAAAAAACAAAAATAGAGATCCTGGTCCCTTAAGGAAGTTTAAGCAGCACAGTGCTTGTGCTGTGTAATCTGCCTCTCTCTAAACTGTAAAAAAAAAACCTGCCTTGATCCTGCCACTTCCTAAATCCCCCTCTATGCGCTGACCACGAAAATCAGGGCTGCTGAGCCCTGACCACCGTTGTCAACATACATCCGTTCGTCATCTGCAGCCCTGCTCTCCTCTGTCCCCCTCACCCCCTCCTCCCTGCCTTTCATTCATTTTTCTTTCACTTATAATATAGTATTTGATACAATATTGATCACATTATTAGGTTTGGTGAGCGCAGAATAATTAAACCACCGTATTTTTCGGGGTATAACACGCACTTTTTCCCCCTTAAAATAGGGAGAAAATCGTGTATGCGTGTTATACGCAGATATAGGCTGCCACCGTGGGGAAGGAGGGGAAAAGCGCTGCCGAATTAGAGCCGGATCTCCTGTGTACTCTGCATTGCTCGCAGGCACGCTCAGTCCCACCCCCTGGGCGGCTCCTAGCATGGACGTTCCGGCATTGGAGCGGCATTATGTCCATCATAGGATCCAAGCCAAGGGGCGGGACTGGGCGTGACGTTGCGCCGAGTACACAGGAGATCCGGCTCTATTTTGGCAGCGCTGGTCCCCACCTATCCCCCGATGACAGCATATATAACGGCAATGCTGCAGATGGACACTGAGCAGACTGCAGGTGGGCACTGATTAGGCTGCAGATGGACACTGATTAGACTGCAGGTGGGCACAGATCAGGCTGCAGATGGGCACAGATCAGGCTTCACTGAAGCTGCAGATGGGCACTAATCAGGCTGCTTTGATGCTCACTGACCATTATTTTGCTTCAAAGTGGTTTATTTTTTTTAAAAAGTTTTTTCCCTGAAACTTCCCTTTTAAATTGGGTGCGTGTTATACGCCAATAAATACAGTATATGCCTTTGAGACAGTGCAGCTTACCACCCCATCCCACACTGTACCTGCATCTCCCTTGTTCCCGCTGTAAGTCCAAGGCAGACAGGGATCTGCGAGAGTAGCTAAAAAGAAGCAAGAAGAACAGGGCAAGAGCCTGAGGTGGCAGAACGGAATTCCGACACACTTCAGCTGAAAAAAACTCTGGGTGAAATGGCCTGGAGGGTCAGATTCTGCCCATGGGCCTTGTGTTTGACACATGTAATTTAAAGGTTTTAGATAAACATAACAAAGATCACCTTACAGTTAACAGTCTTATCAATACAAGTAAAACATTTAAATCCTGATTTCAGCATATAGTTTGTAATTACTTATGCACATAGGTACAGACATTTTGATCCTCTAATCCCAATACTGACTTTGATTACTGCAGTAATTGAAGCATGTGATCTGTGCTGCCTAGGCTTTGGCCTAGGGAACAGTGGCTTTTCAATTCATGACAATACAAAGGAAATCTTCTAACTAAAAATATAATGATCTGGAAAGGCTTACATGTGTTCTACTGAAGTATGTGTTTTATAGGTTAACTTTACTTTCTAGGTGGCAAAATGGTTGAACATTATGCCCAAAATAGGTATAACAGTATTAATATTCAAAAACAGGTACCGTCAATTCATCTGTGATAATAAATTATTGTCAATAATTGGATAGTGTATAATTTGTGTTAATATAGTGAACAAAATCAGAAAATAAACTAAATGGTTTTTTTTGTCAAGATAAAATATCCTAGATTCATGTGTCATAAATATGCTGGATTGCATGTCAGTCAAATGTCGACAAAAATAAAAGTATCAAAAACTGAAAATGTAAATATAACTTGTAAGTCCTCTGGAAAAATAAATTTCCGTGTACTGACTTTCCAATGTGTACTGACAGTAAAACAACAATCTAACACAACACTAAACTCACAACTTCGCTACCTTTGAGAAGACTACAAAATCAGCAGTTTGTTATATAGAGATCTTTGAACAAAAAGAAATGGAATACGGCCCAGTTTTGAAGTGAAAACTATGGCGAAAGCAAGCTATAAGCCACTTAATGATAGATCGAAGTTAACAAGGTCACAAGATTCATTTGGCAGGGAAAGGCCAACAAATTTGGAGGTTTTGTGACATCTGTCGGCTTGCAGTCTAACTGGGGCCACCCATTCATTTCATGCCGAGCTCTAAACACTTTTCAACTGGTAATGATATTTCTCTCAGTGACCTGTAGTATATAGAGGTTCATAGTAATTCTGTGCTTTTTCTGTGGCTTTACACCAACACCCTGTAAGCACAGGCCTGCAGTTAAAAAAAAAAAAAAAGAAGCTATCTAGACACTATGTGAAAAATCAGTTAAATCTGCTAAGTCAGAGTTTGATGAGTAGAGAGGAGAAAGAAGAAAAATGAGTCAAATCCATTGTATACGAGTACTATGATCTGGATGTCTATACCCTGGCTAAGGTTTTACTTATCCCATTGCCGCCGAGCGGACGCAGATACGCGGCCTCAGCTTTTCGGGGGACCATTTTTAAGAGCGGGCGATCGGCTACCCAGGGATAACCGATGCGGCTAAAAGCCGCTCGGTTGTTATCCCAGAGGAGCGGGAGGGGACATCCCCCTCCCGCCGCTCTTACCGGGCTTCCTGACCCACCGAGAGTCCCAATCATTGATCTGCCTCTTCCCGGCGGCTAGAGAGAGACTGGCACGAAGCCAGAAATGTCTTCGTGCCAGTCTTCTCTCTGTAAACACGGAAGTGACGTCACTTCCTGTTTACTCGGCTGCCATTGGTGCAGGTTTTTAAAAAATATACAGTATTCAGAATTGCCAAAAATGGCAATCTGAATACTTTGAAGTGCAAAGGAGGGATTGGAGGGATCGGAGGTCTTTTAGACCTCCGATCCCTTCATAAAGAGTACCTGTCACCACCTATTACTGTCACAAGGGATGTTTACATTCCTTGTGACAGCAATAAAAGTGATAAAAAAATTAAAAAAAAAAAAAACACAATGTAAAAAAATAAAAATAAATTAAATCAAAAAAATAAAATAAAAAATTTAAAGCGCCTCCGTCCCCGCGAGCTCAAGCAGCAAAGAAAACGCATACGGAAGTTGCGCCTGCATATGTAAACGGTGTTCAAATCACACATGTAAAGTATCGCTGCGATCGTCAGAGCAATAATTCTAGCACTAGACCTCCTCTGAAACTCTAACCTGGTAACCGTTATGTTTTTTATCTATTTACTCGGCGTAACATCATCTTTCACATTATACAAAAAAATTGGGCTAACTTTACTGTTTCGTTTTTTTTTTAATTCATGAAAGTGTCTTTTTCCCCAAAAAGTTGCGTTTAAAAGACCGCTGCACAAATACCGTGTGACATAAAATATTGCAACAATCACCATTTTATTCTCTAGATTCTCTGCTAAAAAAAAATATGCATAATGTTTGGGGGTTCTAAGTAATTTTCTAGCAAAAAATACAGATTTTAACTTGTAAACACCAAATGTCAGAAATAGGCTTTTGTTATAGAAAGCAGCTCAGTTATGTCAGCTCTGATCTTTGCATTATCCAAAATGGCCCATTGTTGGGGTAAGACTGAGAATGAAGGGGACCTAGATGTGTCACATAATGGCCAAAATACAATAGAAAAAGGTAAGTTAAAAAAAAAAAAAAACACTGGGTGTTAACTCAAGAGGGGGAGGGGGCCCATGAAGGGACTGTCAAACTGGTTATTCCTAAAGTAAGGTTGGGTAATACATAAAAGGAATCAATGTAAAGAGGGTAAGAGATTGATTGTATGGATACTATAAGGGCTCCGTTAGAACATATTTCAGATCATATGCATTATCCCTAGAGAAGACATGCAGAACAAACAATACTTATCTGCTTCATTTTAATACCTTTGATGGTATGCCAAGCACATCCATATTAAAAGTTTCCATCCTGTATAAACCATACAGTCTGCATCCAATTGTCAAGCTCATTAATTGATCTGCATTCCTTATGTCCTTGAAAATATCAGAGTACACTAATATTTCATGTTCTTGCTATATAAATCATGGAAGAGAGGAAAAAATATATTTCCCAAAGTAGACTCTGCAGCAGACTGTTTATTATTCTCTATGTGCCTTCAGTATAATGTGAACTGCACTAAAAATGTACATTCAGCATCATCTCCTATTTTGTGACTAATCATCTATACTTCATTTTGCTCAAATAAAGCTGAGACCAGTTCATCTGGTAATTTGTTCTGCATTTGCCATCAAATACTTAAAGAGCCAGTCCACCCAAAAGTAATATTTTACTAATAGGTAGAGTCAGGTCAGCGGAGTCAGCTCCTTGCTTCTCATATATTGTTCATACCCTAAGAGGTCCCTGTGTTAACCCCTAACACTTCGGACATCAGTAGAAAAACGATTTAGAACAAAAGAAAACTTCTAGCTGAAATTTAGGCAGGCACTAATCAACATATTTGGATTCAATAAAAACCATTAAGACCGTCTTCACACTGTGCCATTCTGTTGCTGTACATTACTGCACATTGTAACATGCAAAATGATTAACCATTTATTTAGAATAGGTGCTCACACACAGCATCAAAATAAAACTCAAACCTGCAGTTTAATTTATATATTTTTTTGTAAATTCTTTATATAGAAAGCTTTTCCATTTGTACAGTAAAATCAAGGAATAGCAAGATACATAAACAAAAACCAAATGAGTTTTTAAGTCAGAAGAGAGAGACATTGTCACCAGCACACCATGGATCACCAGAATGGGTACAAAGCTTTATTCAGGGATCACATCGTTGCAGCAGGTAGCAAAGTTTTGGAGCCTCGCAGGACCCCTTCACGTGCCTGATGGGTCACGTGGCTTCATCAGGGGGATCCCTGATGAAGCCATGTGACCCTGTGGCTTAACACGCAGGGGAGGGGCTGTATGACATCACAATGCTAACACATCGATGTACTGCGGAAATACAAACACATACATCGATGGTGGATGAGATAAAATCGGGAGTAAAGCTATAAAGAACATCTGAGTCTCCACATCACATCCCCAGGATAAAGATCTGAGCCAGTCTAGCCCCTAGAGGTGGGACAAAAGCGTTGTGTGGCCCAGGGTGGGGGGGTCACACTTTCAAGGTGGGAGTCCATCCGGTGAAGGGTATGCACTACAGCATGCAGAAATCAGCACAAAGTGGTGGAATGTCAATACACAATTCATAAAGATTATGTTATGCATTTGCACAGTGGATCACAAGGACACTTGCTCATAGACTACTGATCACATCTTAACTGTTTTACACTTTTTGTATTTTGTTTTGTCATTTGTCAATTTTGGTTTATAGCTGATTGGTTGTTATATTTTTTTATAATCTTATCTATTTTTTCATTTTTTTATTTTTTATTATTACTAAACTCAATGGGTAGTGCAGCACTATTATAATACACAATGTATAACCTTATTTAAGTATAGGAGTAAAATTATAGTATCAGTGACTTACAAAACAGCCACAACAATCATACATCGAGTAGAAAAGGAGTTACAAAAGGCAGATAAATACACATTAACAGTGCATTAATGATTTAAAGTGTTACTAAACCCACAACAGTAAAACCTGTATATGCAGTAAAGAGGCTGTTTGCTCCTGTCTTCTCTGATCTTCCCTTTCTTTAACTGTTCCCAATTCATCTGCTGATAGAATAGAGCCCTAGGAGGCACTCTGCACATGCTCAGTTTGGTGCGCATTGCTAGAGAGGTCAGGGGTCATGCAGACTCATAGGAGAGTCAGAGGAGACTGAAAACTCCTCATACAAGCTTTAACCAGTGCTCAGCCAGACACTGATAGAGGTCACAAGACTATTTATTTATTTATTTATTTATTTTATTTCAGGTACTTATATAGCGCCGTCAATTTACGCAGCGCTTTACATGTACATTCACATCAGTGCCTACCCTCAAGGAGCTTACAATCTAAGGTCCCTAACTCACATTCATACATACTAGGGACAATTTAGACAGGATCCAATTAACCTACCGGCATGTCTTTGGAGTGTGGGAGGAAACCGGAGTACCCGGAGGAAACCCACGCAGGCACAGGGAGAACATGTAAACTCCAAGCAGGTAGTGTCGTGGTTGGGATTCGAACCAGTGACCCTTCTTACTGCTAGGTGAGAGTGCTACCACTATACCACTGTGCCGCCCTATTATATACTGCTAGTGTGAAAAGGTATTTAGCAGTTTATATTTACTAAAATAATTGTGCTTCCGTGTACTGTGGGAGACCAGATATAGTGAATGCAGGGTCCTAGGTTTAGTACCACTAACAATGTATGTAAAAACAGGAACTGAGCGCCAATAACAAGGTATTAGGAGCTTGTGAGTTAAATGCAAGTATGTTGAATTCGCTATGCGGAGAACAAAGAAATTTATAGCCAGAGGCCTCTTTTGCAGGAGAATCAAAGAATAGAAAGGTGGAACGTGTAAAGATGGGGAAAAGAGAAGGGGAGAGGACGTCTGGAACATCCTAGCCAGAATCCCAGTGTCTCAGTGCATACATTCGTTGAACATTTTCTTACATTTAGCCATTGCCACCTTAGCTGTATATAAGTAGAGCAATTTCAGACCATCTTGCAGCACTGTGACTTCTGCCAGGACTGAGCTGGCGAGGGATTGGGTATGGACCATCTCCACTCTATGTATGTCTTTCAGGAGAGTGTTTGTGACGGAACATCCCACAATCCACTTGAGTGCTTCTGTCAGTATATTGCTTTCTAAGTCTTGGAACACGAGACAATGGATCTGGCTATAGTAACCCCCAAGAACCAGACAACACCATTCTTGGAGTACATCAGGAATAGCCTCTGTCCCGGGTAAGTCTGTCACATTTCTCCCCCATCAAAAGTCCACTAACAAGGTCCCAGACCACCACTTGGTCTGGACATGCAGTGAACTCACATAGTCTGTCCACATGATCTCCATTCTTCGCTGCAAGGAATAGTTGACATCAGTAGGTGTGGGGTAGAGGTCACTGACTCTCTCTCCGGCTGCCAGCACTTTAGCTGGGTGGTTTTTAACATTCCGGGGCTCGGCCTACTGCTGGGCAGAGGGACCGATCGCCCAAGCTTCCTGAAGCTGTAGAGACACTGTATGTGCAAGGCATTGGCCTAGAGGAGTAGAAACTTTACTACATCAGCTTGTCGCTGGAGAGAGGGGTCAACTGCCCCGGCTCTCTGGAACTCCACAGTTGTTGCCGGTGCTGGGCAGAGGTTGGTAGCACTCTGCCCTGTTTCCAGCACTTCTGCTGGGGACTCCACATCCTTCGGTCTGGCAAACCATTGGGGCAGGAGGCTGGCTTCCTCCACTCCCAAACTGTGTAGCTGCCATTGGGGAGGTGATCTGGCTGCTTAATTTTCCGTTCCCTAATCTGGCTGCTGGGACACCATGTCTGTGGTACTGTCTCCCAGGTGCACGGATCTTTGCTGGGGAGGAAAGACTGCTTCCTCCACCCTGGCCGACTGTAGAGGAGGGATGACAAACACCTTCTCCCCCTGTATCCTGATCTGTTGCTGGGAAGTGACCGCCACCTTCTCACCCTGAGCCTCCGGAAATGCCATAGAAGTAGGGCAGAGGTCTTGGACCCTCTGTCTGGTGGCCAGCGCTTCAGCTGGGGAAGTTCCTTGTAACTCCACAGATATTTCTGTTGTTGCTGGGCAGAGCTCAGTGAAGTTTGGCCCTGATACCAGCTCTTCTGCTGGAAGCTCATCAGGTTGTTCTTCCTCAGCAGACGAGTCTATCAAATCCCCTGTCTGTGCAACTAGTGTCTGGGGACAGAGCTTTGGGGATGGCAATCTGCAGATTTTTCACTGCTGATTCCATAGCATGCTACTGGACAAGCACATTCCTCCATTCAACCTTTTCTTGTGCAGAAACAGGTTTGTCAAGGTCAGTCAGCACTTGCTGCATCCGCCATAAGACCTCTGCGTCCAAAGCTAAGGGGGCAGGTTGGCAAAGCACACTGTTACTATGCCACCTTGCCGACTCTTCAGCCAGGATTTCAGAACTGTCTGCTGGTATTTCCTAATAGTCCCAGGCAAAGGGAGCCCAGCCCTGGCACTGAGCAGAGTCTAGAAGCCGTCTGTAGGCGATCTCCAGCTCCCATTCCTGAATGGCTAGAAACTCTATACCTTCAAGTGCACTTCCGAGACGTTCAGTAGCTCTTCTCTAAAATCCATGATTTCGTCCAACCGCCACTCCAAATCACTCCCAAAGTTAGGGTCCCCTGTCGGCTTCATGTACAAGAGTCCCAGGCCACCGTAGCCAAAGCCTTCTGTTGGGCTGTCACCCACTATCCAAGGGCAGCTACCGGAGGGCTCTGTAGCTCTCATCCAACTGCATCCCTGCCCATACCAGCCTGCTGATTTCTTCTGTCTACTCCTTGTGCATATTTCTTCCCAAAACAGCACTCGCAATCCATACTGCGACCAGTACCTTTCCTGGATGGAGGGGAGAACTTTTCCCTGCTGGTGCTGCTCAAGGGCTAGCGCTTCCTTCCAGAGTTAGTAGCGGATAGAATCATACCATCCCAGCAGGACCTGCTCTGATACTGGTCCTCTGTGCTGTACCTGCATCTCTCGTAACCTCCTTCCGAAATACTCTTCCATGGCGGCTGGTATCTGTACCTCTCCTCTCCTGCTATCCGGACCTTGGATCCAGGTGGAAGTTTGGATGTCCCAGACTGCAGCAAATGTCCCACTGCTTGCCACCAATTGTGACGGAACGTCTTGCACTCCGCTCGAGTGCTTCCGTCAGTATATTGCTTCCCAAGTTCTCTTGTATCTCTTGACCCTCCCTCCTAGGTTGTAAGCTCTAATGATGGGTGAGTCTATCACAGTTTATTTGCTCGTTCCGCAGTTTCTTACATTGCATGCCTATCTTTATGAGTCCCCCTAATGACGGTTTAATGCGTCTAAACATAGGGTCGCACTCGGGGGAGTAGTTGGCAGCAAAATAAAGTGTTCAAGTCCTGCAATACCTCAGCCTGCACTGTCGGATCCTGCAGTAGAATTTTGTTTAGGCCTCATGTACACTACACCTGCTAAACTGAAGTTTAGGAGCAGTTCGGCGTTTTTTTCAGCAGCCCCTGAACTCTCCGATGTGTTATCTTATGTGCGCATGTACACTTGAGGTTACAAAATGTTATATTAGAATAAAATATTAGAATATTGCTCAAAATATATAATGTAAAGGGAGAGGGCCAATTCAGGCTGCCGATCATTTCCGTACAGATCTAGAACAGGAATACTTTGTCAGGTAACAACACAAAGCAACATACAAACAAGTGACCCCCACATTGGCATCTCCACTGTCACAGAAGAGCCATACGTAAGGCAGTAAAATAAACTTAACTTGAAGAAGTCCCTTCAGAGATGTTTACCCCATGCCCACAGCTAGAGCCATGTCCCCATGACAACCAGTTTGGGCTACTATGTATAAGGGCATTAGAAAACAAACAAGATGTTCATATAGTTATTTGAAGAAGCTGGAGGCAGGTACTCCACATGAGGGATCAAGAGATGGCCAAAGTGGGACCAGTAAGGAACGTGATTAACTACACCAACGAGACTGGATTCAACAGGAAACTGGAAAATGGTAACAACAGGCGCAACCGTGTCTAATGTAAATCTTTTGAGCAGGGGTTGACAGCATGAGGGACCCGGTCCAATTCAATAGCCGCAGGGGTGGAGTCCATTACCTTCTGGAGGATCCCAATCACTGTCAGGCACACTCAGTACCAGTTGCTTCTGGACTACCTAGGAGCGGCAGGTTGTTACAGCAGCTCCAGTCCTCCAAGTTCTCCATATGGAGCTTCAGCTGAGACAAATGTATAACCTGTTATCACTGATCCTGTTCTAATGTTGACACCAGAGCAGTAGTGGAAGTTTCTCCAGGGGACAACCGCTCACCCAACTGCAGGATCTCAGAACAGACTGCACTAAGATCCCACTTTTGGTCCTCCTCTAGTTTAAGAATCAGCAACTCCATATCTGGATTCGTGGAAAGGGCACGGAGCAGAGTTCGCAATTCAACAAAACGGGTGTAAAAAGAGATAGAGGTAAAACATGGTCCAGAGGGAGGAACAGAGTCCCGTAGCACTCCTTGTGCGTCCGCCATGACGGCTCGGGTGCCAATAGCTTTGGCACATGAGGTGCTGGACAGGAACCACTTGATCTCACATGTCTTGGTAAGCTTGTGAGTGTCCTTGGCTTTCTTTCTTTTCATGGTACTCATATCTTGGGGATTCATCAAGTATAATGAAGAGATCAGTAGGTGAGGGTCAGGAGCTAACACAACTAGCCTCTTCTATCTGCCATGACCAACACCCTTTTAGTTATTTTAACACAGCGTACCACAACACAAGGTTAGTCAGCACCTACTGCAAGGTATGCTGGGTGCCATTCTAAATTACCCATAACAAAGTGCCCTGTGTTACATTAAGCATGTAGCCACAAAGGCGTGAAATCGACCTAAATGTACTGTAAGTTTGTTAAGCTCAAAATCAAAATCTTATAGTCTCCTGCACTACAACATTCAGACTGGGAGAGGAAAGGGAAGTAGAGTCTTGTTCACATTTGCTTTGGTCTTTAAATAAGTATTAAACCAAAAACCAAAAATGTAATATATTGCAACCAATCAATTTATGTGGTGACTGCATAGGTTTTTTTTTTTTTTTGGTTTTTTTAGGCCCTTTACCCCTCTGTTTTCACTGGATGATCTGGTAACACACCTCCTGTAATAGGGTGCCTGCACTCTAGATCAGGGGTGTTTAGAGTGCCCCACTTCCCCTTACATCAGAAGTCAAGAGCCCCACCCCCATCATCAGAGGTCAAGAGTCCACCACCCTCCATTACATCACAGTGCACCCCCCTTACCATGTGCTACTGCTGGGAGAAAGCTGGCGGTATTGCTGGAAAGCAGAAAGTGTAGGGTATGGATGAGGACCAGAGGAGGGCTGGAGTATGCTGCTGGAGTCTGCTGAATGCTGAGATAAGGGGAGGTGGGGTCAAGGGGGTGCTGAGGCTGTACAAAGAGGCACAGGATCTGTACGGGGAGTTCTGTCCTCCTCTTTGCTGCTGACTACTGAGACATGATGGGGGCGGTGGTGAAGGGGGTGCCTAAGCTGGAGAGGTGTGAGCACCACATGAAATGACCTAGAGGGCCGGATTCGGCCCATGGGCCTTGTGTTTGACATGAGCTCTAAAGGAGCACAGGGGGAACCTTTGAATAGCAGCATTGTCAGTTTGGGGGGTGGGGAGTTGTTAATGTATTAGCAGATTTAAATACAGTAACAAATTAAATCCAAACTCCAGCTAATATTTTAAAATCAGTTACAGTGAACATTTTTTTTCCCTTTTGGGATAAAGGTTTTACATCAGTAAATAAAAGCTGATCATTGTTCACCCTACATTTTGTAGAAATTATCCAACATTTGTGAGGAATAATTTATGATTTTAAAACAGGTGCAGCCTGGATTTGATTGCCCTGGATTTAATTGTCCTAACAATTAAGGGGCTTCAAGGAGAAATAGATAAATTTGAAGCAGCAGCAGGTGTGTTACACTCCAGTGTGGACGCACTTGTTCACGGTCAGTAAATATCCTTATTTCTGGAGACGCAGAACAGCTTACTGGAAAATTATCATAAAAAGATCCTGATTACAAAATTAGAAACGTTCAGGAGTGATACTGTAGACTATCAGGAGGGGCAATTATATGCCTTGTGAGTATAGAGGCAATTTCGTAGGAATCAAACTACACAGGATAGCACACAATTGTCTTCACAAGTTGAGAGTAACCAGAGGGACTCCTCAACCTCATCGCAACAAAGTATTTTAAACAAACCAAGGCAAAGACAAAGACAAAGAGGGCACAAAGGTACCACAGTGACAACGGTGAGCTGTTCCACAAGGAGCAAAACAAAAAAAAAAGGAACCTAGTGATGAACCTTTCACCATACATACTTTCTCCAGGTGAGTGCAAGGTGCTAAATAAGGGCTTGGGCTTCTTGACGGCTTGACTGACTTTTCCATGCAGCTGCTGGAACTACTTTGTTTTTAATAACATTCTATCAGAAGCTCCATGGCACAGCAAAGGGTTCACCAACTTGAATATGGTCAATTCTGAAGAAAATTACATCCATAGCCATGATTCCTTTTTGCAGTGCATTCACACTTGGCGTCACTATATTGACGACATATTCTCCATATGGCAGGGCCCTGAATCTCAGCTTCTTCAATTTAAGAATTAACCAGATAAATATGTTGCTATAATCAGATTCTCTTTGACGTATAGTGCCAATTCGGTTCACTTTCTTGATGTCCCGATGACACAATAAGAAGGTAAAATCATGATGGATGTATATCAAAAGCCCACTGATAGGAATACATATTTGCATTATGAGCTTTCATCCTGAGACGGTTAAAGCAGGTTTGCCCTATAGTCAATTCATTAGAACACGCCAGATCTCCTTGACCAATGAAATGTTTCTGAGTCAAAACAAGCTCATGCTAGAGAACTTTGTTGAGCAGGGATACCCTCCTGCAGAATTAAAGAGATTACAGGGTGTCCTTGCTTATATATGCAACACAAAAGTTCCATCCAAATGCATTCCTGTGGCACTTACCTATTCAATGCAATCCCCTCAAATTCAACATATTAGGGAACACTGGGGAGTTCTGACTAGTGATCCAAAGTTGGTGGAGATATTTAGAGAACCACCATATTGGTGCTTAAGAAGTCACAGGCAATCATTAGTGCTGTGATACGTGCCGATTTTCAGATTCAAGATAGACCCAACACTAATACCACATAAGTATAATTGACTCAAATGGTTGGATGTGTCATTGCCGTCATCCCATATAATATTCCAAAAAATTGTATAAACCTCTAGTTGGGATTTTGAAGGCAATCTAACAATTAAATTGAGTAAAAAATTAATGTATTATAAATACAAATATAAATTCATAATACAAATGAATTACACTTCATGATGTTTGTGGATAATACATAATATTAAAAGTCACAGTGCACGATTGTGGAAAATGATAGATAGTGATACATCTTACTACAAGATACAATCACTACCAATACAAAGAAGGTGTCGTCAAGTAGCAGAATTCCAACGCGTTTCAACATATATTATTCCAATGAGTCTTCCTCAGGGAAAAGTCTATCACAATATTTTTCATGCATTTATTGAGTAACAGCTAGTGCATTCCCAGTGTCAGAGTAAGAGGGTTTCAGTCCTCCATTACCCAAGCTGCCCCACATCCTCTACAAGATGGCGGGATGTAGTAAGGATCCAAAAGAATGGCGTTCCAAAAAAATAGTTTGATGGCTTAAAGAGGAGGGTACAGGGGCTCATCCAGAATCTAGTAAAACATTGAATGGTAAGCCTTCATTCAATGACAGCCCCCTTCCATTAGAAACTGGGGGGGTGACACTAATACCACCTGGCTTGCAGGTTATAAATCACCACATGGCATGTATTCTTGTGGCAACTGTGCCCATTGTAATTTTGTGATGCCGGGTAATTCTTTTGCACACCCACATACAGGTAAGAGATTTCCTATCAAGTGTTTTTTCAACTGTTCCAGCCAGAATGTTATTAACCTCATTAAGGGTACCTGTGGATTAAGTTACGTGGGAAAAACAGAAAGGTCAGTGTGTGTATAGCTAAGCATACGGATGGCAGATTTTACATTGTCTGTGGCAAAACATTTTTGGTCGGCAGGACATAACTGTTCCCAGTTACGTTTTGCTATTATTGACGAGGTTAATACTCCCAAAGGAGGTGGAGACTTGATTTGCGTAAGTTACATCAAGAATTTATCTGGATCTATAAACTGGACACACTCTCCCCCAAAGGGATGAAGGAGAAAAAAGGATCTATTTGTATTCATGTGATTTATGTGCTCCGGGCTATTATTGTTCCCCTTAGTATGAAGTGGTTAAAGTGATTCTCTTGATGTATATCTGTATATTTAGGTAATTAAGGTTAATGTGGCTTCGTTTGTATATTTTTATTTTATTTTTTTTAACAAATTTGCTTTTGTTTTCTTAGATGGCTCTTTATGCTGCACTCTTCCCTATAATATTTTCGCCTAGGATTCAAGATCCACTTTACTACTCTGCTGTTCATCTTTATATGTAAAAGTTTAAATTAATGGAGTGTGTTTACTTAAGACAGCAAGAGTAATCTGCTCCTTCCGATGTGGGATAGCCTCCCGGCCCCTGGTTGGCTATTACTTCCAGAGGTTTGCAGACCGTATCTGAGAGGTTGGAAACTGGAAGTGATGCCATTAAAGTGTGATTTCCTGCACTGGTGTCAGGGCTGGGCTCAGCCCTTCCTTCTCTGAGCTGGCCGCTCAGCTGTCGGCTAATTGCCAGCTCCCATCTCTCTCCACAGTTACCCAGCTGTTGTTGATTCTGCTCGTCAGTCCTGCCTACTTAAAGCCATCCAGCTCACTTGATCTCTGCCTTCGACTTTGTCAACGGAGACTTTCTCCTGCGTTCCTGTTGAAGACTTGCTCGGCTGACGTTCCTTCTGACTCCTGATCCTGCTTGCTGTACTACTACGTTTATCTCTGGCTCTCTGACATTTGCTTGGCTGACTACTCGATCCGATTACTGAACTCTGGCTTGTTTCACTACGCCTACTCTGTTTACATTATTATTAGTATTAAACAAGTGTGATTTACTTATACTTCTGTCTAGGTCTGATTCATGGTTCCTGATAACTGGTTGTGTATTTTAATGGTTTGGATGCCACATGCAGACAGGTGGATCTCACTTGAGAGAGGGATTTTTACTCCAAAACATGATTCCCACCTCCGTCAGATCCTGAGTGTCTGCATGTCAGCTGAAGTTTTTTTCTGTGTGTCCATGTGTAGCAATGTTTGAGGATTGCTGCACTTTTAGCCTGGATTGCCTCCCTGTTAGAATTAAAATGTATATGAAGCTTGTAGCTGAGATTTTGTTGTCTAGATAGAGGAACTGTGGGGGGATCTTGTGCATGTAATCGGTCGTACAGTTTTGAAAATCAAAATGTTAGCTGTTTGGAGTGCTGCCTACTTATACATTGTAAGCACCCTTGTCAGTGTTAAATGGGTTGTTTCATTCCTGTAAAATGATACATCTAGAAGATCACTTGTTCTTTTGAGAAACAGCAGACTTGCTAGCTGAATCACCAGAAAAAAAAAAAGGAAAGAAAGCCTAAAAAATAAAACTAATGCAGATATCACATCTAAGAATTGGTAAGTGTTCAGATCGCTCTTCAGAGAACATTTGACAGGTGGTGAGTAAACACTATCACTATCCGCACCACATGTTTTTACCCCTTGGGACCTCACACTAGGGGTTACAATTTCTGATGCTGCATGTGTACCCCTCTTGGTCACGGCCTCCACAACTAAAGGAAAGCTGTAAAAATGAGGTTCAACCCAAGGATTTTACCACCACTCAAGCACTAGTATGAATGAGCCCTAAGTCAGTAGGGCTCTATTGCATTCATTGCACGGTACATATAACAATGTATCCTTCCTGAATGGAAGAGGAGAGCAGAGGGATGACCTTATAAAGCAGGGGTCTCAAACTGGCGGCCCTCCAGCTGTTGCAAAACTACAAGTCCCATGAGGCATTGCAAGGCTGACAGTTACAAGCATGGTTCCCACAGGCAGAGGCATGATGGGACTTGTAGTTTTGCAACAGCTGGAGGGCCGCCAGTTTGAGACCCCTGTTATAAAGGCACTGCTTTACCTTTATTACAGGCTGGACAGGGCTTTTAAACAGAGTGCAAAACTTGGCTGAATAGAACGAGAACTTATAATAATAACTAAAGAATATAAAACCATAGAAAATAAACATTTAATAAGTTCCATCAAAGAAGAAAAAAAAAACAACCACATGCACAAACCATTTTATTGATGCTCCATTTAGGAATTCATATTTCATTTATTTAGGTAACTTAGTTTCTTTGCTTGCTGAGCACAGTGACTCAGAGGACTTCTAAAAGCATCAAACAAAAGTGGAGCTCAAGATACAAACAGAAAATGTCTGTGTGCTTTTAGCTCTTATGATTTCTCCAGCCCTTGCTGTGCATTAGTGATACAGACATAACTGCTTTGTCTGCTCAAAAAGGCTGCTGTTTTTACAAAATGCATCTGACCTTTGTGAGAATATATGGTCCTTATTTAATGGAATTATTCAGATAAAAAAAAATGTACGTACTGCCTAGCTTATTAACAAGCTTGAAAAAAGAATGAACAAGTACCTAGGCCTGCTTTACTTGATGCAATAAAAAGGAAGCGTCAAATTACAGATTTATTTAAAAAAAATGACATACAATACACATTATTCATAAGACAAAGTGTTCACACCATGGGAAATGCAAAAACACCCTAATTCCTCTTCAACTGTTCTCTAAAGTCTAGGTTTTCAGACTTTATTGAAGCATAAATGAAGGTCATGAGTGAAATCAACCAGTGTCTATGAGAAGAAAACCTAAAGAAAAATATGCTCAGCGCAGCTCTCCTATACATGCACTTTTTTCTCATGTGATATCCTCTTTAACAAACATATCAAGTACTGAAAAATAACCAAGGACTCGGTCAGAAATGCAGTCAGCTCCTAACTTCAGTGGGGAACTGACAATGCTGAACATGTAAACAAGGATCTGTTACGGAGAGGAGGAAAAAGGGAGGTTGTGAAATTAGCATGTAGTTCAGAAGTCAGGACCTCAGGCAAATATATTATACATATGCTTTGCACAAACCAAGTTGGTGGTTGTACCATCATCAATTTCGTCAAAAACATGGGCAAAAATAGTTTAGAGGCACGGACGGTTCTTGCAGAGGAGATGGATCAAAATAGCAGTATTTTTATAGTCCACGTTTTAATGAAGCTCAGGCCATCTTACTCAAGGCACTACAAAGTAAGGGTAAAAAGTCACATTCAGGGTAGAGGCCATGGAAAGATCACAAAGGGAGCAAATCACAATAATCCATCAAAAAAGCAAATTGACACTTTTTGTTTAAAAAAAAAATCAAAATAAGTGTATATTGATTGGTTTGCGCAAAAGTTATAGCATCTACAAACAAAGTGATATTTTTAATTTTTACTAGTAATGGCAGCAATCAGTGACTTATAGCGGGACTTCGAAATTGGGGTAGACATTCTAGACACTGACACTTTTTGGGACGAATGACACCAATACTGTGATCAGTGCTAAAAAATATGCACTGTCATTGTACTAATGACACTGGCTAGGAAGGGGTTAACAATAGGGGCGATCAAAGGGTTTAATGTGTGCCTAGCTGGTGTTTTACTAAACTGTAGGTGGTGCTTGTACTATGGGAATGCATTGATCTGAAACACAGGAACACAGGACCAATGCCTCCCCTATTGATAGAACGGCAGTCTGCCTTGTTTACATAGGCAGACTGCCGTTCTGCCTATGTAACAAATTATTAGCGTGTGCCAACGGATATCGAGTCCCCGGTACCCACTGATCGGCTCCTGCTGTTCGCCCCCAACCTGGAAGCGCTGTACTAGGTATGTAGTCCAGCGCAGGAGAGCCGCCCTGCCACCATATTTATTTATTATTTATTTCCGTTACTTATATAGCGCCGTCAATTTACGCAGCGCTTTACATATACATTGTACATTCACATCAGTCCCTACCCTCAAGGAGCTTCCAATCTAAGGTCCCTTACTCACATTCATACATACTAGGGATAATTTAGACAGGATCCAATTAACCTACCAGCATGTCTTTGGAGTGTGGGAGGAATCCGGAGTACCCGGAGGAAACCCACGCAGGAACAGGGAGAACATGCAAACTCCAGGCAGGTAGTGTCGTGGTTGGGATTCGAACCAGCGACCCTTCTTACTGCTAGGCGAGAGTGCTACCCACTACACCACTGTGCCGCCCCTATACGTTATATGGTCGGCAAGCGGTTAATTTAGTCCTGCATTAAGGTATATAACACGCCACTAACTATTTCCATCTCCTCACTCTCTAAACACTTACCTAAGCTTGTCAGCTTTCCAGACACAGGCAGGGCAGATCAGGAGAGATCCCACATGTGTGCCTCCATAGAAAGTAGCTTGCTATGGGAGCACACAGAGAAGAGGAAGAGACTGGAGCATGGGCGGAGGACACCAGAAAAAGAGGTTCAGGGCTGCTCTGTGCAAAAACATTGCACAGAGCAGGTAAATTATAACATGTTTTTTTTATTAAAAAAAAAAACTAGTCTTTACAATCACTTTAAATAAAACTACCTAGAAATAGCTACTGCATAAAATGGCAAATGCAGAAAAGTGCACTGGTCCAAATTATTTGGTGAAAGGGGGGGGGGGGGTAATTGTGTGGGGTTGTTTTTCAGGGGTTGGGCTTGACCCCTTAGTTCCAGTGAAGACAACTCTTAAAGCGTCAGCATACCAAGACAACTTTGTGGGAACAGTTTGGGGATGTCCCTTCCTGTTCCAACATGAATGCACACCAGTGCATAAAGCAAGGTCCATAAAGACATGAATGAGTGAGTTTGAGGTGGAGGAACATGACTGGCCTGCACCTGACCTTAACTCGATAGAACACCTTTGTGTGCCATACATAGTATCAAATATTTTTCCTTAACAATTCAACTGTTGTTTCATCAGCCCACACAACATTTTACCAGTAGTGTTGGGGTTTGTCAAGGTGCTCTTTGGCAAACTTCAGGTGTGCAGCAAAAATTTTTTTGGAGAGCATTGGCTTCCTCCGTGGTATTCTGCCATGGACACCCTGCCTGTTCAAAGACCTATGTATGGTAGACTCATGGACAGGGAAGTTCATCAGTTCCATAAATGTCTTCAAGCTTGTAGCTGTTACTTGTCGTTGGTTCTTTACCTCATTGAGGATTCTGCCTTGTGCCTTGGGAGTCACCTTTGCTCGGAGCCAACTTTTAGTAAGAGTACGCATAGTACGAAACTCAATTTTTTAACAGTTTGTCTAACTGTTGACTGGTGGATGCCTAAACACTTTGAGATTGCTTTTCAGCCTCATGCAGATCAACTACTGTTGATCGCATGTCTTCAGAGAGCTCCTTTTTGCGAGGCATGGTTCACATCGGCTGATGCTTTTTATGAACAGCAATCCTAAAACGAGTATCGTTTATCAATTAAAGTAACTCTAAGCCACATCTCCAAACTCATTTAATAAATTAATTGGACTCCAGATGTGCAAACTACTGGCTGCAATTTGCTATCATTGAAGTAATTATGCTATGGGTTCACTTACCTTTTCCTCCATCACTTTGAATGTTTGATAGGAGTGTTCAATAAGACACAAGAAATTAAAATTGTTTGTGTTATCAGCTTAAAGTTCATGTAGACACTCACCATGTAAAACAATCCATTCAATCCATTCACCCTGTCTTCCGTGCAATGAGAGCAGAGGGTCGTTTTCAAGCCTCCCATTTCCTGATTAATGGTAGATGGCCGTCAAGGACAGAACTCATGGATATGGAAGGTCCCTTCCATTTAGATTTTTGGAGAGCGCAACAGCTTAGTCATTTTCTTAAATCACTCCCTCTCCCAATTAGCTCTGACCAGAATCTAACCACTCTAGAGACCTACTGTTCAGAAGAGGGTACTATGTCCCACACGTTATCGGCTTTATATCAGCTGCTAGTTACGCCTCTAGATGGTCATCGAATTAGTTGCCTGGAAAAATGGGAAAGGGATCTCCAATGCACCTTTTCGACACGACAAAAAGAAAACATTCTCCACTTCACTTTTAAATCTTCAATCTGCTCGAAAAAACAAGAGACTAACTATAAAATAATCACCAGGTGGTACAACACTCCAGCAAAGCTACAAAAGATGTTCTCCGGTGCCACCGATCAGTGCTGGAGGTGTCAGAGAGACTGTGGAACGATTCTCCATATCTTCTGGTCTTGCCCTCTGTTGGAGGGGTTTTGGAAGACCGTCCAGCAGACGCTGCAGAAATTCACTGAATACCCGGTCCAGGCAGACCCAGCCCTGTTTCTGTTGCACGCATCTGACAAATCTCGGAAAGCATACAAACGATCATTAATACCCCACCTACTTGATGCAGCGAAGGCCTGCATTCCCCTGTACTGGAAATCCACACAAGCCCCCCCCATTAGTTTATGGGTTAGGAAAGTTGAAGAAATCAAAACAATGGAGGATCTAATCCTCTCGGCCCGTCACCAAAATGAACGTTTCACCAAGAAATGGTCCATTTGGAATGTCTTCTTCTTTTCAGCTGAAGGTCAGACACTCCTGGGGAGAGACACGACTGATTAACATAGCTCCACCCACTATACAGATAAGTGTATGTGCCTTTAGATACTGACTGACGCTACCACCTTGTTCTTTGATACGCGGAGGGGGGCGCGCGCGCTGCCTCGGTGTGCTGAGGTTGTCCCAAGCCCCTCTCCCCCATGCCCTCCATCCCCCCTCCCCCTCTATCCCCCATTCTCCCCGCTTTCCTCCTCTCCATCCTCCTCCTTATTTTCCGTTTTTTGTTCTTACTTAGACCGCGGTGGTTGCAGAGGGTATGGATTGGTGCCCCGCGACCTGCGTGGTCCTTCTCTCTTTCTAAATCGAAAACAGGGGCAAGACTCACGGAACCGCTCGACAGTTCTAGCGCAACCTGGAACAGGTTGCCATTTAATCTCAACAGGGGTCTTAGTTAGGAATGGTCCTACTGTCAGGATCGCTGTACCTCATTTAATGTTGTATCTTTGTTTATTACCAGATAGCTCATGACACGGGACTTCGCTCATCCCATTGTATGATAATGTGTTCATGTATGATCTCGAGATGTTGTGTTTCGTGTGTCTTGTGTCCATTCTTTAAATAAAAAATTTGCAAAAAAAACAATCCATTCAATTTAAAATAGAAATGAAAGGCAAAAAATTACTTATTAAGTTACTTATATGAGAATTAGTACAAAACAGATTACAGCGCACACATACAAAAAATTACATTTATCCTGCAAGGCTAGTTAAAAACACCTGAACATACTCAAAAATATGGGGGTTTGGTCACACTATATGACCATATAGTGTGACCAAACCCCTGAATTTTTGAATATGTTAAGGTGTTTTTAACTAGCCTTGCAGGATAAATGTCATTTTTGCATATGTGCGCTGTAATATGTTTTGTACTGTTTTTGGCACCATCTTGAATGTAAAGCATTTTAGGGTGTGCCCCCCAAGTATGTTTTTGTAGATGAGGATGTTATCACATTTTATGGAAAACTCCTGCAGAAAACCAGTTAGTTCTAAAGTATTCACATAATTTTTTTTTCTCTACTTTATACCACTAACTATTCTGCCCATCACTTCTCTGTGAATCAAGGTGCCAAAAGCACCAATTTGTAGTCACTCAGAAGTGCCAAAGGATTATGGAAAGCAATTGAGGATGAGCTGTTCAGTAAGCTCCTTAGGGGCAAAAGTTTGTCATTTGTGGATCCATAGGCTTTCCCTTTGTAACAGCAGGCAATCTCGCTCACTCCCACCAGGTAAAGGTGGGACATGGTTCATTAGCATGTACAGTACTTCAGACTGGGTTCAAATTAATGTGAATTGGATGCAGGTTTCCCCGAATCCATTTCGCATGACAGGAAAGTGTGATCGGCTCTCAATGGAGTCGATTCACACACCTCCAGGGCGGCCACGGTTTGCACTGTAAAAGATTCCTGTGCGTCTTTAGCTCAGTTTCAGGTCCGAATTCAGGCAAACATTTGGACCGCATTCACCCCTCAAATGCAGAACAGGGACGCATAGGACCCCCTGCTGCGAGCCGCAGCCGCAGCTAGTGTGGACTGAGCCTTAAAGACAGTGAATGATTCTGTTCCAAAAAGTGGGATGCCAATGGTTGGTTAGAGGTCTCGGAAAGCAATTGCCTGGTGGATGGCAGATCTGTGGTCGTTGAATCGTTCCCTAAAGTAGGTGACAGTCTTGCCTATATAGTACAGACTAAAGGGACAGCAAAGCAAGTATATTACATATTTTGATGTAGGAGAAAGCCTGCCTTTTCCCGAATTGCAGGTGTAGAAAGAATTGACCACTGAGCACATGGCTACATGTGGTACAATCTTAACAACAGTAACAGTCGGGTTTGCCAAGAATGAGCCAGGTGGATATTTTAGAAATAGGTGATAGTTCTGTGTGCATCAGTAGATCTTTTAGGCTTTTTCCCCCTTTAATAACTCACGATATGAGGAGGTGTGTTCACGAATGTTAAGATTTGATCGCTGAAAACCATTAGCCAACAGGAATAGACCACATCCTTCACTGTATGGCTGTTAATGATTAATATTGTTTACTTATATAGCCTTTGGTTATTTTTTTTCTTTTATGATGTCATTCCATTATGTGTATATACATAAGTCGTAAAAGATGGCCGTGGTATGTAGTATATTAATATATAATCATCCTGTGGATATAAGTTCTTAGACATCGCTTTATTTACATAGTGGCTAGTGTCCTCTAGAATTCATGTGTGGTGACACCTGCGGATTTCCGGCTTTAACCACTTCAGCCACGGAAGATTTGCAAAATATCCTTCAACCTTTCTGATACTTTGTGAACTAGTGGCTTTATTTTAAGGTTTAGTTTTGGCTTAAAGAGTATGTAGACCCAACATTTTATATTCCTGATAAGTGCCATGCTGTACCATGTACTTGTATGAAAAAGTATTAGTCAGGTCCATAAATATTGGGACATGGACACAATTCTAATCTTTTTGGCTGTATACACCACCACAATGGATTTTAAATGAAACAAACAAGGTGTGCTTTAACTGCAGACTTTCAGCTTTAATTTGAGGGTATTTACATCCAAATCAGGTGAACGATGTAGGAATTACAAGTTTGTATATGTACCTCCCACTTTTTAAGGGACCAAAACTAATGGGACAGATTAACAATCATCCATCAAACTTTCACTTTTTAATACTTGGTTGCAAATCCTTTGCAGTCAATTACAGCCTGAAGTGTGGAACGCATAGACATTGCCAGACGCTGGGTTTCATCCCTGGTGATGCTCTGCTAGGCCTCTACTGCAACTGTCTTCAGTTCCTGCTTGTTCTTGGGGCATTTTCCCTTCAGTTTTGTCTTCAACAAGTGAAATGCATGCTCAATCAGATTCAGGTCAGGTGATTGACTTGGCCATTGCATAACATTCCACTTCTTTCCCTTAACCACTTCCGGACCGCCGCACGCCAATGTACATCCAAACTTTGAAGGGGGATATCTTTGTTATGGCAGCAGCTAGCTGCCATAACCCCGGTATCCCCGTTTTTGTGCGGCGGCCGGCTTTCTGATAAAAGTGGTCCCTGCGGCGGATTCGCCGCAAGATCACTTTTATTGGTGGCGGGAGAGGGCCCCCCCTCCCGCCACGATCCAGTGCCCTCAGCGGAGGCGATTGCGTCCTTCTCCGTGCTGTGCCTGGAGACGAGTGAGGTTAAGATGGCACCCACTCGTCTCCATGACACTACTGGGTGGAAGCGACGTCACTTCCGCCCACGTCTCTTAAAGGCATATTTTTTTCAATGTAATTTTTTTAAATGACTTTTTTCTTCTTCTTTTTATTGCATTTTTGTGTAAATATGAGATCTGAGGTTTTTTTGACCCCAGATCTCATATTTAAGAGGACCTGTCATACTTTTTTCTATTACAAGGGATGTTTACATTCCTTGTATTAGGAATAAAAGTGACATTTTTTTTTGGAAAACAGTGTAAAAATAAATAAAATAATGTAAAATAAATAATAAAAATAAAAATAATGTTTTTTTTTTAAAAAACCCCATCCTGACGAGCTCGCGCGCAGAAGCGAATGAATACGCGAGTAGCGCCCGCATATGAAAACGGTAGTCAAACCACACATGAGGTATCGCCGCGACCGGTAGAGCGAGAGCAATAATTCTAGCCCTAGCCCTCCTCTGTAACGCAAAACATGTAACCTGTAGAATTTTTTAAACGTCGCCTATGGAGATTTTTGAGGGTAAAAGTTTGACGCCATTCCACGAGCGGGCGCAATTTTGAAGCATGACATGTTGGGTATCAATTTACTTGGCGTAACATTATATTTCACAATATAAAAAAAAATTGGGCTAACTTTACTGTTGTCTTATTTTTTTATTCAAAAAAAGTGAATTTTTTCCAAAAAAAAGTGCGCTTATAAGACTGCTTCGCAAATACGGTGCAAAAAAAAGTATTGCAACGACCGCCATTTTATTCTCTAGGGTGTTAGAAAAAAAACATATATAATGTTTGGGGGTTCTAAGTAATTTTCTAGCAAGAAAAAACTGTTTTAAAACACCTAAAATCCAAAACGAGGCTGGTCCTTAAGTGGTAAAAAACTCTTTGGTTGCTTTCGCAGTATGCTTCGGGTCATTGTCCATCTGCACTGTGAAGCGCCGTCCAATGAGTTCTGAAGCATTTTGCTGAACATGAGCAGATAAAATTGCCCGAAGCACTTCAGAATTCATCCTGTTGCTTTTGTCAGCAGTCACAATAAATACAAGAGAACCAGTTCCATTGGCAGCCATACATGCCCACGTCATGACACTACCACCACCATGCTTCACTGATGAGGTGATATGCTTTGGATCATGAGCAGTTCGTTTCCTTCTCCATACTCTTCTCTTCCCATCTCTCTGGTACAAGTTGATCTTGGTCTCATCTGTCAATAGGATGTTGTTCCAGAACTGTGAAGGCTTTTTTAGATGTTGTTTGCAAACTCTAATCTGGCCTTCCTGTTTTTGAGGCTCACCAATGGTTTACATCTTGCGGCAAACCCTCTGTATTCACTCTGGTGAAGTCTTCTCTTGATTGTTGACTTTGACACACATACATCTACCTCCTGGAGAGTGTTCTTGATCTCGCCAACTGTTGTGAAGAGTGTTTTCTTCACCAGGGAAAGAATTATTCGGTCATCCACCACAGTTGTTTTCCGTGGTCTTCCGGGTCTTTTGTTGTTGATGAGCTCACCGATGCGTTCTCTCTTTTTTTAGGCCACACCTAATGTTTTTGCTATCTCTCTGATGCGTTTGTTTTGTTTTTTTCAGCCTAATGATGGCTTGCTTCACTGATAGTGACAGCTCTTTGAATCTCATATTGAGAGTTGACAGCAACAGATTCCAAATGCAAATAGCACACTTGAAATTAACTCTGGACCTTTTATCTGCTCCTTGTACAAAGGTAAATGAGGGAATAACACATACCTGGCCATGGAACAAACGAGTAGCCAATTGTCCCATTACTTTTGGTCCCTTAAAAAGTGGAAGGCACATATACAAACTGTTGTAATTCCTACACCATTCACCTGATTTTGATGTAACTACCCTCAAATTAAAGCTGAAAGTCGGCAGTTAAAGCACATCTTGTTAATTTCAAATCCATTGTGGTGGTGTATAGAAAAAAAAAAAAATTAGCATTGTGTCAATGTCCCAATATTTATGGACCTGACTGTATGTTCTCTGCGTATTGCTTCCTTTGTGTGAAAACCCTGTTGTGTTCCTTCCAGTTCTGCTTTCCTATTAAAAACTGACCACACCATAGTTTGTTCTCTAGCAATGCTGGGAACACAGCCTACTATTCTCCAATGATCAGTCTCGCCCTGACAAGCGCCTCGCCCCCCACCACACCCACACGGTTTTTCACTGGGAAGCTTAGTGTTGTGCTGTTTCTCCTCCACCAGCCCTTATGCAGCTGAGAACAGGGGAAATGTGATCACTTACAAAAAAGGGAAAAGAGGTTTTTATTATAACGGGGTTTTTTTTTTATATCTATACACATACGTTTGGCCTTTTATTTCTATTTTAAACTGAATAGGTTGTTTTATCATAACAAAGTTTAGAAGCAGTCAGATTGACTTAACCTCCATCAATTTTGAAAATACTGTCGCACTCAGGACAGTTGCGGGTCAGATCAGCTAAGGACACATTCAGCTATGCAGTTTGACCCCTTCATCATAGTGTAACACCCCAAAATGTTAAAGCAAAGGCGCCACACATTCTCTCCCATGCGGTTACCCACTCATCCCTCATTGATTACTATACTTCTGGAATGTATAGGGTTCTAAAGCTTTTTAGTTTCCATCCGACTACTTTTTGTCCTCTCCTCTTTAAGCAAGCTGAGCAGATTCAGGCTGCAACAAAGAATTTACCAAGGTTTTATAAAAACACAATTTCGTACTTTTTTTTTTAAATCAGAAAAGGTTTTATTGAAAATGTACACAATATGAAAACAAAAAATAAACAATGCAGTGAGTCAATATAGAAACCACATACAATACACAATCTGTTATGTTAGAATACAAAAGCATGTTGCACCCTTGCCTTTCTGGTCTTAAACACATCCAAGCCACAATGACATCAATAATCAGTATAATTAAGTAGGGATACAATTATCCAATAGAGCTGTGTGAATTGTAGAAATAACAGAGTCTCAAAGAGTTTATCATCCCACAGGGAATTGCAAAAGTCTCATCAAAACCAGATATTTGGGGGACAACCCAGCGGTATTAAGCCAGGGGGACCACAGATTTTCAAATGTACTTGGCCTATGTTGGCATATATATATATATATATATATATATATATATATATATATATATATATATATATATATATATACACATATCATTATATGAGGGTGTTCCCCATATGGGTCACCCATGTTTTAACAGATGGAGGGGTTGCAGATTTCCAGCTAGGAAGAATTACTTTTCTGGCCTGAAATAAAGCTCTAGAAAAGGCTACTCTTGTCATCTCCTCCGGGATAACCTCTTCAAGCAGAATGTATAATTTGGACACCTTCTGAGATAGAATAAGAGAGCATATGTTGGCGGACTGAAAAGCCTCCTCCCATTGATCACCAGTCAGTGAGCCCAGGTCTTTCTCCCAATGAGACATCGCCCTGATAGGGTATGCCTTTAAGTATTCCATTAGACGCATATGATAACATTGACGGATAAAACCTTTAATTTTGGTCACAGACTGGAAAAGGTGGAAAATGGGGGTGGACGATTGCTCCCATTCCACCGCAACTCACTGGGCCTAAACTGCGTGATAAAATTGTAGTAAATAGTAGTAAAACATGGTGGAAGGCAGGGCATACTTGTGCAGGAGGTCCAGAAAGGACAGCAGCTTTCCATTTTGAAAAACCTGTGAGAGAAGGGTTCTCTCAAAGGCACGCCATCTGGGCCCCTTCTGAAGCTTGGCTAGCTCAATGTAAGTTTTGTTACCCCATATCGGACTATACATAGTAAATCTTGTCACTCACTGAAGTTGCTTAAATTTATCCCATACTTTGTGTAGTAACATATAGGTGGGCATTTGCTTATTAGGAATAATTGAGCCTCCAGGCCCTCAGGAATGGAGTCCGTGCCAGTTCCAAAAAGCAGGAGGCGGGCCGAGAGACTATCAAGGGTGAGGGACATGGAACCAATTAGATGCTGCAGCTGAGCAGCCATATAATAGATCCAAGGGTTTGGAAGGACCGAGCCACCGCTATCTTTAGGAAACTGCAACTGTTCCAGTTTGACCCTAGGGGAGCGAGTATTCCAGAGCAAAAGTCTAAAGAGAGAATTGACCAACCGGAATAACCACATGGGAATTGTGAAGGACGAACAAAAATTGAGGCACAAGTATCATTTTAATCAGGTTGGTTTTCCCAGCCAGGGACATTTTCAGTCTTATTCCAGATATAAATTTTGTCCGGAAAGCAGGTCATTAAGGGATGCATGTTAAATCACCAATAATCTAAAAGTGAGGGGGAATTAAGATGCTCAGATATCTGAAAGGAATGGGGCATGGGAGTGACACTGGCCTCTGTGACGCCTGGTCCACCAACAGCAGTGTGGCCTTGATCCAATGAATGGCGAGACCAGAGTACTGCCCAAAATCCGAGATGATGGACATGACACTGGATAATGAAGAGAAGCATATCATGCTCTTCTCATGCAATTCGCCATATTTAAACCCAGTGATATATGGACAGATATGCCCCAGGGCCCCCAGAGGTTCAATTGCTATTGCAAATAGCAAGGGAGACGGGGAAGCCCTGTCTAGTCCCCCTGCCCAGTGCAAAGGTGGGTGACATTCTGATATACCCTTATACAGTAGCTGTCTGCGGCGAACTGTACAAGAGCCGTACCCAAGCTATAAAGCGAGCACAAAACCAAATTTAGACAATACAGCCCACAGATAGCACCAGCCAACACTATCAAATGCCTTATTGGCATCAAGGGAAAGGAGAGCCGTCTGTCCCACATTGTCTGCTGGTGTCTGCATATTTAGGAATAGCCGTCTAAGATTGGTGGGCGTGGACTTTTGTGGCATCAACTCTGCTTGGTCAGAGTGGATAATCGATAAAATAAACCTATTCCCCCTCAAAGCTAGTACCTTAGCTAGAATTTTCATGTTGCTCCGCAGAAGAGAAACAGGTCTATACGAACTAGGATCCAGAGAGTCTTTTCTGGGTTTGAGCAGCAGCACTAAATTTGTCCTTGACATTGATGTGGGTAAGCAGCCCATTTTAACCGTGGCATTAAAGACCTCTAGCAATCTGGGCAGAACAGCCTCCTTGTAGGTAGTATAGACTTCCATGGGGATACCATCGTCCCCGGGAGCTTAACATGTGGGGCAGGAACATGCCGCCTTCTGCAACTCATCAAGGTAAGCTGTGCGTCCAGAGCTAGACAAGCCCCAGGAGAAAGGGTGAGTTAGGGTATGTAATTATAATAATTTTATAATGATTCATCAGAGTAGGTATCTTGGGGGCCATATAAATCAGCATGGAAGGAAGCTAATTCAGTGACAATTTGGTCGGGGTCATTCACCACTCGCTCACTGGAGGAGCAAATGGCCCCGATAGCTGGAAAGGATTGCTGCGATCTGGCGATTTTTGCTAAAAAGCGACCTGTTTTCTCCCCCACTTCATAAAATGCAAATTTTTGTAAAGAAGCATTTCTGATCTGTGGATCTCAACCGGTCCAGAGAGTCCTGGGCAGATATCCATGCCTCCCTCGCAGAGTCAGAGGGGTCTAATACATAGTATAACTCCAGCTGTCGTACCTGGCCCTCCGCCTGTTCAAGAAGAACAGATGAGTTGCGTTAACAGCATTCATTTCAGCTATATATGTTCCTCTAAGGCACGCCTTGAAAGCCTCCCACCTCAGTAAAGCATCCTCATACTGCAAATGGGTGCTAAAAAAGCTGTACATTTGGGGGGGGTGACGAACCCTTGTCCTCAACAGGACTATGTCCACCGTAAATGCTTTCTCTGTCCGGTTGGACCCACCCAGTCACCAGCCGTAACACAGTGTAGGGTGAACAACATCAACACAATCACAACAGATATCAAACTCGGGACCATCACCCCCCCCTTTGGCATTCAAGGCGGGGTAAACTGTCCAATCAGCAAGGAGAGCTGATGGAGAAATTCCCCCCCCCCCACAGCCAGGGCAGACAGAGACAATAAAACAATGTAATACAACCACACCCCAAATGATCTCAGCAAATGAGACAACACACAATATATACATATGTACAATGTTCCAGTGTGGCTGTAAATAGAGTCCTACTGGTACAGATCAGAATGGATTTTCGGGCGCCCTACCCAAAGTGACTCCTGTCACAGGGTGTTTGCACGCTCGTGGGAGGCGAAAAGCTGAAGCCAGAAAAAGTTTCCATGGGGCCTAAGGGAGTGCAGTAGGTGGCCTGGTGTTCAACCACAGAGCCAAGGGGGAGTGATCTGACACCCCTCAGGGAAAATATTCTATTTTGGAGGTATAGCTGGTAATGTGGGACGTACCTATGCAGAGATTTATGAGAGGAAAGTGATCCATGCATCTTAGAGAAGCAAGAGGATTGCCAGGCATTAGGGTTTTGGAGGCGCCAGACATCATTTCCCACAATCAGGAAATAGGAATATCAGGTTTGTTGGCCAGATAGGACAGCAGGAGTTGCAATGCATCCCTAGAAAAAGGGGGAGGAATATACAAAAGCCAAAATTAGGGTTAAAGTATACAGTTTACAATAAAGGAATAAAAAATGACTAGATGAGTCCACTAATGAGTCCAGTTCCTCGTATGCCAGGGTTTTGTCTATCAGGACGCTCACCCCATGGGAAAATGCGGAGTAATTCACCTTACCTACCCTTGGGTAGTGCAGACAGTTTACTGTGTCCCGTGTGAGGTGGGTTTCTTGGAGCCCTATAATGGCCAGATGGAATAAAATGTCCTTTTTATTTATTACCTATTTATTACCTATGGTAATGTTCTGCACAACACTTTTTCTCCCTTATATTTTTTTTTTTTTGGGTCACCATAAAGAGTAATCTTCACTGCCTCTGTACTATCGTATAGGGTCTTTGACAACCCCTTCAGATAGTGATGAAATTAACCACTCACTGTCCTTAGGCTGTATATATACAGCCATGGGAGAAAGCAGTTATACCAGCATCAACACAGCAGCTGCAGCCATGATCCTGTTTTTTTTTTTGTTTTTTTTTAGAGCTGGCATTCAACGCTCTTGTAAAATGATCCAAGCGGCTGTACAGCCACCTGATCATAGTTACAGGGCTCAGAAGGTGGCCACCCACCACAATTCCCAAGCTCTCCCACTCCTTCAGGGAGCCTGGGACTACTGTAAATAGTTGGGACAGCTTCCCACAGAGCAGATGGAGGATTATCCATTCCCCCATGTCCTCTGTGATGTATGAAGGTGGAAGTGTCAAGGATTTCATCACTTTTGGTTTCAGTGCTCTGTATCCCTGTCAGGTACAGCCAATGAAGCTGCTGATCGAACAAATCTCTGATTGGCTGCTTTTGAGGGGAGTACTTGTAACACCTTAAAATGCAAAGGCAGAGGAACCCCTGCTACCCGGAGCTATCACAGTGGTGTTTTTTTATTCTTTGCAAAATAATTGAATATTAACCACTTCAATACAGGGCACTTATACACCTTCCTGCCCAGACCAATTTTCAGCTTTCAGTGCTGTCGTAGTTTGAATGACAATTGCACGGTCATACAACACTGTACCCAAACTAAATTTTTATCATTTTGTTCCCACAAATAGAGCTTTCTTTTGGTGGTATTTGATCACCTCTGCAGTTTTTATTTTGAAAAAAAAATAGGATTTTTAAAACAGCTTACCTGTAAAATCTTTTTCTTGGAGTACATCGTAGGACACAAGTAATTACTTGGTGGGTTATGCGCCTACCTTCAGGTGTTGACACTGGTATAACCAATACAGGAAGTTGACTCCCCTATATAACCCCTCCTCCTTCCAGGAGTCCTCAGTTTTTGTAGCCAAGCAATATAAGTAATATACTCTCATCCCATAAAACAGAGGGGCGGGAGCTCTGTGTCCTATAATGTACTCCAAGAAAAGGATTTCACAGGTAAGCTGTTTTAAAAATCCTATTTTCTTTATCGTACATCATAGGACACAGAGCCTCAAGCAATTACTTGGTGGGATGTCCCATAGCAATGCTACTTGAGGGGAGGGAGACACAACCCGTAGGGCACCCCCAGACCTTGAGGAATTATACTGCTGCCTGCAGCACACTGCGCCCAAAGGCGATATCCTCATTCCACCTTACATCTACTTGATATCTACTTGATAAAATTTTGTAAAGGTATGGACCGAAGACCAAGTCGCGGCCTTGCAGATCTGAGACATGGAGGCCTGGTGACGCACTGCCCAAGAAGCACCAATCGCTCTGGTAGAGTGCGCCTTGACGTGAAAAAGGGGAATCTTTCCCTTTAAATCATAAGTTTGAATTATAACTTAGCCGCAGTGGATCTTGACGCTGCCTGCCCTTTTTTAGGACCCTCTGGCAGAATAAATAAGACATCAATCTTACGAATCTGAGTAGTTTTCTTTAAATAGATCTTCACTGCTCTCACCACATCAAGACAATGTAGTGACTTTTCTTCTTTGGAACATGGTTTTGGAAAAAACGATGGCATGACAATATCTTCATTCAGATGAAAGCCTGAAACCACTTTGGGCAAAAAGCCTGGACGAGGGCGTAACACCACTCTGTCCTCATGAATAATCAAATATTGCTCTTTACAGGAAAGAGCAGCCAATTCTGAAACTCTCCTTGCTGAGAATATAGCTACCAAAAATATCAGCTTCCTAGTCAGAAGGACTAAAGGAATATGCTGTAATGGTTCAAATGGCGGTTTTTGTAACACCGACAAAACTAAATTCAAGTCCCAAGGGCTTAAGGGTGATTTAACTGGCGGATTAATCCACATCACTCCTTGCATGAA
Organism: Lithobates clamitans; assembly: GCA_037952925.1. Lineage (NCBI taxonomy): Eukaryota > Metazoa > Chordata > Amphibia > Anura > Ranidae > Lithobates > Lithobates clamitans. The sequence goes on along the minus strand of JBBGZY010000181.1, from coordinate 1,829,256 downwards.
ACCCCGGACTAAAGAATGCGTAGCAAGTGGTCTTTGAAATAAAATTGATAAGGCTGAGACTTGGCCCTTAATAGTACTCAGGGCCAACTTCATCTCTACGTCTACTTGAAGGAAGGCAAGAATTCTGCCTATAATATATCTTCGAGGGTGCCAAACTTTGCATTCACACCAGGAAACATAAGCTTTCCAGACTCTATAATATATAGCTCTAGAAGTTGTCTTCCTAGCATTAAAGTAGAAATAACTGCCTTGGAAAGCCCACGCTTCTTTAGAATGTGGGTCTCAATAGCCAAGCCATTAAACTTAGCGTTCGTAAAGTAGGATGGAATATCGGCCCCTGTGCTGGGAGGAGCCATGGACCCTCCACTGCCATCTTTACTATCTCTGCATACCATGACCTTCTGGGCCATGCTGGTGCTACCAGTTTTAACAACTTTCCTTCCAGTCTGATCCTGCTAAGAAGTCGAGGTAGCAACTGAATCGGGGGAAATGCATAGATCAGTGAAAACTGATCCCATGGGGTCACGAACACATCTGTTCCGTATGCGAGTGGGTCCCTTGTTCTGGACACAAAATTGACTAGCTTTGTGTTGAACCTGGACGCTAGAAGGTCTACGTCCGGAGTCCCCCAAGCGGGCCACCGACTGGTCTATTAACAATAGATCGTCTAGGTAAGCCAAGACAGTTATGCCCTGTGCCCTTAACCATGCTAGAGGTGGGGCTAGTACCTTTGTGAATACCCAAGGTGCTGTAGCTAGCCCGAAGGGCAAGGCTACAAACTGAAAATGCCTTTGTTCTACCTCGATTTGCAGAAATTTCTGGTGAGGAGGGTATAAAGGGACATGCAGATATGCATCTCTGATGTCTATGGATGCCAAAAGTTCTCCTTGTAGGATGGAAACAACCAATCTGATCGACTCCATGCGAAAGGAGCAGATCTTCGGGAACTGATTTAGATTCCGTAGATCTAGAATTGGTCTGATATCCCCATTTGGCTTTGGTACCATAAACAGGTTAGAGTAGAACCCCAAACCCTGCTCTTGTTTGGGAATCTGTATGATCACCCCTTGAGCCAACAATCGGTCTAATGCTTGCAACAGGGATTGCTTTTTCCCTGGATCTCTGGGAACGTTTGATCTCCGAAAACGAGATGGTGGAAAATCTCAAAACTCTAGCTTGTATCCTAGAGAGACTGTGGAGAGAGTCCATTTGTCCTGAATCTCCCTTTGCCAGACTTCTGAGTACCCCAGAGGCCTTCCCCCCACCTTGGTGAGGGGAGATGCCTCTTCATGACGAGGCCTTGGTATTCTGCTTTGCAGGCTTGCGGCCCCAGGTCTTCCTTTGTGCCTGGGTTTGACCCTGAGGTCTTCCTCTAGAGTCTGATGGTGGAGGCCGTCGCCCCAGCCTAGGGGTGGATGTACTTGGTGCAGGGAGCTTGACTTGAGTCAAGCTCCCTGCTAAGGAAAAAGAGGATTTTAACAGGCCTTCCAACTTCTTATCTGTTGGATATTTAAGCATAAGCGCATTGTCCACTGGACAAGTTAAACTCCTATTCACATTGGAAATCGCAGCGTCAACTGCAGGAACTTTCCATCTTTTTGTGAACTTTTCCTCCATAGGATAGAGAACTGAGAATCTCTTTGGAGCGGCAAAATGCTTATCTGGATGATCCCATTTGATATAAATAAGCTTTTCTAGTAAAGCATGGACGGGAAATGCATGCAATTGTTGCAAAGGCTTGAGGGAACCCAGGGAGGAAACCGGACTTTCAGCTAGCTCTGTTAGGGGTAACATGAAAGCAGAGCGAACCATTTCAGTAAGGTTCTGAACTTCAGCTTGTGAAACTGACACGTCAAGTATTGTTTCCTCAGCAGAGGAATAACCGGCTTGTCTTTCCTCTAAATTATCTGAGGGAGATACCTCATCTTGTTCCCACAATTCCCTTGGACCCTCCACTGTTAAAGAATTTAAGGTGGGGGAAAGGGATCTAGGACGCTTCCTATCCACCTGGATGGAGGATGCGATTAGAGCCGCTAATCTTCCTTCTAGGCCCTGCAGGGCTGAGGAAAATGCATCTTTAGTCACGTATACAGGGGCTGAATTGTGTAAAGCAGTTGCACCACCGCTGGCTTCCAATGACTCACCCTGGCTTGCCATGTCAGGTATCTCCGGAGAGGATGACAGCATGGCGGCATGACTGGGTTTCCCAGCGCCTGGGGGTGGCACCTTGGGTACCTTCAAAGTAGCTTTGGAAGTCATAATACAAGGTACAAAAAAACAGAGGTAACACATTATCTCTTAGTTGCCTTAATAATAATTTACAAGACAAGTGTTATCATATAATCAGTATTTAACTGCTGACAACAATAATATTTCCTGTGCTGGAAATGCCTGTGATACACCTCTTACGTGCCCAGCGATGCTGTATTGTTAGTGTGATGTGGCCGTGGCTGCAATAGACTCTTTATGATCTACTTCGTTACAGACATCAGGTGAGAATCCTGATTAGCGCCCTTAAAGTTCCGCCCTGAGCACCATCTATCTGTGAAACAGATCAGCTGTGTGAATGTCTCTATGACTTACACATGGCACCGCCCTAAAAAAAAACACACCCCCTTCGCGACCCGCCCATCAGGTGAAACTCCTGATTCAGCTGTGTGGATGTTTATAAGGTAACCTGTCTGACAGATGTGAGTAGATTAGAGCCGATCGGCTGCTCTCTTGACAGGGGGGGTCTGTGCCCACTTCAATGCCTACCACTGCCAGTGCCACCAGGGATGCCCATCAGTGCCTCATATCAGTGCCGTGTATCAGTGCCCATCAGTGCCACGTATCAGTGCCCATCAGTGCCGCCTATCAGTGCCGCCTATCAGCGCCACCCTATCAGTGCCCAGCAGTGCCACCTTTCAATGCCCATCAGTGCTGCATATGAATGCCACCCATCAGTGCCGCCTACCAGTGCCCATCAGTGCCGCATATCAGTGCCCATCGTCAGTGCCCGCTCATTGGTGCCACCTCATCGGTGCCGCCGTATCAGTGCCTGTCAGTGCCGCCTTATGAGTGCCCATCAGTGATAGAGAAAACGTACTTCTTTACAATTTTTTTTAACAGAAACAAAAGCAAAACTTTTATTTTTTCAAAATTTTCGGGCTTTTTTTATTTGTTTAGCAAAAAATAAAAACCGCAGAGGTGATCAAATACCACCAAAAGAAAGCTCTATTTGTGGGAACAAAATGATAAAAATTTAGTTTGGGTACAGTATAGCTTGACCGTGCAATTGTCATTCAAACTGCGACAGCACTGAAAGCTGAAAATTGGTCTGGGCAGGAAGGTGTCTAAGTGCCCTGTATTGAAGTGGTTAAACTGCAACACACTAAGTGTCTATAAGGGCCAGTGCTGGCACTTTACCTTTCTAGACTAGAGGCACTTGTCAGCATGCCTCTCAGTGGAGGGAGGGGGAGGGATATAGCCAGGAGATATATAGCATCTTAAAAGACAATAGCTGTATCTACCTGTAAGTCCTTTAGATGAAGTGGTTTAGTGAAAACAACACATACACTTCATACTGCTGCATCAGCCAGAAACTCTGTATCCCTTTGATTCCTCTAAGAAATCCACTTTGTTCACTAAGAACCTCCCTCTACTGCTGGGCCCACACATGGCTGTTTCAAGCCTGACACAGAGCTGTTCAAGGCAACAAGTAAGGTATGTGTAACTTGAATCCCTCTAGAGGATTTTTTTTTTTTTTTTAGGGCATGTCTTTTAAAAAGATGGAAGGAAAGCATAGGCACCTTTTACAGTACCCAGCCTCTTCCCTTACCTTCTCCTCGCTGCAGGATACTGCTGATTCAACAGACAGATCCAACCTTCACCCATCACGGCGGGCAGCGTAGGTAAACCTTCAAAGACCGAGGCCCTTTTTCAAGGGGTTCCGCTCCTTTGGACCTGTATAGCACCCCTCAGGAACAACTTTAGGTAATATGAAAAACCAAAAAGAGTCCTGGTTCCTAGGGTCCAGCTCTCAAAGAGAAGCTTACAGGCAAAACCTCGTTCTTCAATGCGAGGTATGGCCTCAGTGGCGAGGATGGATCCGGTTGTGGAGGTTTTTTAAATCCAGCATGGATCCCTCCCTGGAGCTCCTCAGAGCACATCTTCACTCTTGACCAACACCTTAGACACTGACGAAAAAACTGAGGACTCCTGGAAGGAGGAGGGGTTATATAGGGGAGTCAATTTCCTGTATTGGTTATACCAGTGTCAACACCTGAAGGTAGGCCCATAACCCACCAAGTAATTACTTGAGGCTCTGTGTCCTATGATGTACGATAAAGAAATAAAAGTTTTGCTTTTGTTTCTGTTAAAAATTTTTGTAAATAAGTATTCTCTTTCACTGATGAGCACTAATAAGGGGGCACTGACAGGCACTGATAAGGCAGCACCGATGAGGTGGCACCAATGAGTGGGCACTGACGATGGGCACTGATATGCGGCACTGATGGGCACTCATGGGTGGCACTGATAGGCGACACTGAAAGGCTGCAAAGATGGGTTCTTATGGGTGGTACTGATGGGCACTGATAGGTGGCACTGATATGAGGCACTGATAGGCATCCCTGGTGGCACTGGCAGTGGTAGGCATTGTGAGTGGGCACAGATTGGCAGCTGCCTGGGCATTGATTGGCAGCTGCCTGGTTAGCATTTCCCTGGGGGTCTAGGGGGCATACCTGGTGGTCCAGTGAGGATGGCCATCCTGGTGGTCCTGGGCGGCTTCCCTGGTGGTCCTGGGTGGGATCCGATGGGGGGCTGTGCTGATAAACAATCAGCACAGACCCCCCCTGTAAGGAGAGCAGCCGATCGGCTCTCCTCTACTCGCATCTGTCAGACGCGAGTGAGGAAAAGCCGATCATCGGCTCTTCCTATTTACATCGTGATCAGCCGTGATTGGACACGGCTGATCACATGGTAAAGAGTCTTCATCAGACTCTTTACCTAGATCGGTGTTGCGGGGTGTCAGACTAACACCCTGCAACGATCGCCGCGATTCGCGCCCCCTGGGGGCGCGCAGCGGCTCAATATCCTGAGGATGTCATATGACGCCCAGTCAGGATATTGAAACCACTTTGCCGCCATCATTCTGCTATATGGCGGGCGGCAAGTAGTTAAAAAAGATCAAAAAAAGTTTAAGTGTAAATATCAAAAAATGTAAAAAAAAATATTTAAAGCTCCCAGATGCCTCCTTGCCCACGCACAATGCAACCGTACACATAGGTCTTGCATGCATATGTAAACAATGATTGCACCACACATGAGGTATCACCACAATTGTCAGCATGACAGCAATAATTCTAGTGCAAGAACTCACATTTAACTCCTAAATGGTAACCTGTTAAGACCTTTTAAGCGTTCCCCTTGGATAATTTTAGGCACTGTAGTTCGTCGCCATTTCACAGGTGTGCGCAATTTAAAATCTTGGCAGGTTTAGTATCGATTTACTTGGCACAACACCAAATTTCAAATTTTACCCAAAAATGTAGTATAATATTGTGTTTGTGTGCACTAAAATAAATTCAAGTGTATTATTTCCTGAAAAATTGTGTTTCATAAATGACTGAACAAGTATCGTGTAACAAAAAAATTCAGTCATTTTATTCTTCAGTGCTTTTGCTTTCAGAAAATATAAAACTTTGGGGGTTCAAAGTAATTTTTATAGCAAAAAATGCTGATTTTAACACGTATGCAAGACATATCAGAATTGCCCTGAATGGCAAGTGGGTAAGTTAAAAACAAAAAAAAACACCCTACATACACACATACACACACACACACACACCCTCAGCTAAGGTGAATGCAAAGTGCAACGTGAGCAACACATTTTGGACATCATCATAAACACCAAAGGTAGGAGTAATTTTGGAGCAATCATTCAGAATTGAGCAATATACTGCACATGATTTAAATGGGATGCCTATTTATAATTTTGGGCATCACAGTCTTTCTTCATTTCAAAATCAATAACCTGTCAGTTCAACCTAGGAGCCACATGTCACGGTTACAGAACATAAATTAGGCAATGGATGTGTTAACATGGACATTAACAAAAATGGCACCAGCAGTGCTTTATAAGGATCATTGACTACATGATTTGAGGGACTTTTTCAGCTCTCTTTCTATGCATTTTGGTTTTATAACAATTGAGAAAAGTTAAAATGGGTAAAAAAATCCCCACTCTGCCTAATATAGTTTGCATTACTAAGATGTGATCATGTTTCTGAATAGTAGTGTTGAGTGTTTTAACCTTACCACCTTGGCAACATGTTTTCCCATAGGAACTTTCTCATTAGTAATTATTTATGAAAAGCACCATTTGATAACAATTGTTAGTCTGCTGCAGCAGCCTTTCACAACACTCACTTTTACAATTACATAGTCTTTTTTTGTGAAATCCCATTTTAATTTGTGAGCAGACTGCCCTTTATAACCTTCAATTACTAATTATGATTGTGTTCTGGCTCAGCAAAGAACTTTTCGCAGGATGCACAGGCAGCAATTAATGGTTACATTACTTAATACATGAAAGCAAACGCGTATTTACACTCTTGGGGAGTATACTGCATGTTGAACAAATCCTGCAGAAATGATCAATTCAGACTTATTCAAGCTCCGTTACTGCTGGCCTCCTGACATTGCTCTTTCATACTGCTGAAGACTTCTAAAGCGGCACAATGACATTTACTTTCAATTAATAAACCTGGCCCAGACACACTTTAGAAATAGATTACTATACATGGTATGCTCCGCTTTGATGTATATAATGATACAATAGTTCAAACATGGCTACATGTTGTGCTGCAGACATACAGGCACAGTTTCTTTTCACATGTTCCACTCATATAAAACACCAATCTTTAGAATTGAAGTACGCCTGCCAGAGGAGAAATCCTGGAGATGCTACTGATGATCTCCTTATGAAAATTCCAGTTGCTCGGCTTGTCTTGCTTCTACACCCCTGAGCCATTCATAAAGAGTAAGCATGCATCAAGTGTAGATTAGAGAAAATACTATTGACTGTTTGCTCCAGGCCAGTGCCTCAAAAGTCATTGCATTAGCATGAAGAGCAAGGAAAACAGGTGAACAATGACCCACCACTGGTCATTAAATGCTAGCATCTCTAGCCTAAAAACTTTCTGATATAGAACAGTTGAATGATTGGGTCAACTTACATACAGCCTGGACCTAGACTAGAAGTGCATACATTGACCGATTTGAAGATTAAGCACTAATGTTAACCCTCCGCTTGAAATCAGTTTCAAAATAGAAAAAACAAAACCAAACATTCCCACCTAAAACTGATATTAATCACCTATCAATCACCCAAACCCCAGCCTCCTCCATCTTAATCTTTAAAATGTCACTAAATTCACATCATAAAATACTATCAATAAATGCTGTATTACATGCCGTTCATACTCCGTCACTATGAGATTCATTTTCTGCATTCTGGAAAAACCTGGTTGACCCTGCTGCTCTCAATCTCTACCTTCTGTTCATGTCCCCAATTCAGCTAAAGATTTTGCAGCTGTTGAAGCAACTCTGCACATGCTCAGTTTTCAGTGAGTGTCTATGCTGAGCATTTCCTCCCTCTCACATTTGAGCAGCCCATGTGACTATAGAGTCACACATGTGGGCGTATACACAGCGGTAAATGACAGGCCACTCCTTCCCTCCTCCTTCATGCCCACTAACCAGTTAAACACAAGGGGGGTTGGATATTACATCTTGATTCAACTCCCTCTAAGACCCCTTTCACACTGAAGTGCTGTTTAGGCGCTTTCATGCTAAAAAAAAAAGCACCAGAAAAGCTCACAAAAACCTATTTCCATTAATATCAATGAATGCTTTCACATTGGGGTAGTGCGGTGAAAAAACGCCCCTCTCCATTGAAATGAATGGAAAGCTCTTCAAAAGCGCCTGAAAAGCTCTTCAAAAGCGCTCAGTATTTTACTGGCAGTTTAGAAGCGCCCCAGTGTCAAAGGGGTCTTATTCTAAGGCCCCTTTCACACTGGGGCGGTGGGGGCGTCGGCGGTACAACAGCGCTGTTTTTAGCGCTGCTGTACCGTCGTTCTTGCAGCGGTATTCGGCCGCTAGCGGTGCAGTTTTACCCCCCGCTGGCGGCCAAATAAGGGTTAAAATCCCTCGTACAGCGCGGCTATAGCCGCGGTATTGCCGCGGTATAGCCGCGCTGTCCCATTGATTTCAATGGGCAGGAGCGGGGAAGGAGCGGTGAATACACCGCTCCTTCCCCGCTCCAAAAAAGCGGTTTGCAGGACTTTTTTCACCGCCCTGCCTGCGCACCGCTTCAGTGTGAAAGCACTCGGGCTTTCACACTGAACAAACAGCGGAGGCTGTTTAGGGGCGGTTTTTAGGCGGTATTTTTAGCGCAATACCGCCTGAAAACCGCTCCAGTGTGAAAGGGGTCTAAGACACAAGCTGGAGGGGGGGGGGGGTGACACAGCCTGTGACTGGCAAAAATCTGCCCACAACATGTTATTTCCACAAAATAATAAAGATTCAAATATATATTTTAATCTTTATTTCAAATATATATTTGTATGCCAGTTTAAAACAGTTTAGTTATATTATTTATTTTAACTCTGTGTTCCAAAGACTGTTTATTTTCTTGAACATGTAACCAGCAGCAGAGGACTAGAAGCTCCTCCTGCTTATGTTTCCCTGCACACAGGCTGGAAAAGATATGGGTCATGTGACAGCTGTATATCGATTAGAAAAAAAGGTACTTAGATGTTTTTTGTTTTTTTTTTAATAAAATCATTACAGTTCCATCATCCATACACAGAAACAGAAGGGACAATGTGAGTTAAATAAAGTGTGTTTAGTATCACTATAAGACACCACACTCTTGTTTAGTACTACCAAAGATTTTATTAGGCATTTCTTCCAGTGACACTACAAGCAACAACAGACCCAATTCCCACAGAACATCAAAAGTGTCATCCCACAATTTGAGGCATGGCAAGAGTAAATGCATAAGTACAGTATATGTAAAATCAACCAACAATATCCCATATGGCCAAACTGAAGACATCTGGAGAAGTAAAGTATAACATGTAATATAGCATATCAGCAGCTAAGGTTGAAGCTGGACCTAAAGGTTACATTTACCTACATCATGCAGAATCATTCAGTAGACATTCTATTGCAAAATCTGGGCTCTGTCCACTATTTATGTGACACATCTGAGCCCCAGCAGTACATTCTCATCACATCTTTGGGGCACACAGTTAAAACTAGAAACAAGCAGGGAGCAGATAAAGAATCGTGAAAGTGAACATTTTGCAGCAAATCTAGAGAAGGATTCTATAGAAGGAAGTGTAATTACTTACCGTATTTATCGGCGTATAACACGCACTTTTTTCCCCTTAAAATAAGGGGAAAATCGTGGGTGCGTGTTATACGCCGATCCCCGCTATTTTGTGATCTGTCGGAGCGATCGCGGCGATCGCTCCGACAGATCACATAGCTTGGATTTTTAAACATGGCGCCGCAGAGTTCGGAGGGACTCGGGGGCGCTCGTTCAGCTGAACGAGCGCCGCCGAGGACACAGTGACTGGGCGGAGCCGAGATACACATAGCCGAGGCTTCTCGGCTATTCTCGGCGCCGTTCACAGTCACGCCCAGTCCCGCCATTGGACCTGTGTTATGTCCATCATAGGGACTGGGCGTGACTGTGAACGGCGCCGAGAATAGCCGAGAAGCCTCGGCTATGTGTATCTCGGCTCCGCCCAGTCACTGTGTCCTCGGCGGCGCTCGTTCAGCTGAACGAGCGCCCCCGAGTCCCTCCGAACTCCGCGGCGCCATGTTTAAAAATACAAACGAAACGTTTGTATGTCGGCGGCGACAAGGCTGCACGGACCACTGGGGACAAGGCTGCACTGGGGCAAAGCTGAACTGGGGCAAAGCTGCACTGGGGACAAGGCTGCACTGACAAGGCTGCACTGGGGACAAGGCTGCACTGGGGACAAAGCTGCACTGACAAGGCTGCGCTGGGGCAAAGCTGCACTGACAAGGCTGCACTGGGGCAAAGCTGCACTGACAAGGCTGCACTGGGGCAAAGCTGCACTGACAAGGCTGCACTGGGGCAAAGCTGCACTGACAAGGCTGCACTGACAAGGCTGCACTGGGGCAAAGCTGCACTGACAAGGCTGCACTGGGGCAAAGCTGCACTGACAAGGCTGCACTGGGGCAAAGCTGCACTGACAAGGCTGCACTGGACACTGGGGAAAGGCTGCAGATGAACACTGATGAGGCTGCATTGATGGGCATTTAAATGTAAGTTTTTTTTCCTTAAAATTCCCTCCTAAACTTGGGGTGCGTGTTATACGCCGGCGCGTGTTATACGCCGATAAATACGGTATATCTTCTCTATATCTATAGAACTCTTCCTGTAATTCTTTACTAGTTACTTATGTCTAGATGTTTAGTGAAATAGAGTACTCTTCTCTGCTCACATGACCCTTAGCGTACCCTCAAAGGGTTTAGGCGAACATGGTATGTTTAATTACTGTAAAAATATTGCATGCCAGTTAGACCATCTCTTTTTACTTAGACATTGTTGAACTACCTATCTTTGTGGTGTCCAAATTCATGACATTACACTGATGATTGTTTAATTATATTTAGGTTATGAACCATATAAATCTGTATACATATATGCTTTTACAGTAGCAGACATAGAAGTGCAAACTTCTATGTTTCCATCCACAAAAAAAGCAATATGTGACACTCATGCCCAACATATCTATTCGATAGATTCAGAAGAAAAAAGGGGGGGAAAAACAGATTATATAGGCCAGACATGGAGTATAGGAATATTATATAAAATCATGAAATTTTATTACACAGCAAAGTTAAAAAAGCTCATACAACATGTATGCATCCTAGTAATTAAAAATAATTATAAAGTGGTGCTTATGAGATTAGCTGTATGTGTCCCTATAATGATGGATGTTAATATGCTTTACAAGTTTCAATGGCGATTAACCACTTCTGGACCGCACTGTGCATTTATACTGCAGCAGGGCAGCCTTTCAGCACGAAATCACGTACCCGTCTGATTTTTTTCCTCAGGTCAGGGATGCAGATGCGCGCTGCAGGCGACCTGCTCCCGCTGTGATTGGACACAACGGGAGACAATTAGCAGGTCCGGCGGACCTGATGTCGGCTGGGACCCGTCGATTGTTCCCAAGGCAGACAGAATGGCGGTCTGCCTATGTAAACAAGACAGATTGCTGTTCTGTCAGAGGGAAAGATGGAGATCTTGTGTTTCTGCTAAGCAGGAACACGGGTGTCTGTCTTCCCCCAGTCAGCGAGCACTCCCAGGTAACAAAGATAAACCTTTAATTGTCCTTGAGGTTAACCCCTTACCTGCCTGTGTCATTAGTACAGTTTTAGCACTGATCACTGTATTGGTGTCACTGGTCCTCAAAAAGTGTCACTTCGTGTCAGATTGAAAATCACTGATCGCCACTATTACTAGTAAAAAAATAAATAAAAAAATTCTATAAATATATATTCCATAGTTTGTAGACGGTATAACTATTGCGCAAACCAATCACTAAGTTTATTGGGATTTTTTTTACCAAAAATATCTAGCAAAATAAATGTTGGCCTAAGTTGAAGAAGAAATATGATTTTTTTTACATTTTTTTTTTATTGGGTATGTTTTATAGCAGAAAGTAAAAAAATATTGTGTTTTGTTTCTTTTTAATTGTCTGTCTGTTTTTGTTTATAGTGCAAAAAATAAAAAAAACACAGATCAAATACCACCAAAAGGAAGCTCTATTTGTGGGGGAAAAAAAGGACATCAATTTTATTTGTGTAATGCGTCGCACAACCACGCAAGTGTCAGGAAAAAGTCATGCAGTGCCGTATCACAAAAATGGCCTGGTCATGAAAGGGGATAAACCTTCCGGAGCTGAAGGGGTTAATACGTAATGTGCCAACGAGTTTCACCAAAATTAGCTTCATCAGGACTCATGAAAGCATTACAGAAATCATCTAAAGAAAGAAAAGGACACTTGAGCAATATCTGTGTACATAACAACACAGTGTATAAGTGCATCTATTGCATAGGACATACCTCTGCGCTAAAGCACCAACATGCAACACAAACCCCTGGGTGGGCATTGGAGCACCAAGAGGAAACCAAATTGGACACAGGAACACTCTCAGCATTGAAACTTGCAAAGCATATTAACATCCATTGTTGTGTGAACACATACAGCTAATCTCGTAAGCACCCCTTTATAATTGTTTTCAATTACTAAGTTGCATACATGTTGTCTTAGCTTTTATTTATGATTTCTATACTCTGTGTCTTGCCTATATAGTCTGATTGTTTATCCCCTTTTTTTTTCTTCCGTTTCCATCCACATACAGCTTATATCAAGGTCAAAGTCAGTGAATAAATTCTGCCGAATCACTTCTTAAAAAAAATTGAAGAGCACCCTCTTTAGTCCAAGTAGATCTTTTATACTTTTTCAAATGATACGATCATACGATTTTTCAAATTTTACGATTTGCAAATCAAGTTTTGCTTCTTCAGATTTCACACAAAATTGGTGAGTTAATTCTGAAAAAGTAGTGTAAAGAATGTTGGCATCTAATAACTCAAACTTGCACAATAAGATGCAGATTCTCTCCTGAAATATACTCATTTGTTTTGCTAGTTGGATAACAAAGGAAAGCTTTCTCTTTGCTTTCCGCCTGGCACAGCTGTAGCCCCTGAACTGCTCTAGCTAGTTCATACTTTAATTAAAATCAAGATTACATTAATAAGAGACTTTTGTATTGATGGCCAGAGTGTGGGTCATATACTCCTTTAGGCAATTTATTTCAGGTTGGAAGATCACTCTCATTTTAGTAGTAATGCTTTCTTTCGACCTATCTTACTCCTGGGACCGTCTGCATTCTATGAAAATAAGATGCATATTACTGCCTTTTTTTGGTTTGGTTTTAATTTGTTATTTGAGGCTTACCCCAAAAATGTCAATTTACACAGATAATCAATTTTAAAATGAAGCTTTCATGCAAGTGTAAATGAAGGTTACATTTGTTTCATAAGGGTGACGTGTTTTATTGCCATTTTCCAATTGCTGCGTTACATGACAGTCTGAAATCATGATAAACAGCCTGAGCTGATTTTAACATAGTTCATAAACAATAAAAGACAAAGAAACAAATACTAAAAAGCCGGTAATTAGGAGAAACATTAAGAAACAAGGCATACGTAACTCCTGCCGTGTTTCACTGTATTGTTGTTTTCATTCTGCTGAATGTTTACACTGATCGGACAATTACACTGAATCATAGAACAATTATTCCCCACTGAGTTACATTTGTTATTTTAGCAAGATGCATAGTGCCTTCTATTTTATTCTCTCTCTTCTAAATTGCCATTAATTCAGGGGCTATTTAATTGCATCAAATGTATGCTTGTTGTAAAAAAGTTATTCAGACTAATGGCTTATTGGTGAAATTTAATTATGGCTTTTGAACTATTAAAGGGCTACATTAACCGCTTTCCGACCAGCCGCCGCAGTTTTACTGCGGCAGAATGGCACAGGTGGGTGAAGCGACGTTACCTTACATCGGACGGTTGGCCGCCTGCGCGCGCCCCCTAGGCGGCTGCAAAGATCGGATTCGTTTTAGAACCGATCAGTCTCCAGGCCCAAACCGATGATTTCTAGCCTGGACCTGCTGATCGGTCCTGACGAATGAAATCCTGCCCTGCCTGTAAACACAGGCAGGGGAAGTGATGTCATCTCCCCTTGTGAGACTCTTTTCAGTTCCAGAAAGAGGAGAGAGAACATCCAAACATGAGTTGCACCAACACTACACTAACACAGTACACATAGGCGGACATTTCACCCCTGATCGCCCCCCCAGTTAACCTCTTCACTCCCTGTCATTGTGTCACCCAGTGCAGTTTTCATATTTTTCTTTGATCTCTGTACTGGTGTCATTAGTGACAATATTCATCCCTCCTAAACTCCCCTAATAAAGGTTTAACCCCTTGATCACCCCATGTCAACAGTGATCACCATATTAGTGTTACGGGTGACGCTGGTTAGCCAATTATTTTTTTATAGCATCAGGGCACCCGCCGTATATCACCCAATAAAAGTTTTACCCCCTGATCACCCAGTGGGTGACATCAGTTAGGTTTCAGCGTCAGTCGGGGTCTGCGTCGCCCCAGGCAGGCAGTGTCAGATTAGTGCCAGTAGCGCTAACACCCACGCACGCACCATACACCTTCCTTAGTAGTATGGTGTCTGAACAGATCAATATCTTTGATCTGATCAGAACTATAAAAGCGTCCAATGGTTTAGGGTTCCCAAAAACACAGCATTAGCAGGATCAGCCCAGATACCTGCTAGCACCTGTGTTTAGCCCCTTCGCCCGGCCCAGCCAAGTGCAGTATCAATTGATCACTGTCACTTACAAAACATTAAACACATAACTGCGGCATTCGCAGAGTCAGGCCTGACGCCTTTGAACGCTAACAGTTTTTTTTAATAGCGTTTGAAGCAGTCGGTGACAGTCAGGTGCTTTTTCTTCCTGTGAGTCTCACTTGTGTACCAGTAAATTTAGAGTCCAAAATGTCCAATCAAAGGTACACTAGTGAAGAGGCCTACACGTTTCTGAGCATGACAGATGAGAATGAAGAGGAACTCACCCATCTGTCAGATTCAGGCTCAGAATACAAACCCGTAGACAGCAGCGGCACCCTGACAGATAGCTCTGACAATGGAGTAGTGGTCCCTGGCAAGGTCAGGCATACCCAACCCCGTTCTTCTGCTGTTGTTGAGGTGCAAGAACCGCAGGGCTCTCGTATGAAGTAGAGAGCCAGTACTAGTGCCGCTCGACCTTCTGGTAAACTGGCAAGCACCAGCGGCCTAGAACATCCTGGTCATACATGCAGCACTGCAGTAACACATGGTGAGTCCCATAAGTACAGTTCAAGCTGGTGAGGTGGGTCCTTGTAAACCAGTTCTACCAGCAGTTTGCTGCCTTGTTTACTCCCGATCAAGTTGTCTGCGTTGATGAGTCCCTGATAACATTTTCTGCCCGCTTGTCATTCAAACAGTATATTTCCAGCAAGCGTGCCAGATATGGGGTCAAGATGTATAAGCTCTGTGACTGGGCAACAGGCTATACATACAGTTTTATGGTTTACGAGGAAAGAGAAAGTTACGTAGAGCCGGAAAACTGCCCAGACTACATAAGAAGTGCTGGTAAGATTGTGTGGGACTTGGTGTCACCCTTATTCAGAAAGGGGTACCACTTGCATGTGGACAATTATTACACGAGCATGGCCACTTTTTAGTCACTTGTTTGATCATGGAATTGGCGCGTGTGGCGCTCTGCGATCAAATCGCTGGGGCTTACCCCAGCGGCTTGTAGTATCCCGTCTTAGGCTGGGGGAGGGAGCCTGCTTGAAGTGTAATAATTTGCTCGCTGTGAAGTGGAGGGATAATAAGAATGGTTTTGTTCTGTCCTCCCTTCACGCAGACACGAAGGTCTAAATTCAAATGGCGAATGGTTTTGTGGAGAAACTCCTTTGTGTCCACGAATATAACCTTAATATGAGAGGGGTGGATCTCAACGACCAGTTGTTGGCGCCGTACCTAAATGCCCGTAAGGCCAGACGCTGGTATAAAAAAGTGTCTGTATATTTATTCCAATTAGCCATGCTGAATGCTTATGTGCTATACAAAGCTTCAGGACGAACTGGATCCTTCCTTAAATTCCAGGAAGAGATCACCCACAGCCCTTCTGTTTCCAGATGGTGCTATGGCACAACTTCCCAATTCAAATGCAGTGAGCCGGCTGCACGAGAGGCATTTTCCATTATATGTCCTCCCTGGTACCCCTACCCAAAGAAATCCCCAAAGATGATGTTGTGTCTGTAGAAAGCGCGGATTTAGGCGTGACACCCACTTTTACTGTCCCTCCTGTCCTGACCAACCTGGTCTTTGCATTGGTAAATGTTTTGAACACTACCACACACTAGTGGAGTATTAGCGTAGGGTACAGCATTCTAGGGCACACTTACACAGGGTCTCGAAAAATGAGATGGCAATCACATTTTGAGAGACCCTAATCTGGAACCTTTACAGTTTATATAAAAGTGCAAAAAAAAAAAATAATAATAATAATAAAGCCCAAAATAGTTTTGTGTGGGCTTTATTTTTCTTCTCTCTCTATCGTCCTCTCTCTTATATTCGCTCTCTATTGTTCTATATCTACAGTATCTCACAAAAGTGAGTACACCACTCACATTTTTGTAAATATTTTATTATAGGTGGATGAAGGGCAGTATTCTAATGGTGGGCATACCCACCAATCAATCTCATTTTCGTTCAGGCTATAGGCTGCATGAAAAATAGTACATTACAATATATGCTCAATAAGGACCAGCAACGTACTAGGATGTTGCTGGACTTTGAGTGGTTATACCAGAATGATGCCTGCAGGTTTAGGTATCATCTTGGTATCATTCTTTTCAGCCAGCGGTTGGCTTTCATGTAAAAGTAATCCTAGCAGCTAATTAGCCTCTAGACTGCTTTTACAAGCAGTGGGAGGGAATGCCCCCCCCTCCCACCGTTTCCCATTGTTTTTTCGGGCCCTCTTGTCCCAACAGGGAACCCGAGGAAGCAGCTGATGGTTCCGCCAGTTGACCATAGAGCGTATCGGAGACCATACCGGCTCCAATCATATCTATGGCCTAAGAAACCGGAAGCTACGAGCATTTGATGACTTAGGTTTCGCTGGGGATATAAACAGCATTGGGAAATTGGCAAAGCATTTTATCACACCGATCTTGGTGTGGTCAGATGCTTTGAGGGCAGAGGCCTAGCCGTGTACAGGACCCCGAAAACCAATCACTGCCTTCAGGCTTTCTAAGGGTGTAAAATGGTGATTTCACTTCCTCACTACCTATCACAGTTTCGGAGGCCATGAAATGTCAAGATAGCACAACCCCCCCCCCCCCCAAATGACCCCATTTTGGAAAGTAGACACCCCAAGCTATTTGCTGAGACATGTTGAGTCCATGGAATATTTTATATTTTGCCACAAGTTTCAGGAAAATTAAAAAAATATATATTTTATTTTTTGTACACAAAGATGTCACTAACATGGCATGGTTATATGTGGAATTACACCCCAAAATACATTCTGCTGCTTCTCCTGAGTATGGAGATACCACGCGTGGGACTTTTTGGCAGTCTAACCGCATACAGGACCCTGAAAACCATTCACCACCTTTTTTTTACCAAAGACATCACTAAAATTGAGTTTATTGGATTTTTATTTTTATAACAAAAATAGAAAATATTTTATTTTTCAAAATTTTTGTTATTGTTTATCTATTGTTTATCCATTTTTACTTTTTTCGTTTATATTGCAAAAAATAAAAAAATCGCAGAGGCAATCAAATACCATCAAAAGTGGAAAAAAAGACGCAAATTTCATTTGGGTACAGCAATGCATGACTGCGCAATTACCAGTTAAAGCAGCGCAGTGCCAAATTGTAAAAAGTGCTCTGGTCATTGAGCAGCCAAATCTTCCGGGGCTGAAGTGGTTAAAGAAACACTACATATTGCAGCTGCGTGACTTAATAGGTTTTAGGTCTTATGACTTTCTCTATACTTGGCACTCTTTCCTTTAAGTGTGTGATGCCATGGATTGTAAGTGACTAGACGGACTGCTTCTTAATGAACACTGGCACATCTTTTAATGTCTACAATGTATACAGGTTTAAGATCAAATTCATTCTTAGTGAATCAATAAAACTTTTACATTTCTAGCTGGGAACTCTTTTTAGCAATTCACAATTCAATACACGCTGTTAGTGTTTACTAAATGTTTGTGCCAGTGGAGTAATTAGTATAACAATTAAAAACCAAGCTACGTGTAAGTTATCAATTTTTGCAATCGTACCCATTTAAGGGTGGCAAGCAATAAACTTTTACAGAGAGAAAAAAAAGACAACTCACAAATGCATTCTGAAAAGAACACCACAACTACTGCAGTCCCTGAAAATTTAAAAACACATACCTCCTACAAGATCACATGTAAAGTAGACATCTGAAGGTGCGTACGCATTCAATTTTTTTTTTTGTAGTTTTTTGTTTTGCTTTTTTACACCTCTGGATGCGGTTGCATGTTAGCTAATGTGTCTAAGAAAATCAGGTGTTTTAGAGTATTCACAGTATTCACAGGCAGAAAAAAAAGGTCCAGGCACACATTCCCAGGGAAGTGTTTTTTCAGTGTAAATGTGCACAAACACACATTTATGAGTGTAAATGTATTCTAATGGCTAAAATACATGTACATTCTAGCCAACAAAAAGAGTTTAATGCGCAAATGCTTTTAAACGCCATACACATGTAAACGTGCCTAAACGCAAGTGAGGAATACAAGATTAGAGGTAATTTTTTTTAGCCAACTACTGATAGCTTAAATTCATACCTCTGTATGTATGAGGCTTTATATGTCCCACACCTCACTAATATGATGGATCCAGGAACAGGAGCCAACTGCAACTTCCACAACTGAAGTCACTATTTGCCCCGTTAGAACTTTCCAGGCATTGGGCACTTAGCCCCGGTTCACACTGAAGCAGCGCGACTTGCAGCGCGACTGCTCCAAGGCGACCTGGAAACGACAGGGGCGGCGACTTGCAAAACGACTTCTATATAGAAGTCTATGCAAGTCGCCCCCAAAGTAGTACAGGAACTTTTTTCTAAGTCGGAGCGACTTGTGTCGCTCCGATTAGAACGGTTCCATTGTACAGAACGGGACGCTACTTCTCAGGCGGCTAGGTCGCCTGACAAGTCGTTCTAGTGTGAACCGACCCTTATGGAACTATTCAGGACTAAGTGACGATTTATACAGACATTAGTAGGTGGTTATGAACTGTGAAACAAACACAGATTCACATTAACAAAAGGCCTCAACATTTTTCAGTTAATAGGACTACCACTGGTTTGTAAAACTCAGAATTTTTTTTAAAGTTGGCATTGCTAAGAGGTGTTTGGTTGTTTTCTTGGAGACTGGCAACTGAAATTGTATTTGTACCGATTCTGCTACTACGTATAACTACTCCACAGTCAGTAAACTGCATCACATGACAGTATGATAATGGCTCATTGGTAAAAAAAAGAGAAAATTGCAGCAGGATGGATAACTGGTAGGTTATCCAGTAACTAATGTGCATGTGTGTTCTTCTAGGAGTATGATCTAGACTTTGGATTACAATGCAAACAAAAGTTTTAAAAAAGTGAGAGCGAAAAAAAAAAATGAATTTAAAGCCTACAAATCCCTTCTTATAACCAACAAGGAGGGATTCTCTAATCTGTTGCATCAATAGCAAAACTCATTTTTTGTATGGGTGTTCTAAACAGCAATGTGCAACATGTCAAAAAAAAAAAAAAAAAAAGGTCAAGCTATGGCTGTTGAAAAGCCCATTAAAAAACTCTGCCAACTTCTAACGGCTTACTATAGTTTTATTCTGCTCACAAGTTTGCTATGTGAGGTTTAATTAATTAAGATGATAATCAGGAATGCTTAATCACAATTTCATCAAGGTAATGTGAATTACAAATGTTTTGTTTTAGTGCTATTATGCACAGGATTGTGTCCATTTGTTTTATAGACGTGGGAAGTAACGCCCCAGGCTTGGAGGAAACTCTTCTACCATGCAGAAAAATGGATCATGTCAAGGATTTAATTAAATATGTTCTAAGGTGCCAAAACCCCTATTATTGTCCATGCCATTCATTCAATCACATGGATACCATAGCATCACTTTACCTCTAACCCGTAGAGTACATAAACATAAAATAAACAAAAGAAAAACCAGATCAACAAAATAATAAAAAAATATATATATGTCTGGTTAACTTCCTTACACAAAAACAGGGTAAGATAATGTAATTGGTTCAAAATGTTTAGATTTTGATTGGGGCAAAAAAATATCAGACATGGGGTAATTTTGATGCACATATACAGAATGGTTGATCAGCCCCTGACCAAAAGTTATAATATAAATGACACCGCATAATCATTACATGCACAGACAAAGCTTGTGAACTGTGGGCAAGAAGCATGCCAGATCCCTTTTCTCTTTCGGATCCACTAGCACCCCACAACCTCTAGCCTCCCACACATACAAAATACTTATAACTCAAAATCACCTCTAGCGCCCACATCAATCTCTGAGGTCTACAGAAAAGAATGACCTCTGACTCTGAGCTAAAGACAAGGCCTGTGTACAAAGTGAAACACAGGTTAAGAGGATAACCCAACTACAGGAAAAAAATGTTTTATTAGCTAGGAATATAGCAAGATAGGGTGTTTAAAGATTTGATTCGTTTTAAAAGTGTGCTGCTTTACCAAACTCACTTTAAGGCTCCATGCACACTAGAAGCTAAAAAAAAATGCCAGAAAAACACTCATAATAGCATTTTTGTGCCAACTTTTAGGAGCATTCAGCTTTTTTTTCTGCTAGCAAATCGCTCCCAAAGTTTTCATTTCTGCTTTTAGATGCCAAAGCTTTAAAAACACATTTAAATTAAAATAGGGTGCATGGACACATAGGTTAACACGGTTTGCTTCTAGAGGCAGAAAAAAATGCTCAAAAGCATTTAAGCGTTAATGCATTCTGTTAGCCAGAATATTTATTTATTCTGGCCAATGGAATCCATGAACGCTCAAAAGCTAGATGAGTCTAGCACCTTTTTCAGCTCTTCAGGTCCTATCCTGAAGCTGCCTTTGTTTTTTGTTTTTTATTTGGCCTGTAAAAGCCCCTCTTCTAATACTTCTCTAAGCGCCTATGTGTGCATGGACACACATAGACTTGCACATAGGTGCTTTTACAGGCTGAAAAAACTAAAAATAAATACGCCATACGCCTGTAAAAGTAGCTTTTTTAAGACCAGAGTGAACACTGAAGATAAACATAAGCATTCACCACCTTTGTGTCTTATTCTTTTCAACAAACAATAGGGAAGAAAATAACAATACTGTTCAGCTGTCACATATCCAACATTGATAGACTGTGAAAAATCCAAATTACCATAATTTTCTCTATTATAATAAACTGTTTCATGTCAAATATAGTAAATACAAAAATCTATATAGCACAAAACAAACTATAGTCACATTACTGCAGCATCATCAAACTTTTATCTTTACATGTACACTAGCGCAAACCTCCATGGTAAATACAATGATGTTAAAAAAAGAGCGGTATAACACGGCATATAAAGAAAAAAAAACTGAAAAATTAAGAATACAATTTTAGGTAATCAAAAGGTATAAAGTATGTCTGCAGAGTTGTACTCCCAGCCCTTGGGGGGCTCATTTACAACAGCCCTGTTGGATTGTGTTTAGCATTGTCAAATGCAGTCCCAATGCATAGACAAGGCAATCTGCCTTATGTCTTATTGTTTCAATTCACACAAAAAAAATATAAAAATAGGATAAGTTACATTTTAATGCAATGTGCTACAACATATCACGGCGTGCTGCAGTGCATAGATTTAAACCAAATTTCACAAAGTTTAAAAAAAAAAAAGTAAACAGTATGGTGTGCTATAACAATGCATTGTGGCACCAATACACAATAAACATTAACGCAAGTGCTGTATGGAGCATAACATGCATCTGCTGATGTGAATAGGCCCTTACTCAGAAACTCACCTGTATTCACCTGTATACACCTATATTCCAGGCCCCTCACCCCTTCCTCTGTGCTAAGACGAAGGACCTGCCTCCTATAGTCACATACTTGAGAAACAGCAGGAATATCTGTTTATTGTTGACCATTTTTACTTTGACGGATGAAGACGCTTGATAGCTGCCCTAACTTCCCCCGCCGTGAAGTCACCTTTTATCAATTCTATGTGGTCCTTTGCTACCTGAGGTAAAGGGATATCTCGAAAAAAAAACATATCTGATTGAACTGTGGGAAAGGTATTCGGTGAAGCGTATAATTTAGAATAAAAGTTTAAATTTTCTTGGACCATTAGTTGTGGGTTTTGGGTCCCATCACGCAGCTGTAGTTTTGGGAGGGCAGGGTTGTGTGGACGAGGGACGAGTTGAGATTCCTAGCTAATAATGTATTCGGTTTGTCCCCATCATGTAAAACCGGTATATACAAATTGAGTTTGTTGCGCTATAATAAAGACAATAGGAATAAGCCGCTAACACAATATTGTTGGATACAATAAACAGCTATGTGGGATATAGGTGTAGCGCTATAGAAAAAACATAATTAGAAAGTCCATAAAAAGAATTTTCAAGTTCTCTGAAGCAGTCAAGAGCAATTCACAGCAAATCTCTGTAAATATAGAGGGGGAGGAAGCCCATCACCATCACCCAAACACATTGACCCTTACTGTCAGCAGGTGGGTTATATAGCATAACATTATCGGATGGTAACCCCAGGAAAAAACTTATTAACCAAAGCTCCTCACTCCAATGGTAGACTCAAGATTGCGATAGAGACTGATAGCCAAGATGGTAAAGCCAATGGACACAATTTAGGCAATGGGTTAAAAGCGAATAAGGAAAGTGACCAGCGCTTTCTACCACTGGGGTGGCCGCAGCTCCTCCATCTTCTCCGATGCGTTGCTCTTCCATAAGCTCCGCCCGACGTTTCATCACTATCGTGTGTCATCAGGGGCATGGTTGTGACGTGCGACGTTCGGAAGTTATATAGAGAGACGGGATCAAAAAGAACAGAAATTGTATGTGTTCCAAGAAAGCGGAAGTAACGATCCTCCCGCCCCTGGAACGCAAAGGACGGAAACAGACTCAGGGCTACAGCATTAGATGCGCTCCACAGTCATAAAATAACCAGAGAAATACATAACATAGTGAAAATTGGATAAAAATATCCTCAAGTCTATAAAAAGGGAGTGAATAGCATCTGAACTATTTAAAATAGTAACTTGAGACCAATGTAAAAAAATATTTTTAGACATTAGGAAAATTAAATGAAAAACTCCAAAAGCAAAACAATTGCGCAATGAAACTGCAAGAGAGCCATTGGATATTACTAAATATTAAAAATATTAAAAAATGACAGTAAATTCCCAATGGAATAAAAACTACAAAATAACAAGGGTGGAAATTAAGCTAAAGGGAGAGATATTCTCGCATTGTAAAAAACCAAGAAGCAGCACCATCTCATGGTAATGTACATATTTATATAATGTACATATTTATAATAACAATTTTCCTTCATCACTGGTTATTCCAATCAACACTTTGCAGTAAAAAAAGATAATGCAAAAGCATTGGAAGGTGCTGAAGGCTGATCGACTCCTGGCCTCTGTTTTACCGGATCAACCACGGGTTGTATATAGGGGCGTTCCACCATTAAAATTACAGGTAGCCCCCAACATAGTGGATCCGCCCAAACAACTTTCTTTTTTTCCAGAATATGGGTGGTTTTTACCCATGTAGAAAATGCCCTATTTGTCTCTATTGTGAAAAAAAAGAAAATGCCCTATTTGTAAACTAAATAACATCGTGATAAGTTTTGTGGTCACTGGATTGTAGCCATATGGTGAGGGAAACATCCGTTTAGAAACCAAATGGATTTATCTAGCCCAAAAGTACACCCCATTCGGTATGAACGTCGAGTGGGATATAAATGCATTCATTAATAATAGCTAGGTTGCTATTTATTTACTCATATATAAATGCATTTATTACAGTTGGACCCTTGCCTATGACCTTTCTAGATTGTGCTTACCCTATTGGGTTGTTAGTATAAATATGTACATTACCACGAGATGGCGCTGCTTCTTGGTTCTTTACGATGCAAGAATATCTCTCCCTTTAGCTTAATTTCCACCCTTGTTATTTTGCAGTTTTTATTACATTGGGAATTTACTGTAATTTTTTTAATATTTAGTAATATCCAATGGCTCTATTGCAGTTTCATTGCGCAATTGTTTTGCTTTTGGAGTTTTTCACTCCCTTTTTATAGACTTGATGATATTTTTATCCAATTTTCACTATGTTATGTATTTCTCTGGTTATTTTATGATTGTGGAGCGCATCTAATGCTGCAGCCCCGAGTCTGTT
Source organism: Lithobates clamitans (assembly GCA_037952925.1). NCBI lineage: Eukaryota > Metazoa > Chordata > Amphibia > Anura > Ranidae > Lithobates > Lithobates clamitans. Next base: position 1,805,070 of record JBBGZY010000181.1, on the reverse strand, counting down.
TCCATCCACTGCGTTCCAGGGGCGGGAGGATCGTTACTTCCGCTTTCTTGGAATGCATACGATTTTCGTTCTTTTTGACCCCGTCTCTCTATATAACTTCCGAAAGTTGCACGTCACAACCACGCCCCTGATGACGCACGATAGTAATGAAACGTCGGGCAGAGCTTAGGGAAGAGCGACGCATCGGAGAGGACGGAGGAGCTGCGGCCATCCCAGTGGTAGGAAGCGCTGGTTGCTTTCCCTATTCGCTTTTAACCCATTGCCTAAATTGTGTCCGTTGGCCTTACCATCTTGGCTATCAGTCTCTATCGCAATCTTGAGTCTACCATTGGAGTGAGGAGCTTTGGTTAATAAGAAGGTTTTTCCTGGGGTTACCATCCGATAATGTTATGCTATATAACCCACATGCTGGCGGTAAGGGTCAGTGTGTTTGGGTGATGGGCTTCCTCTCCCTCTATATTTACAGAGATTTCCTGTGAATTGCTCTTGACTGCTTCAGAGAACTTGAAAATTCTTTTTATGGACTTCCCATGTAAAAGCGGTGTCTAGACTAGCATAGATACTCCGATTTAGTGGTAAGGCTAAAATTTCGACCCGTGCGCGCAGCCTCAATTTTATGCCTCAGGTCCAAGTGAGGATTGTTCTTTTTGTTTCACATAATTTTTAGCAACTCCTCTTCTTCTTCTTGTATCATTTGTGTGTGGATGAGTTTAGTCCTAGATGCGATTTTAATCAGCTTGCCACAAATTGTTGCTTTGTGTGCTGACCAATTAATGCTTGGGGAGGTGTCTGTGGCTGGGTTATTGTTAAAACATTGGTGTAAAGTCATTTCAATTTCGGTATAGATTATTGGATTATTAAGTACTGTAAAGAGGCGTTGAGGCACCACCCAGTGGGCTTCGGTTTCACTCAAAGGTCTGATAGTGACATTTGAACCGGCGCGTGGTCAGATCATGAGGCCGTCAATATTTTGGCCCAAAAGTGCAAAATCAGTCTCACTTCTGCATATAAACCAATCAGCTTCCAGATTTTATTGCCAAAGCTTAATTGAACAAGTTGAGCTTAGAAGCTGATTGGTTTCTATACAGAAGTGAGAAGGATTTTGCACTCTCCAGTTTTAGTAAATAAACTCCTGTGTGTCCACAATTTCTCTATTGAGTCTCCTTCTGGAATGTGGCTTCTCTCTACGTGTTTACACTTTGGCATTAGCCCAATACTTCATTTAGTATTTCTTTTACATGATCATCAGTGCCATAATGTGTTATTTTCCTGATTCTCGCTATTTTTATGAATGAAGATTATCTCACCTGGAGAGAAAAATAGCTGGCAGTCTCACAGAACGGATGCAAATGCGGTTTCACAGGATAGACAGATCTGTGACTAGTAAATATACCCCAATAAGATGTGTGTCATTGTCAGTGGCTTTTTTCTTTGTCGGATTCATATTGGATTGTTTTAATACAGTTGAGGCTTAATTCTAAAACTTCAGCTAAAACGCTGAAATTATTGTGCAGCCATATTACACAATCTCTAGCATGAAAAAATAATAAGTGATGCTATCTATGTTATAACAATATAGGCGTTTTGTGATTTGCTGTTGAGAATTTCAAAAGCTTATCAGCAAAGTTCTGATGACCAAAGCAACCACAGCAGAATAATCATGACTCCTGAAACTCTGTAGCTTCCCTTTCCATATTTGGCTTGAAGGTGTATCTTTTCCTAATGTTATATCGGTTGGCTGCCCCGAATGCTGTTAGACATGGTATTATATTCCTCTGGCTGCTTTTCTGAAGTCTCTGTGCCTTGTTAAAACCATAAAGAAAGTGTAATATTCTGATTTGTGGTACAGAAGTTGTATAAAAGACAGAAAATTGTCTCCCTGAAAGGAAGAGAGTGCTTTCGTTGGTTTTCTCTTCCCTAGTCCATTTATCTGAAAATCATAGGCTGTCAATCTAAAATTAAAAAAAAAAATTCTAGCGAGAAGTTCCAGTGGTAAAACATTGCTTACCGCCACTGAGAGATAAGCTTTCACCTGCCTATTTCTGCATGTAATTCTTTTTTTCCCCTGTACTTAGAAACAAAGTCATCTATCAGAGGAGTCCAAGACGATGTAGCACGCACACAGCTATTTCAATTACTTTACATGTATTTACGAGCTTAAAAATATTCTGCTTTTGAAATTGTAGGCCTATCAAAAGTTTTTTACAGGTGTGAAGAACATTTCAACTTCATTTCACACTTCTCTATCGAGCATCATCACCTACAACATGTGCAGTAATATTCCAAACTCCATGCTAAAAGAAACACATTTAATTGCCTCTGAGCATAACATATTTATTTTAAAATCATAACAGCCTTTGTTAAGTAACACGACACAAGGAACAACTAATGCTTATTTCTTCTGGGAATCCTATAGAACTGCATGAATAAAGTTATTATATCAGTCAAGCTGTACAACTGCATTACAGCCAAGTATCTAGTACAAAGCAGTGGTGTATTTAGGTTTTGTGCTGCCCTAGGCCTGACTAAACTCATATACCCCCTAATTTAAAAACAACCCACCCCTTCCTGTCAAAGTCACACCCCTTTCTGTTTAAGACGCGCCCTATCATCTGTAAACCACACAGCTTCCACTTTAGGCTCCACCTTTTCCTCTTAGAGCCCCGCCTCTTCCTCACTGTACATTAGCACACACAATCATGCACCATTCACTCCATACTTACATTAATCAATCCTGGCTAAATTGTTGCCCCCACCACGTGTTTGTATGAATGTGAGTTAGGGACCTTAGATTGTAAGCTCCTTGAGGGCAGGGACTGTACAATGCAGGGCTCAAAATTTCATGTCCTGAGCCATAGCCAGGCCTTAAGAGTTACTCGCCACCACTAGGCCCACCCAACCCCCACCCTGCCCCGCCCCTAAACACACCTCACACCTAAACATATCTCATGAAATGACACTGTTAAATGTTTTATGCAGAGTTAAGTTCCAAAAATAAATATTAACAACTTTAACAATATCAACATAAAGCATATCAGCACTCATCAGTGCCCATCAGTACAGCCTCATCAGTGGCCATCAGTGCAGCCCTATCAGTGCAGCTTTAGATTGCAGCCTCATCTGTGCATAACAGTGCAGCCTTATCAGCGCCCATCAGTGCAGTCTCATCAGGGGCCACCAGTGCAGCCTATCAGTGGCCAACAGTGCGGCCTCGTCAGTGGCCATCAGTGCATCCTCATCAGGGGCCACCAGTGCAGCCTTATCAGTGCCCATCAGTGCAGTCTACCAGTGCCCATTAGTGCAGTCTACCAGTGCCCATCAGTGTAGGCTATCAGTGCACTCATCAGTGTAGGCTATCAGTGCACTCATCAGTGCAGCCTACCATTGCCCTCATCAGTGCAGCCTACCAGTGCACATCAGTGCAGCCTACCAGTGCCCATCAGTGCAGCCTACCAGTGCCCATCAGTGCAGCCTACCAGTGCCCATCAGTGCAGCCTACCAGTGCCCATCAGTGCAGCCTACCAGTGCCCATCAGTGTCACCTATCAGTGCTCATTAGTGCAGCTATCAGTGCCGACTACCAGTGCCCATCAGTGCAGCCTACCAGTACCCATCAGTGCAGTGCAGCTTAGGAGTACCGCCTCATCAGTGGCAATCAGTGCAGCCTCGTCAGTTTCAAAATATCACAGCCTACTAGTGTATATTAATTATGTTTTGATTATAGCATGGAGCACTTTACAGTGCATTAATTTTCACTGAGTGTGGATTGTTTAATGGGTTTTCATTGATTTAAGCATGGAGCACTTTGCATATGCTGGAATCTATGCAAACTTAATAGACAGTCCATATTCAATGAAAGTTCATGTACCATGAACTTTCATTGAATGTGAACGGTTTAATGAGTTTGAACATGCATGGAGCACTTTATTGCAATATGCTCTGAAAATTTGCATGTAATCCATGTTGAGCCCTGCCACTTTATATGGATGATGACTTACAAAAATAAATGTAAATAACTTACCTGCTGTCCTGGCCACCACTTGCAGGGGTTCCCGTCATTCTCCTCGCTCTTTTCCTCCTACAGTCACAGAGAGACCCCATCCCCCGGGCCGGGGAGATGATGTATAAGGATGCTGCGCAGAGCAGGGTAGGCGGAGCATTAGGCTCTGCCTCTGCCACTGGAATGACATGCACCCGGTCTTTTTTTTAATGAGGGCACCAGTCGCTCCCTCCCCCTGGCCAAGTACGCCCCATACAGTTAATGATTTTTACTAGTGGCACACTACAGGCTGCTGCGTCGGAGTCTATATTTGTGCGGGAGTCGGGACTCGAGAGGATGGTCTTGGGGGGGGGGGGGGGGGGGTTTGTCCCATTCATTCCTATGAGATGCATTCATTAACTCCAGCCATCCAGAGGGCTGAGGGGGAGTTACTTACAGACAACGTCAAGAAGGTCAAATTGAAGTCATCACAAGGCAAGGCAGAGATAGTGAGCAGAGACAACAATTGTTTTATATATGTCAGATATTGCCCAGAAGCATATCAGTTGCAAATACTGTACTATGAAGGACCAGTTTAATAAGGACACATGAAATTACTGCACTACTTAAATTTTACAGTGGGCCTAATGAACCTCATAGACTTCTCTTTGTTATCTACAATTGACAATTGTACAGAGTACAGGAAAGATAGCAATAGGTATCTCTCTGACAGGGGAAATGCAGCTGCTGTGTGATTGCCCACCTCTCCATTGTTCATTCACAGATTGCTGTGCATTTTGCAATAGGTTCACACAATACAAAGCATTCCATGATTGGGTAAGAGAAGAGTAAGGGTGGGCAGAGTGTCTCCATACAGCTTTTATTTCAGAGACCTGAAGGTTCAGTGCTGGAGCGTCAGAAGAATAATGATAGCTATAGCACTCAGTAAAACAGTCTATTTTAAATAAAAGGAGATAAGCGCAAGGAGGGTAAGTGGTTAGCACTTCCACTTGGCAGCACTAGGCTTGTTAGTTTGATTCCCCCAACAGTACTACCTGCCTGGAGTCTGCATGTTCTCCCTGTGCCTGCGTAGATTTCCTCTGGGTAATCCAGTTTCCTCTCACACTTCAAAGGCATGCTGGTAGGGTAATTGTTGAGTCCAAATTGGTCCTAATATGTGTATGTATGAAAGTGAGTTTGGGACCTTAAATTGTAAGCTCCTTGGAGGGAAGAGACTGATGTGAATGTACAATATACACTATATCACCAAAAGTATTGTGACGCCTGCCTTTACACACACATGAACTTTTAATTCAAATTCTCTTTATTTGGAATATATGTTTGTCCATCGAACAAATACTGTTTACATCGCATATAAAAACAGCATAAAAAAAACGGACATACATAAATACCACCAAACATTGTATCCTTTTCCATCCACCCCCCCCCCCTCAAACGCACCATTCATTCTTGCCTCCCCCTTCCCCGAACTTTCATCCTACCATCACTCCTACCATTCTACCTAACCCACTTATAACTATTCAGACCGCTCCTGCTCCAGCCATAACTTCAATATATTCTTATATTTCTTCATACTGCCTCTTTTCCAATAACAAAGTTTCTCCTTCATAATCATATCTTTAACCTCTTTCATCCATTCTGCCATCGTCAGAGGATCTTTTGCCTCCCACTTCCGTGCTATTAACTTCTTTCCTTGAAACAAACATCTAATTATTGCAGTCTGGGTGTCTTTTAGCATGCCATTCTTCTCCATCAAGCTCATGAGACAGGTTCTAGCTTCCATGTCTAACGATTTCCCAAACACAGAATTAATTTTTACAACTATCCCTTCCCAATACCTATGTAACTTGGGGCATCGCCAGAACATGTGTATCAAATTGCCTCTCCTATCTCCACAGCATTGGCATTCAGCATCTGGCCTCTTTCCAAGCCTAAATAGTTTTACTGGTGTATAATATGACCTATATATCAAATACAGGTGAGATACCCCTTGTGACGGTGCAAGAGAGACCCTGGGCCCTAATGCTAAAACATATTTCCACTGTTCCTCCATTATTGTACCAACATCTTCCTCCCATTTAATCCTGTTTTTAGATTCTACCACTCCCTCCTGCCCCACCATGTTTATACTCCTATACATATCGGATATTAACCCTCTAGAAGATCTGGTATTTATCAGTTTCCTAAGCAAGGGCATTTCACTCTACTCTATCACCTTCCCTCTAAATTGTACCTCTAGGGCATGCCTGACTTGCAAATAACTAAAAAATAGTCGGTTGGGAACTGCATACTCCTCTCTTATCTCTTGAAATGATTTCAACCTCCCTGCCCTATACAACTGTGCCAAGCAGTGGATACCTCTCCTGTCCCATTCCTCTATTTTACCCATCACATTAAGCTCTTTTAAATTTTTATTGTTCCATATTGGAGAATTTAGAAAAACCTGTGTGCCCCAACAAGGCCTTAACAGTCTCCCAGCTTCTAATCATTACCTGAACTGTGAAACAACTGTAACCAAAAGAATCTGCCTCCACTGCTTCCACTATTGTGTCATGGAAAGTACTATTCATCAATATATTACTTCCTCCTCCCCTTTCTTTGGGCAAGTTACTACCTCTCATAAACTGCATTTGAGCTGCCAGAAAATAACCCCAAGGGTCCGGTAAAGCCAGGCCCCCAGCCTCTCTCGGTCGCCTCAACGCCTGCAAACCGATCCTTGCCACCCCGTTTTTCCAGAGTAATTCTCTAGACAAACTGTCCAGTGTTTTGAACCAGTGTTTTGAGATCCAAACGGGGGAACTGTGTATTACATATAAGATTTGCGGCATCCATACCATCTTAATTAAATTACATCGACCAGCGACCGAGAGAGGCAGGCGACCCCACACTCGACTTTTCTGCTTTAGCTTTACCATAAGTGGTACTACATTTCCCGATATATACTGCCCCGGGTCTCTTGTTATATTTACCCCTAAATATCTCATTTGACTTACTACTCTTAGGCCCCTTTCACACTGGGGCGGTGGGGGCGTCGGCGGTACAACAGCGCTATTTTTAGCGCTGCTGTACCGTCATTCTTGCAGCGGTATTCGGCCGCTAGCGGTGCGGTTTTAACCCCCGCTGGCGGCCGAAAAAGGGTTAAAATCCCTCGTACAGCGCGGCTATAGCCGCGGTATTGCCGCGGTATAGCCGCGCTGTCCCATTGATTTCAATGGGCAGGAGCGGTGAAGGAGCGGTGAATACACCGCTCTTTCACCGCTCCAAAAAAGCGGTTTGCAGGACTTTTTTCACCGTGCTGCCTGCGCACCGCTTCAGTGTGAAAGCCCTCGGGAGCGGAGGCTGTTTAGGGGCGGTTTGCAGGCGGTATTTTTAGCGCAATACCGCCTGCAAACCGCCCCAGTGTGAAAGGGGTCTTATTGAATTTACCTGATTCGGAAGAGGTTCTACAAGGGGGTCTATTGGCAAAAATGCAAATTTTTCCAAATTGATTGTTAGTCCAGAAAAGTGGCCAAATTCTTTGATCATTTCCATAGCTGCTATCAATGAGACCTGTGTATCTTCCAAAAATAACAGGATATCGTCCCCATACATTGCGACTTTCTCTTCCTCCCTCCTTCTTTTGAATCCCCAAAATTCTTGAGAAGTTCTTAAAGCAACCACCAATGGCTCCAGTGCGAGGGCGAAGAGCAGGGGTGACAATGGACACCCCTGTCTCGTTCCCCTCCCCAACTGGAACCATTCAGAACACTCCCCATTGATCCTGACCTTGGCCCTCAGTTTATCATATAGAAGTCTCAACCATTGCACAAAGTTAGGACCAGATTTAAACTCCGCCAGTACTTTCCACAAATAGTGCCATTCAAGGCTATTAAAAGCCTTGACCGCGTCTAATGATAGAATGGCTCTATTCCCCCCTTTCTCTATTGGCAGCTGTGTATTTAAATATACTCGCCTTATGTTCACACTCACCGATCTATCCGGTATAAAACCGGTTTGGTCTGGGTGTATTACTTTAGAGCCCTTTCACACTGGGGCGGTTTGCAGGCGCTATTGCGCTAATAATAGCGCCTGCAAACCGACCCGAAAGTGTCGCTGCTTTGTATCCAGTGTGACAGCCCGAGGGCTTTCACACTGAAGCGGTGCGCTAGCAGGACGGGAAAAAAAGTCCTGCTAGCAGCATCTTCGAAGCGGTGAAGGAGCGGAGTGTATACTGCTCCTTCACCGCTCCTGCCCATTGAAATCAATGAGACGGCGCGGCTATACCGCCGGCAAAGCGCCTCCGCAGAGGCGCTTTGCGGTGGTTTTTAACCCTTTCTCGGCCGCTAGCGGGGGTAAAACCGCCCTGCTAGTGGCCGCATACCGACGGTAAAACGCCGCTAATAATAGCAGCGTTTTACTGCCGACGCCGCCCCCCGCTCGAGTGTGAAAGAGCCCTGGTTGCTTTAACCTGGTTGCTAGGGCCTTTGGCAGGATCTTAACGTCTCAGCACAAAAGCGAGATCGGTCTATATGAGGCTACATCAAGCGGATTTTTCCCTTCTTTTAATAGTGGCTTCAGTCATAGATATGGGCAATCTTTCTTCCACCTCAGCCCCATTTAATACTTCCAATAATTTTGGAAGCAAAACATCCTCGTATCTCTTATAGACTTCTATAGGCAGACCATCGGGCCCTGGTGCTTTCTGATTCGCCATATCTATTATTACCCTTTGCAACTCTTCCAATGTCAATGGGGCTTCCAGTGCTTCCCTATCCTCCCTGGATACAGGGGTCACTTTCAGTTTTTCAAAAAACTCCCACATTTTTCCCTCTACATTAATTTGTGGGGTGCTATACAGGCCTTCATAATAATCTTTAAATACCTCTACTATTCCGGGGGTAGTTCTTATAATTTTCCCTTCCCTGTCCCAAATTGCTGGTATAGTGGATGAGGGGCCATTTGCTCTAGCTATCAATGCCAAGGTTCTCCCCACTAGTTCACCTTCTGCTTCTGAAACATTTTCTTTCTTTCCTCTTTCTCCAATAATAATTTTCTTATATTCATCCTGACTCTCTACCCACACACCATATCTAGCTGAAGTTGGTTCCTCCACATATCTCACTTCAGCCCCCCCCACCCTTTCTTTTACTTTATATTCCTTGACCTGTGATTTTCTCTTAACATAGGAGATTTTTTGTATAAAGACCTCCCCCCCCCCCCCCGAAGAAAAGCCTTCAGGGAGTCCCACATTGTACCCAACGGGGCGGTTCCTGAATTTAAGTTTATAAATTCTTCTAAACTTACTGCAATAACCCCATCATCCTCAATTACTTCGAGCCAAAAGGGGTTCATTTTCCAATCCCCCCCACCATGGGTCAACACAATTTTAATTGAGAAAGCCACTAGTGAGTGGTCCGAGAGCCCCCTTGGCTCGTAGTCTACCTCTGCCACTATATTTAAGGCTTCCTCATTACATAGCACTAGATCAATTCTGGATAAAGTGGCATGCGTGCTAGAGTGACACGAATACTGCTTCACACCCGGATGACACTTCCTCCAGATATCCACCAGCCCTACCTCCTCACAAAATTGGTACCCCTCCACAAGCCACCCTTGCTGGGAACCTATCTATGCTGTTATCCATGGCCATATTAAAGTCCCCCACCACTATAACTGGAACCCTGGGTTTATCCGCTATAAAACGTATTAAGTCACACAGTATCTCTGTATTAAATGGTGGAGGGATATATACATTGGCAAGTACACATTCCCGACTTTCAATAATACAAAAAAGAAAAACAGATCGTCCATTCTTATCCAACTTACTCTGTCTGCAGGAGAAAACCAATCCAGAGCTTATCAATACACTCACACCCCTTGAATACGAGGTGTGTGTTGAGTGATACTGCTCTTGGTAATTCCTGTTCCTCAAGGCACTAATTGTACCTTTATCAAGGGGAGTCTCCTGAAGACAGAGTATCTTAACATCACCTGTCCTGGCCATAGAGAAAATTGCCTGATTTTTAAACATTTCCCTTACCCCCAACACGTTACATGAGCATATCTTAATACGCCTAAATGGGTCTGGGGTTTTCCTTCTACCAGCTTTGGTACCTATCATTCTCCTGTCCCTGTATCTTGTCTCCTCTCAAAATAATTCTTACTCCTAAAACCATTGTGTCTAGTGTTTGAAAATATTGGTGATTTTATTTTAGTGCGAATTCAAAACTTCTAACTTCATTCCACTCTACACCCCTACCACCCTCATACCCCCTTGCAACCTTATGCATGCCCCATTCCCCAACCTTTCCTCCCCCCCCAACACTGCCCCTTTCCCCCTTGTCCAATCCTGGGCCCATACCAAGGGCTTCTAAAGTGACCGTCTTAACCCCTAAACATGAGTATACCTCTTTTTTTTCCCCTTTACGTTGCTACCCGAACCTTATAAGAGGGGAATTAACCCCAACATGACCAGTGTACTCAAAAGATTAATATCTACTGTCCCCCTATACCCACACCTCTATAAATGCACCAGTGTATCAAAAAAGAACATAACAAGAGGAGGGGGAAAAAAAAAAAAGACCAAAAAAAGTCCAAAAAATTATATAAGTCCACTGGAGCCTTCAACTGAACAGGGACTCCCAAAGTCTAGTTTTTGCCCCGTTTTGTTATGACCCTTCACCACACTGTAACCTTCCTTCATTCTTCTCCAACCATAAGAGTACTTCTGCAGGAGCATTAAAGAACTTCACCTCCCCAAATGCTGTTATGCGTAAGCGTGCAGGGTAAAGTAATGCATAGCCAATTTTGTGCTGCTGCAGTCTACGTTTACACTCTGTAAATTTTGCCCTTTGTTTCTGCAGCTCAGGGGAGAAATCTGGATATAAAGAGATTCTTACACCATTGTACTGTATGTTTTTCATTTCTCTCGCTTTCTAAAGAATAGTGACTTTGTCCCTGAAGAACAGGTATTTAACAATCAGAGACCTTGGCTGACCCCCTGAAGATGGCGCCCTGAAAGCAACTCTGTGTGTACGTTCAATTGAAAAAAATTTTGACAGGGAATCTTTACCAAACATATCTCTAAACCATCCTTCCATATATTCTGTGGGATTGTTACCCTCACTTCTTTCGGGGAGACCCAGAACCCTTACATTGTTCCTGCGTGCCCTGTTCTCTAATTAATCCATTTTATGTATACACGTTTCCAATTGCTCCTTCATGGTTTTAACTTCTTGTCTCATCGGGCTCACATCATCCACCACCTGACTAAGTCTCCCCTCAAAAACAGTAGTCCGAGAACATACCTCCTGCACCTCTTGTTTTAGGGTAAATAAATCGTCTGATACCTCTAAGCTGATCCAATAGGTCAGATAATGAAGTTTTGCAGTTAACTGCTAGGAGAATGTCCTTTAAGAATGGTTCCTTCTCTAGTGCCCCCATTCCCTCTGCTAATTCATTGCTCAGTCCACTCTCCCTTTCCAGGGCTGTTTGTGATGCAGATTCTGTTACTGTGGGTACACTTCTACTGAGCCTCGACTTTTCCTCCCCCCAAAGTGGTTAGTCTGCGGCCCCTGATGTTGCACACCCCCCACCTGACTCCCTTTCTTGGGTGTATGGTTAGGTGTGTGGGCAAAACGCTCCAGCTTCGCAGCCGCAGCTTGACTTGCCTTATCCTTGGGACCACGCTGATTATGGGCTCCGGCTCCATCATGCACCGCCACCTCCTCTGCACCTCTCTTTCTGGTCAACTTGGCTCAAACCTCCCCTTGGATCTCCAGAATTTTAACAGCTACACAGTCCCAGGTGTACACTTCCTCCCTTCTCACCAGGGAGTGTGCCGTTGGATCCTATCCCGGGAGAGAGCCCCAAACAGACGTGCGGACGGAGCGCTGAACAAACACAATCTCCTTCCTCTCTTGTCAGCTGTTCAAACTTTCGACATAACCTTCCCCACACTGCAAGACAGGATAACACCAGGGGACACACTATAAGCTCTTATCCCTGAGAGACCACAGGCAGCCGTACTGATAGAGTACCTGAGCAATCCCTAGATACGTCCGCTCGATCAGCTGTTCGGCTTGCCGACGTCCTCTTCCCCGCACTGTGAAGCAGGATCACACTGGGGAGCGCACTGGAATTTCCTATCCCAGGGAAACCATAGGCAGACGTGCTAACAGAGTTCCAAATGATCTCTGGGTTCGTCCACCCGATCAGCTGTTTAGCCTCCCGGCGTCCCCTTCTCCACGCTGTCGGACAGGCTCAGGCATAGGAGAGACAGCAAGGTCTGGGCTCACAACGTCCTCCCCTCACCTCAACCTCCGGTCACGTCCATCTCCCTACCCCACACACATGAACTTAAACGGCATCCCAGTCTTAGTCCGTAGGGTTCAATGTTGAGTTGGTCCACCCGGTGCAGCTAAAACAGCGTTAACTCTTCTGGGAAAGCTGTCCGCGGGGTTTAGGAGTGTGTCTATGGGATGGTTTGACCATTCTTCCAGAAGCGCATTTGTGAGGTTAGGCACTGATGTGGATGAGAAGGCCTGGCTCACAGTCTCCGCTCTAATGCATCCCAAAGGTGTTCCATCAGGTTGAGGTCAGTCAAGTTTCTCCACCCCAAACTTGCTCATCAATGTCTTTATGGACCTTGCTCTGTGCACTGGGGCACAGTCATGTTAGAACAGGAAGGGGCCATCCTCAAACTGTTCTCACAAAGTTGAGAGCATGAAATTGTCCAAAAAACCTTGGTATGCTGATGCCTTAAGAGTTCTCTTCACTGGACCCAAAGGGCCAAGCCCAACCCCTGAAAAACAACCCCACACCATAATCTCCCCTCCACCAAATGATTTGAACCAGTGCACAAAGCTAGGTCCATAAAGACATGGATGAGCAAGTTTGGGGTGGAGGAACAAGAGCAGTTCTATTTCACCACGTATCTTATATGGGTTAATGTTTTTAACGGTTCTTTTCCATTCTCTTAAATGTGTATTAAATGTGCAACCACTTTCAATTCAATAACAGAAATCTTCTGAAAACATATTCCACATATTTGTTTATTCTTTTTATTCACAATTGTGAATCCATGGAAATCAACACTGAGTGCTCTGCCCCCACCAGCGATAAGTTAAACTCCCTAGAACTATAGAACTAACTTGACTTTTGTTTGTTTCTTTACAACACCACTTCTCATATCTCAAGTGATGCAAAATGAATAGCAAATATCTACACAGATAAATATATTAAAATTAATAAAACACATGTAATGGTACTACCGTCTGCACCAGATTATCCACACAAATATCTAAATCTGAAACACTAAAATAAAAACATACATACAGGAGATGACATTTTTTACACTCGAGTCCTGATGGTAGCTCTAACTCCAGCACAACTCTTCTCACCACACCATGCTGAACAGAACATGATATATGAAAAGCATGGTGACCATTGTCGAGTTTCAAGAAAGTTTTAGTATCAAATATTTGTGAATACGTCACTGAAATCTCACATGCCAATATGTTAATTTAACTGCAAAAGTTTTTTTTTTTTTTTTTTAATCTGCAGCTTTCCTTGTGATCCTCCCAAGAAGGCTCTTTTGCAGACACTTCCTGTTATCTGGTAACAGGTTATACCGCATGTTGATGTGCTTTAAGACAGCCTATTTAAATATGCTACCCAACACAAAAAAAATAAACAATAAAATAAAAACGTATGCACTTTTTTTTTTCTTTACAACAAGCCCGGAGTGCCATAACAGACGTGTGTTACTGTGCATTGTGGGGAACATCTATAATGTGCATTGTGGTGATCTATAATCAAAGATGGTCTCTCAATTCCACTGTGATACAGTCAGGGAAATCAACAGGGTGGCAATAAACAGTTGCAGGGCTAGGCTTGCCAAGGCAAAGAAAGACGTGAAAAGAGTCTACAGGCACCTTTAAGTCAAATACCTAACGGAAAGATCGTCATCAATGGAAACATTTGATTAATTACATAGCACGGGGATGCCTGGATTCATAGTAGGGACAGTCTCGCTCTTCTTCACCTACCCCCTTTCATAGCAAGAGACATGTCTTCATAGCCTCATAGGACCCCTTAATCAAACGTCGCTTTTGTAACTATAATGTGATGGCTGAATAAAGCTTTGGACCCACTCCGGAGATCCTTGGTGTGCTGGTGACACACCTCTTGCTTTTATTGTCTTTGGTTTCCTGACAATGATCACTGCAGTGCTTATTCCTAGCTACAGCCACTCTCAGGAACGTGTGCGTTGGAAATGTTTGACTTGGATTCCTCCTTTCACAGAGTAGAAGTTATCAAAATCAACAGGAGTGAATAGCCTGTCTTAGTTGGGCCAATCATAATATAAGACCCACTCAGCTAGATTCAGGTAGGGAAAGGCTTTTTGGAATAGCCTTCTTTTTCGTGCCTAGAAGATTATCTGGGGGATGAGAATTACTAGGTGTAACTAGCCAGAGACTAGAGCACTCAGCTTCAACCAAAGAGTCCACAGTAGCCAGCATGTGGTGAATAGCTGATTAAGTAACTTTATGAAATTTTGGTGGTGAAAAATCATCCAACGCCTCAGCACCCCCCTTACCTTCTGTAAAAAGATTTGCACTAGGTAGATGGAATGAAGTGAGGATGAAGTGCTGCAAGATAATCAGAGGGTGGAGAGGTATAAAAACTTTTACAGGTATTAGTATTGCGCAAATTCCAGAAGTGCCATTAACCACTGGAGTAGATCAGGCATAGTGGCAGAAAATTCCCCTTTACTCAGTCAGGTCCCATGTTGCACATCTTTAAGGTAGAGTAAATCATGGATGAAGAAGAGCAGGGGCACCTTTGGACATCAGCATTGTCAGAGTGGGGGAAGTATTAGATGTACTAGATGATTTAGATAAACTAACAAATCAAAGCCAAACTCCAGCTAATACTATATGGCGTCATGCATACTGAGCATTAAAAATGCTATTTATACAGGTGTTTTATTGGTTTGTCACATCTCTGTAACTGGCACATTCTACTGAAGAGCTTGTTCTTTTGAAAAAACAACAGACTTACTGTAGGCTGGTACTCCAGATGAAAATAGAAGACAGCAAGCCTAAAAAAAGAAAATTAATGCAGCCATTACATCTAATAATTGGTAAGCTGCAAAATAATAAATGTGTGCTTTTGCTTTTAATACCACCTTAATACTGTCAGGGTCACTGATCAAGTACAAGTAAGGAGACACAGTTCTGACACTTTTCAGACACCTGTTTACAACATACTTTTACTGACTTGTGACTGAAAAATACTTAAGTCAGACAACCAGGCATCTAGTATTTTCAGAAGGAGGACTGCAATGGCAGCCCCCAAACATCTCTGATGACAAAGTCACTTAAAAGTGAAAGCTCTGTTGGGCTTTATTAATGGCATATACAGATTTTCTCTCTCCTAACCATTTCACAAGCCAAGGGTGCACCCTTCCACTTACAGCCTGATTAAAACAGATGAGACCATAAATCCCTCCTTTGCACGTAAAAGCTTTTAAAATGCCAGCCATTTCCAGCCAGTTGCTTGGGCCTCCGGGTGGGACGGGCAAGCCACGGAAGGTGGCTGGAGGGGGGGAGGACACCCCTCCTGCTGCTTGAAATAACCGCATTGGTTGTTATCACAAGAAAGTGACCGTCGGCTCTAAAAAACGGTACAGGGGTGATGCCTGCAGCTGCAGGCATCAACCCGGTACAACCCCTTCAAGCCAAGGGCCGCATATGTTAGCGGTACATCAGCGTGAAAGGGTTATTCTGTTCATTTTGGTCTTGGTTTACTTAAACACTTGTTTCATATAGTCTTTTATCTTAGGCCCCGTTCACATTTGGGCGATTAGGAATCACAGGCAGAATTGGTGAGATTTTGCTGCGATTGTCACACAGTAAAACACGCATGTAAAATCATGCCTGGCTCAGGGCCAAAATTTGGTCCCTGAGCTTTTTTAGAGTGACAAACACGCATAGGGAAGCCCATTCAAGTGAACAGGCTGCCCTATGCACAACACACATTTTAGAATCACAAGCGGGAACCTGTGTTCCCACTACTGTATGTAATATGTAAATGGGGCCTTTAAGGTAGTGGTCTAGTAGACAAAAAACCCAATATAAAAAAAGAACAAATATCCCATTACCCTCTTCTATGTCGTAAGGATACATCTGTTCTTCACAGCTCAAATTGCAAACTAAAGAATATGGATTTTAGCTGCTTTACACCAAAGACCTTGTTTTATTTCATTTTCTTCTATGAAGTATGAGACAAACGATTATAGTGGCAGGGGGCATGTGTTTTATTTCACAAAGCAGCTATCTTTTATTAAACTGTGCCACATCTTCATTCAATGGAATGAAAAAGTGCAAGTGTTTTAAGGCTGAAATGCTCTGCTGAGCCAAGGCAAAGCTATGGCCTCCATCATGCTATATGCACAAAGCTGTCACACTTAGCAGCTGCCCGTGTTTTCTCTATACTCAGCTGGGCTGCTCTGCGGAGCTCCAGGGAACAGACATCCCTGTTTATACTAAGCACTTGTACAACCGTTAAACCCTGAAAAGAATCTCTCCTATCATCACTAGACAATGACCTTGATAGTCTGTTCAACATTTGTTATAGACAAATAAAACGAGGACAGAAATGTGCTATAATGATTGATTATGTTTTTCACCACTGCATCTCAAAACCAAATAGCTGTACCATTAAAATGACTTCTGTCAGTTTGCATCCTTAATTTTTTTTCAGGGTCCTTTAAAGCAGCCACAATCTTAGAATAATACATTCTAAGTCTTTATAGATCAATAATGTGCAAAGATAAAGCACTGCAATCCCACTGCCTGCATGTTTATCCTCCTATTTATTACTCTCCCTGACAAGCTCAATGGCTATATAATTTCTAGATAAAAAAAAAAAGTATATCCATCAAGTATTCTGCACACATTGCCATAAATAGCCTGCCAAGTTTATAAGAGGTAGGATCTTCAGCTGCATATTTGTGAAGAGCCTTTACGTAAATGCCATTAATGTCTTACATCAGTTATTAAATACATATGGAGAAGCTTAAAGAAGCCACTTACAGTTTTAATGCGCAGACTGTCTTTTTAGGTATCACTTCTAAAACATACACAATGAATAGATATTGTATATAACGTGTTTTATAAAATATCAGCTATAAATTAACAGCCTTATTTAAAGTATGCATTTTATTGCATATATACATTGGTCCAGCTTGAACCAACATAAGTATGCATATGCTGCATTTGTGGTACCACTGTGGAAGTAGAGAATGCGTAACCTTCTACAGTGATTGCCACTGTCTTCTGGGTCCACTGATGAGGTGGAGAATGTGACCTCCCTATCCTGCCTCTCTCACCTCCACTAATCGGGAAACGCCTTGCATTCATTAAGAAAAATGCTAGTTCCTGTAAATGGCACCCGTGTCTAGAGAGTGACCCCTCATGGTTACTCAGAAGCACGGGGCAATGAAGTGAGCATTGGGACCATGAGGATCATGAAGTTTCAAAAACATGTATAAAAAGACACCCAGGCAGACCAATAATTAATTAGTGCACAGGCTCTGAAGAAGTTCGCTGATAGAAGAACGAAACCGGTCAGCGTGATGTCCGAGGCGCACCGGAAGTGACGTCGGTGAGCTCGCCGCTCGTGGTGTATTGACTGTATTCCTATTGTGAAATGTGAGTACCTGAAACTTTTAAAGAATAAAATGTTTTAAAAACGTACTACACCATCTGGAAACCCCCCTTCTTCCCTTTATACAGTGGGGACACCCGCAATCTCCAAAGCCATATATATATATATATATATATATATATATATATATATATATATATATATATATATATACACACACGCTGTTAGAGGCCACCTAACATTATAGTGTGCCGCACAGAAGAGAAGCCACTTTTGCAGTTAATTTTCTTTATTTAAATCCTCTGCACAGAAGAAAAGTCGCTCATTTTTTGCACATTGCGCTGTTTTGCACAATTAGAAGTAAAAGACACTTTCTATATCACTGTTCAGAGGGGATCCGGCATTTGGGCTCATGCCCCCACCAAGATTTCTAAGAATGAAAGGTATAGTCTCAGAGTTTGAAATGCCCCTGTTCACACGAGGCATAAAAGGATTTCAATCCCATTAGGGGTGCTATGCTCTTCTAGATCTATCTACCCCAAACACAGACCCTCCAAGAGTTAATTTACGGATTCTTCAAATTGTTCAGCTTTTCTTATATTTATCTTACAATCATTTAGTCTGCTACATACATTCACTGAATGCTACATGTACTAATGGACTACCGTTAAGTAATGATTGGATGTTGATTTTGAAATACTCTATTTTGAAAACTGTATGACTTCATGTTCCGATGGTATCGATTTTCTTTTCTGTCATGGTATAATGTTCCTACTTCATTTGTGACAATAAAAAAATTATTTGGAAAAGTAAAAAAAAATAAATAAATAAAAAAAGGATTTCAAGGTACAGTGGTAGATTTTTCTCAAAGTGGCTTTTCTGGCTTTAGATAATGTGGGAGTGACATTCCTTTAAGGCCAGGGCTTCAAAAGCCATGCTGTTTAGGTCAGTAACTGAGAAGCAGGAGAGGCCTGGGGCCTTGAGACAGCAGGTATGGCCTATTTGGAAGAGACCAGGGGTTATCTCGCAGAAGTCTGAGAATGCCTGCGTACCAGGCTTTTCTAGGCCAGTTTGGTGCAATGAGGATCACCAATTTCTTTTCTTCCTCTATTTTGCAAAGCAGTTGTGAGAGAATCTGCATTGGAGGGAAGGCATATATGGACTAGTGTTGCAGCAATACCACTTTAAGAGTACAATTCCTGATAAATTTTTTCAAGTACTCGCCGATACTGATTACCAATACTTCTTTTTAATGTCATGTTAAAGTTTTTCTTAGTTTCTGTGAGAAAATGTTGTAAATAAGTAATTTTTCTCCTTCACTGATGTGCGCTGATAGGCTGCACTAAAGGGCACTGATGGGGTGGCAGTTATATGCAGCACTGATGGACAATGATAGGTGGCACTGAAAGGCAGCACTGATTGGCAATTGGCTGCCACAATGACGCAACTAATTTTTAAAGTGTAACTCCACTTTTATTGAGAAAAAAACATTCCCCCCGGGTGATTTATGTACATTGCAAGGAGTAAAACAAACACTGTTGCAGATTCCTACCTTTTGTTATTCTGAAGAATGCCATGAGTGTTTGTATCTGCCTCTGTTCTGAGTGGGACTAATGGGAGTGGTTTCATAATTAACTGTCAGGTGTGGCAGCAGCAGGGCACTAATGAGCAAATCTGCTGGGCCTGCATCCTTTTAGATGGGTTCCTATTGAAAGTATCTCTCCAAAAAAGACATTTTTGTTGCAGGGGATGCCTGAAATTTGATTGCATCTTAGTGCAGATTTCTGTGAAAATTGGTGAGCCAATCATACAAGCAGGAAATGATGTTTCTGGGGAGTGGTCAGTACACACTCTGTGTACAGAACAACCCCAGGTAGCCATCTTGCAATGCATTCTCAGAAAATTAAAGAGGTGCATATTGAAAAGGAAAGGTAATTTTTAATACCATTTAATTACAATATGATTAGTGTCACAATTATATGCGCTATATTATTATTTCTTTATTTTCTATTCTTTTCCCCCACAAAAGTGGAGTTACCCTTTAACCACTTAACAACAGTGCTTTAGCCAAATGACGGCTACAGCGTGGCTCGATAACTCTGGGAAGGCCTACTATAACGTCCTCCCAGGATTGCCTTCCCGTGCGCCCCCTGGGGCGCGCACACGGGAGTCTCCAGATCATGGT
This sequence comes from Lithobates clamitans, assembly GCA_037952925.1. Lineage (NCBI taxonomy): Eukaryota > Metazoa > Chordata > Amphibia > Anura > Ranidae > Lithobates > Lithobates clamitans. The sequence continues at coordinate 1,785,233 of JBBGZY010000181.1, read as the reverse complement.
AAATGGCCGCTTATAGTGGCCGTTTACCACGTGATCGCTCCGTCAAATGACAGAGCGATCACTTGTAAACAACCGGCGTCATCTCTGGTTCATCTATCCCCTCTCTGTACCGAGCGATAGTGTGAGCGGAGAAGGGAGAGATAGGGTGCAGCGGCGCTGTGGGCTGGATCTGTAGTGCCCACAGCACTGCTCTGTGCCCATTGCAGACTCATCCATCCATCCTCAGTCATCTCAGTAATACTCATCCATCCATCCTCAGCCGTCCCTAGCAATAACCAGCCATACTCATTCATGCTCAATCATCCCATCCATACTCAGCCATCCACATTCATGGCTCAACCATGCTCAGCCATCCCCATCCACGGCTCATCCATCCCCATTCATGCTCATCCATGCCACTACAGTGCCTCACTAAAGTGTAATAAGTAGACAAATTAGATTTGAAATGTATGCCCCTAGAACACCTGATGGTGCTCCCTGCATGTTGGGCCTCTGTATGTGGCCAGGCTGTAGAAAAGTCTCTTACATGTGGTATCGCCGTACTAAGGAGGAGTAGGAGAATCTATTTTGTGGTGTAATTTTTGGAATGTACATGCTATGTTTTAGAAAAATTGTATAAATGGACAACTTTGTGTTAAAAAAAAAAGAAAAAAAAAAGAAAAAAAAAAGCGTTTTCATTTTCTTTCCACATTTTCCAAAAACTTGTAGAAAAAAAGTGACATGTTCAAATGACGCATTATGGCTCAGTTTATACGCTGGAGTGTTTTCTTTTCTGAGGTAATTTTTGGGCAGTTTCGTTTGTCCTGGTGCTTCAGTGCCTTCAAAAGTGTAAGAGGTAGTCAAGAAAATATATGTGTAATATATGCTTGTAGAACGCCTGATGTTGCTCCCTGCATGTTGCTCCTCTGTATGCGGCCACGCAGTGTAAAAGTCTCAAACATGTGGTATCACCATACTCAGGAAAAGTAGTAAAATGTGTTTTGGGGTGTATTTTGTGGTATGCATATGCTGTGTGTGAGAAATAACCTGCTAATATGACAATTTTGTGAAAAAAAAATCTAAATTTTGCCAAGAATTGTGGGGAAAAATTACAACTTCAAAAAATACTCACCATGCTTCTTACTAAATACCTTGGAATGTCTACTTTCCAAAAAGGGGTCATTTGGGGGGTATTTGTACTTTCCTGGCTTGTTAGGGTCTCAAGTAATGAGATAGGCCGTCAGTACTTTTGGTGTGATCAATTTTTAGAGATGGCACCATAGCTTGTGGACTCTATAACTTTCACACAGACCACATATTATACACCAATTTTGGTTATTTTTACCAAAGATATGTAGCAGTATAAATTTTGACCAAAATTTTGAAGAAAAATTACAAAGTTGCAAAATGTTATAACAGAAACGAAGAAGAATGCATTTTTTTTAAAGAATTTTCTGTCTTTTTTTATTTTATAGCGCAGAAAATAAAAAACCCAGTGGAGAATAAATACAGTATCTCACAAAAGTGAGTACACCACTCACATTTTTGTAAATATTTTATTATATCTTTTCATGTGACAACATTGAAGAAATTACACTTTGCTACAATGTAAAGTAGTGAGTGTACAGCTTGGGAAAATGGCTAATTGGGCCTAATTTGGACATTTTCACTTAGGGGTGTACTAACTTTTGTTGCCAGCGGTTTAGACATTAATGGCTGTGTGTTGAGGTATTTTGAGGGGACAGCAAATTTACACTGTTATACAAGCTGTACACTCACTACTTTAAATTGTAGCAAAGTGTAATTTCTTGTGTTGTCACATGAAAAGATATAATAAAATATTTACAAAAATGTGAGGGGTGTACTCACTTTTGTGAGATACTGTACCACCAAAAGAAAGCTCTATTTGTGTGAAAAAAGGACAAAAATTTAATGTGGGTACAGTGTTGCATGACTGAGTAATTGTCGCACGAAGATATACATCCTAACTTTGACGGGGATATCGTTGTTATGGCAGCAGCTAGCTGCCATAACCCCAGTATCCTCTTGATAAGATACAAGGAGAACTGTTTGTTAGGACTTTAAATGAGGATTTATGGGGTCGTTCAACTCCCCTCCTCCATCCCGATTTTGGTACAAAAAAAAGAGAGAGATAGAACGTAGGGCAGGACTTTGAGTGAGGCACACGGAAGCAGTAGATATGGGCAAAAGACAAATTTAATTGTAAAAAGTTAATACATTTCCACATGGCATTACACAAGGTCAATATAAATACTTAGTATTGTATCACAATAAGCGGTCCAACATGGACTCGTTTGCAAATATATAATAAATGAGAAGCACAATAGCATATAACATATAATATACAAAGATACCAATGTTTACAGAGTATAGAGGAGAAGAACAAAAGAGTGCAAATAAAATGGAACGTCCATACATAGTTAATGGTTAGGTACACCTTTCGGTAGTTGAAATCTCTACGCGTTTCGGGACCTTTATGTCACTCTTCAGGAGCAAGACCTCAAGGGTCACCTACGAATATGAAAAGACCACATTTGGAAAAAAGTTCAGAAAAAGAGGTGGGCAAATGTAAAACATGTCCCATCACATATATACACCTGACCCACCAACTTACATGCATATATGCGCGATGGCGACACTGCCAAGAAAGCCAGGTCGGCCAGTAACACCACCCCCGGAGCCGAGGGGGCCCTTCCTGGCGACACACAACCAGCCCAAAGCAACGCCCCAGGTGGGTCACATATGGGGGTGATGGTGATGAGAGGGAGAAGGGGATGCATATGGGACAGGCTGCCCCAATTGCGAGGGAGGGTCTGTGAAAAACAAGTTGAATCAAAAGGTGATAGATAACAAAATTAATGTTGGTGAACCAGGAAGGAAAAAGAAAAAGAAGGAGAAAAGGACTGTGTGAAAGGTGAACAAAGATATATACCTGCTAAAAAAGTGAATGAGGCGAGGACGCCATAGGTGAGTATCAACCAGGAGAAGAAGGGTGAGGAAAGACAAAATGTGAAGCCCAAGATCAAGGGGAGGCCAAGGCAGGGAGTGCCACCATTCATGAGCCCCCAACGTCATGTACCAGCGAGCTATGGGGGGCAAGGGAGGCGCCATGGGGAGACCGCCGGTACGACCAAGCGGCTCACCCGGATGTGTCATATCAAGCCCCTCGAGCGCAGGAGATGGAGAGCAGGCATGCCGGGTAGGAGCGCGCCACGAAGACGCCAGATATCCGGCACGGAGGCATGATGTCGACACGCAGTGGAGGAAGCCCAACCCCCCATGTCAGATCAAGTGGGAGGGGCCAACACCAGTGCGCGTCGCGGCTCCGGGACGTAGCAGAACGACACGGCCAAAGCAAATCACGGCCAGTGGCCCCAAAGCGCACACATGCACGCATGGTCTGTTGAAAAAGATAAAATGTAAACTAGTATATCAATATATAAATCAAAACATGGCGGATGTAAAATAAGTTAAGGAAGAGGGGACAAAAATATAATTACATGATTTTGAGAGTTACCAATACATTGAAGTAAAGGAGTAAAAATTATTGATGCGACAGTGTGCCTCCATCCCTAATTTGTTGATAAGTTACAAGGAGAACTGTTTGTTAAATTTGTCTTTTGCCCATATCTACTGCTTCCGTGTGCCTCACTCAAAGTCCCGCCCTACGTTCTATCTCTCTTTTTTTGTTCCAGTATCCTCTTGTTCAGCCGGTGGTCCGCTTCAAGATAAAAGTAGTCTCTGCGGCTGATTCACCGCGAGATCAGTTTTACCAGCAGCGGAGAGGGCCTCCCGCTGCGCTCCGGTGCCCTCCGCAGCTTACTGGATCCCCCTGGCGCAGGCGAATGGATGTTTCACCTTCCTTGGCAGGGAGACAAGTGAGAGGAAGATGGTCCCCACCCGTATCCATGACATTGCAGGGTGGAAGCGACATCAAAACTTCACTTCCGCCCATAGCTCTTAAAGGGCCATTTTTTTAAATTATTTTTTTAAATGACAATTTTTTTTTTTTTTAATTGCATTTTAGTGTAAATATGAGATCTGAGGAATTTTTGACCCCAGATCTCATATTTTAGAGGTCCTGCCATGCTTTTTTCTATTACAAGGGATGTTTGCATTCCTTGTAATAGGAATAAAAGTGACACAATTTTATTTTTCTTTTAAAAAACAGTGTAAAAATTAAAAAAAAAGGTAAAATAAATAAGAAAAAAAAAATGTAAACTCGCCCCATCCCGCCGAGCTCACCCGCAGAAGCGAACGCATACGCGGTGAAAACAGTGTTCAAACCACACATGTGAGGTATCGCCGCTATCGGTAGAGCGAGAGCAATAATTATAGCCCTAGACCTCCTCTGTAACTCAAAACATGCAACCTGTAGAATTTTTTAAACGCCGCCTATGGAGATTTTTAGGGGTAAAAGTTTGTCGCCATTCCAGGAGCCGGTGCAATTTTCAAGCATGACATGCTGGGTATCAATTCACTCGGCGTAACATTATCTTTCGCAATCTTAAAAAATTGGGCTATCTTTATTGTTGTCTTATTTTTTAATTAAAAAAAGGGTATTTTTTCCAATAAAATGTGCTTATAAGATCACTGCGCAAATACGTTGTGACAGAAAGTATTTCAACGACCGCCATTTTATTCTCTAGGGTGTTAGAAAAAAATGTATAATGTTTGGGGGTTCCAAGTAATTTTCTAGCAAAAATAAATGTTTTTAACTGGTTTTTAAAACAACACATCTAAAAAAGAGGCTCTGTCCTTAAGTGCCCAGTGGTAAAAGGATTAAACTCTGCTAGCAAGACAGACAAGTGCCTGTTCCGTCAGAATCGGCGACCCATCTTGGTACACCCTGTACTCGGCCGCAGTAAGCCTGCAGTCAGAAAGCGGCCACATGACATCTTGTTACACCCAGCCTGTATAGTTTGTGAACTATACTGCCTTTTGACTGCAGTGGCCGAGTGCAGGGTGTACCAAGATGGGCGTCGCAGTGTTCTGACGGAGCGTCACTTCCATTACCGAATAGGGCTGGGAGATTTTCTTTTTTTTTAAAAAATCTTCGATTCTCTTAAAAAAAAAAAACTCGATTCACGATTCGAATCAAGTTTTTTTTTTCTTTGGAAACCGCGCCGGTCCTGAGGCGCTGCGGGCATGAGCTTTTAGGCGAGGGAGGATCCTATTGGGAGGATATGCTGAGACCACTATCTTCTTTTATACAAGCGCTTGATTTTACTGCTAAACACGTGAGTGTATTTCCTTTGCTTTTTATGTATTAAAATTTCCACACGGAGTTACACTATATGCCTTCCTCTTTCTTTTAATGATGGGGCTGACTGCCTATATCTACTGAGTCCATCCATACCTTACACCTGTTTGGAGGTCCATCTGGAGGTCATATCTGGATAGAGCATCTGATCCCCTTGGTATATTATACCACAAAGCTTGATTGACTCACTAGGTGTACACCTATTTGAGTTCAACCCCTCTGGTAAGCAGCTTCTGGTGTCTTTGGTGGAGGACCTACTATTAACTGTTATTACATCATACATTTGAAGTTAAAGACTGTCACTATATTATATCCACATGTGGTTGAGGATTATCATCACACATGATTGAAGCTTGTCACTGACTTTTTTCTTTTTTGAACATCACACGTCCAAGTTCCTCTGTTTATAGACATCACATGTCATAATAGAGGACTGCTTGGAGTATTTTTGAGCACATCATTTATTATTCACGTTTTTTGTACTCATATTATTTGTTATGGTTTATATGATCACATAAGCGCTGCACATTTTACCCAATTTGTCTTTTTTGCAATTTTATCCACTGCTGTGCTGGCTGCTTTAATTTTTTTTTTCTTTTTTGAGACAGCGCGGTATATATTTGTTTATAATTTACAGAGGCCGCAGCTTCGACCTAGTCCGCGGCGTCCGGCCTCACGAACTAGGCCGAAGCCGCGGCCTCACCTAAGAACTCCTTGCCCGCAGCTCCTCAGGACTGGTGCGGTGTCAGGCCGAAGCCGCGGCCTCGCCTAAAAACTCATGCCCGCAGCGCCTCAGGACCAGCGCGGTGAAAAAAAACAAAAACTAAAAAAATCGATTTGCTTAAATTTTGAATCGATTTGACCTCTCAACTCGATTAAAGATCAAGTACTCGTGCAAATGCTCATTATCAGCTCCAATACCGAAACTAGTATTGGTATCGGTGCAACCCTAATATTAACCTAAACAGAGTCCATGAAATCACCAGAGCATCAAATGCCAAGTCTGGAGCACATGATGTCCACAACAGGATTCCCCAATTTTTGGCATAGGAGTTGATGTCTGGATGAAGGGGCCATTCCCCCTGGTCCAGGCAGTGACAACTGAGGAAAATAGCTTTTTAATTGTCCACTCCCAGGATGTGAACAGCAGTGATTACTGGAAAGTGTTTTTACACCCAGGAGATAATCAGACTTACTTGTTCCAGGGCTGTCTAAGCCATGGCACCCACCTGGTGATTAATGTAGACCTTTACTGTGGCAATATCTGACTGCACCCTGAGAAGATGCCCCTGAAGAATGGGGGTTCAGTAAAGCAAAGGCATTTTTATTGCTCTGAGCACCATGATATTTGCTTCCCTGAACAGTAACAGGCTAGAACATGCCTCCACAGTTCCTTGCTTGAGTGGAGAAAAGGCTTAAGAAAGTTAAAAGATGGATAGGGTTTATTGTGATGTAGAGGCCTTGAGTAGAAATGAGCATTTGAAACTGCCTTCAATGGAGAATCTCACAGAGGGAAGTATATTGGATTTTACAACAGGTTTCCAACTTTATAGTCACTGTAAATAGTTTGTTTAGGCAATTAAACTATTTTCTACACTAGCAGGTGCATCTGTTTAAAGTGCTGTATAAATTGTATGTAGCCTTAGCTCAGCTGAGAGGTGCACAGCCATTCAATAGGCAGCTTTGTAGAGTGCCTTGAAAAAGTAATCATACCCCTTGAGATTTTACACATTTTGTCATGTTACAACCAAAAACGTAAATGTATTTTATTGGGATTTTATGTGATAGACCAACACAAAGTGGCACATAATTGTGAAGTGGAAGAAAAATGATAAATGGTTTTCAACATTTTTACAAATAAATATCTGAAAAGTGTGGTGTGCATTTGTACTCAGCCCTGAGTCAAAACTTTGTAGAACCACCTTATGCTGCAATTACAGCTGCAAGTCTTCCTGGGTATGTCTCTACCAGCTGTGCACATCTAGAGAGTGACATTTTTGCCCATTCTTCTTTGTAAAATAGCTCAAGCTCTGTCAGATTGAATGGAGAACGTCTGAACAGCAATTTCTCATATCTTCCCACAGATTCTCAATCTGGACTCTGACTAAGCCATTATAACGCATGAATATGCTTTGATCTAAAGCATTCCATTGTAGCTCTGGCTGTAAGTTTCGGGTTGTTGTCCTGATGGAAGGTGAACCTCCACAGTCTCAAGTCTTTTGCAGACAGGTTATCTTCTAAGATTTCCCTGTATTTGGCTCCATCTATCCTTTCATCAACTCTGCCCAGCATCCCTGTCCCTGCTGAAAAAAAACATTCCCACAACATGCTGCTGCCACCACCATGTTTTATGGTGGGGATGGTGTGTTCAGGGTGATGTGCAGTGTTAGTCTTCCACCACACATAGTGTTTTGCTTTTAGGCTAAAAAGTTCAATTTTGGTCTCATCTGACCGGAGCATCTTCTTCCACGTTTGCTGTGCCCGCCACATGGCTTCTCGAAAACTGCAAATGAGATTTATGACTTTCTTTAAACAATGGCTTTCTTCTTGCCACTTCCATAAAGGCCGGATTTGTTAAGTGCATGACTAATAGTTGTCCTGTGGACAGATTCTCCCACCTGAGCTGTGGATCTCTGCAGCTCCACCAGAGTTACCATGAGCCTCTTGGCTGCTTCTTTGATTAATGCTCAATTTGCCCTGCCTGTCAGTTTAGGAAGATGGCCACATCTTGGTAGGTTTGCAGTTGTGCCATACTCTTTCCATTTTCGGATGATGGCTTGAACAGTGCGCCGTGAGATGTTCAAAGATTTGGATATTTTTTTTTATGACCCAACCTTGCTTTAAACTTCTCCACAACTTTACCATGGGCCTTTTGTCTGCTTCTCTGATTAATGCTCTCCTTGCCCTGCCTGTCAGTTTAGCTGGACGGCCAGGTCTTGGTAGGTGTGCAGTTGTGCCATACTCTTTCCATTTTCGGATGATGGATTGAACAGTGCTCTGTAAGATGTTTAAAGCTTGAGATATTTTTTTTTTAACCTAACCCTGCTTTAAACTTCTCCACAACTGTATCCCTGACCTGCCTGGTGTGTTCCTTGGCCTTCACGATGCTGTTAGTTAACTAAAGTTCTCTAGCAAACCTCTGAGGGCTTCACAGAACAGCTGTATTTCTACTGAGATTAAATTACACACAGGTGGCTAATTAAGTGAATTCTGAAGGCAATTGGTTCCACAAGATTTTAGTTAGGGGTTTTAGAGTAAGGGGGGCTGAATATAAATGCACGCCCCACTTTTCAGGTATTTATTCGTTAAGAATTGTGAAAAGCATTTATCATTTTCATTCCACTTGACAATTATGTGCCACTTTGTGGTGGTCTATAATAAAATTCCTTTACATTTTCGGTTCTAACATGACAAAATGTGGAAAATGTCAATGGGGTATGAATACTTTGTCAAGGCACTGTATTCTCCGAAATAATACTAAGCTTCCTCTGATTGGCTGAGGCAGACAGGCAGGTTTTATGACATCACAATCTCCACTTCAGTCAAGAGAGGCAGTAACTAAACCTTGCGGATTACATGTAAAACTTGTGAACACAAAAAGGTACCGGTTTAGGGATTTAAGTTCCAGAATAGGTTAAACACCCCATTGGGATTTGATACTGTGAACAGGTTTAAATCGAATCCTTCAAAGCTGTCTTCAGGGAAGTGTGTAAATTTGACTATTGTTGGGAAAATTTTGGTTGGTTTTAAAGAAGAAAACGATGAGGGGGTAGAGTTTGGAACTTATTTTTGAATCCCTTTGAAACCAGGAACACTAACTATAATGTACAACCAAACTCTTAGGAGGTGTGGGGGTAGACTTGGTGGGCAATGTATTTTAAGTCTTGCATTGAAAGGAAGGGTCGAATCTTGTATTGGAAGATTAAAGTAGAAATAGCTGGTTGCAGTACTGGACCTGCAAGGGTAAGGAAATCCTTCAGGAACGTCTCCAACTTTGTTTGTAGAATCATTAAATTAAGTAACCTCTTTCATAGGTGCACTAAGATGTTTAAGACCAAGACAACAGGGTCTACTACTGGAACACTCCACTTTTTAGTGAATTCTGTTTATACTGGATATAACTCACAAATGATTCTCGGAGGGGTAAAAAAACTTTTTCCAGGAGAAAACACAGTCATCATAAATTATACATAATGGAAATTAGTGCAGCATAATATTCTATAATATATCTACAATATTAGATATCAACTATGCAAAAAAAAAACAATACACTGTGCTAATGTGCACAGAAATATGTGTAATGATGTATCCACTCAAAATATAGAAGATAAAAAAAAGTCCAACAGATAATTCAGCCACCACTGTGACAATGTGAAATGGATGATATAATGTCTTTTGTGTCTCCACCACCCTATAGATTGGCTGCTCACCTCAGAAAGGTCAAAGCAAGCTTTATTCCCCTTCAGTAAAAATGGCTCCAATGATCGCCCAGTAAATCTTCACTCTCTCACAAAAAATGGACACACTGATCCTTAGAAGCACCAGATGTATATGGGAGCAAAGAGAAAGTACATAATCTAGTGTTCTCCATTTTTAAAAAATCTTGGCCTGGGTCTGGAAGCAGTCTTAGGTACTCTAGGTGATGTGAAGGCTGGAGGGTAGACCTTTCGGAGTTTATCATCCATACAAAAGTTGGAAGAGCTGAATCATCTTTTAACATGGAAAGACAAAACTGTGGCTGAGGAGTCTTTCAGCAGCAGGTCGTCTAAGCATCCCAAGACATGGATGCCCTGAGAACATAACAGGGCCAGGAACTTAGCAAGCACCTTTGTGAAAACTCTTGGTAAGTGGGAGAACAACAAATTGAAAGTGTTGGTCTCCCACAACAAAACATAGAAAGCATTGGTGTGGGGGAAATGGGGGGTGTGCAGATAGGCATCTTGGTTGTTTACTGATGCCAGAAATTCCCCTGATCTTAAGGAAGTGATGACAGATCGTATGTACACTATGCCAAATTTGGGGAAAAGCAGGCACCTGTTCAGGGAAGCCCAAAAGGGAGGAATGCCTTTGTTCGGTGTTAGGACTCTGAATAGGTTTGTGTAAAACCCTATGCTCCAGGGACTGGGATTACCACACCTTGTACCTGAAGATGATTCAGGGCAGCCCACGAGTCTGGCCATCTTATGTGAAGTTGATAGATTGGAGGTTGCAAATCATCAGAGAAAAAAACAAAATTATTTTTTGTAACCTCTGAAAATGACAGATTAAACCAGAAGTTTGTGGCTTTGTCGCCAGACTGGCGCAGAGCGGGGATGCCCCTTCTTTGTGTAGGTAGTTTCACGGTAAGCCTAGAGGTTTTTGAGGTAAAAGGCTTGCGACAAAAGGATGGACACGTCTTATTTAGAGCAGTGAGATGCTTGTCGAGGAATGAGATGGCAGGATCCACTATTAGAAAAGTAAATATTTTCACAAATTGCTCTTTCAGATATAACTCAAAAAATTTTTAAAGAATACATATCTTGTCAAGATTTGGCCAAACCTCATGCAAAGCACAGTTTTCTTTCATGTGCTCAGAAAATGTCTTTTTAAAATTTGCCTGCTGTTGTGTACCCATAGGAGCTTGTTTGAGCTGAGGGGATTCTGCTGCTGTTAGACAAAGGCTAGTATGCACAACATCAATAAGTGAGCTCCCTGTAGAAAGCATATGGCATGAAGCTTTGGTTTGGGTCTCATAACATGGAGAAGGTGAACATTCCTCAGCAGGATACATCTCACTCTCCTCAATATCTTCAGGAGGATCAAGGTCATACTACTGAATAGATTTAGATGGTGGAGAGGCAAAGGAGCACTTTTCGGGACTTGAGACCCAAGATCCTAAAGAACAGGGAATGTCCCAAATAAATCAAAGACACTTGCAGTAAAATTTGCCTTAGTCTGATAGGCTGTTTACTGCATACCTGAAGACAGCTAGAATTGGAAAAAAGGAGCTGTGTTAATATATGAACTTGTTTGGATGCAGGGAAACAGCTATCATTTTTAGTGTTTTGTTGCTTTTCCTCCTAATCTAAGTGCTCTTAGGTCCTTTTTTCTTCGCTTCTCTGCACCAGGTCTCCAGTCATTGCTAAATGAGGGGATCCCCTCTGCACTGGAAATGGTGGGTGGTAGGGTCAGGCAGAAGACTTTGGCTACCTCCCCACCCAAGCAGCAACACTGTTTATTAAAAACCAGACAAATAAAAAAAAAAGGGTAAAAGTTATCTTGCACTGATGTAGTAGACATTTACAGTTGAAATAACACCCCACATGTAAAACAATTCAAGGTCACAATTACAGGGAAACCCTGCTAAACATATCCATGCTGCAGGTTCCAGAAGGGAACCAAACATAACCCATCTTGATAAGTATACTCCTGAAGTGGTCTTCATTGTATGAGTGCCACAAGAAAGGAACCCAGCCCTAGACCAGTTCAACACTCTGCACCTAACTACATTCATTGAACCATATGCTAAGATGAGCTGAACGCAGGAACCAGTGCCTGAAGCAAATATCACAGGCCAGCCCCGCAAATGCAGGGTCCTGGTACGGTTTCCAAAATATACATTAAGGGCAGCTAATATGGAAACTTCTAGTGAGCCCTGAGGCAATAAGAAGCTTGATCCTGATACAAGTGTCAGTTTATGTAGTGAAGAAAGATTAAAAAAAAAGGACTGGTGTAGAAACATCTCCAGAGCAGAAGTAGTCAATCACCTAAGAACACTACAGAGAAAATGGTGTTACACTGGGTCCAAACACCTAAAGATAGCAGCATATAACCCATGGTCTATGAATACACATCTGGAGTCCTGTACAGTAAAATTAGGATCAAAAGTTTTGCGTTTAGTTCTACTATAAAAAAAAAAAAAAATCTAGTGCAACTGCCATGAGCTGGAAGAAAAATAATTTAAAGCTGTGTGGGTCTTGCTTTCTAGAAATTATTTTTCATTTTAAATTGGGGAAAAATTTCACAGCTCCCTGGGAAAAATCTCTCACATAGGCCATATACATTTACCTCTTGTTGATTCATGTCACACACATGATTAGAAGATGCAACTAGATGCACAATGCCACACAAGATGTGATTTATTAAAAGGCAGCCTGCAGAGGCACATGACATTTGATGGTGTGAAATTATTCAACCTATAACTCAGTAGTAGAAAGGGAGCTGACATTAACCCTTCCTGTATCAAACAGGCAAATCACAAATTGATATGAAATGTGCTTTAGGCCCCCTTGGCTCAGAAGGGTTTAACATTGCCATAAGCTACACAAATACCTAATTTATTATTAATTACTTTTTTCTTCAGAATTATCAAAGCAAAACTTCCCAGGGCATAAATTCATTGTGTTGATTTAACTGCTGACAAGGAGCAGCTGAGGTTTACTAGACTCCTAGGGAAACTGCAAGGAAAAAAAAAAGAAGAAGAGGCAAGAAACTGGTTAACACACCACACACCTTGCTGTTTAGATGACTAAAAAAGAGAAGTGCTACTAAATCATTACAGTACCTTAATGAACGCTTTATATAAAATACTATGGATTATTAATAAGACCCCCCTTCAGTTTTCAGGCGTAATAGCGCCTGTAAAGCGCCTGAACACTGCCTACCATGCTGCCCGAATGTGACAGCCCGAAGGCTTTCACACAGAGATGGTGCGCTGGCGGGACGTTATAAAAAGTCCTGCAAGCAGCATCTTTGCGGTGGTTTGGAATACAGCTCTCTCAAAACGTCCTGCCCATTGAAATAAATGGGCAGCGCTTCGAAGTGCCGCAACACGGCCGCTATCAGGGGTTGAAAGCACTCCGCTAGCGGCCGAAAAGCGTCGCTTAAACACTTGCTGACCACCGTACGCCGATATAAGTCGGCAGAATGGCACGGGTGGGCAAATGGGCGTACCTGTACGTCCCTCCCTCCACATAAGTGTGCAGTGGTCGGATTTGTTAGAGAACCGATCAGTCCTCAGGTCCAGGCCAATGATTTATGGCCTGGACCTGCTTATCGGTCCTGACGAATGAAATCCTTCCCCTGCCTGTGTAAGTGTAAACACAGAGAGGGAAAGTGATGTCATCTCTCCTCATGGAGTCTTTTTGATTCCAGTGAGAGGAGAGAGAAAGTCTAAATGTGAGTTGCACAACACTACACTAACACCAGTACACATAAGTACACTTGTCACCCGCTCGATCACCCCCCCCCCCCCCAGTTAACCCCTTCACTCCCTGTCACTGTGTCACCAATTGCAGTTTGCAGATTTTTCACTGATCACTGCATTGGTGTCTTTTGCAACAGTAATAAGTGTTAGGGCAACTAGTAGTAGGCCCAGGTAGGTCTAGGGTATCCCCTTAATACAGGTTTAACCCCTTGATCGCCCCCCCCAGTTAACTCTTTCACCCCGTCGCCAGTGTCACTAATAGATCTTTTTTCTGATTGCCTTATTTGTGACGCTAGTTAGCCAGTTAGTTGATTAGTTTCACCGTCAGGTTTTTAAAGCATCAGGTACCCCCATTTATTTCCCAATAAAGGTTTTAATCCCCTGATTGCCCCCTAGTTAACCCTTTCACCCCATCACCAGTGATCACTTTATTAGTGTTATGGGTGACGCTGGTTAGTTTTTTATAGTGTCAGGGCAACCGCCGTATATTACCCAATAAAGGTTTAACCCTCCGATCGCCCGGCAGGCAATATCAGTTAGGTTTTAGCATCAGTCAGGGTCTGCGTCGCCCCAGCCAGCGTCAGATTAGTAATAAAACAAAACAAAAAAACGCGCTATAAAGTGTTATATACAATTGTGAAATTGTATAGTCCCATATGAAAAAAGTCCACCAATCCTAGGTAAGTATCGTGAAATTCTTCTATGGTTCATAAATTGTAGGGTGACAATTCAATGGAACACATCTATGTGTTGAAATGCTTACCAGAAGTAAGCCAAAATAAGGCAAGTGGCTTAAACCCAGCCTGGGTTTCAACTCCTGTACGAATAGGAGGACCCAGTCTTTTGTGTCTACAAGGACTGGTCGAACTCATCTTATCACCCCATTTATTACCTGTTCCACCTTTGGGGTGGACCTACATGTTGCAATGCCCTTGTGGCTTGCAATATGTGGGGCGGACCAAACGTCCCCTCCTAGTGAGACTCAACGAGCACATCACCAATATTCTTACAGGCTTTAAGAACCATTCGGTTGCTAAACATTACCATTTGGTACATGATAGAGATCCCTCCAATACCCTTTTTTTTGGGATTGACCGGTATAAACCTCATTGGCGAGAGATTTCCAAATTGGAAATGTCTTGGATCCATAGGATCAAAAGTTCCACGCCCCATGGATTAAATATAGATGTGGATGTCAACGCCTTTATTGACAATTCCTGAATTCTGGTGTTGATGGGGTGTATTTAGACAGGTAGAATAGAACCTACCAGAATAGTGGAAAATCTAATTACAGTAATTAGTATTTTTTACAGATCATTGTTTTCTAGCCATACTTGTGGTATGGGGATAACTACACATACTTTTTTAGTATGAGGTTGTCTCTCCAGTCAAGCCTGTGGTACTAGAGTGATTTGCCTTTCATTTCTTTTTACAATTCTGTATGAGTTAAGGCAGGTCTAGTTGTGGTGTGTAAATAGTTAATCTTATCCACACTAATATGGGGCTTAACAGCTCCTTGTATTTAAATATGTTTTTACATTTAATTTTATTTTAGGAATAAATTGTGTGTAGTTATCTCCAAGATTTGTTATGCCTTTCAATATGATTCTGTGGTGATACATTTGAATTTTGATGTGCCTTTTTTTGCTCTTCACCCTTTGGACCTTTATTTACCTCCATTCCTGTATGATTTAAAACTGGTCCTATTATACTATATGGGTAGTGATATTAGCCAGACATATTTGGAACACAGTACACGCAAAAAGAGGAAGGGCAAACTTCATTGCGCAATAATCATTAAAAACGATTTATTGTAAAAAAAAAAAACTTATACTCATCGGAATAGTAAGATTACAAACATTTATTAAAAACAGCATCTGGCGACCCAGAGGGCGTACTGGCATCACCATTATCTCCTTCTGCCCGATGTACGTTTCGTCATATGAGACATCATCACTGGGGCTATTGGAAATATACATTTTATATTTAGGGGATATTGCTTATTCCAGAGTTCATATTTAAATAGTGAATGTTCTGAAGTGTACAGCTGCCACTTGATATTTAAGGGATTATGTCTAGTGTGTGTTTGTGGGGTATGCAAGGTTTTCTGAGTTTTTAAATGACAGATCTGTTGTTTTTATGGTGGTTGCATATTTGGATCCACATAATTTTTGTATAATAAAAAGTTCACTGAGAATAATTTGCTTTTATTCTTATCTACTAAAAGTTTATGTTATGTTTTGAGCTGTGCACAACACCTGGTGTGTGTTTTTCCCTTTTGGGTAGCACACAGGTGTAAAACTATAATAATTTGGGGAAAAAATGGTAAATTAAGGCTGTGATTTTCTATTATCATTAGAGCTTAGGTATGAGCAGACGTTTAGTTCCTGTGTTTTCATCAACTTCTTCCCAGAGGATCCAAAAAAAATATAATGATAAATACTGTTAAGTGTTTACAGGCACAATATATGACACCACTAGCTATTTTGCAGTGGAATGTTATTGGTGGCAATTATGGTATATATAACAGGAATAGCTTTGAAGGAGGATATGAGATTGGTGTTTGAGTCACCGGGGGAGGAAGGGGTAGACAATGCATTGCAAAGTATAAAAATTGTAATCTTTAACGAGCAGGGCGCTCAGATTCCTCTTGCATTGAAGTGTATTGTATGTGCTGTCTGCCTTCATTTTTGAAAGTGCTGTGCAAACTGTTGGCACTATATGAATCCTATATTATATTAATAATACAAAGTATAATAATGAGGTTGCTTAAAAGACATTTGGAAAATTGGAACTCAAACAGTTGGGGCATAAATGAGAAAGCAGGGGTTAAGCCCTCAGTTATTATGTAAGAAATTTATATCAGCTGAACATTTAAAGCTGAACTGCAGGAATTCAGACAGTTTGAAAAATGTTTTGGATTACTAGAATCCAACGAGGCACATCTCTCATTTACAATTGACATTTTTACAGAGTGAAAGGAGCATAGATAAACACTTTATTTTCAGCAGCCTGATGCTGGACATTCTAGTCTCAGCTCCAGTAGCTGCAGAGTCGCATGCAGCCACTGCCGCCACCTCTCCCCTGTTTCTATCCAATTAGAGAGCACTTTATGTTATGTGAAACCATTTCAAAATACAAAGGCTCAAGTGAATGGGCAGCTAAGGGAAGGGCCAGCAGAGACACTGTATGAAAAGGCAGAGATCTGTGAGTGTAGTTGTGCTCCTGGAGCTCCATAAAACTGGTGGCATGCACCTTGCCAGACTTAACTCACTGTATGCCAGCACATTTTACAGAGTGGTTGAATTCCTAAAATTCAGCCCCAAAGTGGATGTAAACCCGATTTTTTTTTTTATATCATACTGTAGAGTATAAGATTTCCTATCATTTGAGCCCAGTCTTGCCACACAGAGTTAATCCATCTCTGAGCAATCCTCTTTTATTGTTCAGTGAGATAAATCTTAACAAACTGAGAAAAACTTTGTCAAATCCTCCCCCTTGCTGTGAGTGACAGGTGATTTATATCTACATGCACTAGCCTAAGAGACATGCAGTAATTTTTAATTCCCACTCCTTTCTTCAGCAGCTCTGCAAGGATTGGCTGTATCACACCTCAGCATGATTTGGCATGCTGAAGTCATGTGGTTACTTTCCTGTCTTTTCACTGGATGTTAGAGATCATAGCAGAAGTTCAGTGTTAGAAATACACAGAAGAAAAATGCATATGGACAAGGGAAGTGTAGAGGTGGGTGGGGAGTCTACTGACATCATGACTCCACCCACCGAGCTCCAGACAACAGACCCACCCACAGAATCTGCAGTTTTCAGCTCTCATAACAGACAGAGGGGAGACATTTGACAGGTAAAGATACATGCAGGAGGCATGTGTATCCTTATAGATAACCCCTATGGCAGTAGTTTATCAAGGATGACATTGGGTTTACATCCACTTTAAGGAGGTATCCATTCTTGAAGAAATTAAAAGAAGTGGGGATTTAACAAGGATTAAGAATTGTACAGCTAGTAATAAGGGAGTTAAATAAATTAAAGGATCATCCAGAATCTAATAAATGAAATAACAAATCAGAAAACAGATGTGGAAAAAAGAAAATATCAAAAAAGAAAGAGGAAACAAAAATCCAGTTTTCCAGAGAGATGTAAAAGGTACTTTCTCTGATACCCCACTGCCGCAGGCTCCCTCCAGGCTTTAGTTCTGGAGCCAGCAGCCCCTTCTTCCCTACATGTCTGAGGTCACATGCTTTCTGACATCAACAAATAAAATGCAAGGCCTGGATAAGACTTGTTTTACATGTCCAGCTAAAAATTAGTGTTGGTTAGGAACAGGGTGAATTTGATTTAAATCAATTCGATTTAAATCATGATTTAAATCACTAGTAAAAAGGCTTGATTTAAATCAACTCAATTTAAATCATAGTTTTTAAAGAGCTACTATCATCTGTCCTGCAGCGGCTCCTCCTCTGACCCGCTGTTGACTTAACGACAGTCCCATTCACTTTAATGGGACGGCTGGTGATGCGGCAATGACAAAACAAGGTGGGGGACGTGGTGGCAGCAGGAGAGTGGATGTCCGCTAACAGGCGCTGCCATGATGGATCTGAAATGACAGGTGATCTTTAAATATAAGGACTTATTCTTGCTGGAAGTTAGAATATTTAACATTTGCAAACAAAACAAAGGTTTCCTATTTAGAATAATAAGCTGTCAGGTTAGTAAAACAGTGATATCAGAACAGATTCAATCATACAGTTTGTAGTGTACAAAGATTTGCAAAACAATGGGATAAAGGAATATTCCTGAACTTTGTTTTATCTCATGGTTACTGTGAAATTGTGTGAATGCATCAATGCAGTGCATGTTATCTCAGCTTGCACAGCTTGAATTCATAGAATGAGTTTACCAAAAATGTAAATATTGCAGAATATACAGCCCCATGCTACATAACTAAGCTCCATTCCATGCAGAATAAACAAAATTATTAATGTATCTTAAATAGAAAACTATCTTAGATAGATTTTTACTTCAAAAGCATTTTTTTAAATAAATTCGATAAACATAAAAGATTTAAATCAAATAAAATCCAATTTAAATCAAATAATATCTTATTTAAATAAAAATAATCTTTTGTTTGTTTAAAAAATGATTGATTTATATCCACCCTGGTTAGGAAAACAAAGAAATAGTAATTGAGAGAGAAAAAAGCAGAAAAGGCTCTCACTAGGTTATCTTTTGGGTCAAAACCTGTACCACTACTCTCAAAGTCCTCTTGCGTGCAGGACAATTTACCAAACAGAACAAAGAAGAGAATGAAGTATATTAGAACAAAATGGAGAATAGTTATATTAGGTCTAGAAACAAGGGTGGGAGGGTGTCCTGATGCCTCTTGACAGAAAGGAAGTTCTTAGGTTATTGGGGGATACCTATGAGAGATGTTTAAGTAAGCCTTTCCCTAGCATGGTGGAACACCTAACTACTCTTGAGCTTTACTTGGTGTAGCAGAGATTTTTTTTGGTTTTTACAGGGTAGATCAGGCTATAGTAGATAATTTGATCTTGCACAGATTAGCTGTGTTGAATGCCCCCCCCCCGGCCTCTTTTGTACAAGTAAAATGTTCAGTAGCTTTGCACACTTTGTAGCAGCACTAGGTATGTTACCGACAGAGATAGGGCGCACAGGAGTAAGCGTTCAATGGTAGAGACACTACAGAAGGATGTTTTCAAGACAAAATGCTAAGGCCCCTGACCCTCAGAGCCCTTCAGAAGTCCCCAACTGTAATGCTGTTCCTTAAAAAAAAAAACATATATACACACTTATATACACACACTTGTATATACATACATACACACACACCGCCTTGCATAAAAAAGGATATTTGTATACAGATGCTATTATTCAACCAGTTCTGAACAGCCTTCATGTGTGTACGCCCCATCGGACTTTTTCCGTCGAAAATTCAGACGGACTTAGATAGAGAACATGTTCTATAGTTTTACGACGGAACTAATTACTATCGGAAAAAACGCTTGTCTGTATGCTGTTCTGACGAGATTAGCAGAAGGAGCCCAAAGGGTGGCGCACTGGCTATTGCACTTCTTTTTTCTAGTCCGTCGTACATGTTGTACGTCACCACATTCTTGACGGTCGAACTTCTGTGGGACCGTGTGTAGGCAAGACAGCTTGAGCGGAATTCCGTCGGAGAAACCCTCAGAGTTTATTCCGACGGCAAAAGTGCTCGTGTGTACACGGCATCAGCCTAGGTTCACACTAGTGCTGCTGCATAAACAGGTTTTTTTCTTAAGCATTTTTATGCGCTATCATACTTCACGCTTTTTTTTTGTAGGACTGGTTGTTAAAGTATAACTGAAGATAAAACTTTTTTTTTTTAGTTTTTTGACAGAGATGGACTGGAACAGCTGTCAGGTTTTTATTGCTGTCTGTACCCTGTTAGGGAGATTTAGCCTCTCCAATTATCCTGTTTACCATTATCATTTAAAAGTAAAAAAATAAATAAAAAATATTCCAAATTCTGGGTTGTCCCCACAAAAGTAATAGAGGGGGAAAGCTTTTAATGGTGACAAGAATTCTGGTGACCTGGGGGCCCCAAGGGATTCCCTTCATTTGCAGGGATTTCCTCTCAATTCCCGTTTTGGTTATGGAACAGGGAGTGAAGGTTAAAAAGGGATTGTAGAGGCTTGTTTGTTATTTAAAAAAAAAAAAAACACAAACATGTCATATTTACCTTCACTGTGCAGTTCGTTTTGCACAGAGTGGCCCCGATCGTCCTCTTCTGGGGTCCCCCGGCGGTGCTATCAGCTCCTCCCTGCATCGTATAACCCCCTAGAAGAAGCGCTTTTGGGGGGGTCACCTTGCGGGTGTGCTCCCAAGTCCAGCATTTGCGTCCATAGACGCAGACTAAAGAACTCAGCCCCCGCCCCCCGGGAGCCAATGGCTGCGCCGCTATCAATCTATCCAATCAAGAACCGAGGGAATAAATGGGGTCAGGTGAGTAAAATGGGGGGGTTGGGGGGGTCGGTCAATGTATGCATAGGAAAAATCAAGAGGGTTTACAACCCCTTTAAGCTCTCCAAGGGAACACAGCTGACAAAAATAAAAAAAAACTGACAAGGGTTATAACCCTCCCTATCTAAAATAAAAAAAAAAAATTTACCTATAGTTCTACTCTAAACACAAAATAATGCCAAAAATGCAACAAAACATGCTCTGCTGCTGAAGGCTACGGAGCAAAGAAATGCACTATGCTGCACCAAAAGGTGCATTCGCCCATTTCAAACATCAGATTGCATTGTGTTGCTTTCATGTGAATGGGCACCAGAGGGAACAATGTGATTTTCATTGTCGTACATTGCTGTGTGATGGCAGATTTAGGAGAAATCGCACTAGTGTGTATAGAGCCTTTAGGATGAGTAGCTACTGGGGGACTCCCTGAAACCAGAGCTTGGTATGTAGGATGTGTTTGAAGTAGGCACCATTTAGACCTTCCCAGGAAAACTTTGCAAAGCACTCTGAAGGGCTTGAGAAAATATTATTTTCATTATTACAAGGATAGTTGAGATGAGAGGGTTCTAATCACAATGGTTAAATCTGTGTCTGCAGTGCATGTTCAGACCTTCAAGTGTTACAGTAACATGAAAATAGTTAATCGACCCCCCCCCCCCACACACACACACACAGTACCCACAGCTTATAAATCATCTTTTTTATAAAAAAATACTGCCGTTATATACCTTCTTTGGATGATCTGTATACCACGGTCAGTGATAAACTGTGCAGTTTCTCCAGTGCTGAGAGATCAGGAAGGTGGAGATTTCCACTGGATCCTGTATACATGCCCACATGCCCAGGTGTGTTATGCCAATATCATGTGACCTGGCTAGCTCTGAGCAACAATTATTCTCTCCAGCATAAAAAAAAAAACAACTGAGCATGTGCAGGTTGGCTTCTCTGCCTGTGTCAACCTTTTTATACAATGCAGAGGATTAACCCCTTAAGTTCCACAGTGAGTATAACAAGCATGCTATGCTGCATATACAGACAGATTTTACTGTTGTGGGTTTAGTAACACTTTAATATCATAAATAATAACATGTTATTAGATTTTTACTCCAGGAGTATATAACGAGTTTGTAAAATCTAGAGAAATGCTTAAATAATGCATTATAATTTACATAAATCCATTAGATTTTAGTTGACTACAATGTACTGGCGATTTTAGTCAACTAAAATAGGACTAAAACTAAAGCAATTCAGATGACGATATCTAAAATGGTATTTTAATCAAAAAGCTAAAATACGGCTAAAACTAAATTAAAATTTGATGTAAAAATTAACACGGGATCTCCTGGCTATAAAAATAGGCAGCCAGCTTATGTGATAAGATAAGTGAGCAGCTAACGATCACATCAGGACAGAATCAAGATTAACCAACAAGTCAATACAATAGAAAGCTGCTCATATCCACTAAAGCTGCATGATTCTGGCTAAAATGAGAATCACAATTTTGTTGCCTATTAGATAGATCACAATTCTCGCGGTGTAACATCATCTTTCACATTAAAACAAAAAAAATTGGGCTAACTTTACTGTTTCGTTTTTTTTTTTATTCATTGAAGTGTATTTTTTCCCTAAAAATTGCATTTGAAAGACCGCTGGGCAAATGTGACCGTGTGACCTAAAATATTGCAGCAATTGACATTTTATTCCCTAGGGTCTCTGCTAAAATATATATATAATGTTTGAGGGTTCCAAGTAATTTTCTAGCAAAAAATATTCATTTTAACTTAAGAAACAAGTGTCAGAAAAAGATTTAGACTTTAAGTGGTTAAACTTCCTGCATTTACACGTTGTTAAAAACTTGGCAGACTGCCTGGATTTTTTCTTTACCCATAGAAGTTTATCCCTTTGATCTAAGAAGGAAGAGTTAGTTACAATGTTTCATGTTAAAAAATTGGCAGACTGCCCGATGTTTTCTTTTGACAGCTGAATGAGCAGATAAGTCTCTCCACTTGTTATATGAAAGAACTCTGCAATAGAGATGGGGGGGGGGAGGGGGTTGAATCGAGATCACAATTTAACAATTAATTGTGCAGCTCTAATATCCACATATGCTACCCAAGACCCCTTTCACACTGGGGCATTTTTTGGGAGTATTTCAGGCGCTTTAGCGTTAAAAAAAACGTCTGTAAAGCACCTGAAAGAAGCCTCATCTGCAATCCCAATGTAAAAACCCGAGCCCTTTCACACTGCCAGCTCCTGAAAAAACGCTGGTAAATCGCCGCTTAAGACCTCTTTCACACTGGGGCGTTTTTCAGGCGCTGACAGTGTTAAAGGGCTCAGGCCATCTGTGCACCCAGCCCCGGGGCAAAAACACGAAAGCGCTGCAAAGAAGCTGCTTGCAGGACTTTTTTTGACGCCCTGCCAGCGCAGCACCCCAGTGTGAAAGCACTCAGGCTTTCACATTGAGATTGCAGATGAGGCTTCTTTCAGGCGCTTTACAGGAGCTTTTTTTAACGCTAAAGCGCCTGAAAAATGCCCCAGTGTGAAAGTACTCGGGCTTTCACATTGGGATTGCAGATGAGGCTTCTTTCAGGCGCTTTACAGGAGCTTTTTTTAACGCTAAAGCGCCTGAAAAACGCCCCAGTATGAAAGCGGTCTAATTATTTTTAGCCTAGGTTCACACTATCGTGATGGGGAAACCAGTGCGATTCCAGTGCCAGTTACTGCGTTGCACCTCTCCCGCAAGCAGTTCACACGGCCCTCTGCGAACCACTGCGGGTGTCAATACAATGTTAATGATGCCCCCAGATCGGTTCACAGATCGCAATGCGAACTGTGGATTTGGAAAGGAATTAGATCACATGGGTGTGAACACCCATGCTATCCGATTCCAGTGTGGGAAAAAAAAGTCCCTGTACCTTTTTTGTGTGAATCCAATGCGAGTTCAGCCATACAACTGTATGGCTGAACTCGCATCGCACATTTAACTCACATGTGATCGGAACAGCAATGCGGGTGCGAATCACATGCGATGTCTGCACTCGCATATGTGTGAACCCAGGCTTATTGTTGTCTTATCAATGCATCAAGCTGGCTTAAGGTTAGTGAATCTCTAAGGGCATTTTCACACGAGCGATCCGCCCGGCCGCCTCCGCTTTGCTCAGCGGGAGATCACCCATTGATCCCTGCTGAGCATGCGGATGACAGGTCAGTCTCCACTCACTGTGCTGAGACAGACCTGTCAGTGCCTCGCAGTCCTCTATGGGGAGATCGGTTGAAAACGGACCTCTGGTCCATTTTCATCGGATCCGCCAGACGGATGGAAAATAGGGTCTCCATCCATCTGGATTTCACGGACAGGATCGGTTTGGTTAGCAATGGGTGTCAGCAAGCATGTCACCGCTGACATCCGCTGCTCCATAGGGGTGAATGGAGTGTTCGATCAGGTCCGCCTGCGATCGGAAAGCCTGTGGGAAAGGGGCCTAACGCATCTCCCATTAAAAATTCAAGATAAATTTCTGCATTTGAAGCCCTTGTTTCATACCCTTTCTCAATAAAAAAAGCTGAAATAAACTATTAGTATGCATTTGTTTTTGTTTTCGGCCTAGGAGGTTTTGTTTTAATTACATAATTTTAAGTTCAACCTATGCATTTTTTAATGCTTTTTGCAGAAACGCACTACAGTCCATTTAGCATGGTTTTCTATGGGACACAGTCACATCTATGCTTGTTTCTGCTGGTAAATTTTTAGAAAGGGTCAGAAACTTTAAAGGCAAAACGGTGCGTTTTTGGTTCAATAGACTTTAATAGAGAAACCACAGAAAAGCAGTTAGTGTTTTTTTCTAGCCACAATTTGTGTTTTTAATCCACCCAACAACAAGTTAGCCAAAAAAAACTTAAAAAATGCAAAACGCATAAAAAAACATGCAAAAAATGCATCAAAAACACGTGTGCAAAATCGCAGAATGTAATGCATAAAGCACTGCAGAAACGAATCAAAAGCAAACTGTATAGATGTGAACCGAGCCTCAGATGAACAGAATCAGTGCCTTTTAAAGAGTATGCTGGCAACATTTTTAGTATTGTATGTTGGGTTGCAAAGATATATTTACTGAAATTCAAGCTAACCAAAGCAAATATGATTCGTAGAGCTCAACCTGAATACAAGATGAAGTGGTCTTTCTCACAAGAGCTCTTTCTTAATTTCCAACAAGCAGCAATATATTCTTTAACTGGAGTTACTCTTTAACCACTTCAATACAAGGCACTTAAACCCCCTTCCTGCCCAGACCAATTTTCAGCGTTCAGTGCTCTCACACTTTGAATGCCAATTACTCAGTCATGCAACACTGTAACCAAACAAAATATTTATCATTTTTTTCACACAAATAGAACTTTCTTTTGGTGGTATTTAATCACCACTTGGGTTTTTATTTTTTGTGACATAAGTGAAAAAACACTTTCGGTTTCTATGATAAAATTTCGCAAATCATTAATTTTTGTTCATAAATTTGGGCCAAAATTTATACTGCTTCACAAAATAACCCAAATAATGTATATTATTTGGTTTGTGTGAAAGTTATAGGTTCTACAAGCATGGGCGTCCGCAGGTAGGAGGCAAGGAGGGGCTAGTGCCCCCCCCCCCCCCCCCCTGGAGCAAGGTGTCCGCACATGGACACTCAGGGGCCAGGCTGATCCTGGGTGGGTGCAGAGCCGGCGCCAGCATGAGGGAGGAAATGTGGAAAGGAGGAAAACCTTAAGGTACCAGGAGAGGGAGGGCACTAAAGCTACGGGTCCCTCAAGAAAAGCTGATGCTGACGCCGGCCCCGCTCACACCTTTACCCAGCTCAGCAAAGTTGACATGCAGGCATCGCACTGTGATTCTGTGACCATCAGCCACTGCCTCCATGTCACACTAGCTTCTATTTGCTCTCCACTCCAGGGCGGCTGCTACTGCTCCTCCTCTCTCAGAGTCCCGGGTAAAGGGCAGAACAACCGTTTTTTACTCTCCAGGCTCCAGCTCCGCAATGAACAATTCCCGCAGAAATGCCTCCAGTCCAGCACAGAGTCAATAATCGCCACTGAACTGGAGGCAAGAGATGGGGGGGGGGGGGAGTCCAGTGAGACTAGGGGGAGGAGACCAGTGAGACTAGGGGGAGGAGACCAGTGAGACTAGGGGGAGGAGTTTGTAAGCATAGGTGCGGGATCAGCAAGGAGTGGAGGGATGAAAAGGTAAATCTTGCTGCTTTGCTTAAGATAGCCCACTGACATGTACACCATGGGGACCCTCTAGAGATCTGGAATAGAGGGGAACATAGGGACAGAGTGCAAGGGAAAAAGAGAAATGGGGACAGAAAGGGACATGGGGCAAAACAGAGAAGATTGCATGGAGACAGAGGGACAGAATCTGCTTCCTATCCAGATGCTCAGTTTGGGATCTGTGTGCTGATCCCCTGCTGAGCAGATCCCACACAACCCACTCTGCTCTATGGGTGGTGAGGTGTATACAGACTTCTGTGTTTACATCCAACTGCCCTCCAATCCCATCTGCCCAGACAGTGGGTAACAGATCCCCTTCATTTGTTTTTGGCAGATTGGATTGGATGTAGGCGGGTGTAAACGGACACAAGTCTGTTTACATCTATCACTTCATAGAGGAAAATGGAGGGTCTGGTGAACTGACAAACAGACCCAATCAGACCAATTGGTGCCAGGATGGGGGGTGGGGGGGGGGTTAAAACCTGAATCCCCCAACCACTTCCTGGAGCTTCAGATTTTTAATGTGCTGCAGGCATGTCCTTTTAACACACTCCTGGCTGCAATAGGAGTGTGTTGGCTGATCACTTCCACAACCGCTATGATGTGCAACCCTCCCAATCCCCCCCCCCCGCCACCTAGTCACCTTTATACTATCATATAGGGTGGAGCATGGGTGACCTTAAAACGATGCCCCCCCCTGAAAAAATTTCTGCGGACGCCCATGTCTACAAGCTATGATGCCAATCACTGAAAATAGATCACACCTGATCTACGGACAGCCTCATTTCTTGAGACCCTAACAAGCCAGGAAATATAAATACCTCCAAATGACCCCTTTCTGAAAAGTAGACAGTCCAAGGTATTTAAAGGTATAAAACAGAAAAGATATTCTCCTGCGTTGGTGCAGAGGGCCTTAGTAATGGTGGTAGTATTTCTTAATGGTATATATGTGAGGAGATCATGCAAGCCCCGCTGCTTATGCTGACTAGGGGAAGTCCAAAATATTATGTAAAGAAGGAAAAAAAAGGCGCGTGGCCTGTTGCATGAATCATTGAAACAAGGAGTTTATTATAAACAGAATGGGTGTATACAAGGAGATACTATGTATTCGTACACATGAATAAGAGCAATGTTAGACACTTGGTAGATTGATATGTGATGTTATCCACACAAGGAATACTCGAATAATTGGGAGTGAGCGGCTGCGCAGTGTGGCCGTGTGACCCTGATACAGGAAGTGCTCCTTCTCTACCAAGCATCCAGAAGCACAATACGGCTGTAGCCTGGTAGGAGACAGTACACAGCCACAGCACAGGTGAATCGCTCATTATAGCCCAGCAATGACGTGGATACCCACCCATTGATTTTTGGCTGCAACACCGGAACCAACCACCAACAACTAACAGACAGCCCTAAATCTATACACCATACCTATGGTGTTAGAGTGCCAAGATGTGGAAGGATAACCCCTACAGTGAAAGAATTTGCCCGCAACACTATACTATCTATGTAGTGTTACACTACTCATCCAGCTTCCGCTATCTATTGTTATACTTTTAAACACAGACTAAATTTGGCTCTCTAAAGGATCTGATGAAGAGGAAAACCCTTGAAATGTGTTAGACAATTATTCAAGTATACCTTGTGTGAATAACATCACATATCAATCTACCAAATGTCTAACTGCTTTTATTCAGATGTACGAATACGTACCATCTCCTTGTATATATCCATTTTGTTTATAATAAACTCCTTGTTTCAATGATTAAAGCAACAGGCCACGCGTCTTTCTTTTCTTTCTTTACACAGTCCAAGGTATTTAGTAGGCATGGCAAGTTTTTTGAAGTTGTAATTTTTTCCCACAATTCTTGGGAAAATAAATTTTGTTTTTTGTTTTTTTTGCACACAATTGTCACAATTACAAGTTATTTCTCGCACACAGCATATGCATACTTCCAAAATACATTCTGTTACTCCTCCCGAGTAAGGCAACGCCACATGTGTGTGAGTTTTTCACAGCCTAGAGGTCAAACATGCAGGGAGCACTGTCAGGCGTCCTAGGAGCATAAATTACACATATTACAATTTTGAAGGCCCTGGAGCACCAGGACAATTGAATTACACACAAAATGACCCCCTTTTGGAAAGCAAACACCCCAAAGTATAGTCTATGAGGCACAATGAGTCTTTTGAACGGTTCATTTTTTTCCACAAGTCTTCAGAAAACGTGGAAAGAAAATGAAAACATTTTTTTTTTTTACACAAAGTTGTCAATTTATATGATATTTCTAACACTAATAGCATGTACATAGCAAAAATGACCCCCCAAAGTACATTCAGCTACTCTTCTTGATTATGGCGATACCACATGTGTGAGACTTTTACACAGCCTGGCCACATAGAAAGGTCCAACATTCAAGTAGTACCTTCAGGCGTTCTAGGAGCATAAATTACACTACACTACAGTTCTAATTTCATTCCTACCTAACACACTTTTGAAGGTCCTGAAGCACCAGGACAGTGGAATTACCCACAAAATGACCCCATCTTGGAAAGCAAAACACCCCAAGTATATTCTATGAGGCATGAGCTGCAGATAGGTACTCGGGTACTCTGATGGGCTGGTGACATGTACTCCGTTACTCTGATGGGCTGGTGACAGGTACCCTTTATTACTGGGGGGCAATCAGTGTGATCGGTGTGAGCAGAACCCGGTAACAGCTCTTTACCGTGGTTTGTTTACATTCTGTGACCGGCCGTAATTGGACACAAGGTATTTCATTGGCTCTTTACCGCGATCGAGGATGGGCTGTGTTAGGGTGACAAGCCCCATCCCCGATCACCACTCTGCACGCCCCAAGGGGAACGCACGAGCGCCATGCACGAGGACAGTGCATGTGACCGGCTGTGATTGGATACAGCCGGTCACGTGGTAAAGAGCCATTTTTATTGTCCCTTAACAATGATCTGTGATGGGCTGGGATGATCTGGAGTAGGCGAGGGATACACCTCATCCTCGATTGCCGCGCTGGAGCGGCGAGAATGGGAGGACGTCATATAACGTCCACCCGGGATGGGAGAGTGTTCCTGCTGGCGTCATTTTACTATGGCCCAGTATGGAACTGGTTAAGATATTGTCCATTCTTTACAGCCTCACATTCACATTATACAGCAGCTCCAGTATCTTCTTGTACTGATAACTTTCACTGGCAAATGTGGACTTTTGTGCCACAACAAAATAATCCATCTTTCTGAATGAACAGCCACACAAAATTATTTTCCTTTGATCCTATAAAAAGAAAGAAACTGATTGTCATCTGCAGGCATATATAAAGCAACCCCAGGGAGAATGAAATAACATGTGAAAGACCTGAGCTCTTGGATTTACTTGTTGAGCATTAATAATTGAAGCAGGTTAGGAGGCTTGATATTATTCACAGTATTTATACTGACAGCAGAGATGGAAGATGACAGAAATGTGGATATGATATGTGCAATCTGAATAATTCATTCAACCAGACAATGTAAGAATACTTGGTGGTCCTCTTATCTGCCATACGTTCCATCATAAATGTTACTGAAATGTTCCTCTATTACAAGCTTAATTAATCAATTCCATAAACGGTTAATGCACAGGCTTAATAAAACAAGTACTTAATATGGGATAAAATAGTCACTTCTTTATAGTATGACGATATTGAGATTTTCAAAGTAAATCAGTAACCATAAGCAAGCACATGTTAAGTAAATACATATGTGGGCTTTAACATATGCTTTACCTTGATACCTCAATGACCATGTCCTTTCTACACTCCTCTTACGCTGTGATTTTTTTTTTTGTAACAATTACATCTACAATGCAGTATTAGAAGCAACATTGGGTTTGCTTTACATGGAAGAGTATGCTACCATTAGGCACAAAAAGATCAAGTCCACATTTAACCACTTCAATACTGGGCACTTTCACCCCCTTCCTGCTCAGGCCAATTTTCAGCTTTCAGTGCTGTCACACTTTGATTCAACTGCATGGTCATGCAACATTGTACATATATGAAATTTTTAATATTTTTTTTCACACAAATAGAGCTTTCTTTTGGTGGCATTTAATCAGCACTACGTTTTTATTTTATTTTATGCTAAACAAATGAAGAAAGACCAACAAGTTTTTCTTCGCTTCTGTTATAAAATTTTGTAAATAAGTAATTTTTCTGCTTCAATGATGTGCAATGATGAGGTTGCACTGATATGCAGCACTGATAGGTGGCAAAGACAGGCATCACTGATGCGGCTGTCAGCAAGGCCACTTATCCCCCTTTAGGAAAGCTGCTTATCGGCTCTCCTCTACTCATGCGCTGTCAGAGTCAGTAGTAGTGAAATGCTGATATCCGACACTGCCTATTTACGCTGTGATCAGACACAGCTGATCACATGGTAAAGAGCCACAATCATAGGATGTTTACCGTGAACGGAGATGCCTTGTGTCCGAGCAACACACCACACCACCAATCACTGCACTGCGCTTCCTCAGGGGAGCACACAAGTGGCTTGTTTTGAAGGACGGGTGAAAAAATAAACTCCGCGCTAAATGTAGTAAAAAACTTAAACAAGAAAAATAATGTTGAAGCTGCTCCCCCGATTGCACAGAGTGATCAGTAAGAATTGGTAGTAGAAAGGGGGCGCTCATGACTAAACTGGTGATAATATCAATGGTGAAAATGAAAACTAGTGATAGGACAATTAACTAGGTGAAATGTAAATACTAATATATAAAGATAATACTGTGTAAAACATAGGTGATGAATCACAATAATGAACAACAGTGGTAGTATAATGCCCCGTACACACGGTCGGATTTTCCGACGGAAAATGTGTGATAGGACCTTGTTGTCGGAAATTCCGACCGTGTGTGGGCTCCATCACACATTTTCCATTGGATTTTCCGACACACAAAGTTTGAGAGCAGGCTATAAAATTTTCCGACAACAAAATCTGTTGTCGGAATTTCCGATCGTGATTACACAAATCCGACGCATAAAGTGCCACGCATGCTCAGAATAAATAAAGAGAACAAAAGAGATGAAAGCTATTGGCTACTGCCCCGTTTATAGTCCCGACGTACGTGTTTTACGTCACCGCGTTCAGAATGATCGGATTTTCTGACAACGTTGTGTGACCGTGTGTATGCAAGACAAGTTTGAGCCAACATCCGTCGGAAAAAAATCCTAGGATTTTGTTGTCGGAATGTCCGATCAATGTCTGACTGTGTGTACGGGGCATTAGAGTCCCAATTGCAAAGAAAACAACCACAATTAAATTGTAGACAAAAGTGATCTTCTAGATGTTGATAATATCTTCTGTGTGGAAAGTGGAAATTCCTTCACCAAGAAGTACACCCCACAGTGATAGGTGAAAAATCTGCTTACCAGATACAAATGACTTCTTTAATTAAAAAGAAAGTCATGAGCGCTTGTGCAGGATTGTGCCTGCTCACATATGGAGACTGGATAGCAATAGGCAAAGACTTCTTCCCCGGATGGTTAACCATGGGACGTAGAAAAAACAATGGATGCTTCCATAGCGTAATACAGTTTAATAAAATAGTTAAAAGCAAATAGTGTAGCTGAATGGCCGCTTACATCTGTTGGTGCCTACCCGGCACTGGGGCTGCTCGCTCATCTGTAGTAGGTTTAAACGTAGATGCCGTACACCACCTCCGTGGTGGGCGTGCGTTCCACTCAACGAAATCGACAGCCAAAGAACCGTTAGTAGGATGAAATCACGTGACCAGGTACCCCTCCGACGTACGTTTCATATTAACTGAAGACGTTATTACCAAACATAATAACGAGTTTATTCTGACGGCAAAACCAGTTGTGTGTACAGGGCATTAGTCTACCTAAAGCATTGATCCTGGGGCAGAAATGCTGTGAACTAGCTGGGCACATTGTGTCCCCTTGACGGCTGATATACAGAATGCCACTGGGGTGGCTGACTGCACCCGGATTTTGTGTCCCTTCAGAAAGGGGACACAATGCTGCAGGGACAAGCCAATTGCTCTGAGCCCATGTCATTACTGGTCAGGCTGCTCGGGCAATACAAGTGTGCATGTTTATTATACGTCAATTACTGGAATAAACATGACTGCCAGTTGGAAAGCATGACATGTATAGCTAGCTTTAGTACCTTTACTATGATTTCAAAGCAGTTCTTAACTGTTTGTAAAAAAAATAAGTCAGCAGCTACAAATACTATAAAAAAAAAAAAAAAAAAACTTACCTGTCAAAGTGTCCAGCACTGTTCTCACCGGGTCACTGGTTTTCAGGTTCCCAGCATCGGTATGGTTAGTGTAGGAAGCCAGCTGTGACTCCTTGCAAGCTGCACTGTACTGTGCGAAATGGTCCCCAGCCTGCGTGCGGGGAAGGGGGGTGGCCAAATCTCTGGTGAAATCGCCTAGACGATCCAACCAGAAGTGGGAGTGGGTACCTACCAAAACTAGGTAATCACTCCCCCTTCCCCAAATAAAAAAAAAAAGGATTCCAAAAGAAAAAAAAAAAAAAGAAGAGGAGCGGGGGGGAGAGTAGCACATAAAGTAGAACTTCCCCTTAAGGATCGGTTCACACTGAGGCAGCACAACTTGCAGCGCAACTGCCTCATGCGACCCAGGACACGACTCAGCGGCGACTTGCAAAACGACTTCTGTATAGAAGCCAATGCAAGTCGCCCCCAAAGTTGTACAGGAACCTTTTTCTAAGTCGGAGCAACGTGATTAGAACGGTTCCATTGTACAGAACGGAACGCTACATGTCAGGCGGCTAGGTCACCTGACAAGTCGACCCAGTGTGAACCGAGGCTTAGGGTGAATTACCGCTTAAAAACTAATATGTCTGACAGTACCTATAAGCAATGGGCAATCTGCTACAAAATCAAACAGCATCCAGCATTATTTAAGCACATAAATGGCCACATCTAGCAGATTAACGAAGGCACAATTTCTAATGCTCCGGTCTCTGGAACACACAATAGCCACAATAACAGTCAGTTAATTTACAAAAAAGTGTGCTCCCGAATGCCATCATTATTACAGCAGAAGTTGGTATTATTACACAAATGTTGCTGGTTCAAAGATATGTCAACTATTGTTTGCTAAAAACATTGAGAGGATTTTATAACAAACATATGCCAGCTCTAAAATATAGCTTACCACATCAACTGACCTCACTGTTCTGCTGCCGTAAAAACATAATCCAGCAATATAAAAACACACAAATAATCGAGTTGTACTATATATGACCAGGTATAACGCTATTGATATTACTATAAGTCAAATGACTGCTGGAGGGCAGAGAAACCCATGATATAAAAGGGTATTTTATATTGATGGATCAGACTCCCAAAAACAAAATGTTTTCATCAAACTCTACAATTAACTACTCCAGGACCAGCCGCCGCAGTTGTACTGTGGCAGGTTGGCTCAATCTGCGTGAACCACCATCATTGTACGCCGGCCGCTTTAAGAGGAACAGGGGGCACGCGCCCGCAGCGCGATCCTGGAGCTGATGCACGTGGCCGACAGCAGCGATGTCCGCCAGCCACCCGCGATCGCACCACAGAAAGACAGAACGGGCATGTGTGAAAGTAAACAAACAGATCCCCGTTCCGTCAGGGGAATACAGAGAGATCTACTGTTCCTAGTGATTAGGTACAGCAATCTCTTTCCTCCGCCAGGCAGTACATTCCCCACCCCCCCGTCACAGTTAGAAACTCCTCCCTAGAGAACACTTAACCCCTTGATCGCCCCCTAGTATTAACCCCTTCCCTGCCAGTGACATTAATACAGTATTCAGTGGCCATTTTTAGTACTGATCGCTGTATAAATGTCAGTGGTCCCAAAAAAGTGTCAAATGCGTCCGATCTGTCCGCCACAATGTCGCAGTCCTGCCTAAAATCGCTAATCACCTCCATTACTAGTAATAAATACATTTTAAAAAGTGCCATAAATCTATCCCCTATTCTGTAAACGCTATAACTTTTGTGCAAACCAATCAATATACGATTTTTTTTTTTCACCAAAAATATGTACAATAATACATATTGGCCTAAACTGATGAAGAAATTGGTATTTTTTACATTTTTTTTTTTTGGGGATATTATAGCAAAAAGTAAAAAATATTTTTTTTTTCTGAACTATTGTTCTTTTATTGTTTATAGTGCAAAAAAAAAAACGCTGAGGTGATCAAATACCACCAAAAGAAAGCTCTATTTGTGGGGAAAAAAGGACATAAATTTTGTTTGAGTACAGCGTCGTACGACTGCAAAAAAAAATGGTCTGGTCAGGAAGGGGGTAAATCCTTAAGTGATTAAAGAGGTTGTAAACCCCCAAGGTTTTTCACCTTAATGCATTCTATGCAATAAGGTGAAAAGCCTTCTGTGATGCAGCAGCCCCCCAGAGCCCTCCTTTTACTTACATGAACCCAGTCTTTTCAGTGATGGGGACGAGCACACCAGCTCCAGCCGGTGTCTCAGGTCCTGATTGGATAGATTGACAGCAGCGGGAGCCAATGGCTGCTCTGCTATCAAATCCAATGATGCGGAGCCAGGGGCAGGGCCGAGTCCTGCTGTCTGTCAATGGACGCAGCAGCAGCAGGACACAGGAGCGTGCCTGCACGAGTGCCCCTGAGGGAGAGCGACTCTTCAACGGGGCACTCGAGAAGAGGAGCAGCCAGGAGCGCCGCTGAGGGACCCCAGAAAAGGAGGATCGGGGCCACTCTGAGCAAAACCAACTGCACAGAGAAGGTAAATAGGACATGTTTGTTTTTTGTTTTTTACAATGAACCTTTACGTATCCTTTAATCACCACTGGGGTATGTGTTATTTTTTTGCTGAATAAATGAAAAAAATGACTTTCCTAGTTTGTTATAAAATTTTGCAAACAGGTAATTTTTCTCCTTCACTCATGTGCACGGATGAGGCTGCACTGATGGGCACTGTTAGGCTGCACTGATGGGCACTGTTGGGACTGCAGTGATAAGCAGGACACTGATAATCGGTGCCCTGATTATCAGGGTACATGTCCCTTTTAGAGAAACCGGTTATCGGCTCTCTTCTCCTCTCCTCATGCTGTCAGCAAAAGGAAAAGAGTGCCAATAACCGGCTTCTGTTTAGCGCCATGATCAGCTGTGATTGGACACATGGTAAAGAGCCGCTGATTGGCTCGTTAGCTCAATCTGTGATCAGCAGCGTCCTCCGGAACCAGCAATAACAGAGCAGCAGGCGCGATCACGGCATGCTGTCATATGACGGCTTCCCAGAACTAGCCGACTGCACTGTAACCATCATTCGGCAAGTGGTTAAAATAACATTAACCAGAAATATACTGTACACCCTGCCTACAAAAGCAAACAGTGCTTTGGTCATTTAGAACAAATCAACAGGTCCAGTTTACAGCCAGCCACCACAGCATTTATTAGTTACCTTCCCATTGCTCCTGCTGCTATGTAAGGAAAAAGATAATCTGTGTAAACTCCAAGTCTTTCCTACTCAGCGTTTACACGGGGCTTAAAGCGGTATTAAATCCAAAATCAAAAATGTAATAAATTGTCGCTTTCAATCATTAGATGTGGTTACATTTATTTTCCCCTCTACTGTCATCTGGAGATCTGGCCAGTAACACACCTTCTGTATTATACAGACAACTCTCTGAATAAATGAGCACATGGGGCAGATTAGGACAGCAACACTGTTAGTCTGGGGGGGGGGGAGGGTTGTTTTAATTGTACTAGCAGATTTTATTACACTAACAAATTGAAGCCAAACTCCAGCTAAGACTTTATAATCAGTTACAGCTAACAGTTTTTATCATTTTGGGATTAAGGTTTTACATAAATAAACGCGCATCATTTTAAGCACCCCTGCCATTGTTAAATGGTCTATCTCATCTCGGTAACTGCAAGAGAACTTTTCTGTTGAAACGCAACAAACTGGCTGGATAACCAGATCAAGACAGAAGAAAAAAAAGTCTAAAAAAGGAAACTAATGCAGCCACCACATCTAAAGTTGGCCATACATGAATCGATATTTAGTAGGTTCAGCAGGGACCGTCCAAGATTAGATCCATGGATGGGCAGGCTGATTGTACCCAAGTTAAACCATCGATCGACTTGGGTACAACCAGCCTGTCGGATTTTTTACATACAATTATTGCCGGCGGCTATAATTGCTAACAGTAATCATTATATTCAGCTGGCCAGAAAGGCTTGTGTGACCTGCTTCCCGCGGGCGGGGCACGGTCGGCTTCATTAGTGGAGCGATCCAGGCTGAGGGGGAGACCACTCATTCATGGCCACCCCCTCGCGATCACTCCCAACTAATGAGAATCTTTCTCTACAGCTGTAATGTAAACAGCGGCAGAGAAAGTGATGTCATCTCTCCTCGGGTCTGTATTTTCCATTCTGGCGCCGAGGAGAGAATACATCTGAGTAAGTGCACCAACACAACACATACAGTAAAACACACTAGGCACACATTTCACCCCCCATCACCCCCCTGTACCCCCTGTCACAGTGACACCAATAGCAGTTTTTTTGTTTTTGTTTTTTCTGATTACTGCATTGGTGTCAGTTTGTGACAGTTAGAAGTGGTAGGGCAGTTAGTGTTAGGCCCCCTTTAGGTCTAGGGTACCCCCCCAACCCCCCCTTAATAAAGTTTTAACCCCGTGATCACCCCCCGTCACCAGTGTCACTAAGCAATCGTTTTTCTGATCACTGTATTAGTGTCACTGGTGACGCTAGTTAGGGAGGTAAATATTTAGGTTCACCGTCAGCGTTTTATAGCGACAGGGACCCCCATATACTACCTAATAAAGGTTTTAACCCCTTGATTGCCCCCTAGTTAACCCTTTCACCAGTGATCACCGTATAAGTGTTACGGGTGACGCTGGTTAGTTTGTTTATTTTTTATAGTGTCAGGGCACCCGCTGTTTATTACCCAATAAAGGTTTAAGCCCCTGGTCGCCCGGCGGTTATATAAGTTAGGTTTTAGGGTCAGATAGGGTCTGCGTCGCCCCAGGCAGCGTCAGGTTAGCGCCAGTAGCGCTAAAACCCACGCACGCACCATACACCTCCCTTAGTGGTATAGTATCTGAACAGATCAATATCTGATCCGATCAGATCTATACTAGCGTCCCCAGTAGTTTAGGGTTCCCCAAAACGCAGTGTTAGCGGGATCAGCCCAGATACCTGCTAGCACCTGCGTTTTGCCCCTCCGCCCGGCCCAGCCCAGCCCGGCCCAGCCCAGCCCAGCCCAGCCCACCCAAGTGCAGTATCGATCGATCACTGTCACTTACAAAACACTAAACGCATAACTGCAGCATTCGCGGAGTCAGGCCTGATCCCTGCGATCGCTAACAGGTTTTTTGGTAGCGTTTTGGTGAACTGGCAAGCACCAGCCCCAGGCAGCGTCAGGTTAGTGCCAGTAGCGCTAACACCCACGCACGCACTGTACACCTCCCTTAGTGGTATAGTATCTGGACGGATCAATATCTGATCCGATCAGATCTATACTAGCGTCCCCAGCAGTTTAGGGTTCCCAAAAATGCAGTGTTAGTGGGATCAGCACAGATATCTGCTAGCACCTGCGTTTTGCCCCTCCGCCCAGCCCAGCCCACCCAAGTGCAGTATCGATCGATCACTGTCACTTACAAAACACTAAACACATAACTGCAGCGTTCGCAGAGTCAGGCCTGATCCCTGCGATCGCTAACAGTTTTTTTTGGTAGCGTTTTGGTGAACTGGCAAGCACCAGTGGCCTAGTACACCCCGGTCGTAGTCAAACCAGCACTGCAGTAACACTTGGTAACGTGGCCCATAAGTGCAGTTCAAGCTGGTGAGGTGGCAAGCACAAGTAGTGTCCCGCTGCCACCAAGAAGACAAACAGGCCCGTCGTGCCCATAATGCCCTTCCTGCTGCATTCGACAATCCTAATTGGGAACCCACCACTTCTGCAGCACCCGTACTTCCCCCATTCACATCCCCAACCAAATGCAGTCGGCCGCATGAGAGGTATTTTCTTTATGTCCTCCCGAGTTCCCCTATCCAACGAACCCCCCAAAAAAGATGTTGTGTCTGCAGCAAGCGCGGATATAGACGTGACACCCTTTATTATTGTCCCTCCTGTCCTGACAATCCTGGTCTTTGCATTGGTGAATGTTTTGAACGCTACCATACACTAGTTGAGTATTAGCGTAGGGTACAGCATTGCACAGACTAGGCGCACTTTCACAGGGTCTCCCAAGATCCCATCGCATGTTGAGAGACCCGAACCTGGAACCGGTTACAGTTATAAAAGTTACAGTTACAAAAAAAAAGTGTAAAAAAAAAAAAAAATTATATATATATATATATATAAAATTAAAAAAACAAAAATAGTTGTCGTTTTATTGTTCTTTCTCTCTCTATTCTCCTTCTATTGTTCTGCTCTTTTTTTACTGTATTCTATTCTGCAATGTTTTATTGTCATTATGTTTTATCATGTTTGCTTATCAGGTATGCAATTTTTTATATTTTACTGTTTACTGTGTTTTATTGTTAACCATTTTTTTGTTCTCAGGTACGCCATTCAGCTGCAGCGCGGATTTATTTATCTTGACAGCAACAGCATTTGCACTCACGATACATAAAGCCGTGACTCCAGCGCTGTCGGAGGTGATATATGCCGAAGCATGGGGGCAGCAGGGGCGGAGGAGCGATTTGCTCCTAACTTTTGGGTGGATGCCCCCATGCTTCGGCATATATAAATGGTGCATGTATGCCCATCTTTAGAAGTGGGTGGATGAAGGGAGGTATTCTAATGGTGGGCATTATGAAAAAATAGGCTGCATGAAAAAAAAAAAAAAAAAAAAAAAAAAGATTACAATATATGCCCAACAAGGACCAGCAACGTACTGGTATGTTGCTGGACTTTGAGTGGTTATATTAGAATGATGCCTGCAGGTTTAGGTATCATCTTGGTATTATTCTTTTCAGCCAGCGGTCGGCTTTCATGTAAAAGCAATCCTAGCGGCTAATTAGCCTCTAGACTGCTTTTACAAGCAGTGGGAGGGGATGTCCCCCCCTCCCATCGTCTTCAATGTTTTTCTCAACAGCTAACCTGAGAATGCAGCCGGTGATTCGGCCAGCTGACCATAGAGATGATCAGAGACCAGAATGGCTCCAATCATCTCTATGACCTAAGAAACCGGAAGCTACGAGCATTTCATGACTTAGATTTTGCTGGATGTAAAAAGCACCATTGGGAAATTGGGAAAGCATTTTATCACATCTTGGTGTGGTCAGATGCTTTGAGGGCAGAGGAGAGATCTGGGGTCTAATAGACCCCATTTTTTTCAAAAAAGAGTACCTGTCACTACCTATTGCTATCATAGGGGATATTTACATTCCCTGACATAACAATAAAAATGATACAAAAAAAAAAAAAATGAAAGGAACAGTTTAAAAATAAGATAAAAAAACAAAAAAAACAACCCTGTCCCCCCCTGCTCTCGCGCGAATGCAAGCGTTGGTCTGGCGTCAAATGTAAACAGCAATTGCACCATGCATGTGAGGTATCACCGCAAAGGTCAAATCGAGGGCAGTAATTTTAGCAGTAGACCTCCTCTGTAAATCTAAAGTGGTAACCTGTGAAGGCTTTTAAAAATGTATGTAGTTTGTCACCACTGCACGTTTGTGCGCAATTTTAAAGCATGTCATGTTTGGTGTCCATGTACTCAGCCTAAGATCATCTTTTTTATTTCATCAAACATTTGGGGGCAGTAATTTTCATAGATACCCCACCACATCCGCCCCTGAAGAAGTGTATCTTACACAGAAACGCGTCGGGAATTAAGGATGTAGTTATATGCCTACTAACTTCATACCAAGATATGTTACACCTATTTTTTGTATCATTCCTTTGGCTGCCAGCTGTCATGTTAATTGATTATGCTATATATATATGTACCAAGTGTTTATCATGTATACATCTACCGATATGATGTTATTGCTCTATGCATACGTATATTACGATGTTACTTATTCATTGATCTCTGTATACGAATTTTATTATTACTCTGTAATTTGAATTTAGTATGCATATGCACACTATGACAACACTTCATTATATGTTTTTTCATATGATGTTTATCACCTATATGCATTATACATTTTATATTTCTTACTCCAATAAAACTGACCACGTTTTCTACACAAAGTCTACCACCTCATTTAAAGTCCCAACTTCCCCTTTTTTTGTCTCAAAAATGTACGCCCTTAGAAATCCTGAAGGCGGTGCTTGGTTTTCGGGGCCCCGTACGCGGCTAGGCTCCCAAAAAGTCCCACACATGTGGTATCCCCATACTCAGGAGAAGCAGCTAAATGTATTTTGGGGTGCAATTCCACATATGCCCATGGCCTGTGTGAGCAATATATCATTTAGTGACAACTTTTTGTTTATTTTTTTATTTTTTTTTTTGTCATTATTCAATCAATTGGGACAAAAAAAATGAATATTCAATGGGCTCAACATGCTTCTCAGCAATTTCCTTGGGGTGTCTACTTTCCAAAATTGGGTCATTTGGGGGGGGTTTGTACTGCCCTGCCATTTTAGCACCTCAAGAAATGAGATAGGCAGTCATAAACTAAAAGCTGTGTAAATTCCAGAAAATGTACCCTAGTTTGTAGACACTATAACTTTTGCGCAAACCAATAAATATACGCTTATTGACATTTTTTTTTACCAAAGACATGTGGCCGATTACATTTTAACACTAAAATTGAGTTTATTGGATTTTTTTTATAACAAAAAGTAGAAAATATCGTTTTTTATTCAAAATTTTCGGTCTTTTTCCGTTTATAGCGCAAAAAATAAAAACCGCAGAGGTGATCAAATACCAATAAAAGAAAGCTCTATTTGTGGGAACAAAAGGACGCAAATTTCGTTTGGGTACAGCATTGCATGACCGCACAATTAGCAGTTAAAGCGACGCAGTGCCAAATTGTAAAAAGTGCTCTGGTCAGGAAGGGGGTGAATCCTTCCGGGGCTGAAGTGGTTAAGATAATCAAAGCATCTATGAGCTGCTTAAGAATTGGTAAACTGCACTATAAAAAATGTTTGGGTTAATACTGCTTTAAGATTTAGATAAGTGCAAATAAGAGGAAATTCATTATGCCAGCTCTGCGAAGCAAGAACAGAGCACATTATAAAACAATAACAACATAGCTGTCATACAGGTCTTGCTTTTAAGTAGTGAAGGAAGTAGATGTTCTTAAGACAGTACAAAGTAATACAATAGCTTGCAGAATACGGCGATTCAGTGGTCAATTAACAATACTTCATTACAACAGGTAACACTGACCTTATGAATGACATTATAGAAAAAAACGAAAACATACATTGTATACTGACTTTTCTGGTTGCAGTACGCCTAAACACATACCACTACATATCTGAATTACAAGGCTATCAACTGTAACCAACCTGTCTTTACTGTTTCTCTACTTTCTATGGAAAATGTGGTAATATGGAAAAAACAAACATACAACCTTTGATTTAATTAAGTTCAGATTTAACAAGGGCTATGTAAGAACTTGTAATAAATGAATACATAAATACAGGGCTCATTATGTACAGTGCCTTGCAAAAGTATTGACCCCCTTGGCTTTTTACCCATTTTGTTACATTACAGCCTTTAGTTCAATGTTTTATTTAATCTGAATTATATGTGATGGATCAGAACACAATAGTCTAAGTTGGTAAAATTAGAAAAATATATACATGAAACTATTTTTCAGAAATAAAAAAATGATAATTGCCATGAGCGTATGTATTCACCCCCTTTTGCAACCAATTACCTTCAGAAGTCACAATTAGTGAAATGATGTCCACCTGTGTGCAATCTAAGTGTCACATGATCTGTAATTACATATACACACCTTTTGAAAGGCCCCAGAGGCTGCAACAACTAAGTAAGAGGCACCACTACCCAAACACTGCCATGAAGACCAAGGAACTCTCCAAACAAGTAAGTGACAATGTTGTTGAGAAGTACAAGTCAGGGTCAGGTTATAAAAAAAAATTCCACATCTTTGATGATCCCCAGGAGCACCATCAAATCTATCATAACCAAAGAAAGAACATGGCACAACAGCAAACCTGCCAAGAGAAGGCCGCACACCAAAACTCAAGGACCAGGCAAGGAGGGCATTAATCAGAGAGGCAACACAGAGACCTAAGGTAACCCTGGAGGAGCTGCAGAGTTCCACAGCAGACACTGGAGTATCTGTACATAGGACGACAATAAGCCGTACGCTCCATAGAGTTGGGCTTTATGGCAAAGTGGCCAGAAGAAAGCTATTACTTTCAGCAAAAAACAAAATGGCACCTTTTGGGTTTGCAAAAAGACATGTGGGAGACTCCCAAAATGTATGGAGGAAGGTACTCTGGTCCGATGAGACTAAAACTGAATTTTTTGGCATCAAAGAAAACGCTATGTCTGGCACAAACCCAACACATCACATCACCCAAAGAACACCATCCCTATAGTGAAACATGGTGGTGGTAGCATCATGCTGTGGAGATGTTTTTCAGCAGTCGGGACTGGGAAACTGGTCAGGGTTGAGGGAAAGATGGATGGTGCTAAATACAGGGATAATCTTGAGCAAAACCTGTACCAGTCTGTGTGTGATTTGAGGCTAGGACGGAGGTTCACCATCCAGCAGGACAAAGACCCCAAACACACTGCTAAAGCAACACTTGAGTGGTTTAAGGGGAAAAATATAAATGTGTTGGAATGGCCTAGTCAAAGCTCAGACCTCAATCCAATAGAAAACTGTGGTCAGACTTAAAGATTGCTGTTTACAAGCACAAACCATCCAACTTGAAGGAGCTGGAGCAGTTTTGCAAGGAGGAATGGGCAAAAATCCCAGTGGTAAGATGTGGTAAGCGCAGAAAAGGTGGCTCTACTAAGGATTGACTTTAGGGGGTTGAATAGTTGTATATATTAGTTGCACATTGACTTTTTCTGTTATTTTTTCCTTTTTTTATTGTGAAGCAAACAACAAACATCTTCAAAGTTGTGGGCATGTTCTGTAAATTAAATGATGCCAGTCCTCAAACAATCCATGTCAATAAAAATATAATTAAAAAAGAAAAGAAAAAGAAAGCTCTATTTGAGTGAAAAATAATGATAAATATTGCATATGGGTGTTGCATGACCACACAATTGTCAAAGTGTGAGAGTGCTGAAGGCTGAAAATTGCCAGGAAGTAAAGTGCTCGGTATTGAAGTGGTCGATAACATAGAAAACCCTTTTTTTTATTTTTTTTTTTTTTTTATTTGATTTCATTAACTTTTTTGTTTGAGTATAGATCTAGGTTTGTCCCAAGCATATTTGAAGCCATTTAGACCCCCTTTCACACTGGGGCGTTTTTCAGCTAAAAATATTGCCTATTTTTTATCTCTCTTATGTCCCGTGGCTTTCTCCTGCTCCGTTCTTCCGTTATATGCCTGATACCTTCTGACAAGTTCTCCATCAACTGAGATAAAAGTAGCCTGAGTTTTGTGTTGGGGAGGACGCTTTAAATAGATTAGCAGCATGGTGAACTATTAAAGTCTCTACCCATGTGGAGAGAGGGTGTGTGCCTTTCCTCCAATAAGCTGTCTTGGCTGTATGAACAGGCTTCATTGCAGTGCTAAACAGGAAAAGAAAATCTCCTAGTACACTCCTCTTGATTGGCTGAGACAGAGCAGCAGCGCTATTGGCTCCAGCGGCTGTCAAAGTCAGTCAGCCAATCAGGGGAGAGAGGGGGCGGGCTCCATGTCTGAATGGACACATGGAGCTCTGACTCAGCTTGGGTGACCCCTGTAGCAAGCTGCTTGCTAAGGGGCACTCAAAGGAGGGAGGGACTAAAAGCAGCAAAGAGGGACCTGAGAACAGGAGGATCCAGGCTGCTCTGTGTAAAACTAACTGCACAGAGGAAGTAAAACGTTTGTTTGTTTTTGTTTTTTTTTTTGTTAAACAAGCGTTTACAAATCACTTTAAAATCCCCAGACAATTATATATTTTTTGAAAGCAGAGGCCCTAATGAAGAAAATTATGGCAGTAATTTTTACAGTATGTTGCACATTTGTCAAATGCATACGTATGTTTAGGAAAAATAACCTTAAATTAATTTTACTGCAAATACATACATTATAATATCCAATTTTTCGTACAAATATAAAAAAT
Source organism: Lithobates clamitans (assembly GCA_037952925.1). NCBI lineage: Eukaryota > Metazoa > Chordata > Amphibia > Anura > Ranidae > Lithobates > Lithobates clamitans. The sequence goes on along the minus strand of JBBGZY010000181.1, from coordinate 1,741,238 downwards.
GAGGTCGTGTCACGTTAATATCAAACATGTCAAGCCTGTGTGCGTCCGTGAAATCACAAAAAGCAAGGGTACCCATAATCATTTATCTGCTGCACATACATATCTATCATATCCTCTGCACTTTCCTACATATACCAACTGGAATCATACACTCTGCATGCCTCTTATGTGTATACTGCCATACCCTCCACACTCCTCTCCTGCATATATTGCCCACTGTCATAATACCCCCACACTGCTCTCCTGCATACACTGCCCACTGGCATACCCCCCCCCCCCACTCCTCTCCAGCATATACTGCCTAATGCCATACCCCCCATACTCCTCTCCTGCATACACTGCCTATACCCCCCACACTCCTCTCCTGCATAAACTGCCCACTGTCATAACCTCTGTAATCCTCTGCTTCACATACTGCCTAATGTTAATCCATTCAAATAATTTTCCAGCATGTATTGCCTTCTAAGACACGTTAGTGTTGTTCACTCTAGCCTTAACCTTTCCAGTTCTAAAACTGGCAAATATTTGTTAATGACCATAATAATAGCATTCAGGAAGCGCACTAGTTGTGCTACCTGTCATCAATTCATGCCAATGATCATAAATCACCTAGCATTTACATAATAAGTGTTATTATGTAGCATCAACAGCTTGCGCAGCGCTTTACAAAATAAAGGGGAACAGTAAGGTGAGCTTCAAAATTATGGCTGTAAAATTCTTATGGCGCAACAGAACAGGAGGGATATTTATAAATCAGTAAATGTGACTTTCACAAAAACTTTCCTTGCAGGTATATTGTCCTAGTGTGCACGTGTTTTGAATTTCCCAAATTGCAGGTGGCTTTTAACATGTGTACATTTGTTGAATAGGGGTGCACTGTGGGGAAAAAAATTACATAATAGAAGTGTATTCATTTTTTTATGAACAAGGAGTACAAATTCCAGCATATACATGGGCTAACTATTCCCATTTTAAGATTATCCATCTTCACAATCAGCAAAACGTAAATGTTATTAAGAAGATGAGCAAATCTTGCACTGTTATGTGATTAATATATGTGTCAATCTGCATCAAGACTGCATGAAGAGTTGTCATAATCAACATAATGATGTATAGTCGTCTCTTCTTTTTATAGTGATGTTCTATTTAAGAAAAGAAAAATGTAAGCACTTAACAGAGGTTCTGAGATTTGATAGATGTCCTTGGGATAAGCAAAACAATGTCTCAATAGCTTATGCTAACCAACAAAACCATGAAAAATGTTTTTTGTGTGAAATAAAATGCTTTGATAAAACACAAAGTTTAACATTACATTTCCACGCAGAAAGTTGTTATAGCTGGACATGTGTCAAGTGACAAGCACAGTGCTTAAAAATAAAAAATAAAAAGACTTTACTGAATAAACAAGGAAAACAAAAATAAACCTATTCAATGACCACCAATACGGGAGGGAACTTATCCCCTAAACACAGAGCTAACTACACTGCCCCAACAATCTGAGATTTATTTTACTATACCCAACTCAATCCCACATAAGATTTAAAAATTGGCTTTGGATATACTTTAGTGTGTTTCTAAAGTTATTTTTTTCTTTTGAATTAAAATAATAAACATGTTATTTTTACCTGCTCTGTGCAATGGAGATGTGTGGGCTGTGTGCATCCATAGACAAACACAGTGTGGCTCGGCCCTCCCTCCTCAACATTTGATTGAGAGCAGCGAGAGCCAATGGCTCCAACTGCTGTCTCAGTAGTAGAAGGAGAGGTGGTCAAGGCCGAGCCATGATGTGTGTCTATGGATGCAAACAGCGAGGCTCGCAGATCGAGGTCAAACCTCTGCCTCCATATCAAACGGTTTGCAGCTGGCCACAGTGCTGAATCGAGTCAGGTAAGTATTTAGGAAGGTGGGGGAGCACAGCAAGTTGTAAAATGTTTTTTACCTTAACCACTGAAGGACCAGCCTCGTTTTGGATTTTAGGCGTTTACATGTTTAAAACAGTTTTTCTTTGCTAGAAAATGACTTAGAACCCCCGAACATTATATATGGGTTTTTTTCAAACACCCTAGAGAATAAAATGGCCGCCGTTGCAATACTTTGTTTGCACCGTATTTGCGCAGCGGTCTTATAAGCGCACTTTTTTTGGAAAAAATGCACTTTTTTGAATAAAAAAATAAGACAACAGTAAAGTTATTTATTTATTTATTTATTTCAGGTACTTATATAGCGCCGTCAATTTACGCAGCGCTTTACATATATATATTATACATTCACATCAGTCCCTATACCCTCAAGGAGCTTACAATCTAAGGTCCCTAACTCACATTCATACCTATACTAGGGCCAATTTAGACAGGATCCAATTACCTACTAGCCCAATTTTTTTTATATTGTTAAATATAATGTTACCAGTAAAGAAAAAGTCAGACAGCGCAAAACCAATCCTAACGCACAGCAGCTGGACACCGAAGGTCAATATAAAAAAATTCTTAAATGAACAATAAAAGCAAAGTAGTGCAGCGCTCAGAAGCAGTATGAATAAAGTCCCTAAAGCATGTAGTTCCCGTAGAAATAGGCAGATGTCACCGCAACGGACAGAGAGGAGACCCCCTAAAGGTGAATAAGGTGCTGTAATGGATAACAATCGTGCTTCCAAATCAGTGTATTCCACCACCTGAAGTGCAGGCTGCTCACCTTCTGAAATGGACCCACTGAGCTAACAGATAGGTCCTTGTAACGAGCCCCTTGCTCGCTCGATTCCACTCTCTTGACACTCCTCTGCGGCTATAGAATCAGATTGCAGATCGCAACATCTGATGGTTCGGTCATCCAATGCTCCGGGATTTGGACTACAGCTATGTGCCGATCGAATCCAGTTGTGATAGCTCAGAACAAACACCAGGCAGGCTGTATTTAAGTTCAAACAGGGATCTCACTTTTATTGATGCACACAACACACTTTTGACACACAGAAGCCCCAGGGGGTAATTAAAGTACTTAAACAAATGGTCAAACACAGAACAATGCCTTCCTTCCAGACCATGGAGCCGTCTGGAGGGGGTTAGCCTTAAGACAGGGCAGACAACCCCCCACTGTGTAATAGAATCAAAGGAGAAATACTTCAGTATTCCAAGCTTCATGACAATCCAGTATTCCAAGGTTCATGACAGTCCTATCCTATCTATCCGTTTTGACGTCACTTCCGCCCAGCAGTGTCATGGAGACAAGTGGGCGCCATCTTAGCCTCACTCGTCTCCAGGCACAGAAGGGAGATGGATGCGTTAGCCTCCGCCGCTACCGACGGCTCCGGTAAGCGGCGGAGGGCACCGGTAAGCGCCGGGAGGGGGGGCCCTCTCCCGCCATTGATAAAAGTGATCTTGCGGCGAATCCGCCGCAGGGACCACTTTTATCAGAAAGCAGACCGCCGCATGAAAACAGGGATACCGGGGTTATGGCAGCTAGCTGCTGCCATAACAACGGTATCCCGCTTCAAAGTTTGGACGTACATCAGCATGCGGCGGTCCGCAAGTGGTTAAAGTGGTTCTAAAAGGCGAAGGTTTTTTTACCTTAATGCATTCTATGTATTAAGATATAAAAACTCTCTGTGAGCAGATACCTGTGCCACAGAGCAGCTCTCTCTCTCACTGATCACTGGACATGCCATTGGCTCTTGCTTGTATCAATCACAGCCTGTCAGGATAAAGCGGGGGGGAGGGGTCAAGCCTCACTGTGTGTGCCATGGAAAGATTAAAAAGAGGTATAATCCACGATAGGAGTCTCGTGAGAGAGCGTCTCGCTGAAACAGAACGCAATGCTCGTACAGTACGTGACCTCATTCCAGCTCTGCACTTTCTAATTTTTCCTTCCCTTTTTTCTTAATCTATAAAAACCAAATAAAGGTACTCTTTATTATGTTAAAATATCCTATGGATCTATCATATACTATGTACTACAAGGGGCCTGCCGGGCTGTCCTCATATTATATAGTTTTGGTAAATTTAAGGGTCAACATACATGTTACAATCTAATCATACAATGTTTGTATAATCAACTTTAGCCAACAAAATGATGTATTATGAGCTTCTACCCAATCAATTGATTTCCAATCAGACAGACCCTTGCACTATATAGCTTTTGGTATATTTAAAAAAAAGGACTGTACAATCAGATTGTAATATGTACAATATGTACAATATCTTCTATTGTAATTGTACTGTTCCCCTTTATATTGTAAAGTGCTGTGTAAATTGCTGGCGCTATATAAATCCTGTATAATAATAATTATAATAATAATGTGAGGGGGGGGGATTAAAAGGAGAATGTACAAAAATTGTACAATCAGCTTATATAGTGTATGGCCAGCTAAACATGGTGCTACATCTGTGGATTCTTTTACAAACTAGCCTTTCCATGTAATGAGATTCTGCCTTAAAGCAGCAGCTGCCCCTTATGTACAAATGCCTTGACCAGACGCCAGACCTAGGGACCTTCAATGAAGGGAAGCAGCCCTCATACAAAAAAGTAAATAACTATGAAAAGCTCCTGCCTCCTCTCTGCTTGGAGTTTACCTTTTTAGATGAAAGGACTGATTTAATGTACAAAAATATTAATAAATAAACTCAAAACAGCTGACTGCACCAACAATTACTTTAAAAAAGTGCTTTAAAAAAGTATTTATACGCTTTGAAATTTTCCACATTTGTCATGTTACAACCAAAAACGTAAATGTACGGTATTTTATTGGGAATTTATGTGATAGACCACCACAAAGTGGCACATAATTGTGAAGTGGAGGGAAAATGATAAATGACTTTCTAATTTTTTTACAAATAAATATTTGAAAAGTGTGGCATACATTTGTATTCAGCCTCCTTTACTATGATACCCCAAACTAAAATCTAGTGGAACCAAATGTCTTCAGAAGTCACCTAATTAGTAAATAGAGTCCACCTGTGTGTAATTTATTCTCAGTATAAATGCAGCTGTTCTGTAAAGCCCTCAAAGGTTTGTTAGAGAACCTTAGTAAACAAATAGCATCATGAGGGCTGAGGGACACACCAGACAGGTCAGGGATAAAAAGTTGTGGAGAAGTTTAAAGCAGGGTTAGGTTATAAAAAAATGTCCCAAGCTTTAAACATCTTACAGAGCACTGTTCAATCCATCATTTGAAAACGGAAAGAGTATGGCACAACTGCAAACCTACCAAGACATGGCTGTCCACCTAAACTGACAGGCCGGACAAGGAGAGCATTAATCAGAGAAGCAGCCAAGAGGCCCATGGTAACTCTGGAGAAGCTGCAGAGATCCACAGCTCAGGTTGGAGAATCTGTCCACAGGACAACTATTGGTCATGCACTCCACAAATCTGGCCTTTATGGAAGAGTGGCGAGAAGAAAGACATTGTTAAAAGAAAGCCCCCTTTGCCATTTGCGAGAAGTCATGTGGGGGACATAGTAAACATGTGGAAGAAGGGGCACTGGTCAGATGAGATCAAAATTGAACTTTTTGGCCTAAAAGCAAAATGCTATGTGTGGTGCAAAACTAACACTGCACATCACTCTGTACACACCGTCCCCACCGTGAAACATGGTGGTGCCAGCATTATGTTGTGGGGATGCTTTTCTTCAGCAGGGACAGGGAAGCTGGTCAGAGTTGATGGAAAGATGGATGGAGCCAAATACAGGGCAATGTTAGTAGAAAACCTGTTAGAGTCTGCAAAAGAATTAAGACTGGGGCAGAGGTTCACCTTCCAACAGGACAACCCTAAACATACAGCCAGAGCTACAATAGAATGGTTTAGATCAAATCATATGAATGTGTTAGAATGGCCCATTCAAAGTCCAGACCTAAATCTAATTGAGAATCTGTGGCAATATTATCACCCAATCTGACAGAGCTTGAGCTATTTTGCAAAGAATAATTAGCAAAAATGTCACTCTCTAGATGTGCAAAGCTGATAGAGACATACCCAGGAAGACTTGCAGCTGTAATTGCAGTGAAAGGAGGTTCTACAAAGTATTGGCTCAGGGGGGTTGAATACAAATGCACGCCAAACTTTTCACATATTTATTTTGAAAACAATTTACCACTTTTCTTCCACTTCACATATATGTGCCACTTTGTTTTCGTCAATCACATAAAATCCCAATAAAAAACACTTAAGTTTTTGGTTGTAACATGACAAAATGTGGAAAATGTCAGGGGGTATGAATACTTTTTCAAGGCACTGTAGTTTAGTTCATTAGATGAAGCAGCAAATCTGATCCAGCTATATTTGCTTCAGTGCATGTAAATCATATCCAGTGGGCCATCAGTTTGATCTGTTCCTGGAACAATCTCCAGTCTCTGAATTTGGTTTGAGAAATAAATATATATATGACTGTTCTAATTCTGTGCATCACCTGCAACACTATATTATGATATAGTCTCACTCCGTAAGCATTACTTACTAAATCCAAACTCCAGTCAAAACCTCATTTTGTGACAGATTGGGGAGGGTTAAAGCCCCTATCAGGTTTTTACTGCTATGGCTAGAATATGGAGAGTTTTCCTCACTTCTTGTAAGGCTAAATCTCTACAAAAGCCTGACACTATTTTAATGGTACCAATGGCTTCCTATCCAAACGATGACTGTACCAAACCCCCTCCTTTTCCTGTGCAGGAGAATTCCTTGTCCATTGTGGGCTTAAAGCTGAACTCCAGGATAAGCAAGTATCATCTAGAGCAGGAATATGCAATTAGTGGACCTCCAGCTGTTGCAAAACTACAAGTCCCATCATGCCTCTGCCTCTGGGTGTCATGCTTGTGGCAGTCAGTCATGCTATGCCTCATGGGAGTTGTAGTTCTGCAACAGCTGGAGGTTCGCTAATTGCATATCCCTGATCTAGAGAGTCAAGTGTACTTACTTGTATCTTGGTTTGCTTATGTGTTTCCTCCAGGTCTGTGCAGCAATTTAGTGTTTTCATTTGCCTCTGTTTAGAAGCTTCCTGTAATAAAGACCAGTCACTGCCGTTCTCTCTTGGTGCAGGGTGACTGATCTTGTCAACACCCCCTTCTGTAGTTTTCTGCAAGCAGCCGGTAGTGGGTGGAGCCTGCTGAGTCCCTCCCACAGCTCTGCTCTCTGCCTAGGCCATGTACAGCACACTGATGAGCCCATTGGTACGTTTACAAGGTAATATCTGGGTTTAAGTTTCATAACATTTTTGTGCCTGTAGTTCAGCTTTAATGTGTGACTGATCATGAGCATATTTGGGGTTGTGGAAAAGATGTATTAATGGTGGCTCTTTATAGCTTCATAGAGCAATATTTTTTTATGGGTGGTTTGTGCAAAGTACCTTTTTTGAAGTAATACATTGTCTTTTCATATCAATAAATTATTTGTGTACGTTTATATTGGAGCTGATAACTTAGGGCTTTCAGTCTGGGTGCTTTAATATATTTTTTGGCTCTGGTCTTCATACACAATGGTGTGGATCACGTCCTGTGTTTGTTATTGAGACAGAAGGTCAGGCACAGACAGAAACGGCAACCTGAAAAAAGGTCTTCTCTTCCCCATTCAAAAAAAAAAGGGCAGGGAAGAGCTCGGGTTAAACAATAATTTAAACACTTGGTTTATTCTTTTCATATGATTGACTCTATACAAGATGTGAACCAAGCGCTATTCCACTGCTCCCATTTCCTATTGTATCTTCGGGAGAGCCGTAAGGATGACACATTCTGAATAACGTACCTCATTTTATTAATCCTATAATACTACCTATAATTTTGTGAAATAACTTCATTAAATACATCTGACAGCAAAATAACTGATTAATAACATGAAAAGTCCAACACAGACTGCACTATTTACACTTTCATAAAACCATGTTAACACCTTGCTGCAGACTGTACCCATATATGCAGCCTCACATATGTACCTAAATATGCAGACTGTACCCATATATGCAGCTTCACATTTGTACCCAAATATGCAGACTGTACCCATATATGCAGCCTCACATATGTACCCAAATATGCAGACTGTACCCATATATGCAGCCTCACATATGTACCCAAATATGCAGACTGTACCCATATATGCAGCCTCACATATGTACCCAAATATGCAGACTGTACCCATATATGCAGCCTCACATATGTACCCATATATGCATTCTCAAATATAGGAGTCTGAAGTGAGACTAAAGTCGTCTTCCATGAGGTCATATATTTGCGTACATGTGTTTGAGCCAGGAGCACACTGCACAGCTCGCTGCCAAGACATGGCCTGGGCTCTTACCGAGAGCCCTGGGTCCTGTACTAATGATAAGCAGCTGGAAAGGTCGCTTGATCGCTGTGATAGCTTCCGATTGGCTCAACAGAAATTAATTGATTAAAAAAAATAGCTAGATCAAGGTTTGATCTAAGTCAATGCCAGGGTTAGAGTTATTATTATTATTATTATTATTCAGGATTTATATAGCGCCAACAGTTTACGCAGCGCTTTACAATATAAAAGGGAGACAATACAGTTGTAATACAATACAATACAATAGGATTAAGAGGGCCCTGCTCAGAAGAGCTTACAATCTAATAGGGTGGGGCAGGTCGTACAAAAGGTTGTAACTGTGGGGAATGAGCTGGTGGAAGTGGTAGGAGATTAGTTAGAGATGTGATAGGCTTTCCTGAAGAGATGAGTTTTCAGGGATCGCCTGAAGGTAGCAAGAGTAAGGGATAGCCGGATAGATGGAGGTAGCGAGTTCCAGAGGATGGGGGAGGCTCTGGAGAAATCCTGGAGACGAGCATGGGAGGAGGAGATGAGAGAGCTTGAAAGCAGGAGGTCTTGAGAAGAGCGGAGAGGTCGATTTGAGTGATATATGGAGACAAGATTAGTGATGTAGCTTGGGGCAGAGTTGTGAATGGCTTTGTATGTTGTGGTTAGTATTTTGAATTTAATTCGCTGGGTGATTGGGAGCCAGTGTAGGGATTGAAGTAGAGGGTTGGCAGACACTGAGCGGTTGGTAAGGTGGATAAGTCTGGCAGCAGCATTCATGATAGACTGAAGAGGGGATAGCCTATGGAGCGGTAGGCCAATGAGAAAGGAGTTGCAATAGTCAAGGCGAGAGATAACAAGGGAGTTAGGCTAGGTTCACAGTAGTGCAGGCTGCGGGAAGGTGTATGGGTTTTTAGTGGGTACAGCAGCCCATTCAAATGAATAGGCTGATGTGCTTGAGCAGCTAAATTTTAAAAAAAAATGAGTTTTTTTCTATTTTGGGCCAATTTTCCTTTGCGAATAAAAAAGTAAGATATCTTCTTACCATTTACCACCAAATAAAAGCCTAATTTGTCCTAAAAAAAAAAAACAAGACATAATCTACCTAGATACACTAAGTATTTATGATGGATGATATGTACAGTTTTACTAACACATGTCAAAATTACAAAATTGTGTTGAGGATCTGTTTTACCCTCTGTCATGTAGGGGTTAAAGAGCATAATATGTACCCAAGTTAATACTGATTAAGCTGAAGAAAATCTCACTTGAGGAGAATATCACTTGAAGAAAAAGAAAATTATATCGTATTTCAATACTCTAATTATGTTCCTTGATTTCACTTTTTACTTAGTAACTTTTCCTAATTAAGGGCAAAACCAAAGAGGGTGAACAGTAATGAAACATTTCCATTACAAAATATGCCTGAGAATTTATATTAACTGAAGAGAAATCAATACTTTGATTTAAGTAAGAAACTTGTAATTGCTGAAAATGATCCAATGTCCCTTGAAGCACTGTGAGCAACAGAGTTATACAATATCTGATTTAATCAATTATAGAGAGTGAAAAAACAGCCACCAGCACTCAACACGCTTCACAAAGGCCAAAACTAGTTTGTAGGCAGTATTACAAATCACTCAGTGAGTGGCAGATTTTGGCTGGGATAGCTGTAGATGGTCGTATAAGCACATGGCCACTTGGCCTTTCACCGCACCTCTTCCAGCACATAAGATGGCACAAGATCTTTAGCAAGTGACACACAGCTAGCACAGGGTGAAGTAGTAGGTTGGTGCTTACAGTGGGTCAAAGCTCTCTAAGAAACAGTACAATTTTATTTCTTTTTACACTTGTGTGATTAGAGATCATTGAGACCTAGATGTCCAGGCCAAATCTGCATAGCTCAACAGATTTTAAACATATTTTTAAAGGATATACTTCCCGTATATACTCGAGTATAAGTCGTTCCGAGTATAAGTCGAGGCCCTAATTTACCACAAAAAAATGGGAAAAACTTAGTGACCCGAGTATAAGACGAGGGTGAGAAATGCACAGCTACTGTAAGTGGAAAAGAGGGTCAACAATGCCCATTTGCAGCCTCACTGTGCCCATTTGCAGCCATAGGTCCCCCGAACTTCAAACTCGGTAGTTAAGGGTTTCTAGATGCCCCCTAGCTTCAGCCAAAATTTGGGGTCTCTGAACCCAAAGGGTCCCGAAATGACATTGCTGCAGATGGACACAGTTGACCGACTTTGGGGCCCGTATCTTGGGGCCACTTAGTGTTAGGAACCCCAAATTCGGTGTGCAAACCCAGTGGAACTAGCACCATAAAATATCCTGGGGCTTCTAGCACCAAGTGTCCCCGAGATACAGGGCCCCAAAAATCGGTTCCGAAAATGTCAAGCCCTTTTCTGCAGCAGAAACATTTTCCGAAGCGGGTTTGGGGCCCTGTATCTCGGGGCCACTTGGTCGTAGGAACCCCAGCTTTGGATATGTTGTGGTACCAGTTCCACTGGGTTTGCACACCAAATTTGGTTCCTAGCACCAAGTGGCCCTGAGATACGGGGCCCCAAAGTTAGTTCAGAAAATGAAATTTTTTGCTGCAGAAAAGTGCTTGACTCGAGTATAAGTAGAGGGGGGCACTTTCAGCACAAAAAATGTGCTGAAAAATTCGACTTGTACTCTAGTATATACGGTAAATGTTTTCTATGTTTTAATTCAGGTAATATTTTTCAATTTAGCACCCGAATCAGACAGCTGAGCTATTGAGCGCTTCACAGTGTGTCACAGGTCCCGCAACTGTACACCTGAACGTGCAATGCGTGAGGACATATGGGTACCTCCACCCACATGTGGTGCTCATGTACTATGGCTGGACGGGAGGAGCGCCGATGTGGGTGGACATACCCATACGTCCTCCGGCATCGCACATTAAGGTGTACAGCAGCGGGATCTGTGACACTCTATGTCCACGATGCAAAGCCAATCACTAATCGTTGTAAGCAGCCCTGGTACCATGTGTTTGCTGTGACCAATCACAGCAAACACATGAACAGTAGTAAACAATGCTACCCTTGTTCAGTATTGTGTGGGCTCTGATTGGTTACAGTGACCACATGGTACCAATGTCAGCCACAGTGGAACTGTAACATGTGATTAGCTGTGACCAATCACGGTATAACAGTAGTACACAAGGTTTTTTGAATGAAACCTTTACTGATTGCTTACTATTGTAGCACCCTAGTTTCGGCAGGGTTGCTATCAAATTTAGTTGCCAGGCGATGGCTGCCTTGGCCAATTGTTAGGAGACTACCACAAGACTGTTGCCATAGGAGACAGCGGTCCTACCTATAAAGAAGTGGTGTTCGGCTGGAGGTCTTCACCTGTGTATCTATCTTCTATAGAAGTCTCTGAGTCTTCGAATTATCATTGCATCTGCTTAAGGGTGTCCTGGCCCTAACCCTCTCTCCCCCAGTTCTGTTCAATAGACAATAAATTTCTTTTTACATTCTAAAAGTGTAAAAACACCAACATTTCATCTAGCATTACACCCACCATCCAACCCACTGTACACAGATGTCAGCTGTCCCAGACTCTGGAGGTCACCATTAGGCCTCAGGGGCCCCGGGACTTTGCTACACTATAGTGATCATCACTGTAATAAGCAATCACAATGTAAAATAAAAATAAAAAAGATCCTGATCACTCCTGCCCCCCTTTAGAGTAGCACAGTGTCATAATGGTAACACTGCACTGCTTTGGTGACAATATAATATAGTCTGTGTTTTATGTGTATCCATTCTCATTTTATGCCTTTTAGGTGCTATACTATACTGATTCTTCTGTGTGGTATTCTGGGGGGGCCAGACCCTTTTTCATTATTGGAGGTTTCCACACCCACTCCTGTTTGGGACGGAAATTTTTTTTCAAGTTCCTCCACCCCAAACTTGCTCATCCATGTCTTTATGGACCTTGCTTTGTGCACTGGTGAGCAGTCATGTTAGGACAGGAAGAGGCCATGCCCCCACAATGTTGGGAGCATGAAATTGTGCAAAAATGTCCTGGTATGCCGATGCCTTAAGTTCCCTTCACTGGAACTAAGGGGCCAGGCCCAACCCCTGAGAAACAAACCCACACCATAATCCCCGCTCCACCAAATGATTTAGACCAGTGCACAAAGCAAGGTCCATAAAGACATGGATGAGCAAATTTGGGGTGGAGGAACTTGACTGGCCTGCACAAAGTCCTGACCTCAACCCGATAGAACACCTTTGGGATGAATTAGAGCAGATTAATGAATTAGAGCAATTAGACCAGGCCTTCTTGTCCAACATCAGTGCCTGACCTCACAAATGCACTTCTGGATGAATGGTCAAACATTTCCAGAGACACACTACTAAACCTTGTGTACAGCCTTCCCAGAAGAGTCAAAGCTGTTATAGCTGCAAAGGGACTATGGAGTAAGACTGGGATGCCATTAACGTTCATGTAAAGGCAGGTAACCCAGTACTTTTGGCAAGTGTGTGTGTGTGATTGTGTGTGTGTGATTGTGAGAGTGTGAGTGTGAAAATATATATATATATATTTATTACATACTCACCAGTCAGTATCCCTGCCCTACCAGTAATATTGTCCCTAATCACCTCCACACCAGTTAGTGTCCCTGTTTACTGCCACACCAATCCCAGTGTCTCTGATCACCACCATATCAGTCATATTTAAAAAAGACTTGCTATGCCTTTCAAAAAACATCTTTCTTGTGGGTGTGTTTGCTTTCCAAAATGTTGTTATTTTGTGGGTTTTTCTACTGACAATGACAACTTTAACAGCTTCAGCTCCAGAAGATTTTACCCCCTTCCTGACCAGAGCACTTTTTGCGATTCGGCACTGCATCGCTTTAACTGACAATTGCGCGGCCGTGCGACGTGGCTCTCAAACAAAATTGACGTCCATTTTTTCCCACAAATAGAGCTATTTTTTCGCTATAAACAAAATAAGAGCATCAATTTTGAAAAAAACGCCTTTTTTTTACATTTTGCTATAATAAATATCCCCCAAAAATATATATAAAAAATTTTTTTTTCCTCAGTTTAGGGCGATCGTATTCCTCTAAATATTTTTGGTAAAAAAAAAAATAAAATAGCAATAAGCGTTTATTGATTGGTTTGCGAAAAAGTTATAGTGTTTACAAAATAGGGGATAGTTTTATGGCATTTTTATTAATATTTTTTTTTTTTACTAGTAATGGCGGCGATCAGCGATTTTTATTGTGACTGCGACGTTATGGCGGACATATCGGACATTTTTGACACATATTGGGACCATTGTCATTTATACAGTGATCACTGCGATTAAAAATGCACTGATTACTGTGTAAATGACACTGGCAGTGAAGGGGTTAACCACTAGGGGTCAAGGAGTGGTTAAGTATGTCCTAGGGGAGTGATTCTAACTGTAGGGGGGATGGGCTGTGTGTGTCACTACGCTGATCACAGCTCCCTATGAGAGGGAGCTGTGATCAGTGACACTTGTCACTAGGGAATCAGCATCTCTCCGTGAGGCGATCGTGGGTATCCCCGCAGCGATCGAGTCCGCGGGCCCCGCGACCCGACTCACGGAGCTCCTGGCTGGCGCGCACGCAATGGCACGGCGGGGAATTCAAGTGGACGTACCTGTAAGTCCATTTGCCCAGCCGTGCCATTCTGCCGACATACATCGGCGTGCGCCGGTCGGGAAGTGGTTAAGAACAATTTGATTTTATTTTAATTTTCAAAAAAAAATTACAAACTTAAAAAAAAAAAAAAAAATAAAACTCACCATGCCTCTTACTAAATACCTAGAACTGTCTACTTTACAAAATGGGGTCATGGGGGGGGGGGTATAAGTACTGTCCTGGCATTTTAGGGCCTCAGTAAAGGAAAACAGCAGTACATTAGGACTAATTGATTTTCATATATATATATATCATAGACTGAGCTGCCCTTTACAAAAACAGGTCACACAGCTCAGCAGCGCTGTGTGTCTATCAGTGGTTGTACACATCTACAGAAGTGCTTGTGATCTTTCAGCTTTATGAATGAACAATCAGCAATATCAGGTTGTGTTTTAAATGGCACCAGCCAGACATCGCTGATCGTTCATTCACAAATGGTGAAAGCTTACACGGTGCTGCAGTGCTGTGTGATCCATCAGCTGGGCTGTGGATATGTACAAGAATCCCTGATGGACACACAGAGAACTTAATCTCCGAGTGATCATTTAATATTATCAAAGAATAAGCAGAACTGATTGTTCATTCATAATAATGACAGATCACTTAGCTTAGAGGGGGTGGGGATCCATGATGTTTGTTCTTCTCTCCACAGGAACGCCCATAAATTGGGCTCCAAAAGGGGGTGAAGGTAAAGCTAGCATATAGATATGTTTTTAGGGGACAATGGGGTGTAATAAAGCAGTATATCAAATACAACCCTTATTTGTCCTTGTAAAATGTAAAATTGATTTAGGCAGGAAAATTAGCCAGTCACAATCATATTAACGGACACATATTAACTCAGCTAGATTTGACCTTTGCATTTAGGCTACAATGCAAATGATAGGGCTAAAGGGTTTTTTTTTCCATATTGTTTTCCTTTAACTACACTTCATATATATCTTAAACATTTACTACATGACAACATTTCCAGAATACTATGGGTTAGCTAAAGGTCAGCGCACCAAGAGCAGTCTGTTTGAAGGCACAGTTTGCCTCGCTGAATCCTTGGATAAAGCTTTCTGATAAGAATAAAATGTAACTTTTTGTGTGGAAGCTTCAGATTGAGCTCTTGAGGTCTGTAAATAACAGTGTTTCCTCAACAGGTAAGTAGAAAAAAAAACTAAAAAAGAAGCCTAAAGCTCCATCTGCTGGCTGCAAAACTAAATGGAAAATAAGAGTACAAGTTCTAGAAGTCCAAAAGAAAGGACAAATTAGACCAAGTAATGTTCTGGTGCAGAAAGGAGGCAATCTGCACTCTCAACCTGCTGCTCATGTTTACTGGGAGAAGAAAATCAGCTACAGTTATGAAATCTGTCCATCCATGAACAAGCACTGATAAGGTCTTACCATTTGCCTGTTAAATGTATATTTTTTTTCATTTCTGTCAACTCTGCTGTTGACACTTTCTACTCCATCAGTCATACAAGGACCTTCTCAGAGACTACTGTACTGGCTAAAAATAAGGACGCATTAAAAATAGAACTCACTCACAGCGTACAATGTGGCCATATGTTCTGAGAGTTACTAATGGCAATATCTAGGGCAGCCTTTCAACTTTTTTACACCAGAGGAACCCTTAATATAACTTTCAGGTCTTAGGGAACCCGATAAAAAATAAATAAATAATTTGTGGTCAATGAAAAGAATGGCAGACAGACAGCTACAAAAAGATAATTGGAGTCATGTCACCGGCTCTGCCAAGTGGCGTTGCCCCTGGAACTGTGCAGGTACCATTAGATGGGAGGTCAATCAGCAACAACTCAAGGAACCCCTAATATCCACTGTATGAACCCTGGATAACAACAAGAAGTTGGAATTATCTTGGACTTTAGCTCATTTAAAGTAATCTATTCTGCCCTGTTTCCTGTCCCTTCTCTATTGCACAAATGGATAGAATTTTATCAGTTCCCAGAAAAGTTTAGTACCTTTTTCTTTTCTACAGCCCTTCACTTCTTGCTTCCATGGCTAGGTGAGAATGATGTGGTGATCCACGCTGCCTCCTGTGATTTCCGCATCACATCACATCCCAGGTGACAGCGTTTTAATGAAGGGCACATGCGACCTGCAAAACCATTTGGTTGCCCAGCCATGACGCTTGTCTCTGCTACAGAAAACAGCATGTCTGCACACGTGTGTGGCTTCCAGCACATGCACATAAATAACGCAGGTCTCTACAAATTCCCAGATACTAGAAAATCAGTGACATGTATACACATGTCCAGGAATACCCTGCATATGCTAGGACATACTGCAGGGCATGGTCAGGTCCCAATTACCTGGGTAGACCCTGCAGGACACATCTGCACATACATGGAATTTTTCAAGATGGTGGCACAGAGGAGTGGCAGCAGGAGGACAATTTTGCCAGTTGAACTCCCACAATGGAGGGGTTCAATGCTCAATTATGCATTGCAAGCTGAAAATGCTATTTTGAGTCATTTTTAATATTCCAAGCAAACTCTCCCATCCATCCATGTCTGAATGCTCAATTTTGTTGAGAGATTACTTTAAAAAACACCCCCTAGCATTTCTGGCTTCGCCATCTTGAGTAAGGGCAAATGATTCATGTAGCATTTACTTCCTGGAATCCATCTGCCCTTAGTTTAAGCATGTATGCAGGAGAGTGTGTTTAGCTGGGAAAAACCCCTATTCCCCTTCTGAAGACTCCTGGGAAGTATGACATAAATTTGCCTAGGCAAGAAGCCAGAAAGCAACTAAAAAAAAATAAATAAATACATTTAAACAAGTAAATATGATATACTTTCCTATTTGTTTACTAATGCTGGCAGCATGAAGATTAAACATATTCACTATTGTTTGGGAAAGTGCAGTTCCACTTTAAGACTAGGGGGTACAGTAATAAGGAGAAATACCTACATTATTCCTGGCTCCTAAAGGCTCCCTTTATTAGGACGACTGGGTCCATGCAGCTTATTCTTTAACCACTTCCATACTGTGCAAATTCTGACACTTCTCTCCTACATGTAAAAATCATCATTTTTTGGAAAGAAAATTACTCAGAACCCCCAAACATTATATATATATATATATATATATATATATATATATATATATTTTTTTTTTTTTAGCAGGCACCCTAGGGAATAAAATGGCGGTCATTGGAACTTTTTATGTCACATGGTATTTGCGCTGTAATTATTTGGGAAAGAAAAAAAAACATTTTCATGAATAAAAAAAAAAACAGTAAAGTTAGCCCATTTTTTGTATAATGTGACAGATGATGTTACGCAGAGTAAATAGATAACTCACATGTCACGCTTTAAAATTGCGCACACTCGTGGTATGGCGCCAAACTTTGGTACATAGTTTGCCATAGGCGACGGTTTTACATTTTTTACAGGTTACCCATTTTACCCAGTTACAAAGGAGGTCTAGTGCTAGAATTATTGCTCACGCTTTAATGTTTGCGGTGATACCTCACGTGTTTTTTTACACTTTCCCTTTAACAATTTTTTTTTTTTTATCACTTTTATTCCTATTGCAAGGAATTTAAACATCCCTTGTAACAGGAATGGTGCGTGACAGGTCATCTTTATGGAGAGACATCTCTCCTTTAGGCTGGAAAGCATCAGATCAAAAAAAAAATAAAATTAAAAACTGACGATCTGATGCTTTTCTAGCAGAGAGCTTTGTTTACTTGTGCGGCCTGAGCCTCCAAGGATTATAGAGATTGCCAGGGACCATCTATCCCTCTGAAATCTCTATGCCTCTCTTTGGGTGCCGGCCGAATCATTCTCCTGGTCCCTGATCGCATGGGAGAGCCCGGAGAAGAACTGGAGGGCAACAGGAGGGGGGGACATCCCCTCCCACCGCCGCTAAGAAAGATTAATCGGCTGAACGGCCGCTATGATCATTCTTATCGTGCTCAAAATTATCGACGCTAAAAAAATATCTGGATGATGCCTGTAGCTGCAGGCATCATTCAGATATCTCCATTGAAAGCCAAGGACATCATATGACGGCCTGCAGTATGGAGGTGGTTGCTCAAATCAGGAGTAAAAATTACAGCGGAGAGCATCACTTACTAGGATAAGGATCTCTCACACTCACTGTGGAAAGGGTCAAGTTTTGCTTTTTATTCTAATTTTGATTGCAACTCCAACATAATAGCCATTGAATAGCAGAGCACCTATTGATGTCAACATAAACAAGAAATCTTGTTTATCAAGACTCATCTATGCAGCAATACAATCTCCGGTTAAAGATTCAACCTGCTTTGAAAATCTAGTATGACAGCAGTACCTCAAATTGTTACTTGACAACATAAGTATAGGGATCTATGTAGTTATATCTGGAATTTCTGCACTTATTTCATCTAAAATACAGGTTACCTTCAAATCAAGATTAGAGATTACTGACTAGACCCAGCAGCACTTGGTTAACAGACCTCAGATGTTACATGCACAGTAATGGGCACATTCAGCAAACACAACACAGCCACTGGGTATAGCACAGTGTGGTCAGGCCTTGATGACATTTCACTCTGTTTCATATGCCAGAACTGAATGAACCAGCAGGGATAGGTTGCTGCTATTACATGGTGACCTTTAATCATTTAGAGTACTCTGTAAATATTGGGACTTCTATCAAGTTGTTGGAAATCAAAAGCATACGCAATCAGCACATATCTAAAGTGGATTTGGCTGCCTCTGCGAGGGTATTATAATACACCTGATGAGTAGATACTTAAATCCTAAGCAGCCACACAGTACCCAGGAGTGTGTTATATCCACAGATGATTATCCACATGTCCCTATGCTTCCTTCCCTAAATTAACAATTACACGGCATGCATGAAAACAAAGAGAATCCTTTAATAACAATACAAAAAATATATAAATCTAAGACTTTTTTTTTTTTTATTATTATTATACACTGGTTCATTGCCATTAACAAAACAGCAATCTTGAGCTCTCATGCCTGCAAATGGAATTTTAATGAATAATGACATTTGTTTAATACCAATGCTGCAAATAAAATGATCTTCTTAAATTGTTTTTAATTATCCAATTAGGTGAGCTCTAATTTTAAACGGACAAATTTACTTTATTTCAATTAACCAAATTCGGCCCATATGACAGCAAACATTTCACATTTTCCTTACTAGAATAGCCTAAAACTGCTGCAGTTCCAAAACATTTATTCCACTGCCACCATGTGGCTAAGAGGTATCATTACAAAATCACATTCAAGATAAAATATGTTTCCTGTTACTTTCTTTAAGATTTCAACAAAAGGGCCCATAAAAAAATGATACAAATAACTAGAATAAAACAATCAAGTCTGTAGCAATCATGCTTCAGCCCACATCTCAGGGTCATGTCACACTGAGGCAGCACGACTTACAGCGTGACTGCCTCAGGCGACCCAGGACACGACTCAGCGGTGACTTGCAAAACGACTTCTGTATAGAAGTCAATGCAAGTCGCCCCCAAAGTCGTACAGGAACCTTTTTCTAAGTCAGAGCGACTTGCGTCGCTCCGATTAGAACGGTACCATTGCAGAGAACGGGACGCTACTTGTCAGGCGACTAGGTCGCCTGACAAGTCGGCCCAGTGTGAACCGAGGCTAAGGCAAGGTTCACACCCAAGTGTGTTGCAATGGACGCATTTTGCGTTTTTGAGGCATTTTGCATCTTTTGGGAACTTTGTGGTATTTGTGGTGTTTTTAGTCGTGCCTATGAAAAACGCAAAAAGCATCAAAAACGCAATACCTGTAGTTTTATTGAAGTCTAGGGAAGTAAAAACTCAAAAAAAATTCCCTGACCCTTTCCAAAAACTGCATCTACTAAAAATGCACAGATGTGAATGGAAACCATAGGAAATAATGTTAAATGGACTGGAGTGCATTTCTGCAAATCGGAAAAAGCACTAAAAACCTCACAAGTGTGAACCTAGCTTTTATAATAGAACAATTCTTCTTACCACTCTGAAAAGAGATAAGCTTAATATTACAAATGCTTATACATGTGGAAAAAGTAATTTTAATGTATATGTGTATTTTTGCTGGCAGAGCTATAAGATCCTGCATAAAATACATGCCCAAAGTACACGTTTACACGCACATAACATCTAAAGACCTATGCATGTAAATTCTGCAGCGACCTACCTTTTTTATGTGCGGCTAAACGCAACACACATTTTCATATGTAGATTCAGCTCTGTCTTCGGGCTCGTTGACTACTATAGTGCTGTGTTTAGATGTGTACAAAAGTATCTGGTGTAGGCAGCTAAATGCATCGTTTTTTATCTGCCTGTGTAGATAAGACCTTCCAGAACAAGATTTGTTTGGACAGTCAGTGACTCAAATTATTGAAGAAAGCAGATACTAATGATTTTAGATACAAATATAATAGCAGCCCAGTATTTCCCTCATGGCAGGTTCAAAATCTTCTATTTTCACATAGTCATGGTGATTAGTATGTTACCATACTCTTGCTAGCAGCAGCAAAAAAACAAACACTTTCCCTACTTCAAACAGAAGACATTTACACATGGCCTCGCTTCCAGGATAAAATCCAAAAACAAAGAGCTCCATCTCTGCTTATTAGCAAACAGGTAGAATCACTCAAATCATTTTTTTGTCCCACACAGGCCTCTGCGCGTGCGCACATGAACAATGGGCTGTTCCTAACAGGAGAACACCTAAGGCAGCGTTTTAAGCACACTCAGGCGCATCAAGCATTTGGGCATCCATTCGTTTAATTATACAGAATATTCATTTAGTCTGACCATTGAAATGAATGAACATTCAAGTGCTAAATGGGTCTAGCATTTTTTTTCTACCCAAACGCTCCTCTCCTGAATACGATTTTGGTGCATACAGAATTCTGCCCCTAAATGCTTCCACTTATAACACCTGTAAATTGCCTGTGTGTCTATAGGCACGTAGGCTAACAGTCTATAAGCATAAGGCCTTAGCCATCAATGTATACAGAACGATCGATCGATAGATAGATAGATAGATAGATAGATAGATAGATAGATAGATAGATAGATAGATAGATAGATAGATAGATAGATAGATAGATAGATAGATAGATAGATAGATAGATAGATAGATAGGCCAGCATTACAACTTTCATAAAACTGTTTCAGACTTCTTAGCCCTCATTTAGTCAGCTTGTGGTTAGGCTGCTATCTTGGGGTACATCCCACTGTTGTGGGTACTCTTCCTTTGTACATGTATATATCATTTTTGTTTATGTTGTACTATGTTTTATGGAACACATTTGATTTTATGATTACATACCAATACAATTGGTGTTAGTCCCTTACCTGTCTCAAAGTCCCTGAAGGGTTCCCTTCCTTGCTGCTACTTGCATGCAGAGAATGTGCTGGAAGTGAAAATTTATAAACACCTTCTGCTCTATATATCACAGTATTTAGAAGTGGGCTTTTCAGTTAGTTTTGAACCCCTCACCGCAACCGTAAAGGTTGTACTGTTCACCAACATTTAGTTATTGTTTTCCTGCTTGAAGACATGAAACAGCTTCAACAATTAATAAGATACAGTAAAACTTTTTATTGCGAGTAAGTTGGTCTGCGAGTGTTTTGCTAGATGAGCAACATTTTTTTAAAAATTTTAGCTAGATATACGAGCGAGGTCTTGCAATAGGAGTAGCGTTGAGCAGCACCATCTAATGCCCCATACACACGAGCAGATTTTCCATTGGAAAAAAAAAATTTTCGGATGGAATTCTGCTCAAGTTTGCCTTGCATACACACGGTCACACAAAAGTTCTCTGAATTTTCGACCATCAAGAACGCGGTGACATACAACACTACGACGAGCCGAGAAAATGAAGTTCAATGCTTCCGAGCATGCGTCGGAATTTTGCGTGTCGGAATTTGTACAGACGATCGCATTTTCGGATAGGAACTTTTCCTGACCGAAAAATAGAGAACATGCTCTCAATCTTTTGCTGGCTGGAATTCCGCCAGCAAAAGACCGATGGAGCATACACATTTTCCGACAAAAAGCTCTCATTGGAGTTTTGCTGGCGGAAATTCCGATCATGTGTTAGTGGCATTAGTGTAGTATGATCACAGTTTTAATGTAAAAAAGTCAAATGACACAACAACATCCAGCGTTAAGGAATCTGGTGCTCATCTGGGTAAAGTCGCTGGTGTATACATAGCCAGAGGTCCAGGGGCACTGGTGGCTCCCAGCGCTTCCTGGAGAACTTGGAGACACTCCCAGCCAGGTGGAGTGCGCGTTCGGGGCACCCAGAAGTAACCTCATCAGTTCCCCAGTGTCTCTGAGTTCTCCAGGAAGCGTTGAGAGCCACCAGTGACCCCAGACCTCTGGCTACATATACACCAGCAGCTTTACGTGGAGGAGAACCAAACTCCTTAACATTCGATATTGTTTTTAACATTGTGTCAGTCCACTTTTTTTACATTAAAATTGTAATCATACTACAGTACACTTAGATGGTGCTGCTCTTTTTGTTCTGTGTCACCTGATTAGGACTTTTTAACAGAAACAACCCCAACTGGAGTGTGCCAATAACCTGTGTTTTCTGCCTATATATGTAGCAATATGGTTACAAATGGTTGTGTAACGAAAAATCTGAGTTTCCATTATTTCTTATGGGGAAATTTGCTTTGATATACGAGTGCCTTGGATTACAAGCATGTTTCCAGAACGAATTATGCTCCAAGGTTTTACCGTATAGTGTTCTATGTTTGTCAAACCAAAGCTAAACACACCTGCTTAGCCTTGACAAGTCACTGAGCCAAGGATTCTCACTGAGAACAGAGCTCATAACATCAGCTAAACACAAAGCTACAGGTGCCACATGAGCATTCGTGAAAAGCGTACTTATGGTTTTAAGCTTCTGTTTAACATAGGCCAGGCATTTAACTCAAGAAATCAGCCATAGGAGAGGCATACAGCACATACTTCAACCTTGGTAAAGCCCACAAAAAAAAGATGCTAGTTATATCAAAATGCTGGGAGTGCCTGTTTTGAGAGAATCATTTAAGACAAATCATTTATGTCATAATGATGTTAATATTCCCATCGCACACTTTCCTGGATAAGGCTCAGGAGAAGCGAGTGCTGCAGCAACAGCAAACTGAAACTGGAGACATCAACGCACAATGTGATCACATTACAATGAATAAAGTGCAAAGTTTCAACTCCGAAATGTTGCACTTTATCCACTGTGATGTGAGAATTCTTCGGTAAAGGTTTCGGACGGTACGCGATGATCTGTGGTGTGCTGGTGAAAATGTGCATATTATGACAGTCTTATAAAAATGTGGTGAACCAGTCATGCCTTGTACTGGTTAAAACCGGATCAGTAAAATTATACCATAGGCCAGTGATGGCGCACTTCGGCACCCCAGATGTTTTGGAACTATATTTCCCATGATGCTCATGCACTCTGCAGTGTAGTTGAGCATCATAGGAAATGTAGTTCCAAAACATCTGGAGTGCCAACATTCGCCATAACTGCCATAGGCTGTCTACTCTGTCTTTTGAGTTAAATCATCACATCATATTCTAAAAAATATACCATCAGTGCCTTGAGTAATATGAATATAATGGGAATATTTATAGGCATGCAATGAAAATACTTCTCTGTAATAATACAAGCCTAATAAAACCAAGCTCCTGCTTATTACTCCTAATTATTATCATTATACAGGATTTATATAGCGTCAACAGTTTGCGCAGCGCTTTACAACATGAGGGAAGACAGTACACTTACAATACAAATCAATACAGGAGGGATCGGAGGGCTCTGCTCGTTAGAGCTTACAATCTAGAAGATGCAATCATAAGCAGCTACAGGAATTCCTCTGACTTGTCTTATAATATGTTTGCCCTTTCAGCAGACTTATAAAGTCAATCTGTACATAGTGAAATGAGGAAAATCAAAATCTAACATTGCTGAGAACTTATTACCAAGCTCGATCCATCTAAATCCAGCAACAGCCAGCGAGTTTGAGTCCAGGCTCAAACTGCATGGCAAATACTATGGCATTATTAATAGTGCCTGCTTGGTCTCACCGAAAAGCCTACCCATTTAAATAAAAGTACCTATTTAACCTATTTAAATAAAAGTACAAATTACAAGGACCTACTTGAACAATCCACTCAGTTAAAAGAAGTATGGGATTATTTTTTTTTAATTTTTATTTTTTATCATGCTTACCTAGCTCGATGCAGCATTGGTCTGATAAGCAAAAGAGAAATAGCCATAGTGTAAAGCAAAATTCTAATAAACACATTTATTCCACATAAAAATGCTCACATGTATTGAAAAGCATTAAAAGAGCAGAGCATCAGAACTGAACCATGAAGCAATAGAAAAAGGTGGCCTGGTCTGAAGAATTCAAAAATATTCTGAGTTACACAACGAGTTTGAGGTGTTGACTTGGCCCCCAAATTCTCCAGATCTCAATTTAATCGAGCATCTGTGGGATGTGTTGGAAAAACAAGTCTGATCCATGGACTTTAAGGATCTGCGAATGGTGGCTTACTCCTAGATAACCCAACATACCTTCAGAGGTCTAGTGGAGTCCATGCCTCAACAAGTTATGGTGGGTGGTCATAACATTATGGCTGATTGGTGAAGGTAAGCAATTATAGTACAAAACTGTTAAATGTACTACAAGCATTAAATTGTCAGCTTCCTGTTTACCTCTAAAACATGTTTAGGGCATTTAGTATCAGGGCAGTATGGGTGGCGCTGGCCAACGATATATAAAATATGTGCTGGTAGTGTAGTGTACTATCCATACTAAAAACGTGTTTGTAGTTCATAAGTCAAACCACAGTACCTATAGAGATTATTAAGTAAAAAGGTGTACACTGAAAATTAGGGCTGCAACCAACGATTATTTTCATAATCGATTAGTTGGCTGATTATAGTTTTGATTGATCGGATAATAACATTAAAAAAAGTGTGGTGTATAATTTAGTTAATATATAACGTTTCTAAAAGGTTTAAAGTTTTACAAAAAAAAAAAAAAAGACAAATTATTCTTAAATATCTATGTGCAGGGGTAAATATAAATATCCAGCTATATGGTTAAGGAGCAAAATCTCGAATCCACTCTGAGAATAACAGACAGAAGAGATATACTGTATATACTATTAGAGGTTGAATCTGGTAAATCACATCAGACTCGGAGATCAATTTTTTTACTGTTTTGCCGATTTTCAGACAGATCTGTAATATATTTATATATGCTGGCCATACAAAAATTATGTCTTCCTTCAAAAAAAAATGTAATTTTAAGAATGTTCATTCCATCTTCTAATTGTTAGTGGGGTCAAATTGACATTTGTTTTCGACCACAGTGATGGGAAAATTTGAAGGAGCAGAATAGAAAACTTTCGCACTACATGCTTTTCTGCAGCTTCTCCGTTGAAGTCTATTGAACCCAAAAAAGCACTGTTTTGTGTTGAAAAAAGTCCCTGACCCTATCCAAATACGCAGTGGCTGAAAAAAGCATATATGTGAACGTGTCCCATAGGAAACCATATTGAATGAACTGTAGTGCGTTTCGGCAAAAAGCACCAAAAAATGCATAGGTGTGACCCAGGCCTAAGATGTTTAGCAGCATGCTTTTTTTGTATCACATCCTGGGGTTAAAAAATAAATAAAATTAGCCCTTTATAGCAGATAATCTCTACTATAAGGGGTTCATTTAGATTGTGAAACTGTGAAAGTAATAATATATATTACTTATATCATATATATATATATATACATATATATATATATATATATATATATATATAATAAAAACACCCAGCAGTAGGATATATGGGCATAACTTTTTTTATTGATATGATCATTTTATATACAGTGGGGACGGAAAGTATTCAGACCCCCTTAAATTTTTCACTCTTTGTTATAATGCAGCCATTTGCTAAAATCATTTAAGTTCATTTCTTTTCCTCATTAATGTACACACAGCACCCCATATTGACAGAAAAACACAGAATTGTTAACATTTTTGCAGATTTATTAAAAAAGAAAAACTGAAATATCACATGGTCCTAAGTATTCAGACCCTTTGCTCAGTATTTAGTAGAAGCACCCTTTTGATCTAATACAGCCATGAGTCTTTTTGGGAAAGATGCAACAAGTTTTTCACACCTGGATTTGGGGATCCTCTGCCATTCCTCCTTGCAGATCCTCTCCAGTTCTGTCAGGTTGGATGGTAAACGTTGGTGGACAGCCATTTTTAGGTCTCTCCAGCGATGCTCAATTGGGTTTAAGTCAGGGCTCTGGCTGGGCCATTCAAGAACAGTCACGGAGTTGTTGTGAAGCCACTCCTTCGTTATTTTAACTGTGTGCTTAGGGTCATTGTCTTGTTGGAAGGTAAACCTTTGGCCCAGTCTGAGGTCCTGAGCACTCTGGAGAAGGTTTTCGTCCAGGATATCCCTGTACTTGGTCGCATTCATCTTTCCCTCGATTGCAACCAGTCGTCCTGTCCCTGCAGCTGAAAAACACCACCACAGCATGATACAGTCCCAACAGTGAAGCATGGTGGTGGCAGCATTGGACAGGCGATGAGCAGTGCCTGGTTTTCTCCACACATACCGTTTAGAATTAAGGCCAAAAAGTTCTATCTTGGTCTCATCAGACCAGAGAATCTTATTTTTCACCATCTTGGAGTCCATTCAGGTGTTTTTTAAGCAAACTCCATGCGGGCTTTCATGTGTCTTGCACTGAGGAGAGGCTTCCGTCGGGCCACTCTGCCATAAAGCCCCGACTGGTGGAGGGCTGCAGTGATGATTGACTTTCTACAACTTTCTCCCATCTCTCGACTGCATCTCTGGAGCTCAGTCACAGTGATCTTTGGGTTCTTCTTTACCTCTCTCACCAAGGCTCTTCTCCCCCGATAGCTCAGTTTGGCCGGAGGAACCTTAAGTGCAGCAGAATTTGTTTGTAACCTTGGCCAGATCTGTGCCTTGCCACAATTCTGTCTCTGAGCTCTTCAGGCAGTTCCTTTGACCTCATGATTCTCGTTTGCTCTGACATGCACTGTGAGCTGTAAGGTCTTATATAGACAGGTGTGTGGCTTTCCTAATCAAGTCCAATCAGTATAATCAAACACAGCTGGACTCAAATGAAGGTGTAGAACCATCTCAAGGATGATCAGAAGAAATGGACAGCACCTGCGTTAAATATATGAGTGTCACGGCAAAGGGTCTGAATACTTAGGACCATGTGATATTTAAGTTTTTCTTTTATAATAAATCTGCAAAAATGTCAACAATTCTGTGTTTTTCTGTCAATATGGGGTGCTGTGTACAATAATGAGGAAAAAAAATTAACTTAAATGATTTTAGCAAATGGCTGCAATATAACAGAGTGAAAAATGTAAGGGGGTCTGAATACTTTCCGTCCCCACTGTATAATGCACAATACTGGTAAAAGTTTACTTTAAATGTAATTGTAATGCCTTCTATTACCTCCAGTCTATGAGCCTCCACCTTCTCTGGGTTCAGATGCTGATCTTCCCTGCACACAGTATTTAAAGTGTTTTTTTATTTTTATTTTTAAACAACAAACATGTTATACTTCCCTGCTCTGTGTGATGGTTTTGCAATGAGCAGCCCTCATTCTCCTATTCTGGGGTCCCCCCACCAACGCTTCTGGCTCCTCCTGCCTTCAAAGTGCCCCAATAGCAAGCTGCAAAGTATAGTATAGAATGCCCCCATAGCAAGGAAAAAAAAACTTCTGCCTTTAGAACCACTCAATTCCTGCCCAGGACTACATGTCCCATGAGGCATTACTCCTCACACATTCACAAGTTCTCAGGCACTTACTGACATGTATGGACGGTGTACTGAGCTGTATGTATGCTTCATTGGATTTCCTGATATGTAAACAAATAATGCGTTCTGTATGCTGGTCAACTAATTGGCTGGCCGATTAATCGATTATGAAAATAGTTGACAACTATTTTCATAATCGATTAGTTGCCGATTAATCAATTCGTTGTTTCGGCCCTATTGAAAATGAACTTGGTCACACCTTGTACAAAGACATATAATTTGACAATAAAGTGCAATGAAAACCAATAAACAGAAAATTCATAAGCGCAAAGTGTTGTGCAACAAAATATAAGACCTTAACCACTTCCCGCCCGGCCCATAGCAGATGACTGCCAGGCGGTGGTTCAGTTATCCTGACTGGGCATCATATGACGTCCAGCAGGATAACATGCCGCCGCGGGGGCGTGCATCGCGGCGATCGGTGGAGCGGTGTGTCAATCTGAGCCTCCGGTGGAGGCCCTTTACCACGTGATCAGCCGTGTCCAATCACGGCTGATCACGATGTCAATAGTTAGAGCCGTTGATCGGCTTTTCCTCACTCGCGTCTGACAGACGCGAGTAGAGGAGAGCCGATCGGCGGCCCTCCTGACAGGGGGGGTCTGCGCTGATTGTTTATCAGCGCAGCCCCGCCTCAGATGACCACACTGGACCACCAGGGATCACCACTAGGACCACCAGGGAAGGGGGCAACATGTGGATGGCCAGGTATGTACCCCATGGCCATCTACATGTGCCCAATGTGCCCAGTCAGTGCCCAATCTGTGCCCACAAATGGGCACTGATTGGCACCATTATATTGCAGTGATGCCCAGCAATGCCACTCTTAGGGCCATCAGTGCCACCAGTGTCATCAGTGTCTATTGGTGCCACCTGTCAGTGCCCATCCATGCCCATCAGTGACCACC
This sequence comes from Lithobates clamitans, assembly GCA_037952925.1. Classification (NCBI taxonomy): domain Eukaryota; kingdom Metazoa; phylum Chordata; class Amphibia; order Anura; family Ranidae; genus Lithobates; species Lithobates clamitans. Next base: position 1,712,498 of record JBBGZY010000181.1, on the reverse strand, counting down.
TATCAGTGCCCATCCGTGCCACCCATAAGTACCCATCAATGCCATCTAAGAGTGCCCATCAGTGCCACCTATCAGTGCCCATCAGCAAAATTTTTTAAGAGAAACAAAGAAAAACTTGTTTTTGTTTCAAAATTTTTGGTCTTTTTTTTTTATTTGTTGCGCAAAAAATAAAAAACGTAGAGGTGATCAAATACCCCTGAAAAGAAAGCTCTATTTGTGGGAACAAAATGATTAAAAAATTGTTTGAGTATAGTGTAGCATGACCGCGCAATTGTCATTCAAATTGCGACAGCGCTGAAAGCTGAAAATTGGCTTGGGGCGGGAAGGTGTCTAAGTGCCTGGTATTGAAGAAAATATGGTAAATAAAAACAATGAATGCATGAGAATAAAATAAATGAATAATAAAATTAAAACCTAAAAATATATATGCACTTTCCCTTTAAATCTGATATGAATCAATACAAAACAATATCCTCAAAACGAACAGTATATGTGAACTTAATTTTCAAATAGGCTCATAAAGTGTTTAAGTGCATAAAAAAAAACAACCTGCGCAAAATCTGTGCCAAAAAAATATCTTTGAGTCCATATAAGTTGTTTCAATTCAAAATGCCTGTTGCTTTTAAAATCCATGCAGCCGTATCCAGCTGGTGAATAGATGAAAAACACTCATGTCCCCCCTTATGGGCTTACACTCACCAAACGAATGCACCCCCTCAGGGGCAAACCTTGACACTGTGTATTAATATTACAATCACTTTGTGGTAATGTCTGGTCTTTCCTCCTCCACATTGGATATGATTGACGGAAATGTTCATATAGAGAATGGGTGTACATAGAGATATCTCATAGTGTAACTCCGTAAAAAAGATTTATTTAATAGTAAAGCCAAAAAAAAGCCAAAAACTCACTTACAATGAGAAGTACAGAAGCTGTATCCGGGATGCCCTGCGTTCCACGGACTGAAGCTTGGAAACTGGAAGTGATGCAATGATGCACAAACCCCGTCCTACGCATTTTATCAAAGTGACATCCTCAGGACCGGCCTCTGACAAAATGACGAGTGGAATTGTGGTAAGGCAGCAGCCATTTTAGGTCCTACGCGCAAAATTTTTTTTTTATCTATGAAATCCATAAGATAAAGGGGTTATTCGCAGGTCTTGAAAAAGGTGATGAAGAGATTTAATATTATTTCAATGTTTCAATGAAGCACAAGCTTGTCTTCCTCTGGAGCCTTGTGCCATCACCAAAATAAAAAAAGTCATTGCTTCAGCACATTTCCGTGCGTGCCACTTTACCTGTTTTCTCTAGGATATATATATATATATATATATATATATATATATATATATATATATATATATATATATATATATATATATATATATATATATATACATATACACACACACATATATATATATATATATATACGGTACATACATACACACACATATACATACACACACACACACACACTCTAACTGCGTGTTGTACAGAGATTCCAGTGGGTTTCTTACTTTGGAGCCCCTTCAGTCCTATGGGCTTGATCCATGGATAATGATTTCATATTCCCCACTACTTATATCTGAAATGTGAGCAGAGAATACACCAATTTTCCATTTGCTGGTCCTGAAGGAGTTCCTCCAGTGACCTTTTGCACCGGGACACCTATTACGTTGCTACATACAGAGAACAATAAAACAAAAAGTTTTCCCCAAGTTTCTGTGAGTGATTACAGAAAGCACTGTCAGAAGAAACAGGAAAAGCTTTCATATTTGGAGCCTTATCACATTTGCATTACACCACGGACATCATCTGCCTCTGCAAATATTTATGTTAGCTGAAATGAATTAACAAGATATTTAAATCGAATTCAAGTGATGCTAACACAAGTGATACAGTGGCATACATGGCATTACATTAAAATATATACACAACAAACACAGGAAAAAAACGTGTGTACACAGAATCCCAATACCACAAAATCTACATAAAAAAATAATGCAATGATTTGCAAATCTCAAACTTTTATTTTATGCACAATAGAAAGCATATTAAATGTTTAACCCTTTTGCTGCCAGGTTGGTATGTCGTACGGACCTGACAGCAGGAGGCTTCACACACAAAGCGGCTGCAGCCACCGGGATTGTGTGTAAAACTGACAAGTAGTCTCCTGCCTGTCAGGTTCACACAACCCCGGTAATGGAGCCCCCCCTATGTATTCCGGGATCCACCCTGCATATTTTATTAACCACTTGCCGACCGTACTATAGCCGAATGACAGCTACAGCACAGCCGGCTAGTTCTGGGAGGCCGCATATGACGGACTCCAGTGCTTGCTTTCTCGTGGGCCCCCCTGGAGCGTGCATCCGGAAGTGTCCGTGATTACGCATCACAAATCCGGGTAAAGAGCCAATCACAGCGGCCCTTTACCATGTGATCGTTTCGTTGACAGAGCAATTACTTTGTAATCAAACCGGGGTCATGCCTGGTTCAGCTCTGTCCTCTCCTCATACCGATACCCATGTGAAGAGAGTAGAGAGACATTTCAGCAGCGTGGGTTTTCAAATTGATTCTGTGTGCCCATCAGTGCCCCTATAGCGCTCATCAGTTCCCTACGGTGCCACTGCAGTACTGATCAGTGCCCTACAGTGCCATCAGTGCTAATATAGTGCTCATCAGTGCCACCACAGTGCCTTATTAATGCTCATCAGAGCCACTACAGTGCCCAATAGCGCTCATCAGTGATGGAGCGATCACTTTGTAATCAAACCAGGGCTATGCCTGGTTCAGCTCTCTCCTCACACTGACACAGCGTATAAAGAGAGGAGAGAGACACTGCAGCAGCGTGAGTTTGCAGATTGATTCTGTGTGCCCTACAATGCTCATCAGTGCCACTACAGTACCATCAGTGCCCATCAGTGAGTAATTATCAGTGCTCATCAGTGACCTACAGTGCCATCAGTGAGTGCTCATCAGTGCCACCACAGTGCCCTATTAGTGCTCATCAGTGTCACTACAGTTTCCTATTCGTGTTCATCAGTGCCACTACAGTGCCCAATAGCACTCATCAGTGACGGAGCAATCACTTTGTAATCAAACCGGGGTCATGCCTGGTTCAGCTCCCTCCTCTCCTCACACCGTTACAGCGCGTGAGGAGAGGAGAAAGACATTGCAGCAGCGAGAGATTTCAGATTGATTCTGTGTGCCCTACAGTGCACATAATAGCCCTACGTTGCCACTACAGCATTCATCAGTGCCCTATGGTGCCTCTACATTGCCAATATTGAGTATTCATCAGTGCCACCACAGTGCCCTATTAGTGCTCATCAGTGCCACTACAGTGCCCTATTAGTGCCATCCAACTCAGTGCACATAAGTGCACCCTCATCAGCACCCATCAGTGGACCCTCATCAAAACCCAGCAGTGCAGCCTCATCAGCACGCATTAGTGCAGCCACATCTGTGCCAGTGTCCCTATATCAGCAATTTGTCACCACAGCCCACAGTTACAAGTATGACAATTTTTTTTTTCAAAAGTGTGATAAGTTGTCAGGAAATTAGATGTGTAATTTATGCTCCTAGAATGCCTGAAGGTGCTATTTGGATGTTGGGCCTCTGTATGTGGCCAAGTTGTGTAAAAGTTTTACATATGTGGTATCATCATACTCAGGAGTAGCAGAATGTAATCTGCAGTGTAATTCTTGGTATGTACATGCTGTGTGTTAGAAATGTTTTATAAATGGACAACTTTGTGTATAAGTTGGGGTGTTTGCTTTCCAAAATGGGAAAGTTTTGTGGGCATTTGCATTGTCCTGGTTCTCCAGGGACTTCATAGGTAGTCAGGAAATTAGATGTGTAATTTATGTCCCTGGAATACCTGATGGTGCCTCCTGCATGTTGGGCCTCTGTATGTGGCCAGGTTGTGTACAAGTCTCACACAAGTGGTATCGCTATACTCAGGAGTAGCAGAATGTGTTTTGGGGTATAGTTGCAAGTATGCCTATGCCGTGTGACAGAAATAACCTGTTAACATGACAATTTTGTGAGAAAAAAAAAAATCTTCATTTTGCAAAGAATTGTGGGAAAAAAATATTTGTACTGTCCAGGCTTGTTACGGTCTCAAAAAATGAGATAGGCCGTCAATACATCTGTATATACAAAATAATTCTGCGCTACCCAAAAAAAGGGGAAAACAAAAGCAGCTGACACGACCAACAAAGTGTGAATATAAAGAACAACAAGAAAGTGTAGCGCTAAACAATATCAAACATAGAGAAAATATATACCAGTCTGTGTACAGTGAAAAGGATCAACTGTATTAGAAAAGTGAATCTCATAACTAGGTAGTCCTCATGTAGACATTGTGACTGAACAATAAAGGTGAGTAGTCCTTATAAAATATGTTTTAAACAGAAAAAAATTTCTATGGAGAAAATATTTTCGGCATCCCAAATATAGGTCAGCTCACTCCCACCGAGAGATGAAGAGGCCTACCGGATGAGGTGGACCCAAAGGGGCATACGCCAAATTGGGTCAGATAAGGCTTGGGTGGTGAGTGGCTGTACATGGCTCAAAGACAGATGTTTTCTCGCAGATTACTGTATTCCTCCGAGTGACGCTCAGGTCCTAAAGGGTGTGGGTAATCTCACGGATGTGGATGGTCCTGTGGATCCTAGGGGTGTTCCGTGGATGAATCCCTCAAGGCAGCATTCCATGGACCAGGAAATGGTGTGGCAAGATAGGGAAAGAAAGGAGGGGCCAAATAGTGTAAATCCGAAAACGAAAATTTTATTTAAAATAAATAGAAGTACACTCACATGTAGATCCAAAATGTTTAAAAACAGCGCTGTGAGAAAAAGTGGCGACAGTGGGGTCCTTTCACATTGTCACTCTCCTTGAACAAGATGACCCCTAGGTTACGCCATGTCCGCTGACATCCCGATCGTACCAGCGTGTTTCTTTCACTAGCGTAACTGAGTACCCTTTCGCCCCTACTGCGCAGGTACAATCCAAGTTCTATTGGGCCATCCCTTAGACCTCAGGCTCCTCCCGGCAGCGTCATCTCTCTGTAGCCACGTCCATACAGACGTGACGCTTCGTTTCCCTGCGCACGCGCAGTATCAGGGACACTTTCCTGATCTGCGCTCACATTGCTGCACGTATTATTCTTTCACTTTCCGCACATCACTTGGTTTCTTGCCATAGTTGGACTGACATGACAGTATACAGTCAATCCTTTTATTTATTTTTTGCTCCCTGTGTTAAATCGTTCGCACACTTCCGGTTTACCATGGAAGGGAGGCGTGGCACGCACGCCTGGAACGCATGCCGGACGTCCATTTTGGCTGTTACCGGAAGTAATGTTTGTTTCTTACGTGGAGCTGTTTCCCATGATCATTGACACATCTTCTATATATATCGGGGTGGCTACAGTGGGGGGAACCCCCCAGACGACGTCTATGAGGACGAAAAGCGTCGGGCAGGACCCCACTGTCGCCACTTTTTCTCACAGCGCTGTTTTTAAACATTTTGGATCTACATGTGAGTGTACTTCTATTTATTTTAAATAAAATTTTCGTTTTCGGATTTACACTATGTGGCCCCTCCTTTCTTTCCCTATCTTGCCACACAATTTCCTGGTCCATGGAATGCTGCCTTGAGGGATTCATCCACGGAACACCCCTAGGATCCACAGGACCATCCACATCCGTGAGATTACCCACACCCTTTAGGACCTGAGCGTCACTCGGAGGAATACAGTAATCCGCGAGAAAACATCTGTCTTTGAGCCTTGTACAGCCACTCACCACCCAAGCCTTATCTGACCCAATTTGGCGTATGCCCCTTTGGGTCCACCTCATCCGGTAAGCCTCTTCATCTCTCGGTGGGAGTGAGCTGACCTATATTTGGGATGCCGAAAATATTTTCTCCATATAAAATATGTTTTAAACAGAAAAAAATTTCTAAGGACTACTCACCTTTATTGTTCAGTCACAATGTCTACATGAGGACTACCTAGTTATGAGATTCACTTTTCTAATACAGTTGATCCTTTTCACTGTACACAGACTGGTATATAGTTTCTCTATGTTTGAAATTGTTTAGCGCTACACTTTCTTGTTGTTCGTCAATACATCTGGTGTGATCAATTTTCAATGATTAGCACCATAGCTTTTAGACTATCTCCTTCACAAAGACCAAATAATATTCACTGATTTTGGTTATTTTTACCAAAGATATGGAGCAGTATAAATTTTTGCCAAAATTTATGAAGAAAAATTACTAATTTGCTAAATTTTATAACAGAAACAAAAGAATGTATTTTTTTTTTACAAAGTTTTTATTTATAGCACAACAAATAAAAAAACTAAAAAAAAACACAGTGGTGCTTAAATTCCACCAAAAGAAAGCTCTATTTGTGTGGAAAAAAGCACAAAACTTTCATCACATGTCACTGTGGTGAAACTACAAACCCCATCATGCCTCTGCCTCCAGGAGTCATGCCTGTGATTGTTAGGGTCTTGCAATGTCTCATTGGACTTGTAGTTTTAAAACAGCTGGAGGGCTGAGGTTGCCTCCCCCTGACATAGTGGACTCTGTAGTCCTATGCGATACAAAAAAAAATTTCTATTGCAAAAAAAAAATTTGAGCCCCCACATATTAGCACGCACGAACTTAAATGCATGCATTGGGAGAGCCTACAAATGAAAACGTCAATTGCATATTAAACATCGCTGCACACGTGCAAGAGCAACAATTATAGCACAAGACCTTCTCTAACATTAAACTGATGACCTATAGGGGGCTTTTAACCACTTGCAGACCGGCTCACGCAGATATACGTCTGCATTTTGAAGAGGGATATCGTTGTTATGCTAGCAGCTAGCTACCATAACCCTGGTATCCTCTTCTTCAGTGAGCAGTCTGGTTTCAGATAAAACTGGTCTCTGCGGCAGATTCGCCGCAGAATCACTTTTAATTGGCGGCGGGAGAGGGCCCCAGGTGCTCTCGGGTGCCCTCCGCCGCTTACTGGAGACGTCGGTAGCAGCGGAGGCGATCAGGTCCTCTCCCTGGCTTGGCATGGAAACAAGTGAGTGGAAGATGGCCCCCACCCGTCTCCATATTGCAGGGCGGAAGCGACGTGAAAACGTCACTTCCGCCCATAGCTCTTAAAAGAGACATTTTTAATATTTTTTTTTTATTGCATTTTAGTGTAAATATGAGATCTGAGGTCTTTTTGACCCCAGATCTCATATTTAAGAGTTTTGAACTTGTAAACACCAAATCTCAGAAAGAGGCTTGGTCCTTAAGTGGTTAAAGCGTCGCCTATAGAAAATATATGGTACTAAGTCTGTCGTCATTTCACTGGCCCGCACAAATTTAAGGTATGGCACGTTGGGTATCTATTCACTCGGTGCAACCTCATCTTTTAAATTTTACCAATAATTTATTGAGTTGGTTTGCCCTAAAGTTCACTTTAGTGTGTTTGTTACCTTTGTGGTAATATGTGACACAAAAATTAGAGCTACTGTACCACTATTTTATTCTCTAGGGTGCCCGCTTTCAGAAAATATATGTTTGGAGATTTTACCACGGTGTAGCATACCCTCTTCTTTTAACAATAATATTTAAATGTCTGGGAGCAGAAGAGACCAGCTGTTGGAGTTTTGGGAGAAGAATGTTGTCCCATTCTTGCCTGATATAGGATTCTACCTACTCAACAGTCCTGAGTCTTCTTTATTGTATTTTTTGTTTCACGATGCACCAGATATTTTCAATTGGGTAAAGGTCCAGGACTACAGGCAGGCCAGTTAAGCACCTGCACTCTTCTACTACAAGGCTATGCTGTTGACATAGTTAAAGTATGTGATTTACAATTGTCCTGCTGAAATATGTCAGGCCTTCCCCTAAAAAAACATTGCATGGATGGGAGCACATGCTGCTCTAAAACCTGGATGTATGTTTCATCACTAATGGTGTCTTTCCAGATATGTAAGCTTCCCATTCTATACACACTCATGCATCCCCAAACCATCAGGGATGCAGGCTTTTGAACTGAGTGCTTAAAGCAAGATGGAAAGTCCCTCTGATCTTTAGTCCAGAGCACATGGTGCCTATGGTTGGTAGAAATAATGTCAAATTTTGATTCGTCTGACCACAGAACAGTTTTCCACTTTCCATAAGACCATTTTAAATGTGCTTTGGCCCTGAGAGGATGGCAGTGTTTCTGGAACATGTTTTAATATGGCTTCTACTTTTCATGGTAGAGCTTTTTTTTTTTTTTTTTAAACAGATGCATGTTTTATTCAAAGTATGCAATGATATACAGTACAAGTGGGATAACAATGGCATGTAAAATACAATGAGCACAGTCTTTTGTCAGCATAACAAATGATACACCTTACAGGGTAAAAATCAATTGCCGGGAATATCCAGTAGACAATATCCACTACAGGAAGGTACAGAAGAGTGTGACCCAGGCTCAATCATAATAGGTGGTGTTTTACCACAGACACTCAAGAGCTAAGGTCATTAAGTGTAGGAGGGGGGAAAGGAGAGAAAGAATAAGGTGGGACATAAGGGAAGAGAAGGGGGAAGAAGAGGAAAAACAGGAGCGGGATATGGATATGGAGGGGGAGTTTGGGATTCTTCCTTCCATAGTCAGAAGCACATCCCCCCAGGTCAGTAGAGAGCAAACCATAGCAATCGAAAGACAGGATTTAAGCATTATAAAGATATAACTTGCCTTTTTAACACGACACGACAAACTGTGTTCACAGACAAATGATTTATTGAAGTATTCCTGAACCCATGCAGTGATGTCCATCACAGAATCATGCCCGTTTTTAATGTAGTTCCTTGTCCTTTGCACACAAATTTTACCCAGATTCTCTAAATCTTTTGTTATTACCGTGTTTCCCAGAAAATAAGTCCGGGTCTTATATTTATTTTGGCAACAAAAGACACAGTAGGGCTTTTTTTTCGGGGTAGGTCTTATCATGTAATGTGCTGTCTTATCTCCCCCTCTCCCTCCCTGCCTGTCAGGAATCCCCAGCGTGAACCGAGTTAAAATGCTTGTAAAATCATATAACCCACTCTATTACAGTAGTATATAATGTACAATGTGTGTGTTTCTGTAATATAATTGTACCAAATACCTTCGCTATAGCGCCGCTTGGGGCTTCCGTGACCCGCCAGAGATCTCTTCCTGCTCTGAGCACTGGGGGGGGGGCCTGAGATCCCCCACTGACAGCTGAGAGAAGAGTAGGAGAGCAGCGGGAGGTCAGCTGAGCACCGAGCGGCACTATACCGAAGGTATTTGGCACAATTATATTACAGAAACACACATTGTACATTATATACTACTGTAATAGAGTGGGTTATATGATTTTACAAGCCTGTTAAACTAGGGCTTATTTTCAGGGAAACACGGTATGTAGTGTAGATGATGATATATTTAGTCTTTGCAATTTTACATTGAGGAACATTATTCTGAAATTGTTTGACAATTTTAACATGCAGCTTTTCGCAGATTGGTGAACCTCTGCCCATCTTCACACTCTGACTCTATATGATGCTGTTTTTATATCCAATCATGCTGTAGCCCATCTGCTTCAAGGTTCAACGTGTTTTGCGTTCAGAGATGGTATTCTGCATACCTTGGTTGTAATGGTTGTGCGTGAAAATTCAAGCAGATATATATATATATACATATATATATATATATATATATATATATACATATATATACATATATACACATACACACACACACACACACACACACACACACACACACACACACACACACACACACACACACACACACACACACACACACACACACACACACACACACACACACTATTGTCAAAAGTATTGGGACGCCTGTCTTTACACACACATGAACTTTAATGGCATCCCAGTCTTCGTCCGTAGGGTTCAATAATGAGTTGGCCCACCCTTTGCAGCTATAACAGCTTTAACTCTTCTGGGAAGGCTGTCCATAATGTTTAGGAGTGTGTATGGGAATGTTTGATCATCCTTCCAGAACCGCATTTTGTGAGGTAATGATGTGGACGAGAAGGCCTGGCTTGCAGTCTCTGATCAAATTCATCCCAAAAGGTGTTTTATCGGGTTGAGATTGCGACTCTGTGCAGGCCAGTCAAGTTCCTCCACCCCAAACTCGCTTATCCAGGTCTTTATAGTCCTTGCTTTGTGCACTGGTCCAAATCATTGGGTAGAGGGGGGATTATGGTGTGGGGTTGTTCTTCAGGGATTGGGCTTGGCCCCTTAGGTCCAGTGAAGGGAACTCTTAAGGCATCAGCATACCAAGACATTTTGGACAATTTTATGCTCCCAACTTTGTGGGAACAGTTTGGGATGGCCCCTTCCTGTTCCAACATGACTGCATATCAGTGTACAAACAAGGTCCATAAAGACATGGCTGAGCGAATTTGGGGTGGAGGAACTTGACTGTCCTGACCTCAATCCAATAGAACACAGCCTCATTATGAAGACCCCTAGAAAAGTCAGATAAAGTGAAAAGGATGGAGATTAAGGCATTACTGTGGATATGCAGGATAAGTGATGTGAAGTGTAAATATACAGATTTACATAGGGACACAATGACAATCAGATGTACAAAAGAGATGGGGGTGGGGTGAACATATCAGCAAAACCATTGATTTCCTATTTGGAAGTTACAAGTTCTCTGCTTCAGCAGCTGTAAGACAGAGGGAAGCAATCGCCATTTTAAACAGCAGCATGTGACTGCTGTGATTGGCTATCACAGCATTCACATGGTACCGAGCCCCCTTGGATCGGCTCATTATACAGTATCTATGTACCAAGCCGTCTAATGATGGCTCGGTACGCAGAAATCAGCTGGAGGATAGGACGCCCAAGCAGTATTCTCCGTTGGCATTCATAAGTGGTGCTGCGAAAATAACCTTCCACCAATCCATCATTTATAAACATGCGTTAGTAGAAACAGTTTAAAAAACTAGTCAACAATTCATTGGAGCAGTTGTCACTTTTAATTACCCAGCACAAAACTGAAGCATATAATGGCAGCACAGAATAAAGCCCACCGCAGGAGGTAAATTACAGTCAAGGTTTTGGGAAATGTTAGGGTTACAGAAATGACGGAACGTTTTTTGACCCACATTAACCCTTATAGTTTCAAAAGATTAAACATGCAACAATATCAAAAGACAGATCGCATTATATATGCCACATGTCTAACCAAACAAAAAAAAAAAAAAAAATGGTTGGGATAACAAAGGACTTTCATATTGTATTTCGTCTCCCACTGAGGAAAATGGAAAATAAAACATCTTCACAAATTCAGTAGAGTCTCCCCGTCAGCTCAGCTCACTGTACATCAAAGGCAACGCGCTCAACATGACACATGAAGACAATTCCCATCAGTGATCAGGCAGGTGTCTGGGGCAGAGAAAAGCCTGCTTTCTCCAGTCTTTTACCTTGTTTGATTGCTGCTTACTTTTGATCTGATGCTGCCCTCGCCCTGGTAATGACTTTCCCTCTCTAAAGAACCCACCTCACATCTGTCAGGAGGAATAAAGAGTATCAAACTGAGCCCTGACATAGCCTATGGCCAAAAAATGTGCTGCCAACTCAACTGTTCCCAGCTCCCACCATTTTCAATTCAGGTCCTTTTGTTCTGGTGGGTACATGAGTCTGGGTACCAATGGCAGGATAAAGGATTATACACCAACTGTGAAGCCTAGCCTTCCTGAATACATATCTTTTCATCGCGGCTGCTTCGCTTCTTATACGCTCTCAACTTCATGGTGGTGACTATGAAATACACATTCAACAACTGTGATAGAACGTTTGTTTAAATCCTCTTTCTTGTGGAAACAAAAGTCATTGAATGTCTTGTGGTCTTACCAGTCAGCTTTAAAAAAAAATGTAATAAATAGATTCTAGTCCCAGTCATATGAGGTCATGAAAGGCCAGCTAGGAGACAGCATTAGAAAAAAAAAAAAAAAAAAGGCAAATAAATGTACTTTATATAAAAGTATTCCACGTAAAAGTGCTCGATAGATAAATATAATGCATGACTACTTCCCGACAAAAAGCATAAAAGCTGCCCAGCTTGTCGAGCGCTTCAATTTGTTTTTTTGCAGCCTGCTCGGCTAAAACTCAGCAAGAGAAAGCAGGAAAAGATTTTTGCCTCTAACAATCTGAAATAAATGATGCCTTTGCTAAAATGTTGTTCAAAGTAACCAGCAGCCCCAAGACATAGAAAATCACAAGAACAAAACAATTTATAGCTGAAAAAATAGTAAACTATAAATGCAAAATATCCTCATTTCTCTATAATTAAACTAAATCCATCATGTATATTGATTAAAAAAGCAGTTTTGCACGGAAAAAAATCCTTCTTCTTCCAATACACAAATTAAAAATAATACATACTACAAACTTGGTTTCTTTTATATAGAGCAGTAATTGCCACTGCATAGGGGAAAGTTAAGAAAATGCTAAGTGACTTTGCCAAAAGTTACTTATGAAGTGGAAAGGTTACAAGAAGTTATAGAAATAATTCATTTGCAAGAACCCTACAATGCATTAACTGCAAAAAGACCACAAGTATTTTTTTTTTTTTTTTAGTTTTTATAAAATGTATGCAGCTACTGTACTAAAAATGTTATAGTGAATCAAGGTTTTTTTATATGAAAATTACATTGAATGCAAAGCACTTTTTTTTTTTCTAGTTTTGGATCTCGTAGGGAATGCATAGGCTGGCCACAAATGGATTGTTTTTTTTTCCTTCAGCCGCTGGGTTGAAAGAATAAAAAAATCACAGGATTCCATCATCCACATAACCGAGGTAGATAGAGGAATCCTCCCTGCTCAAACACTGTATTCTGACAGCAGTGTCTGAATATACTGAGAAACATTCAAACGTCGACAGGAAGAGGCCACACATGGATCAGAATTTGGCCTGTGTGATCCATATATTTGCAAGTGGTGAGTCGGCTATAATGGAGCATTGGGTTGTGCCTCATCCAATAATATAGAAAAGAAACAAAAACCTCTTGTGGTGGACTTTTAAGGCACAGAAATCGTTTGAGAAAAATTAATCTAGTTAGAGAAATGTTTATTCAATATATATATATATTTCAAACTAGATTCAATTTTTTCAAATGATTTCTGTGCCGTAAAAGTCCACCACAAGGGGATTTTGTTTCTTTTCATGTGATCCATATATGGTCAACTTTAGATCTTTTGACAAATTGTTATTGCTATATTGTTATGTTATATGTTATTGCTATTGCTTTGTCCCCCACTGGGGAGAGGAAAAGTGGATGTAAACCCTCTCCTATACCCAGTGAAGTGAATAGCCTCAGATGATACACAGAGAAGAAACAAATCCTCCTACATACGTTTTACTTGTATATCTGCTGTCTTCCCCTTTCTACACTCTTTGAAACGTGCAGATTGTGTTAGAAATCTCTCTTTCAGCAGTGGGTGGGCAGTCTAGACTTAGACTGTGTGATAGCTGATTGGAGGAAAGGGACACCCTCCTCCCTCCAATGGGAAAAGGAACATGCAGAGCTGTAGACTGAAAAGACAAGCTCTCTGCTCATCTCCCTCCCAAACACAAATTTTCAGCTGCTGTTATCTCGTGGGTCGGAGAGCTTGTCAGAAGTGACTCATGCTGATAACAGAGGAAGGAAGAACCAGAGAGAAATGGAACTTAGAGCTTTGGGGATAGATAATAACATTTGACCTAAGCACATATATCTGTAGTGTTTACTTAAAGGGTTTATAAACACTGTAAGCCATCCATTTATTGGGCAATTTTCTTTCTTGCAACCAGGGGTTGCAGGAAAGAAAATCACTCAATTCCCCCACATCAACACAGTCCGTGTTGATTAGGGAATCTCTACCGCAGAGCCCCCTGCTGGGAAACCTCAGTGATTACTGCTAGTGGCTAAAATAGCTACTAACAATAATTGCATGTAAAATCCAACATGCTGGTTGTACCCAAGTTGATCAATTAACTTCAGCATACTCAGCCTACTTATACAGTACACGGTTTGAATTTCGACCAGTCCATGATTGACTAGCCAAAATACAAACCATCTAAGGCCGGCTTTAACACTCGGTTTGTCCAGGTGACCGTTGCCAGAGAGAAAAAGTGAGAGAGTACATTCAAAAATAGTTATCACCAAAACAAGAGTTGAGGGCAAATCCTCCAATGGGGAAACCTGTTCCTATGGGAATGCCTTTCACTTTCAAGAGGTTTGCTCTCATTTCCTGTTGTGTCTCTAGGACAGGAAGGGAGAGGGAAATCTCCCCAGTGGGCAGATAAAGGTAAATTAAAATAAAAAAAAGTTTTGACTTGACATACACAAGTGTAATTGTAAAATATATTTTTAAATTTAGATTAGAGCACTTCCAAAAATTACTGGAAATAACAGCTGCTGTCAGCTAAACGACCAACACAAAGAAATGCTGAGGGAAGTTTGAAGGAGATGCAGACAGCTTGGCGTTCCACTGCTGTTTGCAGGAATCTTCTTTGGCATCCCTCTAGGTATGCTTATATATTGCCTTGTGTTTGTGTTTATGCAGATCTAGAGTCATCCTAGGGATGTTTCTTATACTTATTTCTGCAAACATGCTCAGCTTATCTTGTTGTGTGTCATACATATACACACCTTAGTGCCAATACTGAGTATTTTCAAGTGTACAATGCTATTGATACCCAAACCAATACTTTTAAGTGTGATTTGCATCAATACAAAATGAATGGGTGCAAATGGTGCTGTAAAGAGTTGCATGCAATTTGAACATAATTGTGGTGCGATTCCTGTCCGCATCGCATGCCATTTTCCCCAGTGCTCGTGTGTGTGTATGTGTGTAGAAAGGGAAAAACACCATCTAGTGGGCAGTTTATCAAAAATGTTAGAACTCACATTATGTACATCTCTCGTCAAATACAAAATTTACAAAGGTATCCCAGTCCTGCCAATCAAAGGAAATCACAGCCGCTGGAGGCACTCACAAGCTTGGAGGAGATGTATAGGCGACAGGGGGAATATAAATCAAGATTTACAAAAATAAATAAATAGGATTTTTTTAACTTAAATAAGATTTTATTTATTTAAATCGATTTTTTTTTTATTTTTACCAAATTTATTTTATTAAAATGCTTTTGGAGTAAAAATCTATCCAAAGATAGTTTTCTATTTAAGATACATTAATATATTAGTTTAATCAGCATGAAATGGAGCTTAGTTATGTAGCATGTGGCTGTATATTCTGCAATATTTACATTTTTCGTAAACTCATTCAATGAATCCGAGCTCTGCAAGCCGAGATAACATGCACTGCATTGATGCATTCACTCAATTTCACAGTAACCATGAGCTAAAACAAAGTTCAGGAATATTCCTTTATCCCATTGTTTTGCAAATCTATGTACACCACAAACTGTATGATTGAATCGTTTCTGATAACGTATTTTACTAAACTGACAGCTTATCATTTGAAACCTTTTGTTTGCAAATATTTAAGATTCTAATTACCAGCCAGAATAAGTCCTTACATTTAAAGAGCACCTGTCATTTGAGATCCATCATGGCAGCACCTGTTAGCGGGCATCCATTCACCTGCTTCCACCACGTCCCTCACCTTGTTGTGTCACTGACCCATCACCAGTCGTCCCATTAAAGTGAATGGGACTGTTGGTGAGTCAACAACGGGTCAGAGGAGGAGCCATGCGGGACAGAGATGACAGTTGATTTTTACTACACAATGATGAACAAAGTTTACTTCCCTGCTACACCTTCTTCCCATCTCTTTAGACTAAAGTTAAAGTGATTGTAATCAGTTTTAAAAAATCCTAAAAAACAAAAAAACAAAAAAACAAAAAAAAAACTCTGCAAGACAAAAAGACATAATGAGCTAGTATGCATACTAACTCATTATGAATTACTTACCTGAGATCAAAGCCCCCGCAGTGATCCTCGTTCACAGCTTCAGCAGCCAACATCTCCCCAGGGGGGTTACTTCTGGGTATCGCGGCTCCGGCGCTGTGATTGGCCAGAGCCGCGATGACATCACTCCCGCGCATGTGCGTCTGAGCCGCTGGTAATAGCACAGTACAACTGAAGAAACGGCACGTACGTGCCATTGCTTCAGTTTGCTTAAGTATGCATGTGCCGATGACGTCGGCACATACAGGGATATCTCCTAAACCGTGCAGGTTTAGGAGATATCCAGTGTAGCTACAGGTAAGCCTAATTATAGGCTTGCCTGTAGAAAAAAGTGGTTGTAAAGGGTTTACAACCAATTTAAAGGAGATGTAAAGGCGGAAGTGTTTTTATCCTAATGCATTCTATGCATTAAGATAAAAAGCCTTCTGTGTGTAGAATACATCTGCCACAAGTAACCCCTAAAAATCGGTACATTTATTGCCAATATCTATTTAAAATATAAACTCTAATTGGACCATATGCATTTTACTAGTTAAAGTAATCGATTTAATACAAAATTCATTTTATCCAAAATTCTGCAACTGGAACTCCTGGTTTGGTGTAAAGATACAAACCACTTACAATCGAGAATAAAGACCTGCAAGACACATTTATTGTACCAGACTACCATCCACTGCTTAACCCCACATTACTGCCAGTAATCTATTGTTCTGGAAACATTGAACTGCTGAGCCAATTGAATGTGCTTACCTGGTATTCCCAATCCCATCTTCTGTAGGCTTTTTGCCATTTTCTTACAGACAACAGCAAGTTACATTGTACCAAATTATTTTTTTTTTAAATCCATAGAAAAGCACATGAAATTACTTAAACCAAGTGAGATTTCTGATTTTAAGACAATTGTAATTCTGACTAGAAAGCACTGATAATGTACAGACTGCACCTGGAGTTTCTCTTTAACAGACCTGATAGACTAAACTTTAGCCTACATATTTCACTGGCTAAGAAGCTTGGACACAGACCTCAGGTACACGTGACCACCTTGGTATCAGAGAAGAAACCCCCAGCAGCTAATTGAATGGGGGCATGGAAAATCAGGAGGGGGGGCATGGAAAAACAGGAGGGGGGCATGTTGGTGCTGAAAGACAGCAACTTTTCCAGGTAAAATCCTCAGCTTCAGCCTAATGAGAGAATCCCTTAAAGGAAAGAATGGAGCCCAAGGTCAGCAAAACTTGCCCAATAGGTGATTTTAGAACCATACAGACCGACAAGAACAGACAGCCTTCATAACAGTTGATTTTCATGTGTGTGTGTGTGTTTGTATATATGTATACATATGTTTTATTTATTTATTATTATTTTTTTTGCAATTGTCTTGAACATACAGTATATATATATATATTTATATATATATATATATATATATATATATATATATATATATATATATATATATATATATATATATATATATAAAAAGACAAATGTTCATATTGCACCCTCATGTCATTCAGCCCCTTATGACTAAGTTTAGCATTAAAGTAAAAAGTATACTAACAAAAAGTTCCAAGAGTATTTCGCTGTGAGAATTCCAGATAAAAAAAGTACTCCTAAAAAATGTTAAAATGTTACAGATCTGCCCCACTTTACACTAATTGCTTGCAATACTTCTCACATTACTGCTTATGCAATTTCTGTATTAACTAAGGCAAGCCATAATACATCAATACCTGTTGTTATAATTACTTTTTCTGCACTCTAGAGAAATACCAAGTTTACAATGTGCAACAATGTTTCATTCTTATAGGAATTGGCTATGGGGAATTAGAAGGAAAGAGAAAAAATCAGCATGAGACAAAGAAATTGAAATGTATAAACACATTAAGTTGGCACATGAAAACATCTTTGTACAAAATGAACATAGAGAAAAATAGTAATTGCAGTTCTAGGCCTACCCAAAATTTACCAAGCTGAACGGGAAAAAAAAAAAATCTAACCACTTTTTCCATTTATGACAATTTATTTTACCTTCAGCCTGGGTTCACACTGTAGCGAACACAAACATCGCATGTGATTCGCACCCGCACTGTGGTGCCGATCACATGCAATGTTTGTGCAATGCAAGTTCAGCTCTACAGTTAGTATGGCTGAACTCGCATTGAATTTGCACAAAAAAAAGTGCAGGGACTTTTTTTTCCCCGCACTGGAATCGGATCACATGGATGTACTCACCCAATGCTATCCGATTCCTGTCCAAATCCACAGTTTACACTGCGATCTGTGACCCGATCTGGGGCTGTCATTTACATTGTATTGACACCCACAGTGGTTCACAGAAGGCAGCGTTTACTGTCTGCAGGAGAGATGCAATGCGGGAACTGGTGCTGGAATTGCACTGGTTCCCACATACACACGCTACAGTGTGAACCCAGGCTAAATGTTAGTATGAGTGCGTGAGTGTATGTGTGTGTGTATATATATATATATATATATATATATATATATATATATATATATATATATATATATATATATATATATATATATATATATATATATATATATATATATATATATTCATATTCTGCACACATTCACACACACATTATAAAAGGTGTGGACCTCCTTCCAGTCAGAACCAGTCCAGCATGTGGGTGGAGGGGGGTACTGAGAGTTGCTGAAGATGTGCATTTATACAGGTTAATAGATTTTCTTTGTTGTTTTTTTTTTTTTTTTTGTAGTGATTGAGCAATTTATAGCAAACCTGGGATCATAAAAGAAGAAAACAGAAACCCCTGTGGATAACTGAACTTCGTATGTACTGTATAAGCATGTTCCTACCAGCATCTTACAATACAAAGCTATGGCTTTAGCAGCCTAATGAGTGGCCTTGTCATTTCCAATGAGATGAGCTCCTACATAAGGTGGGGGGAGCATGAGATTTGGGGTGCCAATTATGTTACTTTCATTTGCAAAGGTGGGAAGCTCTGGCTTTGCTTTGTAAGGGTGGGCAGTAAAATTGGAGGTATGTCACCATTAATAAGTAGGAAAACAATGCCAAGAACCTGAATCTTCATATCAAGTCAGCAATTCCCAAATTCCTATTCAGATTCAGGGGGCTGGACAACAGACGCAAAAAAATTCAAAATATTTCTTTATTTGGACCCATAAGATGCATAAAAGCACATCCCCATAATAGTTCAGTCACCCTACTCTCCAGATATCTACTTTCCACATATCGAAGTCTAGATATTTCAGGAGCATCAACAGGGAATCAAGCAACTAAGTATGAATTGCAATGAGAGATATTTGATTTTGCCCCTGTATAAATCATTAGTAAGACCTCATTTGGAATATGCAGTTCATTTTTGGGCACCAGTTCTCAAAAAGGATATCAGGGGACTGCAGAGAAGGGCACCCAAACTGATAAGAGGTATGGAGGAGCTCAGCTACGAGGAAAGATTAGAAGAACTGAATTTATTTTTTCTTTAGAAGAGGAGATTAAGGCTTCGCTCACACCATTGCGAATGGGATGCAGGTTTTCCACATACAATTCACAATAGCTGGAGATTTTAACCGGCTCTCTATGGAGCTGGTTCACATATCTCCGCAGCGGGTCTGGTGCTTTTGGGCACAAAAACTCTGTGTGTCTTTTGGTCCATTTCAGGTCCGAATTCAGCCAAAAATTCAGGCTGAAATCAGCCCTGAAGCAGTGAACCAGGACGCACCGGACCCCTGCTGTGAGCCGCATGCAGCTCATATGTGAACCCAGCCTAATGGAGGATATGATCAACATGTATAAATACATAAGTGATCCATATAGTGAACATGATGTAGAGTGAAGTAGTATTAAAGCTTTGTTTTTGTTTTTTTAAATAGCAAACATGTTCTACTTACCTGCTCTGTGCAATGGTTTGCCAAGGAGCAGCTCCAATCTTCTTCTTTTCAGGTCCCCCACCGCACGCCTGGCTCCTCACCCTCGAATAGTGCCCCCAGAAAAAGCCACTTGCCTTGGGCGCACTGCTGTGTGCTCGTGAGTCGCTGCTCTATGCTTTCATAAGACACATAGAGCTGCGGCTCCCCCCCCCCACCTCTCCTCATTGGCACACTGGTTGTGATTGACAGCAGTGGAAGCCAATGGACCCATAAGATCTTATCCCCATAAGAATGGACCACAAGGCCCACAGAATGCATGAAGGTAAAAAAACTTCAGCCTTTAGAACCACTTTAAGGTCATTACAGAACATAAGGGTGCACTCTTTACATCTGGAAAAAAAGAGATTTAATCTCCAAATACAGAAAGGTTTCTTCACAGTAAGAGCTGAAAAAATGTGGAATAGACTCCCTCAAGACCTGGTTCTGGTCAACTCAGTGGATTGTTTTAAAAAAAGGCCAGGATTCTTTCACAAATGCACAATACAGAACTGGAATCTAATATTTTTTGTTATGGTTTATCCAGGGAATATCCATTTGCCTCTTGGGAGATCAAAAAGAAGTGTTTCCCCTGCTGAAGCAAATTAAAATCAAGCTTTGTTTTTTTGTTTGCCTTCTTCACATTAAGCTGTGGGTATAGAATGGAAGTTTGTGTGTATATGTGTTTTTTTTTTTTTTTTTTTTTTCTATGTGGAACTGGATGGGCATGTGTCTTTTTTTTAACCAGCCTAACTATGTAACTTAATAGAACAGATAAGTAGAATATGAACCTTATGATAGCTACCATCCAACTAAAACCATATCTTAAAGGAAAGCTTTCCATAAACATGGATTCTGCTAATGCTGACTTTGCATTGTGTAAATGCTACTTTACCTAGCTGTCGTGCTGACCCGCTGGCTTTAAAACTGTATGAGTCAAAGATCTAGAAAAGCATGTAGGCAAGGAGTTAGGACTTTGGTCGGACTTTCTCAATCTGCATACTTGTTCTAGGTCAGTGGCTCTAATTATTGAAGTCAGCATTAAGTCAGCTTAGTTAGAAAGGGGCACTTTCAAAAGGGCATCAGTAGTAGCAGCCTCAATGTTTTCTTCGGGAATGGGCTAGGTTCTCGAAGGGTGGGGCAGTCGGAGGAGGAAGAGATCAGTGAAAAGCGCAATACACATATTCGCCAGCACACCTTGGATCTTCAATTGTAGTCCAAAACTTTTATTGTAGAGAGATCACATCACACATGAATAAGTGGAAAGTTTCGGAGCCACGCAGAACCCCTTAATCACCTCTTTTCAGCGAAAAGAGGACACAGAAGCACAAGGGACTAATTTCACTGAAGGTAAGCAATGTCCCTTGTGCTATTTTTTTAAGGCTTTAGAAAGACTGTAACTTCCCTTCAAATAAGTCTGTGTAATCTCGGCCACTAAAAACTGAATTTTGTATTGTCTGCAATACATAAACTACAAACCCTTGTTCAATTCATTATCTTACAAACTCATCTGTGTTGGGACTGAATAAATAAAAGAACTAACTATATATAAATATTACCAGTGATATAAAAGTCTGAGTATTATTTTTCATTATCACAACGAATGTTAGTCATTCCTGGCCTCTTAGAAAAGCTTCTGGATACCAGGTAAGAATGGCTCAGTTGAATGATAAATAAAGCCGATAAGTTCTATAACACTAGTGGACTATATGGGTGCACTGGATAAATTGCCTATTATTCAGTGCACAATGCAACTGTAGTGGCATTAAACAAGGAATAGATAGGCACATACAAAAAAAAAAAAAAAAGACTACAGCTTTAAAAGCAGATATTGGAAAAAAAAAGAACTTTTAAGACATAACAGCCAGAAGATGGTAAGCAATGTATATCAAAGATAAAACTATGCAAGGACAACATGCTGAAATATTAAAGTAAAATAGGTTACCATATAATGTGGAATGGCAAAATATAATTTTCCAACAATTATGAAAACAAAGCCCAACATAAAGGGACTTCATGCTTTGAAGGTGTCCATTACTTTATGGAGTAATTTTGAGGGAAAGAAACATTCATGACAGAAGAAAGCTTGCTTTTAAAGATGACGTCTCAGATTTCTTTACAGATAGTTTTTATTTCATTGCCAGATATCTTGATGACCTATTTAACACTAGTTTCATATCTTGGATGTGAAGTTTCATTGGAACTGACACATGTAGAACTGCCAGAGGAAGCGGAGATGCTGCAAATCCCACAAGCCATAGCATTCTGACAGCGAACAATGGATAACTTTCACCAAATCTAAATCTAAACATAGAATGCCATGCTAAATCTAAAACAGAATGTTTAAATGAATCTCTATGGTGTAGTGAATTACAGTTCTGGCCTAGCTCTGGACAATACACATCTCTGAAAAGTTGGCATTCTGCAACCAAAGGAACATTCTCTATTTTAACCACTTCAATACCAGGCACTCACATCCCCTTCCTGCCCAAGCCAATTTTAAGCTTTCAGTGCAGTTTAAATGACAATTGCGCGGTCATGCTACACTATACCCAAACAGAATTTTTATCATTATGTTCCCACAAACAGAGCTTTCTTTTGGTGGTATTTAATCACCTCTGTGTTTTTTATTTTTTCCTAAATAAAAAAAGACCGACAATTTTGGGGAAAAAAAAAGTTCCTTTTGTTTTTGTTATAAAATTTTGTAAATAAGTAAGTTTTCTCCTTCACTGATGGGCACTGATGAGGCTGCACTGATAGGTACTTATGGGTGGTACTGATAGATGGCACTAATAGGCATCACTGATGGCACTGGCAAGCATTGGGGATGGGCATTGATTGTCATTTCCCTGGTGGTTTGGGGTGGCATACCTGGTGGTCAAGTGTGGTGGCAATCCTTGGTGGTCCTGGCAGCATCCTGGTGGTCCTGGGCAGCCATCCAAGGGGGGGTTGCGCTGATAAACAATCAGCACAGCCCCCCCCGTCAGGAGAGCAGCTGATTGGCTCTCCTCTACTCACGTCTGTCAGACACGAGTAGGGAAAAGCCAATCAACGGCTCTTCCTGTTTACATCGTGATCAGCCATGATTGGACACAGCTGATTATGTGGGCGAGATCGGTGTAGCGGTGTGTCAGACTGACACACCACACCACCAATCGCCGCGATGCGCACCCCCACGGGTGCGCGGCGGATGTTATCCTGCTGGACGTCATATGACATCCAGTCAGGATAAATGAACCACCACCCAGCTGTCATTTGGCTATAGGCTGGGCGGGAAGTGGTTAATATGCCTGTACATTTAGATGCTAAACCCTCAGGTAAGAAACCCAAATAGCATTGGGGTAGCCGTTATGGTTACACTGGAGAGACAACAAGCATTTGGATTGAGTAACATGGTTCAGAATATTTACTCATCTTACCTAAATTGGACTGGATATGGAACTTTCACTTAGTCACTTTATACTTCACGTGTGTGGCATTTGGGACTTTATGACTCATTTTTATTTGCATTATTGTATTATTTTGCTGTTTTGTATTTAATTTTATGTTTGTAGCGTGGAGTTATTTGTCAGATCAAGATTGCAAGATTTAAATTGGACTTTTTATGAGACTTCTACTTAAAGCGGACCTTCAGTAATTTTTTCATCTTTCCATCTATTAAATCTTCTGCCCTTTTTGTTTTAACTTTGGATTGTAAAACATTTTTTTTCTGCCAGTAAATACCTAATACAGCCAACTTCCTGTTTCTTGTCTGGTAAAAAGTCTAGGCTTATGAAATCATGCACAGCTCTCTCTCTCCCTCACTCTCATGAGAGTTTGCCAGGAAGAGGGGGGGGATAAGTCAAAAAAGAGGGCCAAAGAGAGCTGCAGGGCTGGAGGTGTGCCTCAGTGTGACTGTGTAAATCAAGTAAACAGGCAGAAGCTTCAGCTGCCAACATTTAAAATGGTTGCAGTCAGACTCAGTGTTGGGAGATTTCTGCAGCATATTTGGCAAGTACAGAATCACAGTATATAGAAAATAATATGCAAAGTGGTTGGAGGGAAGTTTCAGAATAGCTAAGATGTTTTTATTACAAATGATGTGAGTAGACTGCAGTTCCTCTTTAACCACTTCCCATGAAATGACGTACCTGTAGGTCATTTTGAGGAAGTGGTTGTACCAGGGTGATGCTTGCAGCTGCAGGCTTCATCCCGGTACCTTTCATTTAGAGCTGGCAGTCGGCTTTCTGGTGATAATAACTGATGTGGCGCTGCAGTCGCTTGGCTGCAGAAGGAGCGGGAGGGAACTCTGGACCGGCTGCCATACATACGGGCCAAATGTTGGCGATGCTGCCTGACATTTGGCCTGCGTGTACTAGGCTTACAGTAGTTGTAAAGCCTAAAATTTTTTACCTTAATCAAAAAACCAAAATAATCAGAAAATTCCCAGTGCTGCCCTAGCTTGTCTGATAAAAGGTCCAAAAGATGGTAAAGGATACGGCACGAGATAGTGGAATAGTCCTAGCCACATCGACGGCTCCATTTAGACAGGAGGGAGGATACTGGAACCACGAGCTGCAGGGAGCCGAATGACAGCTGTCAAACCCAGAGTAGAACTGACCAATCAGAAAACATTTCAGAGGCAAGTCACGCCTCCTTCCTTCCTCCTGCCTTCACAGAGCCACAGATGCAGCTAGGACTATGCCACTATTTCCTGCGGGATCCTTCACACAGCCCATCTGGGCACAAACAGTCTCTCATTAACACCCTGAGAGCTGAACCTGTTACTGTGTTTTATATTTACTCGTTGAACTGTTTAACACTATTGGTCACTTGGCTCCTCTCTCCCCTTCCTCCCTATTTCTTATCTTAATGTTTTCCTTGCATCATTCGATCCAGCACCATGCACATCTGCACTTCTTTTCTTCCCTCACTTACGGGTCTCGCTGGCTTTGCTGGGGCACCAGGAGTCATTGGCTTCCAGTGCGGTCAATCAAAGCCAGTGATGAGGGAGTGGGGGGCGGGGTCAAGTCTTGAGTGTGAGCATGCATGAGTGCCCCCATGGGAAGCAGCTTCCCATGGGAGCACTGAACAGAGGGGAGGGGCCAGGAGCGCTGGCTGGCGACCTGAAAAAAGGAGATTCATAGCCACTCCATTGCACCAAGCAGTTAAGTATTGTCATGTTGGTTATGTAAAAAAAAAAAAAAAATACTACTTTTACAATCACTCAACGTTAGAAGGCTGGAGGTAGAGATGGGGGGCACTGAATTCCTTTCACAGTTCATAGATTTAACAGACAGTGGTGTCACCTACCTGACTGTGTGGCTGAGCTGTGAAAATGTTAGAATTGGACAGACTGTATTTATAGGCATATAACACGCACTTTTTTCCCCTGAAAATATGGGGCAAATCAGGGGTGTGTGTTAGTGTACCTCGAAGGGGAAGGAGGGGGACAAGCACCACCAGAATTCACCGAGCAATCATTTCCTCTCCACTCGGCTCTCACACAGACACACAGTCCCGCCTCCGCCACTGACATTGGACAAGTGTTCTGTCTGTCACAGGAGCTGGTCCAATGCCAATGACGGAGGCGGGACTGTGTGTGTGAGAGCCGAGTAAACAGGAGATGATGGTTCTGTGATTTCCTGATGTTCAGGCTGCTTTGATGAGAGATGGTGAGGCTGCAAATGAGGCTAAAAAAACTGCATTAATCTGGCTGCCTTGCTGGGCTGCAGATGGACATTGATCAGGCTGCATTGAGGACATTGATCAGGCTGCAGATGGACTTTGATGGGCACTGACCCTTAATTTGCGTCAAAGTTGTTTATTTAAAAAATATGTTTTTTTCCCTGAAACCTCCCTCTTAAAATTAAGGTGCGTGTTATACGCCTGTACACGTTATATGCTGATAAATATGGTAAATACAATTCCCTTGGCAGGTGAAACAGCTCTCATCAGTTTTTTACTGCATATCTCTACTTGATCGCTTTTTTAACCACATGCCAACCAGCTGCCGCAGTTAGTACTGCGGCAGAATGGCACGGTTGGGCGAAACGTTATGTTACGTCGTTTCGCCCTGTGGCCACTAGGGGGCACATGCGCATCGATTAAACGCACAGTTTCCGGTTCTCTGAGTGGTTGTCTGTTTCCCTGCACAGTCCCCATCCCCCTTCAGTTAGAACACAAACTAGGACATACATTAACTCCTTCACTGCCCCCTAGTGTTAACCCCGTCACTGTCAGTGACATTTTTACAGTAATCAATGCATTTTTAATCACACTGATCGCTGTATTCATGCCAATGGTCCCAAAAATGTGTCAAAATTGTGCGACATGTCCGCCATAATGTCGCAGTCACGAAAAAAATCGCTGATCCCGCCATTACTAGTAAAAAAAAAATTATTAATAAAAATGCCATAAAACTATCCCATTTTGTAGACGCTATAACTTTTGCACAAACCAATCAATAACCACTTATTGCAATTTTTTTACCAAAAATATGTATAATAAAGGAAAAAAAATGTTTTTTTTATACATTTTTTGGGGATATTTATTATAGCAAAAAGTAAAAAATAATGCGTTTTTTCAAAATTGTCGCTCTTTTTTGGTTTATGGCGTAAAAAATAAAAACCGCAGAGGTGATGAAATACCACCAAAATAAATCTCTATTTGTGGGAAAAAAAGGAAGGCAATTTAGTTTGGGAGCCAGGCCGCACAATCGTCAGTTAAAGCGGCGCAGTGCCGAATTGCAAAAAGTGCTCTGGTCTTTGGCCAGCCAAATGGTCCGGGGCTGAAGCGGTTAAAGAAAAGTATGTGCTGCATGCACTGGAATTCGGAAAACTCTCTTCTATGAACATATTTCTGAATATACAGATTTCATTCAAAAGAAAAAAAATAATAAAAGACGAAGTAAAGCATTGGTGTTCAGTAACATCTCCCAAATATTTGAACTTAATTCTTTCTTTGCTACAGCAAATTTAACACAATATGTTAAAACATACACAGGCTTAAAATAAATGGCATGCAACACAGAAATTGAACTTCACTGAACCACAGTATTCTGCTTCTATGAACCATGAATAGTATTTGATAACAAATGATAAGCCATCCTCGCGGTCATTAAATAAAATTTATGATGTCATTTGTGATGTAATCACAAAGCACTTTTAATAATAATTACTGCCACCACTGTGGCTTTATAACTGTTCTGTTGAAAAATGGTTTTATAACACAAATAATAAACCCACACACAAATCCCAACTATCCAATCAACCCAATATAAAACACGATGGACGCCTAATTCAAAACAATGTTAATATCACAGGCCATAATTTAGCCCCGGAACTGAAGTCAGGGAAGAGCTGAAAAATGAGGGCACCGGCTACAGGGCCGTCACTTTGAACTCCAACTTCAGGAATGTCAGCAAAGCATAATTAAGACAAAATGGGATCATTAGTTTTGATGACTGCAGAATTTTCCAATCAATTCTCAGCCGTGATTTTGACTAATACAATATTATATTCACAAAATGATTGATTGATAATATCAATACGACGTGTGTTAAAGAGAACTCGGCCAAGTAAAAATGAAAATCAAGGTCATAGCTGCATAAGGAAGACAAAGTGGGATTGCAACAGAAAGTACAATAAGCAGGAAAAGAAAAAAAAAAAAAAATCAATATAATCTTCTGACTCCAACTGCAGAACAATTTGCCGTCAATAGTTATGATAAGGAAGCTAAAGAAGGAATATTTAAGGTCCATTTTCTCTAGACTGGCTTTTATTTGTGGGTAATAAATCTCCTACTAACTTATGCGTTCGGGTTTTCATCAGAGAAGGCTGTATAGATAATTGGATAATGCACAGGGGGAGATATGAATGCTGGAAATTATAAACTAAGCCATGCAGAAACATTCCACGGCAGCTTAATGTGCAATAACATGGTTCATATTTGTACAGTTTTCTAACGGTGCCATTTTCATTCGCAGATGATCTCTCCATGGAGGGGCTGTCAGTTGAAGTACTGTTATTTTCAGCTGTTCTAGCAGCTTTGCTAATAAGACGTAATTTATATTTATACCATTTTTATTTTACATGTTGCAAAGTTTCCCTATCTTTATAAGGAATTATATCTCTACAACTAGAAAAATAAGCTCAAGCTGTACTATTACCTGCTTTGTAATCATCCAATATTCTGAACTAAAGAAAGTTGCCTAAGGGGACTATGGCACAATGTTGAACAACCTACATAAAGGGTTTGTGGCCTGCTGGGTAGCCCAAGTGTGGATTTTAATCTCTATATCTTCCTTTTCAACTACAAGAGTTAAAGGGACAAAAAACGTACAGGATCACCTTAAAGTGGTATTAAAGTTGTGTTTATACTTACCTGCTCTGTGCAGTGGTTTTGCACAGAGCAGCCCAGATCCTCCTCTTCTTGGGTCCCCTCCCTCCTTATAAGAGGCCCCAGAGCAAGCAGCACCCAAGCAGGCTCGCTCCTGAGCCACGGGTCTGCGTGTCCATTCACACAGAGCTGTGGCTCGGCCCCACCGCCTCCTCTCCTGATTGGCTCACTGGCTGTGACTGACGGCAGCGGGAGCCAATGGGGAGTGAGTATTCCCAGAGAGCCGAGGCTCTCATGCACATCGCTGGATTGAGATGGGGCTCATGTAAGCATTTGGGGTGGCAGCTGCAAACAGAAGGTTTTTTTTACCTTCATGCATAAAAAAACCTTGAGGCTTTAGAACCACATTAAAGTAAATATTTATACTCGTACTTGGTATTTGCTCATGAATACCGATCGGTATGAAACCTGATTTACTAGTAAAAAAAAAAACATTTTTGAGAGATATTTCAACAGACAATGGCTGTAGCAGGGAGGGAGTAATGTTACTGCATAGACTTCAATACCCATCCTCATTTTGCTGCTGTGTGAACATGCTCGGGAGGGCAGTGTAGGAGGTATGGACAGAACAGATATACTTGCTTATATGTGGTTAACACAGGCAGAGTGTCCTGTAGGCCCACTGCATTACATGGCAGTGGTTAAAGTGCATCTAAACCCAAAAGTAAAACATAACCTATCGCAGCTTACCAACCTCCAAAATGTGGTGGCTGCATTCATTTTCTTTGTGAGCTTTTTAACTAGTGATCGAGCCAGTAGATCTGTTATTTTTAAACTTCCTTTAACCCTGACAGGGGAGCTTACAACAGTTAGCTTGAATTATTTTTTATGTAAAAACTTTATCCTAAAAGTAAAATAAATAAA
This sequence comes from Lithobates clamitans, assembly GCA_037952925.1. Taxonomy (NCBI): domain Eukaryota; kingdom Metazoa; phylum Chordata; class Amphibia; order Anura; family Ranidae; genus Lithobates; species Lithobates clamitans. Next base: position 1,683,360 of record JBBGZY010000181.1, on the reverse strand, counting down.
TAAATGTTGCTCTAACTGCTCCCCCCCCCCAAAAGGTACATCATATGATGTCCTGGACTTTGAGTGGGGATATCTGAATGATGCCAGCGCTACAGGCATCATCCAGATATCATCTTTTTTGGCCGCCAATTCTGCGCACCGTAAGATCAATCATAGCGGCAATTCAGCAGCTTGATCGTTTTTATAGGTGGCGAAAGGGGACGCCACCCTCAGGTACTTCTACCGGTCGCTGAACTAATCGGTCGTCGCCGAATTGGGCTAACTTTACAGTTTTGTTTTTTGTTTTTTTAAATTCATGAAACTTTTTTTTCCAACAAAAAAAACCCATTTGAAAAATCGCTGCGTAAATACCATGTGACATAAAAAGTTGCAACCGCCATTTTATTCCCTAGGGTCTCTGCTAAAAAACATATCTAATGTTTGGGGGTTCTGAGTAATTTTCTATAAAAAAAAAAAAAATATGCTTTTTACATGTAGGAGCGAAGTGCCAGAGTTGGCCCAGATAAGAAGTGGTTAAAAATTGTTAGCTGTAGTGGGACTTTAATTTATTAGACTGCCTAAATGTTCTATTGCATCTAATGCGCTGTACACATGGTCGGATTTTCCGACGGAAAAAGTGCGATCGGATTGTGTTGTCGGAAATTCCGATCGTGTATTGGCTCCATCTGACTTTTTCCGTCGGAATTTCTGACACACAAAGTTTGAGAGCAGAAAATAAAATTTTCCGACAACAAAATCCGATTGTTTAAATTACGATCGTGTGTACACAAATCCGACGCACAAAGTGCCACGCATGCTCAGAATAAAATAAGAGATGAAAGCTATTGGCTACTGCCCTGTTTATAGTCCTGACGTATGTGTTTTAAGTCACCGTGTTCAGAGAGATCGGATTTTCCGACAACTTTGTGTGACCGTGTGTATGTAAGACAAGTTTGAGCCAACATTCGGCGGAAAAAAATCCAATGGATTTTGTTGTCGGAATGTCTGATCAATGTCCGATCGTGTGTACAGGGCATGACACCAAGCTCTCCAAAGGCTGACACTGCTGTTGTCCAAGGTTGCTCCATTGCTCCTCCATAGAGAAAAGAGTCATCTGAGACAGGAAATGTGTTAAATGCCAGGTGAGGGTAATAAAAAATAAAGCCTAAAGTTAGAACCAAATGCAGCCACCACATCTATGAACTGGTAAATGGCAATACATTAAATTTTGGGGTTTCAATATGCTTTAAAAAGTGATAATAAAAACACCAAACATTTGTTATACTGCAGCTAAGCAATTATTTATGTAAAACCTTCATCTCAAATAAATAAATAAATAAATAAAAAGGTTGCCGTACTGCTTATAAAGTGTTAGCTCAGAGTATGGCTTCAATTTGATACTGTATACTGTATTTATATCTACTCGTACATCTAACCCCTTTCACCAAAATGACAATGCTAACATTCAAAAGGTGTCTCTGATGCTCCTTCATCTAGAATGGGGACACAAATACAGGACTCAGGTGGTGTGTTACTGGCCAATACCCAGGCAAAAACAGAGGGGAAAAAAGCCTAAAAAGAAAACTAATTCAGCCACCATATCTAATGATTGTTAATCATTCAAGTGCTAAACCCCTGCTCCAGGAAACTCAATATAGAGAGTGCCAAGACTGGCATCATCTCCAAGTAGGAAATAAGGGAATAATATTTTGCACATAGAAAGAAAAAGAAGCAAGCTACATTCACAAAAGCGAGCTACAACACGTATTAAGTTTATGATTTTGGCCACAATTGCCAATGAGACACTTCTGAGTTTTACACTGGACCAGGTACCACTTTGCCTGACTGGCTGAAAGGACAAACTACTTTAAGTAGAAGCATAGACAAAATTGTCTCCAAAGCTTCCAGAATCAAGTATCAGCTTACTGCACACGGTACTGTAAATGAAAAAGTGATTAACAAGACAATCTAACGAAAGACTTTCATTATCTTATTCTTAAAATGGATCTACACTGCATCTGAGCACCACAAATCAAAAATGATATTTAATTCAGTTTTACTATTCAAAGCAAACTCATCCCATCCATCCATGTCTCTATATTTTATTTTGCTGACTAATCACTTTGAAAAACACCCCCTAGCATTTCTGGCCATTCCCATCTTGAATCAGGGCAGATGATTCATGTATCATTTACCTTCCAGGAATCCATCTGTCCTTAGATGAAACATGCATGCATGAGGGTGTGCTTAGCTGATAAAAACCCTTACTGAATACTCCTGGGATGTATGACATCTGTATGTATCATGTAGGACATTTGCCTAGGCCAGGAAAAAAGGAAGTAGCTGAAAAATTGTAAAACGTTTAAAAAAAAGTAAATAAGATAAGATATGCTTTCCTATTAATTTACTAATGCTAGCAGCATAAAGATTAAAAATAATCAATGTGTCAGTGTTGATTGAGAGAGTGAAGTTCTGCTTGAGGACATCTATTCACCAATATAAAGAAAAAAGGGAAGGTCAGAAAAATATTGACAAGTTAAAAAAAAATACTAATACTGTGCAGTGAATTGCACATTAACACCCTTGACCAATCTTTTATTACTTGTAAAAGATTAATGTAATCACGTACAGAATGATTTAGGTTACAGAAGCCAATCAATTTACTTTCAAATGTATTCCTTAACAGAGCTTGCTGTAGCCTTCAATATTACGCTACAGAGTTTATATATATATATATATATATATATATATATATATATATATATATATATATATATACATACATATATATACACACACACACACACACACACACATATATATATACAGTATCTCACAAAAGTGAAAAAAAGTGAGTACACCCCTCACATTTTTGTAAATATTTTATTATATCTTTTCATGTGACAACACTGAAGAAATGATGAAGAAATGACACTTTGCTACAATGTAAAGTAGTGAGTGTACAGCTTGTATAACAGTGTAAATTTGCTGTCCCCTCAAAATAACTCAAACACACAGTCATTAATGTCTAAACCGCTGGCAACCAAAGTCAGTACACCCCTAAGTGAAAATGTCCAAATTGGGCCCAATTAGCCATTTTCCCTCCCAGGTGTCATGTCACTCATTAGTGTTACAAGGTCTCAGGTGTGAATGGGGAGCAGGTGTGTTAAATTTGGAGTCATTGATCTCGCTCTCTCTTACTGGTCACTGGCATCTCATGGCAAAGAACTCTCTGAGGATCTGAAAAAAAAAAAGAATTTTAGCTCTACATAAAGATAGCCTGGGCTAGAAGAAAATTGCCAAGACCCTTAAACTGAGCTGCAGCACAGTGGCCAACAGCATACAGTGGTTTAACGGGACAGGTTACACTCAGAACAGTTGAATGCATGTGCTCAGCGTCATATCCAGAGGCTGTCCTTGGGAAATAGACATATGAGTGCTGCCAACATGGCTGCAGAGGTTGAAGGGGTGAGGGGTCAGCCTGTCAGTGCTCAGACCATACGCCGCACACTGCATTGGTGGCAACCAGGTGAGGAGTACAAAGACAAGTGTGCCTTGCCTACAGTCAAGCATGGTGGTGGGAGTGTCATGGTCTGGGGCTGCATGAATGCTGCGGGCACTGGGGAGCTACAGTTCATTGAGGGAACCATGAATGCCAATATGTACTGTGACCTCCTGAAGCAGAGCATGATCCCCCCCTTCAGGGACCGGGCCGCAGGGCAGTATTCCAACATGATAACAACCCCAAACACACCTCCAAGATGACCACTGCCTTGCTAAAGAAGCTGAGGGTGAAGGTGATGGACTGGCCAAGAATGTCTCCAGACCTAAACCCTATTGAAAATCTGTGGGGCATCCTCAAACAGAAGGTGGAGGAGCGCAAGGTCTCTAACATCCACCAGCTCTGTGATGTTGTCATGGAGGAGTGGAAGAGGACTCCAGCGGCAACCTGTGAAGCTCTGGTGAACTCCATGTTCAAGAGGGTTAAGGCAGTGCTGGAAAATAATAGTGGTCTCATTAAAAAATTGACACTTGGGGCCCAATTTGGACATTTTCACTTAGGGGTGTACTCACTTTTGTTGCCAGTGGTTTAGACATTAATGGCTGTGTGTTCAGTTATTTGGAGTGGACAGAAAATTGACACTGTTATACAATGTAGCAAAGTGTAATTTCTTCAGTGTTGTCCCATAAAAAATTCAATAAAATATCTACAAAAATGTGAGGGGTGTACTCACTTTTCTGAGATACTTTATATATGTACATATATGTATATCTATGTATACATTTTATCCATCCAATATGTTCCACAGATTTTTTCCTAAAATTGAAACAAAGTTTAAAAATGAACATACATCTAAATAACGCCTTATTCTCACAACAAAGACAGAAGGACACTGGAGAACACAATTGTCTTTTTTGCAAGGCCAGGTCAATTTGAAAGAATGCCAGGGTTTAAGATTTCAAGAGAGTCCAAGAGAGAACACAGACGTGAATAATAATAAATGAGATCCAGACATAGATTTTGCTTGGAACAACATATAATAATTGTATGTTTAGATATGATTCAAATGGAGTAATTTGTGAAGAATAAAACACAGTCATACCCTCAGTGTTTTACCTTTCAGTAATCTCACCAAATCCCCCAGTCTGAGTGACTGTATTGGTGCCAAAACTCTTCTTATGAAGTTCATTGATTTCATTTGATTCTCTTTATGTATGCATTACAAAGTCCAGTTTAAAGCCAAATGCCCTCAGTGTTAGAGTCTTCAACTGCCAGCACATTATAAGAGCAAATATTAAATCACAACCTTTCCCACCATACTACAAAAACACAGCCACTAAAAAAAAGGTTTTGAGCCAGTGCAGTTCCATGCAGTAAAAGCATGCACAGTGTTTTCCATGTAATCCAATGGCTCTACTTCCCACCATGCAGTCAGTTTCCAGTGCAGAAACTGACCGGAAACTGACTGCATGGTATGAACTAGGGCCATTGGATTACATGGAAAACACTGTGCATGCATTTTGGCAGAAAAAAAGCGCACAGAACTGCATCTGGTGTGAACTGGCCCTAAAAAGGAAGCTGTAAAGTTAGAAATGTGGGTGTTCCTCTATCAAGATGGCCACCTTTGCACAAACATGGTATGGAGCAAAGCATGGTAAGTTAGTAATGAAGAAAAGATCAGCTGCAAGGAGTCTGCCGGTAACACTAAGTAACTAGTTACTTGCCCTTTGCCTTTTTTGAGCATAGCTTCCACAGTGCAGATCCTGTTGAGGCATTGTTTTTCTTAACCACTTCCCACCCAAGGTACGTACCTGTACATCCTTGGGTTTCAGTAGTTATATTGGGGTGATGCCTGCACGTACAGGCATCATCCCGGAATCACTCTTTTTTTAGCTGGTGATTGTCTTTCAGGCAGAAGTGATCCGAGGGGTAAATTAGCCACTCAATCACTTCTGCGGGCGGCCACCCACTCTCCTGTCCCATCACGGAGGCCGGGAGCAATGCGGACGGCGGCGATGGCTGTCCTGTAGAGACAGGGGGCAGTCACTCTGTAACCCTGTAAACCTGAGAGCGACAAATAGTCAATTACAGTTCCGCCCATTTTACCAGGAAAGATCGGACCCATCTATGTCTGATTTGCTGCATGGGGGGCCAAAGAGGACCTGTCATGGACCATGCTGTCACATGGGATGTTGTTCATCCCTTGTGATAGCAATAAAGTTAGTACAAAAAAAAAAAAAAAAATCATTTATAAAATAAAAAAAGATTATTACAAGCGCCCCCGTCCCACCGTGCTTACGCGTAAATGGGAACGCATATGTTACTCCCACACACATATGTAAACAGGGATCGCACCACATGTGAGGTACTTTTGCGAACATCAAAGTGAGCGTAACAATTCTAGCACCAGACCTCCTGTACAACTCTAAACTAGTAACCTGTAAAGGTGTTTAAAGTGTCACCTATGGAGAATTTTAGGCAATTTAAAAGCGTGACATGTTAGGTATCTATTTACTCGGCGAAACATCATCTTTCACATTATATAAAACAATTGGGCTAAATTGGGCTAACTTTAATTTGTTGGGTTTTTTTTTTTTTAATTCATTAAAGTGTTCATTTCCCAAAAAAAACTGAGTTTGAAAAAACGCTGCGCAAATACCGTGTGACATAAAAAATTTCAACACCCACACCCTTTTCATAGTTATTCCCAATCAGATGCAGCTGCTGTTTGGGTGTTCTATCAGAACACCTTCCACCAGGCTTCTATACTGTAGGGTGTGAGGTCAGAATCCTGTAACCAAAATCCCGGTGATCCTATTAGCGAGGTGGTGACATTACCCTCACCTAGGTGCCATGGGAGAGAGCGATAAGGAGATTATCTAACTTTTTCCCTCCCACAGGGCTTTTTTTTTAGAAAAAAAGGAGGAATACATCAAATAAACATGTCCTGCCATTTTAGTGTCCATTTTCAGAAAACATTTTAGCAGGACGCATACCATACCCTTACGAAAAGTATCATATTTGCCATGCTTAGAACGGTGCACTGACGCATATATATATTTTGAGTACCCCTTTTGGGGAGAGCATCTATATCTTTTAATAAATTTTAAAACGGTATTATACTATGTAGTTTTTTTCTTCACATCCATATATACTCTTTAGGCTGGGTTCACACTGGTGCGACACGACAGCCGTCCTACTTTGGATCCGACTTTGCCCTGCGACATGAAGCCGGCATGTGTCCGACTTTCAATGAACGGGGATCCGACTTGGATCCCCGCCAATGCTCGGCATTGTGTTTGGTATGAATCTTGAGGGGGAACTCCGTGCCAAATTTTAAATAAAAAACCGGCATGGGTTCCCCCTCCAAGAGCATACCAGGCCCTTGGGTCTGGTATGGACCTTAAGGGGAACCCCCTACGCCGAAAAAACGGCGTGGGGGGTCGCCCCCAATCCATACCAGACCCTTATCCGAGCACGCAGCCCGGCCGGACAGGAATGGGGTGGGGACGAGCGAGCGCCCCCCCCCTCCTGAACCGTACCAGGACCCATGCCCTCAACATGGGGGGGCTGGTGCCTTGGGGGAGGGGGCGCGCTGCGGCCCCCCACCCCAAAGCACCTTGTCCCCATGTTGATGAGGACAAGGGCCTCTTCCCGACAACCCTGGCCGTTGGTTGTCGGGGTCTGCGGGCGGGGACTTATCGGAATCCGGGAGCCCCCTTTAATAAGGGGGCCCCCAGATCCCAGCCCCCCACCCTATGTGAATGAGTATGGGGTACAGCGTACCCCTACCCATTCACCTAGGAAAAAAGTGTCAATTTAAAAAAAAACACTACACAGATTTTTAAAGCATTTTATTAGACAGCTCCGGGGGTCTTCTTCCGACTTCGGGGGTCTCTCCGGTTCTTCTCCACGCTCTCCGGATCTTCTGCCGGGCTCCTCCGCTCTCTTCTGCTCTTTTGCCGCTCTTTTGCTAAAGCGGAGGAGCCTGGTCTTCAATCTTCTGCCTTCTGCCCTCTTCTCCCGATGTTGACACGACGCTCTCTGGGGCTAGAATGCTCTCTGTGTGCTCTGCTCTGATTTATATAGGCGGTGACCCCGCCCCCTTAAGCCGTCACAGTCCCTGGGCATGCTGGGACTATGACGGCATAAGGGGGCGTGGTCATCGGGTGATGACCACGCCCCCTAAAACGTCACAGTCCCAGCATGCCCAGGGACTGTGACGGCTTAAGGGGGCGGGGTCACCGCCTATATAAATCAGAGCAGAGCGCACAGAGAGCATTCTAGCCCCAGAGAGCGTCGTGTCAACATCGGGAGAAGAGGGCAGAAGGCAGAAGGCAGAAGATTGAAGACCAGGCTCCTCCGCTTTAGCAAAAGAGCGGCAAAAGAGCAGAAGAGAGCGGAGGAGCCCGGCAGAAGATCCGGAGAGCGTGGAGAAGAACCGGAGAGACCCCCGAAGTCGGAAGAAGACCCCCGGAGCTGTCTAATAAAATGCTTTAAAAATCTGTGTAGTGTTTTTTTTTAAATTGACACTTTTTTCCTAGGTGAATGGGTAGGGGTACGCTGTACCCCATACTCATTCACATAGGGTGGGGGGCCGGGATCTGGGGGCCCCCTTATTAAAGGGGGCTCCCGGATTCCGATAAGTCCCCGCCCGCAGACCCCGACAACCAACGGCCAGGGTTGTCGGGAAGAGGCCCTTGTCCTCATCAACATGGGGACAAGGTGCTTTGGGGTGGGGGGCCGCAGCGCGCCCCCTCCCCCAAGGCACCAGCCCCCCCATGTTGAGGGCATGCGGCCTGGTACGGTTCAGGAGGGGGGGGGGCGCTCGCTCGTCCCCACCCCATTCCTGTCCGGCCGGGCTGCGTGCTCGGATAAGGGTCTGGTATGGATTGGGGGCGACCCCCCACGCCGTTTTTTCGGCGTAGGGGGTTCCCCTTAAGGTCCATACCAGACCCAAGGGCCTGGTATGCTCTTGGAGGGGGAACCCATGCCGGTTTTTTATTTAAAATTTGGCGCGGAGTTCCCCTCAAGATCATCTGAGCACAAGTCGCGTGCCGAAGTCGGATCATGCAAGACGGCAATCCGACTTTGATCCGACTTCAATGATAGTCAATAGGCTGAAGTAGGATCAAAGTCGGACCAAAGTAGTACAGGGAGCATTTCTAAAGTCGGAACGACTTGTGTCGGACCAGTTAGGACGGCTCCCATAGGGAAACATTACATTTCACACGTCATGCGACATGAGCTCCCAATGTCGGAGCGTTTGTCGGACCAGTGTGAACCCAGCCTTACTGCATTGGAGCCTGGGATCCTGTGATCTACTTAGAACCCGGGGTGGTTCACAAGCGTGGTTTGACTTTGTCTAGCGACTTGGTCACAGGCTCTGAGGTGAGCGCATTACCTTTGGGATTGCCGAATTGCACCATTGCATGGTCTGTGGCACTTTGAGAATTACTAGCAAGTTTGATATTTATCACCAGTGGACATCACGTTTAGGCACCTTTATACCTTTTGTAGGACTTCATAGTGAACTATATTTTTCGGTTCCATTGAGGATTTTTTTTTACACATGAACTGTGTGACACCATATTACTTTTTGTATTGTTTTTTGCACTTAGCACTTACTCATATATATATTTATATTGTAATAAGTATGTTTATTTGCACATTTGCACTTTATGCATTTAAATTTTACACATTTGAGTATTGTTGTCTTTTAGTTATGCATATTGGCACATTTGCACTTTGATGCGTTTATATTCATTTATTCATTGCACTTTCTAGTAATGTTGTGATTCAGTTATGATTATTGGTACTTGTGCACTTTGATGAGTTTGTCATATTTCACATTTGAATTTATATTTATTAGCTTCCATCTATTATTAGGTCCGCTTACCTTGTAGAGGTATTTTGTTTCCCTCATCCACATGTGTTTATTTAGACGCAGTTGTTCTATCATGCTATAATTTAGTAGCATGTCCAACACACTCTAGCGCAGCGTAATCTTTTTTACATTGAAGCAGGACCTGCCACCCTTACAAGTTTTAGTCACACATTTTATATAGTGATGCATTAGAAGTTCTATGGTCACACTTTCATTTTAGAATATCTGTGTTGTAGTATCAATACAAACAATATTTTGACAAGCCAATATAAGTTTACCTGAAAATCTCCTTTTAAGCTGTGATTGCTGCCTGTCTGACAGTCTCCTTCCACAACATTCTTGATTCCCTGCATGCTTTGCAGCATCTCCTCTGCTGTTTACTTTCAATTTCTAAGGACTACATATCCCATATCCCTAATGACTTCTCCTCCCAAAACTCTTCCTCCCAGCACCTCTGTAGTTCAGGAGGATGGCTTTGTGAAATGTGTGACACAGCAGTACCTACTCACAGGGCATAGTGTAACAGAATTTAAGGAAGTAAATGTGTGGGAATCTTCACAAATTAAAAGAAGTTGTAAAAGCAGAAGGTTTTTTATCTTAAGATAAAAAGCCTTTTGTGTGTAACAGTCCCCCTCAGCCCCCCTAATACTCCTCTGTCCAGCGATGTCAACAAGTTCCTCAGCCGTCTGGGACTCCCGTCCTGACTGGCTGAGACACAGCAATGGCGCCATGGGCTCTTGCAACTGTCAAATCAGTCAGCCAATCAGGAGAGAGGGGGGGGGGCGAACGGCAGCTCCGTGTCTGAACTTGTCAAATGGCAAGCTGGATGGGGATGAACACTGTACCGAATGTTACTTGCATTTCAGGGATGTATGCCCCAAACACAGTTATTTCTACGTTCTGATTATTTATCCCAGAAAGCATAGAGCCCTCTAGGTACTATTCTGTACAGCACTCAGCTCCAACCAGCTGCAGCATATTTCAGCCTGCCATAGACAGGCTGCAGGCAGCAGGGCTTGACATTGCACCTGCATCTCACTGGCAATCTAAAACACTATTGAGGAAGATTTACCAGAACTGGTGCACACAGGATCTGTTGTAGCTGTGCATAGTAACCAATCAGCTTCTAGGTTTTACTGTCAAAGCTTAACTGTACAAGCTGAAGTTAAAAGCCGATTGCTTACTTTGCACAGCTGCACCAGATTCTGTGTACTCCAGTTTTAGTAAATCTGCCCCTATGTCTGGAAGTACATGGGCTAAACCCGGTTTGCATGTAGCCTTATTAGGAGGTGAAGTCAGATTCAGCATAACAGAGCTGGTGTCTGCACAGTTTTGCACTATTGTGCGTAAAAAGTACACTTTTACGTCATGCTGGATATTGGGTTTGGTCTCCGCTGGTCAATAATCACCCCACATCGCCACAAGGTCACGATAATATGCTCATAACCGCTATTTAGGTCATTGTGCCCTCATTTTTCACTTTTAGCACTGGAGAGCTGAAATATGCCCTCAAATCTTAGGCCTTATTAAATAGCAACTGACAGATAGAATGTCATTAGCTGGAATCACTGATGTTATATTAACTTAACACATTTCTGAATCTCTTTTGAAAAAAAGGTGTTTCAATTATGGTAAAGTATTGAAAGGTGTGTAAGCGGTGGCTATCCCATTGCTTTTCTAATTTTCTGAGGAGCTCTATACATGGCTGTGTTAATTCATGCACACAAAAATGAAATGGTTCACAGCAGGAAGTAAAAGGAGGCAGTGGACAAAAACAGAACAATTGATAGGTGAGAATTTACTTCACATGCATCTCAAAGGGGTTTACATTTTCTACAAGCAGTCCCATGAGGAGTCAGGATTTTAAATACATCTAGCTTAACAAAAAATATTTAAATAATGCAATAAGTAAAGTACTCTTGTTCTAAATCCATTGCTTTCTCGCTCTTGAAAAATAACCCCTCTGTCTCTTTTCACTGATTTATTGGCGTTATCCTCCTTAAAGAGATCTGGGGTTGACCCAAAAAATGAACAACCCTCCTTAGGCCTCATTCACATTGGCAGTGTCAAACCTGCATTTACACGAGCTTAGAGGACATTACTAAACACATATACATGTATGTCATGTTTTTTTCAATGGTGATGTTTACATTGTGCATTTACCTGCTTTTAGGTGCAGTCAGTTTAGCTTTGTTTAGGGAAAATAAAATTATGTGTGTCCAGTATCCAATTAGACAATCTAAACACAGCTAAGGCTCCATGCACACTGGCTTAAAGAACGCTGCTTCTACCAGAGTTTTGTATTATGCCTGTAGAAGCAGCTCAATGTTATCCTATGTATACATGCACATTAGGACATTTAAAGGCATATTTTAGGTTCTGTGTTTACAAGCAGGAAAAAAACACTCTGGATTGTGCTTTTTTACTAAAGCTTTCTGGCAGATAAAAAAAAAAACCCTAAACACTCCTAAGCTCTCCTAAACTCCTGTATAGAAATGCTTTACATGAGTGTTTTTTTTCTGCTAAGGCAACTGGCGTTTTTTTAAGTCCAGTGTGCATGGAGCCCTAAACTGCTTTATAGGAAGAACATCTCATAGTAGGAAAGAATCTGAGAGGCATAAAAATGTTCTTATATGTTGCTATAACTTCTCCTGCTGTTAGAAAAGCTAAACGTAAAAGTGTTAGTGTCTATGATGCCCTTTGGTTCCCCTCTTAGTACTAGGGCAAAATGAGAAACTAATCTCACAAAATTTCTGAGACTGAGATCTCACAAGATTTTTCTCTCACAAATATTATATTAGCATATACCGTTTATGCATGCACTAATTAGGAGTGCCAAAAAAACAATAGTACAGGTACCAAATCTTTACACATGCTTGAGATCTGACACCCATACCATTGGTGAGCCCCCTAAAAAGTACCAGAACAGGAAGCCAGGTGCCAATTGCGTGCAAGATAAAACATAGCAGAAACATAATTAAAAAAAAAAAAAAACACAAGGATCTGCAGTAGAAGTGCTAAGAACAGCATACAGACACGGTATGACTACGATTATATTTTCATTTTTAGAGTGTATAGAGGTTTTGAACACAGTAGGGAAAGATTATTAGGGCCCCTAGGTTCTTGTCTTCTGTCTGCGACCTGTATGGAAGAGTTCCTTTTACATCCTGTTTCAGACACAGCAGAGGAGAGCTCTCCAAAGCAATGCAATAACCCCTCAAAACAACTGTCACGGGAGCAGGTGTACTCGCTGAAATATCTACCTTTACTTCCTGTTCCAATGACCAAACAAAATGCGGTATTTCCAGTTGCAATGCTCATCCAAAAGCCAGTGGTCAAAGCTTGTAGCTGGCCAATGTAGTACTATAGTATCCCCTGTTCCTATAAGGCAAGCAGGCCCACCAGTCTCTGGTGGAGCATAGATATTAAAAGGAGTATGCCATGTCCTTGGAAGTGGCAGATGTGGACTGATGTTTCAGCAGGTGGGTAGCCAGTAGCTACATCCAGAGGCAGACAGAAGTCAAGACTGACAGTAGACAGTTGTGCAATCCACGATTAGGCAAAAATCAGGAAAGGCAGTAGACAGTACGTGTAACAGAGGGACAGGCAGTGGTCAGGGCAAGAGGCAGGACAGTAGGTGTAATCCAGAGACAGACAAAAACAGCATTTAAAGCCAGTGCAGACTACATTATCACAAGACCAGAGCCCTGGACTATGACATTTAAATAAACAAAGGAGAAAGCAGAGAAGGTGTCTTGGAAAAATCCTATCCTAATATTGTTCGGTATTTACAAACTAATTAAAATACAATGTTTAGGTAATGCGTAGGCAGACTAGTGTTTTATCACAGTCTTAGGAATGTGAGAAGGTGGCAGTGGAGTTAGTATAATGCCAAGGACATTGGCTGAAGTGGACAAAGCATACAAAATTAACTACATGTATACACAGAGTTTAAAATGTCTTTTCTCAGAAGGATAGGCAGACAATGTCAACCCACCACCTAGCATTATGGACCAGCGTGAGGGGAGAGGAAACCACAAGGAACAGAAGAGGTGTTGCTGCCAGAGCTCAGGGCAGGGGTAAGCGGCTAAGTGGGCTGTAGAGAGACAGAGACTAGCAGTGCAGGAGCATACAGGATGCTCCTAACATCCATCACTTTCTGCACTGGAGACAATGGTTACCAGAACCACTAAGGTGGATGAATGAATTTCTCCAGCAGGGACAAAGAAAGCAATAAACATCTGGCAGAAGTTCTGATCCTTTACATACACTTGAAATATTTGTGACAATTAAAAGGAACCATTAGTAGCTTCCATTAAAAAAAGTTTCATGCCCAAAGCTGGACAGGAAGCTGGGGAATGGTGATGCAGTAGGAAGTAGGGAAAGGAAAGAGGACAGGCCTGACCATGTGAGCTGTCAAGAATAAGGACTACATTTTGACCACTGACTTTGATGGAACATGCATCAGCCATCAGAAATTTCTACTGATTGAAGTCCCTTATTTAATTTAGGTGTTCTTTCCCTGAGTGGGTATACTGTGTGGATCATTACTTTGATAAATATTTAAAGAAGGGTGTAGATTTCTGGGGTCAAACACACAGCACGTGTGTAGCCTGCTAAGTGTTAGGTACCAGGTAAACAGTAGTGCATTGCTCCTGATTGGTGCCCTGAACACAGCCAAGCTTTACAGACATGTTAACTACATGGACTGTGTGGTGAAGCTGATGAAGTTAAAATATGAACAACAGCTGTCATTGCCAATCCTTATCTGCACGCTGGCTACTGAAATGCAGACCACATCCCATCAGCAAGTCTTTAAAGTAATAGGCATTATAGGCTGCCAATCCAGCTCTGAGCCCCCAGGGGGTCAGCCTCCTGTACAGCCCTGATCACATGGGCAAGTCAAAAAGCGACATACCTGCGTAGGGCCCTGCAGAGTCTGCCAGTCTTGCAGCAGCTGTTCTGGGAATAGAGAGGTTTTTTTACAATGACTCAAAAGTGTTCCTTCATATCTTTGTGGTGCATTGCTGCATGGACGTTGATGTGTACATGCCCTTGCTCAGAAACGTTCTACTTTAGAATTAACTTCTGTCCCTTTTTCGTATACCAGGGTCCTGTGGGCTCAGAAGATGCTCTCAATTCATGCTTGAATGAAGGTCTTTGGTCTCATGGTTGCCTCCTTGAAGGCTGTATTGTACAGTCAGTTTTAGACCAGACCACTCTATCCAAAACTAAAAAAAAGGTTTTACCTTTAGTTATACTTTAAATCATGTCTAACCTTTTGAAGGCTAGGAAGTCGACTTCTCAAAGTCTACCATTAAACCTAGAAGGCCTACTTTGCTTGGTGTCTACTAACTTTTATCCTAGATAAATACTCTCTGGGATGTACTTTGCCATTCTGGCAGCATTGTCTGGACCAACATTTGGCCTTAAGGTCCAAAACTCTCTTTGCTGTTTCAGAGAGGTTTGGCCTTTCAATCTCTGGATAAGGCCTTTTTTCAGGGAGTAGTTCACATCTCTCCCCCTGGTTTGTGCTCCTGTGTCTCCCTGGGATCTCATTCTGGCTCTCTTTCTGCTTTTCAGTGGCCACCTTTTGAGATATTCCTTTACCAGACTTTACCCGTAAGGTGGTCTTCCTAGTGGCCATCACCACTGGGAGGAGGAACCCTGAGCTTGCAACCTTTTCCCAGAAGGATCCTTTCTCAGTGTTTCTCAAGGACAAAAGAGGTCTTGAGGCCCAAGGCCTCCCCTCCTTCCAAAGATAGTCACTTCTTGCTGCCTTAATCAGGATAGTGTGTTCCCTTCCTTATGTCCTGCTCCAAAACATTTAGATAAATTTCTCACTACTGTCTGGACAGGGTGTACATTGTGTTTAACTCCCGGCCACTACAGCATTTAGGAAATCAAATTCCATCATTGCGCTTCTTGAAGGTTCCCACAAGGGTCTCTGTCTCCCACTCTGCCACTAAGTGAATCAGAGAAGATATAGTTAGAGTCTACAGGATAGAGTTGATAGTTAACATGTAAACGATCACATTGTAAAACAACCTATTCAGTTTAAAATTGAAATGCAAGGTAAAAGACGTGTGTATAGATATAAAAAAAAAATTATAAATATCTTTTTTCCTTTTTTTTTTTAGAAGTGATCACATTCCCTCTGTTCACAGCTACATAAGAGCTGGGGGGAGGAGAGGTGGCAGCACACTAAACTTTTCAGTGAATGGCTGTGGGGGGTGGGGGCATGTCAGGACAAGTTTGATCATTGGAGGAGAGCAGGCTGAATTCCCAACATAGCTAGGGAATTGACCAGGGTGTGTTCTCCTGCTTATTGTAGTACGTTTTTATTAGGAAAGCAGAGACACTGGCAGGAACACCCGGGATTTCACACAAAGGAAGCGATACAAAAAGAACAGGACAAGGTACAGCAGGCACATATCTGGAATATGAAATGCTGGAGTAATGCTGGAGTAACAAACACTTGAAGAAGATCTGTAATGTTTTTTCTGCATCAGGTGTCTGTTTCTTAGATTTGGAAGGCTGCCACCTGGGCTGCAGTTCATTCGTTTGTTAAGTTTGATCAGGTGAATGTTCAAACTATATCTGATGTCAGCTGCAGGCACAAGGTTCTACAACCTGTTCTCTGAGTGTTGATTACTTTGTGATCTGTTGTTACGTGAGCCTTATTGCACCGTTTACTGTGTTGCCCATCCCTGCTTTTAAATGTGCCAGTCATATTGATTCAAAGAAGCCTCGTGTTCTGTATTGTATAATTAGGAAAGTAGAGTTTTGACTTACCAATAAAATCAGTTTCCTGGAACACAGTACAGGACCCACCCCTCTGTTCTTATGATCTCCTTGTTGCTTGCTACAAAACTGAGGCTAGCTTGGAGTGGAAGAAGTTATATAGAGCGTACGTCCCTGCAGCATTTTTTTGCCAGTGTGCAGTGAACTGAAGGTAGCTGCAAATAACTCAATCACAATAATTTTAATACCCCTGTGTCCTGTACTATACACCAGGATATGCATTTTACTTGTAAGCCAAAAATACAATTTTTTTGGATACTAAAATATACCTGTTATCTACATTAGAAGTTTATTTAACAGAGCAGCTACAAGGTCCTCTTTAATATAAATTTCTCTCTTGCATATGTACTTCTTTTCAACTTTATAATTGTTGTTGTGTGGATGTCATTTTGAGGCTAGGTTTGACTGTTTTTGCAACTCTTTGGACACAGCAGATCCTATAACGGTCTATTTGTGTTGCAGAGAAGGTCAAAACATGGCCCTTGCTTAATTTTACATTTGGATTCATACAATGCATTGTTGAAAAGATATCAGTGATTGTTTCACGGTGCCAACATCCAAATATGTCAATATAGAGAAAGAGGGGTTCCTCTTAGGGTAGGACTTTAATGGCACTTGGATAAATGTCACAAATCAATGTAGTAGAAAAAATGCTCATATATTTTATTGAAAATACTTAGATAAAAACATATGTAATGGGGTGTACATGGCAGCCTTTACTGATGATGCAATAGTTACAAGTAGATGGTATGTAGAAATTAGGGTGAAGGATGATTTCTACATACCAAATATATGAACATTTTATCTACTACATTGATTTGTGATATTTATCCAAGTGCCGTTAAAGTCCTACCCAAGAAGAACCCCTCTTTCTCTATATACAATGCATTGTTCAACATTAATTCCTACCTACCACACTCCTCTTCACAGACTTGCACTGCTGAGGAATAGTAGAGGAGATTTATTTGACCACGTCTGCTAGATTATGGAGTGTACTGGGGAGCGCAATCAAACTGTTTGAGGACAACACCCAGGCTACTCTGACCTTTTCTTGTAAATCAGGTCATTTTGGGATTCAGCAACAACGATATTCAGTCAGTGAATTCTGTTCAATGTATATCAATCACATGATAAGACAAAGTTCTCAAAATGGCAAGAACTAAAACAAATACTACTTTTTGGATACATAAAAACATGAAAATAAAATATTAGAATCCCTCTTAATTCTCAGACTATACGAATTACTAAAAAAAATATAAATAAAAAAGAAATAAAAAAATTGTGGTAACCAAAATGATTAATAAATCCTGAAAAGCTATTTTGCTGCTCTAGTAGGTCAGGTTGTATGCCCCTACATACTCTACACTGTACAGAGACTTTGCACACAAGAAATAAATTTTAATCAACAAAAAGCTCTTAACGGTTTGGTGATATAAGGTTATTGACATTATCGTACACAACATTACGACATGATTAAAATGCTATATTTTCTCTAGTGAAATAAGAGAGTAAGTCTGCTATGTAATCAAAAAGCTTTAAAAAACACTTTGACAATGTTTTTAAAGAGATATATACAAGCATAATAGGCACTAGTTATAATATACAATGACAGGATCAATTATCTTTAAAAAAAAAAAAAATCTATGTCTGAAATGTAATAGTTGCTATGGGCAACAACAAAAGGGGAAAATGTTGAAGTTTACAAAATCAATTTCATTATTAACACATTCCGCAGTGCTTAGAGAAAACAATGAGCCATTCATTTCAGTCCTTGACAGTGGAGGAGCTTCCATAATGCTTCTAGCACACAGAAATACAATGGAAGTAGAAAACACTGATTATCCTTTTTATATAAAAAATATTATAATAATAATATTATAATATAGATATATATATTTATTTATTTTTTTAACTGTAAAAGAAAAATCTACAGAAATTGGTGGAAGGCACAACTTCCATGCAGACAGTGTTCAAACCCAGAGCTTCAGTGCATTGGGGGGAATATATATATATATATATATATATATATATATATATATATATATATATATATATATATATATATATATATATATATATATATATATATATATATATATATATCCTTCTTACGTGATGACTGTAAAAGTCTATATATGACTTTTCAAACAGTATTTAACTTGCAAGCGAGAGGCCACAAAATATTTTAAAAAGTACATATCAGGTAAGCAAATAGATCATTTGTCGATCTATAGAAAATAAAAATAATAAATAATACATTTTAATTGACATTGTCAAGTCAGATCTGTTATTAATACATATAGGTATGTTAGGCAAATGCAACAAATACCCTCAGAACTGAAATATGCAAGGAAGACCAAAAAGGTACTAGGTTTTACCACGTGTCCTTCCAATGCCACAGATGTACTTATCTATTGCCCAGCCACTGTCATGTGGGGGTTGGGACAGAGTTCATGGCAAAATAAGCTCTGAAAAGAAGGACCTGGTGATTCAACAGAGCTTTCTGTCTTTGTCTCTGTATGTGAACTGACCCTTTTGCTTTTTAGAGCAATTGCATGATAAAAAAAATAATACAAAACACAAAAATGTTCTAATTTATTGGAATATGAAGTGTCATTTAATACAGAAAAATAATCTGTATAAAGGGCAATGGCAAATTAAACATTATCCAAACATAGTATGTTTGGAAGTTAATTTTTTTTAACCATACTTCAAGCAGAAAAATTGTGTTATCTATTGAAAACATAAAAAATAATCATGGTTTTGTATTATGTTGTGTAGTTTATTTCAAATGCATTTTCTGTGAAGCTGTTGCCCATACATCCATGACAGTCACACAGACAATAGAAATGGCCTTGTGCTTTACTGGTACAATGACCCTTTAAAATTATGTGTGTTAAAAGGTCATGCTAGAACAATCCAGCTTCACTGTAGCTTCTCTATGGCCTGAACATATTGAGTCATTGAACTCTGGCCATTACAAAAATAAATAAAACTGCAAAAATACAAGGCACGCAATTATGGGAAAGAATGGATGTCTTTATGCAACTCGTAACATCAAGGACATGCATTCAAGTCCAATTCTCACAGGAAGCTGCAACCCAAATAAAGCAAAAAACTGTCAAAAAATACCTGAGGCCAAACATATACAAAATAGCAGACACAACGCAAAGCAATTTCAAATCAGAGTACCACAATTCTTACATTTTCTAGATCCTACCTGATCCTTTGAAGGCCACAATGTTAACTACTGTTACGCCGTTTTAATTTTTATACCATGAAAATAATAATCTCACTGTTGAGAAGGTGCTCAAAAACTGACATCCCTTTTGGTCACACCAAGATGTGACCCAGGGCTGTCAGAAATGACAAAGCCTTGATGACGCAGCCAGCGCACCCGATAGGACAGGGAAGTCTGACCTTCAAGGCTCCTGCTACCAAACTGCATATGGATAGGCTGAAAAAAATGTATGTATTCAAGTTTGGCAACAAAGTCTGCATCTGTTCTAAAACAGGTGCACGTCAAAAGCACCAATACATGATGCTAAGGAAAAGCTTTTAAGGGTGGATTTTCTGAACTAGGCTCTGGAATATAATGGATCATACTGACCTCTGTTGCTTTTTACTGTTGATTTTTATTGCGAGTCAAATCCATGGAAAATTCACTGAACAAAACTAGAGCTTTGAAATACATCAATGTCGACACGACTGCTAAAAGATTAAAATTGTATAATTCCGCTGTAAAAGCTTTTGCTAAGACATATTGTTGGGAAAAATAGTATCAGATCCTGAACAAAAGATTAAGATGCATACATTTTAACATTTAAAAAGGGCTTTATAAGTGATTTATAATTTTCTCCTATTATTCTTAGGAAAACATTGACCCATACCTACTGGAAACAAAACAACACCTTGCATCTGTCTTTTGTAGGCCGCCCCATGCTAATCTGGAAAGAATGCAGTAAATGTATCTTCCACAAAGGCTTTAGCAAAGCTTTCCTTAAAACATTCATTTCTCCTACTGGTAACAGTCAGTTTAAGGCTTGGTAGAAAAAAGCTTGCCTCAAATTTAAACCTCACAATCTATTCACTACCCTGGTCTTCTTTTCTAAGCAAACAATTGTTACCTTTAGGAGGAAAAAAAAATATTTACTATAAGCCGATTACAAATAAAAACATTTTCAGAACAGGATTCAAAAACTGTAAAAGTACAGCAATTACCGGAGTTGATGCAAGGTGATCTTTAATGCATGGCCTGGCTGTGAAGAGGTCACTTCTTCAGAGCAATATAAATCATCAACATCATGCTGAAAATTGTGCTTGTAATGGCTACTGATCATTATTTATAGGACACTGAAGCATTTCACAGTGTTCATATGTTAATTCAAAATATCTCACTACAAGAACTACAATTACATTCTAGAATGTAAAAAAAAGAATGAATGTAAAAGGTTACGGTTTAGGCAGGTCTCACAAGATCACCAGCTTTCATATAAAAAAAAATATATATATATATATATATATATAATTATATACAGTCATGCTCAAAAGTTTGCATACCCTGGCAGAAATCATGAAATTGTTGGCATTGATATGTTAAAAAAAAAAAAAAAAAAGTCTGATCTTGCCAAAAAACTTATTTAAAAATAGTGATCAAATGAAATAATTTATTATCACATAGTTGTTTGGCTCCTTTTTAAAACATAACAACATAAATAACCCAAATGGCATGGTCAAAAGTTTGGCCTTGGTACAGACACAAGGTAACGCAAACAGGTTTAAAAGGCAATGAAAAGGTTAATTTCCCATATCTGTGGCTTTTTACATTGCAATTAGTGTCTGTATAAATAGTCAATGAGTTTGTTAGTTCTCACATGGATGCACTGAGAGGCTAGATACTGAGCCATGGGAAGCAGAAAAGAACGGCCAAAAGACCTGCATAAAAAGCTAATGGAACTTTATAAAGAAACATCCAAAGCCTTGAATATGCCAGTCAGTACTGTTCAATCCTTTATTAAGAAGTTGAAAATTCAGGGATCTCCTGATACCAAAAGCCAAGGTCAGGTAGACCAAGAAAGATTTCAGCCACAACTGCCAGAAGAAATGTTCAGGATACAAAGAAAAGCCCACAGGTAACCTCAGGAGAACTACAGGCTGCTCTAGAAAAAGATGATGTAATTGTTTCAAACAGCACAATACGATAATACTTGAACAAAAATAAGCTGCACGGTCGAGTTGCCAGAAAGAAGCCTTTACTGTGCCAATGCCAGAGAAAAGCCTGCTGAGGCATGTCAAGCATGCTGTACCAGGGTTTTTTTTGTGGCTTTGCTGCAACATATATATATATATATATATATATATATATATATATATATATATGCCAAGAAAGTACATAATGCAGCATGATGTGCATTGCATTACATTCAGTAGAGCACAGGGGAGACATGCAGGGTCAAAAGAGAACGTCACCCAAAAAATCATCACATAGGGGACTTTTTGTCCCCTATGTAATGGAAAAAAATAAATACAATTTTAATTGTAAAAAAATAAAAGTTACACCCAAGCACATACACACCCCCCAAAAAAAATTGAGGCACCCACACATATATGCACGCACAAATGTAAATGCACACATCGGGGTGCCAACGCCTGAAAATGTTGGTTACGATACACGTTACATATCACCAAGCACACCGAAATTAGAGCGATGATTCTAGCACCAGACCTCCTAGGTAATGTTAAACACTGGTAAGCTATAGAAAATATAGAGTAGTTAAGTTTGTCGCCATTTTAAAATCGCACTCAAATTTAAAGTTTGATATGTTGGGTATCTACTCGGTGCAACCTCGGCTTTTATATTTTACAAAAAAATAGTGTCATTTATTGCAATTTTGTGCCCCCTAAAATTAACCTCAACCACTTCCCACCCACCGTATAGTAAAATAAAGGCAGACGGGATGCGCGCTCATTCTGGGATGATGTCATACGACGGCGCCCCCAAACTGGCATGCAGCAATCGGGGCCGCGCCTTGTTCCTAGGACATGGCGCAACCCCGATCTCGGTAAAGAGACAATGACTTGGCTCTTTACCCATGTGATAGGCTGTGTCCAATAACAGCCAGTCTCACGTAAACAATGAAGTGCCGTTTATCAGCTTGTGTGGCGAGGAGAGCCGATCAGCTCTTTGCAGGGGAGACATGTACAGGTAAATCAGGGCGCTGATCATCAGTGTCCTGATTACAGTACAACCCCAGCCAAGCCCATCAGTGACACCAATCAGTGCTGCCTTTCATTGCCAATCAGTGCCGCCTATCAATGCTCATCAGTGTGGCATATTAGTGCCGCCTCATCAGTGAAGGAGAAAAATTACTTGTTTACAAAATTTACTGACAGAAAATAAGAAAAAACTTTTTTTTTCAAACTTTTCGGTCTTTTTTTTTGTTTGTTTTTTTAGCAAAAAATAAAAAATCCAGGGGTGATTAAATAACACCAAAAAAAAGCTCTATTTGTGTCGAAAATTTTTTTAACAATTTCATTTGGGTACAAAGTTGCATGACTGAGCAATTGTCATTCAAAGTCAGTACAGACAGCTGAAAATTGGCCTGGGCAGCAGGGGGTAAAAGTACCCAGTAGGCAAGTGGTTAAAGCATTATTGGAACTTCCACTATTTTATTCTCTAGTACATCTGCTTTCAAAAAATATGTAATGTTTTGGGGGTTTTATGTAATCTCCAGGCCTAAAATCATTTTTTTTAAACGTGTGCAAAAAAAACCTGCAAACACGGCTCAGGAAGCCACATGAGCGGAACACAGCTTTAAGCACTTTAATTGGACTGTTTGGGGACTTTTTTTTAGAACTAGTGGCAATAATCCTGCTATTAATTATTATTAAGCCAGTGGAATTTAACATTTATTATTTTACACAGATTAAATATTTATATCACACTGCACATATGGTACATTTCATATAATAACTGGATACACATTATGATGGTGAAGATTAATATTAAATTATTGATTCACATATTGAAGATCATTGAATATTTATTGTTATTTATTCATGTTTAATGCAGTTTATTAATGGTATGATATATTCATTGTTTTACTAATGAATTATAATTAAACTTAGTTTTTAGCAGCGCAAGCACACATTATTTACATTTTTTTTTTTTTTTTTTTTAACTACGCTTCAAGCAGGAATACATCACTGTGTTAGGACAGGGAGCGGTAATGATGTGCACATTGGACAAATACTGAATCTGTCATTTCTATATAAAAGGGTCTGCCCATGTTTGCTGATGACAATATTTTTATGATGCTCAAAAAAAAAAAAAAAAAAAAAAAAATTAAGGTCATCCAATGGCAGACGACATCAAATCCAGCAAATCTTTGACAATCTGTTAGCTGTGATGAGGACAACTAGTGAAAAGTAGAAATGTGTGCTGAGTGTAAAAGACAAGGGCAAGCAATGAAAGCATAGTTTTAATTTAAAGACCCCGTACAATTAATCACAGATCACAAGACCTGTCAATAAATGTTTTTAATGAAGACTGCTGTATACTCATTTCTTTCACAATTTAACAATTTTCTAAAATAGTCTCAGTGTGCTGCAATTTAATCTTTTAATGCAATCACATTCGCATGACTTGAAATTGCATTTAGTTTCATTAAATCACAAATGATTTACTAAGGAGAACCAAATGGGCACATACAAAAATAAATAATACACTTTATGCTCTAAGTCTGTATAAACACTACTTTTTGTTCTGCATGAACAATTTCAAAAACACCAAAAAAGGTTACTGAAAACTATATAAAGACAAAAGCACCTACAGGCTGCAAGTTCATTTCAGACTAAACATATGGAACCAAAAGGTCACGCAGGTAACCACTGGGCAATTGCTGGGTTATTAGCAGCATGGGAATGTAGGTCTAAAGTATTTTTTGCCATCTGTGTTCTGTTGGGAAAAATGTACCTCTACTTTCCAATCTGTAGGCACAATAAACAGGGAGTAGAAGTCTTTCTATTAATGTTGTAAAGCGCTGCACAAACTGTTGGCGCTATATAAATCGTGTATAATAATAATATTACTATTTTTATTATTATTAATAGTGTCAACATCGAAACAAGGGTCTCCACAGAAAAAAACAGGATTTTTGACTTACCGTAAAATCCGTTTCTCTGGGTTCATTGACAGACACAGCCTTCTTTATTCAGAACCATAGAGTTATATCGCCCCCTACAGGAGTAGGACACTAGGCAGAAAAAAGACTTGGCTACGCCCATGGGCAGTCCTTGGTGATATACAACCCCCTCTCTGCTGTAGACCTTCAGTTATCTAACAAGCAGGATCAGAAGTATTAAAACTCCATAGAGGGGCGGGTGCTGTTTCTGTCAATGAACTCAGAGAAACAGATTTTACGGTAAGTCAAAAATCCTTATTTCTCAATCGTTCATTGACAGACACAGCCTTAGTGCACGTAGGTCTGCGAGTGGCCTGCGAGTGCACGTAGGTCTGCGAGTGGCCTGCGAGTGCACAAAGGTCTGCGAGTGCACAAAGGTCTGCGAGTGCACGTAGGTCTGCGAGTGGCCTGCGAGTGCACGTAGGTGTGTGAGTGCATTTAGCTCTGCGAGTGGCCTGCGGGTGCACGTAGGTCTGCGAGTGGCCTGCGAGTGCACGGAGGCCTGCGAGTGCACGTAGGTCTGCGAGTGCACGTAGGTCTGCGAGTGGCCTGCGAATGCACGTAGGTCTGCGAGTGCACGTAGGTCTGCGAGTGCACGTAGGTCTGCGAGTACCTGTGTATTGTCTTGTTGTGTACCTGTGTATTGTCTTAAGTATTAGCGCCAGGAAGCTAGCTGTTAGGTAATTTGGACAGGGTATAATCCTCATGTGGAGAGGCGACTCTTTGTACATCTTGCTGCATGTATGCGTTCCTTGATCATCAGATCCAGGGCGAATACTGCTGTGCAAAATGTAAGCACATTGTTTCCCTGGAAGCCCAGGTTCTGAATCTGGGGAAGCAACTGTCAGCACTGAGAAGTCCCTCCATACTAAAGGAGAGCCAGGAACGTACACGGCAGGTGCCGGCAGGGGCCAGCACAGAGGCGGGTGGAGACAAAGAGGTGCAGGCACTAGCAAAGAGCAGATGGGCGACATTTAGGAAGCGTAGAGGGGGAAGTGCCAGGGAGGCTGATCCAGGACTGGAGCATCCCAATAAGTACGCTCCATTTAGTGACAATGGTGAAACCAGTCAGGGACCAGCACTGCTGGAGCTGAGGGACTCTCCTAGCTGCCGGGGGAAGAACTCCTCCAATGAGAGTGGGGGGGGAAGCAAAGGGAAAGGAAAGACAGATTCTGGTGGTAGAGGGCTCAATTCAAGAACAGAGAGGGCAATCTGTAACCAAGACCTGAAGCGCCGAACAGTATGTTGTCTACTGGGCGCTCGGGTTTGGCACATCACGGATCTTGTGCACAGATTACTGGGAGGGGCTGGGGAAGACCCAGCTGTCATGGTGCATGTTGGCACCAATGACAAAGTTAGAGGCAGATGGAGTGTCCTAAAGAACACTTAGGTGCTAAATTGAGGAAAAGGACCTCCAAGGTAGTATTCTCAGGAATACTACCGGTACATCGAGCCACACCAGAAAGGCAGAGGGAGATTAGGGAAGTAAACAAGTGGCTGAAAGAGCTGGTGTAGTAAGGAGGGGTTTGGGTTCCTGAAGGACTGGGCCGACTTCTCAGTCGATAACCGGTACTATAGAAGGGATGGACTGCACCTAAATGAGGAGGGTGCAGATCTGCTGGGAATGAAGATGGGCAAAAAGTTAGAGGGGTTTTTAAACTAGGTGATGGGGGGGGGGGTCCAGAGGTAGAGATAGTCAGCGCGGAAGATATTCCAGAGGGTAGTATTGGGGGCATTAGTGGTAGGTTGACCAAAGCACAAAAACACAAGGTAAGTATAGTAGCAAGTCCTAGTTGCAATCTTGAAACACCCAATACGAGGACAATATGCCACTGGTCTAAACTATGTGGCATGTTCACCAATGCCAGGAGCATGGCGTACAAGATGGGTGAACTAGAGATACTGTTGTACGAGGAGGATTTGGATTTTGTGGGAATTTCAGAGACCTCGTTCAACAGCTCTCATGATTGGCTGGCAAACATTCAAGGGTATACCTTTACCGCAAGGATAGAGAGGGTAAAAAAGGGGGAGGGGTATGCCTATATATCACGAATAATGTACAAGTGAATGTGAGAGATGACATCACTGAGGGAGCTAGGGAGGAGGTGGAATCCTTATGGGTAGAGCTCCAAAGGGATGAAGCCAAGGGGAAAATAATACTGGGAGTATGCTATAGGCCCCTTAACCTGAGGGAGGAAGTGGAGACAGATCTCCTATCACAATTTGGATTAGCAGCAAGCATGGGAAGTGTTATCATAATGGGGGATTTTAATTATCCAGACATAGACTGGGCGGAGGGAACCGCGCATTCATTTAAGGCTCGCCAGTTCCTTAATGTCTTGCAGGACAATTTTATGGGTCAGATGGTATCAACTCACCAACTAGAAATAAAACATTACTGGATCTACTGATTACCAACAATACAGACCTGATCACGGATGTGGAAATACGGGGCAATTTAGGTAACAGCGATCACAGGTCAATTCGTTTCAGTATAAATCACACAAATAGGAAACATAAAGGGAATACAAAGACACTGAATTTCAAAAGAGCCAACTTCCCTAAACTACAAACCTTGCTAAAAGGCATAAATTGGGATAAAATCTTAGGAACAAAGAATACGGAGGAGAGATGGGTTTGCTTTAAGAGTATATTAAATAAGGGCATTAGCCAATGTATCCCATTGGGTAATAAATTTAAAAGGGCGAACAAAAGTCCTGGATGGCTTAACTCCAATGTAAAAATGCATATAAAAGCGAAGGAGAAGGCCTTCAAAAAATACAAGGTTGAGGGATCGTCCTCAGCATTCAGACTTTATAAAGAATGCAACAAGTAATGTAAGGGTGCAATTAGGATGGCTAAGATAGAACATGAAAGACACATAGCAGAGGAGAGCAAAAAAAATCCCAAGAAATTCTTTAAGTATGTAAACAGTAAAAAAGGGAGAACTGACCATGTTGGCCCCATAAAGAGTGAGGAAGGACATCTGGTTACAAAAGGATGGGCAGATGGCGAAGGTATTGAATTTATTCTTCTCCTCAGTCTTCACGAGGGAATCGGGGGGCTTCAGTAACCAAAAGTGCAGTGTTTATCCTCATGACACAACACAAGAAGCACCTCCATGGTTAACAGAGGACAGAATTAAAATTAGACTTGAGAAACTTAACATTAATAAATCACCGGGACTAGATGGCTTGCATCCGAGGGTACTTAGGGAACTCAGTCAAGCGATTGCCAGACCGTTGAACAACTGGAGCTCAACATGAACAGCAAAAATACCCCTTCACAAGGGAAAAACCCTCTATACCGCAGCCTACAGAACCTTGCACCAAATTAGCATCCGCAGATGCCAGCACATCCATCTTGTAAAATTTTGTGAAAGTATGCACCGACAAAAGGCGGATGCCTTGCAAACTTGCGTCACTGACGCCTGATGACGGAAGGCCCAGGAGGCACTCAGCACCCGAGTAGAGTGCGCCTTCACCAGGAGGGGAGGAACCCAACCCTAGATAGAGTAGGCCTGAGTCAGTGTCTGTCTGATCCATCTAGAAATGATCGTTGAGGAAGCAGATAGCCCCTTCTTCGGTGCGTTCGTGATCACCAACAGGGAGTCGGACTTTCGAAAAGACTCAATGGCCGCCAAATACACTCTGACAGCCCATACCACATCTAAGGTGTGCAAGGCAAATTCCCTCGGATGTTGCTGCCTGGGACACAGAGAAAGCAACACAATGTCTTCATTTAAATGGAAATCAGAGACAACCTTTAGAAGGAAAGAAGGACAAGGACGAAGCACCACCTTGTCCCTATGAATCATCAAGTAGGGCGTGCGACGGGATAGCGCCGCCAACTCTGACACCCTGAGAGCAGAAGTAACAGCCACCAAGAAGGCCACCATCTGTGATAGCGTGAGCAGGGGAATTTCTCGAATATTTTTAAACGGAGGCTTCTGTAGAACCAAAAGTCCAAGATTCGAGCCCCACGGTGGCAAAGGAGATTGCATCGGTGGGACCACATGTCGCACTCCCTGAATGAAGGTACGCACCAGGGAATGTGAAGCCAGGGAGCGTTTAAAGAAAACCACCAAGACTGACACCTGGCCCTTGACAGACTCAAGGCTTTCTTTTCAACGCCCCTCTGAAGAAAAGTCAAAATCCGAGTCACCGAAAAGGAACGTGGGTGAAACCCCACTGACTCACACCAAGAAATGTACGCATTCCATGTCCGATAATATACATTTATGGAAGTAGACTTTCTAACTTTAAGCAGCGTCTGAATCTCTGATGCAGATAAGCCCCTATCCTTCAACACCTGGCTTTCAATAGTCAGGCCGTTAAAGCCAGTGACGGTAAAGTAGGGTGGAAGATCGGCCCTTGGCTTACCAGATCCTTCCTGAGAGGCAGCCGGCAGGGGGCGTCTGCAACCAGACGTACCAGAGCCGACAAGGACAGTCCGGGGCCACTAGAATGACCGGAATTCCTTCAGCCTCGATCCAGCGCAACAACCGTGGCAGAAGCTTGAGAGGAGGAAAGGCATAGATCAGATGATACGGAGCGACCAGAGCGTCTGAGGCGTCCGCCAGAGAGTCCCGAGACCTGGCCACAAACCTCTGCACCTTGCTGTTGATTCAGGGTGCCATCAGATCTACCTCTAGAGATCCCCAGCGTAGGCAGATCTGTTGAAATACCTCCTAATGGAGGGACCACTCCCCTTGGTCCAATACTTGACGACTGAGGTAATCTGCCTGCCAGTTGTACACCCCCTGGAATGTGAACGGCGGAGATGGCTGGGACGAAACGATCTGCCCACCGTAGAATGCTGGCTAACACACTCCTTGTTCCTCCCTGGTGTTTGAAATAGGTCACCGCCGTGGCATTGTCTGACTGAATCCGTATCAGGAGCCCCTGAAGTCGCTCCAATGATCCAGAGACTGATCGCCCAGGGGTACCAAGATGTTGATAGGTAGCCTGGATTCCTCCAGCGTCCAGTGACCCTGAGCCAAGCTCAGGGCCAGGACTCCTCCCCACCCAGACAGACTGGCATCGGTGGTGATCACCATCCAGTACAGAGGGAGAAAGGAATTTCCCTGCCGAAGAGCCGGGGAACAAAGTCACCAGATCAGGGACCCTTTGGTTCCTTGACTCAGCCAAATCGGACTGTCTAGAGACTCGGAACATTTGTCCCATTTTAACAAGATCTCCCTTTGCAGGGGTCTCGTATGGAACTGAGCGAACGGGATCGTCTCGAATGTAGACACCATCAGGGCCCAGTACCCGCATGCAAGTCCGCAGGGAGACCCACCTGCTGGACAGCAGTAAGCTGGCTGCAGCCTGTAATTTCTGGAGTTTGTCCTGCAGAAGGACCACTCTGGCCTGAGCGGAATCCAGAGTCAGACCCAGTTAAACCAATTTCCGAACTGGAATCAATGCAGACTTTTGGTAATTTATCAGCCACCCAAAAACTGAGAGTCTGAACAGTGATCTCCACGTCACCCAGGGCCGCTGGGGACTCTACTCGCAGCAGAAGGTCGTCCAGGTAACCTAGAACAGCAATTCCCTGCCGGCGCAGCAGCGCCAGAACCGGGGCCAAAACTTTGGTAAGGACCCGAGGAGTGGAGGCGAGACCAAAGGGCAACGCTGCAAACTGATAATGCTCCTCTCCCACAGCAAAGCGGAGGACCCGCTGGTGCTGTACATAAATCGGAATGTGCAGGTAGGCATGCTTGATGTCAATTTAGGCAAGAAAGTCCCCATGATGAAGAGATGCCACCACAGAGCGATTGTAGTCCATTCTGAACTTCCGCACCCGCACATAGCGGTTCAGGGGCTTGAGGTCCAGAATCTGACACACCGTACCCTCTGTTTTGGGGGTCATAAATAGGTTTGAATAAGAGCCCTGGAAATGTTCCTACACTGGAACCAGGACAAAAACCCCTTGGAGCAATAGGCCTGAACTCAATCTTGTAACCAGACAGAATCACTTTATGGACCCACTTGTCGTTTATCAGAGAAGTCCACGGGCCCGGAAACCAAAGACGCCCCCCCCACACCCGGACTGCGGGTGAGGGCGCCTCTTCCTCCCGAAGGAGCCTTATCTGGGAGTCTGGAGAATCCCGCTCTCGGAGGGCTTGAAAGACTTCGAGCCTTTGTCAGTGGACCCCGAGGGACTAAAAAAAACACTTTGTGATGAGAAGGAAGGGCCACACTTGCGATTTGGCTCCTTTCCCTTCTTTGACTGTGGAAGAAAAGTACTCTTCCCCCCTGTGACACTCTTAATTATATCATCCAGAGTGGCCCCAAACAAATGATCGCCTTGAAAAGGCAGATCAGCTAGGGCCTTTTTAGAGGCCTGGTCCGCACTCCAACACTTCAGCCACAATACCCATCGAAGCACTACCACTGAAACAGATAGCTTAGAAAGCAAGGGAGCTGCGTCCAAAGAGGCACTGCAGACAAACTGTAGCCCCTGGACCAGTTGGTCTGCTAATTTTGTGAAGGCAGGAGGAAACTGGTCACCTTCCAGGTCACGGCACAACAGCTTCGCCCATTCTGTCAGCGTTTGCGACACCAGAGCAATAGCCAAAACCAGCCGACGCGCCGAATCAGCAATAGAGAGAACAAGTTCTGTTAAGAGAGTCTGCCTTCCTGTCAGCCGGGTCTTTAAAGGCCGGAGAGTTCTTAAGTGGAATCATAGTGGCTTTGTTCAACCGAGAAACCGGGGGATCCACCACAGGTGGAGTAGTCCATTTTTTGAGCAGACTCTCCTCAAAAGGGATAACGCACAGCAAAACACTTTGGGATCACAAAAGGGGTGTTTTGGACGCTCCCATACTTTACAAACTTGTCAAAAAAGGAGGGATAAGGGAACACTTTTGCTGCGCGAGGAAGCTTGTGAGTGCCAGAGGGGACCGGCACCTCCACCACAGCCTTGGATGCTTCCTCCATTTTTAAAGTTTATCGCACAGAAGTTATCAGTGCATCCACCAGCACTGGGGCTGAGGAATCATCCTCACTGTCTGAAAGATCTAGAAGCGTGGCCGCAGACCCTGTAGGGTGAGCCCTGTCTACGGCAGCCAAATCAGATTCAGGATCTGACAAGACAGATGAAGCAGGGGAAGGCAAGGGACACCTCTTGCTAGTCCGCTGCCCAAGAGCCACCTCCACCTGGGACACAAAGGACTCCAGGGCCGCCGTCAGTGCGTCAATGGATGACTGGGACCCAGAGGGACCTGCAGCCTCTGGGGGTCAGGTGGGGAAACATGCTCCTGAGACACCATAGGAGAGAAAAAAAGAGCCCCGCACCAAAAGCGACCACTACAATGGGACACCCCCCACAACGGTAGTGGTACCAGACTAGCAGGACACCCCACAGCAGAGAGAGGAGGTAACCCCCAGACTCACCACACCACCAGCGTAGCGCTTGCTGCTTAAGATGTAGACCTGCACACACGTTGCGTCCAAGGTGGAAGAAAACACGAGTCAGCGCTGGGTTAAAAGGAGGAGCTGCCGCCTGCCAAAAATGCTGTCCTGGGCTACACAGTAATGGCCGCCGTTGCCTGAGCCAAAATCCATCATATCATGGCTGCATAGCTACACAAACATGGCCACCGGTCATAGGAAGTCATCAGGCACTAGGAAAAGGGATGCCGGCTATGGGAAAATGGCCGCTGGCCATGCTACACGAGACTACCACAGATGCAGGAGAACCCTGTAGCCTCCCAGGATGACAATGAGAGAGAGAGAAAGGATCCAGGCACCAGACCTAGTGTCTCCCCCCCAAGTAAGCACAGCACCTAGGCAGCGCGCACCCCCAGCCCACCACTACTCAACCCCATCCCCCAGGACCCGCCACAGGCACACTGCCCCATATGGAAGGGGGAAGGGGAAAGGGGGGTTACAAAGGGACCTCCAGGGCCAGGAAAAGAGGGTGCAGTGACAGAAGGGACCCGCAAGATCGACCCTGGGAGGGGCCAGCATCCACCACAAAACCCCCTAAGGGGAGAGGGAGTCATATGCAACCTCGCAAAACCTTTCACTTGCAGGGGCAGCCCCCATCAAGTTGGGCTATGTCGCAGCCGACCTAGCGTGTAGCTGCAGTCTGCACGCGCTCGCTGGCCAGACTGGGGTGACCTCTGGATCGAATGCCCAGCCTGGCAGTTCATTTTAGATCTCACCAGAAAAATCCAGGAAAAAAAAAAAATTGCCAGGACAAGAGATCACAGCAGTGAACTAGGTCCTCACTCCTGACTAGGCAGAAAAAAAACTGAAAGCCTATAGCAGAGAAGGGGGGTGTATATCACCTAGGACTGCCCATGGGCGTAGCCAACTCTTTTTTTCTGCCTAGTGTCCTACTCCTGTAGGGAGTGATATAACCCTATGTTTCTGAATAAAGAAGGCTGTGTCTGTCAATGAACTAATGAGAAATCCCCCCCAATTCTTCCCTTCCAGTTCTGTTTTTTTTTTTTTTTTTCAATTTTGGGATTTTTCTTTCATTTCTGTTATTCTGTCCTAGTGATATTGGGGCATATCTTCCCAACAGGAACACCGAGAGCAACAAAAACCAGAATGGAGTTCTAGCCTACACAAACATTGTCTGAGATAACACACAGCACAATGTGTCTAGGCTAAAATAATGACAGATTAGGCAGTAATGCATACCAGCAAAAACAAATCCATTCATTAGAGTGATATTAATCTCAGAGTATTTTTAAAAACTTTCTTCAGCTAATTACCCACTTACCGAGTATGCACTAATTCTGGTCTAAGTTTTGGTTTAAGCTAGAGCCATGACCACTGCCTCAGGTTTCCTGTTTCAGGGTGGCCCCTTTCTTTTGCAAGGTCCTATGGAGCCACCCTTGCGTGTAGTGGCTAAAACTGTTCCTACCTACAATGCATGCATCGCTAGAAACACGCAGCCCAATAGCCTAGGCAAGGAACTCCTTTGTTCCTCCCCGACTCTTTTCAAACTAAACAGACTAACAGGAGCTGCACAGGCCTGGTTTCTAGAAAAATCAGTTGGGACAAACAGCCATGGCTGTAAAAAACACATTTTGGCATGTCTCTAATTTCCCTGAAACCATAAGCAGGTGCGAAAAACAAACAAATCTAAGCCATATCATAACCTTTATTTTAAGCAACATGTTCCCCATCTACAGGGAATTAAACAGACTACTGACTACTAAATGAGTGCATCTTCTATAGCAGCCGATATCAAAGCACATATGACAGCCCCAAAAGTAAAGTTATAGGTGGCCAAGACATGAGCCTTAGGAGACCATGTACAGAACCCCATGGGAAGCCATTGCAGAACACAGCCAAACTAAATATCTTCTGATAGGAAGTAAACAAAAAGCAGAGGCAGCAGCTGAAATTTCTATGGAGGAGCAAAAAAGTGGCTTCTACATCATACCAATTTCTGCAAAATTATTCTCTGGCTTCAAAACTTTCAGTATCTTTGATGAAAGCACAGAGGCTACCGTTGCAATTTTTCATTCTAAAATGTTAATTGCCTGATTGACTGATAATATTGAAGCATATGGTCATTATCAAAGCCACGCAACACACACTTTCAGAAGGAGGTCAGCTATGGTACCTCCATATTTATTTGTTCCAAGTCAGGGACTCTAAGTACTGAAGTTTTGACTCAAAATGACATGCAAGAAACTAGTATTTTCAGAACACGCAACACACAAAACACAACAATGTAAAACACACAAAAAACAACACATTCCATAATATTTCTCCCAGCAGAAGTCTTCTTTACATTGTCATATGCCCATAAAGCTGACAATGAAAGATGAAGATATTCAGCTACCATGGAAAAGTTTGTCAGAAGCAAAATGGGCATGCTTATTGCTGCATTGTAAGGTATATGTAGAAAAAATTCTCCTGGTTTACACCTGATCATTATACGGAGCGGATGATAAAATAACTTGTCCATGGCATGACTTTGTCCAAGAACAGGAAAATAAGCAAAATTATGGAGCAGACTAATGCTAGAAGCTACAAGCTGACATAGCCAAAGACTTGTGTTTCATTTTTCTTTTTATATTCAAAAGCCTAAACATAGCTTATTGTCAGAGAGGTACTTAGGCAATTTAGCTCCTAATGTCCACTGAAATATGCATAAAAGGCAGAAGCTTAAACCCGCGATCCTCCTTGCAAATGCCACCAGTCATTCTCATTTATCTCTTACAACTCAGCATATTCCTTGTTAATGAAGCAGTGAAGTCCTCTGCGAAACCAGCACTATAACGAGCTTACATTTAACTCAAAATACTGTACAGCCATTTGTCTATAATAACCTCTTATTCCTTTTATCCTGTATCAATTGGTTGAAATATATATATGACTGTAAAGTGCACCTCTCACACAAACAAAGGTCAAGCCAGATTCACCCAATTTGGTCACTAAGACAATAATTGTGGCACAAGCCTCATTAGATGCAATACGTTTATAGATGGTACTATGTATGCATTTACATGCACTGCAAACACATGGTTACTGAGACCTGTCCCTGGCAACACAGCATGTGCTCTTGGCCTAGCTACATTTGGAAATCCTAAGAAATTCAACTAGGTACATATAAACTCATGAAGACAAGCATAAAAAAAATGAATGAAAAAAACCTGTGAAAACAGAAATGCAGAGGTGTGAAGCCAGACAAATACTATTCTAAACTTCGTTATTGTGTAGTATAGGAGCAAGAGATACAAGGCCAATTAACCTAAAATAGAATAGCATTTTAGGTAAAGGTTATTCACGTAGTTCTCAATTTAAAATGTAAACCAAGAACAAAAATGATATAGATTACAGCTTACCAGTCCTTGGATGTAATGATTGTATTACTTTTCCTTTTTTAGACTTTTTTTCTTCTTTATTTCTATCTGTTAATTCTTCTCAATCACTGTATAGTATCCATGGACGAGTAGCATGGTTATCCTAGGTTGCTTGCGTCTGCTTTAGAACATCTCCCCCTCTCTTCATCTCCATAACATAGGAGAAAAAGTTTAAAAGGCTTTAAATCTAAAAAGTTTAGAGTTAACTGTGAATTATTGATCTCACTCTAGTGTTCACAGAGCAACCTCATGTTTGTCACAATTTATGCTTGCGTACAAGTGCGCTCTCTATTCTTCACATATGAATCGGAGTATGTACGGATGTAAGGGGGGCTTTTAAAACTTTTTTTTTATTCTATTATTTGTTTTATCACAAGTTTTTTTTTTTACACTTTTTTTTTTTTTATCCACATTTAACTTTATTTCTATCACAAAGAGGAAAAACAAGCCCCCTATGTGAAGCATGGGCAGGTGAGATGTCCTTTTTATTGAGACAGCAGGGGTCTATTACATCCCCCATGTTTACCCATATAGTGCTTGGTTAGCTGCATCCTTGTCTACAGTAGCTGAGGAATGACAGCTGTGAACCTGGAAGTAAAATACTACATGCTGCTTCTGGGTTCATTACTCATATATCGATGGTCCTAAAACCACTATCTTACTACCCTAGAATCACTACTTAGATAGATGCCGCAACAGCCTTGAGCTTGTTTTAATCCCTTGTATACCAGATTCTTTATAAAACGTACCTTGGCAGAAAAGAGGTTCACCTTTGCACTGTGTGCATTTTTTCAAAACCATGTTTAATTTACTTGCCACATCTGAAGGCATATTTAGCTATCTGGGAAACAGTTAAATAGGTGGGTTTAGTTCCGCTTTAGATAGCCTTCAGAAAGCAAACCACCATTCAGTTTACCATCAACAAGAAGACTTGTAGTACTTGTACTTCACAACATTTTAGGATTGCTGTACAGCCAGTACTTTATAAAGAATTATACTATGTTATTAACACCTTGCACTTTTGTATAAGGGTTTAATATTGTATATATCTTTTGGATATGGAGTTTGTGTGTAAGCTTTTCTAACACAAATATTATCAAAATCAGACGGTATTGCTCCAAATGATCAGGTGATTTGTTGATCACCCGGACACCTATGTCAAATCAGTGTGTCAAATCATCCTTTTACCCTGATGAAGTGTACTATATACTGTAGATGTCTGCATTGGCCCTTTCCAGTCTCTTTGTAAGCTTTAAAATATTCTGAAAGTACTGGCTATGCATCAAACCTGCAATGTTGTGAAATTTATCTTCACTGATGTGCAATTGTTTGCAAAAGTTTATTCACTTAGGACAGGTGGCTGTCATTGTTCCACAATGTCTTAGGAGCTGAAGGTGCTCAGACACGGATACATTTGCCCATCTATAATAAAAAGCGGTTACATTTGAATTGACTATTAAATCTGTAGAGTAGTGTAAAACTCACTTGAGAAAAAAAATGAATATAAATAGAATTGAATGACTAGGTAGCTTTAAAGGATCCTTCAATAGAGTTTTCAATCCCTAGATGCTATTTATTCAGTACTAGAATCAATAATCCTAATTTTTCAAAACACTAGGTAAATATATGTGCATATTTGCTAAATTTAAAATTACGAATGCTGATTAGTCTATGCTTACAAGCAGAAACTAAACTTCAAAAATTTCAGTGAAATCTGTAGGTACAGTAAAAATCGCATGTGATCCCTGATGAGTAGTAAGCAATTTGGATCTTCGAGGTTTTACAATAACTAGTCTGTTGTTCACACCTATGCCAACCATGGACATGTCTATCACTCTGTAGCTTCAATGAGACATAGAAGAGTTGGTCATTCATAAATGCTGTTCCATCATCCCTGAAGAGACGATGCTGCTTGTATGAAACAGGCGGGCAATTAATCCCACAAATCAGTAGATTACAATTATGTCCAAACACACAAAGTGATGCTTTACCATGTCATCTAACAATTGTGTAAAAACTGCATGTGTAGCTTTTTTTTGGAATTAAAGTGGAACACACACACACACACACACACTGTATATACATGCACACAGTGCCTTGAAAAGTATTCATATCCCTTTACATTTTCTACATTTTGTCATGTTACAACCAAAAACGTAAATGTCTTTTATTGGGATTTTACTTGATAGACCAACACAAAGTGGCACATGATTGTGAACTGGAAGGAAAATGAAAAATGTTTTTCAAAATGTCTTACAAATAAATAAGTGAAAAGAGTGGCGTGCATTTGTATTCAGCCCCTCCGAGTCAGTACTTTGTAGAACCACCTTTCACTGAATTTACAGCTGCAAGTCATTTTGGGGATGTCTCTACCTGCTTTGCACATCTAGAGAGTGACATTTTTGCCCATTCTTCTTTGCAAAATAGCTCAAGCTCTGTCAGATTGGATGGAGCCTGTGAACAGCAATTGTCTTGCCACAGATTCTCAATTGGATTTAGTTCTGAACTTCATCATTTTCCTTCCACTTCACAATTATGTGCCACTTTGTGTTGGTCTATAACATAAAATACATTTTTGTTGTTGTTGTAACATGACAAAATGTGGAAAAGGGGTATGAATACTTTTTCAAGGCACTATATATTATATACACACACACACTGCTGTTCAAAAGTTTTAGGCAAGTGTGAAAAAAAATGCTGCAATTTAGATTGCTTCCAGAAATACAGAAATAGGAGTATTAATAGTTTATTTTTATCAATTAACAAAATGTAAAGTAAATGAACAGAAGAGAAATCAAAATTAAATATTTGGTGTGACCGCCCTTTAAAACAGCATCAATTTTTCTAGGTACATTTGCACACAGTTTTTGAAGGAACTCAGCAGGTAGGTCTTCTGATTGGCCACAATTCTGTGTATTATAGGACAGCAGGTAGGTTGTTCTAAACATCTTGGAGAACTAACCACAGATCTTCTCTGGATGTACAGTGGATATAAAAAGTCTACACACCCCAGTTAAAATGTCAGGTTTTTGTGATGTAAAAAAAATAAGGCGTATATAAAATAATTTTCAGAACTTTTCTTCACCTTTAATGTGACCTATAAACTGTACAACTCAGTTGAACAAACTGAAATCTTTTAGGTGGAGGGAAGTAAAACTAAAAAAATATGGTTGCATAAGTGTGCACACTTTTGGATTTTATTACGGTCTTTCTAGGTATTTGTTTATCAGCATGGCACATCTTGACTTGGCAATATTTGCCCACTCTTCTTTGCAAAAACACTCCAAATCTGTCAGATTGCGGGGGCATCTCCTGGACACAGCCCTCTACAGATCACCCCACAGATTATTAATCCGATTCAGGTCTGAGCTCAGGCTGGGCCATTCCAAAACGTTAATAATCTTCTGGAGAAGCCATTCCTTTGTTGATCTGGATGTATGCTTTGGGTCGTTGTCACGCTGAAAGATTAAGTTCCCCTTCATGTTCAGCTTTCTAGCAGAAGCCTGAAGGTTTTGTGCCAATATTGACTGGTATTTGGAACTGTTCATAATTCCCTCCACCTTGACTAAGGCCCCTGTTCCAGCTTTAGAAAAACAGCCCCAAAGCATGATGCTGCCACCACCATGCTTCACTGTGGGTATGGTGTTCTTTTGGTGATGTGCAGTGTTTTTTGTGCGCCAGGCTTGAATGTTATTCTTTGTAAGAAAAGGCTTCCATCTTGCCATTCTACCCTATAGCCCAGACATATGAAGAATACGGGAGATTGTTGTCACATGTACCACATAGCCAGTACTTGCCAGATATTCCTGCAGCTGCTTTAATGTGGCTGTATGCCTTTTGGCAGCCTCCCTCACCAGTTTTCTTCTCGTTTTTTCATTAATTTTGGAGGGACGTCCAATTCTTGGTAATGTCACTGTTTTGCCATATTTTCTCCACTTGATGAGGACTCGCTTCACTGTGTTCAATGGTATATCTAATGTCTTGGAAATTCTTTTGTACCCTTCTCCTGACTGATACTTTTTATCAATGAGATCCCTCTCATGCTTTGAAAGCTCCCTGAGGACCATGGCTTTCGCTGTATGATGTGACTAAGAAAATGTCAGGAAAGACCTACTAGAACAGCTTAACTTTATTAGGGGTAAATCAGAGGCACTTTAAATGATGGTGGGTGTGTACTGACTCCTATTTAACATGAGTTTGAATGTGATTGCTTAATGCTGAACACAGCTACCTCCTCAGTTCTAAGAGGGTGTGCACACTTATGCAAGCGCATTATTTTAGCTTTTTATTTTTACTCCCCCCCCGCCTAAAAAAGATAGGTCACCTCATTGTTCTTCTGCAAAAAAAAATTTGGGGCCAATCACAAGCCTCCCTGATGGTATGGCATGATGGATAAGTATCTGCCTGTATTTCTCAGCATTAAAGACACAATTGATCCTAACCAAATCACCAACTCCATTTGCAGAAATGCAGCCCCAAACTTGCAAGGAACCTCCAACATGCTTCACTGTTTCCTGCAGACACTCATTGTACAGCTCTCACGCCCTTGGTGAACAAACTGCCTCCTGCTACAGCCAAATATTTCAAATACCGATTCATCAGTCCAGAGCATGTGCTGCCATTCTGCGCCCCAGTTCCTATGTTTTTGTGAATAGTGTAAGTGCTTAGTCTTGTTTCCACATCCCATGCTCGAAAACATAGCTCCACTTTTTCGGTACCTTTTCTGTAAGGAAAACTACCTGTTGATCCTAGCAGAATATCAGAGTCCTTGTAACTTCCTCACCTGGCAGGATCACGAGGTAAAAATATGCTAAAAAGGAAACTAATGCAGCCCCCACATCTAAGAACTGTTAAGCTGTAACATATTGTATGTGTTTTGTTGTTTTTTGCAACTTTCATCATATATCAAAAAAAAAAAAAAAAAAAATGCATACCCTGTTACCTAAACAAATGACAGAATCTCCACCAATACAGCCCTTGAATAAAATATCCAGGGATATTATCCTAAGTATGGGCAATAGCTGGAAAATATCTTCTGATTGGAAACATGGCTGTGTATTATAGGACAGCAATAAGTACACAGAGGCTAAGAAGAGGGAAAGCCTATTGTCTGGAACTGACCAACACTGCAAAAAATCTCACCACTATGGCGATGGCATCACTTAGGGTCCTTTCACACTGGGCGGGGGCGTTATCGGCGGTAAAGCGCCGCTATTGTAAGCAGCGCTTTACCGTCGGTATGCGGCCTCTAGCGGGGCGGTTTTACCCTCCTGCTAGCGGCCGAGA
This sequence comes from Lithobates clamitans, assembly GCA_037952925.1. Lineage (NCBI taxonomy): Eukaryota > Metazoa > Chordata > Amphibia > Anura > Ranidae > Lithobates > Lithobates clamitans. Next base: position 1,642,882 of record JBBGZY010000181.1, on the reverse strand, counting down.
AAGGGTTAAAACCACCGCAAAGCGCCTCTTTCAGATTGATTTCAATGGGCAGGAGCGGTAAAGGAGCGGTATACACTCCGCTCCTTCACCGCTCCGAAGATGCTGCTGGCAGGGCTTTTTTTACCGTCCTGCCAGCGCATCGCTCCAGTGTGAAAGCCCTCGGGGCTTTCACACTGGAATGAAAGCAGCAGCACTTTCGGGTCGGTTTGCAGGCGCTATTATTAGCGCAAAAGCGCCCGCAAACCACCCCAGTGTGAAAGGACCCTTAGATATGCTTCTGCAATCATTTAAAATTAGACCTGCATGATCTCCCCGGCTGAGGGATATTCCCCCTTTTATTTCTAAATGGGAGGATGATCTAGGAGTTCACTTTGATGACTCCCAGGAGGGAGAAGATTCTACATTTTGCCCAAAAATCCTCTTTAGCCACCAGGGTTCAGGAGACCTGTTACAAAATTGTGACTAGATGGCACAGAGTGCCATCCACTCTGCATCGGTATTTTCCACAGGTACCAAGTCTATGCTGGCGTTGTGGGTCAGGAGAAGGAACAATGTTCCATATTTTCTGGGACTGCCCTAAAATTAAACCCTATTGGCGGGAGGTGACACGCACGATCGAACTTCTGACTGGTGCCAAGTTGGGGGGTGACCCTGGGGCGTGTCTGTTGCACCCTTCTAGATGTCCAATCAAGAAATATAAAGCCTCCCTAACTATACAGTTACAGAATGCAGCCAAGGCCTGCATTCCCTTATTTTGGAGATCGGAGACCCCACCAACTAAAATTCAGTGGTATGCCAAGGTTAATGAGTTGCGCGATATGGAGGATCTTACTGCCACTTTAGGGAGGAGGCCTTTCGTGAGACGTGGCGTCCCTGGCAGCACTTCATTTACTCTGAGGTGTACCTCCGTGAGGTAGCACTGACTGAATGACCCCTGGGCTGGGGGCGCCGCCTGATCGGGGGGCCCAGCCACCGTCCTTAGCCCTCATCTTTACCTCCTCTTTCTTCTCCCTTCTTCTCCCCCCTTGCCTCTCCCTTACACGCCCTTATCTCTCTTTCACACCTGTCTCTACCCCATACTTCCTTTTTCTCCTTTTGTTATTTTATCCCATTTTTTTGTCCTTTCAGTGATGGGAAGGTCTATTCAGATATGTTGTATATCATGGTGTGCATCGCACTTTGGTAGTATCCCATGGCTGAACTCTGTTGACTCTCTAGGAAGTTTTCACCCCTGGTCAGAGGAGAGTTTTTCCTTCATTATTTGGATATGAAAGGTGCACGATTTAAATGATAATCAGGGTTACTCTCAGGGAACCTCCCCGTTTGTGTAGTCGGTCAGTTACCTAGTATGACCCTTTTCTTCTTTTTCTGTTTCATATATGTTCCACAGATCGTGCAAACAGGAGAATTGTTACTCTATAGTATCGAAACGACAAATAACTCTGTTAATGACTTATCTCTACTATGGTTTTTATTGTAAACTCATAAGCTGTATGATATCTTATGCTTTGTCTACTGAAATGTAACATTTATTTTTGGAAAATAAAGGAATTACAAAAAAAAAAAAAAAATTAGACCAGTTGATCTCCTCCTGACCTGCATCTAGCAGGTTTTGAGTTACATAGTTGGCGAGGTTGAAAAAAGACACAAGTCCATCAAGTCCAACCTATGTGAAAGGTTCAAACAGACCTGTATGGAAATGCAAAACGTTGTTTTAGCAAATAAATTCATGTCCACACAGGATGGTGGGGAGTAGTGTTTTTTTTTTTTTCTTTATTACTGCTTTGTACTTCCTATCCTTTATAGTCAGGAAGAGAAGAATCTCAATTAAGAGCTACCATAAAGAAGTAGCTGAAAGATACTCTAGTTGCCAAAAGTAGTAAATGTGTGTTCAAGCAACATGACAACACCAGCAGCTAACATCTCTAATTACAGACACGTCTGGTCAGACAGAGAGGGGGCTGCTTTGGGTTACTGTATGAAGGAGTGTCAGTATTTCCATTGCTTATCTGGAATTTCACTATAAATATAGGATACCGATTTCCACTTACAAAATCATCTATTTATAATAACTGTAAGCCCTGGTTCACACTGATGAGTTCCAGAACGCACTGATTTGCATGACAAGTGATATAATATGTTTCAGTGGAGGCCGTTCACTTATATACAGCCTGAAAACAATGTCATATTGAAAAGGGACCTGTGCGTGTTTGGGGGGAGAGAGACCTGGCCATAAATCAAAATTGCAGTTTCATCAAAATTGCATTGGAATCGCAGATGAATGCAAGTTAAGTCGCACTGGCTGCGATCCTCCAAATTGCACTGCATCAGTGGGAACCTAGTCTAAAATTGGGTATTACAAAAAAGACAACCTTAAAACACGCTATTGGAATGGATTCAATTTTCTTTTAATAGGACAATATTAAAAATTTACTAGAAGGGCAAGTTAGGTTTGAGCTTTAAACAACTTGATGTGACTTCTAAAAGTAATATCAGTATTCTTTCAGATATTTGACATACAAAGGAAAGATTTTTTTTTTTTTAATCAACAGGTATTCTGCATAAACAGTAAGCATGTAAAAGTCTTCTTGTTCTTTCAGATGTAGAATAAATTAGCCTGTCTTTTTACTTTTCTCTAGACAGTTGTTCAAAATAACTCAGTGTTCTACATCTTATCGCATATATACATTTCAAGAATCAATACATCTTGTTATGAAATATACAGATTGAAAAAAAAACTGGTATGTAACAGAGGATAATAAAAGCTAAAGAAAAGGGAGCATTTGCTGAAACCTTTATGTATACAGTATAGTTTTATCAAGAGCCTCATAGTAAAATAATATGACTGTTAGTCTGATATTATGCTGCCACCTAGTGGATGCCAAACAATCTAAAAATCTCACTATAAAAACTAGAAAAGAAGCACAAAAAAATTATCAAAATGCACATAGCATACAAGTTATTGGTAAATACAAGACTTAATGCAGGACTCAGTATTATACTAATATGTAGCTTAAATGTACTAGTAATTAAAAAAGTAAGCCGTTTTGTGTAAATAATCCAAAAAGAGCATAGTTCTATCCTGTTTTCATTTCAAGTTGAAGCATTCTCAATAGGACCCTCATATGAAGTAAAATACCTGTGCAGAATAGTCTGATGGGAGTAACATTGCTCAAAGTAAAGATAATGTTTCAATGCCCCATGCCAACATACAGCAGACGTGGTGTGGCTGCTTACATCACAGTCTTCTCACCCAGGTGTTTTGCTGTGTGACAGGTGGCCTTTGAATCTAACTGGTAATATGCACTGACCTCCATTAGGGCTTAAGCTGCACTTAAAAAAAAAAAAAAAAGATGAAACTTGATTATAAGCATTTGCTAAAGTTCCTGTTTTAGTTTCCCCAGTTTTCCATTGATTGATTGTCAAATCTTCTAGTGATCACCGAGTGTGATAAACCAGCATACATGATTATTGTTAAATTATTTGAGCACAGTACCTAATTAGCGCTTTTGCCCTTGGAGTGTTTGAATCTCACATGAGACATAAACAACATGGAGTTTGAGATTGCAATCTTTGTCTGAGATTCTTATGGGTGTTTTGATGGCCTCTCATAATTCAACAAGGGTCAATTAGCTAACTTGAAAGTGTCCCCAGTGCAAGTATTTGTATGACTATGGTGGAGACCTTAGACTGATAAAGGCTGACACCCTTATATTTTATAAAGTGCTCCATAATATGGAGGTAGGTATATAAAATATTGGGGTAAATAAAAACAGGCCCTATGCATGTCCCTGTGGTTGCCAACACACAAATCATCATAGCTATACTTTCCAGCATTTACAATAAAGCAGAGTTGGCAGACAAATGCAAATAACCTGGTGAAATGTAATGAACTTCTCTTTGTATGTACTGGATAAGAGAGAACACGGTCCACATTATAAAGATTACCATTAACAGGAGGGGGAAAAAAAGAAACACATTCCACAAGTGTTACTAAAAAAAATTAAAAAAGGAGCCTCAAAGCTATGCTTTTTATGAATATTAATTTCAGAAGGCAAAGTATCCTTCCAGTTCTAACCCCTTCATGCCTAAGACCCGGGGCTCTTTGCAGGCGCTACAGCGCTAAAAATAGCGCCTGCAAAGCGCCCTGAAAGAGCCGCTCCCTCCTGAGGGCTTTCACACTGGAGCGGTGCGATGGCAGGACGGTACAAAAAAGTACTGCTAGCAGCATCTTTGGAGGGGTGTGTATACCGCTCCTCCCCCGCTCCTGGCCATCGAAATCAATGGGGCAGCGTGGCTATATCGCCGGCAAAGAGATGCTGCAGCTGCGCTTTGTGGGAGGTCTTAACCCTTTTTGGGCCGCTAGCGGGGGTTAAAAGCGGTCACTAGCAGCCAAATACCCCCGCAAATACGACGGTAAAGCGCCGCTAAAAATAGCCGATGCCCCAGTGTGAAAGGGGACTAAGGGTAAAACAAATATTAATGCTTAAGCACAATTTTGCAACTCTGAAATGTGTTAGTAAAACTGTACATATCATCACAACTACTTTGTGCGTCCATGTAGATTATACCTCTTTTTTTTTCAGGACAAACCTTGATCAAGGTATTTTTTCTTTATTTTTGCATGATTTTTTATTTTACGCACATTTTTTTTTCTCAGCAAGGAGAAAGATGAAAAGGTATCTTTCCTCTCAATTCAGAGAGAGAGAGAAACACAGGTGTGGGCTTCACAGTGACGGATCACTGTGGTAGCCAATCAGAGGCTACCGCAGTGGTCAGGTGACCCTGGTCTCTGTGCTGGGAGCGGACTGTGCGGTATGCTCCCTGTACAAAGACCGATACACATATATGGGATCCCAAGGCAAAAAGCCCAGTGTAGTGAGACCACATATATGCGTAATGCCGACGTCAAGGGGTTAAAATAGAGTCTTAACAAAATATAATGCAAAAGGCAATTAAAGTATTCTAAAGCCACAGAATCAAACAATGGCTCATTTTTTACTAATTTACCATTCAGACAAACTAGATATGACTTCTAAACAACTGCACACTATTACAACATGGTTCTATTTAATAAAATGTATGTATAGGGTGTTGAACAACAATTGCTGAAATGCTAGCAGAGTAAGGGCCAGTTCACACTGCTACAAATTCTATTTCGAATTTGAGCCGTTGCAATTGCTCAAATTCGCAAGTCATTTAAATAACAGTTTTCTATTAGTAGTGTTCACATGAATGCGTTGCGAATCTAAGCTGCGTACAAAAAGGGTCCCGTGCGAGTTTGATCTCTGTGCAATGCAAATTCAATGCAATATTTGCCGTAGAATCGCAGTAGATTTGCCAGAACACAAAGAATTTGCAACGAAAATTTGCAACACAATCGGATCAAATACACAGCTGTGTGAACCGGCCCTTAATCAAGACAAGGTTATATAATGCAAAGAAAAGTTGAGTTCCATTTTTGTTTTTAAGAAGCTGTCTGTCAATATTAAGTACAGAAAGTACATTGCAGAAAAAAGTTTCAAGCAGTAACTAGGCAGAACGCAGTTAAGGAAAATCATTTGAGCAGTAGCGAGTGACGGCAGTTCATAAAGCAGAACATGTTACATTGAAACCCACAACAAAAGCTGTTACTTTGATTCACAGCTTCAGAATTAGACCTGACTGCATGTAGTGTCCTGAAAAGCAATCAATGTTGAGGAAGGGATCTGTGAATATGAAAATGATTAATTGCTTCAACAAGAAATACTCAAAAAGGTATTTTTTTTAACCCCCATCAAAAACATAACCATTAAGGCAACAGTACATTTCAATAGTCTCTTTATTGTAGAAAACTAATGCTTGGTTTAAGAACTCATTATATAATTGAAAGGTTTGCTTTTGTACATAGAAACATAGTTAGGTTGAAAAAGATGCAAATCCAAAAATAACACTAAAGCCAAAAAACCTTATAAACCTTGGTCCAATGTGCCCCCCAAGACAATGTGATAATCCCTAGATCAACAGGCTCTGAGGTTATGACCTGTACATGTCATTATTCACCTATATGTTGTGCATATAGGAATACATCAAGCTATTTTTGAAGCAATCAACTGAGCTGACCAGAACTAGTTTGAGTGAGTGTACTGCACATTTCCATAGTTCTTATTGAAACAAGCCCTTTCTGTATGTGGAGGTTAAATCTTATTTGCTCCAGGATGTATAGAGTGTCGCCTTGTCTTTTGTGATGACCTTAAAGTGAATAACTCAACACCCAATTTACTACAAGGACCATTTGTGCATTTTTACATGTGATCATACCCACCTATAAATCACCTCATCTCTTCTCTCTCTGGAGTCCATACCTCTTGCAACACAAAGTATTTTGCTTGCTTTAGAAACTGCAGCTTGGCATTGCATTCCATTATTAAAGGGGTTGTAAACCCTCGTGTTTTTTCACCTTAATGCATCCTATGAAAAAACTTCCGACAGTAACCGCCCCAACCCCCCCCCCTCCCCCTTTTACTCACCTGAGCCCTTCATTCCCTCGGCGGAGACGCACTGTACTCTATGCCCGGGGTTCTCGGCTCTTGATTGTATAGATTGATAGCAGTGCAGCCATTGGCTCCCGCTGCTGTCAATCAAATCCAATGACATGGGCGGGCGGGGCCGAGTCCTGCATTCTGCGTCTATGAACGCAAATGTTGGACTCAGGAGCACTCCCACAAGTTAACCCCCCGGGAGAGAGCTTCTCTTAGGGGGTTATACGATGCAGGGAGGAGCTGATAGCACCGCCGGGGGACCCCAGAAGAGGACGATCAGGGCCACTCTATTCAAAACAAACTGCACAATGAAGGCAAGTATGACATGTTTGTTATTTAAAAAAAAAAAAAAAAAAAAAAAAAAAAAAGATGCTTTACAATCACTTTAAGTCTACAATCTAGAATGTATGATGTATACATTTTTTTTTATCCCCCAAGTGCATAACTTTAAATTTATCAATATGAAACCTCATTTGTTGTATAGATGTCCAGTCAAATAGTGCAGGGAGGTCTGCTTCTAAGTAGGAAACATCATGTAAGGATATCACTACATAGCTGGTTTGTGTATATGAGATTGTATTTTTTTTTGTGGTTGAACTTGATGGACTTTGTCTTCTGTGTCTTTTTTCAACCTAACTATGTAGCTTAGTGCCATTTGCAAACACTGAAATGATACTTTGTATTCCAAGCTCTATATTATAACTTGGTTAAAAAGTAAGGGACCCAATAGTGAAACTTGGGGTATGCCACTAATAACCTTGGAATCCAATACTTAAACCATGCAAAGAAAAAATCTTTAAAGTCAAAATTCAGTTAAAATCTAACTGAGGCTAAACCTGCTCCCATCCCAATTCTAAGACTATTCTATCTATCCTATGAAGGAAAAGATGCTTATACTTACCTATTCTGAAGCCGCACTAGCTGGGTCACATGAGCAGGTCCCAGTTCCGGCGTCAATGTAAAGGAGGGGCAGCCGGAAAAAACGATGCCCCATAGTAAGCTCATGGGTGATTTGCAGCCATTGCCAGTGATTTCTCCTCTATATGGAGGCTGGTGCTGGTACCTGATGACGTGACTGGATAGGAACAGCTTCAGAACAGTTAATCATAGTACGCATCTTTTCTTTCACAGGATCGATAGAATGGTCTTAGAATGGGGATGGGAGTAGGCCTATGTAAACAAGGCAGACCACCCTTGTGTGAGGGTGGAAAATGGAGATCTTGTGTTTCTGCTAAGCAGTAACATAGATCTCTGTTTTCCTCCAGTCACAGCATTCCCCCCACAGTTAAAAATCACTCCCTAGGAGCACACTTAAGCCTTTGAGCAGCCCTGATGCTAACCCCTTCTCTGCCAGTGTCATTTATACAGTGACAGTGCATTTTGTTTAGCACTGATCACTGCATTGGTGTCACTGGTCCAAAAAAAGTGTCACTTAAATTTGTCTGCCGCAATGTCGCAGTCCCGCTAAAAATAGATGATCACCGCCATTACTAGTAAAAACTAAATTTAAAAAATTCATAAATCTAACCCATAGTTTGTAGACGCTATAACGTTTGCTCAAACCAATCAATACACACTTACTGGGATTTTTTTACCAAAAATATGTAGCAGAATACATATTGGCCTAAATTGATTTAGAAATTTGATTTTTTAGATTTTTTTTATTGGATAGGTTTTATAGCAGAAGGTAAAAAAGTTGTTTTTTTCACAATTGTCAGACTTTTTTTGTTTATAGCGCAAAAAAAAAAAAAAAAAAACTAGGGGGCGTGTTAACCTAGTGTTAACCCCTTCCCTGCCAGTGACATTTATACAGTAAATCAGTGGCTATTTTTAGCTCTGATCGCTGTATAAATGTCAATGGTCCTAAAAATGTGTCAAAAAAAGTGTCCGATCTGTCCGCAGTCCCGAAAAAAATTACAGATCGCCGCCATTATTAGTAAAAAAAAAAATTATAATAATATATATGCCATAAATCTATTCCCTATTTTGTAGACTTTTTTTTTTTTAAACTACTATTTTCGAAAAATCTGCTTTCTCAAATCCCAATGTTTGCAAGCTCAATGTGAACTCAACAGATATTTGTATAACATATGTGAACAGCCAACCACTCCCTTAATTTAAAAAGGGAAATAAATAAGAGAAAGTGCGTGTTTTAAAAGCGGATAGTAAAGTTCCCAAAGAAGAAAGTGATGTGCTAGTACCAAAAACAAAAATCAGCAAGCAGGTATGAACTGAACAGAAGCACAGCTTCAGTTTTTTTTTTTTTTAAACTCCATTTGATCAAGTCCCTATTTGTTTTTTATGGTTTGGTGTGGAACATACCTCTAGTATGCATTATTCAGGCAGATAAGATGATCTCCTTTAGAGTTTAAGGAAGGAGGATGTCACCAATTCTTCAAGAACATCATATGCATAACAAACATAAGAGGGGCAAACAAAGCCTAGTAGTAAGCATGTATGCTTACCAGAGATTCCTTTACAACAATCATCCAAAATCAATCCTTAACCTGAAAACAGAAATGAACAAAATGCACAGCCCTACCATGCCACACTATAGCTTCCAAAACATCAAAATATAATACAATAAAATAGCCAAAAGTGTTACTATATGAAAGGGGTTAGATTTTTGATGCAACTTTGCAGTTCATTATTGCACAAATGTTTTTCGGTACTGTAAAGGCAAAACCTAACTCTAAATCTACTCCCACCCACATTCTAAACCTAATCAATCTAACCCTGTAAAGAAAAGGTCGCTATACTTTACTATTCTAAATCTGCTACGGTCTGGTCTCCAGTGACAGCCTCTATGTGCAGGAGAAAGCCAATAATGCCTGTGAAATGCCTGGGAAGTGATGTCGCCCATAGACTTACTATGGGGATTCCGTTGTCGGCTGCCTCTCCTACACAATGAAGCCACTGCTGACAGCTCAGCTTAGGACCAGACCAGAGCGGCTGCATTATAGGTAAATATAGCGATCTTTTCTTTAAAGGGTTAGATAGATGATGCTTAGAATGGGGTGGGATTAGGTTTAAAGTTAGTTAGGTTTTGAATATATGTTTAACTGCCAAAATAAGGATGGTCAGTTTCTGCTAACATCTTTAACCTCATACCAAGAGAATAAAAGTACAAATTGCAACCATAGTAAACTAGAACAAGCGCTCTTCATGTACGGTCGCCCACAGTGTCTACCTTTTTCTCTAGAAGTTGTTTTACTGCTCGTTAAGAATATGTAAATACTTTCATGTCTATTGAATTGGCACACACTTTAAAGTAGGACTAAACACTCTTAAAGTGGATGTAAATCCTCATATATACCCAGTGAAGTGAATAGCCTCAGATGATACACAGAGATTAAACAAATGTTCCTACATATGTTTTACATGTATATCTGCTGTCTTCAGCTTTCTACATTCTTTAGACAGTCAACATTGTGTTAGAGATTATTTTTTTCTTCCTGTTCAGCATTGGGGGTGAATTCTTGGCATACATTGTGTGACAGCTGATTGAAGGAAAGGCACCCCCCCCCCCCCTCCACAAAGGCAAAGGAGGAAGGAATGTGAAGAGTTGTGCTGTGAATAGACCAGCTGTCTGCTAATCTATTTATAGCATCCACCCTATAACAAATTTCAGGCTGGCTTTAGCTCGGTTGTTACAGTTGGCGAGGTTGAAAAAAGACACAAGTCCATTAAGTTCAACCTATGTGGAGAACAGGTCAGAAGTTATCATGCTGATAACAGAAGAACAGAGCAGCAGAAAGACACTGGACTTAGGAGGGAGATAAGAAAAAACTACAGATATATGTGCTTAGGTCAAATTTTGTGATTTAGGTTTACATCCACTTTAACAACTAAGGAAGCGGCCATGTTAGTTTTTGTTTGACCTGCAGGTGCCATGGTTTTGCACATGTGATCAGTTATACATTATCCATTTGATGGCTTTACTGTTCAGTTAAGAGCTGAAGCAACTTTAACAGTTATATTCACGGCATGTTTTGAATGTAACTGTTATGGGAAACAGGTAAAACAATGGTTTAGTTTTTCTTTAAGAAGTGGACTCTCAAAAGTATAACACATAAAAGTAGAACACATACACAAAAGACTTAAAAGAAGACCAAAAGACTATTATACTGCCCAAAACTACACAGAGGAAGCAACCACTACACAGCTTGCTCCTCCTTTGTCAAAGAGTCATGGATAAATAAAATCTAGAACCTGCTGCAACAAACAGATACAAACAACTTGACAAAAAACTAAAAAACAGTCTTATTAGAGAAATAGAATTTTCGAAGGAGGGAACACCAGACTTCTCATCAAGTATTCTGTATGAGAAAGCATACCTACAGTGAACAATGGGTAATGGAGCAAGCTTGAGTATGCGCCCTTTCACACGTGCGGACCGTTTAGATCCGCCTGTCAGTTTTTTCAGCGGATCTGAACGGTAGCTCCATACGTCTCTATGGAGAGACGGATGTCAGCGATGACATGTCCGCTGACACCCGATCCGCAAAATCCAGACGGATGAATGTACTATTTTCCATCCGTCTGGCGGATCGGATGAAAACGGACAGGTGGTCCGTAATCATATGATCCCCCCATAGAGGAGAGCGGAGATCTGACAGGTCCGTCCCTGCACAGTGTGCAGAGACGGACTTGTCATCCACCGGCTCAGCGGGGAACAAATGGAGCGATCCCTGCTGAGCAAGCAGATGGCTGGATACGGATCTGCATGCCTGAAAGGGCCCTATGAGGAAACAAATGATACTCTCCCTGCCTTGCACAATTCAGAGCACGGTTCCTAAGTAGCCAATTAGGGCATTGTCACTTGTGTGCACAGATCAAGCACAGGCTTATGTACTTCTCAATTTCTCAGCAAACTTACATATTTGTTTTAGCAACTTTGCAACGAACCAGGTGAGACGCACTATCAAGAATCATCAAATGCTCAGATTCCTACCGGAGTTACACATTGCTCAACCTCACATTCCAACCCGTCCAAACACAAATGAACAGGAATGCCTATGGCTGTACAACTCACCAATGCAAGTACAAATGCCCATGAAGGTCTTACTCATATTTGAAATCCTTGGACACACAGGCAGAGCAAAATTACCTAGGTGTCAACCTTAGCCCGTTCCATAGATACACAGGAAGAGTGAGCCTAGCCACCAAAGTACAGGAATGTTGCTATTTGCAGGATTACCAGATAAAAAAAAAAAAAAAAAAAAATGAAAAAAAAAAAAGAAAATGAATTCAGGCATTTGAAATTGACTCATTACGTTTTGTGTTTGGATTTAGGTCATTTTAATCAATTATTGAATTCAAGAGTAACATGAGCTGAAGACTAATTGGTAGCTATGGGTTACAGTTTACCATTACATTTGCTATTCAAATGTTCAATATTTATTACCGAACACAGAATAAAATGGATTACCAAACTGAGAATATAAAATGCACTTACTAATTTGTTTTCTTGCATGTAAATTTTCTGTAGCTTTGGACAACCTTTAGCTATTACGACCATTCCTTCATCAGAGATTTTGTAGCACTGTCCAAAATGTATATCTCTCAAATCTTTGCATCTGGAGCCCAGCTGTAGACAAGTTTGAGAAATCAGAACCGCATCATGCAGCAAAATACAAAGACCACTGATAGACAGAAACAGGTTATCACAAATTAAACTTTTTGTGTGCCTCAGACTCAAAGTATGTGGGTATTTAGGACTTTAAAAAGAACGTACTAAATTGACCCCATTCCAGGACCTTACTACAAAATTTTCCATACCACAATCTGATTTTCTACTATATGCTAGATTGGCTGCCTGCCTCTGCAAATACTCACTTACAGATCTGACAATCCCAAAGTCAGTATTTATGACAGCCAATCCACCCCACGGAAAAAAAGGAATCTCTCTTTTATAATCAAAAACGATCTTTGTCAAAGCCCCCCTTACTTAAATGAGAAGAAGAACTTGAACTATGCCTTATCTACAAACCGTGGCAAGAAAGCCATTCAACGCAATTACTCGGGCTCCAAATGTATATCTCACTGGGAGACCGCCCAAAAATTTTACTTAAGATGGTATCTAACCTCATATTCTGTCGCCAAATTTTCAAACTCTGGTGACAACTTATGTTGGAGAGGGTGCGGACAAGTGGGAACATTGAAACATGTTATAGTCATGCCTAAACATTAGGAGCTTTTGGAACGCCGTTTTCAACCTAATTTGTACATTTACAGAATTAATTACTAGAGCAAATGTAGCACTGGTGCTCTTAAGTGTTCATGCAGATAAATTTTCACCTATGTTCAAACATATTGTCCTAAATATTCTCTTGGCAGCACACATTTTAATAGCCAGGAAATGGAAGTCACCATTTTCCATCTTTTGTTGTTAGGAAAACTTGTCAGAAGCGACTCAAAAGATAGCAGAGGAAGGAGGCAGCAGAAATGACACTCAGTGCTCAGGATAGAGGCAAGCACACATTAGAGAGGGATATGTTTTTTTCATATTTCATGTTAGAAGTTTACAACCACTTTAACTTTAAGCCTCCTCAAACTGGTTAGACTTTAACCACTTCAATACTGGGAACTTTCGCACCTTCCTGCCCACGCCAATTTTCAGCTTTCAGTGCTGTCACTTTTTAAATGACAATTACGCGGTCATGCTACACTGTACCCAAACTAAATTTTGATCATTGTGTTCCCACAAATAGAGCTTTCTTTTGGTGGTATTTGATGATCTCTGTGGTTTTTATTTTTTGCTAAATGAATAAAAAAAAAAAAAGACAGAAAATTTTGAAAAAAAAAAAAAGTTTCTCTTTGTTTTTGTTATAAAATTTTGTAAATAAGTAAGTTTTCTCCTTCACTGATGGACACTGTTAAGTTGCACTGATGGGCAGGCACTGATAAGGCGGCACCGACGATGGTCGCTGATAGGCGGCACTGAGGGGGACTGATAGGCAGCACTGATAGGTGGTGCTGATATGCGGCACTGAAAGGCTGCACTGATGAGTACTTATGGGTGGCACTGATAGATGGCACTGCTGGGCACTGATGGCTGGCACTGACACTTGCACTGGATTTCACTGATAGGCATCACTGGCAGGCATTTTTCAATGGCACCAATTGGCAGCTGTCTGGGCACTGACTGGCATTTCCCTGGTGGTCTAGGGTGACATACTTGGTGGTCCAGTGTAGTGGCCATACCTGGTGGTCCTGGGCAGGCATCCGAGGAGGGGCTGCATCGTTAAGCAATCAGCGCAGAGCCCCCCCGTCAGGAGAGCAGGCGATCAGCTCTCCTCTACTCGCATCTGTCAGACACGAGTGAGGAAAAGCTGATCAACGTCTCTTCCTGTTTACATCGTGATCAGCCGTGATTGGACAAGGTTGATCACGTGGTAAAGAGTCTCTATCAGAGACTCTTTACCTAGAACGGAGTTGTGGTGTGTCAGATTGACACACCGCAACAGCGATCGCCACGATGTGCGCCCCCGATGGGCGCACAGCAGCTTGAAATCCTGGCGACATCATATGACGTCCGGTCAGGATATCGTAACCACTTTGCCGACATCATATTGCTATATGGTGGGCGGCAAGTGGTTAAAAAGAAAGCTAGGTAATAATGATGATGAATATTTGTAAAACAGCTGAAAGATTCAAATAACTTGCTGAATGTATCCAAGGACAATAATCTAAAGGGAAAGAAATGTCACAGAGTTTCACATGTTACAGAAAACAAGTCATGAGTGAGCTAATGCAATAGTCTGAACATTACTGTAAACACTGCAATTATATTTTTTTTCAGTTTATGAAAGGTTCATCCAATTATCAAAGGGTATGGTGAAGCATATACACGTGAAAATCTCCATCTACCATATGATGTTGAGATTACAAAATTTCTAAATTTTAAATCTGATCATCCTTCATTTTTTGACCGTTCTAATTCTAGGGATCAGGGACCATAATAGAGAACAGTAGGATTGTAGGGTGATGTAGGGATTGATGTGAGTGTGCGATGTTCAGGGTTAGGGACAAGGGTCAGGGTTGTAGACCCACACTCGCTCAGGTTGAACTGGATGGACTGGTGTCTTTATTCAACCTTACTAACTATGTAACTATGTAACAGTGAGTGGCTTTCCACAGGTGGTGGATTGGAGTGTACACATTATGTTACAGCACATTTGGTGGTAGATTAAGACAAGATAAGGATAAGAACTTTAATTTGATCTGCACTAATTGGAATATTAGCATTATTTTGATCATTGGTTTAAGATATTCAAAATAAGTTATACACAGATTATTTTTGTTCACTAGCCTTTTCTCTTATCTTTTATCTCATTTTATACAAATTTGAGGTAGCTGCTTTTTTAAACTAATAGTTCTTCTCAAAATGCACAAAGTTTATATGTATAAAGCTTTTTCTCATTCTTTTATAGGTTAGGCTTGGTCCCTTTTGTGGGTATAGCTATGTAAAACATTAAAAATAAGTGCCTATACTGTTTAAAATCCAGTAATACACCCTCACCTTGCTCTGCACATGCTCAGTTGATCTCCATTTTTAGGCACTGCCAAGTTTGCAGAGGCCGATCTGCTGACAGCCTTCAAGTGGAATTAAAGGGGAAGTATAGCCAAAGCTCGTTTGGCTGTACTTCTCCTATGGATCACAGGAGTGCAGTTTGTTTTGCACTCCTGTAATCCTCTCTCGGCTGACATCACCAATGTCAGTCCAGGCACCGCGTCACACTGACAATAAAGTCTGGATCCACCAGGTGCCTGGACTGACACCCCGCTCAGCCTCTCAGCGAGCCGCTGAGAGCCTGAGACAGCCGCTCTGCCCCCTCCACAGCCCAGCGCTCCAATGAGCGAAGAAGGGGAAGAACCAAGAGCTGTGACTGACAGTCTACAGCTGTCTGCTCAAGGAGCTGTGAAAACCGAGCGATCGGCAGTGTTGGATCACTCGGTTCTCAGTGTGGAGGCGCGGGGGGACAGATGCAGCGTCTACTTAGGCAATTATGAGGGGCACAGTGGTGTAGTGGTTAGCACTCTCACCTACCAGCAATAGGGTCGCTGGTTCAAATCCCGACCACGACACCAACTGCCTGGAGTTTGCATGTTCTCCCTGTGCGGGTTTCCTCCAGGTACTCCAGTTTCCTCCAACTCTCCAAAGACATGCTAGTAGGTTAATTAGATCCTATAAAAAAATTAGCCAAATATGTGTATGTGTTTGTAAGCGTGTCGGGACCCCATGGGGCAAAGGACCGCACTATACCACAGATGGACACCGGCAGCAAAAAGCGCCCTGAGGCGATTCAGTTCGCATAGGTCGCGCTATACAAGTCAGTCATTCATTCAAGTATGATTTGGGGGGGAGATCATTTACTTCTCTTTTAAACCCTCCTTATCCTTTACAGCCAAGGAAGCCACTATTGTTTGACCTGCAACTGTCACGGTGCTGCACACGTGATCTGTTATGACACCAGCCATTTGATGTTTGAAAGTTTGGCTGAGCACACAAGCAATTTTAACAGTTAGCAATTCTGGCAAGCTTCATGATTTATTGCTGTTCAGGGGCTCTGGGCTTCAGTAAAATGGTGGCCCCCAGTAAGAAGACTCAAGAGCAATGCTGGAGGCAATTTACAGTACAGCACACATTAATTTTGGTAGCATAATGATTAATGTGTAATGTATGTTGCTAAAAGAACATTTTTTTTTTATTATCAAGTTGTTATGAGTAAAGTTCCACTTTAAAGATGATTTAATAATGAATACTTAGATAGGCACTACTTTGATTGGTTCGCCTTAAGGCCTGGTTTACACTAGTGCGACAAACGCTCCGACATTGGGAGCTCATGTCGCATGAAGTGTTAAAATCAATATTTCCCTATGGGAGCCGTCCTAACTGGTCCAACACAAGTCGGTCCGACTTTGAAAATGCTCCCTGTACTACTTTGGTCCGACTTTGATCCTACTTCACCCCATTGACTATCATTGAAGTTGGATCAAAGTCGGATCACCGTCTTGCATGATCCGACTTTGGCATGTGACTTATGCTCAGATGATCTTGAGGGGGGAAATCCGCGCCAAATTTTAAATAAAAAACCAGCATGGGTTCCCCTTCAAAGAGCTAACAGGCGCTTGGGTCTGGTATGGTTTTTAAGGGGAACTCCCTACGCCGAAAAAACAGCATGGGGGTCCCCCCGAATCCATACCAGACCCTTATCCGAGCGCGCAGCCCGGCCGGTCAGGAATAGATTGGGACGAGCGAGCGCCCCCCCCCCCCCCTAAACCGTACCAGGCCGCATGCCCTCAACATGGGTGGTGGGTGCTTTGGGGCGGGGGGGCGCCCTGCGGCCCCCCCACCCCAAAGCACCTTGTCCCCATGTTGATGAGGACAAGGGCCTCGTCCCGACAACCCTGGCCGCTGGTTGTCGGGGTCTGCGGGTGATGGGCTTATCGTAATCCGGGAGCCCCCCTTTAATAAGGGGGCCCCCAGATCCCGGCTCCCCACCCTATGTGAATGAGTATGGGGTACACCGTACTCCTACTTATTCACCAAGGAAAAAAGTGTCAATAAAAAAAAAAAAAAAAAAACACTAGACAAGTTTTTAAAGTAATTTATTAGGCAGCTCCGGGGGTCTTCTTCCAACTTCGGGGGTCTCTTTCTGCTTCTCCGCGCTCTCCGGTTCTTCTCCCGCTCCCCGGTATCTTCTGCCGGGCTCCTCCGCAATCTTCTGCTCTTTTGCTAGCGTTGGCCCGGTCTTCTCCATCGCCTTCTTCCGATGTTGACACGACACTCTCTACCGTTGTAATGCCGTGTGCGCATTGCGCAATGACTTATATAGGCATGGGCGTGATCACCCGGTAACCCCGCCCTCTTATGACGTCACAGCCCGTGGCATGATGGGTGGTGACATCATAAGGGGGCACGGTCAGCGGGTGACATCAGCCGGTGACCACGCCCCATCCCTACATAAGTCGTTGCACAACGCGCACACATTACAGCGGGAGAGAGCGTCGTGTCAACATCGGAAGAAGAGAAGAGGGAAGAAGACGGCGGAGAAGACCGGGCCACCGCTAGCAAAAGAGCGGGCGAAAGAGCAGAAGATAGCGGAGAAGCCCGGCAGAAGATACCGGAGAGCGGGAGAAGACCCCCGGAGCTGCCTAATAAATTACTTTAAAAACCTGTCTAGTGTGTTTTTTTTATTGACACTTTTTTTCCTAGGTGAATGGGTAGGGATACGATGTACCCCATACTAATTCACATAGGGTGGGGAGCCGGGATCTGGGGGCCCCCTTATTAAAGGGGGCTCCCGGATTCCGATAAGCCCCCTCTCCCGCAGACCCCGACAACCAACTGCCAGGGTTGTCAGGAAGAGGTCCTTGTCCTCATCAACATGGGGACAAGGTGCTTTGGGGTGGGGGGGCCGCAGGGCGCCCTCCTGCCCTAAAGCACCCACCCCCCATGTTGAGGGCATGCGGCCTGGTACGGTTCAGGAGGGGGGGGCGCTCGCTCGTCCTCACCCCCTTTCCTGACCGGCCGGGCTGCGTGCTCGGATAAGGGTCTGGTATGGATTTTGGGGGGGACCCCCACGCCCTTTTTTTCTGCGTAGGGGGTGCCCCTTAAAATCCATACCAGACCGAAGGGCCTGATACGCTCTTGGAGGGGGAACCCATGCTGGTTTTTTATTTAAAATTTGGAGTGGAGTTCCCCCTCAAGATTCATACCAAACACAGTGCCTGGTATTAGCGGGGATCCAAGTCGGATCCCCGTTTATTGAAAGTCGGACGTATGTCGGCTTCAAGTCGCAGGGCAAAGTAGGACGGCTGTCATGTCGCACCAGTGTAAACCTGGCCTTAAAGTGATATTTAACCTAAAAGGAAAAAAGTGGCGGAAAAACTGCGCTAAAGTGAAGTGTACAAACAAACAAATGAATAAGCTGCAATTCCTCTATGCAACATTAACACAGTGAAAATACAATTTGGGAAAAATGGAATCGCGCTAGAGAGGACTCATGACCATACATATGATCACCAATCCACAGTATTCCTAGTATATGTGAAAAAGCAATTTAGACAAAAATAAATGTGATGACAAAGTGACAGTCCATCAAATGTGCATTACTTAAAAAATTACAGTCATGAGCAAAAGTCCATATGCATATAGTAAATGTAAATCACCTGTGTGGTAAATAAAAGTCCATATGAGGTATGGTTCCTGCTGTATAAAACAAGAGTGCTTGATCCACCACCATAGGTAAACAATGGCCGCTTACCAGAAACTCATGATCCCCCACTACAGAGGATCAGAAAAAGCTGTTTGAGGAGATGATAATCCGGATCACAACCATTGGACCAGGAGCCTTGAAATATGACGGCACATCAAGAGACCTCAATAACGTGGTAAGGGTATTCAAGCTGACAGGTAACGGAACACCAACCCGCAGTAGAGTGGATATACCATGGAAAAATAGAAAGTGGCTCCAATAGTGTAAAAACATTAACTTTTATTAAAATAGATAAACAAAAAAAGGATGCACTCACATGCTGTTAGTATATAGTATAGTATAGTATATAGTTAGTAAGCGCCTGAAAGTGTCTGGAGAGCCGGCCGGAAGCTCACAGACAACCTGTCCTACTGGTTACCGCAGCAGCGATGAGAGGTGACGCGAACACGTCGCTCCGCCCTATGCGGCGTTTCATAATAAAGTTACGTCGTCCTGATCCTCTGTAGTGGGGGATCATGAGTTTCTGGTAAGCGGCCATTGTTTACCTATGGTGGTGGATCAAGCACTCTTGTTTTATACAGCAGGAACCATAGCTCATATGGACTTTTATTTACCACACAGGTGATTTACATTTACTATATGCATATGGACTTTTGCTCACGACTGTAATTTTTTAAGTAATGCACATTTGATGGACTGTCACTTTGTCATCACATTTATTTTTGTCTAAATTGCTTTTTCACATATACTAGGAATACTGTGGACTGGTGATCATATGTATGGTCAATGACTCCTCTCTAGCGCGATTCCGTTTTTTCCAAATTATATTTAACCTAAAACATATATTATGTTGGAGATTACCAATCATTAGAGTTTTCTTTTCTTAGGCTTGTACCCCTCCGTTTTCAACCTGGTGATCTGACCAGTAACATACCTCCTGTATTAAAGTGCTTCCACTCTGAATGAAGGAGAACAGAGGGCACCTTTGGACCGCAGTTGTCAGTCTGGGGGGAGGGGAATGTTAGATGTACTGGTACATTTAAAAACACTAACAAACTGAAGCCAAACTCCAGCTAATATTTTCTAAGCAGTTACAGCAAACAAGTTTTTCCTTTTGGGATAAAGGTTTTACATTAATAAATTTAAGCTGATCATTGTAAGCACCCCTGCTAGTGTTAAATGGTTTGTCTCATCTCTGCAACTGATACATTCTGCTTGAGAGCTTGTCTTTTTGAAAAACAACAGACTTAATCACCAAATGCAAACAGAACAAAGAAAGCTAAAAAAAAAACAAAAAACAAAAAAAAACAAATGCCAAATCACATCTAACAAATGGTATGCTGCAATATTAATAAAATGTTTGCTTTTAGGTTTTAAAACCACTTTAAAGTATAAGTAAGCCCAAAATCTACCTTTTAGTATGTTTGACATTATATCTCGATGCACAGAGTTTCTTAAGCAATTTTTTCTTTAATCTCTTGCAAAATTTCTTACTGGGAGATCCTGCCAGTAACAGCACTTCCTGCATCATGGCAGCACTGAAAACCTGTAATGTAACGCAAATAATCTGCGCTAACCCCAATTTGTAAAGTGAATGTGAAGTAATCAAAAAATAATAAGTTATCAAATGAAAAAATGTATATAAAGAAAAATTATATTATACTTTCTCCTCTTTCTTTTTTATGATCTTTACTAAAAGAAAAAATGAAAAAATGAATTTCCCTGAACAAAAAAGACTAATAGTGCTGGAACCCCAAAAAAAAAGCACTCAGGTGCGCTACTATTGTCAAACAAAATTCAGTTGAAAATACCCCTTCAACCTAAGTGTGCATATTTCTAAATAAACAAAATATGTTTCAATAGTGTGCAATGAGAGAGACAATGTATAAATTAATAAAGTGCAGTCCGCTTGGCAAGGAAAGTCCTACAAGCTCAGTATACGATCCGTGATTTTTCAGAGGTAAAGTGTCATCTTCCATCCACCTCCAGAGGAGTTTCCTCTCCTAGTTGATGCCTCGTATGGAGAAACGCAGCATAGGGCAGAGCCAAGGGATCTGACGTCACCACACAGGAGCTGGCTGGCTTTATTGGAGCAGAGCTGGTAAAACTCGTGTACTGATTTTCTGCTAACTTTTCTGATGTCAGCCACTCATCGTTTTTATTAATGTGTTTTTTTTACCACACTACACTATGGAGGACCTTCTATTTTTTGTAATCTCTCCCTTAATCCTGTGAGTGATTCTATGAAGGCAAGTTTACCATACAGATTTCACAGTGCTCATGAAAAGCTCAAGGCGGACCGGAGCTTGTGTTCAAAATCGATCAGCTGTCCCTGCCTATGGAAGCGTATCACGCGGTCATCTCAGCGGCAGTGAAGTTCTCAGGGCGGATGGATGTTTGAGCATGACAACTCGATCAGCTGTCCCCGTCTACGGGATCTGATAATCTGAGCCCTTAAGACCCCTGTAATAGGGGTCCCATACATCTGGTAAGCGGCCCCTTTTTACCTTTTTTATAGAAGTCTTATGCCCCGTACACAGTCGGACTTTGTTCGGACATTCCGACAACAAAATCCTAGGATTTTTTCCGTCGGATGTTGGCTCAAACTTGTCTTGCATACACACGGTCACACAAAGTTGTCGGAAAATCCGATCGTTCTAAACGCGGTGACGTAAAACACGTACGTCGGGACTATAAATGGGGCAGTGGCCAATAGCTTTCATCTCTTTATTTATTCTGAGCATGCGTGGCACTTTGTCCGTCGGATTTGTGTACACACGATCGGAATTTCCGACAACGGATTTTGTTGTCGCAAAATTTTATCTCCTGCTGTCCAACTTTGTGTGTCGGAAAATCCGATGGAAAATGTCCGATGGAGCCCACACACGGTCGGAATTTCCGACAACACGCTCCGATCGGACATTTTCCATCGGAAAATCCGACCGTGTGTACGGGGCATTACATGCTTCACACAGAGAAGATGACACTTTACCTCTGAAAAATCACGGATCATATACTGAGCTTGTAGGACTTTCCTTGCCAAGCGGCCTGCACTTTATTAATTTATACATTGTTTCTCATGCATTGCACACTATTGAAACATATTTTGTTTATTTATAAATATGCACACTTAGGTTGAAGGGGTATTTTCAACTGAATTTTGTTTGACAATAGTAGCGCACCTGAGTGCACTTAGCATTGAAAATCTGTTGTGTGAGCTCCTTCACGTGGCCCATAGGATGACTATGAGTCAGGTTTATTAGATAGGCAACCCGGCATACACATGGATGAAGCTTCACTAGCAGGGAACTCACTTCTTTACTACTGTATTTACTGTGATATGATACAGTATGTTGCTGGCATTAAGGTAACTAGCATTTCTGGGTTCCCTAGAACCATGGTTTTATTATCACTTTATATGGCCAACAAATCTATTATCTTTTACTTTGTTTAATAGGCCAAAAGTGGCTGTTACAGCTTTTATTCAGGTAGTTTCAAAAAGGTTAAAAACAGCTTTTTGCTGGAGCTAGGCTTCAATTTATTTGCCTCTTAAAGTAGTTGTAAACCTCAGACATGAAATATGAACAAAGCACATCACTCTAAAGTGTCTACTTGTCTCACTCAAGAGTATCAAGTGACATTTGTGTCTGCTTTGTTCCTCTGCCATCAGCATGAATCAATCCTGACAAATTTTCCTGACACCAAAAGAAAAAGAAAAAAAAAAAGAAGAAGGTGAGAGAAGGAGGGAGCGCCAGCAAATTGACAGCCTCAGCTCTGTTCCTGTGTAAAGGGTGGTGGTCCCTTTCCTCCAATCAGCTGTCAGAGGTCTCCTCATTGAGCTCTGCAGTGTGAAACTTCCGCTCCCCACCCCCCTTTTCCAAACTTTCAGAGAAGCCTAAAAACGAAGCACTTTGAATGGATGTAGAAAAGAGTGCTGCAGATGGACAGGTACAACTTATATAAGAGGATTTGTTTAATCTCTGTTTATCAACTGAGGCCAGCCACTTCACTGGGTATACTGTATGTAAAGGTTTACAGCCACTTTAAACCACTTAAGGTCCACCTTATAGCAGTTATCCTGCTACAGGGTGGTACCTGTGTGCAAGATCAGGTATATATGTGATCCGACACTTCCGGGTAGGGGGGGGAGGCGTGAATGCTCGCTGCCGGTGGCTTGCTTCCACTGTGATTACACACAGCGAAAGCCGATGTCCTCAGGCACCCGCCGATCGTTAGGCAGATAACAGTTCTGTCTCTCTGCCTATGTAAACAAGGAAGATTGCTTTTCTGACAGGAGGAAAGGGATGGAATTTGTGCCCCTCCAAAGCAGGGAATAAATTCCATCTTTTCCCCTAGTAAAAGAACCTCACAGTGTAATAAAACACAAGCTATGCACACAGTTAACCCTTTGATTGCCCCTGATGTTAACCCTTTCCCAGCCAGTGTCAAAAGTATAGCAAAGGTGCATATTTTTTAGCACTGATCACTGTATTGGGGTCACTGGTCATCAAAAAGTGTCAAAGTGCCAGTGCCAGAATGTCCACTGCAATATCGCGCTCCCACTATAAGTCGCTGATCCCAGCCATTTCTAGTAAAAAATAAAGATATCCCATAGTTTGTAAATGTTATAACTTTTGCGCAAACCAATATATGCTTATTGGGATTTTTTTTTACCAAAAATATGTAGAATACATACTGGCCTAAATTTATTAAAATATTTTTATGAAGATTTTTTTTTAATAGGTATTATAGCAGAAAGTTAAAAATATATATATATTTTTTTTTGCAAAACATTTTTATCGATGTATATAATTTTATTTGGGAACAGCATTGCATGACCGTGCAATTGTCAATTAGAATAACGCCATGCCGTATTGCAAAAACTAGACTGGTCATGAAGGGGGGAAATCTTGCATAGGTCAAGCGGTTAAATTATATTTAAATGTACAAGTTAATTACCGTATATACTCGAGTATAAGTCGAATTTTTCAGCACATTTTTTTGTGCTGAAAGTGCCCTCCTCGACTTATACTCGAGTCAAGCACTTTTCTGCAGCAAAAAATGTCATTTTCCAAACCGAATTTGGGGCCCCGTATCTCAGGGCCACTTGGTGCTAGAAGCCCCAAATTTGGTATGTAAACCCAGTGGACCTGGTACAACAACATATCCAAATCTGAAGTTCCTAGCTCTAAGTGGCCCCGAGATACGGGGCCCCAAAATCGGTTCAGAAAAATGTCATTCTCTGCTGCAGAAAAGTGCTTGACATTTTCTGAACCGACTTTGGGGCCCCATATCTCAGGGCCACTTGGTGCTAGGAACCTCAAATTTGATGTGCAAACCCAGTGGACCTGGTACCATAACATATTAAAAGCTGGGGTTCCTAGCACCAAGTGGCCCTGAGATATGGGGCCCCAAATCTGGTTCGGAAAATGTCATTCTCTGCTGCAAAAGAGTGCTTGACATTTTCTGAACTGATTTTTTGGGGCCTTGTATCTTGGGGCCACTTGGTGCTAGAAACCCCAGCTTTGGAAATTTTATGGTGCTAGTTCCACTGGGTTTGCACACCAAATTTGGGGTACTTAGCTCTAAGTGGCCCCGAGATACAGGGCCCCAAATTCGGTCAACTGTGTCTATCTGCAGCAATGTCATTTCGGGACCCTTTGGGTTCAGAGACCCCAAATTTTGGCTGCAGCTAGGGGGCATCTAGGAACCCTTAACTACCAAGTTGGAAGTTCAGGGGACCTATGGCTGCAAATGGGCACAGTGAGGCATGTAAATTGGCACAGTGATGCTGCAAATGGGCATTGTTGACCCTCTTTTCCACTTAAAGTAGCTGTGCATTTCTCACCCTCGTCTTATACTCGGGTCAATACGTTTTTCCCATTTTTTTGTGGTAAATTAGGGCCTCGACTTATACTCGGAACGACTTATACTCGAGTATATACGGTATATGATGATAATGCTTCTGTGCGATTTCAGTGCAGAATGAACTGTTTTATAGCTCTATTACAAAAAGGAAAAAAAAAATTAATCTACTGGCAGGATCAACAGATAATAAAACTATGTTAAGGGAGACTCAGAAAAACCATGCAGTGTTAATTCTACAGACAAAACACATGATATATATAATTTCTTTATTTTGCCCACACAGTAGCTCCACTGTTAATCCCACCACACAATGACAGTCTTCATCAATTCAGGATGCAAGCTACAAGAAGTCCATGTTTCCTGTCAATTTAAAAAGTTAGTTTGGGCCAGCTTAGCTGAAATGAATGCTGTTTTGCTGCTGTCCCACACACTTTCCTTCTGTGGCCGGAAATTAAGAGTCGGTCATGTGGCATCTCAGCCATTCAGGAAGTGTCTTGTATTTTTATCAATAAATAAAAATTATATGATGGGCCGATGTGGAGCTCCACCTTCACTGCATACTGCAGCTCAGTAATTAGAAAGGGCATGGATGCCTGAAGTTGCTGTATGATTTTCTGATGAAGGCTATGCTCACTTGTAATCCACTTCCAACATGTCCTTTTGACAGAAGCAAATCGAACAATCAACTTCTATCAATCGAAGATGACCACACAGTAGGACCATCCAATTTTCGACGTATGGCCAGCTTAACCCAATATGCCTAATGAGTGTGTGAAAAGTGGTGTAGAAAATGTAATTCAGCAATATGCTTATTGTAAAAGATTTACAATGAAGCCATCAAATATTAGTGATCGTACCTGGTTGAGTGCCATGTCTGTTAACCGATCTTGATTTCCAACATGTACCTTTTTCAGGGAAGGACAATGTGTAGCCAAAGCAACAAGTGATGAGTCAGACAGCTGTTTACACCGGTAGGCGGTGTATTTCACCAGACCTGAGCAATTCATCGCCAGTTTGAAGATACCTGCATCCGTCACATTCAGACAGTCTGAAATGTTAATTTCTGTTATATTCCAGCATCTAGAGGCAATCTTTTCTAATAAGTTATCCTTCACCTGGAAAAATAAATAAAAAAAGATACATTAACCAACTGTCATATACATTATCAATTACAATGACATACAGAATCACCACCATCTGCTTCACTATGTCAGCATCAACAGACTAGGAGATTTCCAATAGCTTTATCATTATTTCACTGAATGTTATGGCCAAGTAGGTATGAAATAAATGACATTTAAACCCTAACCCAAAGTCCTCACTCAAAATAAGCCTAGGGATAAACTGCCAAAAAAAAAAAATTGGATACTGATGGATTTAACCACTTGTTGGCAGTCATCTGCCCACCTCGCAACCTCAGCCATTCAGAGGAAGCTTTGAATTTACTCACAGAACACAAAGATGCCTATGAATGGCTGAGCACCTGAGTCATTCCATATTGTCCTGGGTGTGAGATGGGAAGTCTCTGTTTCACAGTTAAAACCCAGCACCATGGGGTTCATTTACTACACTAAAGTGGGGTACACACTATAAGAAAATCAGGTGAACGTTCATCTGATTTTTCTCAATGTTTCACAGCAAATTTTGTGCAATTAAGCTTTGATATACCTGGAAACTGATTGGTTTCTATACAGAGCTGCACCACATTTTGCACTCTCCAGTTTTAGTAAATCGACCCGAATTTATCAGCTTGGTCCACCAAACGAACTCATTCAATTCAAAGAAAACCTGGAGATCAGCTTTAAATGTTATATTATACTTCAGTTCATTTACTCATGCACTTTGCATTCATATGGCAAATTGAAAACTTAACATTAAATATCAAAGCACGTCTAGCTAAAGGGTCACACAGTAGAATTCTTCTTACATTACTTTTCTGGGATCCCAAGAAAGACTAAATCATCCACTATGCTTTACAGTAATCCTGGCTCTGCGTTTATTTATAGACCTATAATTCAGGCAAAACCGTGACAGTATCACATTATTTCCCCCTTTAATCTATCTCCTTATTAGTTTTTGGGAGCCAGCATTTCTTTCCAAAATAAATAAAACTACTAAAACGTTTTACACAAATTAAACTACATTTTCTTCCTTTCTATGGAAAAGAAAATCTGACTTAAGCAAATCATTTGAAGTTTTTTGTAGCAGTTGGGGGGGGGGGGGGGGGGAGCTTGCTTGTAAAAAAGCCATTCTTCATCATACTTTACAAGTAGCAATTAACTGCATAAACACAATAAGCAACTGCTGAGAATCCCAAGTATCCTAAACGAGATCCTAACAGATGAGCAATTTCAGTCAGCAGACAATATTGTGGATACTTATTTAAAATAATCACATATTGACAAAAGATTAAGCCAGACCACAGCACTTCCCCTGGGTTGTACCGCGACTATGCAACTTCCATATACTTCCATAAAACAAAACACAAGGTATCCTTTTGAGTCAGTAGAAGTTACTGTGTTTCCTCGAAAAAAAAAAGCTTAGGTCTTATATTAATTTTTCCAACAAAAGACCCAGTAGGGCTTATTTTCGGGGTAGGGCTTGTCATGTGCGGTCTTCTCTCCCCATCTCCCTCCCTGCCTGAATCCCCAGTGGCCAGTGGAACTGAGTAAAAGTGGCTGAAAAACTCCAGAATGTATCTTATTACAGTATCACAGAACGAAAACTGTACCTTTCTGCAATCCATGTGTGACAAACACCTTCCCATATTGCTCCTGTGACCCGCCGGAGCACTGCAGAGGGAGGGGGGCCCGAGAGCACCTGCTGACAGCTGGCAGATGGGAAGAGCAGCGGGAGATCAGCCACTTGGCACTTCCATGGCCCGCCAGAGCTCTCCTCCCTGCTCTGAGCACTGCAGGGGGGGGGTGAAATCCCCCCGCTGACAGCTGGGAAAACAGGAGAGCAGTGGGAGGCCAGCTGAGCGAACAAAGGGATCCGGCACAAATAGACCACAGAAACGCACACAGCTTACATCACATACCACTGCAATACAGTGCATTCCAGGATTCCACCTTAAACTAGGTCTTATTTTCGGGGTAGGGCTTATATTGCATCCCTCCCCGAAAATCACAGCAGGTCTTATTTTCGGGGAAACACGGTAGTATGTTGATATAACCTTGCAGTTCTAGAGACTTCAGCAGAAAGTGTATTTGACCTTGGCTCCCCTCTCTGCTCTACTAAGGAAGATAGTAGAGGTGGTACCAGGGTGGATAAAAATTGATGATTTTTTTTTTTTTTTTTTAAACTGAATTTTTTTATTTAAAAATCAGATTTTTGGATTTTTATCAAACTTATTTTAATAAAATGGTTTTGGAGTAAAAATCTATCTAAAGATAGTTTTCTATTTGAGATACATTAATAATTTAGTTTATTCAGCATGAAAATGGAGCTTAGTTATGTAGCATGAGGCTGTATATTCTGCAATATTTACATCTTTGGTAAACATATTCAATGAATCCAAGCTCTGTAAGCTGGGTTAACATGCACTGGCAATGTTATTGTATTAATAAAATAATTTGAGTACTGTATTTATTGGCGTATAACACTCACTTTTTCACCATGAAAATCGGGTGCAAATAGCGTGTGCGTGTTATACGCCAATACTTCAATTTTAGCTGCCTCGGAGGGGACAGGGAGGGGGGCGTGACGAGAGCCGTCAGAATACATACAGTTTGAATCTCCTGTTTACTTGGCAGCCTCTGTAATAGGAAGTCCCATCTCCTGGGCCACCATTGGACCACTGTTCTGTCTATCATTGGAAAATCTCACTGTATCTGTATGTAATCTGTCGGCGCTCGTCCCGCCCCCTCCCTGTCCCCTCTAGGCTGCAGATGGGCATCGATCAGGCTGCACTGATGGCAATGGCGAGGCTGCTGCATTGATGGCAATGGTGAAGCTGCATTGATGTGGACTAATGAGGCTGCATTGATGGCACTTGTGAGGCTGCAGATGGGCATTGATCAGGCTGCATTGATGGCAATGGTGAGGCTGCAGATGGGCACTGACCCTTATTTTGCTTCAAAGTTCTTTATTTAAAATTTAAGTTTTTTTCCTGAGCCTTCCCTCTTAAAATGAATGTGTGTGTTATACGCCGATAAATACGGTAGTTTTCCAACTATGTGTGATTAACCTATTAACCTAAAATCGGCTCCAATATTGCTGTTTTACTAACCGGACAGGTTATTATTCTAAAATAGGAAACTTAATTTTGTTTTCAAATATTAAAGATTCTAAACTACCAGCAAGAATGAGTCCTTAGATTTAAGTCCTTACATTTAAAGAGCACCTGTCTATTCAGATCCATAATGGCAGCACCCGTTAGCAAACATCCATTCACCTGCTGCCACCACGTCTTCGGTGGGACTTCAGTGAGTCAACAGCAGGTCAGAGGAGCTGCTGCGGGACAGAGATAACTGCTTTTTTAAAAATTATGATTTAAATCTAGTTGATTTAAATCAAGCATTTTTACTAGTGATTTAAATCATGATTAAAATTGTGATTTAAATCAAATCCACCCTGGAGTGAACACAAAAGAGCATCCAAAATGATGCCTGTCTTGTGATATTCGGAGTAATTAGCTCAGTGGTAGAAGCGTTTTTGGCGAGTTCATGCCAGTTTGAGTTCTAGTTTAGGGCTTGTCAGCCCACTTTTAATAAGCCAACTTAAAAAGTTAAACAAAAAGAAAATGCCCAGACTGGAGATTTTCACCAACAAAACAAAAAATAATGGCAAGCCACCTGGCTCTCTTCTCCTCTCTTTAGACTCTAAACCTTGGTTCTTGGCTGGTCCCTAAGACCGGCTTACACAATACCTCTGTTTCTGCATCTCTCTCTCAGCACTCCTAGCACTACCAGCAGTTTCACTTGCAGCACCTTGGTCAACAGGCCCAATCCCTGGCCTCTTGTTAGGGGTTATCCTGACAACCTGGACTCTCTCGCTCCTCTGAAACTTCCAAATTCCCTACAGTCCCCAGGACTCACTTAGTCATCCTGGCTCTCTCGATTTTGCAGACTTGCTTAAACATCTCAATTTTCTCTAAGCCAGGAATCCGTCCTCCAGCATAGAGTGCTGTCTCTTGTGTGTCTCTCATTATAATGGCTATGCACACCTGCACGTCTCCTGCAAGACACGGACACTGGGAGATTTCCTCCCTCGAAAACGCTACAAAATCCAGGAATACCAAAACATTGAGAAAGTTATAAAATTACCTTTCTCTATTCAGAATCAGTATTCCAGAGCCCTGCACTCTGTATATGTGCAAACCCTGTGTCTTTTTTACTTTCCTTTTCACAGTGGCAGGGCCTCACACTGTCATAGCAGATACATTTTTACAGCCACAGACAGTCCCAGCTGCTTTCAGTCTATGAATCAGTTACACAGGTTTAGTGGCCACTGATAGTCAAAACACCTTGGATCTCAGCCACAAGTAATTGTGGTATATTTGATGCAGAATTCCTCAGGAGGACTCTTTGTGGCCTAAACGCTCTTAGCAAATATCAAAATTATTAACCACTTCCCCCGGGTTGATGTCATATGACGTCAGGGACTTCAAGTGGAGATATTGGGATGATGCCTGCAGCTACAGCCATCATCCAGAAACCTTTTTTTTTACAGCAGGCAATTCCCTGCAATGTAAAAGCCATCATAGCAGCTGTTTAGCAGCTTGATTGCATTTACAGGCGGCTGGAGTCCCCCCCCCCCCCCCCTCCAGCTGCCCTCCGGTGTTTCTCCGGTCTCTCCTGTGCGATCAGTGAGCCAGAGAATAAATCCGCCAGCAGCGGTGGTTTACCATAGAGCTGGTTGTGGACCAGATGGTCCCAGACCATCTCTATGACCCTCGGAAACCGGAAGCGACGCCATGACTTCACTTCTAGCACCGGCAGATGTAAACACTGCGTTTTAGTCTATTTTTTTTTTTGCTGGAAAGCCTGAGATCGTTTTTTTTTTTTATCTC
Organism: Lithobates clamitans; assembly: GCA_037952925.1. Classification (NCBI taxonomy): domain Eukaryota; kingdom Metazoa; phylum Chordata; class Amphibia; order Anura; family Ranidae; genus Lithobates; species Lithobates clamitans. The sequence continues at coordinate 1,612,256 of JBBGZY010000181.1, read as the reverse complement.
ATGCTTTCCAGCATAGGAGGTGAGATCTGAGGACTTACAGACCTCAGATCTCTCTGTAAAGAGGACCCGTCATGCCCTATTCCTATTACAAGGGACGTTTACATTCCTTGTAATAGGAATACAAGTGATAAAAAAAAAATTTTAAATTTAAAAAAAGGGAAAGTGTAAAGATAGAAATGAAAGAAAACAAAAAAAAACAAAAATTAAAGTGCCCCCCTCCCCTCGTATTTGCACGCAGAAGCAAACACATTTGCGCCCGAATATGTAAACGGCATTCAAACCACACATGAGGTATTGCTGCAATTGTTGGAGCAAGAGCAATATTTCTAGCACTAGACCTCCTCTGTAACGATGTAAAAGTTTTTAAAGCTTCGTCTATGGAGAAAAATCTCATTTGAAAATTTGCTGTCAAAAACTGCTGCGTGTAACAAAGAATTGCTGCCATTTTATTCACTAGTATCCCTGCTAAAAAATATATATATATTATTTGGGAGTTCTGGTTAATTTTCTAGCAATAAAAAGATGATTTTACATGTAAGAGAGGAATGCCAGAATTGGCATGGGTGGCAAGTGGTTAAAAGCTGAACTCTGCTTAAATAAAAACTTGGGGTGGCAACCACCTACTCATGTAGCATGGACTTTGAAGCAGTTTTAGTCTTGTGGGATTGGACAAAGAGAAATACTTAATATTTCTGCTTTCCTCAAGAGTCATTGTTCTTTTCCGAAGCAGCTCCAGTCCCAGAATGTGACTGATCCTAAGTTACATGTGATGACACCTATAAGGGAGTGCCCACACAACCAGGCAAGAGGAAAATCTTTAGAGGCAAGTTATTTATCCAGGAAAAAGGGGAAGAGAAATGAAGAACAAAGTATTTCTCTGCATTACATCTCAACCAACCCAAAACTAAAGCCCCATACACACTATCAGATTTTCTGCTGAGTTTTTCCTTCAGATTTACCAAAACCATATAATATGAGGTCAAACCTTAGGAGTTTCAATGTGTATGCAATCAGGCAGGCCCTTCCACTACATGGTTTTGGTAAATCTGAAGGAAAAACTCAGCAGAAAATCTGATAGTGTGTATGGGGCTTCAATGAGCATTAATCCACTACCATATGGTAAGGTGGTGGGAGAGGGGGGTTATTTTGATAAATTATGTGGAGTTGAGTTTTATAAGAGAAAAAGTCCCAAAAATTAACCACTTGCCGACCGGCTCCTGTACATATATGTCGGCAGTTTAAAGATGGATATCTCGGTAACGGCAGCAGCTGCTGCCACAACCGAGCGATCGATCTTTTCAGCCGGCGGTTCTGTTAACGATAATGGTGGTCTCTGCGGCGGATTCACTGCGTGATCACCGTTATCGGCGGCGGGAGAGGGGCCACCCCCTCCCGCCGCTTACCGAAGCCGTCGGCAGAGGCGGAGGAGATCAGGACCTGTCCGTGGCTGGGTATGGAGAGGAGTGAGGGGAAGTTGGCCCCCACCCGTCTCCATACCATAGCAGGGCAGAAGCGATGTCAAAACGTCAGCTTCGCCCATACCTCTTAAAGGGCCATTTTTTTTTGTTGTCATTTTTTCAAATGACATTTTTTTTTTTTTTTATTGCATTTAAGTCCAAATATGAGATCTGAGGAATTCTTGATCCCAGATCTCATATTTAAGAGGACCTGTCATGCTTTTTTCTATTACAAGGGATTTTTACATTCCTTGTAAAAGGAATAAAAGTGACCCAATTTTTTTTTTTTTTAACACAGTGTAAAAATTAATAAAATCAAGTAAAATAAATAAGAAAAAAAAAAATTTAAAGCGTTCCATCCCAACGAGGTCGCGCGCAGAAGTGAACGCATATGTGAGTAGAGCCCGCATATGAAAACGGTGGTCAAACCACATGTGAGGTATCACCGCAATCGTTAGAGTGAGAGCAATAAATTCTAACCCTAGACCTCCTCTGTTTTTTAAAAGTTGCCTATGGAGATTCTTAAGGGCAAAAGTTTGACGCCATTCCATGAGCAGGCGCAATTTTGAAGCGTGACATGTTGGGTATCACTCAGAATCTAGCTAAGTGCAGAAGTGTCCTGTGAAAAAAAAACAACTATAATTTTATTGATAAGTCACTATAGTATAGGCTTAGCCTGAACACAGGGCTAAAGACAGAAATATTGACTATGCCAACTGAGAAAGAATTTAGTAAAGCAAACATATCCATGTTAAAAGATAACTAAACACAAAAACATTAATGAAATATATTGCAGCTTATCAGTTCTAATTAGACGTGGTGGCTGTATTTGTTTTAATTTTAAAAGGCTATAAAAACAAACATCAAATACTAACTGACTCACTGACCAAATAAAAAAAAAAAAAAAAAAAAGTTAATTTTCTTTAAATATACCATTACCAAAAATACTGTATATACTCGAGTATAAGTCGAATTTTTCAGCACATTTTTTTGTGCTGAAAGTGCCCCCCTCGACTTATACTCGAGTCAAATACTTTTCTGCAGCAAAAAATGTCATTTTCCGAACCGACTTTGGGGCCCCGTATCTCAGGGCCACTTGGTGCTAGAGACCCCAAATTTGGTATGCAAACCTAGTGGACCGGGTACCACAACATATCCAAAGCTGAAGTTCCTAGCACTAAGTGGCCCCGAGATACGGGGCCCCAAAATCGGTTCGGAAAATGTCATTCTCTGCTGCAGAAAAGTGCTTGACATTTTCTGAACCGACTTTGGGGCCCCATATCGCAGGGCCACTTGGTGCTAGGAACCCCAAATTTGGTGTGCAAACCCAGTGGAACTGGTACCATAACATATCCAAAGCTGGGGTTCCTTACACCAAGTAGCCCTGAGATACAGGGCCCCAAAACTGGTTCGGAAAATGTCATTCTCTGCTGCAGAAAAGTGCTTGACATTTTCTGAACTGATTTTTGGGGCCCTGTATCTCGGGGCCAATTGGAGCTAGAAACCCCAGCTTTGGAAATTTTATGGTGCTAGTTCCACTGGGTTTGCACACCAAATTTGGGGTTCTTAGCACTAAGTGGCCCCAAGATACGGGGCCCCAAATTCGGTCAACTGTGTCTATCTGCAGCAATGTCATTTCGGGACCCTTTGGGTTCAGAGACCCCAAATTTTGGCTGCAGCTAGGGGGCATCTAGGAACCCTTAACTACCGAGTTTGAAGTTCAGGGGACCTATGGCTGCAAATGGGCACAGTGAGGCATGCAAATGGGCACAGTGATGCTGCAAATGGGCATTGTTGACCCTCTTTTCCACTTAAAGTAGCTGTGCATTTCTCACCCTCGTCTTATACTCGGGTCAATAAGTTTTTCCCATTTTTTTTGTGGTAAATTAGGGCCTCGACTTATACTCGGAACGACTTATACTCGAGTATATACGTATATATATATCTTAGGCATGTGACATGCATAAGTGCAAGTTTAGTGCAACTGCTTGCCCATGCAAAGTTGTCCTAATATACCAAGTTACCATTCATATGCAAACAATACATGTAACAATGCACTTAGTAATACACGGCAGTCTCCATTTCTTAATTATACTATCAGTGAGTTAATACCTGGGATTACCGCACTTAAATTAAAAAGTTCTTAGTATTCCCAATTTGTTTAAATTTGGACAACACTTTTTTTTTTTTTAGATGGTTTTATAAATAGGTCATAACTAGACAGTCGGTCAGCCTGTAGAACACTTCTGTTAAAGTGTTTGCAAACCCGCATGAAAAAAAAAAGGCATAATGAGCTAGTATGCATGGCATACTAGCTCATTATGTAATACTCACCTGAGATCAAAGTTACTTCCGGGTATTGTGGCCCCGGCGCTGTGATTGGCCGGAGCCGCTATGACGTCACTCCTGCTCATGCGCGTGGGAGCCGCCGGTAACGGCACACTCACTGAAGTAAACAGCACGTACGCACCATTGCTTCAGTGCGCATGTGCTGATGACGTCTGCACATCCAGATACAGGGGATATCTCCTAAACCGTGCAGGTTTAGGAGATATCCGGGGTAGCTAAAGGTAAGCCGCCTTATAGGCTTACCTGTAGCAGAAAGTGGATTGTAAGTGTTTACAACCACTTTAAGAGATGGTATGAATACTAGACAAAAAACAACCCTTGAGAGGTAAGAGTGCACCGTTATACCAAGAGGGACATTTCAGACTATTAAAAAAGCATAATAATGACTGGTTCTCTCTAAAGCTTAAAGCTGAATTTCACCAAAAAGGGGCAGTTCTGCTAGTCTAACCCCCCCCCCCAAGTGTCAGCGCTTGGGGGGGAGGGGGGGTGGGTGCCTGGTTTTGACAGGATCGCTGCAGCAATACGAGTTCTGAAGACGCGCAGTGGAAAGAGCGAAACGCGCCAAGCGAGGGAATACTACACGCGGCAGAGTGACGGTTAGCAGCAAGCAAAGGCAGCGCTTTTTACCTTGATACTTTTAACTTGATGTAAGTGCATATAATTTGAGTTTTTAAATAAATTACATGGCAATATTACGCTATGCACATTTCTCTCTCCATTTGATACACCATACACTCATATCAACACAATGGAGATTGGGCTACTAGAATAATGATAACAACTAGGATCACTACTACAAGGAGATGCCTTTTTCCATTGATGTAATACAAAGACCCTGTGTTTAAAGGCATACTGCTGGTGAGTGGGGACCCAGGAGAGGAGCAGAGAGTGGCACTGGAATCCTCACAAGCAGGAATTGAACATGTGTGGACACTTTTTATGCACAGTTGGACTTTATTTGATTGCACCATATTTTTATTTGATATTTATCTGATAGCACTATAGATGCGTTTGTATTTCAGGAATTATTAATTTAGTCATTGGAGCAGCACTTAGTATAATTTCACTCATCACTTCTTAAGGGTTTTTTACTTTACACGATTGCAGCCCATTATATATCTTGATTTATTTAATTTTCTCCACAATGTACACACCATAGAGCGGGTATTACACTAATTTCAATACGAGTGGAACTTCGGTAACCCCCTCCTTCCCCCGCAGCCTTCTGGGACATGTCAAAGGTCCCAGAAAGCTGAGGAACCATTCACAAATTGCAGCGCCGCTCACTCATGTGCAGTGGGAAGCTGGCTGTGAAGCCGCAATCAGTGAAGCCGGCCAAAATAAGCATGCCATTGTCTGAACATGAAGACAGCCTAAGAGCCGGCTCGGCTGAGGACAGCGCTGAATGTCTGTACAGGTTGTGTCCTATTATTATCAGCCAACAGCTACGGCATTTGTAATTGCTAACGTTAATTTTTTTATTTCTAGGGTGAAGATCATCTAAAAAAAAAAAAAAAAAAAAAATCATACCTAAAAACATTTTTTCTCTACGCTTTAGTTACATTACTAATCTGTAATAAAGTATGTCTCTCAATGTGCGGGCTGCTGGATTCTGAAGAAATCACTGCAGGACTTCCCTGTCCTCGTTCTGCTGCGCTTCCATTGCTGTGGGGGTTAACAGCTTTAGGTCTTAAAGCCAGCCATAAAGGGTTCGAATCCTAGCTGGTTCAGCAGGGAGTGGCCGAGATTCGAACCGTGTATGGGCAGACTGATTGTACCAAAGTTTATTGAACAACTTGGATAAAACCAGCCTGTTGGATTTTTCATGCCATTATTGCCAGTGGCTTTAATAGTCACTAACAATAATCATTGTGTTCTCTTGGCGGGGATGGCTCCTCCCGCCCGAAGAACACAATGGCTCCACAGGAGAGATGCCCCCATCAACACGGACTGCATTGATGGGGGAACTGAGCAAATTTTATTTCCTGAAACTTGTGGTTTCAGGAAAGAAAAATGGATCATCTAAAAGGTGATCCCATGGGGGGCACTCCCCCCTGTCCTCTGCTCCACTGATAAAAGTTCTTTCACTGATAGCACTACCTGTAACATGATCAGTATATGAGGGAATCCCGAGACTAGTCAGACTCTTCCCCCATTCACAGGATCTAAGCCCGGAGACCCAAAGCTGTTAATCCCCACAGTGCTGAAGGCTAAACAGTAGGAAGAGAACAGGGCAGCCCTGCAGTGAGGATTTCTACAGAATGCAGCCACCTACACACCTGTAGAACATAATTCATTAAAGGTAAGCAATGTAACCAAAGCTGTAGAGTAAAAAACGTAAAGAATAACTCCACTTACATGGGAAAAAAATAGCGAAAAATAATATATATGAGCATATAAAATTGAGACACAAGTCATATTGAAATTGAACGTTATTAAAAATGACCTTTCCTTTTCAATCTGCAGCTTTGTAATTATCTGTAAAATGCAATAAAGCTACCTGGAGGTGTTCTGTACACAGAATGTGTATAGAACACCCCCCAGAAACATTTCCTGCTTGTGTGATTGGCTCACCGATTTTCCCAGAAGTCTACACTAAGATAAAAGTCATATTTTCAGCATCCCCTGCAACAAAAACATCATTTTTGGTAAGATACTCCCAATAGGAAATAATGTCTAAAGGGATGCAGACCCTGCAACTTTCCATATTAGAGCCCAGATTCTGCAGCAGCTGGTTGATAATTATGAAACCACTCCCATTAGACTCATTCAGCACAGGGGCACAGAACAACAGTGATTTCTTCAGACTACCAAAAGGTAGGAATCTGCAACAAAGTGTGTTAAAATCCTTGCAATGTACATAGATCACCCAGAGGGAAATGTTTTTAACTTTAACTAAACTTCTGTTTTAACCTCTGGCATAGCAGGTGTAAGAGATGCCATATTATATTCAACAGGCTACCTGTAATTTGACATCAAGATGCAAAGGTTTAAGAAAAATATATTAAGACAATTACAGAAATGGGGCGATATGAGTTTTGGGAAAGCTACAGACAAAATCATATTGCACTGGTAGTAATGAAGAGAACCTTGAAATCACTGGAAGGAACATAAAACTTTAGCTGGAAAGGAAATTAAAATAAAAGGTATTTTTAAGAACATGACAATAAAAAGATTATTAGATATTACATCATTTTCATGTCTTTTTTATTCAAAAGCAGGAATTCATCCAGAAAACACAGAGAGAGGATTAAAGGTTAAAACTATTCAAACTGATATTCTAGTTGCAGAAGAAAGCTAACAGAATAAAACAAAAGCAATTCTCCCACTTTTGGGTGATGGGGCTATTAGAAAGAGCTGTGGGTTTCCAGCACACTCGCTTGCTACTATATTAGCTATTATGGAGAACACATACAATCTCTACACATCAAAAACCTGTCTTCAACTCTACTCCACCACACCCACTGTACAATGTGAGAAAACTACTAAAACATGTTCAGGGACCATTCGGTAACACTATTCAGTGCATCCCGAAACTATTCATAGCGCTTGACTTTCTCTACATTTTGTTATGTTACAGCCTTACTACAAAATGGATTCAATTAATAATTTTCTCAACATTCTACAAACAATACCCCATAATGACAACGTGAAAGACGTTTGTTTGAAATCTTAGCAAATTTATTTAAAAAAAAAAAAAAATCACATGTAGATACAGTAAGTATTCACAGACTTTGCTCAATACTTTGTTGAAGCACCTTTGGCACCAATTACAGCGTTAAGTCTTTTTGAGCATGATGCTACAAGCATGGCACACCTATTTTTTGGGTAGTTTCCCCATTCTTCTTTGCAGGACCTCTGAAGCGTCATCAGGTTGGATGGGGAGCGTCAGTGCACAGCCAGTTTCAGATCTCTCCAGAGATGTTCAATTGGGTTCAAGTCTGGGCTCTGGCTGGGCCACTCAAGGATATTCATAGAGTTGTCCTGTAGCCACTCCTTTGTTATCTTGGCTTAGGGTTGTTGTCCTGTTGGAAGATGAACCTTTGCCCCAGTCTGAGGTCCAAAGTGCTCTGGAGCAGGTTTTCATCATGGATGTCTCTGTACATGGCTGTATTCCTCTTTCCTTCAATCCCAACTAGTCTCCCAGTTGCGGCCGCTGAAAAACATTCCCACAGCATGAAGCTACCACCACCATGCTTCACTGTAGGGATGGTACTGGCCAGGTGAGGAGTGGTACCTGGTTTGCTTTTCAGACCAAAGAGTTCAATCTTTGTTTCATCAGAACAGAGAACTTTGTTTCTCATGGTCTGAGAGTCCTTCAGATGCCTTTTGGCAAACTCCAGACGTGCTGCTATGTGCCTTTTACTGGGGAGTGGCTTCCGTCTGGCCAGTCTATCATACAGGCTTGATTGATGGAGTGCTGCAGATGGCTGTTGTTCTGGGGAGGTTCTCCTCCCTCCACAAAGAAATGCTGGAGCTCTGTCAGAGTGACTATTAGGTTCTTGGTCACCTCCCGGACCAAGGCCCTTCTCACCCGATCACTCAGTTTGGCCTGGGTGGCCCACGCTAGGAAGAGTCTTGGTGGTTGCAAACTTCAGGTGATGGAGGCCACTATGCTCATTGGGACCTTCAATGCTGCAGCCATTTTTCTGTACCCTTCCCCAGATTCCCAGGATACAATTCCTTGGACTTCATGGCTTGGTTTGTGCTCTAACATGCACTGTTACATAGTTAGAAAGGTTGAATAAAGACACCAGTCCACCCAGTTCAACCTGAGTGTGGGTGTGTGTCTTCAATTGTCCCTATCCCTGTACATTGTGTCTCATTAAGATGCTCATCTATTATATTATTATTTAAGGTACCCATATAGCGCTGTCAATTTACGCAGTGCTCCACACATACATCGCACATTCACATCAGTCCTTACCCTCAAGGAGCCCACAATCTAAGGTTCCCAAACTCACATTCATATACTAGGGCCAATTTTGGACAGAAGCCAATTACCTACCAGCATGTCTTTGGAGGGTGGGAGGAATCCGGAGTACCCGGAGGAAACCCACGCAGGCACAGAGAGAACATACAAACTCCAGGCAGGTAGTGGTTGGGATTCAAACCAGCGACCCTTTTTATTGCTAGGCGAGAGTGCTACCCACTACACCACTGCGCCGCCCTGTTAACTGTGGGACCTTATATAGACAGGTATGTGTCTTATCTAATCAGGTCCAAATCAACTAAATTTACCACAGGTGGACTCCAATCAAGTTGTAGAAACATGTCAAGGATGATTAGTGGAAACAGGATGCACCTGAGCTCAATTTTGAGTGTCATGGCAAAGGCTGTAAATATTTATTTACATGTGATTTTTCATTTTTTATTTTAATTAAAATTTGCAAAGATTTCAAACAAACTTCTTTCACGTTGTCATTGTGGGGTATTTGTAGAATTTTCAGGAAAATAATGAAATTTAATCAATTTTGGAATAAGGCTATAACATAACAAAATGTTGAAAAAGTGAAGCGCTGTAAAATAGATACAAAATTAAATACGCAATTTATTCAAAAAACATAGAAAAATCAGTTGAAACATGCAGTGCCTTGAAAAAGTAATCAAACCCCTTGAAATTTTCCACATTTTGTCATGTTACAACCAAAAACGTAAATGTATTTTATTGGGGTTTTTGTAATATACCAACACAAAGTGGCACATATGGAAGGAAAATGATTAAAATTTTTTTTTACAAAAAAATAAGTGAAAAGAGTGGCGTGCATTTGTATTCAGCCCCCTTTACTCTAATACACCTAACTAAAATCGAGTGGAATCAATTGCCTCCAGAAGTCACCTAATTAGTCCACCACGAGTCCCCCTCTGTGTAATTAATCTCAGTATAAAATACAGCTGTTCTGTGAAGCCCTCAGAGGTTTGTTAGGGAAACTTGAAGACACCGCATCATGAAGAACAAGGAAGACACCAGACAGGTCAGGGATAACGTTGTGGATTAGTTTAAAGCAGGGCTAGATTATAAAGAAAATATCCCAAGCATGAAACATCTCACAGAGCACTGTTCAATCCATCATTCGAAAATGGAAAGAGTATGGCACAACTGCAAACCTACCATGTCGGGCAAGAGGAGCATTAATCAGAGAAGCAGCCAACAGGCCCATGGAAACTCTGGAGGAGCTGCAGAGATCCACAGCTCAGGTGGGAGCATCTGTCCACAGGACAACGATTAGTCGTGCACTCCACAAATCTGGCCTTTATGGAGGAGTGGCAAGAAGAAAGCCATTGTTGAAAGAAGTCCTGTTTGCAAGAAGCCATGTGGGGATCACAGCAAACATGTGGGAGAATGTGCTCTGGTCAAATGAGACCAAAATTAAACATTTTGGCCTAAAAGCAAAATGCTGTGTGGCAAAAAACGAACAATGAATAGCACCCTGAGCACACCATCCCCACCATGAAACATGGTGGTGGCATGATGTTGTAGGGCTGCTTTTCTTCAGTAGGGACAAGGAAGCTGGTCAGAGTTGATGGGAAGATGGATAGATCCAAATACAGGGCAATTTTGTTAGAAAACTTGTTAGAGTCTGCAAAAGACTTGAGAATGGGACAGAGGTTCACCTTTCAGCAGGACAACAACCCTAAACATACAGCCAGAGCTACAATGGAATGTAGGGTTGCACCAATACCGAGCATTTGCACAAATACTTGTACTCATGCAAATGCTCCGATGCTTAATCTGATACCTGGGCAGCCAGGGGATGATCAGTGCGGCGGTGGGGGTCGTTACAAGCACCGATCTCCCTGTATAGATTTCAATAAAAGCAGCTAACAGCTGCTTCTCCTCCTCTCCCTCCCGCAACTTTCAGCTGCTTTATTGAAAACTATACAGGGAGATCAGTGCTTGTAACTACCCCCACCGCCGCACCGATCATCCCCGACTGTCCCGTGTCCTCATCCGTGCTACTAAGGTCCCCCTCCATGTCCTCCTCCGCTGCCCCTCCATGTCCTCCTCCGCTGCCCCTCCATGTCCTCCTCTGCTGCCCCTTGCCCCAGATCTGTCAGGATGGAGAGTGGAGGAGGAAGCTGGTAAATCTGTCATTTACAGGCTCCTTCTTTTTTCCGAATGCACAGAGTCAGCGTTAACTGACTTGGTCCATTCATAACTGAGCATTGTAAACTGTTTTTCAGTCTATGAATAAACATGAGCTTCTGTCTCCTGTCCATTCATCTTTAGTGCAGCTGAGGATGAAGAGAAAGGGACTGGAGAATCTGTGTCCTCACTCCCTTTCTCTTGTCTGTAAGTGGAGATGTCAGGTGTTTATTTAGACCTCTGATATCTCACCAAAGCCCCCCCGCCACCAACCAACAGAGTTGATAAAAAAAAAAAAAAGTGGCCCAGTCAAAGTCCAGACCTAAATCCAATTGAGAATCTGTAGCAAAACTTGAAAAATTACTGTTCACAGATGCTCTCCATCCATTCTGACAGAGCTTGAGCTATTTTGCAAAGAAAAATGGGCAAAAATGTCACTCTCTAGATTTGCAAAGCTGATAAAGGCATACCCAAAAAGGCTTGCAGCTGTAATTGCAGATAAAGGTGGTTCTACAAAGTATTGACTCAGGGGGGCTGAATACAAATGCACGCCACACTTTTCACTAAGGGTGCACCGAATTGAAGTTTTGGTGCCGAAACCGAAAATGAGGAATGCACTAGGCCGAAAATTGAAACTGATACTGATCAGTTTTTAAAAAATATTTATATTTTGATATATAATTGTATTCTATTCAACTTTTTAAATAATATCAATAATTTAAATTAATATGAATTTATTGTTGGCCATTATTGGCACTTTTAGTGCAAGAAAGGTCTAGAAAAATGCAGTCTGCAGTCTCTAACCATCTCTTGTATCATGTCCACAGACTCCAACCATCTCTTGTATCATGTCTGCAATCTCTTACTTAAACTTGAAAAAAACATATATAGTCCAGTGCTCAGGATATTGTTAGGAAGCAAACTGCGACAAGCATAAAAGTTTTTGGTTGTTTTAATAAACCAGTAATGAATCAGTTGTAAACAATGGTCTAAAATAACAGTAATAACTGCTAATGAAACCCGGCTAACACAGGAGAGCCTCCTGCTGTTCAATGCTCTTGTCCCCTTATTGATGATTAATTGAATTTTAACACTATTAAGAGACTTTGGTTTTTAACATTTTTTATACTGTGTTATTGTGTGTTTTTTTGCAACAATGCGTCCTTTTCTACAACAGGGCTTCTGAACCGGGTTTCATTAGCAGTTATTACTGTTATTTTAGACCATTGTTTACTACCGATTCATTACTGGTTTATTAAAACAACCAAAAACTTTTATGCTTGTCGCAGTTTGCTTCCTAACAATATCCTGAGCACTGGACTATATATATGTTTTCCTGTTATGATCTGTTTCCACCAGTTACAGTTTGTCTGACAGCACGGGTTATTATTATTATTATTTTTTATTTTTATTTTTATTTTTTATTTTTTGGTTTCCTCTTTCACTTTTGTGTATATATTATGCAATGTATATATTCACATTGTCTTAATAGATGGCATAGTTAACATATCTATTTTACAAGTTTTGTTTTAAACTCTCTGGGTGGCCCACCACTGGTGCTGGGTTACTTTTCTGTGTTTTTTTCTTACTTAAACACACTGCTAATAGTATTAGCAAAATTTCCATTCGGTGCACCTCTAGCAGATATGATACAGGAGCTGGTCAGAGACTGCAGACATAGTACAGGAGATGGTCAGAGACTGCAGACATGAGATCAATGCAGCCTCACCAGTGCCCGTCAGATGCAGCCTCACCAGCGCCCAGTGTGTGTTTATTTTATTATTTTTACAATTTAACCTTTTAAATATTTATTACAATTCTTTTTTTTTTTTTTTTATCAGCCCTGTTGGAGGTGGCTTTGGTGAGATATCAGGGGTCTTAACAGACCCCTGACATCTCCCTTTTGAGACAGAGAAAGGAACTAAGTACAGAGATTCCCAGTCCCATTCTCTGCAGCCTCAGGTGCACTGAAGATGAATGGACAGGAGGCAGAGGCTCCTCTGTGCATTCAGAAAAGTAAGGAGTCGGTAAATGACACATATATATATAAGCACACAGGGGACCAGGGGACAGTTGGGGATGACCGGTGGTGCGGTGGGGGAGTTACAATCACTGATCTCCCTGTATGGATTTTAATAAAGGAGATGAAAGCCACAGGGAGGGAGAGAAGTGGCTGTCAGGCTTTATTGAAATTTATACAGGGAGATCGGTGATTTTAACTCCCCGCACCGATCATCCCCAACTGTCCAGGTATCGGATCAAGCATCGGTGCATTTGCCCGAGTACAAGTACTCGGGCAAATGCTCAGCATCGATATTAGTATCGGTGCAACCCTATATATATATATATATATAGTATATCCATTCCCTAGAATTTAAGAGAAAGGCTTTACAGTGGTTATTAAAACTGAAAACAGTGAACTTATTGTGATTTTAAAGGCTAAAGGTTTTTTTTATCTTAATGCATTCTCTGCATTATCGTAAAAAACCTTCCATGGTCTTCTTACCCAAGTTCCATCTCAATTCATCTCTGTGCCCGAGAGGAGTTGCGCTGCATGCTCTTTCCTCACAGGACTCAGAGGCAGCAGCAGGGCAGAGCCACATTGTCGTCTATATACACACACAGGCCAGCTCTAGATCGAGCCTGCATGAGTGTCCCGACAGCAAGTGGTTTGCTAAAGCAGAAAGTGCCAGCGGGGGAACCAAGAGGAGGGTCAAAACCTTTGCACAAAGTAGGTAAGTAAGTATAACATCTTTATTATTATTATAAATCTTTAATAAATCTGCAATTAGAATAACGCATTTTTTTAAAAAAATATTAAAAATTACCTGCTGACGACTGCTGAGATCCAGTTGCTTCCAAAACTGAAAGTCTAAGCAAAGGTCCCGCCAGTACTTGCACACAAGAGATGCGGAAAGACAACGCTCATTCAGTGACAAGAGAGAGAAAATCTGTAAAGAAAATATATTAAAATTAGTGGTTTACACTGTATGAAATGCTCAAAATAATTCTATTTTTTGCACACTGCATTATTCAAAGTCAGGTAATTATACACTCATTACCTGTAAATGATACAGTAAAATAGGAAACAACAGCATAAAATATACTCAAATGACAACTTCATCAAAACCATAGACTTTAATTAAAAAAAAAAAAAAAAAGTTATAAGAGCAATAATTCAATACAAATATCACCACTAAAGTAGTACTAAAAAGGAAGAAGGTTTTTTTTTTTTGTTTTTTTTAATCTGAATGCATTGTATGCAAGAAGATGGAAAAACCTTGTGTGTTCAGTAGACCCCCTTATACTTACCTGAGCCCCATCTCGATCCAGCGATGTTGCATGAGAGTCGACTGTCCAGGACTCTCTCCTCATTGGCTGACACAGCAGCGGGTGCCATTGGCTCCCGCTGCTGTCAAAGTCAGTGAGCCAATGGAGGGGGGGCTGAGCACTGTGTCTGAATGGACACAGAGTAGTGGCTCATCTTAGGTGCCTCCATAACAAGCTGCTTGTTGTGGGTGCACTCGGCAGGAGCGATGTGCCAGGAGCACCAGAGAGGGATCCGAGAAGGATTTGGGCTGCTATGTGCAAGACCACTGCACAGAGCAGCTAAGTATGACATATTTATTATTTTTAAACATAAAAAAAGACTTTAGTATCACTTTAAGATTCTTTTGGTGACCATGCAAATATTATATTTACTGGGTCATAATCAAAAGTTAAATTAAAAAAAAAAAATAATAATAATAATAATAATAATAATATCAGTAAACTGCTGATGCCGTCCAGTTAAACATTAATCTTGTCAATTAATCTTGTTATTGCAAACCTTCAGTTTTTTTTAATCAAAATAATAAACAAACATGCTATACCGTACTTACCTATTTTCTGTAATGGCATTGCAGGACCATCTCATACCTCCTCCTCGAGTCCCCCAATGGCACTCTCCACTCCTCTCCTGCATGTGGACCCATAGCAAGCTGTGTGCAATCCATAAACACACACAGCCCAGCATGCCCCCAGCTCTCTCCTCACAGGATCTGACTGACAGAAGAAGGAGCCAATAGTCCCTAGCCCATATTTAGGTTTTATTGGTATTTATAGGCACGCTAAACAATGCTAAACTTTTCTAATGTACAAGGCAAAGCTCAAAGTGATCATATGTGTTTTACGTTAAGACAGCTTTATTCCTCTTACAGCACTACACTGAGATGCACATAGGAGGTAAACAAGGGTTTGTGTAAATAGTTAAATGAGAAAAGCCAAAGGCTGACCTTCTAATGATCCATCATTGGGTTGACATTAATACCCCTTTCAGACCGAGGGCCTTTTGCAGCCGCTATGGCGTTAAAAATAGCGCCTGCAATCCGCCCTCAAACAGGTGCTCCATTGTCTCCAGTGTGAGAGCCTGAGGGCTTTCACACTGGAGCGGTGCACTGGCAGGACGTCAGAAAAAGTCCTGCCAGCAGCTTCTTTGGAGCGGTGTGTTTACCGCTCCTCCACCGCTGCTCCCCATTGAAATCAATGGGGCAGCACTGGGATACTGCCGGCAAAACGCCGCTATTGCGGGCGGTTTTAACCCTTTCTCGGCTGCAAGCAGGGGGTAAAAGCACCCCGCTAGCAGCCGAAATGCGCCACAAATCTGACGGCAAAACGCTGCTAAAAATAGCGGCGCGTTACCGCCGATGCTATGGGCGGCTTGGTGTGAAAACCGTCTAAGTGTGTGGCCCTGCTTTTCTCACTTCATATTTGTGATTTTGAGAATCAACTCCTGGAGGTGGTTTTGGAGTCGGCGGATGGATAGCCGCAACAGCCCTGGGCAGTACATTTCTTTTACTATGGGATCACATTGTGTAAATATATATTTTATATTATTTATTTATTTTTTAAGCAGAGGCTCTGAAGAATAAAATGGTGGGTGTTGCAATTTTCATGTCACCAAGTATATGCACAGCAGTTTTTCAAATGCAAATTGTGTGGCAAAAATACACTTTAATGAATTTTAGTGAACACAAACAATAAATTACCCAATTTATTGGTAAAATACAAAAGATGTCACGGCATGTAAACAGATACCCAACATATCAAGCTTTAAAATTCTGTATGCCCGTGGAACGGCACCAAATTACAGTACCTAAAAATCTCCATAGGCGACACTTTAAAAGTCTATACAGAGTACCAGTTTAGAGTTACACAGGAGGTCTGGCACTAGACATATTGCTTGTGCTCTGACGCTCTCAGCTATATCTAACATGTGTGGTTCAATCACCATTTACACATTCATGCGGGATCTATGTAAGTGTTTGCTTTTGGGCATGAGCACAGGTTGGGGGGGGGGTTAATGTCTTTTTTTTATATAATTTTTTTCCAACTTTATTGTGATCACAAGGTATTAACAACATCCCTTGTGATAGCATGGGCCGTGACAGGTTCTCTTTATATGGGGGGTGGGATCTGGGTTGTTTTAGACCCCAGATGCCTCCTCTGGGCTCCAAAGCATCTGATCAAAAGATTGATTTGATCAGCAGCAGGACTGGAATCTTGTCAATCAGGGCTGCAGTGGTGAAAGGCTACATGCTCTGAGCTGGCTGCTCCTTCTATTGGCCACAAAGAAGGAGCAGTCAGCTCCAAGTGCATAGCCTTTTACCACTGCAGCCCTGATTGACAAGATTCCAGCCGGCCTTGGTCCAGACGCCGGTGACATCACTTCCTGTTCCAGGGTCCATGCTGGTCAGTGTGGAGCTTCCTGGTTCCTGGCTCCTGGAGAAATACTGATTTATTTCAGCCAGCTGCTCAATCCTTTCCAGCTATCTGGAACAGTGGTGGGACCTGCAGAGCCATGTGGAATGCCAGGAATGTACTTTACTTTGACGAACATGCATCTTCCATCATCTTGTGTTTTTAATCTTATCCTATTAAGTCATCATTTTAATACTACACTCAGGTCGGTGCCTCTCCCTCCCTGTTTTTTCCTTAAATGTCTTTTCCTTACATGTCTTGCAGAGTTCTGGACACACTCTGAAGGATGGCTGCCTTCCTTTTTAACCCTTAATACTCCTTTCTTTTCCAACCACCCAACCTATGGATACATCATCCAGCTATTACAGCCACAGACTATACCCCTAAGGATTACTCAATTTGGAGCGCCAGATAAACACTGACTATACTGTTAAGAAAGGGAAGGAGGGCAGTCTAACACTGGAACTTGACTACACCAAGGGAGAGCCCCAATAACCAGATCCAAGAAGAGCCTACAAAACTTTGTGTTTGTACTTGTCCAGGAGTACACACTAAACAGTTAAAGACGAAGAGGTGGGAGGATCTTTTTATCTGCCTTATGGATTGTGTTTCTTGTTATAGTGGGAGCCAATTATCTCTCAAGTAGCTGTCCTGGAAGATGATTTGGGAAACAATGCTTCTCAGGGTCTACATGTAAATATCACTAATGTATAGCCAGCAGTACCACTGCAAATTATGCATGGCTCATGTTTACATCTGAATGAGTCATACATGTGGCGGCAGCACATGGCCAGAGCAGCCTTGGCTTTCAACTGTTCTTAATCAACCAAGGTTATTCTGCATGTGTAGCATGAATGACTCAGAAGAAGATGTAAAGATCAGTTGTGTGTAATGAACACATTGATGAACTTTGTTTACTCTCATCACATTGTGCTATTTGTCAGCCCTGAGCAATTCTAGTTGCCAATAGTGTCCATGTATGCTGGACACATGTAAACGTTGCACGAGCGTTATACAAGTCCAAGATATGGACAACTTTTTAAGCAGGCCTTGTGGTCATCAAGCTCCCGCGTAAATAATATACACCCACAGTGTACAATATGCAGATCAGATGCAATAAAATATTTATTGCATACTGTTTTCTCTCCAAACCAAAAAAAAAAAAAAAACAGTATATTTTTCTTAATGTAAACATGACTGCTAAATCTTAGCAACTGGCGCTGCCTTAATTACCTGTATAAGGAGGTACCTTAACACATAATGCAACCCCACAAAATACAAACAAATCTAAAAAAAGGTGCATATAAGCAATGCTCCGGAAAACCTTCAACTGACCATTGTTCCTCACCTTCAATAACAGGGATGGAGGAAGTTGGTTAATATGCAATGGCTCACAAGGCACAAATATATCTCCCTCCACCTTAGGAGACTGAGAAGGAGTTGCCTGGATACAACCTGAAGAAGACAACTCAACATGTGAAGGACTGATCGGCGAGGATGGTAGGTGGTCATTGCCTATCGTGTTGCAACTGTTACAGCAACAAAAATTTTCATAAGGTTGTCTATGGTCCTCCGTATGGAGTTCCAAAGGCTCCACACTAACAGGTTTATACTGTAACTTCGTGCAGAGGGTCACTGGATCCCTAGTGAGATGTCCTGCGTATAATACAGAATCCCCAGTAACATGGCCTTCCCCGTGGCATCGAAGTGTCTTCACCCCTGAACAGTGGGGTTCCTGGTCTTCCACAAGCGAGGTAGCCAGATGTCGAGGACGAAGCTGCTTTGACATATTTTCAGGTGGAGAGTGAGCACGTTGCTCTGTACAGGCCAGTGAAGGATCCCCAGTAAGGAGATATCTCCCTTGACAATATCGTTTCTGACTATCAGAACAGGAAGGTTCCTGCATTTTTGCAAATATGTGAGTCAGACCTTCAGGTGGAGACAGAGCCTGCCCTCTTGAGCCATATGACATATCCTTAGGCACGGGGGCTACTGTCTCCACACTGGGGAACTGAGGCAAGTCCCTAGTTTTGGGATGTGTAGCCTCCACTCTGGAGCATGATGACAGATACCTAGCCAAGGTGTGCATGGCCTCTACTCCAGGGTTTTGTGACAGTTCCCCAGTTGGGGGGTGTACATTCTCTTCTGCAGGGCATGGTGATGCGCCTCCAGCTGGGGAGTATAGCGTCTCCCCTCCAAGGCATGGAGACAAGTCCCAACAATGGGGGTGTCCAGTCTTCCCAAGAGGGCATGGTGATGGGTCTCCAGTTTGGGTGTATAATGAAAGCTGCTCACATCGGGGGTGTCCAGTGTCCCCTCCAATGCATGACAGGTCCCCAGTCAGGGGGTGTGCAGTGTCCTCTCCCAGGCAGGGTGACGACTCTTGCCCATGGGGGTGTGATGACAGGTTCTCCCCATGGGGGTGCACTGTCTCTCCTCCAAGGCATGATGATGGATTCCCGGTCTGGGGGGGTGCAATGTCCCCTGCAAGGCAGGGTGCCTGGTCCTCCCCATGAGGGTGTGATGACAGGTTCTCTTTAAGTGGGTGTGCAATCTCTCCTCCATGGCACGTTGATGGCTCCCCTCCAGAGCAGGGTGCCAGGTTCTCCCTATGGGGGTGTGATGACAGGTCCTCAGCATGGAGTTGTGATGACAGGTCCTCAGCATGGGGGTGTGCAGTCTCTCCTCCATGGCATAGTGATGGTTCCCCTCCAGGGTAGGATGCCAGGTCCTCAGCATGGGGTTGTGGTTCCAGGTCCTCCTCCTCCCCATCAGGAGCACATCGGGGCTGTTTGCGGGGGGTGAGGGTGGTCTGGTTGTCCCCGGAGTTCTTCCTCTTGCACACCATGTCTTCGGCGGTGCCCCTGAGAAGTCCCCCGCACAGATGTTTCTCCTGCCAGGCACTCAGCTCTCCGGGGCAGAGCAGCAGCAGGCGGGCACAGTCCTGGGAAGTGGTGGGCTCCCTGGCGGGGGGTTCTGCTTGCACTAGGAAGCAAAGTAGGCAGGGTCCCCTCAGCAGACAGTCCACTGTTTGTAGCTTCTTCCTCCGGCTCTGAGCGCTGGGCTGAGGACGGGAGCGGCTGCGCTGCTTACACAACAGGCCGCCCATATAGGACGAGCAGCCCAGGAGAAGAAGAATGGGCAGAAGGAGGCGTACCGGCTCACCACACTCCCTGTCACACACACTACACTACTACAGAGCTTTCTCCGTTACCGCCGATCTGACGTCATCACAACACACAACATCATCGACCAGAGAGAAGCCGCTATTGGTCGGTGTGTGTACGCTGTGCGACGTCTCACATCACCACAGAGAAGTACGAATCCACAGCGGCCATCTTTGTCAATGTAAAAATAGATAGAGACTATTGGGTGCTGTCAGAAAGAGCAGTCGAGCTCTGCATTGAGCATGCCCTTTACCAACATGGCTGCTGAGTATGCACCAGAGACAGAGCTTACCATCTGCTTGGCACTAGAGTCCTGCTGTGGGAGGTGCGCCACCTATTGATGGAGGAACTGGTGTGACAGACACTAAAAGCAAACGTACATTCTATAGCACAATATGTAAAGTGCACTGTAATTGACCTAATCCTTTAGGTCCCTTTCACACTGGGGCGGTGGGGGCGTCAGCGGTAAAACAGCGATATTTTTAGCACCACTTTACTGTCATTTTAGCAGCGGTATTCGGCCGCTAGCGGTGCGGTTTTAACCCCCGCTGGCAGCCGAAAAAGGGTTAAAACCGCTCGCATAGCGCCGCTACAGCGGCGGTATTGCCGCGCTGCCCCTATTGATTTCAATGGGCAGGAGTGGTGAAATCCGCTCCAAAGATGCTGTTTGCAGGAGGTTTTTTTTCCCTCCTGCCAGCGCACCGCTTCAGTGTGAAAGCCTTCGAGCTTTCACACTGAAGAAACAGCAGCGTCAGTTTTAGGTCGGTTTGCAGGCGATATCTATGCGCAATAACGCCTGCAAACCGCCCCAGTGTGAAAGGGGCCTTACTTAGTTATGCATACTTCCCAATTTTCTGAGATGGGAATGAGGGACACCTATTAGTAAAAATACGTAGTATTGGGACACCCTCGGCCACACACCCCTTAACCGATTGCGGACAAGCAGCCATCATTATACTGTGGCAGGTCGGCTCCTTCCCGCGAATCGCCGTAGCCGTACGCTGGTCCCTTTGACAGCTATAGCGGGTGCGCATGGGCTGCACGGTGGGGGAGCCGATCCACGTGGCCAGCGCCAGCTCTGTCTGCCGTAGGGTTGCCACCTTTCGGCAACTTTGTCTTAAAGTGGTTTCTGACTTTTTACATGTGATCTGGCAGCTGCATGAGGATTCCTCTGTTTTTACCCTGGACAGGCCGATGTACATGCTGCCTGCATAGGACAATAGAACACTGCCTTTAATAATGTGCTTTTAGACCTCCTTTAACATTAAAGCGTAAGTAAACTGCACCAATTTTTCTTTTTCTTTTTTTTTTTTTTTACAAATACCCTGCAAAGTAAAGGCATAATGTGCTACTATGCATTGCATAATAGCACATTATGAAATACTTACCTTAGGATGAAGCCCTGCACCACCGTGCTATGAGCTCTGACAGATGCTTCCATCTTCACCCGATCTTCCTTCCAGGTTCGCGTCCTCCGGCCGTATGATTGGCTGTGCCACGGGTATACCGTCTCTTCCAATCGCATGCTCCGGTGACATCTCTGGCTGCATGAAGTGTGAATATCTCCTACAGTGAAAGTTTAGGAGATATTCATAGTACCTACTGAGCCTACAGAATGGGTTTGGGTTTGTTTGTTACTGGGTTTACATCCACTTTAAGGGGTCTAATATCATGTACCTGGTGAAGACTGGAATGTTGTGGAGGCCTCTCTTGCCCCTTCTGCCCAACACAAGGTGGAGACAGAGAGTGTAAGGGTACGAAATAACACGAGTGCCAGAGTAGCTGGCTGGCAAAGTCCGCTCTTTAGGTGGGTGAAGCTGGGGGTCGCAGTCCTCAGGAGAGGATACTGAAGCAGCTTGGCACCAGAGAAGGAGATGGCAGCAGAGCTGGTATGTAGGCAGGGACCAGCAGCAGCTGGGCAACAAGGGACAGAGTCAGCAGGCAGAACAAGTCCAGGAGGCAGGAAAGGTTGGTAACAGCCAGGCAATGCAGTACAGAGTCAGCAGGCAAGGACAAGTACAGTAAACAGGCCAAGGTCAGAGAGATCAGATGAATAAGGTTAATGCAGGATCAAAGACGAAGTCCAGGAGAAAGCTGGGTCATACACAGGTACTGTAAGCAGATTCAATTAATTCACACACACATGAATATGAGCATAAGCCTGCACTGGTTTCTGGTGCTGGCAATCTGATTTACCTTACATCTACAGAGGAGGTGAGTGTTTGGGCTTGCACTGGGTAGAAGATTTGCTTGTTGAGCACATTGTACACCATTTGATTTGAAATACAGATTCACCTGGGCGCCTTTTGGACTTCAGGACTACACATGTATATTATTTATGATTTGGACTGAGAATTTATGCAAAAATATTTTAGTATTTCTTGATTTTATATATCTTGATGATAGCAATTTATGTGTACAATTCACTTAGTTAGTTTACATTGGACATACAGCTACATGTTTTGTTTATTTTATGTACATAGAGTTTGAAACATTTTATTGTGCTGATTCCTATGGAAAATGTGTGATGGAGCCTACACACAGTCGGAATTTCTAACAACAAGGTCCTATCACACATTTTCTAAAATCCTATCGTGTGTACAGGGCGTTAGTCTCATCTTTTAAATATTTAGGGGTCTTGGTTTCTCTAAACCCAATCGACCTGAATCTAAAAACCTTATTCTACAGGTTAAAGGCGAAGTGTGCCAACTGGTTTAAATTACCTTTGACAGTGGTGGGCTGGGCCCCTCAGTCACTGTACGTATTTCACAATGCACCTGTTTGGATATCTAGGAAGTGGTTTGTATAGACACACAGTTTAGGGCACTAATATAGAAACAGCAACATGTCAGGATTCAACTGTCCTTATTAAAAAATGATAAGGAATGGGGGGGTTAGCAGTTGTGAATCCTAGAGAATATTTTAGGTTCAACATTTGGCAGGCTGGGATCTGGGGAAGAACAGTGATTCTATCTGTAATCTGATTAATAGCTCAACCCGGCTCAAACAGCCCTATCACACATCATAATAGGAACTCCCACCTGGCTGCCCGATTGCAGTGCTGTCGCAGAAATTGTGTTTTTTGCTTAAAACCATCTAGGAGTGGATGGGTTTCTCTGCAGTATGCCCCTCTGGAGTAACCCCCATGATATGGAACTAACCAAGCTGGAATGATATCACTCCTGGCAGGGATAGGGATATTGAATATAGATTTCAATTATATACCAATTAAAAACCTTCAATGAGTTACAACAAGAGATTGGGATAGACAAGCACCAATTCTATAGATACTTATATAGCCAGGTGCTGGACTACAGAAACATGGAGAAGAAAAAAAGGAAAGAACCCCCTTAGGGAGCGGGACTTTAAAAGTGACTGGAGACAGCAAACGTATATAAAATTATTACATAAATTTATTGAAGTACAAAACAAATGGATAAATTCATGTGGAATATACAAATCCAAGTAGAAAATTTATTAGCCGCACACCATTTTTATCATATGGGATACCTTGCAGAACCTTTAATGATGTAAGATTTATGCATTATATCTTTTGTTTTTTCTCATGCTTTTTGCAAATTGCATCCGTACAAATAAAGATAGATGCGCTTGTTATGTATACTAATGCAATTTTTTTTTTTTAATAGACATTTGGCTCTGTATGTCTGTAAAGACCCTGAAGAAGGGCACAAGCCAGTAACAATCGTTGGGTTTCATACAGAGCCGTTTTGTACATATGTATTTATTTAAATTTTCTACTTGGAGTTGTATATTCCACATGAATTCAATTGTATCCATTTGTTTTGTCCTTCAATAAATTTATGTAATAATTTTATATACGTTTGCTGTTTAAAGGTCACTATTAAAGTCCCGCTCACTAAGGGGGTTCTTTCCTTTTTTTCCTCTTGATCTATTGGGATGTGGTGACTGTTGACAGCTGTTTCCTATGAATGTTGGGCTGCTGAAACATGGGGAAGGAGACACTTCCCTCTTTACAATTAGTTCACTGTACTACGATTTGCCGGGACATTCCCGGAAATCAGACTGATGTCCGAGTCTGAGCCTGTCCCGGGCAAAATCCCAAAAATCAGGCTTCATCACAGACATTGGGACTTTTGGACACCAGATGATCCCCCCCACCCCACCTCCTCCGAATGGTCAATACTAGTGAGAAGGGGCATGGTGGATCATTTGTGCGAACAGGAGCACGTGGAGAGGCAGCCAATGTCAGAGTGGGAGCCGGCAACACTGATGAGCCCAAGGATGGTGAGCGGAGCTTGGCTGGTTTGGCCAGGACCAGGTAGGTCCTTCTCTGCACTGATGAGACTGCACTGATGAGGCTGCACTGATGAGACTGCACTGATGAAGCTGCTCTGATGAGACTGCTCTGATGAGACTGCACTGATGAGGCTGCACTGATAAGACTGCACTGATGGGCACTGATGAGGCTGCACTGATGAGGCTGCGCTGATGGGTACTGATGAGACTGCACTGATAGGCTGAACTGATGAGACTGCACTGATGAGCACTGATGATGCTGCACTGATAGGCTGCACTGATGGGCACTGATGAGACTGCAAAAAAGGGTAAAGGGTAAAGGGGGCCTCTAAAGGTAAAGAGGGGCTCTGATGTTACAAGGGGACTTTAAAGGTAAAGTTTTTTGTTTTGTTTTTATTCAACAGTCACTGGACTGTGAGAAGTTGGGTTTAAAACTGCACTGGCCAATTTCTCACAGTCAGAACAATGCTACGTGTCAGCTAACAGCACTGTTTTACTTCTAACTTTTAGACTTTTAGATAGAAGTAAAAAAAATGCCGTTAGCTGACAAAGATGGTATTCCCTTTTTTCATGTAACACTGTCCTGACTGTGAGAAATTGGGCAGTGCAGTTTTAAACCCAATTTCTCACAGTCACTCCTTGCTGACACCATCACTAAGGCCCCTTTCACACAGCGGGTCCAATCAGGTCTGCCTGTTAGTTTTTCAGGCGGACCTGATGGGAAGGTCCATGCATCCCTATGGACAGGCAGATGTAAACAGACCCTATTGAACCACACCCTCTTTAAGCCCGGCCCAATATTTACAGTAATTTAAATCACTCCCATTCCACCGCACCGGTGAGGTCCCCCCTATGCTTGAGTGTTCGGAGAGTTTGAGAGAGTGTAATCAAGTTGAGTTGCCTGGTGAGCGCTTAAACTACCTATGTTTGTGAGCAGTACCTATTTATTTTATTCTATTTTAAATAAAAGGTGTAGGATAATGCACTAGACCAGTGTGCCCTCTTTCTTTCATCTATTTTTACAGTGTTCTGAGTACAACTCTGATCCTAGAGGGCAGAAAGGTTTTAAAAAGAATTATTCATCTTTGTAACAAAGCTATTTTTTTAACTGGTTATCTCATTCATGCACAGAGGATCATTGTTGTAGCTTAATATTGCTGGTTACCAGATATTACTTTCAGTGATTTTCTTTGATATCACATGCTTTTTACACTCAACCTAGTGTGTCAGAGGGGCTGAAGTTCTTATGAAGGGTGAGGCAAAGAACAGAGGACCCATCTTAACCAGTGTGTCAGGACCTGAACTTGGGACCTCAGCTGTTTCTGGCAATGACTCGTCTCACTGAGCTACCTGAGATGCTGGACGGCACCCTGTCTGAGCCATTGGACAACCCTACCTTGTGCCTTGTACCTTGACTTCTGCTGAACCTTGAACTCTTTGCTCCTTCCATGAACTTCCTGACATAAGCCATGTCTCTGCACTTCCTCTTTGCCTTTGTCTTCCCTGCTGCCATCCATATTTTGCTACCACTCGTTATCGACCCTTGGCTTGTTCCTCGACTACGATTCTGCCTGATCCCAACCTGCAACTACTTGTTACCGACCTTTTGGCTTGTTTACTGACCACATTTGTGTTTGATCCCTACCTGCTTATCTGCTACTGGACCCTGGCTTGCTCACCTGCTGGGGTGATCTTGAGGACCGCGACCTGGTACTAACACGCAGCTAAACCCATCTCCACCATCAGGAGCTCTGGTGGTCGGTGGTAGTCCCGCACTGCTATAGCAACTGATCTTCAAGCCTGACGCCTGATCGTAACACAGTGTCTCTTACGGAGGTAGCACTACACTTACAACAAGCACTACAAGCACAAGCTTGTCTTACAAACATAACACTGATTGACTGATATCACTAAATGTACTCTTAAAAAGGGAATGATTAGTCATGGGGTTCAGATCACGGATAATTTCCATTGTAGCAGCAAATGGGAGGTTGATGTGGGTGTCATTGAGGGTGACAAATGGGAAGCAGCATTAGGTTCTGTACCCTTGGAGTCATTTTCTACGTCACAAAGACTTACTCTTATTTTGTTTATTCTTCATAGAGTTTTGTAGAACGCCAGCAAAACTATTTCAATTGGGGGAAAGAGAAACGCAAGTGTGTCCCAAGTGCAACAGGGATAAAGTGATTTGGCCTTAAATTTGTTGATGAAATTAAACCGGGAGTCCACCTAAAAAAAAAAAATATTAAAAGCCAGCAGCTACAAATACTGCAGCTGCTGACTTTAATAAATGGACACTTACCTGCCCCAGCGACGTCGGCAGCAGATGCCGATCACTCACTCGACTCTCGGCAGCTGCCGCCGCCATCCTAGGTGAGGGAATCAGGAAGTGAAGCGTTGCGGCTTCACTTCCTGGTTCCCTACTGCGCATGCGCGAGTCGCGCTGCACGTCGTACCTGGTCCCCGCTATCTCCTGGGACCTGTGCGTTTCCCAGGAGGCAGCGTGGAGGGACGGGAAGAGGCGTATGCCAGGAAGTGGGTGCAAATACCTGTCTTAGACAGGTATCTGCACCCCCCTCCCCTGAAAGGTGCCAAATGTGACACCGGAGGGGTGGAGGCTTCCAAAAAGCGGAAGTTCCATTTTTGTGTGGAACTCCGCTTTAATACCACTATTAGTCAACTAGAATACAACTAAAACTAAAGCAATTTGGATAACTAAAATACGACTAAATCTAAAATGGCTTTTTAATCAAAAGCCTATGACTATTACTAAATCTAAATTTGACGTCGAAATTGACAATGGTTATACATCACAACGGCTAAATCTGTGTCAGTAGTGCATGTTCAAATCTGTGTCTGTAGTGCATTTTCAAATCTGTGTCTGTAGTGCATGCATAGTTGCCAACAGTCCCGATTTTCCCGGGACAATCCCGATTTTGGGACCCTCGTCCCGATTGGAGAGTGTCCCGAATTCGGGATTTCCCATAAGGAAAATCGTGAATGTTGGTTTTTGTTTTTTTTTGTTTTTTTGGAGCAGCGGGCTCCAGCAAAATGGCGGCCGGCACCGCCGCTCTCTCTTCCTCTAGTGTTCAGTGGAGAGGGGAAGGGGGCTCGATCCGTGCAGCCAATGAAGCGCCTTCTTTAGCTGCATGGCCCCTCCCCTCTCCACTGAAGCTAGCAGAAGACACGGCGTTGTCGCAGTGTCTAGCTGAAAGCTCCCAGCCCTGTACTGCGTAAGCTCTGCGCCTGCGCAGTACAGGGGGTCCTCCATTGCCGAGTGGAACTTTCTCGGCAGAACACTGGCCGCTCCTGCACTGAGCGGGGGCCTGGCTGCATTGAGGGGGTGCTGCACTAACTGAGGGGGGGCTGCACTAAGGGGGGCTGCACTAACTGAGGGGGGCTGCACTAATAGAGGGGGGCTGCACTAACTGAGGGGGCGCTGCACTAACTGAGGGGGGGCTGCACTAACTGAGGGGGGGCTGCACTGAGGGGGGCTGCACTAACTGAGGGGGGCTGCACTGAGGGGGGCTGCACTAACTGAGGGGGGGTGCACTGAGGGGGTGCTGCACTGAGGGGGGGTCTGCACTAATAGAAGGGGGGCTGCACTGAGGGGGGTTGCACTAATCGAGGGGGGCTGCACTGAGGGGGGGCTGCAATAATAGAGGGGGGGCTGCACTGAGGGGGGGTCTGCACTTATGGAGGGGGTCTGCACTGATGGAGGGGGTCTGCACTGATGGAGGGAATCTGCACTGATGGAGGGGGTCTGCACTGAGGGGGTCTATACAGACTCTGGCGGGGGCACCTGATGCAAGGACAGACTCTGGCGGGGGCACCTGATGCAAGGACAGACTCTGGCGGGGGCACCTGATGTAAGGACAGACTCTGGCGGGGGCACCTGATGCAAGGACAGACTCTGGCGGGGGCACCTGATGCAAGGACAGACTCTGGCGGGGGCACCTGATGCAAGGACAGACTCTGGCGGGGGCACCTGATGCAAGGACAGACTCTGGCAGGGGCACCTGATGCAAGGACAGACTCTGCTGGTGGCAGGCGACGTGGCTAGTGACACACTCAGGGATCCCACTGATTCGGCATTATGGTGAGTTGAATGATTTAATTTTATATTACAATGTAATAATAGAAATAATGCGCTTCAATCATCCTGACACCATAACAATCATGGTGCCGGAATGATTGAAGCGTTAACACCAGGCGTTTGGAGTATCTTTATCTGCTGATTGTTAAACTTTCTAGAATACACATATTTCTATTGTGTAGGATCTGGGGCTGCTGTCCCTTCATTTCCCTCTCCCCTCATTTCCCTCTCCCCCTTTCCTTCTCCCCCTTTCCCTCTCCATCCCTCATTCATCTCAGACTCTAACCACACCCTCTTGAGCCACGCCCATTTAAGCACGTCCACTGTTCACATAAGCCACGCCCACTTTTCACATAAGCCACACCCACTCTTCACATAAGCCACGGCCATTTTTCGCCGCAACGCGCTTCGCGCGCCGCACGTATGAATTTTTTGCTAAGCCACGCCTACAAACGAATGCCCCACCCCCTAATTATTGTAGGGCTACGCCTACAGGCAAAAAAGTGTCCCACATATTTTTTTTTCAATGTTGGCAACTATGGTGCATGTTCAAATCTGTGTCTGTAGTGCATGTTTTACTCCTGGACAGGGCTGGAGATATTTTTTTCCCTGGGGGGGTTCAGGTCTTTCAAACTTAAAAGCTTCATTGTATGTTGGGGGAGGTACGGTAAAAACATGTGACAGCAGAGTGGGGCCATGAGACTTTGCAATGCAGCGCAGCAAAAATTATCCCTATTCAACTGAATAGAACGCAATGCATGCAGTTGTGGTGCGGTAGTGTACTCATTAGTACAGGGAGCTCCTTCTAAGCTCCCTAGTTTTTTTTTCCTTCATGCCGCTGGGTTGAACTAAAAAACCTTACCGTGTGAACCGGGGTTTAGATCTCAGATTTCTAGATTTTTGTCAGCTGCTCACCCTGTTCACCTGAGTGATAGGTTGAAAAGAGCCACTGCTGTTAACATGTATCTGCACATCCAGTGGTCCCCATGTTTAAGCTCCGGGGAAAAAGCAAAACACATTGGGGTGTGGCCTGGCAGTAACCCAGGCTGAGGTCTCTCCCATCACTACTACATTACCATAGGACTCCGTGGATGTGTGGCACTAGGGATTTTTTTTCTCTCTTCCCTTCAGTGACTACAGGAGCTGGGATGAGCTCCATCCCTCGCCGGCACTCCTGCAGCACATTCTGTATCATCTACATTACTCCCCACATTGATTGAGCCTGAGCGACACACTAACAAACTGTGTGTCACAGTGGTTACCTGCTGTTAGGGACAAATTTCTGACCCTGAATATAGAGAGATTTTATCCAAGGGCAAAAATGTATCCCTACCTGCAGGTCACCACTGGATGTGCAGATACAGGTGGATACATGCTTACAGCAGCAGACAGCCTTGGCTCTTTTCAGCCCATCACTCAGGTGTACAGGCTGAGCAGATATTAGAACATCGGATCCCGGGTGCAGGTATTTGCAGTATACTTGCTCCACAATGGTCATGTAGGATGTATGAATGAGACCCAAGACTGGATTTTAGCTAACCTTACTGTCAGGGCCGTTTTTAAGGCAGGGCAAAAGGGGCAGCTGCCCTGGGCCCTGTCACTGTTGTGGGGCCCAAAGCAGCTGCCTCATACTTGCCAACTATCCCAGTTTAAATTCCCTTGTCCCTTGAAGTTTTAGTCCCTTGCTGTGTCCCAATCAACAAGCAGAAATCATGTGCTGTAACCTCTAGCAACTATGCAGTGAGCCGTAATGTGTGCTGTAACCTCTAGCAACCAGTCAGTGAGCAGTAATGATACACTGGCAACCAATCGCAATAGCTGCCTGATAGCTGCCTGATCTGATTCAGTAAACTGATTTTGAGTCTAGCTGCTATTTATTGTATGTCTCAGAGCAGGTGGAGAGCGAAACTGCATGGGGGGCCCCAAGAAAAGTTTTGCCCAGGGTCCAATCAATATTAAAGATGGCCCTGCTTACTGTGCAAGCTGAGCAGGTGCAAGGGGCAACATATTGTGGAGGGCAGTAAATTCAATGAATTATTTAAACCTTAAAAAAACGTGTCCTAAGAAATTTCATGAAATGTTTTAAGAGATGAAAAAATAAAAAATATTGTGCACTGCCTACCACAGGATGGTGCCCTTTGCACCTGGTCAATATGGTTGGCTTTTATTCGGTCTTAAACTGTAGCAAACCCAGCTTTTGAACTTGTACCTACAAGTAAGCCTATAATAACGCTTATCTGTAGGTATAGTGAATATCTCCTAAACTTGTGATGTTTAGGAGATATTCACATGGAAAGCAGACGGTGACGTCACTGGTGCGTGTGCTCTGAAGGGATGCATACTGCTTGGTTGTACTTCTCCTGGGGAGGAGCGCAGTTTGTTATGCACTTTTGTGACCTATTTTTAGCCGACAGCCAGCTATAGCCCACTGTCAGCGGATATCGCTCAGCAGGTCCAGGCTCTGGAAAGATCCTAACTTTAAAGTCAGGATTCACCCAGATGCCTGGACCAGCAGCTTGCTCAGCCTCTCAGTGAGCTGCAGAGACCCTGAGCCAGCCGCTCCTGCCCCCTCCACAGCCTGGCATTCCAGTGAGCTTGGGGGAGGGGGGAGCAGAGCCAGGGACTGACAGTCACCACTCATTGCTCACTGAAGGCTGAGAACTGAGTAATCAGCAGTCTTTGATCGCTCTGTTGTTGGGCTTAGAAGCAGCTGGGGACAGATGCAACATTGGATTGATAAATAATGATATTTGAAGCGCTTCACAATGTGCATGAAAATGAATATATAAGAATAAATATAAATAGTCAAATAAATCCAGCGGTGAGTAAAAATTCCTAATTATTTGACTATTTATATTTATTCTTATATATTCATTTTCATGCACATTGTGAAGCGCTTCAAATATCATTATTTATTCTTTTTAAGTGACTCTGAAAACACTCTCTTTTGATAGCAGCCTCACTTGGTTTTATGTGTAATTATCAGCTATTTAGCATCACAGCGCTTTGTGTTTTATATATATTTTTTCAACATTGGATTGATGCTCCATCCACCTAGGTAAGTATAATTTTAAAAAAAATCTCTTTTAAAGGAAAAAAAATCCCCCTCTCCCTCCTAAGAACCCTCTCTCCCCAAGCAAAGATTTCCACTGTAAAATATCTCCCTCCCTGAAATATCCCCCCAAAAATACCCCCCCCTCCCGTCTCTAAACCGACTCACCAAAGCAAAAATATCTCCCTCAGTCAATACCCTCTCCCCCAGCAAAGATTCCTAATTATGAAGAAAATCTCCCTTCATCCAATCAAACTCCCTCCCAGAAGCAAATCCCTGCTATTAACCAGCCCCTGCTTACCCCCAACAAAAGAAACCCCCCCCCTCTCCAAAAGCAAACCCATCCCCCTTTCCTCAACCCCCTACCAAAAGAAACTCCCCCAGACTGGAATTCTTACTTCCTCTTTCCTAAAATAGAAAATTGATGCCTCCCCACTTACCAGATCTCAGAACACGGCACAGAAGTAGGAAAACTTCTGCATCCCCAGTCTCCCTTTGGCTGTGTCATATGATACCTCGAGGAGGAGTCTAGGAGTTCCCTCAACTGTGTACCGTCAATTGCCGGTGTTCTGCCGAATAAGTTCCGCTCGGCGGATAAGTTCCTCACTGTACTGCGCATGCGCAGTACGATCCGGCGGAAATAGCCGAAGCGGAACAGCTGAAAATCAGCTGTACACGGCGCCTGTAAGAGGGCTTCGCTCGCCACGCTTCGGGCACGGCCTCGCTGCGCTCGGCACTTTTAGATTCCCCCTCCAGGTCCACTTGGATGGTGGGGAAGGAATCTGGACCCAGAGCGCAGGCGCCGTGTACAGCTGATTGAAGCGTTTGAGCTTCGGCTATCTCCGGCGGCTGACAGAAGTTGGTACTGCGCAGGCGCTGCGCCTGCGCAGTACAGGGGAGGAACTTATCCGCCGAGGGAACATTCTCGGCAAGACACCGGCATTTGAGACCTCGCAGTAATTTCATTCTTTTCAAGGGGACCCCTTATTAAACTGAGGGGATGGGGCACAATAGAGGGGCTGGCTGCTGCACTCCGAAAATCGGATTGCTTCTACTGTGCTGATGCTGAGGCTAAACAGCAGGGACACTGTCTGTGCATTTTGCCAAGATGCTCTGGGGGGTTTGAACACGCCTGACCCCCCTTCCTTTATCTACGCCCCTACCATTGGTGTGTGCAGCCTATTGCATTAGGGTGTGCATCCCAGAGCACAAACACATCAGTGTGTGTCAGTAGAGCAAAGATTGGTGTCAGTAGGGCAGCGGACGGTGTCAGTAAATTTTTATTTTTATTATTTTTTACAATTTTATTTTTTAAGATTATTTTTACAATATTATTTTCTATTGTTTTTCTACAATTGTTTAATTTTTTTTTAGGAGCCCCCGTAATGGGGCTTTGGTGAAATATTAAGGGTCCAAACAGACCCCTGATGTCTCACTTCTGAGACAGAGAAAGAAGCTGAGGACAGAGATTCCCTGTCCTTTTCTCTGCAGCCTGCAGTAAACATAGTTTACTATGCTTCAGTTAAAAATGAAGACAGGAGCGATCGGTACAGATCACTCACTGAGTTCATTCAGAAAAGGAAGGGGCCAGTTAATGAAATATTTACCAGCCCCTTCCCTGCTCCTGAGAGGAGAGGAGGGAAGCTGGCAGCACTTCAGGAGGGGAGAGAGGAAGCAGGGGGACTTGGCAGGACACAGGGTGTTTAGGGTGTGCCCAGGCACACCTGACACACCCTGTGCGCATGCCTATGGCCCCTGCTCCAGGATATAATGAATTTTAAATTCTAGAGAAATACTTAAAGCGATAGTAAACCCAGCCATAAAACAGTTTAATTTCCGGGACGTGCCGGAAATGCAGCACTCCCATTGGTTGTGCTCTCAACCAAAGTGTCAAACCATCCAATGGCTGGTGTCATAACTGATCACATGTGCAGCATCATGGCAGTAAACAGAGGCAAAGATGGCAGCTTCCTTGGCTGAAAACAACAGGAGGGTTTACTTACACTTTAAATCATGCATTACAATTAAACTAAAGCCATTTGATTTTATTCGACTAAAATGTACTGGAGAGGTTAGTCAACTAAAAGATGACTAAAACTAAAATAATTCAAATGACTAAAACATGAATAAACTAAAATGCCATTTCAGTCAAAAGACTATGACTAAAACTAAATTGAAATTTGATGTCAAAATTAACACTGGAAAAAACCTGTTGATCTTGCCTGAAATGCAGTGTTCTTGTCAACCTCCAGTGATCTTGTTTCTGTAAACTTCTGCTCCCTCATATTATTGAATTGAAAGGCAGACACATTTTAAGCTCCTCATGGGTGACAACAATGGCTACTTCCCTTACCACAGGTGGAGTAGGGGGTGGGGTAAGGTTAATAGCAGTGCAAGCAGCGTGCCACACTGAAACATATGTAACATATGAGTTTAATAGCGGTACACATTCTATCCTGCAGTAAAATATGGGGCTCATAGTTAGGTAGTGATATAGAAATTTTGGAAAAAAACGGAATTGTGCTAAAAAGGACTTGTGATCATGCGTATGATCATTAATCCACAATATTCTTGAAATGTGTAGATAAACAAATTAAGCACAAAATAAATAATAAAGTGACAGTCCATCAAATGTACATTGCTTGATGTGAAATAATGACAATATTAGACAAAAGTCCATGTGCATAAAGTGAATATATATCACCCATGTGTTAAATAAAAGTCCATGTGTACTATGATTCCTGCTAAGAATAGACAAGAGTGCTTGTTCCACCACCGTAGGTAAACAATGGCCGCTTACCAGAAACTCATGATCCCCCACTACAGAGGATCAGAGAGAGCTGTTTAGAAGGATAGTAATCTGGATCACAACCATAAAGCCAGGAGCCTTGGAATATGATAGCACATCAGAAACCTTGATACCGTAATGAAGGAATTCCAAATAAAAAGCACTGCAACCCCAGTGCTAGGATGAATGGCATGTAATATTGTCGGTATACATAGGTGGATAAGGTGACTGCAGTGACGTCACAAAGTCCTCTCGCACGCGTATCGTCCCTAAGCGGAACTTCCTCAGCGAATGATATAGAAAGAAATGCCCCAGCATATGCCCCTGTTGGTCGTGTCACTTGAAAAAATGCCCCAGCATCAGTGGTGTCACTAAAAAGAAAGAATATGTATATACAATATTCTCACATATTTTACATATATACCTCTCCATTATTATAATAATATCTCTGTATACATCTTGCTTGTACATTCTTTAAAAACTCTTCTAATAAAAGTGATGCAGGTTAGCTGAACCGCACCATTTAATATGTCCCCCATTTTAATTTACTACTTTTACTTACAGGGCTACGCCCTCCTTCGGCTTCAGTGTTGTCAAATACCCCTCATGCTAGCCGGGCTGTACTCAATCCTCATTTGATGGTTTACTAAAATATGCTGTGAAGACCAGCTACCCTTACAGGCAGATTCTTGGATACACACTTCAGTTTATATTCTTTGTTTTTAAATAGCTTTATTGGAATGTCTTGCCTACGATATCTCCACAAAATGTGTGAGTCTACACAATATTCATTGTTATTGTAATATACATGCTATAAATAACATTGTTCATTGTACATCTTTGTATACTCTGTATTTGACCTTTTGCTATTACTACATTATAGATGAATGATTGACCTTCTTATAAACATCCCTATACTTTGTTTTTTTTGCGCTTTTTGTGTTTATTCAAATATGTTTTTTCTTCAAATTATGTTAGTGCCTTAAAAGTCCACTTAGGGGATCCTTCTTTCTGTCTAAAAAGGAAGAAGTGTCTCTGCAACAGTGGTGTCAAAGGAAAGAAAAATGCACCTGCGGTGTCACTGGAAGGTAAAAATGCACCTGCATTGGTGGTGTCATTAAAAGTAAAAGATGTTCTTGTGTCGGTGATATCACTGGAGGGAAAAAATTACCTCTCCATCAGTGGTGTCACTGGATGCAAAAATGCCCTTGCATCCGTAGTGTCTCTCGAAGCTAAGAAGCCCCTGCATTTGTGATGTCACCGGAACAAAAAAAGCCACAGCATTGGTGGGCATCACTAAGACCCCTTTCACACTGGGGCGGTTTGCAGGCGTTATTGCGCTAAAAATACCGCCTGCAAACCGCCCCTAAACAGGACGGTAAAAAAAGTCCTGCGAGCTGCATCTTTGGAGCGGTGAAGGAGCGGTGTGTTCACCACTCCTAAACCGCTCCTGCCCATTGAAATCAATGGGACAGCGCCGCTATACCGCGGTAATACCGCGGCTATAGCCGCGCTGTACGAGCGGGTTTAACCCTTTTTCGGCCACCAGCGGGGTTAAAACCACACCGCTAGCGGCCGAATACAGCCGCAAAAATGATGGTAAAACAGCGCTAAAAATAGCGCTGTTTTACCGCCGACGCCCCCACCGCCCCAGTGTGAAAGGGGCCTAAAAAAAAAAAATTACCCTTCATTGGGGGTTTCACTGGAAGGAAAAATGCCCCTGCATCCATGGTATCACTGGAAAAATAAGTCATTGCATTGGTGGTGTCACTGGAAGGAAAAAATGCCCCTGTATTGGTGGTGTTACTAAAAGGAAAAATGTTCTTGTGTTGGTGGTGTTGCTGAAGAAAAAAAAAAATGGCCCAGAGTCTGTAGTGTCAGTCTGCAGAGGACGGATTTGGCGGTGGTGTGAAGGGGCCCGCAGCGGCTCCTACGGGGCTCTCGGTACGTGGGTCAAGCTAGATAAACACCATTGAGCGACTGTTTACTATTGAGGTGATTGTTTATGGATTGCCT
Organism: Lithobates clamitans; assembly: GCA_037952925.1. NCBI lineage: Eukaryota > Metazoa > Chordata > Amphibia > Anura > Ranidae > Lithobates > Lithobates clamitans. The sequence goes on along the minus strand of JBBGZY010000181.1, from coordinate 1,576,227 downwards.
TAAGACCTCCTGAGCAGAGTACACAAAGTTAAAGTGTGCTATTAGAATAGCCAATTTTATTCCTCGGCATGTAAAACCACAGATATTTCTGTTTTCTATATCAGAATTTCTGAACTAACAATTATTTGACAGCAACTTACCACCTCTGCTTATCTTCTATGTGTTCTGTTGAGTATACATGCACACTACTAACTTATACCACTAGAGGAGGCTGGTGTGCTGTACATCCCACATGCTTGTAAGGCTCACATGCTTGTAAGGCTCCATGCACACTGAAGCTCATAAACAGCCGTTTTTTGGGAGTTTGGGCATTTTCTTAACAGCCCATATACTCCCCTCTATGTTATCCTATGTGTCCATGCACACATGGATGTTTTTGGATGTTTATCAGCAGTGGAGTTTATGGACTGTTGTCTGAATGCCCTAAAATCACGTTCAGGAGCTGTTTTCTGACCACAAAAAAACATTTAAAAACGTTAAACGCGCATAAACACTGATAGACATCAATAAATGCTCAAAAACGTGGCTCACCAGCGTTTAAAAAAACGCTAAAAAACTCTAATAAATGCTATTACAAAAACGTTCAAAAACGTTAAAAGACTCTCTGCAAAGCTACTAGCGTTTTTATAATGTTATTTTAACGTCCAGTGTGCATGAGGCCTAAAGCTCATCTTTGCACATAGAAGAGGCTGGAGGTACATTCTTTTGAGCTTAATACTGTATGGCTAACAGTATAAATACACGATATACACAAAAACAGTGGTCATCAACCCTGTCCTCAGGGACCTAGACTAACAGATAACTGAAATACATCACAGGTGATATAATTTGCTGCTCAGTGATTGAAGTATCCTAGTCCAAATCTCCCCAAGGTAATACATAAAACCTGGCCTGTTAGTAGGCCCTAAGGACAGGGTTGATAACCACTGATTTAAAATGTACAGCATATTTTTACCTATTGTTGACCTAGCATATTTTGTGTATTTTTTTTACTAAATTCATGGTAGTAAGAAAACGTTTACATTTTTTTTTTTTACTGTAAACTGTCAAGATTTTCCGTGTCTACTCAACTACTTGCATCTCTGTTCATTGGCAAGTTACAAGATGCCATTCCACTTTAAAGGCTGTGTTCAAGTGCCTAGCTCTCAAATGTATGTAAGGGTTTTCGAGCAGAGGAGCCAAGCCAGTTGACTGCAGAAGGTGGAAGCATTACAGTCACCGGTGTGCAGTTAGTGCAGCGGGGCAGCATAGCTCTAGGCACTGTCCGGGGGGCCAAACACTTGTGTACCATATGCGGGACTTGTCAAATGCCTACAGTGGGAGTAAAAGTGTGGAGTTGTTCTGGGTACTGTGTAGAATTGCTACCCAGAAGAACTGCCTATGGTATACTCTGTGGATTGGAGCACACGATTCTGCCCGAAAGTCGCCATGAGTACCGGTATGGGACTTAAGTCCACTGTTGAGCAGAGTAGGGGAGGACTGTTGCTGAGAGGGAGCAGGAAAGTGCGGGGTTATGTCTACCCATCACCAGGGTCCCATTCCAGGGATCACTGACATGTCTCTTTTAGTGGAAGAGAAGCTCACAGCTGGGAGAGGCAAGACTAGAGAGACAGCGACTGTAGCACCACTAGAGCCTGTTAAAGTGGTGGCAGTAGCTAAGGATGCCTCTGAAGTGTTGATGAAAAAGACAGACTCAAGAGGAGAAGAGAGTGATTAAGAGAACCAGTGGGCTGCCCCTACGTCGGCAAAGATCTAGTTTGTTCAACATCTCACCCCTCAACTCCCTATGGATGGGATCCAAGAAGAAAAGAAGTTACTTGTTGCAGGCAGTCATTAGTCTGGATTGACTGCACATCTACTTTGGGGCCCCTAACCTTGGCCTGAGTCAAAAGGACTCCATCCTACTAAGTGTTTGAGGGTGCAAACTCTCCATCATTCTACCAGTCTGCTGAAAGGAGATCCTCGTGTGTATGCTCTGATCTTCTTTCCTGTTAACATGGACATCCACATGTCTTTCACTGTGGGGTTGCATTGACTCTGGGCTGCAGAGTCGCAAAGACTGCTGGTTACTAAAAATTCCCTACCTAGGAAACTTTACTGGTTGCTGAAATTAGATGGTGTTAGTTAGGTATAGGTAACTAGAATATTTTCTCTGGAAAGGAAAACAAGTGAGGTGACGAGTCCCCTAGGAGGCAGTGTTTATGTGAAGATAGTCTATGGATGCTTACTACAAACCCAATGTATCTCCTTATTTGTTGGAGGATCCCTTCTCCTGGAAAGGATGCTCTAACTGTTTCCAGAATTGTTAGGGTGTCTGTTCCTTTTGCAGGACTGCAAGATAATATGTGTAGCGCACCCCCTAAGGAGCCGTAGTTGAACTGGGATCCCCCACCCGGCACAGCCAGGCATAGCAAATTTTTCATAGGCACTTCAGAGACAAAGAACAGTCAGTGACTGTTTTTGTGGTTTATTGAGGGTTAATAACTTGGATGGGATGGCAAATTATTGGATGCCCACTTCAGCAACAACACTTTAACAACATCTTCAGGGACATCTTCCTATACACAGTCTATATACAGTCTACTGTATATACAGCCTCCTTGACACTCCTGAACTTTACTTGCTTGCAGACTCCAGCTGGATTACTGTAAATTAATCTGACAGGCACAGTCAGATTTAGCAATGGCCTTTTGCAGACAGTAACTTAAAGCCCCTTGTTGTGTAGCTTGTACTCTCCCTCCTGTGGCTACTGGTCCCAGCACCACCTTATCAGGCACTGCTAACCCACCTCGCTACAGCTGCCCCTTTTACTAGCCCTCCAGGCTAAATTTCCTCCACATTCTTCCAGACTATCTCTCACCAGCCCATCCGGCTGACTCTGCAGGAGATCTCCCATGGAAGGGATGAAGAATTGGCACAATGCTGTCTTCAGGGTAGGGTTGCCACCTGTCCAGGATTCACCTGGACAGTCCGGGTTTTGAATCATGTGTCCGAGTTTCAGACCCCCTGAAACCCGGACACATTATTCAGACAGGAATGCGGCTCGGAACAGGGCCTGACAGGAGGGTGAGGGGGCAGAGTGTGCGCCGCATTACTGTTCTTTTTGGAGTACCCAAAGGTGTCCCCAGGTCTGTTACAATCCTATAGTGTATACTAAAACAAAATAAATTTACTGTGTGCCACTAAAGTGTTTGGGTTTGGCTTGAACAAAAAGTGACAACCCTACTACAGGGAGAGCTGGCTACATGTGGCAGTCTCCCCTCTTCTAAGTCCCCAGTAGTGCTGCTCCACTCACACTGTCCTTTACTTGTTCCCGTGCCTCCAGGAAGGGCCTCCTCCATGTGTTATGGCAGGATCCTTTCAGCACCAGAGCCCCGACCCAAAGTCACTGCCCCCAGACTAGGGGGCACCCCAGAGGGCCACCAACAGCCTCCACAGCACTATATATCCATCTTCCACCCAACTGCCCTGCTGGCATAGCTCATGCCTATTTGTGAGGTAAGCCTTGCCCCCTGCCAGCACTTTATGGGGATTGGCTGAGGCCCTCATAAATATTCCAAACAGCTCCCCCTTACCTTCACCCACTAGCTCTTATAGTTTCTACAACCTTCTAGACCAGGGGGAGGCACCAAAGGAGCTGTCAGGATGAGTCACCCAGCCCTGAGCTAAACTAAATTTTCCTACACTAACAAACCTACACTACAAAAGAGTAACATTCAAGGCAACACCCAGAGGGGATCTTCCTAGGGGAATTTATACAGAGTCAAGCTGAAGCTGAGAGGAGGTCTTCAGACTGATAGCGTCACAGGGAGTAGGTCTTAGAGAATTTTCAGTAGAGAGACTGTTGCCTGTATACCCCTTTCTTGATGGAGGGGTCATTCCAGATTTGCTGCCGGGTTGTGCCTTAGGCCCCTTTCACACTGGGGTGGGAGGTGCGTCGGCGGAAAAGCACCGCTATTATTAGCAGTGATTTACCGTCGTTTTAGCGGCGGTATTCAGCCGCTAGCGGGACGGATTTACCCCCCACTAGAGTTTAAAAAAGAGGCGCTTTGACAGCGGTATACCCGCGCTACCCCATTGATTTCAATGGGCAGGTGCGGTGAAGGAGCGGTGTATACACCGCTCCTTTACCGCTCCGAAGATGCTGCTAGCAGGACTTTTTTTCCCATTCTGCTAGCGCACCGCTCCAGTGTGAAAGCCCTCGGGGCTTTCACACTGGAGACACAGCAGCGGTTGTTTCAGGTCGGTTTGCAGGCGCTATTTTTAGCGCAATAGCGCCTGCAAACCGCCCCAGTGTGAAAGGGGTCTTAGAGAAGAAAAGGAAACTCTGCTTATTTTGCGTAACTGCTTCTAGATAGTGTCCTCATTTGAGTTGTTTAGTACTGGGCAAAAGCTCTTCCGAATCCCTATCCCAGTTTTACAAAACAATAAAAACAACAAAAAGAGGCACTATATGGAATTACATTGACAGGAAATAACTAGCCACAAAATGATTAAATGCGTAATTTCACACATCATGGCCACAACCATAACTTTCTGTCCAAAGCAGGGCTGGTGCAAGGATTTTTTACACCCTAGGCGAAACCTTATTTTGCCACCCCCATTGGCCCCACCCCTGACTCCACCCCATTTGCCCTGCCCATGTGACAGGAGGTGGCGCTATACAGGAAGCATCGGCTCGGCTTCCTCTAGCGCTGGCTCCAGTGCTGCACTGCGCCTCTAATTGCACTACCAGTCGGATGGAGCAGCTGCCTGAGACTGAGTTAGTTACATGCTGCAGCCTGCAGAGCATGCAGACACGGAGGGAAACCAGTGGCCGGGCGCCCCTAGGCAGCAGTGCGCCCTAGGCGGTTGCGTAGTTTGCCTAGTGGTAGCACCAGCCCTGGTCCAAAGTCAACTGGAGTGAGAGACACTAAGTCTATGTACACAGTAGTGTGTTATAAAGGTATGAGGTGTAGTCCACACAGCTATTTTGCAGGTTATATCTGTTAAACCTTTTATGACACTGGCCAGGAGGTAGCCAGACCCTGGAACAGGTAGAGCCTGCGCACTGTTGGTTACTTCAACTTGTTCGTACTGTATGGTACCACAAAAAGTTGATCAGTGATTTCTAAAACCTATTGTTGCCTATAAATAGAACTTCAAATCTCTTCCCACTTCGAATAGATGGATGTGTCCGCTGTATTTCTAAAATCTCAGATGTTTCCAAAACTATTTCTTGATTGATGTTATAAACGCCTCAGTGTGAAAGGGGTCTTACACAATGTGAGTGATGCTAAATAAAAGGTAGAAGGACCCCTTTCACACCTAGACTGCCCTGCCAGGCCCAGACAGGCCATAGGGCACACCGGGCGTTTGCCCAGTGGGCCGGGGCTTCTGAGCTGCATGTCCTAAGAAGAGCAGCCTGTTGATAACTAGGCCACACAGCAGGAGATAAGCTGTGACCATGGTTTGGACAGGGCTAACACAGACCGCGGCCGCCGCTCACCCCCCGCTATGCAGCCGTACCTGAAGCAGGGCCGGCGCCAGCATACTAGGATGTGCAGAAGAAGGGGGGAGAGTAGAACTTGCAGAGGAAAGACACCTCCCGGGGCAGCCGCTGGAGATATACCTGCACTTGGGACAACGGCAGCCTCTCTCCTAACAATGGCCACCACACTGTGACAGCTGCACAGTGCACTGAACTGATCCAGTGTGTATTACAGCCAAATTCTCGCTCTGTAGCGGCAGTTAAGGGGGGTGGATTGGGACTGTCCGTTTGCTGGACCGAGGCTGTCTCTTTGCTGGACCGAGATTGTCTCTTTGCTGGACTCGGGCTGTCTCTTTGCTGGATTGGGGGTTGTCTCTTTGCTGGACTGGGTCTGTCTCTTTGCTGGACTGGGGCTGTCTCTTGGCTGGTCTGAGGCTGTCTCTTTGCTGGTCTGAGGCTGTCTCTTTGCTGGACTGAGGCTGTCTCTTTGCTGGTCTGGGTATGTCTTTTTGCTGGTCTGGGGATGTCTCTTTGCTGGTCTGAGGCTGTCTTTTTGCTGGTCTGAGGATGTCTCTTTGCTGGTCTGAGGCTGTCTCTTTGCTGCACTGGGGGTGTCTCTTTGCTGCACTGGGATGTCTCTCAGGATGAATATCCCGTCACAACCACCCACGCGAATGCCCCCCCCCCATCTCCACCCCCTCCCCCCAGGGGTCAGGCTGCTAAGTCAGAAATGCCCGGGCCTATTTGTTGCCCCAGTCCGGGCCTGATTACACTATACGGCCGCCGTGTAAGCAGCAGCCTTATATAGTGTGGGGCGTGGACTTATCCCCCTGAGCCATGACTGGCCAAAGGCACCTTGCCTTTGGCCAATCATGGCTCTCTCAGCAAAGCAAGCTGTGATTGGCCAAAGCATGCATGTCAGGTGCATGCTTTGGCCAATCATACAGCAATGCACTGTGATCTCGCAGTGCTTTATGGGGTGTTTCGTGACGCTCAAATTTCCCGCGAACGCCCCATATGTTCAGTTCGTTTTAGAACGAATGAACACAGCCGATGTTCGAGTCAGACTTACGTTCGACTCGAACTGCGGGCTCATCCCTACTTGCCTGTTTCTTCTTGCTGGAGGCTGCCATTTTGCCAAAGCCCAAAGCCCCAGAGCAGAAATAAATCATAAAGCCGAACTAAACCCATTAATTTAACTGTTTCAAGAAACGGTTACATTCCTGGAATGCCAGTATTATGAACTGTCACATTTACTTGTGTCCTTAACCAAACTATCAAACCATCAAATAGCTGGTGTCATAACTGATTGCATGTTAAGCACAGTGGTAGCTGCGGATGAAACAGAAGCAGCTTCCTTGGCAGCAAAGGATAGGAGAGTTTAATTCTACTTTAAGGCTGTCAGCAGATTGTCTTCTACAAATTTGACAGTGCCTAAAAATCAAACAACTAAGCATGTGCAGAGCAGGATGACACAGTATCTTACTGGATTTTAAACAGTATAGGCACTTATTTTTAGTGTTTACACTTTTTTGTTCCAAAAGTTTTTATTGGAAAGTATGTAGAACAGAACAAAACTGTATAATGCGAAGTTGCAGGCGCAGCTGCCAGGCATAGTATAAAGAAGACACAGCAGATACAATCAAATGTATGCATGAAACCTTTACGACATAACCTAACTCATTGCGTGTGTCATTAGATATTGCAGTTCTAGTGGATGATCATGTTGATGTACTATCAGCTGTCAGTCATAGATGATAGGCATAGTCATTGAAATGATGGATCTGACGTTTTAGGGCGTTTGTGAGAACCCGGTATGCAGGAATTTCGTGTTGAAAATATGAGTGGGAAGGTGGGGTTGGGAGGGAGGGAAGGCCACATATGTCCGAGAGCCTCGGGAAAGTGTGTCAGGATGTTGTCGAGGTGGAGGTTGTGTATGAGGGGCTACTTCAGATGGGGGCAGGTGCGGGGGGAGGTGGTTAGGAGAAGGGGCGTCAGGAATAGGTTTCCTCTCTACCATTGCTCTCAGTGAGCATTCATGTGACGGAGTGTTGATATTCGTCTGTTGAGGTGAAATGTAACCAGCAAGACCACACTTTACAGAATTTAGAGGACGTGTTGTGCGCCCGATGTATCAGTTCCTCCGTTTCTGAGGTTTTTTGCACTCGTTTGAACCAATCCGCTGTATTTAGTGTTTACACTTTAGCTATACCTGCAAAAGGGGCCAGCCTGAAGTGATCTAGCAGGACTTAGTATTCTGACTAAAGTTCCACTTTAAGAGATTTTAGTTCTATTTTAAGCTGCAGCGAGTGATGAAGAGTTTGTGGAGGAGAGCCTTCCAAGGGACCTTTTTAAAGATTAATCAATAAGATTAGGTGGAGTTGACAGTGAAGGAAATTTACCCAAAGACAGAGAACGTTCGATCAGAGCCCAAAATGTCGCGGAGATTGGCCACCAACTTTTCATTAAAGAGGTACCACAACTAAGGTACCAGACCACCAAGCTCTTGCCAAGCTCTGCTTGGCTAATGAAAAAAACTAAGGTGTGGAATGAATTGGTAGAGCTTACAGTCTGGTGGTTTAAAATTCAGAACAGCTATATAGGGATTCTTGGGGATATTGGAGCCTGGAACAGTATAGAGTATACTATTTGGTAAATTCTGGTCCAAAAGCATTTGATTCTAGTGGCGCTTCACCATACAGTCATGCTTAAAATATTGCATACCCTGGCAAAAATTGAGAAATGTTGGCATTAATATTGAAAATATGACTGATCATGCCAAAAACTGTCTTTTATTTAAGGATAGCAATCACATGAAGCCATTTATAATCACATCATTTTTAGATCCCTTTTAAATCATAATGATAACAGAAATCATCAGAAGGTGGCACACACAGGTTAAAATGGCAATTAAAGGTTAATTTCCCACATTTGTGGCTTATTAAATCACAATTAGTGTTTGTGTATAAATAGTCAATAAGTTTGTTAGCTCACACATGGATACACTAAGAAGGCTAGACACTGAGCCATAAGGAGGTAGAAAAGAACAGTCAAAAGACCTGCGTAACAAAGCAATCAAACTTTACAAAGATGGAAAAGGATATAAAAAGTTATCCAAAGCCTTGAATATGCCAATCAGTACTGTTCAATCACTCATTAAGAAGTGTAAAATTAGGGTCTCTTTTGATACCAAGCCAAGGTCAGGTAGACCAAGAAAGATTGCAGCCACAACTGGCGGAAGAATTGCTCAGGATTTACAAAAAATCCACAGGTAACCACAGGAGAAATACAGGCTCTCCAAAAAGATGGTGTGGTTGTTTTTAAGGAGCACAATTCAACGATACTTGAACAAAAAAGAGCTGCATGGTTGAGCTGCCAGAAGGAAGCCTTTACTGAGCCAATGCCACAAAAAGCCAATGAGGCATGTCAAGGCGTTGTTGGGCATATTGTAACCAGGCTTTTTTGTGGAACTTCTACAGTAAAGGTTTCTTTCTGGCAACCTGACCATGCAGCTCTTCTTTGTTCAAGTATCATCGAATTGTGCTCCTTAAAAAGAACCACACCATCTTTTTCCAAAGCAGCCTGTATTTCTCCTGAGATTACCTGTGGGTTTTTCTTTGTATCCGGAACAGTTCAGTGGCAGTTGTGGCTGAAATCTTTCTTGATCTACCTGACCTTGGCTTGGTATCAAGAGATTCCCAAATTTTCCACTTCTTCTTAAGTGATTGAACAGTAATGACCGGCATATTCAAGGCTTTGGATATCTTTTTATATTCTTTTCCATCTTTGTAATGTTTGATTACCTTGTTACGTAGGTCTTTTGACTGTTCTTTTCTACCTCCTCGAGGCTCAGTGTCTAGCCTGTTTAGTGCATCCATGTGAGAGCTAACAAACTCATTGACTAATTATACACAGATACTAATTGTGATTTAAAAAGCCACAAATGTGGGAAATTAACCTTGAATTGCCATTTTAACCTGTGTGTTCCACCTTCTATGTCTGTGCCAAGGCCAAAATTTCCCAGGTATGTAAGCTTTTTATCAATGCCATTTGGGTGATTTCTGTTATCATTATGATTTAAAAAGGATCCAAAAAACTATGTGATAATAAATGGCTTCATGTGATTGGTATCCTTAAATTAAAGACAGTTTTTTGTCATGATCAGTCGTATTTTCAATATTAATGCCAAAATTTCACAATTTCTGCTAGGGTATGCAAACCTTTGAGCACAACTGTATATGCATAATACAGTACTAAGGTCCCATCTGCTCCTTAACCCCCCAAAAAAGGTTCACAGCACACCCAGGAAATTTGTGTAGCACCCTGAGAGTAGGCAGGGTTGCTAACAAATTTAGCTTGCTAGGTGGTAATTAGCCTGGCTGATTGATAGGGGATTCACTGGCTTTTTCCCTAACTCTGGATTTGATGCACCTCTCTCTTCGGTCACTAGGTGGCATTGTTGCCTGTGGCAATGGAATGATAAGGGCATAGGGAATCCAGACTAGGAGTGGATAGGTTGACTCAGCCAATTGGAAGGAGTTTCTTTAGTTCTTCGGCCTGCTGGAAGCACCTATTTATTCAGGAGGAGTCAGGTGATCGGGGTTTTGTGCCACCTGGAACGCTGTCTGGGTGGACATGTGTCACAAGGCTCAGGGTTGCTAGGCCAGAAGCCTGAGGCCTATCCCGGGAGCACCTGGCTGCTAGGCCATCTGAGGCCTATCCAGGTTTGAGAGAGGCAGCGTGGGGTTGGGGCTTCAGGCTGGAAGCCCAACCAAGTTTCAGAGGTTCCACCCGATGGGGGAACTGGATCATTGCCAGCATTGAGGAAGAAGCAGTTGCCACAAGGGACAACCACTCCTATCATCAGGGTCAAGTGATGATCAAGGCCAGAGGTAAAGGGAGTACCAGCAGCCTTCTCACCAGCTGGGGATGGTGAAAAAGTGAGAAAGCTTCAGCAGAGTGCCAAGCCAGGGACCCAGTGGGTAGCATGCGTGAAGCTTGAGGAGTTTACAGTGGGTTTAGCTGTGGAAGAGCTATGGGGATTCAGAGACGTCTGGGATCTTGAAGTCTAGTGAGAGACTGCGAGCTCAGTGAGTGAAGATCTACAGTAGTATACTGTGAGATGTGAGAGAAGATCTATAATGGGTTACCGTGGGTTACGTGTATCGATCTCTATTGACTGTGAAAAGTTCAGTTGCCATAGGAGACAGCAGTTCTACAAATACAGTTGCAGCATCCAGCTTAAAGGCTCTCTACCTGTATAGCTGTTTGCCTATTGTTTTGTCTCTGAGTCTGCCAATTGCTGTTGCATCTGCCTAAGGGTGTCCTGGCCCTAACCCTCTCTCCCACAGTTCTGTTTATAAGACAATAAATCTCTTTTCTTGCATTCAAAGTGACTGGCGCCTTTTGTCAAAGTTTAATTGATTAAACTGAGGTTATAAGCTGATTGGCTACCATACACAGCTGCACCAGATTTTGCACTCTCCAGTTTTAGTAAATCAACCTCTATGTTTGCAGAGAAATACTACAGAATCCCTAATCTTCTCCCATCAACTAGTTATTCATGCTGAGAAGCAAACTGATGTTTTTTCCAGTTTTATATTTTATATCACACCCAATATTTAAAAGCCATTTCACAGCCATTTCACAGTTGCACACACCTGTCGTTACAGTGAAAATTACACACAACAAAGGACACCATCACACCGTTGACGTCAATCTTTTTTTTTTTTTTTTTTTAATGAAGTAGGAAATTGATAAAGCCTGAGTTGCAGTACACTATAGGGTTGATTTACTAAAACTGGAGAGTGCAAAATCTGGCGCAGTTCTGCATGGAAAGAAATTAGCGTCCACGTTTTTTATTGTCAAAGCTTAATTAAACAAGCTGAAGTTAGAGCTAATTAGGTACCATGCACAGCTGCACCAGATGTTGCACTCTCCAGTTTTAGTAAATCAACCGCCCATGATGCCAAAACAGCGCAGATATGTTCTTTCCTGGTGTGAGGCACATTCACAGCTCAAAACAATACAAAACAGATTACAGCGCACACATACAAAAATGACATTTATCCTGCAAGGCTAGTTAAAAACACCTGAACCTATTAAAAAATACGGGGGGTTTGGTCACACTATATGGTCATATAGTGCTAAGCCCACTTACTGCGACAGAGTACCCCAAATTAGTGGGTCCTACCCTAGTAATAGAATGAAAGTACCTGTGTCTCAACCATGGGTGATAAATTCCTCTATGTGGGAGAACTGAAGGGATTCCTCCTATGCAATGGTGGCCACTAAAAAGAGATAATGAAGAGGGAGAGGGGTGCTCCAGCCCAAAAAACCTGGTCAGGGTCCTCTTGGGCTGGAGCACCCCTCCCCCTCTTCACTGTGGTTGAGACACAGGCACTTTCATTCTATTACTAGGGTAGGACCCACTAATTTGGTGTACTTTGTTGCAGTAAGTGTGCTTAGCACTATATGACCATATAGTGTGAACAAACCCCTGTATTTTTGAATATGTTCAGGTGTTTTTTAACTAACCTTGCAGGATAAACATCATTTTTGTATGTGTGCGCTGTAATCTGTGTTATACTGTTTTTGGTCTTATAGCAGCACCATCTTGAATGTAAAGCATTTTAGGGTGTGCCCCCTAAGTATGTTTTTGTATATTGTATAGACCTTGACCAGGTCTCTTGGGCTGGAGCACCCCTCCCCCTCTTCATTATCTCTTTTTAGTGGCCACCATTGCATAGGAGGAATCCCTTCAGTTCTCCCACATAGAGGAGTTTATCTCCCATGGTTGAGACACAGGTACTTTCATTCTATTACTAGGATAGGACCTACTAATTTGGGGTACTTTGTCGCAGTAAGTGGGCTTAGCACTATATGACCATATAGTGTGACCAAACCCCCGTATTTTTGAATATGTTCAGGTGTTTTTAGCTAGCCTTGCAGGATAAATGTCATTTTTGTATGTGTGCGCTGTAATCTGTTTTGTACTGTTTTTGGTCTTATAGCAGCATCATCTTGAATGTAAAGCATTTTAGGGTGTGCCCCCCAAGTATGTTTTTGTACATTCACAGCTCATTCTAAACAAACAAACTGCTTTAAAGAAAAGCATGAAAACTTTTCCATTAAATTGCATGCATTACAGAGGATTAGGCGAGCCCTTATACATCATTTAAAAAAAAAATCCTATATACTAATATTGCATATTTGATATCTCAGTGTTGTATCAATTAACTAAGTAATGATAAATGTTTTACTAATAGGTTTTGAATATCAAGGGTTAAGTGCTACTACATTATCGCATACCATTTATGTAAATGTTTATATTAGGAGGCAGTGTTTTTCTTCTGCACACTTCATCCACATCAAAATGACCTATGCAGCCCTGTGAAATCTAATCCACGGAGAGCTCATAGACAGCGTGTATAAACAATATGAAGAGTTGTACACTCAGCGGTGCACTCCTCAGCTATAGGGTGCAGCCGCAGTCATTTATCATAGAGACGTTTCACAGAATGATGGTTACGAGAAGAAATCAGTTCCCCAGCAATCTCAAGAAAAGGATAGGAATGTGGCCATATATGTAAGAACACAGCACCGTGCCACAAATAACCATAGGAAAGTCATACTGTATTTATTATGTCTATTCTTTTTATCTCCTTGTCTTAGATAATTCATCCCATCTCATAAGGCCCCTTTCACACTGCCGCTTTTAAGTCGTGCGATTTTGCCACGATTTTTATGAGATTTCAGGGAATGCCTGTGTAAACTTGAAGTGATACTAAAGGTTCCCTTTTTTTTTTTTTTTTTTAATAACAAACATGTCATACTTACCTCCACTGTGCAGCTCGCTTCGCACAGATTGGCCCCGAACCTAGTCTTCTGGGGTTCCTCGGCCACTCTCTCGGCTCCTCCCTGCATTAGATAACCCCCTGGGAGAAGCGCTCTCCCGGGGGTTCACCTTGCGTGCGCTCTCTCGAGTCCAGCATTTGGCGTCCATAGACGCCGAATGCAGGACTTGATCCCACCCCACCCCTCCCGGCAGCCGCGTCATTGGATTTGAGTGACAGCAGCAGGAGCCAATGGCTGCGCTGCTATCGATCTATCCAATCAACATCATGCCTGTGGGAGGTCATGCTTGTAACTGTCAGCCTTGCAATGCCTCATGGGACTTGTAGTTTCACAACAGCTGGAGGGCTGCCAGTTTGAGACCCCTGCCCTAGAGAGGCGGCGCGTCCCCATGGGACAAGTTTGAGGGTGCAGCACGGCTTAAAGTCGCACATATATGAATGGTTATCATTGAAAATCATGGGGAACAACTTGTCATGCGACTTTGCAGTCCCAAGTCGCAGGACACGATGCACAAGTGTGAAAGGGGCCTTACTGAGTGGACTTTGTAGCAAAATTAGCATTTGTTTATATTTATTGTTAAAGCTGAGATGTGAGAAAAAACTTTATTTGGTCATTAGCTAGCTACCAATCAGGTATCTCTAATGATGTGCGGTGGCTGCTGCTTCTTTCTTGAAAAATGTGACTTACATGCAGCCTCTGATGATGATGTCACGACTATAGTTCCAGCAACGGAATTGACAGTCAGGGCTGGAGCACAGTGATCACAGTCTGTTTTTTGCTGTGCAGCTCCTCCATTTAGAAAATGTCTTGTATTGTTTTTCAAAGAATTCAAGGCACTCTGTGAATGGACAAGGGATACATGAAAATCATACTCTCCCCCTGTGTTTCCAATCACAGAAGGCCTTGTATCCTTTGAAAAGAATACATTTTCCAGGTGCCTCACCATGTCACTACAAATGAGTCTTGGAGGTGGAGCTGACCCATTTGTAGTGACATGGTGAGGTGTCAGAACAATTTTGTTAAGTATCTGTTAGTAATTTAACTTTTTCTGAATGTAGGAGCTGCAGTCTGAGCACTTTTTTAAAGTGCATAGCAGGTATGCAGACCTAGGCATTCAAACGAAAAGCTTTCACCAACAGAATCCCTGAGAGAACCGAAAACTATAAAGTGATGTACGTTTCCAGTGTGTACCAAATACTGAAATAGTGGTTTTGGGTGGAGTGACCCTTCAACACAGATTGTAGGTGTATGCCTTGATTGGACATTGGCAAGCTTATAAGGACATGACCCCTGGGGTACCTCTCCTATAAGCCTATCCTACTCCCCAAGTCCTCCATTTTGTAGAAAGCAATGCAGAGTAAACCAAAGAAATAAAGAGAATGAGACCTGTTTCCTGTACAGTGCTCCAAGATATGGAGTTTACAGATAAGTCAAAATCCCCTTGATCTTAAAGTGTTACTAAACCCACAACAGTATATTCAGTCTGTATATGCAGTAAAGCATGTTTATTATACTCACTGTGGAACCTAAGGGGATAATGCTGCATATTGTATAAAAAGGCTATTTGATCCTTTCTTCTCTGATCCTCCCCTACTTTTACTGTCCCAAATCCATCTGCTGATAGAACAGAGCCTTGGAGGCACTCTGCACAAGCTCATTTTGTTGTGTATAGCTAGAGAGTTTTTTTTTCTTGTGATCAGCACAGGGCCAATCATCACTGTCCAGACAGAGGGCATCATAGGAAAGTCAGAGGAGAATGAAAACTCCTCCTACAAGCTTTAACCAGACACTGATAGAAGTCATAAGGCTGCTATATACTGCTGATGAGAAAGGTATTTAGCCATTTATATTTACTAAAATAATTGCATTTCCATGTTCTGTGTACTGTGGAAGACCAGATATAGTAAATGCAGGGTTCTGGGTTTAGTACCACTTTAATTCCATACACTAATGGACATCCCCAAGCAATGAATACAAACAAGAGGCAACATCTAGACAAACGAAACTGCACCAACAGACCCAAACAACAACAGGTGTAAAAAAATATATAGGTTCATAGTGCTGCTGCAAGAACCTTGCAGCCTAAGCTGCATCTACAGAAGATTGGACACTCCACCTGGTAAAACTTTCAAAAAGCATAAACAGAAACCAGGTGACGGCCTTACACAGCTGTGACAGAGGCTTAGTGACGGAATGTCCATGAAACAACTACAAATCTGGTGGAGTGAGCACACAAAAGCACAGGAGAAAGTTTTTGCTTAGGAGTGTAAGCTCTTGCAATCAGGTTCCTTATATATATATATTCTCTTCTGTCAGAGAGCTAATTTCTGACCTTAGAAATATCATATGAAAATATTTGAATTTGAATTAATTTGTTGAGAGATTTTCAGAACAGAACAGGATGAATACCTCCCTTGGACTTTTGTATCATAAACAGGTTTGAGTAGAATGCTTTGAATCTGTCTTGTGGCAGTACTGTCACTCCCTGGGATTCAGAGGTGGTTCAGAGCATTCTGCAAATCCAACTGTCCTTAAGCAGCTTTTGGCTGATTAAAAAAAAAAAAAAAATGGTAAGGTGGTAGAGTATTGAATTCTATCTTGTACCCCTTGAAAACCACTGATTGAAAACACAGGTCTGGGACCCAGAGAGAGGCGACCTATAACAGATGACCCCCTCCCACACTCTTAAGAACGAAGGCACCCCTTCATTGTGAAGAAGGCATTGGGAAAGGTTTGGTGGCCTTTGTGGACCAAGGCTTGTGACAAAAGAAAGGGCTGAACTTACGTTTTGAAGTTGAAACCTGGCTAGAGCAGACTGGTACTCTCCGTTTACAAGAATAAGGAGTTTCTGAGGTGGTTGTTTTTGAAATCTTCCACTGTGGAAGTAAAACCTTCCCACCTGTGACCTCTTTAATGAATTGATCAAGGGCCTCATCATACAGATGGCTCCTTTTGGAGGAACATTTTGTGTGAGGTACCTGTCAAGCGTCTGCCATAGTGAGCCCTTGTAGATCACCAACTCAGGGTTCCCCAGGGCACGGAGTCTAAGCCCCAGCCTGCTTTTTCACCAGAGTCCCTGATAGTGGGGATGGACTTGCAGCAAGCTGGAACCAGATATAGGCCCCCAGGTACGCGCAGCTGAGGATGCAGAACAATTGCATGTGCAGAGTGCAGGCAGCAGACAAAAGGGAATCCAGGAGACAAGCCAAGGTCAGGGTGGGTAGCGAACAAGCACAGGCGGTAAATGAAGCTAGGGTCGGTACACGGATAGTCGGACACAGTATAAATAAGTGACAAGCAAACGGGAGCTCAGAGCCGAACCGCGACGTTGCTCAGGCAATGTGGGTTACACTGAGCATGTCTTATATAGACAAACAAACTAGGAGGCAGGCCAGGAAGTGATGGAAGGGAAGGAAAAAAAAGCCCACAGAAAGCAGATGACGCCCATAGGTGAGCACAGCCAAACCACACATGTGAGTGGAATCGGGGTAGAGAAGCACTGCAGCAAGGAGGTAAGAGTACACAAGCAGGAAACTGCAGGCTAACTTGTGACCGTACCTTTTTCAGCCTGCTTCAGCTGCCCTAAGCCATAAGAGTATGTGCATGTGAATGGAGATTAAAGCCATTGGAGATTTGTCCCATGATGTGTTCTTGTTAGAAATTTACCTGTAAAGAGCAGAGACCAGTGGAGGGAAACTTCAATCTAGGCACAGTTTTTAGTTTAACAGAAATCAAGTAGTCCAGGTCACAAGGCACAGAGTTAACATCAGGGTCACAAGCAAAGGTCAGTTCAAGTAGCAGAGCATTGAATGCACAAGCCAGGGTCAATGCAGGCAGCTGAAAATTAGCATCAGGGGTCACAAGCCAAGGTATCAAGGGAAGCAAAAAGGAATATGTGTGAGCACATAAATCTGGCAAGAAACAGGAAGGACTTATCTTAGGTTCATACTAGTGCAGTGTGTTTTTGAGCTGGTTTTCAATGTGATTTTGAGTGAAGCTGCAGTGTGAATTGGTGCAATTTGGGTGTTTAAATGTGAGGTTTTTTACTGCTGCAATTGTTAGGGAACTGGCACCTTCCTAACAATGATGAGTCATGATGAACGCAGGTCGCTGACCCGCACAAAAAAGATAAATCGTTGCCCACCAAACATGACCATTCTCGTCATTTCACACTGTAGATCACAGGGCCCCTGCTCCCTGCCATTGAGTGAACAAAGGGAAAGGGCCACCAGGTGACGTCACTGGGTGACCCTGCCTCCGTGACAGCACTCGGAGACTTCACCCTATGATGTCAAAGGGGCAGGGTCACCCAGTGACATCACCTATGAAAAAACGTGCACCCTCCTGAGACCCCACCCCATGATGTCACAGGATGAGGTCTCAGAGTGCCATCACTGAGTGGCCCTGCCCCTTTGTTTACTTAAAGTGTCACTAAACCCACATCATAAAAAAACTATTAATAAATGCTGTATTACATGCTGTTCATAGTCAGTCACTATGAGATTTGTCTTCTGTATTCTTCAAAAAACTGGCAGATTCTGCTGTTCTCTATCTGTCCCTTTTGTCCAGATCCCCAGTGCAGCTAGGAATTTTGCAGAGCAGTGTTGGCAGCTCTGCACATGCTCAGTTTTCCGTGAGTTTCTATGTTGAGCATTTCCTCCCTATCAAATCTGAGCAGCCCATGTGACTATAGAATCACACAAGTGGGCATATACACAGTAGTAAATAATGACAGCCCACTCCTTCCCTCCTCCTCTTCCATGTCCACTAACCAGCTAAACACAATGGGGGCGGGATATTACATGTAGATTGATGGAGGCTTCACCTCCCTCTTATTCTAAGACACAGGCTGGAGGGGCGTGACACAGCCTGTGACTGGCAGAAATCTGCCCACATCGTGTTGTTGCCAAAAAATAATAAAGATTTGACTTCAAATATATACTGTATTTGTATGACAATTTAAACAGTTTATTGATATTATTTATTTTTACTCGGTGTTCCAAAGGCTGTTTTTTTTATTTGAACACGTGACCAGCAACAAAGGACTAGAAGCTTTTTTTTTAATAATTATTAAAATACTTACAGTACCATCAGCCATATACAGAAATAAAAAGGCAAATGTGAAATAAACAGTGTGTGTTTAGTATCACTTTAATACAAGGGGGGCAGAGAAGATTTTGCAGGTCGGCGGCCAGCGTGTATTGTGATTGACAATGGATTTCGTTCGGACAACATGTTTATTTAATTTTTTTTAATAAACGACTTGTCAAAAACTGTCTTATGTTTTTATTTACTTTTGAAAAATGTTTGGTGAATGAGTACTGATTCACATTAGGGGGCGGGTTTTGGGGCCCCCTTCACAAAGGGGACTTCCAGATTCCAATAAGCTACCCCCCGTACCCCCACAACCCTGGTACCTATCAATATGGACCCCCCCGGCAAAGTGCCCCCCCATGTTGGGGACTGGTATAGTTCGGGGGGGGGGTGTTCTCGCTCATCCTCCCCTCTTTCCTGGCATGCCGGGCTGCATGCTTGAATAAAGGTATGGATTTTTTTGTTTTTTGTTTTAGCATGGGGTCCTCTTAAAATCCATACTAGACCTGAAGGGCCTATTGTCCCATGTACTTGTATGAAAAAGTATCCAATTACTCTTTGTATTGTTTCCTTTGTGTGAAATTCCTGGTGTTCCTCTCAGGCCCTGTCAGAATTCATGAATCAGACCGAGACAGATGTGCAGTTAAAATCTCACTTGTTTATTAATAATAATAATAAAAGGCAAACAGAGAAACATAGTCAAATCATAGCCAGAGTTCGGTAACTGGAACGAATAGTCAGACAAGCCAGGACGTCAGGGAGCCAGAGATCAGCGTACTTCAGGACAGGCCAGGAAATCAGGAACCCGGAGAATAAGTGTAGTGGAACAGCAAGCAGGATCAGGAACCAGAAGGGACGTCAGCCAAGCAAGTATTCAATGGGTACAGAAGAGAGAGTCTCTGGATGTGTTGACCAGACGAAGGCAGAGAGGAACTGAACTGAACAGCTCAAGTAACCAGCAGGGCTGACGAACAGGATATCATCATCAGGTGAGTCACTGTGAAAAAGATTGGAGCTGGCAATAACCTACAGCTGAGCGGCCTGCTCTGAGAATTAAGGGCTGACCCAGCCCTGACAGTCCCTCTGCTTTAAAAACTGACCACACTAAGCAGGAGAACACAGCATGGTCAGCTGTGCTAGGAATTCAGTATGCTCTCCTCCAATGATCAAGCTTCCCCTCAACCCCCCCCCACCCTGCACAGCATTTCATAATGTGCTGCTGTGAAAGGTTATGTGATCGCTATTAAAAAAAGGGGGGGGGGGTTGTTGTTTTTTTTATATATATATCTACAGTATACACATGTTTTGCCTTTCATTTCTATTTTATATCACCTTAAATAGCTGGCCAATCACCCTGATTGGCCACATGATCAAATGTGGGTGAGACTCTCAGAATTTTGACAATTACAATAAGTAAAGTTAAAACCAGAGAGGCAGAACTGACATGTCATGCTCCAGTCTGTGGGAGACCACAAGACCTAACAGACTCAGCTCTTGGCTCGAGGAATGTTCACCAGAAGGCTCATTTTGCTTATCAGCATATCTTTTATGTACATTTCTGAACATTGGAACAATGCAAGGTTTCCCCTTCGGCTAACAGCTTTTGCAGAATTAGGGTTGAAATGAGGAAAACTGCTGAATCTGCATCCCTTTAGATGTGAATTCCTATTGGGAGTATCTCACCAAAAATTTAATTTTTGTTGCAGAGGATGCCTGAAATCTGACTTGTATCTTAGTGCAGACTTCTGGGAAAATCAGTGAGCCAATCACACAAGCAGGAAATGATGTTTCTGGGGGGGTGTTCTGTACACATTTTGGGTACGGAACACCTCCAGGTAGCCATATTGCATTTTACAGAAAATTGCAGGGCTGCAGATTGAAAAGGAAAGGTGATTTTTAATAACATTTCATTACAATATGACTTATTTTTTTTATTGCTATTTTTTTTCCTCATGAAAGTGGAGTTACCCTTTAACCGCTTGACATTTAGAGCACGAGGATATACTTCAGCAGGATGGCAAGGTTTGGGAAAATGGGCGTACCCGTACGACCCCTTTAAATCGCGGGCTAGCGTGCCCGCCGTGTACTATCCCGCGTACTCTATGTCCGCCGGTGGCCCGTGATCGTGACACAGAGAGACAGAATGGGGAGATGTCTATGTAAACAAGGCATTTCCCTGTTCTGCCTAGCAACATGACAGGGATCTACTGCTGTCAATAATAGAAAAAATGGCCGTACTCCGTACTCGATCAAAATTCTTATTTATTCAGAACCTCCCAAGTGTTGACAAAAGACAGAAAGCTGGTAGATGCATTTCACACACTCTAAGTGCACTTCATTATATCACCTGGAGCAGCGAGTGTTTTGTTTGGATATCAGGGATCTACTGCTCCCAGTAATCGGGAGCAATGATCTCTGTCATGTTCTAGTGAGCCCATCCCCCCTACAGTCAGAACACACTGAGGGAACACATTTAACCCCTTGATCGCCCCCTAGTGTTTAACCCCTTCCCTGCCAGTGACATTTACACAGTAATCAGTGCATTTTTATAGCTCTGATGGAAGATAGTCAGAGGAATCCGCGCTTAGGATGTGTATGACTGCTGCCTCCCTATAAAAAAGTTCCACCTAGGTGCAACCCAACAAAGTGTAGAAAACAAATTAGGAAATGGCGCTGTACTATGTGAAAAAATATATATAGCTATTTATAATGTGTGTACCACCAAATATACATATATCATATATATGTACATATATATAAGGTGTATAAAACATATATATCCAGAAAGGGCAAATCCTTCCTAACATGTGGCGATATAAAGTGACATGTGCTTAAAGATTAATATGTGCAAAAAAAAAATATGTATAATAGTAGGAAAATAAACATCAAAATATAAAAGGATAAGGATAAGCAGAAAAACGTGCTGGCAAAAGTGACTGTGCTCCCCTCTTGTGCTTTCACTCACCAGAGCGCTTCACCCCTGCAGGGGTACAAGCATGAAGTATAAATGATGTGATCCCGATCCCAGAGTTGCGATATCCCCCGGGTGCCCAGCTTCAGGGCAAAAGATCATCAACGGGCGGAAGGGAAGGAGACTCCAGTGTCTCCCCTCTGCAACATAAATCCTGGCCAGGTATCCGCATATATGTGTTTATAAAAAAGAGGAAAACATGATGCACATAGCATGATTCCGTATAGCTACTTTTATTAAAGATTAGGTATAAACTAATCCAGGAAAGTTAAAAAAGTTTAAAAAGGCAGGGGAGAGGGAGCTCACTTGCTCGCATACTCTCCGAGCGTAATGGGGAAGCAACGCTCTCCTCACTCAGAGCTTGAGTTCCACCGGTGCAATTCAGATATTACATAGTAAACCTAAATTATCAAAGACAAATATAATTATAATTAATAACACAACTAATACTCATACGTCTTTGAATTACATAAAAACGAAAAGCACTTGACATGAGGAAAATTGAATGTTTAAAATTAAAAAAATTTGATTCCAAATAAAATAAAAGTGTGTGTGTGTGTGTGTGCTTGTGTGTGTATATGTATGTATGTATGTGTGTGTGTATATGTGTATGTGTGTATGTATATATAATAAATAAAAAAAAAAAGGTATATATAAAATATATAATATAAAAACAGTCTGGATGCTTATCAGGGGTAATTGAGAGTGTATGTTTGTGTATTAGGAGATTGTGGGTTCTGAGGAAAATTCTGTATTAGAGTACTATGCTAGGAACTCACTAAATATTGTGAAGAGAGGGTTCCATGATAGGAACTCATTAGTATGTTTTCATGGGGAATACCTACCGCAATTAAAAATTAGATAAAAAACAATTAAGATCAATGTCCACATTTAACCCTCTAGGTACTAGACTCCCTAGACAGTATGTCCACTTGGTCTCATTCTGGGACACTTTTTTATTCTTTTATTTCCACCTCTCCAGTGATTACTGATCAAGTTAATTACTGATCAAGTCAATACCATAAAAAATTAGTCCTGTGTGGTCCCTGTTCTGAAACTCGTCAAAATGTCTAGAAAGGTTATGTTTCGGAAAACCCTTCTTGATATTATTTATATGTTCTCTGATCCTAACAAAAAGAGGCCTTGTAGTTCTTCCCACATATTGCAACTGGCAGGGACATTCAATCACATATGTGACATGCGTGCTGTCACATGTGATCAGTTCCCTAATTTGATACTCTTTCCCGGTTCTAGATTTAAAAGATACCCTTTTCTTTGGTTGTTTTTTACTCACACGGCAGGGTAAGCACTTTTGACATCTATAGAAGCCTTTCATTTGAGGGAACAGTTTTATAGTCTTAGGTGGATCAACTATATTATGTACCAGCTGGTTTCTCAGGTTGAGGGCCTTTTTATAAATAAATCTTGGTTTCTTTGGAAGTATTTTTGCCAAGATTCTGTCAGATTTCAAGATCGGCCATTAGGAAATATTGTCCGATCTTGAAATCTGACAGAACCTTGGCAAAAATCCTTCCCTTCCGCCCGTTGATGATCTTTTGCCCTGAAGCTGGGAACCCAGGGGATATCGCAACTCTGGGATCGGGATCACATCATTTATACTTCACGCTTGTACCCCTGCAGGGGTGAAGCGCTCTGGTGAGTGAAAGCACAAGAGGGGAGCACAGTCACTTTTGCCAGCACGTTTTTCTGCTTATCCTTCAGAAAAAATCTTTCACTAAGTGAAAGAAGCACTATGTCACTTTATATGGACACTTATTATTAATTTTTTGGTTCATTATTGGATATCACCCACAGCAGTTATATTAAGTTTATATTTTATATTTTGATATTTATCACACAGATTGCCAATGTTGATTGATGGGCATTATTAACATCAGCTGATGTTATTTATTGATTGCATCTCTATACATATATATATATATATTTTTTTTCCTACTATTATATATATAAATATATATTTTTTTTTTGCACATATTAATCTTTAAGCACATGTCACTTCATATCTTTATATCTCCACGTGTTAGGAAGGATTTGCCCTTTCTGGATATATATGTTTTGTACACCTTATATATATATATATATATATGTACATACATATGATATATGTATATTCGGTGGTACACACATTTATAAATAGCTATATATATTTTTTCACATAGTACAGCGCCATTCCCTATTTTGTTTTCTACACTTATAGCTCTAATTGCTGTATAAATGTCAGTGGTCCCAAAATAGTGTCAAAAGTGTCCGATCTGTCCGCCGCAATGTTGCAGTCATTATAAATATTGCAGATTGCCATCATTACTAATAATAATAATAAAAAAAAAATAATAATAATAAAAATGCCATAAATCTATCCCCTATTTTGTAGACGCTATAACTTTTGCGCAAGCCAATCAATATACACTTATTGCGATTTTTTTTTTTTTTTTTTTTTTTTTACCAAAAATATGTAGAAGAATACATAGCGGCCTAAACTGAGGAAGAAATTTGTTTTTTTTATATTTATTATAGCAAAAAGTAAAAAATATTGCTTTCTTTTTCAAAATGTTGCTTTTTCTTACTTACATAAATGTACAATATATATGTAAAGCGCTGTGTAAATTGACGATGCTATACAAGTACCTTTAAATAATAATAATCTGCTTTCAACATTCGATTTTCAAACTATCATAATCCTTTTAGAAAAAAGCCAGTTAAAAGTGGTTTCTATCAAAACGTCTTCTCTTCTGAAGGATATTGAAAAATCACAAATGAAAATTGCGTATCCTTCCATCAACACGCTTTAAAATGGAATGAATTATTTAGCGTTATGACAACATAGTTATTTATATCAAATAAAATATTTCAGCAATGATATATATCCATGTTAACAGGTCCCCGTGCTGACAAAACATGAACCAGTCATGTATACAGTATGTGTACAGACAATAATCATTGTCTAACACTTGCTTTGTGTGGAAGTCTGCTTTCAGTTTATCCATTCATGTCAGCTTCTCTACTATTGAGATATTTTTGTTTATTTCCTATAAATTGTGATTCATTTCCTGCAGCTACATTCTCTCATGGTTACAAGAGATGCTATTTCCTGCTTGAAGTGGAATTTTGTTCCGAGTTCATACAGTCAAAGTAAAAGCTGGTAGACTTTTCATGTCTTTAGTAATTGTATCCTTTCTTTACTGTTGACATATAGGGTAGCTTTACTAAAACTATCAGCTTCTAACTTCAGCTTGTTCAATTAAAGTGATTGTAAGGTTTCGTTTTTTTTTTAATTTAAAATAACAAACACATCATACTTGCCTCCACTGTGCAGCTCATTTTGCACAGAGTGGCCCCGAACCTGCTCATCTGGGGTCTCCCGGCGGCTCTCGCGGCTCCTCCCCACATCAGATAACCCCCGCGGGGAAGCGCTTCCCCAGGGGGTTACCCTGCGGGCGCGCTCCCGAGTCCAGCATTCGGCGGCCATGGCTGCCAAATGTATGCCTCACCACCCCCCCGGTGCCCACATCATTGGATTTGATTGACAGCAGCGGGAGCCAATGGCTGCTATCAATCTATCCAATCAGGACACGAGACACCGGCTGGAGCTGGTGTGCTCGTTCCTGTCACGCAAATTTCGGGACTCAGGTAAGTATAAGGTGGGCTTGGGGGCGCTGCTGCATAGAAAAACGTTTTTCACCTTAATGAATAGAATGCATTAAGGTGAAAAACAGCAAAGGTTTACAAACCCTTTAAGCTTTCACAATAAAACCTGGAAGCTGATTGGTTTCTATGCAGAGCTGCAGCAGATTTTGCACTCTCCAGTTATAGTAAATACTCACATAGAGTCTATATACACTGAAAGAAAACTGAGGCCTCGTGCACACTGATTTGCTCAGCTCCCCCAAAACACCTGTTCTCCTTGCATGAGAAAAGCTGCTTACAAAGAGAAAAAATTGTATCCTACTTACTGTAATTTTCTTTTCCTGGTACCTATCCATGGCAGCATACATATGATAGTAGCCCTGCCTACTTCCGCCCACAGGACCAGTGCATAGCTATAAAAAGTTAACAACCACACAACAGCCCATTCCCTGTAAATCGATAGGAATGAACTGGGTGGGTTCGGTATGCTGCCATGGATAGGCACCAGGAAAAGAAAGTTACAGTGAGTAGGATACACATTTTCTGTTTTCCTGGTGCCTCCATAGCAGCATACTTATGATAGATCAATAACTCGCTATCAGGGTGGGAAGCTTCAGCAAATTAGATCATAAGAAAGTTAGTAAGCTACTGGCTTCCTGACAAAGACAGGTGTAGTGAGGACTACTAAGCCCATCATCATAGTGCTGAAAGAATGCGCTATAATAGAACCAGATTGGCTCCCCTGCCTGCCATGTTGGCTGACATCTCACTATGAGATAGGTAAGCAAATGCCCACAGGTTCTTGATGCCATGACAACAGCAAGGCTGTGAACTTCCTGCAGCTCGAAGAGCTTCCCCAATAATTCTTATACGAGAAGGTGGCTTCAGATAAGGGTGAATATCTGCCTGGTGGAAAAAAACAAATTGAGCACCATCTGCGATACTCTCACCATCTGCACCAACATTCAAACCCCAGGACAGACCCCCAGAGCGCACCCCCTGCTCAAGGGGCCACGCCCCCAAAGCCTGCCCCAAAAATTATAGCGCAGATAGAAATAGAACAACATACAGCACCCAAATGCTCTCGCAACAAGTGCGTTTTTTCCGGGTACAATCACCCCAAGCCCCTGGTAGAACACTGGGAAAGTGAGGACAGAAGCCTAAGTGGCAGTCTTGCCAATCTGTCAAAGGCAGTTTGAAGCTAGATGGCAAAACACATTCCTTGGGAAAAGATATGGTAACTTCACCCAGGCCCACAGATTTCCTTTGCAGCTATGAATAGTGGGCAGGAGAGCTTCTGTCTACCCCTTTAAGGCAATCTTGACATACTCTATCTTGTAAACCCAACTTCATTCAAGCTGACAGCAATCCTTTGCGGCTATGAATAGTGGGATGGAAGAGCTTCTGTTAGCAAGCTTGACACATTATTTACTCTGTAAATGCAGCTTCACAGAGGATTCACAGCAATTCCTTGCGGCTCAGCATAATCAGCCGGAGAGCTTCTGTCTGCCTTTTTTTAAAGGCGGTCCTGACTCTTTAGGCCATAGTGTTTGGCATTCGCAGTATGGAAGATCATTTTCTCTAACTTTGGAGACTGGATTTCTGGTGCTCCTCTCACGCATATTTCTGCCAGTGGGACAGGCTGGGCTCCTTAGCCAAGGGAGAGGTCAGTTAGCACCAGAATGCACTCTTTTAGCAGCAAAATACCTTCCTGGTCTGATGACCCTTTCCTATAGGAACCATGTGAATCTTTGTTATGCAGTGAGCTCATAGTGCAAGACAACTGGAACACTGACATTTAGTCAGGTATAATAATGCCACACTGAGACATGACTAAGGACATAGCTATTCACTAGGCAGCAGGAAATGGCATGCAGTCCTAGCATGTGAACACCCTATCTGTAAGCCACTGGGTCTTTAACCCCTTGTTCCTCAACTCTTCTGCCTGCCTCCCACTGCTGGCAAACTTCTCACCTTGCCCTAGATGGCTTCTAGGTAGTCTTGCCCAATTCCAAGATGGCCCCTGGGGGAGTTTTTGCCCAATGGCCCCCATGTGAGCTCTAGCCACTTCACCTGTTCAGCACAATGCATCATGCTCTTGAGTGTAGACACTTAGCTTTCTCGTCGAACAATTGCCACTAGAATGCATACTGGAACACAGTGCAGCTGCAGCCCATCCGAGAGGAGATGTAACAACTTATGAGGCCATTCACAGATAAATTCCAAAAACTTAGAAAACATACTTATCTTGGAAATGCAATGTCACAGTTCAATGAATCCACTCACTTCTGGGAGGCAGGCTCCAGACACAGACAGCTCTTCTGAGGAACAAAGCCCTGGCTGCACTGCTATATGTGGGGCTAGTTAGCACCTGATGCTTCACCCCAAAAGATCCACAGAAAGGGCTCCCTGCCTTATCAGAGCATTTAGTGTCCCAAGGTCAGGGACTGCGCTTACAGAAGAGGCTGAACCTGAGCAGAAAACCACCAAAGGTAGCAGGTAAGGGCTTCTTCTCTTCACACTGGCTGTGAGTTTCATGAGGATAAAAAAGGGAATGGGCTGTTGTGTGGGTGTTAACTTTTTATAGCTGTGAACTGGTCCTGTGGGCGGAAGTAGGTGGGGCTACTATTATACGTATGTTGTCACGGAGGCACCAGGAAATGTGCCTAAAGTGTTTGTAACCCTAAAAAAATAAAATAAATAAAAACTGGATCCTGTTCTCTTAAAGCACGTTATACAGCACTGTGCTTGTGCTGTGTAATTTGTGTCTCCTGTATCATCTAAAATACCTTGTCGATCCTGCCTCTGTTCTGTAAACTGACCACGTTTATCATGGCTGCTGAGCCATGATAGTGTGGTCAGTTTACATGCCTCCATCATCTGCAGCTCTCCTCTGTCCTCCTCTACCCCCACCCGCCTTCCTGCCTGTCAGCTCATACCAGTGCCGTTCTGCTCCCCTCCCCGCTGCTATAAAACTATGTGATGTTCATACCATACCCTCTGTTAGATAACAAGAAAAATATGGTGATTTTTACCTTATTTCACTCTGTCAGGGCTGGCTCAGCCTTTCCTTCTCTGAGCTGGCCGCTCAGCTGTCGGCTAACTGCCAGCTCTCATCTCTCTCCACAGTTAACCAGCTGTTGTGGATTTGCTCGTCAGTCCTCCCTACTTAAAGATCTCCAGCTCACTTCATTCCTGCCTTCGCCTTGGTCACATCACAAGAAACCTTCTCCTGCATTCCTGTTTAAAGACTGGCTTTGCTGACATCCCTTCTGGCTCCTTATCCTGCTTGCTGTTCCTCTACTTGGATCCCTGACTTCTTCTGGCCTGGCTGATTACTCGATCTGGTTACTGAACTCTGGCTTGGCTGACTACCCGATCCAGTTACTGGACTCTGGCTATGCTTTGACTATGCTTACTCTAATTTACCTTTTTATTTTTATTAATAACCAAGTGTGATTTTACTGTACTTCTGTCTCGATCTGGTTCATGGTTTCCGACACACTCACGTGACTGCTCGCCTCTATTCTCCTCTCCTCCTCTCCTCGCGAATGGCGTTAGTGGGAGTTCTCAGCCCCTCCCGCTGTAGCTTCAAACAAGGAAGATGCTGCTCCAGGTGAGCAGTCACTACAGTCCGGATTCCCTGGGTCAAAAGCATATAAGTGATACTGCGGAAAACCTGTAAATTAATAAGCAGCCAACACAACAACTACACTAAATGTGATATAAATGAAACGTAGCGCTAGTGGATAATACAATATATAATGTGTATAGAAATACTTAAAACAATAGGTAAAGAGGAGAGAGAGTCAACAGGAGCTTAACTTCTCATAAATATAGTATGCTTCAAACAAAAAGTGAATATGTGACTATCGCAAGAAAAATTTTGCAAATCTATTTAAAGATCGTGCAAATCAATGTGAAGTGTGCCACATATACCCGTGACTAGAGCACTAGTGCAACCAAATGCATGTGCAAATATAAGCATAAACATGTGCAAATATAAACATAAACATGTGCAAGTATAAGCATAAACATTAAAAAATCATATATATACATAAAAATAAAAATGGAAATGAAAATCCAGCAGGCGTCACTCGTGCAATCAAATACAATGAAAAAGTGACATATATATATATATATATATATATATATATATATATATATATATATATATATATACTGTATATATCGTCTTTAAATGGATGTTTTCAATGGTGGGTGTACACCCTGGAGTGTCTTCACCATCAAGAACGCAAAAGGAGAAAGGGATACCCTTACCAGGAACGATGGACCCAGCTCACCTAATGGTGGTGGGTCAGTAAGGCATGACAGCAAGACGCAGAGAGCGGGCTCTCAAGATGAACTGCACAGCACCCCTCTGATCAGCCAACTGTGGAAACGGATCAGTAGTCCCTAATCCTTATGGCGGTGGGTCAGTAAGGCATGACAGCAGGGCCCCAAGAATGGGCTCTCAAGATAGACTGCACAGCACCCCTCTAATCAGCCAACTGCGGAGACAGCTCAGTAGTCGCTTATCATCCAGGCTGGCAATGTGGTGTTTAACAGCATGGACAAAAAGAAAGAAATCTCTGCATGGAGTAAATACGTAAAGCAGGATTAATTAGCAATAAAACGGATATCCAAAAAAAAATATATATATATAAAAAGCACGAGTAAAAATAAGTAAAAATAGCGCAGTAAAAGGTGGCCACAGCCGGCGTATTGTACCCTACGCGTTTCATCTTAAGAGACTTCGACTGGGGTATACGGATGCGCTGGGTGCAAGCCACGGCTTACCACCGATGATCAATAGAAAGAAAAGAATGTCTGTACACCACAGGAACGTTCCAACGATTTTATTCCAAAAATAGCAAAATGACAGCCAACCAAGATAGAAAGTGTTAGAACCTAGGAGGTGACGTGTGTTTCACACTGACCTCAGTGCTTCTTCAAACCTACAGCACAACCGAAGCACCGAGCATATAAAGGCTCCATCCACCCACACACAGGTGCGGGATAATGCAATCAGCTGTGCCGAATGTATGACAAGGCAATCCTAATACACCTGCATAACTAAAACATGCGCTAGTCACCCCCATACTTTAAAAGCCCTCACTGGACCCCACCAATCTCAACAACGTCCCATCTCCTTACTCTCCTTCTCCTCCAAACTTCTTGAAAGACTGGTCTACAACCGACTAAGCGACCATCTGACCATGAATAAACTTCTTGATCCCCTTCAGTCCGGTTTTCGCCCTCAACACTCCACGGAAACTGCTCTCCTTAAACTCTCAAATGACCTACTAATGGCTAAAACAAGTGGACACTATTCTATACTACTTCTCCTGGATCTCTCTGCTGCCTTTGACACAGTGGACCACCCCCTCCTCCTCAAAAAACTCCACTCCTTTGGTCTCCGTGACTGTACTCCTTAGCTGGTTCTCATCCTACCTATCCCACCGCTCCTTCAGTGTCACTTACAACTCTACTTCCTCCTTTCCTCTTCCTTTCTTCATTGGGGTCCCCCAAAGTTCTGTTCTTGGACCTCTCCTTTTCTCAATCTACACCACCTCCTTGGGTCAGTTGATTGCCTCCCACGGCTTTAAATATCATCTTTACGCTGATGACACCCAAATCTATCTCTCCACCCCCCAGCTCTCTCCATCTGTCTCCTCACGCATTACCAACTTACTAGCAGACATATCAGCCTGGATGTCACATCACTTCCTCAAACTCAACCTATCCAAAACCGAGCTCATGATATTTCCTCCATCAGGTGCCACTTCCCCTGATTTTTCTGTCAATATCAACGGCTCAACTATCAACACATCTCCCCACGCCAAGGTCCTAGGTGTAATCCTGGACTCTGAACTAACCTTTCGACCCCACATTCTATCATTATCCAAAACTTGCCGCCTCAATCTCCGCAACATCTCCAAGATACGCCCCTTCCTAACCAATATCACCACAAAACTTCTAATCCACTCCCTGGTCATTTCCCACCTCGACTACTGCAACTCCCTCCTCATTGGTTTACCTCTAAGTAGGCTATCCCCACTTCAGTCCATCATGAACGCTGCTGCCAGGCTCATCCATCCCACAAACCGCTTAGCGTCTGCTACACCCCTCTGCCAATCCCTCCATTGGCTGCCACTCAGTCACCGAATTAAATTCAAGATACTACTATAACTTACAAAGCCATCCACAACCTGGCCCCCAGCTACATCTCTAACCGAGTCACAAAATACCAACCTAATCGTTCTCTTCGCTCCTTCCAAGACCTAATGCTCTCAAACTCCCTTGTCACCTCATCCCATGCTCGCCTTCAGGACTTCTTCAGAGCCTCTCCCATCCTCTGGAATGCTCTACCCCAATCCGTCCGATTTTCTCCTACTTTATCCACTTTCAGACGATCCCTGAAAACTCATCTCTTCAGAGAAGCCTATCTGGCCCCCACCTAACAACTGTACATTTATCTTCTCAATCAGCACATCACTCACAGTTATTACCTCTTGTATCTCTTGACCTTCCCTCTTAGATTGTAAGCTCTAAGGAGCTGGGCCCTCTGATTCCTACTGTATTAAAGTGTATTGTATTTGTACCCTCAAGTTGTAAAAGCGCTACGTAAACTGTTGGTGCTATATAAATCCTGTATAATAATAATAATAAATAAGCATACCTCTGTGTTACCATATGACAACATGGAATAGCATGTAAACTTCATACAAAAAAAAAAAATAGTATTAAAAAAAATAATAATAACACCGCCAAGGATAGTTTATATTAGTCATAGAATATAAGTATAAATATGTTAAAGGAGAAAAACTTGAATGACAAATAGCATAATATTGAAAATACTAGAAACTAACCCAAATATATAGAGAAGTATAAATATATTACTAGAGAAATAGTGCCCTACATTGATAAAAAATGAAATAACATTCCATATGCAAATAACCTAGCAATTCATATATAAAAACAAAAATAAAAAGGAAAAGACAAAAATAAACACATCCCAATATCATAAAATAAATAAATCAGTTTGATATTGTGGACACACAAGAACAAAAAAGATCTTTAAATGGGAAGATGTAGCGTATGTGGTGCTAATCAAAACTATTATGTTAAAACCGATAAGACTAAAAGGCAACATTTCCCCTGGCACAACACATGGTGACCCCAACCTATAGCCATAGAAAAATACTCAACAAAAGACATCCCCTAAGTACAATACAAACAATGTCCATAGTCCCATCAACCTGCTTTAATAAATTGTCAGTTAATTGTATATAATAACCAATTTTGAACATTTACGGGCGAAGGAAGAGTGGAGAACAAAGTATGTATGAACAAATGGTGAGAAACATAACATCTCTAACCAAAGCGGGTCCACAACAATATGGCAAGTATCTAATCATAATAGTGGCTGACATCCCAGTCAAAGTTGAGACCTGAAGGGATACGAGTCTGGAGCCAGTGTATCCAGAACACCTCCCTTTGACATAACATCCGGAAGTCATCACCCCCCCCCCCTTTTTGGTGTTTTGGTGCACACACTTTTTCTATAACCTGCACTGTCATAGCCTTGATGTTATCATCATGGCACTCTCTACAGTGAGGTATCGCAAAAAGGGTCAAACATGTCACCACCATCCGTGACAACCAGCAACAGGTCATCAATATAACTTAAGTAGAGTACAATCTGTGATCTAAATGGGTTCTCCACTCCAACGATGCGGGATCGCTCCCACCAACCCATATAGAGGTTGGCCAAGGAGGGAGAAAATTTGGCTCTCATCGCGGCCCCGCACCTCTGGAGCTAGAAGACACCATCACACACAAAGTAGTTATGAGTCAGTAGAAATTCCAATACCTCAATGACAAATGCCCGATATTCAAGGGTAAAATCAGTGTATGTCTCCAAATGAAAGGAAACTGCTGTTATAAACAAACCATGGGTAATGGAGGAATACAAATTTGTAACGTCACAAGTGGCCCACGAGTAATGATCACTCCAGCATCCACTTAGGGTAGCCCCTATCCAGAAATCGTTTGCAGAGCGCACTAGCCTCTATACTGAATTGTGAATCAATACTGCAAATGTGTCTTATGCGCAAAAACTGTCCTAGGAGGATACTCTTAATAGTGTGCTTGGGATGTCCATACTGGGCTGAGAGTAAAGTATTCCCAGATGAAGGTTTCCTATATAGAGTGGTACTTACTCCCAGTCCTTCTCCCTTGAGACACACATCTAAATACCGTATTTATCGGCGTATAACACGCACTTTTTTCCCCTTAAAATCAGGGGAAAATCGCGGGTGCGTGTTATACGCCGATCCCCTGCGATCCTGACCTGTCAGAATTTAAAAATCGCTGACCGCGATTTGAAAATGGCGCCGCCGGCGCCGAAATACACAGTGCCGGTCCTCGGCTCTTCTCGGCGGCTTTCGGTTTCACTCGAGCGCCGCCAGAACCTAGCCGAGTATACTCGGATAGCTCCGCCCACCGTCCGAGTGAAACCGAAAGTAAACGAGAGCCGCCGAGAAGAGCCGAGGACCGGCTCTGTGTATTTCGGCGCCGGCGGCGCCATTTTCAAATCGCGGTCGGCGATTTTGAAGCTCACAGGCTTCAGCAAGGCTGGACTGGGGCAAGGCTGGACTGGGGCAAGGCTGGACTGGACACTGGGGAAGGCTGCACTGACATGGCTGCACTGACATGGCTGCACTAGCAAGGCTGCACTGACATGGCTGCACTGACATGGCTGCACTAGCAAGGCTGCACTGACATGGCTGCACTGGCAAGGCCGCACTGACATGGCTGCACTGACAAGGCTGCACTGACAAGGCTGGACTGGGGCAAGGCTGCACTGAGAAGGCTGCAATGATGGGCATTTAAATGTAAGTTTTTTTCCCTTCAACTTCCCTCCTAAAAGTTTTTTTTCCTTAAAATTCCCTCCTAAATTGAGGTGCGTGTTATACGCCGGTGCGTGTTATACGCCGATAAATACGGTAAGTGTGCGCACCATAAAGTTGGAGTGATGTTTTTCGGGATGTTATGTCGAAGGGAGGTGTTCTGAATACACCAGCTCCAGACTCGCATCCCTTCAGGTCTCAACTTTGAGTGGGATGTCAGCCACTATCATGATTAGATACTTGCCATATTGTTTTGGTCCTGCTTTGGCTAGAGATTTTGTTATGTTTCTCGCCATTTATTGATCCATACGATCCATACGATGTTCTCCACTCTTCCTTCGCCTGTAAAGGTTATTATATACAATTAACTGACAATTTATTATAGCAGGTTCATGAAACTGTGGACATTGTTTGTATTGTTTTTTTTTTTAACCAACAAAATTGTATTAAATTTTCAGAAGTGTATTTAATCATTATCTTCATTGCAATATAATTCAACTTCATACATCACATTCCAACTGTTAACCAACAACAAGAGTATTAATTCATTATCACCTTATCCCAGTTATAGCTTTTCCTAGCCCGTTGTTCACCCTACATTTATTCCTTATAATTTGTCAGCCACCAGTTCCACCGGGGCTAGTCCCGCCACATCCAGCCAGGGTACCTACAGTTTCTCAAGTTTTTGTGCACTTCCCCTGTGCTGGTATATCAACTTTTCCAATCTCAGTGTTGCGCTAATGTTATCAATCCATTCTTTTATGGTTGGGCGTCTCAGACTTCCAGTGTGTCATAATTAATTTTCTAGCTTGAAATAGAAGTCTATTTTTGTTATCCGCTATGCTGTTACAAATGTGCCAATTAAGTGTTGTAGTGCCGGGCAGCTAAGTAGTACAGCCAGGGATATGGCAATGCCAATCCACCGCTGTCTTTGGGCCTCTGCAAATGCTCTAATTTAATCCTGGGGGGTCTATTTTTCAAGATGAGAGTGCGAAAAATGGTATTTACTATACGGAATATCTTCAAGGGAATGACCATGGGGGTGTTATGGAGGAAGTACAGTAGTTGGCATGAGAATCATCTTTATGAGAGTCACTCTGCCCGCAACTGACAGAAAGAGGGAGTTCCAAGTTTTAATTTTTCCCCTAAACCTCTGTAGGAGGGGAGAAATATTTAAGTGAATAAAATCCCTTTGTCTAGACGTGGTCTGAATCCCCAGGCATTTAAAGGAGGCAGTAATGGGTATAGGACATGAGGAGTTCACTGTCTTTGTGTCATTCACATCCAGCAGATTTTGACCAGTTTATAAGCAAACCTGAAAATACACTGAATCTGGATATGGTCGACATGGCCTCCCGAAGGGAGAGATCAGTGTATCTGAGCATGGTATCATCAGCATATAACATGACTTTTTCCTGCATGTTGCATGTTGCCATAAAAGAAACCAGTGATGTGCTGATGGGCCCTGATCCCGATTGCCAGTGGCTCAATAGCTATCGCAAAGAGAAGGGGGGACAACGGGCAACCTTGCCTAGTACCCCTCCTCAATGCGAAACCCCGGGACAGGAAGCCAGATGCCCTGACAGCGGCCTGTGGCTGGCTGTAAAGGAGTTTGACCCAGGAAATGTAATTTGGACCAAACCCAAATTTCAGCAATATTGACCATAGATATTCCCAGTCTATGCTCTCAAACGCTTTTGTGGCATCTAGCGATAACAACGCCCTGCTGCCCATGTTATCTGCCTGCGATTGACTATTAAAGAACAGCCGTCTCAGATAGAAGGTAGTGGATTTATTGGGCATGAAACCTGCCTGGTCGTCATGCACAAT
Source organism: Lithobates clamitans (assembly GCA_037952925.1). NCBI lineage: Eukaryota > Metazoa > Chordata > Amphibia > Anura > Ranidae > Lithobates > Lithobates clamitans. The sequence goes on along the minus strand of JBBGZY010000181.1, from coordinate 1,540,445 downwards.
AGATGTGATCACTCCGTTCAGCCTCATTGCCAATGCCTTAGCTAATATCTTTAAAGTGAGGTCCTTCGTGCTACTAATTAAGTGAATAAAAAATGAAAAATAATAATGTGAAGTACGTGAAATCGCTGCAAGATCTGAAGTGTACACTAAACACAAAAAACAGTAAATAATGATGAAAGTGATCCGCGCAGACTTATAACACACAATATTATAGAAAAATAATCCCAAATGGTGTGAAAAAAGTAAACACAATAGCTAAAATCCAAAATAAAATGTGTATACATCAAAAAAGGTCCACCAAAGTGATAGATTAGTGTCCATAATCCTGGTGAATCTTCTAAATAAACAGTTGTGTTGTGAAATTGATGTTAATCTTCTTGACTAAATAGTCACGTAATGCTCCCAGAGCCCTAACCTCCAAATGGAGAAAAATAAGCCTTGGATCGATATCCTGGGATGGGATCGCCTATGTGTCGTCCGTACTCCCAATTGATGTCCGTGTAGATAGATATGGACGTGGTTCGCGATCCGCTGAGCAAGCCCTCTCTCTGCTGACAGCTTCAATGGCCTCAAAATCTCGTGGTTCCATTATGGACGTTTAGTGTTCGCCATTAAAGGAAATAAAAGAAAACAGGCCTCCCATAGTGTAATGTGTAAAGATAATACAATTTAATGAAAATGCCAAGTTGCCTCTTACATCAAAAAAGTTAAAAACAAGCTTATCTGTATGTAGCCGTGTGTCAAACACACTCTTTGCATCACTTCCCATCTCTCAAACTTCCGGCCAATCCCTTCCAGGGATCCATAACCATCTACACGGACATCAATTGGGAGTACGAACGACACATAGGCGATCCCATCCCAGGATATCAATCCAAGGCTTATTTTTCTCCATTTGGAGGTAAGGGCTCTGGGAGGATTATGTGACTATTTAGTCACGAAGATTAACATCAATTTCACAACACAACTGTTTATTTAGAAGATTCACCAGGATTATGGACACTCATGATTATTGTCACTAATCTATCACTTTGATGGACCTTTTTTGATGTATACACATTTTATTTTGGATTTCAGCTATAGTGTTTACTTTTTTCACACTATTTGGGATTATTTTTCTATAATATTAATGTGTTGGAAGTCTGCCCCTGCCCCTGGATCTATTGGGTCTTTACCCGGCTTGAGCAATAAAACAATGTTCACCTTGGACATTGAGACTGGCAGATACCCTTCCTCTCGTGATTTAAAAAAACGTTTAAAAATTGCGGTAGTAATTCTTCAGAATACTGTTTATACACATCTATGGGGATCCCATCCTCACCCGGCGCTTTACAATTAGGGAAGGAGCTGACTACGACCTGTAGCTCTTCTACTGTAAGTGGGGCCTCTAAGTCCGCTCGCTGACCTTCATTTAACTCAGGGAAGTCAATCTGTCTTAAGTACTGATCTAGGTCTTCTGGAGTGTAAGCTGTACCATGACTGTATAGGTTCTCATAGAAACTAGAAAGTTCCTGCAAAATCGTCTCTGGTTGGCTGACTATATTACCCTCTCTGGCCCTAATGGCTCCTATGGTGGGCGACCTTTGACGGGAGTTCGCAATCCGTGGTAATAAGTGGCCGGTTTTCTCACCCTCCTCAAAGAATGTCTGTTTTGCAAAGAATCTCTTCTTTTCGACCAAGGAGGAGAGCAGGTGTTGGTAGGCGGAAAGAGCTGCCTGCCAGGCCTCCCTGGTCGAGTCTGAAGGGTCTGTAATAAACATTTGCTCCATTTCCTGAACCCTGGATTCTACTTCTGCTTTAAGAGCAGAGGAGGCATGTTTAACTCTATTCATTTCAGCAATCAGTAATGCCCTCAAGTATGCCCTAAAGGCATCCCATTGCATTGTAATGGAATCATTAGGATCCTGGGTGTCAAAGAACTTGCGCATGCTCCCCACAACCCCCTCATGCGAACGGAATAGTTTCAGCCAGAAGGCGTTAAATTTTCAGGGGGCTTTAGGTAGCATAGTCGGTGGAGCTACAGTAATCCGTATCACCACAGGTGAGTGGTCAGATACACTACAGGGTCTATGTATCATGTCAGTCACAAACGGGAGCATGCTCAAGCTACACACCCCCAGATCAATTCTAGATAAACATCCATGCAATTTGGAGAAATATGTAAACTGTCTGACCCCCGGGTTGCGGTGTCTCCAGATATTCACCCAGCCCACCTTTTGCAACAACTGTACCAGGGGGGTACCCCTGGAGAGGGCAGAGGGTCCAGGGCCCGGGTGTCTATCCTTAACTGGGTTCAGACAGCAGTTGAAATCTCCTATCACTAGCAGCGGTACGTTAGGCCTGCCATCCAGAAATGCAAGCAAAAGCCTGAGCCCTGTGAAAGGCGGAGGAATATATATACATGCTAACACACATGACAATGTACCAAATTTGCAATGGATAAAGACATAACGTCCCTCTGCGTCTATGACACTATCAATTTATTGGGAGTCCAGGGCTCCATGGATCAGCACGCTTACTGACCTGGAGTAGGAGGTGTGCGTGGAATGGTAGGCTTTCCCCACCCACGAGTATCTCAAAAAGCTCACAGTCTCTGCCGTCAGGTGGGTCTCCTGGAAGCAGAGTACCCCAGGAATATATTTCTTCAGGCATATAAAGGTCATAGTTCGCTTTAAGGGGGAGTGCAGTCCTCTAATGTTCCAAGAAACTATAGGAATCTCCGCCATGCAATCAAGTGAACAATGTCAGGTGGCAGGATATGTGAGGGTGAGTGTGTGCAGTGGTTCACCCATGTCTGAACAATGTCACTGTCTGCCCAGGTGTTTTTAGTAAAGCTATCTGGGCATAAACAAACTGGAGGCTCAATTGCTCTACTGTGTTCCGTTGTTGGTAAGTTCTCCCTAAAAATAAAGGGTTTCAAAGTGGTAAACTGTTCTGTGCTGCAAACTTCGCACTCTGCCAACAGGGCAACTTTAACATTCTCAGCTACATTCCATTGCTCTTTTCTGTCCAGGTTAAACTTTATTAGATTCAACATTTATTCCAATTCGCTCTCTTTGTTTTGTGTAACAATTCTTGTCCCCCAGCCAGAGAAGATCTTTCAACATAATGAGGGGTTACCCCCCCTAGTAAAAGGTAGCGCTCAGAATTGCTGCTGTCTTGAAATTCAATTCCTCAGGTTTACTCACAGCGCATATATCAATCTTCTTCCATTTGTGCTTGTCTTTTTAGGGCCTGCTTGTTCCTTTCCAGCCATGCTGAAGCCTCCTTAGCAGATTCAAAAAACTGTGCTTGGCCTCTCATGGCTATCCGGAGTTTCGCCAGGTACAGCATGGAATATGGCAGCTGTAGGAGTTGCAGCCTGCGCTTGACATCTGTAAACTTGGCTCTGTTTCTCTGGACTTCTGCCGAAAAGTCTGGGTAGAAGGACACCCTGGTGCCATTATGTCTGCCTCCCTATAACGGTAATGGAGTATTCTCACCAAGATGGATCTAGGGGGACCCCCTGGCTGAGGTGGGCGTGATGGCACTCTATGAGCGCGTTCCACCGCAAAGAAGGGTGAGAAGGCATTTTTACCAAAAAAATGAGTCCTGAGCCATGGGTGGTATCTGATCCTCCATTTCACTAACTCTGCTTTCCACAGCTGTTGTGCATTCACATATCTTTTGCATGTCCTGTCTCAATAGAAGACATATCTTCTCTTAAGCCCCAAAACTGCTCCTTTAAGGTATCAACAGAAGCTGTACGGTTATTCACAGCCCTAAGGATGTCAGCCAGGGTGGGTTGCACTGTGTCCCGCGCTGCAGGGCTGTGTGGTTCTCCTGAAATGAGGGCTGTCTGTTCCCTCTCATCCTCCCCCCAGTGAGCAGGGATAATGGCTGCCTGCATGTCTGCCTGCTGGTGCTGTGCCTCACCAGAGCGGGATTGCTGATTCATCTCCATGTTCCCAGACATCTTTTGTGTATAGTATACCATATCTTTAGGGGCCTCTTTACCCAGGGGTTTGTGTGTCTTACTTGTTTTGTGCCCCAGATCCCTCAGCGTGTCCTGTCCATGAGGCGTGCCTTTCACTGAGAGCACTGCGGTGCCATCTTGGAGCTCCAGGCCCGCGATCTCTGCTTGTCCTTTTCGGGTTATTCCCCTGGTACAGAGGGCCGGCAGATGTTCCACGACGTGTAACAATCTTTGGTGGTGTTAATATTCTTTATAATATTATATATTTTATTTTTTTTGTACGAAGTTTACATGATATGCCATGTTATCATTGGGTAATACCAGGGGCGTTGCTAGGTCTGCAAAAGATCTGGGGCTACAGCCCATAGCAGCGGTCACCAACCTTTTTGCAGGCCCGGTTTCAGGATGGTGGTAAGCAATTTTTTTGCAGGTAAAGGCTGGTGTTGGCGTTTCAATCATTATGGCACCATGGTTTTCTATGGTGTCAGGGTGATCAAAGCACATTGTAACAGTAGAAACATTCTAATATATAATCTGGTTCGAATCCCAACCACGACACTACCTGCCTGGAGCTGGAGTTTGCATGTTCTCCCTGTGCCTGCGTGGGTTTCCTCCGGGTACTCCGGTTTCCTCCCACACTCCAAAGACATGCTGGTAGGTTAATTGGATCCTGTCTAAATTGTCCCTAGTATGTATGAATGTGAGTTAGGGACCTTAGATTGTAAGCTCCTTGAGGGTAGGGACTGATGTGAATGTACAATGAATATGTAAAGCGCTGTGTAAATTGACAGCGCTATATAAGTACCTGAAATAAATAAATAATGAAGTGGTTCAACTCACCATAATGCAGAATCAGTGGGAGCCCTGGGCATGTCACTTGCGACCGTCCCCTGTCACTAGGTGCAGCTTTTTAAATATGCCACCATCACCTGCAACTAGATGTGGATTGTCACTTGCCACGTCACCTGCCACCATTTGCAGATTGTCACTTGCCACGTCATTTGTCATGTCACCTGCCACCATTTGCAAATTGTCACTTGCTACATCACTTGCCACCATTTCCAGATTGTCACTTGCCACGTCACCTGCCACCTGATGCAGATTGTCACCTGCCACCATTTGCAGACTGTCACTTGCCCATAGATGTGGGTTGTCACTTGCCATGCCAGCCAGTGCCAAATGTGTATTGTCGCTGCATTGGTGACAGGCTGGCAGTACTGGTCCATTTGGTGAGGTCAGGAGAGTGGAGATGCGGGGCAGGCAGTGAGAAATGATTTAATCTCTCTGCTCCCGCCGCACCTCCAACATTGAAGAGGCCCGCACTGTGAGGGCGGAAGAGTGCTGATGTGTGGCGGGAAGTGAGATGATGTCATCTCTCTGCTCCCCGCCGCACATCACTCCCACATTGAAGTGGCCCGGCTGTGAGAGCGGAAGAGTGGTGGCGTGGAGTGGGTGGAGAGATGTCATCTCTGCTTGTCCGCCCGCTCGTCTCTCTACTCCACCTCTAATTCAACCTGCCGCAGCCGCGACCTGCTGGTTAGGCAGGGACCCTGCGGGAAGAGACTCGGGGCTATGGGCTCCAGATTCGGGGCTACAGCCTCAAAAGCCACCCCCTGGCGACGCCTTCAGATAACACAGAGGTATGGTTATACAGGTGTATTAGGATTGCCATGTCAGACTTCCCACTGTAGCTGTCAGACTGGGGGAGGAGAGAGTCGAGCGGTCATGTGAGCGAAGGCGCTCTGAAATGAGGTAAAAATAATATTTTTTTATAAAGCATATACAGTGGGGCACATGTTGTTATCTAGCAGAGGGTATGGTATGAACATCACATAGTGGCTTTACAACCAAAGTTTAGATGCATTCAGGCACATAAAGCTTTTGAGCATTAATGGATTCCAGAAAAAATTTATATTCTGGCCATTGAAATGAACGGGGGCTCAAACGTGTCAAGATGCTTTTACATGCATTTAGGCATGTCAAGCAGTTTTCTTCCAAAAAGCTCCTCTCCTGAAGGTGCTGATAATGTTTTTTTCTGCCTGTAAATGCTCTTCTTCTGATATGTCTGTATGGCTATACCGAGTCTGTACATTTCTTTGGTCTTTTCAGGTATCTTGTGCCATAACACTCTTCTCTGAGTTTATTGATTCAACAATAAATTCTGTTAAACCTTCTTAAAATGATTAACGCACATTTTCTTCCACCCCACAAAGAGTCAAGGATTCTGCTCTAAGCAACTCACCGAGCCACCTGGAGGACCCCAACCACCTTTAGGGGGTAAGGAACTCTAAAAGCTGTGCCATAGAAAGGCAGGCAGAAAGGAAAGGACTAGGTAACTGTATTGCATGTGATCTCCCTGCAACCAATATTTCCCCCAATAATGACTTGAAATGCCTTGTTCTATACTGTGTCTCTATGTGGAGATGGCCATCTTGTTAGAGCAAGGGATTTGCTTACAATTATAAGGACCTGCAGCAAGGAGAATGGTAAGCAGCACAGCACCCAAATCCCACTTCAAATTTAATGAGGCTAATAGTCAGAGGCAACAGTAGCTTTGTTTCTGACACTGCACATATACAACTGTGAGGATTTAGACACAGACGTGCGCTAGGCACACACAGAAAACAGTAAGTGTACTGCTATTTTTCAGGAGGAATTCAAGACAAAAGGCAATTTTTTTAGGGTACTGTTAATTGTTAATGCACAGAGATATATTGTACGTTTCATAACAAGTCTTCAGTTTCTGAATTTGGTTTAACCTTAAGCCTCGCACACATGATCGGATTTTCCGACAGGAAATGTGTGATAACAGGCTGTTGGTGGAAAATCCGACCGTTTGTACACTCCATCGGATAATTGTTGTCGGATTTTCCGCGGACAAATGTTGGATGGCAGGTTTTAAAATTTTCCGTGGACAAATGTGTGTTGTCGGATTTTCCGAGCGTGTGTACACAAGTCCGTTGGACAAAGTCCAAAGTAGAAACACGCATGCTCGGAGCCAGAAGCGGTGGGTCTTGTAAACTAGCGTTCGTAATGGAGAATTAACATTTGTGACGTGGAAAATTATGAAATCTCGAAATACAGCGCACATTCTCTTCTTCTTTAATGAATGGATTTAATGAAGCTGCTTTGCTGGTGATACTGATGGAGTTATTGCAAACTAATTTTCAAAGGCTTTTTTTTTCTAGTGTTACCACAACACCATTATCCCGTAGTTTTTAAGATAAAATATACAACTATGTTGGTGTCCCTTGTTAATTTTACATTGTATTTTTTTTTTAATGTAACTGCCTACTCCCAAACTGTCATTTGAAGTAAAACACATAGCCAAGTATTATTCTCCACAATTTTTTTATTGTGCATTAAAAAAAGAAAACAAATAAAATTAGACATGCTATTTGCCAATAAAACTTAACCAAAAAGTGCATTCTATGCATCCAAAAATCTAGAAGCTATAACAAATCATATCATTATTCAACCAAAAAATAAAATAAAAGCCTCATGAATGTGTCCTGCTTCTTAATATAGGGGGTCAACAATGCCAAGCGTTAGTAAAAGCAGGGGTCCATCATCCGGCGATAATTCCGAAAAACATCTGGATTATTTTCCTGGAGCTCCCGCAGCAAAGGCATATGCCATAATTGGTCATGATTAATAAAGCAACCGATTTTTGGTCCAAGAACTTCTCCTCCTGTTCATGGACTGGACTTGAGTAAAAGCACTAACTCCAGGCCAATAATAAATAACATGTTATCTCCTCCGATTACGCAACATGTCTGGTTGTCAAACGGCCCTTCAGAAATGATCTGAAAAGCATGAAATGAAAAGTGCAAACTGAAAAGCACGAATCAACATTCACCAAACTTCTGCTAACACGAAATTAGCAGAAGGAGCCCAAAGGGTGGCGCTAAAGAGCTGAAAAAACACATAGTATGTCACTACGTTCATGTTTCTTGGCCAAAAACTCCTTGCCGTTTGCATGCAAGACAAAATTCAGTCACACGCCTTCGGACAAAAGTCTGAGGTTTTGTCTGTGGAAAATCTGATTGTGTGTACAAGGCTTTAAAGTGCAATGAAAATCATCTCCCTGTTTATCCACTATACATCTGTCTGTTTATCTGAAAATCATCCTAAATCTACATTGATTTACAAGGGTTAAGTGATAATTTGTTTCTTTTTACCTGTAACACAAAACAACATGTGATATCAAATATATCAGAAATTCAATTCAGGGTTGATGAGATCGAATTGATATCTGGAGAGATGGACAATAGTGCATTAAGCAATATAAATCCTATATTCACTGAGTTCTTCATGAAGCCTGGGTTTATATAAAATGCCAACATATTCTACAATGCTTTCAGAGGACCATCTGGCACAACACATTTCAGAGTTATTCAGCCAACATTCAGAACTTGGTTTTATAAGAAAATTATTATTCATAATATGAACATAAAAAATGAATTTTAATGCAGTAATAAAATTATCCCATGGTTTGTAGGTGGTTGACAGTAAAAGAGTAACAAAATAATGAATTCTTAGGGAAAAAATGATAGTGTGTAAGGAGACTTGAAAAATATTGAATACAATTACATTTTAATAGAAATAGCAATCACAATCTGGGAGCATTCTTTGAGAGAAGGAAAATCTATAATACACAAGTTACCCTCTCTTCCAAGCTTCCTCCAAGCGCATCCATTCTTTCTATGAAACATGAAAAGGAGCAACAACCTAGTGCATTACCATAAAAAGTGTTTTTAATGAATAATGTAAAAATACATTTTACTCCTCTCTTTCCTTTTTCTATCTTGTTTTTCTTCTAGTTTTCTCTTTTCTTATTATACAGGATTTTTATATAGCGCCGACAGTTTACGCAGCGCTTTACAACATTAGGGCAGACAGTACAATTACAATACAATTCAATACAGGAGGAAACAGAGGGCCCTGCTCGTTAGAGCTTACAATCTAGGAGGGAGGGACAAGTTTTACAAGAGGGTAACAGCTGTAGGGGATGAGCTATTGGAGAGAACAGTGCAGTTGTTAGATGGAGGCAGGATAGGCTTCTCTGAAGAGGAAAGTTTTCAGGGATCACCTAAAGGTGGATAAATTTGGAGACAGTCTGACAGATTGGGGTAGGGAATTCCAGAGTATGGGCGAGGCTCGGGAGAAGTCCTTGAGGCGGATATGGGTGGAGGTGATGAGGGAGCTAGAGAGCAAGAGGTCTTGGGAGGAACGGAGACAGCAATTAGGTTGGTATTTTGAGACTAGGCTAGTGATGTAACTGGGGGCAGAGTTGTGGATGGCTTTGTAACTTATTGTTAGTATTTTGAATTTAATTTGTTGGGCGAGTGGCAGCCAATTGAGGGATTGGCAGAGAGGGGTAGCAGACACTGAGCGGTTTGTAAGGTGGATGAGTTTGGCAGCAGCATTCATGATGGACTGAAGGGGGGATAGTCTATTTAAAGGTAAGCCAATGAGAAGGGAGTTGCAGTAGTCGAGGCGAGAGATAACCAGGGAGTGAATCAGGAGCTTTGTGGTTTCATTGGTTAGAAAGGGACGTAGTTTAGAGATGTTGCGGAGGTTGATGCGGCAAGCTTTGGAAAGTGATTGGATGTGGGGCCGAAAGGAGAGTTCAGAGTCCAGGATAACACCTAGCACCCTAACATGTGGGGAGGGGTGGATGGTTGTGCCATTGCTCTTGACAGACAAGTCAGGGGAAGAGGCACGTGGGGGAGGAAGTATTATAGGCTCGGTTTTGGATAAGTTGAGTTTGAGGAAGTGGTGTGACATCCATACAGATATGTCGGTCAGTAAGTAAGTGATGCGTGAGGAGACTGATGGGGTGAGTTGAGGGGTGGAGAAATAGATTTGTGTGTCGTCAGCATAGAAATTATATTGAAAGCCGTGAGAGGCTATCAGCTGACCAAGGGAAGAGGTGTAGATTGAAAATAAGAGGTCCAAGAACAGAACCTTGGGGGACCCCGACGGAAAAGGGAAGAGGAGTGGAGGAAGTAGAATTGTAAGTGACCCTGAAGGTGCATTGAACTAAAGGCTGTAATGTAACAAAATAGCTAAAAAGCCTATACTTTTGCAAGGCACTGTATACTTGTTTTTAATGTCATATTTGTATGCTTTTGATGAAGGCCTAAGGCCGAAACACGTCAGATTTTTGGATGATGTTATTGCTGTAATGCTGAAATAAATATTTTCTATGGAGAAGCTGATCAGGCCTGATCCCTGCGATCGCTAACAATATTTTTTGGTAGCGTTTTGGTGAACTGGCAAGCACCAGCGGCCTAGTACCTAGCGACCAGCACTGCAGTAACACTTGGTGACGTGGCGAGTCCCATAAGTGCAGTTCAAGCTGGTGAGGTGGCAAGCACAAGTAGTGCCCATAATGCCCTTCCTGCTGCATTCACCAATCCTAATTGAGAACCCACCACTTCTGCAGCACCCGTACTCTCCCCATTCACATCCCCAACCAAATGCAGTCGGCTGCATGAGAGGCATTTTCTTTATGTCCTCCCGAGTACCCATACCCAACGAACCCCCCCAAAAAAGATGCTGTGTCTGCAGCAAGCGCGGATATAGACGTGACACCCACTATTATTATCCCTCCTGTCCTGACAATCCTGGTCTTTGCATTGGTGAATGTTTTGAACGCTACCATATACTAGTTGAGTATTAGCGTACAGCATTGCAGACTAGGCACACTAACACAGGGTCTCCCAAGATGCCATCGCATTTTGAGAGACCCCAACCTGGAACCGGTTACCGTTATAAAAGTTACAGTTACAAAAAAAAGTGTAAAAAAAAAAAAAAAAAAAGTGGTGGTTTATTGTTCTCTCTCTCTCTCTATTCTCTCTCTATTGTTCTGCTCTTTTTTTTTACTGTATTCTATTCTGCAATGTTTTATTGCTATGTTTTATCATGTTTGCTTTGCAATTTTTTATACTTTACTGTTTACTGTGTTTTTTATTGTTAACCTTTTTTTTTGTCTTCAGGTATGCCATTCACGACTTTGAGCGGTCGGCTTTCATGTAAAAGCAATCCTAGTGGCTAATTAGCCTCTAGACTGCTTTTACAAGCAGTGGGAGGGAATGCCCCCCCCCCCCCACCGTCTTCCATGTTTTTCTCTGGCTCTCCTGTCTCAACAGGGAACCTGAGAATGCAGCCGGTGATTCAGCCAGCTGACCATAGAGCTTATCAGAGACCAGAGTGGCTCCAAACATCTCTATGGCCTTAATAACCGGAAGCTACGAGCATTTCATGACTTAGATTTCGCCGGATGTAAACAGCGCCAATGGGAAATTGGGAAAGCATTTTATCACACTGATCTTGGTGTGGTCAGATGTTTTGAGGGCAGAGGAGAGATCTAGGGTCTAATAGACCCCAATTTTTTCAAAAAAGAGTACCTGTCACTACCTATTGCTATCATAGGGGATATTTACATTCCCTGAGATAACAATAAAAATGATTAAAAAAACAAAAAAATTCAAGAAACAGTTTAAAAATAAGATAAAAAAAAAAAAAAATAATAAAAAAAAAAAAAAAAAAAAAAAAAAAGCACCCCTGTCCCCCCCTGCTCTCGCGCAAAGGTGAACGCAAGCATCGGTCTGGCGTCCAATGTAAACAGCAATTGCACCATGCATGTGAGCTATTACCGCGAAGGTCAGATCGAAGGCAGTAAATATTAGTAGTAGACCTCCTCTGTAAATCTAAAGTGGTAACCTGTAAAGGCTTTTAAAGGCTTTTAAAAATGTATTTAGTTTGTCGCCACTGCACGTTTGTGCGCAATTTTAAAGCATGTCATGTTTGGTATCCATGTACTCGGCCTAAGATCATCTTTTTTTTTTTATTTCATCAAACATTTGGGCAATATAGTGTGTTTTAGTGCATTAAAATTTAAAAAAGTGTGTTTTTTCCCCCAAAAAATGCGTTTGAAAAATCACTGTGAAATACTGTGTGAAAAAAAAAAAAGAAACACCCACCATTTTAATCTGTAGGGCATTTGCTTTAAAAAAATATATAATGTTTGGGGGTTCAAAGTAATTTTCTTGCAAAAAAAAAAAATTTTTTCATGTAAACAAAAAGTGTCAAAAAGGGCTTTGTCTTCAAGTGGTTAGAAGAGTGGGTGATGTGTGACATAAGCTTCTAAATGTTGTGCATAAAATACCAGGACAGTTCAAACCCCCCCCCCAAATGACCTTATTTTGGAAAGAAGACACCCCAAGCTATTTGCTGAGAGGCATGTCGAGTCCATGGAATATTTTATATTGTGACACAAGTTGCGGGAAAAAGACACATTTTTTTTTTTGCACAAAGTTGTCACTAAATGATATATTGCTCAAACTTGCCATGGGAATATGTGAAATTACACCCCAAAATACATTCTGTTGCTTCTCCTGAGTATGGGGATACCACATGTGTGAGACTTTTTGGGAGCCTAGCAGGCCCGGATTTACTCCCTTTGCCGCCCCAAGGCTGGGTCCTTCAATGCTGCCCCCCACACACACACCACCATTCTTGTCCTTTATCGATGACTGCTACAATAGATCAATTAAAAACATATCTCCACACACGAGAACACTGAAAATAACTGGCTTTAATTGTACAGACTAAAAATACTCCAGGGTAAGCGCGCGAGGGGTAAGGATTTTTGCAGGCAATTTTTCAGGGCAATGGCTGGTGTTAGTGCTTCAATCATCCCCGGCACCATGGTTGTTATGGTGTCAGGATGATTGAAACACATTACTTCTATCATTACATTGTAATGTAAAATGAAATAGTTCAACGCACCATAATGCAGAATCATTGGGAGCCCTGAGCATGTCACTTGCCACTATGCCTGCCACCAGATGGAGATGTCACTTGCCACTATGCCTGCCACCAGATGGAGATGTCACTTGCCATGCTGCCACCAGATGGAGATGTCACTTGCCACGCTGCCTGCCACCAGATGGGGATGTCACTTGTCACGCTGCCTGCCACCAGATAGAGATGTCACTTGCCACACTGCCTGCCACCAGATGGGGATGTCACTTGCCACTATGCCTGCCACCAGATGGAGATGTCACTTGCCACGCTGCCACCAGATGGAGATGTCACTTGCCACGCTGCCACCAGATGGAGATGTCACTTGCCACGCTGCCTGCCACCAGATGGAGATGTCACTAGCCATGCTGCCTGCCACCAGATGGAGATGTCACTTGCCCCGCTGCCGGCCACCAGATAGAGATGTCACTTGCCACACTGCCTGCCTGCCACCAGATGGAGATGTCACTTGCCACGCTGCCACCAGATGGAGATGTCACTTGCCACGCTGCCACCAGATGGAGATGTCACTTGCCACACTGCCTGGCTGCCACCAGATGTTGATGTCACTTGCCACGCTGCCTGGCTGCCACCAGATGGAGGAGGGTGGAACAGCGGTGCGGGCAATGAGAGATCTCATCTCTCTCCCCCGCTGCTGCACCACTGACATTACTTCTCGATCTTTTCAAAAATGGCGCCGAGCAGCGCAATCACGCTACTGCGCATGCGCCGCCCAGCCAAGCACGTACAAGCTTTCCCAAACCCGGCCGGCTTCGGAACGACGCATGCGCAGTAGTGGACGGCTCGCGGCCATCTTTTCTAAGGGCACCGGTGCCCTTAATCGACTTTAACGGGCAGCCTGAAAGGGGGGGCGGCCACGAAGTTACCGCAGGAGCGGCGCCGCCCCTGCACCACTGCCGCCCCGAGGCCTGGCCTCGGTGGCCCTGTGGCAAATCCGGCCCTGGAGCCTAGCCGCGTACGGGACCCCGAAAACCAAGCACCGCCTTCATGGTTTCTAAGAACATAAATTTTTGATTTCACTCTTCACTACCTATCACAGTTTAGGAGGCCATGGAATGCCCAGGTGGCACAACCCCCCCCCCCCCCCCAAATGACCCTATTTTGGAAAGTAGACACCCCAAGCTATTTGCTGAGAGGTATAGTGAGTATTTTGCAGACCTCACTTTTTGTCACAAAGTTTTGAAAATTGAAAAAAAAAATGTTTTTTTCTTGTCTTTCTTCATTTTCAAAAACAAATGAGAGCTGCAAAATACTCACCATGCCTCTCAGCAAATATATATATATAACGCTATAAACCAATAGATATACGCTTTTTGACATTTTTTTTACCAAAGACATGTGGCCGAATACATTTTTGCCTAAATGTATGACTAAAATTGAGTTTATTGGATTTTTTTTTATAACAAAAAGTAGAAAATATAATTTTTTTTCAAAATTTTCGGTATTTTTCCGTTTATAAGGCAAAAAATAAAAACTGCAGAGGTGATCAAATACCATCAAAAGAAAGCTCTATTTGTGAGAAGAAAAGGACGCAAATTTTGTTTGGGTACAGCATTGCATGACCGCGCAATTAGCAGTTAAAGCGATGCAGTGCCAAATTGTAAAAATGCTCTGGTCAGGAAGGGGGTAAATCCTTCCGGGGCTGAAGTGGTTAATTAGCCAGAGCGCCGACTACTCTACACACCAACTATACTGTATAGCGGTAGAGCTTGGGTGAGTTTTTTTCTTGTTACTTTATCCAATGTGACCCTATTGTTGAAGAAGGGGGGCAGGGAAGGGTCAAAAAGGTATGCTGTGTAGGCGATCAACACCCTCCGTATCAACATTGATGACATCACTGGTTGTTAGGATGCCAGTGGCTGGAAGGTTAAAATGGTGCACAATAAAAACCTGTGGCTTTGTGTAACTAAATGCAAGCTTGATCCACCTGCTTGTTTGTATAAGTTTTTGGGCAGTTTTTAGGCATTTTGCCAAAGCAAACCTGAAGAAACCTCAAGGCACCCTGGTTGGAAGAGGCTGATCTGGAAAGTGATATTATTATTATTATACAGGATGCATATAGCGCCAACAGGTTGCGCAGCACTTTACAATGTAGGGAGACACTACACCAACAGTACAATTCAAAACAAGAGGGTTAGAGAAGCCCTGCTCCTGCGAGCTTACAATCTAAGAGGGAGGGGCTGGTGAAACATAAGGTAGGGACTGTGAGGGATGAACTGATGAGGAGAGTAGGAGATTCAGTTGTTAGCTGGAGGCAGGATAGGCCACCCTGAAGAGATGAGTTTTCAGGGATTTCCTAAAGTGGACAGAGTAGGAGATGGCCAGACAGATTGGGGTAGTGCGTTCCAGAGGATGGGAGAGGCTCTGGAGAAGTCCTAGAGATGCACATGGGAGGAGAAGACAAGGGAGCTAGAGAGCAGAAGGTCTTGGGAGGAGTGGAGAGGACGGTTTGGGTGATATTTGGAGATAAGTTTGGTGATGTAGCTCAGGGGAGAATTGTGAATGGCTTTGTATGTTATTGTTAGTGTTTTGAATTTTATTGTTTGGGCAATGGGAAGCCAGTGGAGGGATTGGCAAAGATCACAAAAACTTACAGTATGTGTGCAATGTGAATAAACCCGCTATCAGCCTATAAATATGTAGCACCCTCCTAGTTAGGTGCTAGAAGAGAGTATAGTTTTGGTCTGCTTACCAGGAAGATGGTCAGGATATTGGTTAGGTCTGCTCATTTGTGCTCAGGTGCAGCTCAGATTGTTTGTCTGCCCCCCACCGGTCAAATAGGGAGGCAAACTGGACAGTGGGAGGGGACCTGACAAGTGCACAGGCTTACAGTCCTAACAATTGGCAGAGGAAAAGTGCTGCATTGCATGTTGGGAGAGAGGGAGGGAGAGAGGGAGAGAGGGAGGGAGAGAGGGAGGGAGAGAGGGAGAGAGGGAGGGAGAGAGGGAGGGAGGGAGAGAGGGAGGGAGGGAGAGAGGGAGGGAGGGAGGGAGAGAGGGAGGGAGGGAGGGAGAGAGGGAGGGAGGGAGAGAGGGAGGGAGGGAGGGAGACAGAGACGAATATAGATCTGGGTCTTTGGGGCCTTTCAAGTGAGAGCCACCCCCTTCAGCTAGAAGAGTCAGTGGATGGGTGTCAGTAAAGGGGATGCTAGAGAGTATCCTGAAGATAATGTAGTGCATCAATTCTGCTGCTACTGAGAGCAAGAAGACTTAATTCCTTCATACATGTGGCTGTATGGTTAAAGCAGTGTGAATGCTTCCACAAATAATCCAGTGAGGCCAAGTGAGAGATGTCCTCATCCATTGTGAATTTTTTTTTTTTTTTTTGGGTATCCCACTAATCCCTTCTCCCATTCAAGATCCAAAATAAAATACAAAAATCCCAAACACCTTGGACTGGTCAATGAGTGGAGAGCAAGCGGGAATAAGGGTGGGACAGGTGGAAACTCCTAGCAACAAAGTGAAAACCCCTAGCAACTAGCTGCAGGTAACCAGAGAGAGGCCTATGAAGTCAACACACAGCAGGCCCTATGGAGGCAGTGCTAAAGATTAAAAAAGATCAGTCATTGGGGGTTATTTACGAAAGGCAAATCCACTTTGCACTGCGAGTGCACTGAAAGTGCACTTGGAAGCGCAGTCGGTCTAAATCTAAGTGGTAGATCTGAAATGAGGGGAAGCTCTGCTCTTTTTTTATTCCCCTTGCGTGTGCCCCTCAGACACTTTCAAGTGCACTTGCAGTGCAAAGTGGATTTTTCTTTAGTAAATAACCCCCATTGTCTCAACCTTTGAAAGAGGAGCTGATAATCCCAGAAGGGCCAGTGGAACCAAGATTACCATCTAATATCAATAAATATTATATGCAATTACAGATGTTAAGACCTGGTTATGTATGCTGAATGTATGCAGAAATAA
The DNA here is from genome assembly GCA_037952925.1 of Lithobates clamitans. Taxonomy (NCBI): domain Eukaryota; kingdom Metazoa; phylum Chordata; class Amphibia; order Anura; family Ranidae; genus Lithobates; species Lithobates clamitans. The sequence continues at coordinate 1,523,744 of JBBGZY010000181.1, read as the reverse complement.
GGATTGCTCACAAAGCTTCATGTGTGGTTAACACTACATTCTCCATACATTACATGAACAAACAGTCAAATGTCCTCATCCTATACAAGTAGGGTAAGAATTGAGTTACATTCCCATCCTGTGTGTTGTAGGAATGTATATCAGTGACAGTGGCAGCATTGTCTTTCTATATGACTGCATGAATAGAGATCATCATATACGTGTATAATACCAGAGTGTGTAAGTGAATATATACTTCCTGTACAGCACTCAATACTAATAACAACTAACTAATATAGAAAGACATCTGTGCCAAAAACAGAACACACAGTGACAATTCAAAGTTGCTGATAAACAAACAAACATACTATCACAACTTAAAAACAAACATACTGCAAGTCCATATAATCTTCTTATACAAGCAACAAAGTATCTATCTTCCACATATGTGCAAAAGACCTTCTAATTGGAAATGCACTCACCCTTTTGATTAGCCTCTCTCAAGACAGACTTAAAACGTCTGTTACCCCAACATTTCTTATTCCTAATATATGCCTGCTGTACCATTACTATGAGAAATGATCCTGTTCTTTTTGTATTGCTTCCTTTGTGTGAAATCCCTGGTGTTACTGTCAGTCCTTTTGCTTTCCTATTAAAAACTTATCACACTATGCAGGAGAGCACAGCATGGTCAGTTCTCTCTAGCTGTGCTGGGAACTCAGTGTGCTCTCCTCCAACAACCAGTCTCGTCCTGACATGCCCCCTCTGCACAGGCTCTCACTGGGAAGCTCAATGTCCTGTTGCTTCTCCTCCCCTAGCTCGCATGCAGCTGAGAACAGAGGGAATGTGATCACTTATAAAAAAAAAAGGGGGGGGGGGAGAAGTATTTATAATGTTTTGCCTTTCATTTCTATTTCAAGCTGAATGGGTTGTTTTACAAGGTGATCATTTACAACCACTTTAAACTGGTCATAGAGGGATTCGCCTGATAGCACTAGAGTCGTCTGTTTGAATTGCAGCAAAGGCACTATCTGGCTGGAGTGTGCATGTTCTCCTTGTGCCTGTGTAGGTTTCCCCCCACACTCCAAAGACGTGCTGGTAGGTTAATAGGCTCTTGTCTAAATTGGCCCTAATGTGTGTATGTATGAACCCGAGTTGAGGACCATAGATTGCAAGCTCCTTAAGGCAGGGGTCTCAAACTGGCGGCCCTCCAGCTGTTGCAAAACTACAACTCCCATCATCCCTCTGCTTGTGGGAGTCATGCTTGTAACCGTCAGCCTTGCAATGCCCCATGGGACTTGTAGTTTTGCAACAGCTGGAGGGCCACCAGTTTGAGACTCCTGCCTTAAGGGGAAGGAATGATGTGAATGTATAATATATATGTAAAGTGCTGCATAAATTATCTACTGTAAGTACCTGTGAAAAATAAATAAATAGAGCAACTTTTTCAAGGGTTTCAATAGTTTGGTAGTAGTATGTTAAACGATATACTGTATATCCATAGTAAAATGCAAAAGTATCTGAATGGCTAGACTATATAACCTTACTTCTCTAATTCAAATAATGGAGTGCAGATTCAGGGACCTAAAACAGATGATAAACATAATAGTAATGAATGTAATCCTACTAACAGTGAAGCAATCCTTAGACCTCTTTCATGCTGGAGGCGTTTTTCAGGCGTTTTAGCGCTAAAAATAGCACCTGAAAAACGTCTCTCAATGCTCCTCCCGTGTGAAAACCAGAGAAAACCAGAGTGCTTTTACACTGGGACACTGCGCTGCCAGGACGTTAAAGTCCTGCAAGCTGCATCTTTGGGGCGGTGGAGGAGCAGTGTATACACCGCTCCTCCAATGGCACTACAGGGCGCTATTAACCCTTTCTTCGCTCGCTAGCCAGTGTTAAAAGCTCCCTGTTTTCACCCGAAAACTACCAGCGCTTTACCGCTGATGCAGCAGGCAGCTCAGTGTGAAAGGGCTCTCAATATAAGTTACCAAATGTAGACTCAAATGTGCATATAAACAAAGTGGCTCATAAAATTTCTATGGTTGTGTATTTTCTATAAATAAATAGTGTGGGTTTTTTTGTACTAAATATTAATAATGAAAGCAACGTGCACATAACAATCTTAAGGTTTTAAAAAAAATAAAATTCAATGAAAATAAAATGTATAAAAATACATAGAGATATGTATCAACAAATTATGGAAAATGTTTGGTAACACAAATAATACAGAAAACTATATATACACCAAACACCTAAAAATATGCAACCCGAATGATACAATTAAGATCTGATAAAATGTACACCTCTGTTTTGTTTTATTTCAGGACCTGCCATCCATTGGTGTGGTGGAGCGACTACTGTTGGCAGCCAGAAGTCTAGCAATGATTTTATCAGGGAATGATCATCTCTTTTAGGCTAATTTCACACTGAGTAAAGCACCTGAAAAGCACCTCTCAAGTCCCCTCAGTGTGAAAGCCCGAGTGCTTTCACACTGGCGCAGTGCGCTTGCAGGACAGGAAAAAAAGTCCTGCAAGCAGCATCTTTGGGGCGGTGTATACTCAGCTCCTAAGATGCTCTGCCCATTGAAGTGAATGGATAGCATGGGCGCTTTTATTCCTTTCTTTGGCCGCTAGGGGGGGATAGGGAGGATGCGTGCATTGCCAATTTGAGGTGGAGGTCTTTGCAAGTTTTATCAGGTCATGTGCGGAAGATGGATACTTAGTTGCTTGTTTAGGATGATTATCTAGACTAAAGCCTTGTCAGGAGTCTCAGGAATCATAAACCAGGCAGAGACAGAAAATGCAGTTAAAAAAAAAAAATCACACCTTTATTGCCGGTTCACACTTGTGCGATGCGGGAACCCTGCTAATCCACTGCGAGTTCCCTCATCGCACTTGACTCGCACAGCAGTTCACACTGCCATATGTAAACTGCTGGCAGTGTCAATACATCGTTAATGACAACCCCATTTTAGTTTGCATATTGCACTGCAAGCTGACAGTTCAGACATGAATCAGTTTACATAGGTGTGAACACCCATGCGATCGATGCTAGTGTGGACCAAAAAAAAAGAGTCATTTGTGAGTTTGGTCCGAATGTGATGTGATATCAACCATTCTATCCGTATGGCTGAAATCATATCGCACGGACATTGCATGTGAATTTGCACTGCAGTACGAATCACATGCGATCTCGCAGAGCGCACATATCTGAACCAGTTAATGTAATAGCAAAAATAACAATAGTTCAGGAACATAGCCAAAAACAGAAGCCAGGGTTGGGAAGCCAGAGTGGGTAATCAGATGAGCCAGGATTAGGGAACAGTAAGTCAGCGTTGTCAAAAATCAGGAGCAGGATTTAGAAGAGAAGTTGGCCACATCATGCACAGGAACACACTGTAGATGTTGACCACGTGGGGCAACAGTGAGAAATAGCCAAAAAGGGCTGGCAGTAGGCTGGAGTAATGAGGCAGGTAATGGTAACCAGGTGAGTCACTGTGGAAACAATGAATGGCTGGTAATTTAGCCCCGGTTCACACTGGGACGACTTGTCAGGCGACCTAGTCGCCTGACAAGTCGCCTCCCGTTCTGTGCTATGTAACCGTTCTAAGGGGAGCGACGCAAGTCGCTCCGACTTAGAAAAAGGTTCCTGTACTACTTCGGGGGCGACTTGGGGCGACTTGCATAGACTTCTATACAGAAGTCGTTTTGCAAGTCGCCCGGGCCGTCGTGTGCAGGTCGCCTCGGTGAGGCGACCTGCAAGTCGTGTTGCCCCTGTGTGAATGGGGTCTTACTGACAGCTGAGCAGCCTCTGTGCAAATAGCAGGAGCCCAGCCCTGACAAGCCTCATACACATGATGAGATTATCGGATGAACGATTGTCCGTTTTTTTTTCATGCTAGTCTCCATATCGAAAATAAAGAGGTTACTTAAGTTCCTAAGATTGTCCTACGACAGAATAACAATTCGTAGGTGATGTAATGTTTTGTATTGTATTTTCGGATGAAAACTGTACTAATTAAACGAAAATCATACGATCTGGTAGCGTGAAAAATGTTAGTGTTTGCCCCTTTGAATAATTTCGGATAAAAGCTGTGTACTAACGATCACATTATCGTATGATCGTTGTGAAAGCAGTATTTTTTGTATGATTTTCTGATCGTCTGTACTAGGCTTTAGGGCCTTTTCACAGAGATGTGTATTTGCCTTGCTAAAAAACTTGTAAAAACAACTCAAGAAAAATGTTTTCCTTTAAATCCTGTGCAACTCTTCCCACCACTGTACTGTGTTTTAAAAAATCCTGCTTGCGCTTTTCAAAACCGCACCAAAAACACAGTTCCCAATTGAAATGAATAGAAAACAGCTCAAAAATACACCCTGGTTGCATTTTTGATGAGTTTTTGAAATCATGTTTCACAGGTGCATGCTGGAAATCTCACTAGAAACGCATCAAAAATGATTTTTAAGCATTTTTTCAATGGAGCAGTGTGAATGAAAGCAGCCTTAAGTTTGTTTTTAAATTGTGATATTCTGTTTCTTTATCAGCAACATAGAATTGTTACAATGTGCTCTTTCTGTTACACAGATGGTTTTCTTTGCTAATTATCAGTATTGAGTGCTGTATTCGGAGTATATATTCACTTATACACTCTGGTATTATATCTGTTTAAAGTTTTTTTTCTTTTTAAATAGAGCAGCCTATACAGGAGCATTTTTTAATTCTTTTTTTTTTTTTTAACATTGGTGTGTTTTTTCACTTTCTTAATTTAGGGAAAGCCCAAAGTGGGATCTTGTTATATTTTGTTTAATTGCATCTTTCACATATAGATATGTAGAAGTGTCTATGTCCTTAACCTTGATCCATAAAATGTGCACCCCTCAGTTTCCACACAACCCCACTCTAGCAGTAACGTACTCCTTGCCACAGATCTGGGATCTGTGTACCTTGTCGAAGTGTTGGGAGGGGAGCGGAGGAGAGGGCAGAGTAGAATCTTCCATTGATGGTTTGCAGCTCATCGAGCTAGTGAATAGAGATGTGGGCAGCCTGTGACCTTCCCTGTTTATCTGGGGTAGGCAGACTCCCAGTGCCGAGCTAGGGGAGAGCAGGACTGCTGCCATGCACAGACCCTCTGTCATCTTCAATCTAGGGCTTTCTATTGCGGATGGATGCTTTAGGTGAATTTTATTCTTCTATACCCCCCCCCCCTCTTACCTATGCCCTTGTGCCAGTGTATAATTTTTAACCAACAAAAGAAGAGTACTTCTGAAACTTCTGCTTTGGGGTACAGTTCTGCTTTAAGCATTTGTAAAGGCTATTTTTTTTTGGAAAATAACCTATCTTATACACACCAATACTCTTTTCCTGGGGTCCCCTGTCAGCGTTGCAGGCATTTCCTCTTCTCAGGGAAGCTGCATCCTATGGGGGCACACTTGTGTGTTCGATCCTGATCACAGGATTTAATTGACAGCAACAAAAGCCAATGGCTGCTGTCTCTGTGAGCAGAGAGAGGAGAGAGCCTCTGCAGACAGACACAATGCTGGATTGAGACTTAAAAGGAGGGGGGAGGGCTATACTTACTAACCTGTATAAGAAAAATATAAATACTTACTCATGCCACATACTCCGGTCACTTGATCTCCCCTGTTCGCAGGCAGTGGCCAGCTGCAGGGGAGAGAGAGAGAGGTCACCCACAGGATTTAACTTCAGTTGTCGGCGCTCCCTCCTCTCCCATAAAGCTGCCCCTAGCTGAGAACAAGGGAGATGAAGTGAGTGGAGAGGAGCAGGATGAAAATAGGTTAGTACATACAGTAGATCCTTTCTACACAAGTTAGTTAGCATAGGTGTTAGGAGGGGGAGGGAGTATTTTTAGAGATTAGTTAGGGTTATTCTGGAATTCTACTTTACACAAAAGTTGTCAGTGAGGTGAGGAGAGGGGATCGCTGCAGCCAGCCGGTGCTCCGTGAGTATGAGCTGTTTTTTACAGCATTTTACACACTGATCACTGGCCCAGTGTCCCCACACAGTGTAAACACACAATGTCCCCTACATAGTGTCCCCAAAACACTGTCCACAAATATATCCCCACATGGTAAAAACACCTGTCCGACATATGTAACAGTAAAATCATATGTCCCAATGATCATCTGCACACATGCGTCCGTGATCACACAAACCAATTATTATACACTTAACAGATTTTTTTAAGACATGTAGCAGAATACATTTTGGCTTAAATTTATGAAACAATTTGATTTTATTGGATTTCTTTTAAAACAGAAAGTAGAAAATATTGTTTTTTAATATTTCCACTCTTTTTTTCGCTTATATCGCAAAAAATAAAAAACTGATTTGTGAATAAATACCACAAAAATAAAGCTCTATTTGTGTGAACAAAATGATAAAAATTTCATTTCGGTACAGTGTTGTATGACCGCGCAATTCTTATTGAAAGTGCAAGAGTGCTGAAAGCTGAAAATTGGCCTGGGAAGGAAGGGGGCGAAAGTGCCCAGTATTTAAGTGGTTAAAGCCCAGCTCCAGAGAAAAAAGGGTATCCTATCTTGCAGTGGGGTTGCCTTACACCACAAGAGTTCAATGCTTCTTTAGGTCTAGGGCAGTGGTTTATAAACTGCGCCCTTTATCAGGACCTTCCACCCACTGATACAAGACACTATTCTGCCATCTGACACCAACAATGGGGCACTATTCCTCCCAATGATTTGAACAATGGGGCACTTTTCCTCACCCTGATCCAAATGTGGTGATGTTTACACCCACAGATGCCAGGACGATTTCCACTAATGCTGGCCATAGTCTGAAGGACAGTAAACTGGCCCTTTGTTTAGAAAGTTTGGAGACCCCTGATCTAGGGGATGGGAAATGCAGCATTACTTACGTGATCCTCCCTCCAGCAACAGCAAACACTACCTTATGCTTCTCTCCAAAGCAGGGCTGTAGCCTATAGACCTCAGACCACCAAAGCACAGGCGCGAAAAGTCTGCAGGGAGTTGTCTTACAGAAGGAGCCTATGTAAGGGAAGGGTTGAGAACGTTTTTTTTCTTGTTCCCTTAGGCCTAAATGAGCTTTTAAACTAGTTGTTTGGCGTTTATAAAAAAACATTAATAATCCCCTCCATGCTGAAGCATTGGTGTGATGTTACAGCTGTCCCACGTCGGCTCTAATACTCAGATATTACTGATCACATGACCACTGATCAATGAGTTCTTGGTTTTCCCCCGAGAAGAGAGCAGTTACTGTCAGTCACCAGATCTGCCTCTCCAGGACTTATGAGAGTGCCAGGTTGGAGAAGAACAGCTGGCTTTGGTTCTCCGCTCTCACTGAGAGGTGGAGCCAGCTGTCAATCAGGCAGCTAGGTGGATCCTGGCAATATTGTCAAAATCATTCCAGAGCCTGGCGCTGCTCTACTACCTCAGCTGACAATTGCTTACTATAAGCTGATTCTGGGTCACAGGTAGGGTTGCCACCTGTCCGGGATTCGCTTTGACAGTCCAGGTTTTAAATCATGTGTCCGGTTTTTAGTTGGCCTGAAAACTGGACATGTTGTTCAGACTGGACTGTGGCTCCCTGACATAGCTGGAGAGAGGATTAGACGTTTGCCTCCTTCCAGCCTGAAGGGGGTTATAGAAAGAGACGGCACTGAGACTGAGAACCCACCTCAGTCTTAACGCGGCACTGCTGAGGAATGAAGACAGACTGTCCCCTTCCTCTCCCTTCTTGTCATGTGACTTATCACATGATTGGAAAGAGGAAGGAGAAGCTACCTTGTTTGTAAACTGTGAGTACATGGTGGACAACTCTAATGTGTGGTGGGACACCTGATGTAAGGGGGCACTCTACTGGGGACACCAGATATAAGAAAGCACTTTATTGGGGGCAGCTGATGTAAGGGGACACTCTACTGGGAACACTAGATATAAAAAAAGCACTCTATTGGGGGAACCTAATGTAAGGGGGCACTCTGATGTGGACACCAGATGTAAAGGGGCACACTGATGTGGACACCTAATGTAAGGGGACACTCTACTGGGGACACCTGATGTAAGAGAGCACTCTACTGGGGACACAGATGTAAAGGGGCACTCTGAAGTGGACACCAGATTTAAGGGGGAAATCTGATGTTGACACCTGATGTAAGGGGGCACTCTGATGGGGGCAACTGAAATAAGGGAGTACTCTGATAGTGACACCTGATATAAGGGCACACTCTGATGGGGGAAAGAAAATTAAGGGGGTACACTGAAGGGGACACCTGATGTAAGGCATTCTGATGTGGACACCAGATGCAAGGGACCACACTAATGGTTGCAACTGATCTAAAAGGGGATCCTACTTGGGAACCCGAGATGTAAAGGGGCACCCAGAAATGGATGTAGTTGATGTAAGGGCGCATTCTGATGGGGGCAACTGATCTAAGGAGGTACTCGGATTGGGACAGCTGAACTAAGCGGGTACTCTGATGGTGACACCTGATGTAAGGGGGTAGTCTGATGGGGGCAACTAATCTAAAGGCATACTCTGATGTGGACACCAGATGTAAGGGGGTACTCTGATGGGGACACCTTATGTAAGGTGGTTTTATTTCATTATACTTGAAATATGGATGTGATTGGCCTACTTTTATGTTTTATTAGATAGCAATTCGGACCTCTGCTGAAAGAAAACTTTAGCAACTGGACCTCCTTGAATTTAAATTCATTACCTCTTCTCCTAAATAGACCGTTGTGCATTGCAGGAATGTGTGCAAAATTCTGTGTATTCCTGTAATACAGAAAAACACACTGCCCTTTTGCAGGTGTGCAGTGGTGCTATTAATCTTAAAGTGGTACTAAAAGCAGAAGTTTTTTTTTTTTTTTTTTACCTTCATGCATTATATGCATAAAGGTAAAAAACCTTCAGTGTGCAGCCCCCTCCCCCTTCATACTTACCTAAGCCCGATCTCAATCCTGCGATGTGCATGAGAGCCACGGCTCTCCTTCCTTATTGGCTGAGATGCAGCAATATGAGCCCAGCAGGGGGGGACCCGAGGCGAGGAGGAGTGGATGGTGCTCTGTGCAAAACCATTACACAGAACAGGTAAATAGAACATGTTTGTTTTTTTTGTTTTGTTTTCCTTTACAAACCCTTTAATGACACAACAATGCACCTTGCTTTTGCACTCATTCACCTGCAGCAAACCTTTTAACACAGCAATGTGTTTACATACCTTTACAACAGGATTCAACAGAACTACTCCTGATTTTTTAGTTATAACTTGCTTTGTTGTGTAATGATGTTCTATAAGCTGTGGGATAGTTGGAAATCCAGTGCCTTCAAATCTATATTGATTCTGTTCAAAAGGGATTGGGGTAAAGTGGGGAAGGGGGAATGAAAAAAACAAAACAAAAACAAGAGACATGTTACAGTTGTGAGAAATGACAATCAAATGCTTAATATTTATTAAAAGCAAGGTGGAGACGATATGAATTCTTCCTCATACCTTCAATATATCGATTCAAAGATTACAGTAAGGACTTGTTTGACAAAACTGAAAGTAATAAATATATATATATATATATATATATATATATATATATATATATATATATATATATATATATATATATATATATATATATATATATATATATATTTTTTATTAGGGAGGTACAAACTCCCATTTTCGAGCAGAATTTGCAACTGCTGATTTTATTTATTTTTTAAACTCAAGTTCCTTTATAACCTGTACTTGAGGGTAGTACTATTAACAACTTGACCTCAGGAGGATTCCCCCTCCCACCTTTCATGACCAGGACATTTTTGTGATACGGCACTGCGTTACTTTAACTGACAATTGCACAGTCGTTTGACGCTGTACCCAAACAAAATGTATGTCCCTTCTTTTTTCCACAAATAGAGCTTTCTTTTGGTGGTATTTGATCACTTCCTGTGGTTTTTACATTTTGCGCTATAAAAAAAAAAAAAAAGACAGAAAATTTTGTAAAAAAAAAACAAAAACAAAACAATATTTTTTTACTTTCTGCTATAAAACATTGCCTATAAAAATATGTAGAAACAATCAAATTTCTTCATCAGTTTAGGCCAATTTGTATTCTGCTACATATTTTTGGTAAAAAAAATCCCAATTAGTGTATATTGATTGGTTTTTGCAAAAGTTATTGTGTCTACAAACTATGGGATAGATTTAGAGACTTTTTAGTTATTTATTTTTTTTACTAGTAATAGCGGCGATCAGCAATTTTTAGTAGGACTGTGACATTGCAGCAGACAAATTTGACACTAAGTGACACTTTTTGGGGACCAGTGACACCAATACAGTGATCAGTACTAAAAAAATGCACTGTCACAGTATAAATGACACTGGCAGGGAAGGGGTTAACATCAGGGGCAATCAAAGGGTTAAAAGTGTTCCCTGGGAATGCTTTCTGTGTGGGGGGATGCTGACACAGGACAAAGAGGGAGATCAGTTCCTGCTTAGTAGGTATCACAGATATCTCTCTGTTGCTCTGTGACAGAACGACGGTCTGCCTTGTTTACATTACCTATGTAAACAAGGCAGACTGCCGTTATGCCATTCCCCCAGAACGATCGCAGGTGGCCGCTGGACCCGCTTATTGACTCCCGCTGTGTCCAGTCACAAACAAAGTACAGCTACGCTGTTTCATGCAGCCGGGCCGCCCTGCTGCAGTATATGTGGGCAGCCTGGAAGTAGTTAAAAAGTAGTTATACAGGGTTTACTTCTAGTACAACGTTTCGTCTGTCATTGGTTTTGTATACTACAAAAAAAAAAAAAAAAAAATGCAGCGTGCTACTTAAGTGTTAAGTTTGAAGAAAAGGTGGCAACCCAATCAGAAGAGAGCAAAGTTAAGTGCACTCCTGTGACCCCCCAAAGAAGTAGAATCTGAAAGCTTTGTCCATGCTTCTCCTTTAACCCTTGCAGTGCAGGGCCAGCTCCCCTAACAGGGAAGATTTGTGCTCTCTCTGGAGTTCAGCTTTAGACATGGATCATGTAAAGGGGTGTGCACCCTTCTGAGCACACATTCCAACTGCTGGCCTCCCTCCCTTCTTCATACTCCCCAATGGTGTCACTGGGAAGTCCAGCAGAGTCAGGCAGCAGCACGTCCAGCATTCCATGTTTACACACAGCCAATGGGAATCACATGACCCATCCCTGTCCATCCTGGACGCTGAATGACTTCCTCCGCCTGCTCTGATTGGCTATGTTGTCCCCGGTCCCCTCCTCTACCGCATCGTTTCATTGGCTGGCGCGCTGACGCTCCTGTCCGGTGACGCGCTGCCTGTCGGGATCCGTGGTGTCGGTGCAGGCGGAGGTTCCGGGCGGTGAGCTGGGATCGGGGAGGCGGGATACCGGCAAGTTCGGGTGTGTGCTGTGTGACGGGAATGGGCTGTTCCTGGAGGAGGGTGGAGGGGAGAGGGCTGATTGTTCTCTATTATAGGGAATGGATATAGGAGGGTGCTGCACCGCCCTCACCCTGCACGGTGGTGGCCGAGTGTTGTGTGTGCAGGCCGGTGTCAGTCCCTGCAATGTCCTTGTCACAGCTCCCTATTGTCAGCATGGCTGACATTAGAATGGAGTGTCTGCTTCATCACACAGCAGGGTGGAGGGCAGCACCTTGTCCAACTGCTTTCTGGTGTTATGGGAAGGACATTCATTAAAAGTCAACGTATACCGATCACCGTCCCGGGTGCATCCTGTCATTGACTTGGATTGAACTTTTGGTAAACCGTGTAATGCCACCAAAAATACACAGCCTGTTTTTTTGAATCTACCTATGTTACATCACACCCCACTACATCACCGTACCTCACACCCCACTACGTCACCGTACCTCACACCCCACTACATCACCGTACCTCACACCCCACAACATCACCGTACCTCACACCCCACTGCGTCACCGTACCTCACACCCCACTACATCACCGTACCTCACACCCCACAACATCACCGTACCTCACACCCCACAACATCACCGTACATCACACCCCACTACGTCACCTTACCTCACCCCCCACTACATCACCGTACCTCACACCCCACAACATCACCGTACCTCACACCCCACTGCGTCACCGTACCTCACACCCCACTACGTCACTGTACCTCACACCCCACAACATCACCGTACCTCACACCCCACTACGTCACCGTACCTCACACCCCACTACGTCACCGTACCTCACACCCCACTACGTCACCGTACCTCACACCCCACTACGTCACCGTACCTCACACCCCACTACGTCACCGTACCTCACACCCCACTACGTCACCGTACCTCACACCCCACTACGTCACCGTACCTCACACCCCACTACGTCACCGTACCTCACACCCCACTACGTCACCGTACCTCACACCCCACTACGTCACCGTACCTCACACCCCACTACGTCACCGTACCTCACACCCCACTACGTCACCGTACCTCACACCCCACTACGTCAATCACCGTACCTCACACCCCACTACGTCAATCACCGTACCTCACACCCCACTGCGTTCATCACCGTACCTCACACCCCACTGCGTTCATCACCGTACCTCACACCCCACTGCGTTCATCACCGTACCTCACACCCCACTGCGTTCATCACCGTACCTCACACCCCACTGGGTTTACTATGTTACGTCACATCCACAGGGTTCATAACAATACTCCACACCCCACCGGGTTTATTATGTTACGTCACCCACTGCGTTCATCATCATACTTTACATCCCACCAGGTCTGTTATGTTACGTTACGTATTGTGGTACTCCACATACTATTATTATATTACATCACGCCTACTTTGTTTTTTGTTGTGATGTGGGGCCCCATTTGCTTTTTTATGTTACAGGACCCCCATTGAATTTGTTAAACCCATTAGGCTTAATACATTGCAGAACACCCACTGGCTTTTTTAGGTTAGAGACCTAAAAAATCCCCAGTACTTCCAGGTATGGGGAGCATGTTGCCTTCTCCCCGGTTGCAGTGCTTGGGCCAGTTACCAGGGCATAGCACTGTCAAATGTGGAAGGGGCAAATGGCAGTAGCCCTGTGTAAAATCTGCCCTTGACAAAGAATGTTTAGGGGTTAGAGGAGGATGGGGTGCAGGGATCGCATAGGGCTGAAGGGTATTAAGTGGAGCGATTTCCTGTGGCTAGGGACAGATGTTCACCTCTGGGTAATACACAACAGCTCGTGTCTAGGAATGATACTCTGTCTATAACCACAGGTAATTGCTGGCTGTGTATTTACTTCCGAACACCAGCGGACAGCTGCAGCTGCCTGTCGTCTTTGTGTACTGGCTGTGGCTGTCCACACATACCTGGACTTTTGAGCAGAGTTTTCAACATACTTGCCATACCATGGCTACTTTGGCCATATGAATGAGGCCTTACATTGAAATTTACAGGACGAGCTTCAGGCTCAAGCAGTACTGATGCACATAGATTTAGCAAAATATTAAGAGGAAAACTGTAGATACATCAATGCTCACATGGGTTTGAGATTTGTGGTCCTGACAAATTTAGGTCCAAATTGGCCCGGAAGGCTGGTGTTCTTTTCATTTTATTGTGTGGTCTTTTTTGGACTTTTACTTTATTATGGGGCTAAATTGCTTATTATTCTATGTTGCCTTGGACTTTTTTGAAGGTTAAATCGAAGTTCCACCCAAATGTGGAACTTCAGCTTTAAGGACTCCTAACCCCTTCACATGCCACATTTGGCATGTCATTTTTTTTTTTTTTGGGGGGGGGGGGGGTCGAGTTTTGACAGGTACCCTGCTCCCACTTCCGCACAGTCCGCCTAGGCGTCTCGAGCGGAAGTTCTCCTCTCCTCCTCTCTCTCTGCAATTTTCTGGGACATGTCACAGGTCACAGAAGATGGCCCAGCCATTGAGACTGCGCAGTGCGCACCCGGCTGTGAAGCCTAAAGCTGTCAGAGCCGGGTGCCCACTCTAGTGATGCTGATTGCTGGAGAGAAGCAAGAGTTTGGGTGGCTGCATCGCTGGGCAGGTGAGTGTGTGTTTTTTAAGTCGGCAGCTACGCTTTTTGTAGCTGCTGACTTTAAATAAACACAAAACTGAGTGTTACTCTGCTTTACCCACTTGCTTACTGGGCTCTTAAACCCCCCTCCTGCCCAGACCAATTTTCAGCTTTCAGCGCTAACACACTTTGAATGACAATTGCGCGGTCATACAACACTGTACCCAAATGAAATTTTTATCATTTTTTTTCCACACAAATAGAGCTTTCTTTTGGTGGTATTTAGTCACAGATGGGATTTTTATTTTTTGCTAAATAAACGAAAAAAAGATGGAAAATTTTGAAAATACAAAAAAATCATGTTTCATAGTTTGTTATAAAATTTTGTAAACAGGTAATTTTTCTCCTTCATTGATATGCGTTGATGAGGGGGCACTGATGGGCACAGATAAGGGGGCACTGATGGGCACAGATAAGGCGGCCTTGATGGGCGGCCTTGATGGGTGGCCCTGATGGGCGGCACTGTTGATGTGGCACTGGTGGGCACTGGTACAGTGCCGCCCACTGTTGTGTAATGTTGGTGGCACTGGCAGGTGGCACAGGTGGGCACTGAGGAGCTGTTGGCATCTCTCTGTGATCGGGACCGATGTCCCTCTCACAGCCGCCGGTGATCGGCTTTTTTTTTTTTTTGCGAGGAGAAAAATAGCCGATTACCAGCGCTGTTTACATCACGTGATCAGCTGTCATTGGCTGACAGCTGATCATGTGGTAAGGGGTTGGGATCGACCCCTTACTCTGATCTATGATCCAGCGAGTCTCATAGACAAGCTGATCACAGAACGTGCTGCGCGCGCCCTGCAGGAGACGCGCAGGCTGCTCGGGCACGGGAGGATGCCAATAGACGTACTCCCGGCAAAGCAGGTCCGCGCTGTAGCCATCATTCGGCTATAGCGCGGATCTGAACAGGTTAAACTGTTTTTTTTTTTTTTTCTTTGCAGCAAGGGTTCCTGTAAAAAGTGGATTTTGTTTTAGGCTGCATTCGCACTACAGCGTTTTGAATCGCAGACAGATTTTCCACGTATCTGCCCATGATTTGACAGCGCTGAGGTATGAATGACAAAACATGGGACTAGCATTCGAGATGCCATTTATTTGAATGACGCCTCAAATCGTGGTGCGAGTCTGCCACGATTGTCGTGCTGCAATCGCGGCAACCTGCATTGCTTGACGCATGTCACCCACAAATATTTCAGGAGCTACTTTTGAGCGACTTGCGTCCCGCGATGCATATTGCCGTGATTGCAGCACGTTTTACTGTGCGACATTCGCGGCACACCTGCAACGCAATTTGAGGGGTTATTCAAATGAATGGCATCTTGGATGCAAGTCCTGGGTCATTGACATCTTGGCGCTGTCAAATCGCAGGCAGATCCGTGGCAAATCTGCCTGGGATTCAAAACTTAGTAGTGTGAAAGCAGCCTCGGGTTATTTTTGTGTGTTGTTTTTGTTTTTTTTTGTTTTTGTTATTTTTATTAAAAAAAAAATATTTTGGGGATGTGTATATTTTTTATGTTTAAAGCACTTTTTTAAGGTAAACACTTCAGAAAGTACAGAATTCACCTGTTACTTGTCTTCTCGTCTTGAAGCGGCCTTTCCTTTGCAGCATGCCACCGCATTATTAGAAAAGGAAAAAAAACTAAGTGGAAGAACAGTGCGCACCTAAACCACTACTCATTATTATATTTTTCATTATCACCTCACTTTTAATAGAGCAACTGTCATCTGTCATGCAGCGGCTCCTCTGACCCGCTGTTGACTCCCCGACAGTCCAATTCACTTTAATGGGACGGCTGGTGATGCGGCAATAACACAAGGTGAGGGACGTGGCGGCAGCAGGAGAGTGGATGTCCACTAAGGCTCCATTCACACTAGCGCGTTTTTTGATGCATTTTGCATTTTGCAGAAATGCACGGGAATTTTTTAACATGGGTTCCTATGGAACATGTTCACATCAATGCCTTTTTGTTTCTCTGCATTTTTGGAAAGGGTCAGGGACTTTTTTTCATGCAAAATGCAGCGTTTTGCATGTAATAGAATTCAATGGACAAGCATTAAAAACGCAAGTGCACCGTTTTTGCACCGTTTTTGCACCGTTTTTGCACCGTTTTTGCCGTTTTTTATTTTTTTTTAAGACTGTTAAAAAAAAAAAACATACAAAAAAAAAACGCAAAACGCAAATCGCGGCAAAAACGCCGCAAAAACGCTGCTCAAAAACGTGGCAAGCATGAAAAAAAAACCTCCAAAAACGCTCAAAAGCAACATGCATAGGTGTGAATCGAGCCTAACAGGCGCTGCCATGATTGATCTGAAATAACGGGCTCTTTAAATGTAAGGACTTATTCTTGCTGGTAGTTAGAATATTTACTATTTGCACACAAAATTAAGGTTTCCTATTTTTAGAATAATAATCTGTCAGGTTAGTAAAACAGCAATATCAGAACCGATTTAATTGGTTTGTAGTGTAGATTTGCAAAACATTGGGATAAAGGAATATTCCTGAACTTTGATCTTGTGGTTACTGTGAAATTGTCTGAATGCATCAATGCAGTGCATGTTAGCTCAGCTTGCAGAGCTCGGATTCATTAAATGAGTTTACTAAAATTGTAAATATTGCAGAATATACAGCTTCATGCTGCATAACTAAATAACTAAGCACCATTTCATGCTGAATAAACTAAATTATTAATGTATCTTAAATAAAATACTATCTTTAGATTTTTACTCCAAAAGCATTTTATTAAAATAAATTTTATTAAAAATCAAAAAAATCGATTTTAAATAAAAGATTTTTTTTTTTCATTAAAAAAAAAAAAAAAATCATTGATTTATATCAACCCCAACCCTCAGCCACTTGTACTTTTCAATGAACTTTCGGGGTGCTGGTGATTGTCCTCGTAGCTAATTGATCTTCCTCCTCAAGTAACTGCCTGCCGGTATTGGAGGTATGGGTAGACGGTTATCTTTCTATAGACTGCAGGTGGCAGACATTGCAGTGCTCTGCAGGCTTCGTAGGGAAAAAAAAAAAATATGCACTTTTCTTTCCTTTTTTTTTTTTTCTTTTTTCTTTCAAATGCTTAACTTAGCCTTTAGAGGAAAATTTAATTTAAGTATGAATTCCCAAAGTGGAAGTAAGTCTACATTTTAACTTGTACCTACTGTAGGTACAGTGAATATCTTCTAAATTTGCACTGGTTAGGATATATTCACACGACATGCAGCTGGTGACATCACAGGTGCATGCACTCTGAAGGGATGGCATACCCATACGTGGGAGTGACATTATTGTGGCCCCAGGCCATTAATACAGCCAGAGTCTGTGAACCCGGGACGAAGACTGGGTGAAGATGGAAGCGTTTGGGAGCTGTGACAGCTCTGCGCTGGATGGCTCCGTGCCCAGGTAAGTCTGTCATAATGTGCTAGTATGCGGTGCATACCTGCAGGGGGGGGCCCAATTTTTTACATCTTTCTGGCAGATTACTACTGCTTTAAAAGTTCCTTCTATTGCTCTCGGCCTCCTCCAAATCTTTTTATTTGCTGCTCTGATCTAACTTTTCTTTAATGAGGTTTGTGTTCATTCTCCACCGCTGTGTGTAGGAACATAGTCATCCTTTCTTGCTTGCTTCTTTGAGGTGGGCTAGGGACTGTGAACTATGGAAATAGTAGCCCATGTCCACAACTTATGTGCGCTGTTTGTTCCAAACAGAGGTGAGGTTGAAAAGATGTTCCGGAGTTTACAGAGCTCATTGCAAGGAAGCAGAAAAACACAGTAAGAGACAATTCATGAAAAATAGATACATGAGTGCAGCTCATCAGTGCCGCCTCATCAGAGGCTACTAGCGCAGCCTATCAGTTCTGCCTTATCAGCGCAGTTTAAGGGTACCGCCTCATCGTTGCCTATCAGTGCAGCAGGGAGGAATTGGGAGGATCTGGCGGTCAGATCACGCAGAGCGGGAATCTCCCACTGAGACACATCTTGTATATGAATAGCCGCCCTGTCAAATGAAGTCCTGGCGGGACTTTATCACACGATACACACAAGTCCAATCACAGCCTATCTCTACCATGTGATTAGCTGTGGCCAATCACCGCTAATCACAACAATACACACTGAAAGAATCAGTTTCATTCAGTAAAAACGGTTGCTTATACCAGTGAAATTCACTGGTATGAGCAATCCATAAAGTGTACAAAAAAGTCCTGATCGCTTCCCTGAAGTTACTATGTTGACACTGTATTGCTCTGGTCACAGTGTGTTAAACAGCCATAAAAACTAAAAAAATTGAAAACAAATTACTATTATTTTTTACATACTGTCACCAGTCAGTGTCCTGATCACAGCCACATCAGTTATAGGATGACGCTGTACTGTACTCGTAATAGTATTAAAAAAAATAAAAATGAAAATTTCTTTGATTTCCAAATAATTGTGACAAAAAAAATGACAACTTCAAAAAACTCGCCATGCCTCTTATTAAATGTCTCTGGACTGTCAATTTTCAAAAAAAGGGTCATTTTGGGGATGTTTGTATCGTCCTGGCATTTTTGAAATTCAAGCCGTCAGTACATTAGGATCGATCGATTTTCAGATATATACACCATCGTTTTTTCAGAGTAAATACTAAACACTGATTTGGGTTATTTTCACCAAAGAAATGTAGCAGAATAAATTTTGGCCTAAATGTACAAAGAAAGATTATTTGCAAAATGTTATAACAGAAACAAAGAAAAGTGCATTTTTGTTTTTTCAAGCTTTTTTTGCTAAATAAACAAAAAAAAAAAAAAAAAATAACAAAAAAATAAAAAAACCACTGATGATTAAATACCACCAAAAGAAAGCTCTGTCTGCGTGAAAATATGATACAAATTTCATATCAGGTGAGTGTTGCATGACTGAGTCAAAGTGTGACAGCGTTAAAAGCTGCAAATTGGCCTGGGCAGGAAGTGAGTGAGAGTGTTCGGTATTGAAGTGGTTAATTAACCTCTGTTAGGTTTTTATTTTATCATATGTGTTAAAGCCCATTTGGGCCATTTCCCCTCACTTTGGGTCCCGTAGGTAAGTCTTCTCTTTGGGCTCATGCACATGGGCATAAGTTTTACGTAGGATCTTGCTGGCAGCTCTCACAGCAGCGTTTCCAGTGATATATAATTGCTGTTTACATATGTGTGTGAGCCCTATGCATGTGTTTGCATTTGTGCGTGCACGCAGGGTAACCGGGTTTCTTTTTTGAAATTATATATTTTTTTAATTATATTACAATTTTAATCTTTTTATTTTTTTTTTAACATTTGACTTTATACTGATATAACAAGAGGGCAGGCGGTAGGTACACTTTAGGGCAGGGATCCTCAAACTACGGCCCTCCAGCTGTTGCAGAACTACACATCCCATGAGGCATTGTAAAACTCTGACATTCACAGACATGACGAGGCATGATGGGAATTGTAGTTCCTGAACACCTGGAGGGCCGCAGTTTGAAGACCCCTGCTTTAGGGAGACATCAGGAGTAAAATAAATCCTTCATGTCTCTTCTACTCTCTCCTACAGCTAATCAAGCACGGAAAGTGCTTCCCCAGTTACAGCAGTTGGAAACATTACAGATCTAAAGACTAATATGCATAGCACAGAAGATCAGAAAACAGATGTTTCTCGATCTCTTCCAGCTCGCCATCCTGAAGGCTTTTATTGTGGTCCAATGCTCCCAGGAAGTGGCGATGAGGCAAACAACCAGTACTGGAAATGTGATCAGACCGCTATGCAGCTGTTTTGATCACTTTAAATTAAATCCAGGAGCCGACTGAAGAAAACAAAAACAAAGTAGATACAAGTTGCTCCTGCAGCCATGAGCTTGTTTTAGGGTTGTTAGCACTGCCACTAAAGTTTAGCTTATGGGCAGGTGTCTGTTCCAACTGCAGTGAGCCGGCAGTAAGGAGCGTTGTGATGTTTTTTGTTTTTTCGTGTGAACTTTATGTATAGTGCACAAATCGACACTTCATTGCACTGCACATCAGTGTGGTGCTTTGTGCTACTTTACAGTGATGTGCGGTGCCTTCCTGTGTGATAAAATGCAGTCAGCATTTTTTGCAGATTACTCCTCTGAAGCTCCAGACAGAAGTGCGGAAAAACTCCAGTCACTCCAGAACAGGCACTCAGATGCTGGACGTACTATGTAATTCCAGGGAGCTAAAGTAGCTAAACAGGCGTTGGAAGTTTTTTCTAGATTTTTCCAGATTGTGTGTGAAAAACACAGTTTTATTTTGTGTAAATACAGCTGTTGAGACAATAATGCATTTTGCATGATTATTCAAAAGCTGGCCATTCATAGTTAGATTTTTCAACAACCCTTTGAGCAGGTGATTTTTCCCTGTATGGGTAAAATATCGGCGTCTCTTTAACGTCCCCTGACACAATATCCTGTCTGGTAGGTTGTTAATTTACAGTAGGGCTTGCAGGAATGGGTTAAAATTGGGTAAAATCCAGGCAAAGGTATAAAGGCATTATGTACAGTGCATTGTCAGCACTTTACGTATTTGTCGAGCTGCAAACCTGAACTTTGTTTGCAAACTGTTTGCTTTGTCTAAAATACTTATCTGTACACTGAATGGCTGGTGGTCAGACTCCTGCTTCACAGACCAAGCAATATATTTGGAGTGTAGAAATTAAGGTGCTGTCACATTTGCTAGACTCAAATTGGTTGCAAACACCCTACATATAGCCAGTACACACACACACACACACACACACACACACACACACACACACACACACACACACACACACACACACACACACACACACGGCAAATCCACTTTGCACTTCAAGTGCACTTGAAAGCACTGAAAGTGCACTTGGAAGTGCGGTCGCTCTAAATCTAAGGGGTAGATCTGAAATGAGGGGAAGCTCTGCTGATTTTATCATCCAATCATGTGCAAGCTAAAATGCTGTTTTTTATTTTCCTTGCATGTCCCCCTCAGATTTACAGCGACTTTACTTTCAAGTGCACTTGCAGTGCAAAGTGGATTTTCCTTTAGTAAATAACCCCCAGTATCTCACAAAAGTGAATACACCACTCACATTTTTGTAAATATTATATTCTATCTTTTCATGACAACACTGAAAAAATGACACTTTGCTACAATGTAAAGTAGTGAGTGTACAGCTTGTATAGCAGTGTAAATTTGCTGTCCCCTCAAAAAAACTCAGCCATTAATGTCTAAACACCCCTAAGTGAAAATGTCCAAATTGGGCCCAAAGTGTCAATATTTTGTGTGCCCACCATTATTTTCCGGCACTGCCTTAACCCTCTTGGGCATGGAGTTCACCAGAGATTCACAGGTTGCCTCTGGAGTCCTCTTCCACTCCTCCATGATGACGTCACGGGGCTGGTGGATGTTAGAGACCTTGCGCTCCTCCACCTTCCATTTGAGGATGCCCCACAGGTGCTCAATAGGGTTTAGGTCTGGAGACATGTTTGGCCAGTCCATCACCTTTACCCTCAGCTTCTTTAGCAAGGCAGTGGTCATCTTGGAGGTGTGTTTGGGGTCGTTATCATGTTGAAATACTGCCCTGCGGCCCAGCCTCTGATGGAAGGGGATCATGCTCCGCTTCAGTATGTCACAGTACATGTTGGCATTCATCGGTCCCTCAATGAACTGTAGCTCCCCAGTGCCGGCAGCACTCATGCAGCCCCAGACCATGACACTCCCACCACCATGCTTGACTGTAGGCAAGACACACTTGTCTTTGTACTCCTCGCCTGGTTGCCGCCACACACGCTTGACACCATCTGAACCGACTATGTTTATGTTGGTCTCATCAGACCACAGGACACGGTTCCAGTAATCCATGTCCTTAGTCTGCTTGTCTTCAGCAATCTGTGGGCTTTCTTGTGCATCATCTTTAGAAGAGGCTTCCTTCTGGGACAACAACCATGCAGACCAATTTGATGCAGTGTGCGGCGTATGGTCTGAGCACTGACAGGCTGACACCCCCCCCCACCTCTTCAACCTTGGCAGCAATGCTGGCAGCACTCATACGTCTATTTTCCAAAGACAACCTCTGGATATGATGCTGAGCACGTGCACTCAACTTCTTTGGTCGACCATGGCGAGGCCTGTTCTGTGTGGAACCTGTCCTGTTAAACCACTGTATGGTCTTGGCCACCGTGCTGCAGCTCTGTTTCAGGGTCTTGCCAATCTTTTTATAGCCTAGGCCATCTTTATGTAGAACAACATTTCTTTTTTTCAGATCCTCAGAGCTCTTTGCCATGAGGGGCCATGTTGATCTTTCAGTGACCAGTATGAGAGAGTGAGAACGATAACACCAAATTTAACACACCGCCTCCCCATTCACACCTGAGACGAGTCCCATGCCACTGGGGAGGGAAAATTGCTAATTGGCTCCAATTTGGTCAATTTTACTTAGGGGTGTACTCACTTTTGTTGCCAGCTTAGACATTAATGGCTGTGTGTTCAGATATTTTGAGGGGACAGCAAATTTACACTGTTATACAAGCTGTATGCTCACTACTTTTACTTTGTAGCAAAGTGTCATTTCTTCAGTGTTGTCACATGAAAAGATATAATAAAATATTTACAAAAATGTGGGGGGTGTACTCACTTTTGTGAGATACTGTAAATGGAACAAATCCTCCTACATAAGTAGTACCTGTTCATCTGCAGCCCTCTCTTCTCTACATCTGTTCAAAGTGCTAAATTACACAGCCTGTCTGAGAGTTCAGAAATAAAGTGAAGTTCCACCCAAAACTGGAACTTCCACTTTCTGGATTCCTCCCCCCCTCCGGTGTGACATTTGGCACCTTTCAGGGGGGAGGAGGGAGCAGATACCTGTCTAATACAGGTATTTGCTCCCACTTCCTGGAATAGATCAACGCGGCGCTTGCGCTTGACCTACGCCACTTCCGGCGCCTACACTCTCCTACACCGCTGTATTCTGTGAGACACAACACAGCATGGACAAGAGAGAGGACGCGCAGCTTGACTCGCGCATGCGCAGTAGAGAACCAGGAAGTGAAGCTGCACGGCTTCACTTCCTTACTCCCTTACTGAGGATGGCGGCGGCAGCAGCAGCCGAGAGCCGAAGGATGGATCGGCTTCGGCTGCCGACATCGCGGGCTCCCTGGACAGGTAAGTGTCCATATATTAAAAGTCAACAGCTGCAGTATTTGTAGCTGCTGGCTTTTGATATTTTTTTTTCAGCGGACCTCCGCTTAAGGGTGTGGAGAGCCGAAGTTGCACTCTGCTGAGCTCAGTGAGGAGAGCTCTGAGAGATTTTTGGTGAGAAGGGACACACACCCCTCCTCACACAGGAACAGAGCTGAGGCTGTCACTCTGCTGGAGGTCCCTCCGCTGTCACTATTTTTCTCCTGGTGTCAGGAAAACTTGTCAGAAGTGATTCATGCTGATAGCAGAGGAATGAAGCAGCAGACAGAAATTACACTTAGTGCTCTTAATTGAGACACACACTATAGAGAGGGATAGGCTTTGTTCATATTTCACGTCTGAGATTTAAAACTTCTTTAACGACCTCCTGCCTGCCGTAAAGTAAAATGACAGCGGGCGGCTTCCCCTCTCGTTCTGGGACGATGTCATGATGTCACCCCAGTGTCACTGCTCTCACGGGCGGTCATTGTGTGACCCCAATCTCAGTAAAGAGCCAATATGCTCTTTACCCACGTGATCGGCTGTGTCCACAGACAATGGGAGAGAGGAGAGCCAATCAGTGGCATCTCCTCGAAGGGATGACCTGTACAGGTAGTTGGGGCACTGATCGGTGACCATGAGTGCCCTTTAGTGCCTCCTCATCAGTGCCGCCTCATCAGCAAAAAATCTGAAAAATTTACATATTTACAAAATTCACTGACAGAAACTTGAAATCTTTTTTGTTATTTTTTGCAAAAAACAAAAAAATTACCCAGCGGTGATTAAATACCACCAAAATTGAATGAGTACAGTGTTGCATCACTCTGCAATTGTTATTCAAAGTGTGACCGCGCCAAAAGCTGAAAATTAGCCTGGGTATGTGGGGGTTAAAGTGCCTGGTATTGAAGCGATTAAAGGATGAATTTATTTATTTATTTTTTCCCTTCTAAATTCCATCCCCTATGTACCAATTAGAGCTGCGCGATTAATCGTTAAAAGATCGTGATCTTGATTCAACCCCCCCTCACAATCTTAAACAGACATTTCCTTGATTCTGTGTGACAAGTGCAGAGCCGCTCAGAGCTGTCAAAAAAATATAAGAGATACACTGTATCTTTTAAATCAAATGAATGAACTTCTGTGTGTAATGAGGTCAGGAACTGCAGTCTGCTCACATAATTTGTAATAAAAACATCTTTGCCATTCTGAAGCTTCCCTCCAACCACTTTGCATATTACCATATTTATTGTCATATAACGCGCACTTTTTCGCCCTGAAAATAGGGGGCAAATCACGGGTGCGTGTTATTTGCCAACAACGTACCTCGGAGGGGAAGGAGGGAGACGAACGCCGCTGGAATTCACGAGCTGTGATCTCCTGTTTACTCGGCTCTAACTCAGCTCCCATGTCACACACACAGTCCCGCCTCCGCAACTGGCATTGGACCAGTGCTCCGTCTATCACAGGAGCTGGTCCAATGGCGGAGGCGGGACTGTGTGTGTGTGTGTGTTTGTGAGATAGCCGACTCAGAGCCGAGTAAACGGGAGATGACGGCTCTGTGATGCAGTGTCCAGGCTGCATCGATGGTGAGGCTGCAGATGAGCATTGAGGCTAAAAAGAGGCATTGATCAGGCTGCATTGATGGGAGATGAGGAGGCTCCATTGATGGGCACTGACCCTTATTTTAACCACTTAACAACCGGCCCATAGCCAAATGACGGCTACAGGGCGGTTGTTTTACTCTGGGAGGGCGTCCAGGGACGTCCTCCCAGAATTCTGCTCTCACGCGCCCCCTAGGGCGCGCACTCGAGAGCATCCGTGACCGCCGGGTCCAGAGGACCCGGCGCATCACAGATCCCGGTAAATGGCCGCTGATCGCGGCCGTTTACCATGTGATCGCTCTGTCAAATGACGGAGCGATAACATGTCAACAAACCGGCGTCATCTGATGACGCCGGTTCCTCTCCTCCCCCTCTCCTCCCCTCCTGTGTACCGATCGGTACACAGTGACCGGAGAGGCGGATGGATGGATGGCTGCAGCGTTGTGGGCTGCATCTGTAGTGCCCACAGCGCTGCACAGAGACATCCAGCCATCCATCCATCCATGCTAAGCCATCCCTACTACTCTGCATGCTCTGCAATTCCCTCTGCAATGCCCCACAATACTCTGCCATACCCCGCAATACCCCTGCAATACTCTGCCATACCCCGCAATACCCCTGCAATACTCTGCCATACCCTGGAATACCCCGCAATACTCTGCCATACCCTGGAATACCCTTGCAATACTCTGCCATACCCTGGAATACCCTTGCAATACTCTGCCATACCCTGGAATACCCCTGCAATACTCTGCCATACCCTGGAATACCCCACAATACTCTGCCATACCCTGGAATACCCCGCAATACTCTGCCATACCCCGCAATACCCCTGCAATACTCTGCCATACCCCGCAATACCCCTGCAATAC
Organism: Lithobates clamitans; assembly: GCA_037952925.1. NCBI lineage: Eukaryota > Metazoa > Chordata > Amphibia > Anura > Ranidae > Lithobates > Lithobates clamitans. Next base: position 1,498,063 of record JBBGZY010000181.1, on the reverse strand, counting down.
TCTGCCATACCCTGGAATACCCCGCAATACTCTGCCATACCCTGGAATACCCTTGCAATACTCTGCCATACCCTGGAATACCCTTGCAATACTCTGCCATATCCTGGAATACCCCTGCAATACTCTGCCATACCCTGGAATACCCCACAATACTCTGCCATACCCTGGAATACCCCACAATACTCTGCCATACCCTGGAATACCCCGCAATACTCTGCCATACCCTGGAATACCCCGCAATACTCTGCCATACCCTGGAATACCCCGCAATACTCTGCCATACCCTGGAATACCCCGCAATACTCTGCCATACCCTGGAATACCCCGCAATACTCTGCCATACCCTGGAATACCCCGCAATACTCTGCCATACCCTGGAATACCCCGCAATACTCTGCCATACCCTGGAATACCCCGCAATACTCTGCCATACCCTGGAATACCCCGCAATACTCTGCCATACCCTGGAATACCCCGCAATACTCTGCCATACCCTGGAATACCCCGCAATACTCTGCCATACCCTGGAATACCCCGCAATACTCTGCCATACCCTGGAATACCCCGCAATACTCTGCCATACCCCGCAATACTCTGCCATACCCCGCAATACTCTGCCATACCCCGCATTACTCTGCAATACCCCGCAATACCCTGGAATACCCCGCAATACCCTGGAATACCCCGCAATACCCTGGAATCCCCCGCAATACTCTGCCATACCCTGAATACCCCGCAATACTCTGCAATACCCTGAAATATCCCGCAATACCCAGCCATACTCTGCAATACTCAGTGATACCCAGCCATACTCTGCAATACTCAGTGATACCCAGCCATACTCTGCCATAACCCGCAATACTCTGCCATACCCAGCCATACTCTGCAATACCCAGCCATACTCTGCAATACTCGGTGATACCCAGCCATACTCTGCCATACCCAGTCATACTCGGCGATACTCTGCAATACCCAGCCATGCTCAGCCATACCCAGCCTCTGTATGTGACCAGGCTGTGGAAGTCTCACACATGTGGTATCGCCATACTCAGGAGGAGTAGGAGAATCTATTTTGGGGGGTCATTTTTGGTATATACATGCTATGTGTTAGAAATATTGTATAAATGGACAACTTTGTGTTAAAAAAAAAAAAGCGTTTTAACCACTTCCCGCCTTCCGTCATACGACGTCCTTGACTTTGTGCGGGGATATCTGAATGATGGGTGCAGCTACAGGCATCATTCAGATATCATATTTTTCAGCCGGCGATTCCCTACACCATAAGAATGATCATAGCGGCTGTTACACTGCTTGATCGTTCTTACGGGAGGCGAGAGGGGACGCCCCCCCTCCCGCCGCCCTCCGGTGCTTCTACCGACTCACCGCTACGATCGAAGCCAGAATCTTTTTTTTTTTTTTTTTTTTTTTAATTTCAGGAACAGCCTAGAGGTGAGATGTAGGGTCTTATTGACCCCATATCTCACTGTAAAGAGGACCTGTCATGCCATATTCCTATTACAAGGGATGTTTACATTCCTTGTAATAGGAATAAAAGTGATCAAAAACATTTTTTTTTTGGAAAAAAGTGTCAAACTAAAAGAATTAAAGTAAAATGAACAATAAAAAAAAAAAAAAAATTTTTAAAGCGCCCCTGTCCGTGTGCTCGCATGCAGAAGCGAACGCATACGTAAGTCCCGCCCACATATGAAAACGGTGTTCAAACCACACATGTGAGGTATCGCTGCGATCGGTAGAGCGAGAGCAATAATTTTGGCCCTAGACCTCCTCTGTAACTCAAAATTTGTTACCAGTAAAAAATTTTAAAGCGTCGCCTATGGGGATTTTTAAGTGGCGAAGTTTGGCACCATTCTACAAGCGTGTGCAATTTTGAAAGGTGACATGTTAGGTATCTATTAACTTGGCGTAACTTCATCTTTCATATTATGCAAAAACATTGGGCTATCCTTACTGTTTTGTTTTTTTTTAAAGCAAAAAACTGTTTTTTTTTCCAAAAAAAACGCGTTCGAAAAATTGCTGCGCAAATATCGTGCGAGATAAAAAGTTGCAATGACCGCCATTGTATTCTCTAGGGTCTTTGCTAAAAAAACATATATAATGTTTTGGGGTTCTATGTAATTTTCTAGCAAATAAATGATGATTTTTACATGTAGGAGAGAAATGTCAGAATTGGCCTGGGTGCTCCAGAACGCCTGAAGGTGCTCCCTGCATGTTGGGCCTCTGTATGTGGCCACGCTGTGTAAAAGTCTCACACATGTGGTATCGCCATACTCGGGAGTAATAGCAGAATGTGTTTTGGGGTGTAATTTGTGGTATGCATATGCTGTGTGTGAGAAATAACCTGCTAATATGACAATTTTGTAAAAAAAAAAAAACGAAAAAAAAAAACTTGATTTTGCAAAGAATTGTGGGAAAAAATGACAACTTCTAAAAACTCATCATGCATCTTTCTAAATACCTTGGAATGTCTTCTTTCCAAGAAGGGGTCATTTGGGGGGTATTTGTACTTTTCTGGCATGTTAGGGTCTCAAGAAATTAGATAGGCCGTCAGTACTTCAGGTGTGATCAATTTTCAGATATTGGTACCATAGCTTGTGGACGCTATAACTTTCACAAAGACCAAATAATATACACTAATTTGGGTTATTTTTACCAAAGATATGTAGCGGTATAAATTTTGGCCAAAATATATGAAGAAAAATTACTAATTTTCAAAATTTTATAACAGAAACGAAGAAAAGTTAATTTTTTTTACAGATTTTTCGGTCTTTTTTCTTTTATAGCGCAAAAAATAAAGAACCCAGTGGTGATTAAATACCACCAAAAGAAAGCTCTATTTGTGTGAAAAAAAGGACAAAAAATTCATATAGATACAGTGTTGCATGACTGAGTAATTGTCATTCAAAATGTGAGAGCACCAAAAGCTGAAAATTGGTCTGGTTATTAAGGGGGTTTAAGTGCCCAGTGGTTAATACAAAGTTTTTTTTTTTATTTAAAATTTCCTCTTAAAATTAGGGTGCTTCTGTACTTGTGATTCTGTACTTGCCAAATCTGCTGCAGAAATCTTCCTCCACTAAATCTGGCTGTATCCATTTTTTTTTTTAACAAGAAATGCTGTATCCATTTTAACTGTGGGCAGCTGAACCTGCTGCCTGTTAACTTCCTGAATTTACACCAACACATGCCACCAGCTCTGCAGCTCTCATTGGCCCTCCAATGACTTATCCCCCTCTTCTTGGCAAACTCTCACGAGAGTGAGAGCGGTGTATAATGTCATAAGCTTAGGCTTTTACCAGACCAGAAACAGGAAGTGGGCTGTATAAGGTATTTACTGACAGAAATAAAATGTTTTACTATCCAAAGTTAAAACAACAAAGGGCAGAAGATTTAATAGATGTAAAAATGACTGCAGGTCCAGTTTAAAGACCAAACTTTTTTCTGACATTTATTGCTTACAAGTTAAAATCAGTATTATCTGCTAGAAAATTACTTAGATATATATACAGTTGTTGAAATATTTTTTATGTATTTGCGCAGCAGTCTTTCAAACGCCATTTTTTGGGAAAAAATACACTTTAATGAATTAAAAAAAACAACAGTAAAGTTAGCCACATTTTATGTATAATGTGAAAGACGTTAGGCCGTGAGAATTGTGATCTTTATTCTAAGCATAAAAATCGTTATTCTAATTTTAATCAGAATCGTGCAGCTCTAGTACCAATATACCATTAGTGTACTTTTTTGCAGAAATAAAACATCTATTTATTTTACACACCCCCTTACCTCACTGTCCAGCTGGCTGTATGAAAAAACTTCTCTATTACTTCCTGGACAGACCTCGGGCCTGGTTCAGACCTTGATGACCTCATTAGTACACATCCTGCATCATCTACCCTCCTACTCCAGCAGATCACTACCACCCATCATCAGCTGCATGTTTTCCGAATGCAATGCAGTGAATATCGTTCTTACTAAATACACAGGCAGTTATCGTTCATTTGTGTGTGCAGGAGCTGAGCGATCAGATAACAGCCTATGTGTATAGCTGTAGTATTGAAAACAGGAGTATGTTATGTAAACTCACCATGCAATCTGATTGTACAATCTCCTTTAGATTTACCATCTAACAAGGGCCTGCCAGATTGGATAGAGAGTGATTGGACAAATGGTGTGTGCTCCTATTATTATACTGTTTTGGTAAATGTTATGTAGATTGTATAGAGATTTTACACACATAAAATTACCTAGTTTTCACTGTCAGGGCCAATAATTGCTATTGGCACACCGAACACAGAAGCAAACACATTTTGTAATGTGAAAAACGCAGCAAAATGCACAGTAAAAAGTGCAACCCGCAACACGCCAACATGTTCCATGAGCTACTTTGTCACGTGTAGGACAGCCCACTGAAATCATTGTCACAGGAAAAACGAGCCAAAAAAAAGTGCGCTCCCTCTACTGGAGCTTCTTTGGGGTGATTGTTGAGCGTAGGGCAGCCTGATCAAATGAATGGGCTTCACTATATGTGACGAGCGAAAACTCTTCAAAACGACCCCCCCCCCCCCCCCCCAAAAAAAAAAAACCACATGCAGGAATGTGATTTCCCACTATGCGGAGATGTGAATGGGGCCTGACAGATGACTTTCTCCATCTACTCCCTCCTATGTACTTCTATAAAGATGGCCATACACAATGCAATGTGATTGTATAATTTCCTTTTGGTAATGGATAAGTGCAGTGTCGCTGTGCGAAATGCGTCTACCTGTTTTACTGTCCTGTGGCGTTATTCGTGTAACAGATTTTACAATAAAGAGATTCATCACTACTTCGGTGTGCGGCCATCCATTCCTTTTATGGAATAAGAGGACCCTCCTATCTATCCCTTCACTCTGTAGCCAATCAGGCAGGTCCTTGCACTACATAGTTGATGATAGAGCTAAAGGAAATCGTACATTCAGGTTGCGTAGTGTATGACCAGCTTTATACAAGTATATAGGAAGGAGTGGATGGAGACACTCAGCTGTCAGGCCCCGTTCACATCTCTGCATAGCGGGAACTCAAATTCCTGCATGTGTGTTTTTTTTTTTTGGGGGGGGGGCGTTTTGAAGCTCGTCACGCATAGGGCAGGCTATTCATTCTAATCGGCTACCGTATAAGCAACAATTAATCCAGAACTTTTTTTTTTTATAGAGTGGTGTGTTTTTTTGCCGTTTTTTTTTTTTTTAGTGCGTTTGCAGCGTGTTTTTGAAACGCAAGGCAAAGAATGCATTTTCTGTGCAGTTTGCCATGTCTGTACGTGATTCAACACTTCCACGGGGTGCGCGCCAGCTGTGCTTTGATTAGACAAAGCACAAGCCGATCAGTGAGTGTCGGCCAATAGTTGACTGCCGGCACCCTCTGATCTGCAAGGAGGAAGACAGGACAGAGCTCTGCATATGTAAACAATGCAGAGCTCTGTCCTGACAGTGGGGATGTGGCTGTTTTTTGTTCCAAAAACTGTTAAATCCCTTAGGCTGCTTTCACACTGCGGCTGCGTTGGCGGTAAAGTGCTGCTAGTTTTAGCGCTGCTTTACAGTTGTTTTCAGCAGTGATTTTCATCTGCTAGTGGGGCGTTTTTAACCCCTGCTAGCGGCCGAAGAAAGGGTTACAACCGCCCAAGATTTAAATTAAAAAAAAAAAAAAATATATATATATATATATATATATATATATATATATATATATATATATATATATATATATATATATATATATATATATATATATATATATATATATATATATATATATATATATATACCGTATTTATCGGCGTATAACACGCACTTTTTTTCCCCTTAAAATCAGGGGAAAGTCGCAGGTGCGTGTTATACGCCGATCCCGATCTGTCAAAATGTCAAAATCGCGGTCCGCGATTTGAAAATGGCGCCGCCGGCGCCGAAGTACAGAGAGCCGGTCCTCGGCTCTTTCCGGCGGCTCTCGTTTACTTTCGGCTCCACTCGTAGTCCCGAGCGGAGCTATCCGAACCTACTCGGATAGCTCCGCTCCGGACTACGAGTGAAACCGAAAGTAAACGAGAGCCGCCGGAAAGAGCCGAGGACCGGCTCTCTGTACTTCGGCGCCGGCGGCGCCATTTTCAAATCGCGGACCGCGATTTTGAAGCCCTGGAAGCAGGGGCAGGGGATACCAGGCTGCACTGGGGAAGGCTGCACTGGGGAAGGCTGCACTGGGGAAGGCTGCACTGGGGAAGGCTGCACTGGGGAAGGCTGCACTGGGGAAGGCTGCACTGGGGAAGGCTGCACTGGGGAAGGCTGCACTGGGGAAGGCTGCACTGGGGAAGGCTGCACTGGGGAAGGCTGCACTGGGGAAGGCTGCACTGGGGAAGGCTGCACTGGGGAAGGCTGCACTGGGGAAGGCTGCACTGGGGAAGGCTGCACTGGGGAAGGCTGCACTGGGGAAGGCTGCACTGGGGAAGGCTGCACTGGGGAAGGCTGCACTGGGGAAGGCTGCACTGGGGAAGGCTGCACTGGGGAAGGCTGCACTGGGGAAGGCTGCACTGGGGAAGGCTGCACTGAGGAAAGGCTGCACTGAGGAAAGGCTGCACTGAGGAAAGGCTGCACTGGGGAAGGCTGCACTGAGGAAAGGCTGCACTGACAAGGCTGCACTGGGGAAGGCTGCACTGACAAGGCTGCACTGGGGAAGGCTGCACTGACAAGGCTGCACTGACAAGGCTGCACTGACAAGGCTGCACTGACAAGGCTGCACTGACAAGGCTGCACTGGGGAAGGCTGCACTGACAAGGCTGACAAGGCTGCACTGGGGAAGGCTGCACTGACATGGCTGCACTGACATGGCTGCACTGACATGGCTGCACTGACATGGCTGCACTGACATGGCTGCACTGACATGGCTGCACTGACATGGCTGCACTGACATGGCTGCACTGACATGGCTGCAATGAAGGGCATTTAAATAAGTTTTTTTCCCTTCAACTTCCCTCCTAAAAGTTTTTTTTCCTTAAAATTCCCTCCTAAATTGGGGTGCGTGTTATACGCCGGTGCGTGTTATACGCCGATAAATACGGTATATATATATATATATATATATATATATATATATATATATATATATATATATATATATATATATATATATATATATATATATATATATATATATATATATATATATATATATATATATATATAATAAACATACATACACAGTGAAGACAGAAAGTATTCAGACCCCCTTAAATTTTTCACTCTGTTCTATTGCAGCCATTTGCTAAAATCATTTAAGTTCATTTGTTTTGCTCATTAATGTACACACAGCACCCCATATTGACAGAAAAACACAGAATTGTTGACATTTTTGCAATTTATTAAAAAATAAAAACTGAAATATCACATGGTCCTAAGTATTCAGACCCTTTGCTCAGTATTTAGTAGAAGCACCCTTTTGATCTAATACAGCCATGAGTCTTTTTGGGAAAGATGCAACAAGTTTTTCACACCTGGATTTGGGGATCCTCTGCCATTCCTCCTTGCAGATCCTCTCCAGTTCTGTCAGGTTTGATGGTAAACGTTGGTGGACAGACATTTCTCCAGAGATGCTCAATTGGGTTTAAGTCAGGGCTCTGGCTGGGCCACTCAACAACAGTCAGGGAGTTGTTGTGAAGTCACTCCTTCGTTATTTTAGCTGTGTGCTTAGGGTCATTGTCTTGTTGGAAGGTAAATCTTCGGCCCAATCTTTGGTCCTGAGCACTCCGGAGAAGGTTTTCGTCCAGGATATCCCTGTACTTGGTCGCATTCATCTTTCCCTCGATTGCAACCAGTCATCCTGTCCCTACAGCTGAAAAACACCGCTACAGCATGATGCTGCCACCACCATGCTTCACTGTTGGGACTGTATTGGACAGGTGATGAGCAGTGCCTGGTTTTCTCCACACATACCGCTTAGAATTAAGGCCAAAAAGTTCTTGGTCTCATCATACCAGAGAATCTTATTTCTCACCATCTTTGCGTCCTTCCTCCATGCAGGCTTTCATGTGTCTTGCACTGAGGAGAGGCTTCCGTCGGGCCACTCTGCCATAAAGCCCTGACTGGTGGAGGGCTGCAGTGATGGTTGACTTTCTACAACTTTCTCCCATCTCCCGACTGTATCTCTGGAGCTCAGCCACAGTGATCTTTGGGTTCTTCTTTACCTCTCTCACCAAGGCTCTTCTCCCCTGATAGCTTAGTTTGGCCGGACGGCCAGCTCTAGGAAGGGTTCTGGTTGTCCCAAACGTCTTCCTTTTAAGGATTATGGAGGCCACTGTGCTCTTAGGAACCTTAAGTGCAGCAGATTTTTTTTTGTAACCTTGGCCAGATCTGTGCCTTGCCACAATTCTGTCTCTGAGCTCTTCAGGCAGTTCCTTTTGACCTCATGATTCTCGTTTGCTCTGACATGCACTGTGAGCTGTAAGGTCTTATATAGACAGGTGTGTGACTTTCCTAATCAAGTCCAATCAGTATAATCAAACACAGCTGGACTCAAATGAAGGTGTAGAACCATCTCAAGGTTGATCAGAAGAAATGGACAGAACCTGAGTTAAATATATGAGTGTCACAGCAAAGAGTCTGAATACTTAGGACCATGTGATATTTCAGTTTTTCTTTTTTAATAAATCTGCAAAAATGTCAACAATTCTGTGTTTTTCTGTCAATATGGGGTGCTGTGTGTACATTAATGAGGAAAACAAATGAACTTAAATGATTTTAGCAAATGGCTGCAATATAACAAAGAGTGAAAGTTTAAGGGGGGTCTAAATACTTTCTGCCCCTATCTATCTATCTATCTATCTATCTATCTATCTATCTATCTATCTAATATTGTTTCTAATCAACCCTATTTTGTTTTATTACATGTTTATTTTTCACCCACTGATAGGAAGTTAAATTGTGTATCAGAAGGAAGCATTGCTATGTCCTTGTGTTATCTTTACATTTGACATTCCATTTAAGGTCATTTTTGTTCTATAAGATCTTTCTTTTGAAGCTGAATTGCTTTAAGTGGAACTTTAGTCAGTATTCATAAAATGGAGTCCTGCTAGATGACTTCAGGCTGGCTCCTTTTGCAGGTGTATCTATGTATAAGTGCCTAATACTGTTTAAAACTCAATAAGGCCCCTTTCACACTGGGGCGGGGGCGGTATTCGGCCGCTATTGTAAGTGGCGCTTTACCGTCGGTAAAACTGCCCCGCTAGCGGCCGAGAAAGGGTTAAAAACCACCGCAAAGCGCCTTTGTAGAGGCGCTTTACCGGAGGTATAGCCGCGCTGTCCCATTGAAGGAGCGGTGTATACTCTGCTCCTTCACCGCTTCGAAGATGCTGCTAGCAGGACTTTTTTTATCGACCTGCCAGCGCACCACTCCAGTGTGAAAGCCCTCGGGGCTTTCACACTGGAGAGACAACAGTGGCACTTTCGGGTCGGTTTGCAGGCGCTATTATTAGCGCAATAGCGTCTGCAAACCGCCCCAGTGTGAAAGGGCCCTAATGAACTGCCTCACGGTGATCTGCACAAGCTCAGTTGCTCTCTATTTTTAGGCACTGCTGAATTTGTAGAGGCCGATTTGCTAACAGCCTTAAAGCAAAATCAAACCCTCTTATGCTTTACAGCCAAGGAAGCTGCTTCTGTTGGATCTGCAACCGCCATGGTGCTGCACATGTGATCAGTTATGTTACCAGCCATTTGATGGATTGACAGTTTGGTTGAGCACACAAATGTGACAGTTAGCAATCCTTACATTCCACTGTTTTTTTGAAACTGTTAAATTCATGGATTTGGTTCCACTTTATGATTTACTGTTGTTCAAGTGTTCTGGGCTTAAGCAAAATGGCGGCCTCCAGCATGAAGAAACAGAACAGCAATGCTGGAGGCAATTCACAGCACACACTGATTTTGGTAGCATGATTATTAATGTGGATTGTATGTTCTTTACTAAAGAACATTATTTTTATCATGTTATGGGTAAAGTTCAACTTCGAGCCTGGGTTCACACTGATGTAAATTTACAGCGGGTTTGATGCGTTTAGGAACACACAGATTCGCAGGTCATGTAAGAAGCATAGTATTCTATGGCTTTGGTTCACATGTATGCGTTGCAAATTTGGTGCGAGAAAAAAAAAACGGTCCTGTCTGTGTTGACTAAGGGTGCAATGCGAATTCCTATGGTGCAGTGCAAATTTTATCTTTACCCTAGGTTCACACTACTGCGATGCGATGTACGGTGAATTTGATCCTTTTTTGTTTCCTGTATGAGGAGTGAATTTGCCTTGCGTTTTGAGGTGGACTTTACTGCAATTTTTACCACGAATTTCAGGAGGCAGACAGTGAACAATTTGCAAAGTCAACTGTGTGCTGGGAGTTTACTGCAAGTTCAATTGAAGCCTATGACAATAAAATTTGCGCTGCACGCCCATAGGAGTTCGCATCGCACCCGCAGTGAACGTGAACAGGACCTTTTTTTTTTTTTTTTTTTTTTTCCTTGCGCCAAATTCGCAACGTATAGATGTGAACCAAAGCCATGGAATACTATGCCTTTTACATGACCTGCGAATATGTGTGTTCTTAAACGCATCAAACCCACTGTAAATTCGCATCAATGTGAACCCAGGTTCATAGGCTTCGATTGAACTTGCAGCACACAGTTCACATCTCTGCGAATTGTTCACTATCTACCTCCTGAAATGCGCTGTAAATTCGCACCTGTCTACCTCAAAACGCAAGGCAAATTCGCACCCCACACAGGACAAAAAACAAATCAAATTTGCAGTGCATCGCAGTAGTGTGAACCTAGGCTAAAACATATTTCTTGGGGGCCTGCTGCGTGGCGCAATATCGCATGTGATTATGGCTGAATTCGCATTGCATTCCGACCAAGCTCACACAAGACATTTTTTTTGGTCTGCAGCAGAATCGGGTCGCATGGGTGCGAACACCCATCTGATTCCTGTCTGAATTTGCAGATCGAACTGCGATATGCGAACTGATTTGGGGGTGTCAATGCAGTGCAGTGTGAACTGCCGCCGGAAGACATGCGATGCAGGAACCCGCAGTGGATTCGCAGGGTTCCCGCATTGCAGCAGTGTGAACCGGCCCTGAACACAGGCTCAATTCACAAAGCCAAAACGCCAGGATAAGCATGTTGGCTTAATAAAGTGACTGTTATTTTCAGTTGATTCCAATGATATTTGAAAATTAACAGCAGAACAATAGTGCTCCCGCCCGGCCATCATTTTACTATAGGCCTGTGCACAGGAGATGCCCTTGAAATCTGACAGATTTGGAGTGTTTTTGCACAGATGAGTGGCCAAATATTGCCAAGTCAAGATGTTCCAATGCTGATAGACTCATACCCAAAAAGACAGTGCTGTAATAAAATTAAAAGGCGCTTCAACAAAGTATTAGTTTATGGCTGACTTTGATTGACAGCACCGGGAGCCAATGGCACCTCTGCTGTGTCTCAGCCAATCAGGAAGGAGAATATCGGATGGCCTAGACACCCATGGACATTGCTGGACAGAGAAGGACCTCCTGTAAGTATTAGGGGGTGCTGTGGGGGGCTGCTGCACACAGAAGGCTTTTTATTTTAATGCATAGAATGTATTAAGATAAAAAATCTTCTGCTTTTACAATCCCTTTAACCACTTGCTGACCTCATGCAGATATACTGCGACAGGTTGGCTCTCTTGCACGAATTGCCATACCTGTAAGGCGGCTCGCGCAATGGCGGGCGCGCTCACACTGCACGCGAGAGCGTGCCCGTGGGTCGGGCCGACTCTATGTCCACCGGTGACCCGCAATAGCCTATTACAGAGGCAGAACGGGGAATTGCCTTTGTAAACAAGGCGATTCCGCATTCTGACAGGGTACATGTCAGAGATCTACTGTTACCAGTGATCTCTGTCATGTCCCTGGCAGCTCACCCCCCCCTACGTTTAGAACACACTGAGGGAACACAGTTAGCCCCTTGAGTGCCCCCTAGTGTTAACACCTTCCCTGCCAGTGTCATTTTTACATTGATCAGTGCATTTTTATAGCACTGATCAATGTAATAATGTCACTGGTCCCCAAAAAGTGTTATTTGGGGTCAGATTTGTCTGCTACAATGTCGCAGTCCCTCTAAAAATCGCAGATCGCCACCATTACCAGTAAAAAGAATAATAAAAAATAAAAATAAAAATAAAAGTCCTTAAATCCAATAGTTTGTAGACCAGATAACTTTTGCGCAAACCAAGTAATATTCGCCTATTGCTTTTTTTTTTTTTTTTTTGATAAAAAAAAAAAAAAAAGGTAGAAGAATATATATTGGCTTAAACTGATGAATACATTTTGTTTTTTATATATATTTTTTTGGATGTGTATTATAGCAAATTGTAAAAAAAAAAAATGTTTTTTTTTTTTTTCAAAATTGTTTCTCTTTGCTTGTTTATAGCGCAAAAAATAAAAACTGCAGAGGTGATCAAATGCCACCAAAAGAAAGCTCTATTAGTGGGTAAAAAAGATGTCAATTTTGTTTGGGTACAGCGTTGCATGACCGCAATTGTCACTAAAAGCGACACAGTGCCATATCGCAAAAAATGGCCTGCTCATTAAGGGGACAAATCCTTCCGGGGCTGAAGTGGTTAACCGGTTCAATACAGGGCATTTTCACCCCCTTCCTTCCCAGGCCAATTTTTAGTTTTCAGCGCTGTCGCACTTTAAACGACAATTTCCCCACAAATAGAGCTTTCTTTTGGTGGTATTTGATCACCTCTGCGGTTTTTATTTTTTTTCTTTCGTTATAAACAAAAGAAGAGCGACAATTTTGAAAAAAATACAATATTTTTTACTTTTTGATATAATAAATATCCCAATTTTTTTTTAAAAAAAACTAATTTTTTTCCTCAGTTTCGGCCGATACGTATTCTTCTACATATTTTTGTTAAAAAAACCCGCAATAAGCGTATATTGATTGGTTTGCGCAAAAGTTATAGCGTCTACAAAATACAGGATATATTTATGGCATTTTTAAAAAAATATATATTTATTTATTTTTTTTACTAGTAATAGCGGCGATCGTGATTTTTTTTTTTTTTTCGTGACTGCGACATTATGGCGGACACATCGGACCATTTTGACACATTTTTGGGACCATTCACATTTATACAGCGATCAATGCTATAAAATTGCATTGATTACTGTGTAAATGTGACAGGCAGGGAAGGGTTAACCACTAGGGGGACACAAGGGGTTAAATATGTTTCCTAAGGGAGTGATTCTAACTGTAGGGGGCGGGGACGTACAAGGGGAGGAGACTGATCAGTGTTCCTCTGTACTGGGAACTCAGATCGGTCTCCTCTGAACTGACAGGATGTGGATCTGTGTGTTTACACACACAGATCCACGGTCCGGCCCGGTTAACGGGCAATCACGGGTGCCTGGCGGACATCGCGGCTGATGGGCACACGCACCGGGTCCCGAGCAACGCGGCGCGCCCCCTAAGCGGCCGGGAACCCGAGGCTGTCATATGACGTCCACCCAGGATGGTAGATCCCATCTATGGACGTCATATGTCTATAGCTGAGTAATGAAGTGGTTAAAGAAGAACTGCAGTCTGCTCACATAATTTTGTAATATAAACATCTTTGCCATTCTGAAGCTTTCATCCAACCACTTTGCATACTATTTTATATACAGTATATTGTAATTCTGTACTTGCCAAATGTGCTGCAGAAATCTCCCTCTTCTGCATCCATTTTAACTGTGGGCAGCTGAAGCCGCTGCCTAATAAATTCCTGGATTTTCCCAGACACACAGAGGCACACCTCCAGCTCTGCAGCTCTCATTGGCTCTCTTATGACTCACACCCCCCCCCCCCCTCCTCACGAGATTGAGAGAGAGAGCTGTGCATGATGTCATAAGCCTAGACTTTTTAACAGACAAATAGGAAGTGGGCTGTATAAGGTATTTACTGGCAGAAAAAAATGTTGTACTATCCAAAGTTAAAACAACAAGGGCAGAAGATTTAATAGATGGGAAGTTGAAAAAAATGACTGCAGGTCCATTTTAACGATTAATCGTGCAGCTCTAATAGGGGTGCAACAGATCCTCATCGATCCGTGATCCGATCCGCGGAGGTTGATCCGTACGGGATACCCGTGATCCGCGGAGCGCTCTGTGGCCTCGGCCATAGGATAGGCCGCGGCTTCGGCCTAGCTCCGGACGGAGCGATCACTTGTAACAAACCGGCGTCATGTCATGACGCCGGTTCCTCTCTCCCCTCTGTGTACTGATCTGTACAGTAGAGGGGAGAGATCGGATGGCAGCAGTGCCAATACTCTGCAATGCCCTGCCAATACTCTGCAATGCTCTGCTGCAATGCCCTGCCAATACTCTGCAATGCCCTGCCAATACTCTGCAATGCCCTGCCAATACTCTGCAATGCCCTGCCAATACTCTGCAATGCCCTGCCAATACTCTACAATGGCCTGACAATACTCTGCCATACTCTGCCATACTCTGCCATACTCTGCCATACTCTGCCATACTCTGCCAATACTCTGCCAATATACCCGCCAATACCCTGCCAATACTCTGCCACACCCTGCTAATAGGGAGATTGTGGATATTACAGTGGGGGAGATTTTTTATTTTTTTTTGATTCGAAAATGATCCGAACCGTGAATCGTGATCCGAGGAATGATCCGAACCGTTTTTTTTTCTCGAAAACTCGAACCGAGTTTTTTGATCCGTTGCACCCCTAAGCTCTAATGACAGTCTATTTGCTGCAGAGGTTTAATAGCTAATTAGCCTTATAGCTCTGGTGGTATCTATCCTGTACCACAGTGTAATACCTCTTCATAGCCTCCTAGGTTGATGGTGCACTAGTCTGTGTTACTACAGAGGTTTTGGGTGTTTTTTAAGATGTCTTATGCCTGTATTGCTGTACTTGGCGTGTAGTGTTGAAGCAAGCTTAGAATATGACGCAGAGTCCATTTTCATGTCATGCGTTGCACTTATGCACTTTTGGTATCTTCTATCCTGTACCCTAGTGTTAGACCTCTTCTGTTACTTCCTCTGATCATTTATGTTGCTTTATGTAGAGTGTGTTCCTTCTCTGCAACATGTTTTTTAGTACATTTTTTTTTTTTTTTTTTTTTTACAAGTGTTCTAGGTTATTTATGTTGTAATCTCTGTGCATGTCTTTGTTTATGATGATGATCTCTATTTTGCAGCCAAAGTGCATGCACTACTTTTCAAAAATGCAATGCATTGGATCATGGTACTGCGGTACCATACAATCTGCAGGACAGTGCATTTGAAATCTTTGTTTGGGGTGTCATTAGGATTATATTGACACCTGCAACAGATTGCACACCTTGTGCGTTTTGAACTGGGTGCTGGAAATTTGCATAGAATGCGCATTTCCCTGAATGGTATAAAAATGGTTCATGTGCTCACAGCTTATAAATCGTCTTCTTTTTACATTAAAGTGATTTGTAAACGTTTTTTTTTTTTTTCTGTTTATTTTTTTAATCAATTATTATGTCATATTTACCTCCTTTTGTGCAGCTCGTTTTGCACGAGCAGCCCCGAACATCCTCCTTCTGGGGTCCCCCGGCAGCTCTCGCGGCTCCTCCCCGCATCACATAACCCCCTAGGAGGAGCACTCTCCTGAGGGGGTTACCTTGCGGGCGCGTTTCCGAGTCCAGCATTTGCGTCCACAGACACGAATGCCAGACTCTGCGCCCACGTCATTAGATTTGATTTACAGCTGTGGGATCCAATGGCTGCGCTGCTATCAATCTATCCAATCAAGAGCCGGGACCCCGTGGAGAGAGGGACAGCGCGTCCCCGCCAAAGAGATGAAGGGGCTCGGGTAAGTAAAACTGGGGGGCCGGTGACTGCCAGGTGTTTTTTCACCTTAATGCATAGACTGCATTAAGGTGAAAAATACGAGGGTTTACAACCCCTTTTAAAATACTGCCTCTATATACCTTTTTTACTGATGAACTGCACTGTTTTTCCAGTGCTGAGAGTTCAGGTAGGAGGAAATTTCCACTGCATCCTGTGACCTGGCTAGCTCTGAGAACAAGTAAATATTCTCTCCAGCATAAAAGACACATCTGAGCATGTGCAGGTTGGCTACCCTGCCTGTGTTAGCTGGCTTTCCCCAGATAGACAGACAGTGCAGGAGGAAAGGATCTGTGCATACAGGGATTTTACTGTTGTGGGTTTAGTAACACTTTAATGACCTAATGCCTCTATACTCCCCAAACAGATACTTTTTTTTTTTTTTTTTTGTCAGCAGCTACAAATAATGCAGCTGCTGACTTTTAAAATAAGGACACTTACCTGTCCAGGGCGCCTGCGATGTCCTCATCCGAAGCTGACCTGTTACTTGGCTCTGGGTACAGGCACCGGCATCTTCGGTAAGGGAATCAGAAAGTGAAGCCTTGTGGCTTCACAGCCTGGTTCCCTACTGCGCATGCGCGAGTCATGCTGCATGTCCTGACTGGTCCCTGCTGTCTTCTGGGACCTGTGTGTCTCCCAGAAGACAGTGGGGGGGGGGGGGGACAGAGGAGGGGTCGGACATGATGTAGAATGCCGCAGAATCTGCGTGGATCTATCGCCGGAAGGGTGCCAAATGTGACACCGGAAGGGGGGGGGGGACTGGATAAGCGGGAGTTCCATATTTGGTTGGAACCCGCTTTAAGTTCTCAATTAGTTCAGTACTTTACTGCTTGGTCTTTTCAGTGGTGGAAGGTATATAGTGGCTTGGGTTATCAGATGCACCACTATGACACAAATTTGTCAGGGGTAGCCTGTTATTCCTGCACAGGGGGTTGCTGGTCTAATATCTCTGCAGCAGACCCTCCCTGTGTCCTTGAATTCTGTGTGTGGTTAAGATTTGTATCTCGGCTATAGCTCAGATCTAATTAATCCAGGATTCTGTTCTTGTTCTTTTGTAGAGCTGCACGATTCTGGTTAAAATGAGAAACACAATTTTTTTTGCTTAAATTAAAGATCCCGATTCCTGCGGCGTAACATCTTTCAAATTATACAAAAATATTGGGCTAACTTTACGGTTTATTTTTTTTGTTTTTTAATTCACTGAAGTGTATCTTTTTTTCCCCCCAAAAAATGCGTTTGAAAGTCTGCTATGCAAATACAGTGTGATATACAATATTGCAACATCTGCCATTTTATTCAGCGGAGTCCGCCAGCTCAGCGGGAGATTGCTCCGTTGATCTCCGCTCAGCCGGTGGGTGACAGGTCCGTCTCTGTTCACTGAGCCGGCAGGGTCCTGTCAGAGCCCCGCTGATCTCTCTGGGGAGATCAGACGAAAAACTGATAACATTTCAATTTTCATCAGATCTCCTCTAAACTGCAAAGAGGGATGGCGGATGTATCGCCCTTACGTCTGTCTTGATTGGATGGAAGACGGGTGTCATCTCCACTGACGTCCCCCTGCCCATAGGAGTCAATGGATGGCCCGCTCGGATCTGCCAGAAAAATGCGACTTTGAAAATCAGCGACTTTAAAAAGGTACCTGCAATGTTTTGATGCGACTTTGATCCAGAGAGTGTAACGTTGGATCAAAGTCACACTCCAAAGTGGCACTTTAGCCTTAGGCTACGTTTCCACTAGTGCGACTCCAAAGCTGTGCGACTTCGAGTGCAACTTTGAGTGCAGCTTTGGTCCAACTTTACATTCTGATGCAGCTTTTGATGCAACTTTGATCCAAAGTAGTGCAGGCACCTTTTCAAAGTTGCATAGATGGGAACGTTTGCCATTGAAATCAATGGTCTGTGACTTATCATGCGACTTTGTGTCTAAAGTTGTATGACAAGTCACACTAGTGAGCTTTAAACTCATTACTCACATGTAGCTCCCTCAGCTGGGTGTGTCCCACGCCATGCACACAGTGCCCATCACAGTGCCATGCAAAAAAAAAAAATGTGTTTGTACACTAGAAAATCTGCAGCATGTTGCATTGTAATCCATTTTACAGTTTCTAACAAACAGAACATAATTCCTGCCCCTCCCCCCTCTTTCAGGAGAAACTGCTTTTCAAAACGAGGCAATGAAGACTGGAGGAGATTTGAGAAGGAGAGGAGGGATGGGGTAGGGATGGGGTAGGGGCTGGGGTGGGGCTGGGGCTCTGGCAGGTCTAGGCATGTCTGTCTAAAGGAGAGGAGAGATGGGGGTGGGGCGTGTATCGGAGAAGGACAACGTTTTCAGGAAGTGAGAGGCCCCCATGCAGAATTTAGAAATAAGGAAGTAAGGTTGTCCCTGAAGAACGGGAAGAAGCTGATTGTCTGGATTTGATTAGACTTTCTACCTGATACTGCTAACATTAGTGAATAGTTAGAAAAGTATATCTTAATTACTTTTAGTAATTAGTCTAAAACATTTTTTTTTAGTTACTTCCTAGTTTTCAGGCCTAGGCCAATAATGTCATACATTCCAGGCGTAATCAGGAGGGGAGGAGGGGTTTTCTCAATTAAACACACCCTTCTGTCTGCATGCCTGGGCTAATGGCAGACGGATTCCCGGAAGTAAATGCCCTTTTCCCTGCAGTAAGGTCTCCTGCCCTGGTTTTCTTTCTGTTGAGAATTTCATTAAACCATATCTGCCATATCTGTTATATTCATGGTCCCCCTTGGGGGAGGGGGGAGTTATCCTGGATGTTTAATCCTCCATAGTCTGATAAATTCCTACTAATCCTCTCATATGTCTCCTAGAAGACAACATAAGAAATCGTGAGTTAGACTTACCTATAACTCTTTCCACAAATACACTTTGTTAAAGGTACGTCTGTTACTCTTGCCAAAGCTTTCACATTATCAAAAGACTTGTACATGAGGCACTGGATCTTTCAATGTTTGGGTCCAATATTGTCAAATCAACTCTTGTTCATCAAGTCTTCTAGTTCTGTTTGGCAGCTCTCAAAAGTCATGGAACCCCAAAGGGCTCCCTGAACGGAATGCAGAAATAGCAACTTATAAATGCACCATTTGTACAAGAGTCCAAGAAGATTTTAAATGCCTTTTAATTGGCATAACGGGAGTTGTTTGATTTTTAAATCATGCTATCCTGTTTGGAGCATTTTAAAATCTCCTTGATCTCTGACAATTCGTGTGGTGTCTTTTTTTTTTTTTTTTATTAAAAATCTTGGTGTGATTAGATGCTATAAGGGCAGAGGAGGGATCTGAGGTCTTATGAACCCCAGATCTCTCCATAAAGAATACCTGTCACATGCCTATTGCTCTCACAAGGGATGTTTACATTCCATGTGAGATCAATAGAAGTGATTAAAAAAATGCATGCAAACAGCAATTGTCTCACACGTAGGATATCACCGCGAACGTCCAATCATAGACAGTAATTCTAGCACCAGACCTCGTGTGTAAATCTAAAGTGGTAACCTGTAAAGGCTTTTCAGGCATCGCTTATGGATAGTAAAATTCACAGTTTGTCGCCATTGCACGGGCACGCGTGCAGTTTTACCACTTAAGGACCAGCCTCGTTTTGGATTTTAGGTGTTTACATGTTTAAAACAGGTTTTTTTGCTAGAAAATTACTTAGAACCCCCAAACATTATGTATGGTTTTTCTTCTAACACCCTAGAGAATAAAATGGCAGTCGTTGCAATACTTTTTTTTGCACTGTATTTGCGCAGCGGTCTTAAAAGCGCACTTTTTTGGGAAAAAAAATCACTTTTTTAAATAAAAAAATAAGACAACAGTAAAGTTAGCCCAATTTTTTTATATATTGTGAAATATAATGTTACGCCAAGTAAATTGATACCCAACATGTCATGCTTCAAAATTGTGCCCGCTCGTGGAATGGCGACAAACTTTTACCCTCAAAAATCTCCATAGGCGACGTTTAAAAAATTCTATAGGTTGCATATTTTGCGGTACAGAGGAGGTCTAGGGCTAGAATTATTGCTCTCGCTCTACCGGTCGCGGCGATACCTCACACGTGTGGTTTGACCACCGTTTTCATATGCGGGCGCTACTCGCGTATGCGTTCGCTTCTGCACGTGAGCTCGTCGGGACGGGGGGTTTTTAAAATAAAAAAAAAATGTATTTTTTATTTTACATTATTTTATTTATTTTTACACTGTTTAAAAAAAAAAAATGACAGGACCACTTAAATATGAGATCTGGGGTCAAAAAGACCTCAGATCTCATATTTACACTAAAATGCAATAATAAATAAAAAAGTCATTTAAAAAAAATTACATTTGAAAAATTGTGCCTTTTAAGAGGCGTGGACGGAAGTGACGTCATAATAATAAAAGTGATCTCGCGGCGGATTCGCCGCAGGGACCACTTTTATCTGAAAGCCGGCCGCCGCACGAAAACGGGCATACCGGGGTTATGGCAGCTAGCTGCTGCCATAACAACGATATACCCCTTCAAAGTTTGGACGTACATAGGCGTGCGGCGGTCGGCAAGTTGTTAAAGTGGTTGTAAACCTAGTTACACCACTTTTTACCTACAGGTAAGCAACTTGCACAGTTTAGGAGATATGCACTTTATATGCTTACGCCATCGGCGCATACACACTGAAGAAACAGTCTGCTCATGCCATTTCTTCAGTACCTGTGCTGAGACTGGTGGCTCCCGCGTACATGTTCGGGAGTGACGTCCTCGTGGCTCTGGCCAATCACACCGCTGGAGCCCGCAAACTTGGAAATAACTCCAGGAGACATGTTGCTGGTCATAGTGGTGTGCGAGGACTGCTGCAACAGCGTTGATCTAAGATAAGTATTTCATAATGAGCTAGTATTTTATCCAGTTTTTGGTAAAATATAACCAATGTTATACCAAGTAAATAGATACTTAATATGAAATGGCTACTAACTATAGTATCTAAAAATTTCCACGGGCAATGTTTTAAAAGCCTTTACAGGTTATCGGTTTAGTTACACAGGATGACTGGGGCTAGAATTATTGCTCTCATGTTCGCGTTTACATATGCATGTGGGACCCACGTGAGCATTTGCATATGCGCTGGGGGACAGGGGCACTTTAAAATTTTTTTTTTACACTGTCTTTTTTTTTTTTTTTCTTTTTAACCACTTTCCATCCTGGGTGGACGTCATATGACGGCCTGTGCTTCCCAGCCGGGCTGGACCGTGGATCTGTATGTGTAAACACACAGATCCACGTCCTGTCAGTTGAGAGGAGACCGATCTGTGTTCCCAGTACAGAGGAACACTGATCGGTCTCCTCCCCTTGTACGTCCCCGCCCCCTACAGTTAGAATCACTCCCTTAGGAAACATAATTAACCCCTTGTGTCCCCCTAGTGGTTAAACCCTTCCCTGCCTGTCACATTTATACAGTAATCAATGCAATTTTATAGCATTGATTGCTGTAAAAATGTGAATGGTCCCAAAAATGTGTCAAAAGTGTCCGATGTGTCTGCCATAATGTCGCAGTCGCGGAAAAAAATCGCAACCGCCGCTAATACTAGTTAAAAAAAAAAAAATTTTTTTTTTTTTAAATGCCATAAATCTAACCCTATTTTGTAGACGCTATAATTTTTGCGCAAACCAATCAATATACGCTTATTGCGATGATTATTATTTTTTTTTTTACCAAAAATATGTAGAAGAATACGTATCGGCTGAAACTGAGGAAAAAATTTGTTTTTTTAAAAAAAATTGGGATATTTATTATAGCAAAAAGTAAAAAATATTGTCTTTTTTTTCAAAATTGTCGCTCTTCTTTTGTTTATAGCGCAAAAAATAAAAACCGCAGAGGTGATCAAATACCACCAAAAGAAAACTCTATTTGTGGGGAGAAAAGGACGTCAATTTTGTTTTGGTACAACGTTGCACAATTGCGCAATTGTCGTTTAAAGTGCGACAGCGCTGAAAACTACAAATTGGTCTGGGAAGGAAGGGGGTGAAAATGCCCTGTATTGAACCGGTTAAATTTAACTTTATTGCAGTCCCAAGAGATTAACAACCTCCCTTGTGATGGCATGGGCTGTGTCCGGCTCTTATTATGGAGAGATCTGGGTTCTATTTTCCCCCAGATCTCTCCTCTGCCCTCTAAAGCAGGCAATCAAACCACGATTGGTTTGATTGGCTGCTTTAAAACCGAAACCATAAGACCCCTTTAACACTGAGGCGGTTTTCAGGCGGTTTAGTGCTAAAAATAGCGCCTGAGAAGCACCTAAAAACTGCCTCCTATTCATTTGAATGGGTGCTTTCACATTGGAACAGTGCGCTTATGGGACAGTAGAAAAAGTCCTGCAAGCAGGATCTTTGCGGAATGTTTGAAACGCTATAAATAGCGCTTCCAAAATGCCCCGTCCATTGAAATGAATGGGCAGCGCTTCCAAAGCGATTTGAAAGTGACGCAAAACGAGTCTTTTTTTTTTTTTTTTTTTTTTTTTTTTAGGTCACTACTTTGTCACATGACCTTTAAAAAAGCACCCCGCTAGTGCCCGAAAAGCACCAGAAAAGAGCCGCTAAAGCACGACCAGTGCTTTAACGGCCGTTTTGGCAGCGCTTCAGTGTGAAAGGGGTCAAAGTGTCAAAATCCTCCTCACTACCAGTTTCTGACTTCACAGAAGTGGGTAAGGACTTTCCATTCCTTCCACTTTTGACAGTGTATCTTTTACGCCTGGTCTCATTATAGCCCGGCTTGGGGGTGACCATCTTCTGCCGCCTGTAACCTGCTGTATGACAACACTGAAGAAATGACACTTTGCTACAATGTAAAGTAGTGAGTGTACACCTTGTATAACAGTGTAAATTTGCTGTCCCCTCAAAATAACACACAGCCATTAATGTCTAAACCGCTGGCAACAAAAGTGAGTACACCCCAAGTGAAAATGTCCAAATTGGGCCCAATTAGCCATTTTCCTTCCCTGGTGTCGTGTGACTCATTAGCATTACAAGGTCTCAGGTGTGAATGGGGAGCAGGTGTGTTAAATTTGGTGTCATCGCTCTTACTCTCTCATACTGGTCACTGGAAGTTCAACATGGCACCTCATGGCAAAGAACTCTGAGGATCTGAAAAAAAGAATTGTTGCTCTACATAAAGATGGCCTAGGCTATAAGAAGATTGCCAAGACCCTGAAACTGAGCTGCTGCACAGTGTCCAAGACCATACAGAGGTTTAACAGGACATGTTCCACTCAGAACAGGCCTGGCCACGGTCGACCAAAGAAGTTGAGTGCACATGCTCCGCGTCATATCCAGAGGTTGTCTTTGGGAAATGGACGTATGAGTGCTGCCAGCATTGCTGAAGAGGTTGAAGGGGTGGGGGGGTCAGCTGGTCAGTTCTCAGACCATACGCGGCATCAAATTGGTCTGCATGTCTGGCTTCCCAGAAGGACTCATCTTCTGAAGATGATGCACAAGAAAGCCCGCAAACAGTTTGCCGAAGACAAGCAGACTAAGGACAAGGATTACTGGAACCATGTCCCGTGGTCTGATGAGACCAAGATAAACTTATTTGGTTCAGATGGTGTCAAGTGTGTGTGGCGGCAACCAGGTGAGGAGTACAAAGGCAAGTGTGTCTTGTCTACAGTCAAGCATGGTGGTGGGAGTGTCATGGTCTGGGGCTGCCGGCACTGGGGAGCTACAGTTTATTGAGGGAACCATGAATGCCAATATGTACTGTGACATACTGAAGCAGAGCATGATCCCCTCCCTTCGGAGACTGGACCGCAGGGCAGTATTCCAAAGTAATGACCCCAAGCACACCTCCAAGACTACCGCTGCCTTGCAAAAGAAGCTGAAGGTAAAGGTGATGGACTGGCCAGCATGTCTCCAGACCTAAACTCTATTGAGCATCTGCGGGCATCCTCAAAGAAAAGGTGGAGGAGCGCAAGGTCTCTAACATCCACCAGCTCCGTGATGTCGTCATGGACGAGTGGAAGAGGACTCTACTTTTTTTAGTTTTGGATAGAGTGGAGATAGATAAGACCCCCTTTCAGTTTTTTTTGTGCTTTCTGTGTCCCCCTCTCTATTTGTCCTGTTTACCATTATGATTGAAAGTGATATAAAATTAGAGGTGCACTGAATGGAAATTTTGGTGCCGAAACCAAAAATGCAGGATGCACTTTGCTGAAAACCGAACCCGAAAATTACAGTTTTTAAAAATATATATATATTTTTATATACAGTTGTATTCAACTTTTTAATTAATATCACAAAATTAATATTAATCTATTGTCGGCCATTATGGGCACCTTTTAGAAAAGCTCAAGAAAAATGCATTCCTTTAACTTCTATGTATGTCTTCACATTGGTCTATTGTTTTTCTGTTGTGGTGTTAAAAAATCTTGCTTGCTGCATTTTTGGTAGAACTGCACCAAAAATGCACCTCCCTGTTGAAATGCATTGAAAATGCAGCAAGAATGCATGAATAATGCACCTGTGTTGTGTTTTTAATGCTGTTTTTGAGTCACTTGACTTATGAAAAGTGCACCATAAGCACAGTGAAATCAACAAAAACAAAATTTTGATGCATCTCTATTGAAAATGCCAAATTTTGGGTTGTCCCCAGAATAGTAGAGGAGGGCAAATCTTCCAATGGAGACACTGGTTCTGGTGACCTGGGGGTCCTCAAGGGATTTTTTATATTTATCGGGATTTCCTCTCACTTCCTGTTTTGTGTAGGGGACAGTTAAGGGAAATCTCCCCAATGAAAAAATTGCCTTTTTTATTGGTGGAAGGGGATTTATGTATAGTCAATAATATTGTACAGTGAATAATATTGGCACCTCTGCATTTCTGTCAGATAATGCACCACTTTATCCTAAAAATGGTTGCAATTACAAAGGTTTAGGCATTCTCATATTTATTTCTTTTGTTTATAAAAGAAAAGCACACTTCAAAAAATCCCATAGAGCACATGTGGAGAGATCTTAAAACCGCATTTAGGAAAAGGAGCCCTTCCAATCTGAGAGACCTGGAGCAGTTGGCGAAAGGAGAGAATTCCAGAAGGTCCAGAATTCCAGTAGAGTGGTGTAAGAAACTCATTGATGGTTACAGGAAGTGATGATTCCTGTATGATTTAATGATTTCACTTATTTTTTTCCAAGGGCTGTGCTACCAAATATTAAATTGAGGGTTCCAATAATTTTGTCCAGTCCTTTTTTGAAGTTTTGCATGCAATGTGTCAGATTTGGCTTTTTGTTTCTCCACTTTTTTGTGTCATAGCAATACAAACAAAAGAAATTAAACATGAGAATGCCTAAACATTTGTAATTGCCACCATTTTCTGGGTAAATTAGTGCATTATCTAACAGAAATGGAGGGTGCCAATATTTTTGGGCCATGAATGTGTATGTGTGATTTTTTGATACTATTTTCATTCAGTATTTCACCTTTTTGTATTTGTTTACCGTATATACTGGAGTAAAAGCCGACCCGAATATAAGCCGAAGCACATAATTTTACCACAAAAAACTGGTACAACTTATTGACCCGAGTATAAGCCTAGGGTGAGAAATGTGCAGCTACTGCTAGTGGAAAAGAGGGTCAACAATGCCCATTTGCAGCCTCACTGTGCCCATTTGCAGCCATAGGTCCCCTGAACTTCTAACTCGGTAGTTAGGGTTCCTAGATGCCTCCTAGCTGCAGCCAAAATTTGGGGTCTCTGGACCCAAAGGGTCCCGAAATGACATTGCTGCAGATGGACTCAGTTGACCAAATTGGGGCCCCGTATCTCAGGGCCACTTGGTGCTAGGAACCCCACATTTGGTGTGCAAACCCAGTGGAACTAGCACTACAATTTATCCAAATAGCTGGGGTTCCTAGCACCAAGTGGCCCTGAGATACGGGGCCCCAAAGTCGGTTCGGAAAATGTCAAGCACTTTTCTGCAGCAGAGAATGACATTTTCCAAACTGACTTTGGGGCCCTGTATCTTGGGGCCACTTGGTGCTAGGGACCCCAGCTATTTGGATATGTTGTAGTGCTATTTCCACTGGATTTGTTCACCAAATTTGGGGTTCCTAGCACAAAGTGGCCCCGAAATACGGGGCCCCAAAGTCTGTTTGGAAAATGTCATTCTCTGCTGCAGAAAAGTGCTTGACTCGAGTATAAGCCGAGGGCACATTTTCAGCACAAAAAATGTGCTGAAAAACTCAGCTTATACTCGAGTATATACAGTAATTTTAAATTGGTAGTTTTTGATACACCATATGTGTCCTGGGAAAGCAGCTTTCCTTTTGACTGGCATTCCAGTCACCTTTTTTGTTTTAATATGTATGCTACAGGGACTGCACTGACTGTGAGTTGGAATATTTCTACGGTTTCAAACATTTTATCTCTTTATTGGCGATAAAATCTGGTTCTAATCTTTCTCCACTGTATCCATCCCACTGGACATCACATGAGATAAAATACTGCATGTTTTCATGAGTAAAATGCCTCACGTTTTGTTGAAATAACTCATGCCTTATTTTAGTAGCTTTTTTTTTTGTGAATTGCAAAAACATGTTTGAGAAAACCTGTGAGTTATTTTACCTCCGATTTTAAGAGGGAAATAACCCTGTGAATTGATCCTAGGATAAGGCCTTTATCCTTTTATAAAAACTGTACAATCATGCCAATGAGATAAATAACTTCTTTATTATAATACGGATTGTATAGTGAACAGTAGCGAGGTTTGTAAATATCAAGCATGGTCTGTTTTTTCCACTCTGGCATCTTTCATCAGTTCCTTGTATTGTGTATGTGTAGCCTGGAGCAAGACACTGTGAACGGATGTTACTGACATATGCATTCCTCTGCCTTCAGAAAGGAATTCCATGCAAACAGAAGTTTGTATCCGACAGCTTCAAGTTTCTCCTGGGCCGTAACACACCATCTTCAGCATGCAAGGAAATGAATAAAGCAGGTAATTCTGTTATTGGTCATGTTCTCTTACTGCAACCAGTAGATCTATCCTGTGTGTCACTGACATTGCTTTACAAGTTGTATCACAAAAAGATGTTTTTTCTTGAATTTGTAGATAGCATTTTAGTTTGCAAAGTTAGAGAATATAGACAAAACTTAATTTAACTCCTATGTGGCTGTTGACAAAAAAAGAACAGAGGAATAACTACATTATTAATATTAACCACTTATACTGCAGCAGGGCGGCTCTATTGGGCGCATCCCCGTACCGGTACAGCGTTTTGTGTAATAGATACAGTGGGTGCACTCATGGCGCCGGAGACTATGCCAGTGACCGCAATGTCCGCCAGCCACCCTTGATCGCTCCACAGGGAGGCAGAACAGGGATCAGCCACTGTAAACAAGGTGGATCCCCGTTCTGTCAGAGGAGTACAGTGTGATCGTCTGTTCCCAGTCTGTTCCCAGTGATCAGGAGCAGCGATCTCTCTGTACTCCCAGTCAGTCCACTCCCCCCACAGTTAGAAACACATCCCAAGTAAGGATGAGCTCCGGCATGTTCGCACGCTCCACGTACAGAGCCAGCCAGGAAGTCGGCACTGCGCTGCACTAATCACAGGCAGTGAGACCTTTCCCGATCTCTGCAGCCGCACATCGGGAAAATGTCTCACTGCCTGTGATTAGCGCCGTGCCAACTACCTGGCTGGCTCAGCACGTGGAGTGTGCGAACATGCCGGAGCTCATCCTTACTCCCAAGGACACATATGATCGCCCCCTAGTGTTAACCCCTTATAGTGTCACTTGTACAGTAATTGGTGCATTTTTATAGCACTGATCGATGTATAAATGTCACTGGTCCCAAATCAAGTGTCAAAAGTGTCTGATCTGTCTGCAATGTCGCAGTCCTGCTGAAAACCGCTGAACACTGAAATTACTAGTACAAAAATAAAAAATCAAAGTGCCAAAAATCTTTCCCTCATTTTGTAGGTAGAAAGTGATACTCCTAAGCACCAAGGCCTGAGGTGTGCCTTGGCCTGAATGGTCAGTATGCCTGAAAAGAGGGCATACCCTGAATGTAAGAAAAGTATTATGAGTATGCATGAAAATTGGGGGAAACGGGTGGGTGGGAACCCAGAAACGCCAACGAGCCCTGGCCTGTCAGAGGAGGAGGCTTAAATAGCCCTATCAGACTCCTCCCACAAATACAGGCTAGCCTCTGGCTAGCCTTTACACTTGTAGTCAGAGTCTTCGAGTGAGAAAGTGAGAATCCCAACAAGGGGATGATGGATGCCAATACAGCCCAACCTGAGAATACGAACAAGAGAAATGACAGACATGACATGAGAACAACGCCCCTCTGTGCCTACCTAAGAATGGAAATATGAGAATTGACAAGACCACTGCGCGTGAATGAACCTGATGACGGACCCCCCCCATGTAAGTAGTGAGTGAGCCCGAGTGACCTACCGCGCAGAGGCAGGTAATTAACTAAAAACACAGGGCTGGTGTACCCACAGACCGTGGTGGGTAATCGTACAGGTGTGATGAATAAATGTGCATCGTATGACGTATGGTATACGGGCAAGAAGATTGTGGTCAGCAATCATTAACAAACGAAACCTCAGCCCGTATGGATCTGTAGACGTGACAGATCCTGACATGTGAGCCCTAGCTAACTGACCCAGGTACGAACATGCACAAACAACGATGAGACATGACAAACAACGAAGATGAAAACAGCTACCGGAGTACATGCCGTAATGCTATGGCAGAAATGCTGAGACTGAACACTGAGGCAGAAACATTATGACAGAAATGTAATGACAGAAAAACCTGAGGCAGAAATGCCATGACAGAAAAACCTGAGGCAGAAATGCCATGACAGAAACCCTGGGGCAGAAATGCCATGACAGAAAACCTTGGGGCAGAAATGCCATGACAGAAAACCTTGGGGCAGAAATGCCATGACAGAAAACCATGGGGCAGAAATGCCATGACAGAAAACCTTGGGGCAGAAATGCCATGACAGAAAACCTTGGGGCAGAAATGCCATGACAGAAAACCTTGGGGCAGAAATGCCATGACAGAAAACCTTGGGGCAGAAATGCCATGACAGAAAACCTTGGGGCAGAAATGCCATGACCGAAAACCTTGGGGCAGAAATGCCATGACCGAAAATCCTGAGGCAGAAACGCTCTAACAGAACGCTGAGGCAGAAATGCGATGACAGAAATCCTGGGGCAGAAACGTTGAGGCAGAAATGCCATGATAGAAACACACTGATAGAAACGCTGAGACTGAAATACTGATGGCAGAAATGCAAAGACAGAATCCTGGGCCAGAAACGCTATGACAGAAATGCAGACATAAAAAGTTGAGACTGAACGCCGAGCCAGAAAAGCTGGGGCAGAACACTGACAGAAAACACCATGACCGAATAAATAAAAACGCTATGACAGAAATCCTGGGGCAGAGACGCTATGACAGAAATCCTGGGGCAGAGACGCTATGACAGAAATCTTGGGGCAGACACGCTATGACTGAAATCCCGGGGCAGACACGCTATGACAGAAATCCCGGGGCAGACACGCTATGACAGAAATCCCGGGGCAGACACGCTATGACAGAAACGCTACGACAGAACGCTTCGACAGAAATGCTGGGCAGAACGCTACGACAGAAATGCTACGACAGAAATGCTGGGCAGAACGCTACGACAGAAATGCTGGGCAGAACGCTACGACAGAAATGCTGGGCAGAACGCTACGACAGAAATGCTGGGCAGAACGCTACGACAGAAATGCTGGGCAGAACGCTACGACAGAAATGCTGGGCAGAACGCTACGACAGAAATGCTGGGCAGAACGCTACGACAGAAATGCTGGGCAGAACGCTACGACAGAAATGCTGGGCAGAACGCTACGACAGAAATGCTGGGCAGAACGCTACGACAGAAATGCTGGGCAGAACGCTACGACAGAAATGCTGGGCAGAACGCTACGACAGAAATGCTGGGCAGAACGCTACGACAGAAATGCTGGGCAGAACGCTACGACAGAAATGCTGGGCAGAACGCTACGACAGAAATGCTGAACGCTACGACAGAAATGCCGTGGCAGAAACATCATGATAAACAATAGGGCCGAACACCATGACAGAAATGCTGGGGCAGAACGCTACAACAGAAATGCTCGGACAGAAACGCTATGACAGAAAAAAAGAAAAAAAAAAAAAATGCTGACAGAAAACAAACGCTGAGACTAAACGCCTAATCAGAAAAACCTGTGCCGAAACGCTATGACAGAAATCCTGGGGCCGAAATGCCACAATATGAACACTTAACTGAAGCGGTGGATGCCTGGGAGGCGTGTGGGGATCCCCCCCCCACATGAAGCCCCATGTGAATACCGGGAGGTGAGCAGTCGGGTGAGCTCCCCCATGAGAACTGGGAGACGTGCGGGCGTCCCCTCTATGATGCACGGCGTGGTACCAGGGAGGTGAACTGACGGGTGAGCGGCAAGTGGGTGGGTGGAGGATAGATGTATATATGGACCGACGACTCCCCCCCTCCGCATGGGACCTGGGAGAAGCAGGTGGGCAGCACCCTGGACAGATGGAGCTGTGGGGAAAGTGGGTGGTAGG